>CM027841.1:22062525-23432525 GCA_016097545.1 Eucalyptus victrix | reverse complement strand
AACTTAATTAGGCATCGTCTCACATAATCATACGCATCAGGGTATTTAGGTAATCACACGGGCATACCATCATACAACTCACGTCCATTGTTATCTTTCTCATTAGCCAAGTATGAATGCCTCAATGGCGTGCCAGACGAAGTGTGTCTCATGATCTATCGAAACTACATCAATAAAATATGCCAAGCACGAATTGAGAGTCCGTGGTTTGACACGATACGTTGAGCACCAGCCTAAGTCCAATTCGAATCGGAAACAATACGCCTCGAAATAACACCGAGACTAAGAAAGAACCAATTCATCGTGACATGATCATTGGCTGAGTACCAAACTTAGCTCGGGAAAGATACGTCTTAGTATCGCACCAAGGCCAAGAAGAATCGACCCGTCGTGACATGATCACCGATTTAGTACCAAACTTGGTTCGGGAATGATACGCCTTAGTATCGCCGATCCAAGAGAGAGACTCAACCCGATGTGTTTCCACGCACATCCAAGAACGATCGTATATCTAGTCTCGGAGGCTCAAAGTGTTCTCACGCATTGACCATGGACAATGAACATATGTGTAAAGACTACTTCTAATGAACACATATAAAACATTGCCATTAAAACCAAAGAACATCACATAGAACAAGCACATCCAATAACATCACAAGTCACTTCCAATAACAATATCATATCAAACAACCTTAACATATTACCTTTCAAAATAGTCTTTCATTACTTATAATTATAAAATGCTACAAATGCTTGCCCTTTTCAACTTTGGAATTGCATAGGCATATAACATCTTTAAAAACTAGCATTCAACAAGCACATACACTTTAGAATTCACAACATAATGAACACTTATCATTTCCAAAATAAGGGATTGCATAAGCATCTACTATCTTTAAAATTAAGCTTTAGTAAACACATATCACATTAAAAGCCATAAACATAATATGCACTTATCAAAATCAAGATAGGTTATCGCATCCAACAATAACTCATAACTATCACTTATCACATTTGATTATAACCTATCACGATAGCTTATCGCATCTAACAATAGCCTATAACGTTAACTTATCGCACCTCACGATAGCCTACCACGATAGCTTATCACTTCTAACGATGGCCTATCACGATAGCTTATCACTTCTTACGATGGCTTATCACGATAACTTATCACATCTAACTATCACTTATCGCGATAACTTATTGCATCTATTTATCACCTATTGTGATAGCTTATCACCACTACTTATCACTCTAATCCACTTATCACATAATCTAATCACCATTAACCATAGACCAATCCTAACTCTACTCCAAAGCACAATTACCGCCCTAATCAAGGGTTAGGAAGTTACTCACTTCCAAAACTAGGCAACGGCAAGCAGCGGCAAGACTCACGACATGGTGGCGGCTCTCGGTGAAGCTCCACAAGGCGTGGCAGTGGCTGATCTATGGTTGGTAGCCCACGACAAGGCTAGAACAGCCAAGGAATAGTAGCACACAACTTGAGGTAGGTTCGGCAATGGCTTAGGACTCGCGGCCAACACGCGGGAACGACGGCACGGCAAGATCTCGCGGCAAGGGTAGCTCGGAAAGCTAAACGGGGGATGGTGGTTCACGGCCACACAACCAAGAGGAAAGAGAGAGAAATGCGTATGAGATGAGGGAGAATGATGGAGGAAATTCGTCCAAATGAGGGGTAGAGAGAGAAAGTGAGAGAAATGATGGATAAAGAGTAAAACTTGGGGAAGAAGTTGGCCATTTAATTCCTCTTGACTTATTGTCCTAACTTGGGGAGCAAGAATAAATCATATCCCTCCATCTTGCCACAAAAGTCAAAGCCTTCTAGAAGCTAGGTTACTATTCACGCGCACTATTCACGTATATTACTATCCACGCACATGGGCCATGTCCAAGATGGCCCAATTGTCTTAATGGGCTTGTCCTTGGGCTTGACAAACTTGGGCTTGGGCTTAATTAATCTAATTTGGGCCTAAACAAGCTTAATGGGCCTAAAAGGGCAAAGTTGTAATTTCCATCTATTTGGGCCCATGTGGACGAAATTTAAAGGGAATGTGGCCCATTAGCCTTTCCAAATTCGTGGGCCCCCTTTGGGCTTCCAATTTCCGGTCCCAATTCCACTTATCCAAAATTCGGGGTTTATCGATAAATAAGGAATTTGATTAAGTAATGTCCAATGGTTGTCTCTTAATCCTCTATAAAACCAACGGGCGGCCTTTAGGAGTTTTGTGAGTTCGACCCGTGGTTGATTTGATATCAATCCACATTTAAGCCATTTTCAATTCATGGATGATCTTCGGTTGTCATGTAATCGTGAGGGGTCAATTGCTCATTCCAAGGTACACGATCATTTGGAATTGGTTTAGGGTCGTTCGTAATTAATATAGTAATCGTATAGAATCACCCACAATCCGATTATATATTATTATCGGATCGATCTATAACCATTCCTAGATCGGTTTGAAACGGCTTAAGTTTATCCCTCATTGATCCTTATGATCGAATTGTCAATCCATGGTTAAGTTCTCAGGTCGTGCGCATCGAAATCCTAAATTGCCTTTCCCAATAGGATTCAAAGTCTAATTCTACTAATTGTGCATTGATAGAAGTAAACCCCTTATCATATCCTAAATAGGGTCAAATTTTGAGGATGTCACACTTGGTCTTGCGAAAATGTTTGCTTTCTTGGACTGACTCTGAGACGTGTATCCAGCTTATTCCCAAATTCCTTTGCATATGCTCTGCTTGCTCATGTTGACTGATTTTGCCGGTTAGGTCAGGGATCAATGGCCATAGTCTTATCGGCATACAATGGTTGTGGATGTAGGACTCAGAGGCATGATGGGCCTTTTCCTGCCCCTCAAGCTCTTCAGGTGACACAATCCTTTTGCGATGACACTTGCTCCATGTTTCCTCGATAATGGAAATCTCAAATGCATAATCATGGCTTTGATGGGTGAACAAGAGTGGAGAGATCTTCGTCTTGAAAGGCGGCGGGATCTCCTGAAGGACTCCATACTGTCGGGCCACCCTATATAGGTAATAGGGAGTGGCTTCGGTGAGGCCGAGCAACAGGATTGGATTGCAGCATTTGTAAGCAAAGCGAGCTATCTTTTCGTGGAACTAACCAGCACACCATAGGAATGCCTCGGGAATAGGGTTCCTTAGGAAATTTATCCAATTAAAACAGCTTTGGTAATGTATGGTCCTAGAACCACAAATTTCTGTAATGGATTTTAGAAATCATTTATTGCAGACAATTGCATGAGGCATCGGAATTTGCTTAGGTGAGAAAAGAACCAGACCTGCAAAATTTCTGAGGAGGCTTGCATGATTTTTTCCGTGTTTTCTTTAAAATGATTAAGGGATAAGAATGTTTCGGCTAAAATCATGTTAACACAATTTTTCCCTCTTAAAACCTGATCAACCACCCATGCCATGGAGGGACTTATAGCATCTTTTTGATGAGGGAAAATGATGAACTCGAAAAAAATTAGGAGGAAAATTTCACTTTTTGGGGTCATGGGCTGATTTTCAAAACAATCAGTCAAAAACGCTAGTGGGTAAGTATTATGGTAGGTTTCAAGAATTTGCCTCATAACATGAACTTCAGTTCTTAAAAGTCGCACTAACCCACGCAGCAGGTCAATACCTGTTGATGGTCTAACAAACTTATTCTCGAGAGGCATGATGATGCTGTATTCTTCCAAAGTTGGGGTTAGCTCAAACCCACCAAATATAAAAGTGGATGTCCTAGGGCACCAAAAATGTGCTATTGCTTGTAGGACTTCGGGATGAACGGGAATCTGGAACAACAATAGAAGATGACAGACTTTGGCTTTCACGCACTCTTGGGCAAATTGGTCCAATTGACCTCACCATCTGAAAAGATTTGCTTTGGGGGTGGGAATAAACTGGATATTGTCTCTTCCCATCGCATATAAACTGGGACCCAAAAAACCGACCTAAATTGCCATGGACTAATAAAAAGGACCGAGTAAAGAAGGTAAATAAATCACTTTGCTTTTAAAGAAAATAGTAATCACAGAGACATGCGTATGATACGTGCTGCTCGATGTCTAACTGAGAAGGTTTAGAGAAATTAAGAGGGTGTCTGCCCATCGCAATGTCACACTGGCATCATATCCTCTTAACCTCGGCTCTACCTAAAGAAATTTGGAAAAAAGAAAGGCAATCTTTACATCGCAGTCTCACGTTCAAGGTCGTATCTTTCTTAACACCATTCTAAATATCATATGGCGGCCCAAGTCCGACGGCTAGGTTATATGTGCCACGTGCAATGCTAAAACTTTAAAGCATGCATAGTAGTTTATAATCACAAAACATTTTATTTAAAAAAAAAAACTCTAAGATACTAACTTGCACAAAAGTGAAAAAAAACCCAAGTTAGTGAGGTGTTTAAACAAGATAAAAAACGGCCTAAGTCCACAAAAAAACAAAATGATCCCCAATGGAGTTGCCAAGTTGTCGTGACCTCTTTTTCGACGTCCTATTGCACGGGTGCCTGCGGAAGCTAATGGTTCATTAAGTCTATTAGGCTTAGCCCGGGCTCTCCCAAGCCCACCAATTCACAACTTATGGTCCAAGTTTTTAACATGTAAGTTAATTTTAAAAAGAAGTCGTCACTAATTAATTTGGGGTGGGTTGATTAGTCTCGTGTCTCTCCTGCAAACTTAGATCTCCCTCTCTTAGCCTTGATTTCTTCATCCCGAACCTTGATTCCTTCCTCCTCTGCCCTTAGACCTCACTCATTCCTGACTCGGGTCTTGCTCGCTCTCGGGGTCTCCCCTGATATCTCTTAGGGGAAATCCTTCAAGCTCGCTGCCTCCGTCCTCTCTGTTCGTGTGTCTTTGGCCTCCGTCGGAGGCCTTATTTATAGGCGAAGGGGTGCCAGTCAACGGATCTTCGGCCGTCGGCTCTTGGCATGTCGACTGGCCTTGGTGCGGCCGGACCGGCGTCGCCTTAGCCGCCACCTACGTGCTCTGCTTTGCATTGAAGGCGTGTCCCCGTCTACTGCACCGTACGTCACCATCCGCCTTTCCTTCCGGTATCGCGCGCATCGGAACTCCTCTGCGTGTGCGTTGCAGAGGGAGGGGAGGAAGAAGACAAGGGACAGGGGGCCAGGCCAAGAAGGAAAAAGCTGGGCCCTGGGCCCTTGTGGGGAAAAGGGCAAAAAAAAGGGGGCTAGGCACGAAGGCCCAACCCCTGCAGGCTGCTTTCTTTTTTTTTTCTTTTATTTTTATTATTATTATTATTATTATTATTATTATTATTATTATTATTATTATTATTATTATTATTTAATTTATTTATCCGAAAAAGAAGGAACTAAAATAGGAAATGGATGCAAATAAAAATTAAGACCTAATTGATGTGAAAATCATTTTTGTTAGGGTCAAATTGATCCCTAATTTTTTATGCAAATTAATTTTAGGTATTTAATCAAAATTTAGGTATCAACAAACATGAAAAATGTTAGTCAAACATCCCAAATGTACATTTGTCGACAATAACTATGCCATATTAACTGTCTAACCTTTAACTGTATTGACCATAAAATATGCCATTTGAATTATCTCAACAGTCAAATATGCCAATTGTTAATTTAAATTGCATTTTGACTTAGATGTCAATATTATATATGTTGACTACATGAAATAATTATGTGTTAAGTCTTGGATTGACCAATATCCCTTCTTTTCTTGAATCGGAGTCTCTAAGTTTTTCGAATTAATTTTTGTTTTTGATCTGAATTTGGTCGCCTTCGGATTTTTCATCGATCCGGTTCGGCTTTGAACTTTATAGAAAGACAACAGAAGGCGTCAAGGAGTGTAACTTTAACAATTACAGTAGATAACAAAAAATGTTGTTTCTTTCCTGCAAGCTGTAAATACTAAAATGTATCTGAAAAGATGCTGCCGTATCGATATTAAATTTCTTTGATGAGCCCAAAATTGAGTTGGAGCCCTATTCTAGGAGAGTGCCTTATCTAGCAAAAGGATTGGAGACATTCACCTATGTTTCTACTGCCCATAGACCACAGATGGGGCTTTAAGAGCAAGTTCTGTTGTATCATGGACAAAACAAGTAAACTGCCTTTAGGAATCCTCTCAAGAGCAAAATCAATGAAGAGAAAAAGTTAGTACCTGTTTCCGAGAGGCCAACCGGTGATAATGCCAACTTTGCGGAGAGCCTCTCTCCACCTCTTGACCTTGTCGGCATTCTCTTGACCAAAACCAATTTCACTTTGGCCAATCTGGGTGAACGGTCCGGACTGCTCGCACATCTCTTTGGGGTCGACGTCCATGAAAATGAGGAACACCATGTGGCCTTTCTTTTCCTTGCACTCGAGGATCTTATCCAGCTCGTCCAGGCACCACCATGGCGAGGAGGCATAGTTCTGAGAGATGACCACGATGTGCTCCTCGACTGCTCGATCGCTTCGTTGATTGCTGGTGTGATCTCTAGCCCTCTTTCTAGACTGCGGTTGACAAAGGCGCTTATCTTGTTCCGCTCAAGAGCATCATGGAGGTAGCTCACGAAGTTGCGTGTGTCGGCCTGTTCATAACTGATGAACGTATCATGAACCCACCGAGAGACGGAGAAGGGTTGTGGCCTGGCCGTGAGGCCATGTTTGAGAGAATGAGGAGTGGAGTGTAAAGGGAGAGGGCAATGATATGGGAGGGGACTGCAGTTGGAATTGCGATGTTCTCTTGTTTAGGAGGCCTGGATGCGATGCAGGAGGGGAAAAAGAAGGAAAAAGCGAGTCCTGGAGTCTGCAAAATCGGATCAACTTACTAGAATTTGCTATTGAAACACCCCCGAGAATCAAAGTAAAGACGATCATGCCAATTTCAGCTGTAGGTAACAAATAAGCAGCATCACCGATGAACTGACGAGTACTTCACAATCCCATCCCAGATCATATCGTCATCGTCGCACCGAAAAAGAGGACAAATATTCCGACAACTCAAGAAAAGCCGAATCCATTTCGATAATAGTCACAATGCGCCACCACATCTCAAGAATCCGTCTCGCGCAAGCAAATTCACTACCTAAATCCAAACTCAAACGCACGGACCTGCACCAAATCCAAGCAGCGAAAAAATCACGATCAAAATGTCTCAGTACGAAACGGATCGAATCACACGCACAATCCATCACCAACCAATCAAACAGCAACCGCGGAAACACGAAACACAAGAAGGAACTGGAAGAGCGACTCCCAGAATCACCAATCGCAAGGCCAGAAACGAACAGATTCACAGCCGAAACGGATTACCGGAACAATGAGGCAGGAGAGTAGAGTGGATAGCGGCAGAGAGGAGGTCGAGACAACGGCAGCATCGACACGGCAGTGGCAGCGGCGGCTTTGAGACGGAGAGGCCCAAGGAGGGAGGGGGAGGAGGACGAGCGAGGGAGAACGGCTACATACGGAGGCGGCGGCAACGATGAGGGAGCGTTACAACAGTGAATCACCATAGCCGGGGCCTTTGCGTGCGCTGTGTGCGAATTCACCCTCCCCACCCCGCGCCGATCCCGCGCACCTCGAAATTGATAACTGATTTTCCCTCCTCTTCCTCCTCCTCCTACTTCTTCTTCTTCTTCTTTTAAAATTTATCATTCGTGAAGAAAAAGACAAATCAAAGCTCCAAGTGCAGGAAATTGCCAGTTGACAGGCGGCGCAGGCTGCCGACTAAACCAACCACCGACCTCCCATGGCGTGCCGTCAGAAGTCGTAACCGAATCCCGTCATCCATGAGCATATTAGTAAAGTGAACACGAGAGAAGTTCTCGCGCAACATGAAACAAGCGAGCAAGCTTTTTGAAGTTCGTTTTCTACGATTGTTAGACGTCCGCAATTTAGTCCTTTAACATTTATTTTGTGCAACCAAATCATCTATCTTTGTCAATTTGTGCGATTTAATCTTTTAAGTTTGGTTTCATGCAATCAACCTAAAGAGTTAAATTTCAAGATAACATATTTCAGTCTATTGGGTCGGCGTGCATAGAATTATAGGGGTTGGGGAGTCTTATGTACACGAAGGTCCACCATTTTTGTTTATGGATTTCTATTTTCCAAGAAGGTTAGTCCTACATTGCCCCGCTCGCATCCGCTGAGCATGTTTGTCAGGCCGAGACTAGAACTTCAAAATTTGCTTCGCCAGCGCCTCCCAAAATACGAACATATCATTGTTGTTCCGCGCGAAACGCGTCCATAACTTTTCCGATAGATGTCCAGCCGGTCCACAATAAGGGGCATGACCAGCAATTATAAACAACCTGAGCTTCTTCATCTTCTTGAACGAGTCCGCATTCACAATCAAGTCTTCTACGTCAACCTTATCTAGTTTAATGCCTTCAATGCAATTTGTTCCCTGTTAGAGTGAAATTAAAATTATTACGTACATTGGGAGCACTTGAAAACAAGCAGATATCTGAACCCTTCCAAAAAATAACAAGTCTAACTCGAAGAATAATGTTTAAATTTGTTTTAAAACCGCGCTAGTCCGAAACCCATTATGACACTAGCAGTTTCCAAATGTAGATACCTTCATCTTATGATGAAAGAACAAATGAGAGGACTAAATTGTCACAATTGAAAGATCTAGAACTAAATTCGCAAATCGTCAAAACGTTTAGGACTAAATTGATACAATTGAAAAGTTTATGACTGAATCAGCTGCTGTACAATAAGTTTAAAACAGTTTGGACAATTATCCAAAATAAAGATTGTAAACCCTGATTGTAAAATATAAAAATTGCATTTGTTTCTCCTTAATATGCAATCTAAAGTTTTCACACAATGTAGATGCTAGTACACAAAAAGATTTCTGGACATGCTTAAACTCTTACGAAGTTTTGCCTAATCACTTGTAGAGCATCCTCGTGACACCATATTCGGCTTCGCTTGTTGGGATTCTCAGGGCACTCTTGAATCACAACTCGTCTACCCATTTCTTGAAGCAAATCATGCATCCATGTATTGTTATTTTTATCGATGCATATAAGTGACTTTTGAGCCAAAATCTCAATCCCACTAGTGGCATAGACACTACATTGATCTAGGGACTTGATGATTACTTCTTTGTCATATCCATTGAGAAAACATGCTATGTCAAGGAAAATCGTTCTCTCATTGGCCTCTAAGCCATCGATAACAATCCTCAGCATGTCATGAACGTCTGCTTGAGAAATTTCTTTCAGTCGATCAAAAGCTCTTTGCCATTCTTTAACGCTTTTTCCACTCAAGAAAGAACCCATCACAATTAGCACCAAAGGAAGGCCTTTGGAGAAACTTGTGAAGCAGTTTGAGAGCATCCTATAATCATATTTTGGATATCTTTCTTGAAATGCATTCCAACTGAAAAGCTCAAGAGCTTGATCATCATTCAGTGCTCTTGCCTCATAGATATTCCTACATAAACCTCCAATTAAGGTTTCTTTGTGTCGAGGGATCAAAATGACTCTACTTCCCAGGCCTAAGTTCATGGCCTCGATTAGGTGGCTTAGTGGCTTCAACAACCCTATAACATCATCAAACACCAACAGAACCCTCTTGTTGTTAAGCTTACACCTCATGAAGTTTATTACTTCATGAACATTATAGCAAAACACTGAATGTCCATCGCATAGAATATCACCAAAAAGGGTCTCCTGCATTTTGAGGAGGCCCTCTAGGCTTGATATATCCTTCACATTCGTGAGAAAGTAACTCTGATCAAATTGATTTGCAATTCGGTGGTACAGAGCTCTCACAAGTGTGGTCTTACCGATTCCCCTGGTGCCGGAAATTCCCAGGATTCGGACCTCCTCAACCTCTAATTGGAGTAAGGAGAACAAGGCTTGTACTTGAGAATCTAACCCAACTGGATGGAAAGCAAGCTGGGACGTGTATGAGCTGCTAAGTCTTCTTGAGATTTTCTCCACAACGGATTGGATGAATTCAGCTTCAAGTCTGCAAATTGTCAACAATAAAAGTTATGACTCTCATTATTTGTGCTAGTAAAAGATAAAGAAAAGATCAATAAGGTTATATTCTCGAACTCAGAAGTATCGTCCCTCTTATCAAATTTACTATCCAATGTAATAGAAATAGTGACGTGGGAGAGGTTGACATGTGCTCTCATAGTAGTGGCGTATTTCCCACTCATTCATGTTTTGGCTTTCCTTTTTTTTTTTCTTATTCTTATTTTCTAGGGGAAAAAAAATCCATCCTGCTACTCTTCAGTTGATTGGAAATGATACATTTCTGTATTACTTTGAATACGTCACGCCTTTTTCCAAAAAGGGACATCCATCAATTTTTTTTTTTTTTTTCCTTAAGGCTTAACAGAAGAGATCATCAATCGTTTTATTCAGCTGAACACTTTTGCTGGATATGGAGGAAATTAGTATGGGCTGGAACGTATGCTTTGGACTAAAATCTGATAAACACTAAGAGAAAAAAGGCTGTTGTAGAAGATAATAGACGACGTCAAGGAGTGTAACTTTAACAATTGTAATAGCACAAAATGTCGGTTTTGTTTCCCTGCAATCTGTGTAAATCGAAAATGTATAAGAAAAAGATGCTGCAGTGTCGATATTAAATCTCTTAGATAAGCCAAGCAACTGAGTTGGAGTCCTATTCCAGGAAAGTTCGTTTCCTAGTTAAAGGATTCCAACCATTTCCAAATATTCCGACTGCCCATAGACCAAAAGATTGGGCTTTAAGAGAAAGTTTGTTGTCTCACCGACAAAAATAAGTTACTTCCTTGGGGAATCCTCACAAGAAAACACTCAAGAAAGAGAGAAAGTTAGCACCTGTTTTCGAGAGACCAACCGGTGAGATTACCGGCCTTGCGGAGAGCCTCTCTCCACCTTCGGACCTTGTCAGCATTCTTTTGCCCTAAACCCTTCTCACTTTGGCCAATGCGCTTGAATGGTCCAGACTGCTCGCGCATCTCTTTGGGGTTGACGTCCAAGAAAATGAGGAATACCAGCTGGCCTTTCTTTTCCTTACACTCGAGGATCTTATCCAGCTCGTCCAAGCACCATGGCGAGGAGGCAAAGGTCTGAGAGATGACCACGATGGCACTCGTCGACTGCTCGATCGCTTCATCGATTGCAGGTGCAATCTCTAGTCCTCTTTCTAGACTCTGGTCAACGAAGACCCTTATCTTGTTCTGCTGGAAAGCATTGTAAAGATGGCTCACGAAGTTGCGCGTGTCGGCCTGTTTATAACTGATGAATGCATCGTGAATCCACCGAGGGGTAGAGGAAGCGGGAAAGAAATGTTGTGGCCTGGTTGTTGGGCTATGTTTGAGAGAAGAAAAGTGGAGGGGGAAGAAAGAGGACAAAGAGATGGGAGGGGATTGCAGTTGGAATTGCGATGCTCTCTTGTTTCTGACGCTTGGATACAATTGAGGAGAAGAAAAACGGGAGAAAAACTTGCTGTTGATTTGGCCAAGCTGGATCATCATCTTACTAGACCCCAAAATCAAAGTAAAGAAAGAACTGTACCGAGTTCATCCGCAATGCAGGCTTGCTTCTTTACCTATTTATAATGGAAATTCAATTTCTGAGCCCTCTCTCCCTCTGCTGGCTCACTATAATATGAACTTTCCGCAGTGCGCCGATGGTGGAGAGCTCTTTTAGACATTACTCCGTCGCCTTTAAAATAGGAATCGATTCCTCGGGGGGAAATTAAGTCCATCTGCTTTGACTGGCTTTGGCCTATTTATTTACTTAATTTTGTAAGAAGGATTCTGGGATCCGGCGGAGCTTCTATTTCCGGCGCGTGGAAGTTAAAATCTATCGTCATATTTCTGGGCAACCAAGAAACTGTGTTATATGAGGGAGGACTCCCATTTGGCCTCTGCTTATAGAAGCTCCATTACTCTCTGCCTTAGCACTAAAAACGATTATTAATGTAATTGGAAAGATGTAAAGAACTGAATGTGCATACTGTCCACTAGAATTAACTGATTATTGGATCTAATGATTAGAGGATTTTTAATACATTTTCATGTGACAAATTCGATGTGTAAGTATAGAATCTTACACTTCCATTTGACATTCTAAAGAATTATGTATTTGAATCCACATCAATCTATACCATTCTCAAATTTAGCAATATCGATGTTCCTCAACATGTCAATCCATGTTTGGAGTTACCATTCTTCAATCCATGTTGAAAAAAAATGCACATGTAGTGAATTCTTTCGAGTTGATTCCATTGTTACGTGGCCATTGCATCAATATTTCACTAAAGAAATATGTCAAATGCTGGTCATAATCACAGTGCATCAGTTATATAAGGGGAAAAAAAAAAACATTTTGTAATAAAAAAAAAAAGTGAAATTCAGTTGCTTGAACGTGAAATCAGCTAAAACTCAGTTGTCATTTGTCAAATTTACCAATTCAAAGGAATATCAGCATGTCAACCACCAATGTATTCCTTTCCCTCTTTTGCGAATTATTAAGTGTTATGTCTGTATTATTTTGGAGCAATATTGAACTGTCAACTAGAGTTTGGTAAATTTCCCATGAAGTTTTCTATTCTTGAATAATATCATTGCGTGGACTTTTTGGCTTTTGTGATTCCTTCTAGAATATCGCCATTACAAGTGGAGTAATTTGTGGACCAGTCGCTAATTGGAAGTGATAATGATGTCATCCTACCAGGTGTTCTTTGAGAACATATTTGAAGGTATTTCTTAGGCTTTGCTAACATAACAGTCATTGAGCTACCGTGAGAGTAACAGCATATTGGGAACCGCAAATTCGCGAAAGAGTGGACCCAACAACAATTTATAATTATTTGTTATTCATTTTTTCATAGTCCATAATAGATTGTTATTTTCATAGTAGATTACAACTATCAACCGATCATTTCTCTTCTTAGGCTTTGTTAACATGAAGTCTTTGTGCTACTTTGAGAATAACAGCATGTTAGGAACCACAAATTCTTGAAGGAGTGGATCCCACAATAATTTATAATTATTTGTTATTCATTTTTTTGTGATTCAAAATAGACTGTTATTTTCACAATAGATTAAAGATTATCATCCAATCATTTCTCTATTTGGGCTTTGTTAGCATGACACTTTTTGGGCTACTGTGATAGTAATAGCATTTGGGAGCTACAAATTCTTGAAAGAATGGACTTCACAACAATTGATAATTATTTGCTATTCATTTTTTGTGGTCCAGAATAAATTATTATTCTCACAGTAGATTAAATCGGCTACTCAATAATTTCTCTAGTTTTGTTTTTTTTTTCTTTTTTTATCTAATTAATAAAAAAAATGATAAGAACAAGACCAGTAGGAAGTCAATTGCTCCATCGTTTGGCCTCCAAGACAAATGAAATTTATGGAGGCAAGAACATTCTGCCCACAACTTGGAATGCAAAAAAAGGGAAGCAGTGATATTCTTGATTATAAATAACCCCACAATGTCTTGCAATGTGGGCACAAAAGAAACATGGCAAAGGTCAAATGTGTGAGGACGTAAAACTGTATTATATTTGAGATGATTGATCTTTGTTCAAAGCTTCTATTTATAAGAAATGAAGCAATATTCCTAGGGTTCCCGATATGGAAGGCGTATACAAAAATAGGCGCGGCTAAAGAGATATAAACAGATCGAGAATAAATCAGAATAAATCAAGTAGTGATTGCTAGAGATTTGCTGAATATCAAGAGCGATTGCTAGAGATTTGCTGAATATCAGGTTCCAGATTTGGTATCTTTGACGAGAGGATAAGAAAAGTGCAGGACGATGGACATGGGAGGTGACGTCCGGATCTTTATTGAATGGTGGGCTCTCTAGTTTCACACGAGGGGACGGACCAAAAGCAAAACACGTAGGAAGTAGAGAAAGAAGTCGGAGAAGGACAGTAGTAACTCCAGTTGAGGCAGTGGCGGTGTGGCGGCCACCCCACACAGCGGCAAGGGACCAGCATCCCTTGCCGGACTCAGGTGAATCCAACGTGGCCCTCGCTGCCATTATCGCGTGTTGAGGAAGAAAAAAGAAAAACACAAAGTGAATGTGTGTGGCTAGTGGCCGGGCGAGGGAGTAGTCCTTGCCACTTGCCAGAGGGGTTTGGCCCATGACCTTGCCACTAGTGGCCCTCGCCCCTCCGGCAATAATGACCGTGACCCTCGCTTGGATCTGCAGCGAGAGGTTCACAACCCATGTCGTCGGAAAAGATCGAAGAGGACATGTTCGTGGCATCATGTCGAAGAAGATAAAAGAATACAATCTGCGGCTTCTCTAGAAGCTCGTGAACGAACGCAAAGGCAAGCGAAGAAATTTCATGCGACGCTGAAGGCAGATCTCCAGAATAAATTTCTATGAATTAATTTTGTTCGAGGTAGAGAACGGATTAGTGCAAAAATGAATGCAATCTCCACGCTCTGGAGCGCTGTTCAAAGCTTTCTTATCCTGAATAATATTCAAAGCTACTTGATGGAAACAAATGGAGAAGTGTATATATATATATTATATTATATTCAGTCTCTGAAATTCCGAAGTCAGTTATTTTCTTTACTTGCAATATATAACATTTGGCTTTTGATGTCTTGAGAATATAGTTGGGTACCGACAATATTTTTTCGAAAGTCCCACTACTGTTAATGGAATAATGACTGAAAGTTATAGTGTCATACTAAGCAACAATGAGTAATCAATGGCCTACTTGTTGCTTGACTTTTATTTTTATTTTATTTTTTAAAAAGATGTTCAGACAAATTCAGGTGCCCGTAGAAAGCGCAAATTTAGATGAAAAGGAACTTTTCAATGGTGGCACAGGAACTAATGTTTAGAAGCAAAAGGATGCGCCATGCTTTTAACTTTGCAGTTAGGCAAAAAGCTAACAAGACGCGCCTAGCGCACCACTCCATAAACTGTAATTCCTATTATATCTTGTAGCTTCAAAGGATTATAATCAATCATTCTACTTAAATTTTGACATGAACTTCTTCAATTTGCACTTACAAGATAGACCAAAAAGGCACAATTGGAGAACTGCACATTTCTGCTTCAAATTAGGGGTGAGCATGGTCTAAGTAGGGCCGATCCACCCCCTAACCCTAGGACCAACCTACACAGTGCCGGTACTCAATTTTTGGGACCAGGGATTGACCCTATTGAGCTTGGGACTGAGGACCAGACCGACCCAATGGGTTCGGTCCGGTTCTAAGGTCAACTTGAGACCAACTGATAATTTTTTATTTCATTTTTTGTACTCCTTAAAAAAGTGATTAAGGACCGGACTAATCCAATGGATTTGGTCCGGTTTAATATTTTTTTATTTCATTTTCTGTACTCCTTGAAAAAGCAACCGATGACCGTACCAACCCAATAGGTTTGATAATGAGCAAGGTCAACTAAAAAAGGCAAACGGTGTTGATCAAGTGGGGTGAGCGTCAAATGAAGTGAGTATCGAATGTTGAGTGGGGAGTAATAAGCCAAGCGAGCATCAAGTGGCGAGCAGCACGAATGACCCAAAACGAGTGAGGTGAGTGTTGACTGGTGAGTGGAAATGTTGTTTTTTTGTTTTTTTTTTTTTAGCAAATCGAAGACTAAGGCCCCGTTTGGTTGGATTTTCCCAAGGGGCTTTGGGCTCCCAAAGCCCCTTGGGGAAAATTTTTAGTGTTTAGCAAAGTTTTTGAAAGCTCATTTGCCCAAATATGAGCATTCCGAATGCCGAATGCTACAAGCTGGGAGGGGCTACTTTGGGCATTGGGCATTTGGGAAATGTCACCGCGTACTATTCATCTTCTCTTCCCCCTTTTGTCTTCTTCTTCTTCTTCCCGGCCATCGAGCTTCTTCGGTAGCTGCCACCGCTACTTGAGGGTCACGCATCCCCAGTGACCACCACTTGGGGGAGGTGCGACCCAGGCTGTCACGCCCCGAACCCCGAGGTATCGCACATCCCACTGCGGTCGATCAAATATGCGACATCCCAGAATACGTCGCCGACCCATTCATTTTATTACGCATGCGGAAGCGAAACAAATCCCCTGACAACATTTAACTTGGGATAGAAAAGCAGGCAATCAATCACAATACCAAACACTCATTCACAAACACATAGGTTTAAATATAACTCTGGACTGTCTACAAAATAGACCAGCTCAACGGATGGGGAACTACCCTAAAGCCAACTAGCAGGACACGATCACCGATACTTCAGTCTCCACCTTTCCAGACTTAGGGCTTCGGGTCCTCCACGACCGCCATCTAGGGACCTGAAATTTTAATCCCACAACCGGGATGAGACGATGTCTCAGCAAGTTCAACCCCCTAAACCCCTATTAGAAAGAAAATACACCCAAGGTGGCCTAGCCACATCACACTGAGAAGACTTACCTCACCTCGGTTCCTTCCCGAGGTTAGCACAATTTCAAATCACTCAATCACGAGATAGTAATATGAACTTAACAACCGGAACGCATTCTCTTTCATATAACCAACAACCGCGGAGTCCCGATTATAAGACTAAATCGTTATGACACGTCCCATTCCATGCCACACAATTCGTCCCATAATCCGACACATCAATAACACCCAATATGCATTCCAATTGTTATTCACTGCCACACAAGGGCATAGCCTACTCGCTGTTCGGCTATCTACTGGCATATAGCCAGGCATCGCCTCCCCATGGAGCGCGGCTTCGTCAAGTACGTCGACGGCATTCCGAAGAAGCATGGGCCCGAGACCATCTGCGACCCGCATCCACCGCGTGGGCATCCCATATAGGGGCAAGTCTCGGCTCAACAGCCCGGGACGATTCCTCTTAATTATCACACAATCAAATCATACTCGGCCCCGGGACACTTTGCATTTCACTCAACGCTTCCACTTAAAATAGTGATCCGGCCATTTTTCTTCATATTAAAAATATTCCATAAATTACTCACGTGCGTGGGGACACGCTAATTTCGAATCAAAAAGCCAATATCTCACATTTTCAAACCCCACTTTGTTTAATATAATAATTAAAATCCAATTTTTGCATCAAAACCCAATACTTGGGTTTTTATGAATTAAATCCATATTTATCACAATCAACACTCAAATTGCCACATCCATTCGTCAAATTCAAATTCTAAATACACAGCAGCGATCAGCACGAAATTCTGAGAATTTAGGGTCCCAAAATAATTTTTCGGATTATTAAATAATTAAATTTATTCCGAAAATTAATTAAATAATAATATTCCTATTTTTCACAATCCACATTCAATTTATAATATCCGACCATCAATTTCAAAATCCGAATACACAAGAACGACCGGCACGAAATTCTGAGAATTTAGGGTCCCAAGAAAATTTTCGGAATTTAATAAATAATTAAATTTATTCCGAAAATAATTAAATAATCATATTTTAATAATTTCGAATAATGATATATTATTAAATTATTAAATAATTTCGAAATGTTTAAATAAATCAAAAGTAAATTCCTTTATGTCACATCAAGGTTTATTTTCAAAATAAACCTACTTAACCCTTAAACTAAACATGTTTAACTTTAATTAAACAACTTAATCTAATCCATATTTAAATAAACTAATCTACCAACCTAATCTTACTTAACTTAGACTAAGCACACTTAGGGCATCATTAACCCTCTAATCAAGATTTAGTGAGTTAAACTCACCGGATTAACGAGCCGAGCGAACCAAAACGACGGGGACGACGCGAGGATCGACTTTCCTCAAAGCGGGCCAAGCATCCGGGCTCGGGAAGGCGGCCAAAACGGCCCACGAAGGGGCTGCCATACCCATTTTTTTTTCAGCTGCTGTCCATGGCGGTTTGAGGCCGAGAATGGGCGGATCCGGCGTCGGGATGGGCGGCCAAGGGCGGCGGAGGCAAGGCGAAGCTCCGGCGGGCTAAGGCGGAGGTCGACGGCGGCGGAGGGAGCTCCGGCGAAGGCCCGAGCTGCTGGAATGCGGGCTGGTGCGGACGAGGGCGACGGCGAACGAGGGAAGAGCAGCGGCGCGAGCAGGCGGCGCGGGACGGACGCACGGCGGCGGCGGCGACGACGGCGTGCGAGCGGGTGGCCGGCCATGGCTGCTCCTTCTTCTTCTCTGCAAATTTTTCTGGTCCTTCGCACAAAGAAGATGGAGGAGAAGCCAACGAGAGAGAGAGAGAAGAAGAGAGGGAGGAGAGAGAAGGAGTGTGGGCTCTTTTCTTTTCTTTCTCATTTTCTTTAATCCCACAAAATGGCCCACCATGACATCATCCATGATGTCATACTCCACTCACTCAAAACTCCCACAACCTTATTCCAATGGGTGCACTTTCATTTTCCGCCGGGGTCCAAAACTTTGTGCAACAATTTCTTCAATTCCACTTGATTCTCTTCCAATTGAATCAAATTGAAGTTCATAAAATTAATCCAATGCCATCACACTTTAATTCACATCTTCACTTGTCCATAGAACAAACTTAAATCCCAAAAGCGCGACCAAATGCGGGCCTACTAATTTCTCGAGTCAAATTAGCCATTTCTTGATTATTTTGTTGAGAAGCTCGACTTGCATGAAAAATTTTTCCAAAGATGATTCAATGATCTTGAAATGATTTGTGACACACCCAGACTTCCAATTTCTGAATTCGGGCTCAATTTCACGGTTAATTTCACTTTGGCACGATACTAGCGCGGCCCAACCTACCGGCTAGGTTGCACCGACACGGACACGCGACACGCGACACGACACGACACGACACGTCGACACGTCATTTCTAAAAAATAAAAAATTTCGACACGCTGGGACACGTTGTATATTAAATAAATATTTTTATTTTTAATTAATTTGATTCAAATTTAATTAAAAAAAGAACTTACAATAGATTTATACTAATAATTCAAAATACAATATTTTTATTTTTCGAAATTATTTTTTATTTTCATTTAATAACTTTTTTTGATTAAATAAAAAGCACCCAACCCCCTCCCTCTAACACCCACACCCCCGGGCCCGCGGGCGCCAAAACCACTTCTTTCCCTCCTCTTTCGAGTTTTTCCCCACCCCCAATTCTTTTTTCACTTTTTTTCCCTCCCAAATCACTTTTTTCCCTCCTCTTTTGAGTCTTTCCCCACCCCCAATTCTTTTTTGCACTTTTTTTCCCTCCACCTGACAAGCTATCAATCAGCCCTCGTCAGTCGTCACTTCCCTTCTCTCCCGTCACTTCCCCCTCCCTCCAACACACCAACTCCCCTTTTTATTATTTTTTTTTCCTCTTAAAACCCTAGCGATGCCTTCTGCTTCTCCTTCTCCTCGCCGCTTTCCTCTTCTCTTCCTCACGATCTCGCTCGACGGGGATGAAACACGCGGTCCTTGTGCGCCGAGAGGCTGCACACCGCCGCAAACTCCTCCTCCTCCTCCCCCTTGCCACCGCCGCCGCTCCCCCACTCGATGACGCCGCCCTCGTGAAGTTCCTCCTCACGGCCCTCGCCTCGTCTCTACTCTTTCTCTCGCCGTCTCGCCGTCTCGCCGTCGCGGGCTCGCCTTCACTCGCGGCCTCATCTCATCTCTGCTCCCTCACCCTCGCCTCCGCCCTCGGACACGCGTGTCGAAACGTGTCGACAAAAGTTGACCACGTGTCGAAAAAAATCCGACACGCGGTCAACGCGTGTCCGAGCGTGTCCGAGCGTGTCGACGTGTCCGACACGCTCCGACACGTGTCGGACACGACTCGGAGGTCTTCTGAACGTGTCCGTGCAACCTAGCCTACCGGGTAGCCTTTAGAAATTTTCATGCATTTGACCTGTGGTTGATCATCTCAAGCCACAATGTACATCTTTGAAACATTGGCGACTTACGGTTGTCGGGGTAATCTCAAGGTTTCAAATACGAACACAGGGTACCCAATCGATAGAAAAGTCGGTCCAGTGTCGATCGACAAGGATTATGCGCTTCGGTGGAATCACCCACACTCGATCACATGCCTCTGTCGAGTCGACCTATCTCCGGTCTTTAATCGACTTTTATTTGTGCCGTAATGACCCTTGCAGATTAGCTCGGTCGAAAGGTCGCTTCCTGGCCAAATTCTCGAGTCTGATGCATTAGAAACTCTTAGCGGCTTCACCCGACAGACTAGTTTTCACATGAGTGGCCGACTCAAGGAAATGAACTATATGCGTGCCAACGAAATGCCCGTCTCAATTTATTGAAAATAGAATTGGAAAATCGGGATGTCACACAGGCGGCATCGCCTGGTTTCATGCAAACTAGGCGACGCTGTCTAGGTCCGCGCGACCTTAGGCCACCAAATTTGGCGGTTTAGAGGCCAGATCTAGTCGCCAGACGGCCAAATTTGGCCTCTGTGACCTTAGGCGCCTAAGGTCGCACCTCCAAGCGACGATGACGTCGCCTGAGGTCATGCCACTTGGGTTCGCACGACCTCAGGCCGCCAGATCTAGCAGTCTGGAGGCCAAATTTGACCGTCGGGCAGCTAGATCTAGCCTCTGCACCTCCAGGCGGCGGCGGCGTCGCCTGAAGTCACTACCTTAGGCTGCCAAATCTGGCTGTTCGGCACCGCCAGCAGCCTAGATTTGATTTTTAGATTTAAAAAAATAAAAATAAAAGCAAAAGCCCATTTGGAACGTAAGTTTTGCCAAACGATATTTTGCTAAAGTTGCCTTTCAATGCTATTTGAGACTATAATTTACCAAACGGTGTAACATTTCGAAAAACCTCTTTACGTCAAAGGTATTTGCATTCTCCCAAGAGCATTTCCCCAAAACCGAACCAAACGGGCCCTAAGAGAACAAATAAAACAAAAGAGAACGAAGACTAGAGGAAGATATCATAAGGTGCCTTTTTGGACGCCATGAGAACTCCTCACAAATACATTTTCCTCATTCATAAATTATGACTATTGACGCCGTAAAAGACATTAAAACCTAAGTTATTAAAGAACAATATAAAATTACTTAAACTCTTTACTAAAAAGCTGTTTATTTTAAGATTTTCTCTATATAAAAAAATTATAAATAATATTATATATACTCAAGGCTGATCCGGGTTGGACCAATCCGGAATTCTCAAGACCAAGAACCGACCCATACAATGCTAGTCCAGGAATTTTAGGATCAAGGATCGACTCAGTCTCCCTGGGAACCGAGCTAGGACTGGCAGGATTGGGCCAGTCTAGAGTCGGTCTAGGGTTGACCCTAGATCAATACTCACCCCTACTTCAAATAACCCCATATTGGACATTGCAGCAGCCGCTTGTATCCACAACTTGAGCCAAACACTCCCAATGAAGAAGCCAACTTCAAAAAAAAGTAACTGTGAGAGATAATTAGAAATTTTTCTAGGATAATTTTATATATTGAAGATATTTGACGACTATTTCTAACATGCATCATGAAAATCGATACTTCTCCTGAACTCTTATTGCCATCTATCACGACCTATCCTTTGGGGGAGGGAATATGTTTAGAGGTATTACCTAAAAGGCGGGCCTAAGGCTCATGATTAAGCACGAGCTCTCCCAAGCCCATACCTCGTGCAACATTAGGGTGTTCTTAAGAATTTCGCAATAAGGAGTCGCCACTAGCCTATTGGGGTCGGTTAGAAACCAAGTGAGGCATGGAAGTGTACCTCACTTTCTACGCAACTAAATAATTTAGGGTCGGAGACTTGGTTACACTAATGAACCAAATAGTGGCCTTTCAGTACCTAATCTTGTTCATTTAAGAAAAAAAAATTGTCAAGCAATTTAGATTAACTTTAGACCAATCCGCTAACATGTGATGTGATCATGTGGATACATAATCATTAAAATAATAATTAGCAGTCAAGGAAAGCATTTAAATACATTGCATGGTAGAGCAGTTATTTAAAATTAAGGAAATGATAAATACTAATACTAACTAGATTAAATGGAAACCAAAATCAACATGCCAAAACTACACAATCAAGGGTGTTCGTCTTTAAGAACAATTGAAACCTTAAGATAAAACTGTAAAGGCCTAGTCAAACTTATGCATAATTCCAAATTGAAAGGCATCCTATTGTTTTGGAGAAAATTACTCCAAATATTAATTTTAACCTTTTTTAGGAAATTTAAAATTTTTTAGAATTTTTTTTGGATTTTTCTATTTTTTTAAATCAATTTTCGAATTTTCCCCAAAAACTGGATTTTTTGCAATTTTTAATTTAAAAAAAAGGTCGAATTTTTTAATGTTTTCTAAGTTTTTGAATTTTTGGAAAATCTTTGAATTTTTATTATTTTTCGAAAATTTTTATTTTTTTTGAAAATTTTTGAATTTTTAATATTTAATATTATTATATTCAGGGAAAATGGGTTCGGACCAGGTAGGACCGATCTGATACACTAATCCGGTCCAAGCTCAAGTCCGACTCACATCGAATAAAAAAAGGTAATTTGTTTTTAAATATATACTTTTTCTCTTTTTGTCTTATCCCTATTTTGTCTTATTTATTTTTTTTTCTTTTGTTTTTACCTTTTCTCTTCTCTCTTGGACTTCTTCTTCCTCGCGCATTCTCCATAGGCCCGAAGCCATTCTTGTTTGCTATTTCTCCATTTTTCACTTTTTCTGCATTATTTTTTTCTTCCTCTTCTTTTTTGTTTTTTTTTTCTCTAAACCGATCCTCTTCCTTCTTCTTCGGCGACTCCCCTCTCCTCACCGAACACTCACCTGCAACTCTCTTCCCCGAACAAGCGTAACTGCTACGACGAGCCCCTCATCGGCCTTTGAGGCGTCGAAGCCACTGTCTGGCATCGGTCGTTTGGTCCGACCGACACCGGTCGCCATTGACCACTAGCTGGCTAGTGGTTTCTGGTATTGCCGAAACAAGAACCCAAAGCAAAAATGTGCACTGGAAGCCTCGGCGCACGACATACAATGGCTATGGAAACAAAATATAAAAGTGACGAGGGCCGGAGCACGTGTGAGCCGAATAGCCACGAGCTCCGGCCTAGCATGCCCAAAACAAATGCGAGGAGAGCTGAGCTCACCTGTCCAGCTTGAGGACGTGGCCAGGAAGGCTATCAAATGGGTCCCCATGTGGTTGAGGCATTGGCCGAGGCTCCCGGTCTCTCTGTCTCTTAGTTGCTTGGATCTGTCATTCCCTGCTTCCCCGGCCTCTAGCTCCCTATGCTCGAAGTGTGCTGGTGAGAATGTCCTCAGGAATGTGGTGCCGCCGCCATTATTGTCGCATCTGTCGGAGGCGCCAAAGGGAGCAGCGGCACTCGGAATCTCGCGAGAGCCCGAGCAAGGCTAAGGCTATGTATGTGGTCGGCGTAGAGTGGTGGAGTGTGGCTAAGTCGCTAGATAAGGCTCTCTTGTTTTCAGTGTTGGATATATGCCCTAGAGCTACTATGTAATAGTTACATATTAGGGATTTTAGTTGTACTTTCATTATTATTATTTAATTAATGACAATGACGTATTCATTCATTTGTCCAATTATTTTATATTTATGAATAATTCCATAATATCAGTTGCAACTAGACCTATTCTTGAAACGTCAAGAATATATGTGACGAGTTCATAGTTAGACTAAATCTTTAAATCGTTCCCGGTCGATGGATTATTGAGTGAATATTAATAATCCCGTTAAGACCGGTGTGTTCTTAACTTCACCATTAAGTATTGGATATTTAAGGGAATGATGAGTCACATGTCATTGGGTATTATGATGCCTGAATTAGAACACATGTGTTTGTATTAGACAAGTTCACTGAATGTGACGCGTATGGAACGATTAGCAACATGGAAGCTTTTAGCTTGGTCAATGTCTAATTGTTCATGCTTTGGTCTTATGTAAATAATCCTTAGACCTGAGGTATAGTGTTAACTTGTGTATTGAACAACTATGGTTCATGGGTGCACATAATGCCGGGTCGTTGATCCGTCTTTATACTTGATGGTCATAGTTTGTTCATATACGAAGTTGCACGTGTGCTCAATATGGAATCTGTCTCATTGTTATATGCAAGGTATAATAATGATGTCCTATGTGATCTAATTATGACACTGTATTGAAATCATCGGCTGGGGTTGTAACTGAGAATAAATTATTTATGTCTCAAATAAAATGCATGTCAATTAGATTTGTGCATATAATCGAATTAGTGACTTGACAAATATTATGTGGTCTTTGTTTGATTGGGATATAGTAAGACAAATGGATTGAATTACACTGTAGTCAAAGCTGATAGGTTCATTATGTTTTTAATGTATTAACACTATCTGGGTAGTCATGACATATTGCTAGATGTCAATCATGACTTGTAAGACCCAAAGATTAATCAGGACAATTAATTCTTTAGGAAGTACTAATGTGTTAGTTAAGTCTTACTACCAGCTTAGTGATGAATTTAGGGATGTCACACACCATAAACAATTTAGATAACGTGGAACAAGAGAGAAATAATGTTGCAAATGTGTTTACAATTACTGCAATCGAATTGTGTCGATTTGAAATTAAATTAAACGAGATTTAATTTAATTTGTATTATAGTCATGAGCCTATTTGCATATGATGTATACGAATGCTCGAAGTGGATACATGTTAATGTATTCTATTTGTACATATAAAGATTATCTTCTTTTTATTTTTAAAAGAGGTTGATTAATTAATTATTTGTTCGTTTAATTAATTAATTAATACCTTTTAATAACCAATAATAAAATAATATATATAAAGCTTCATGCATGTGCACGAAGCACATGCATGAAACTTGGATGGTCATGAGCAGGACGATCAGCAACGGTTGCTGATTGTCCATCGATCGGCAACCGTTGCTGATTGTCCATCGATCGGCAACCGTTGCTGATCAGTTTATATCTTTATTTTAAAAGGTTTGTTTTTGCGACAAAAGCAGGAGTTGAAAAACAAAGAAAGGTGAGCGTGCGTTTTTGTGTTTTAGAGAGAAAATGGGTTGCTGAAAATAAAGAGAGACGTGCGTGTTTTTGTGTTCTTCAAGAGACGCACGTGTTTTTGTGTTCTTCAAGAGACGCGACAAGTAGAGTGTTTTCTCATTCGGGCCGTGACTATAATACATTGAGGATACGGTGGATCATTTCCACGAGATTGCTAGCACAATCATCATGGTGAATATCCGAAAATTCTCTCTTCCATTCAATGTTCGCTGTTGGTGTGTCTGAACTAGAGGTCCGACACTTGTGGAACTCGTACTGTAGAACATCCGAACTGATTCGTTTCAAAGCGCGCTTCGAGAGGTAATTCATTTAACTCCCTATTCATATTCAGATTTTTGAATAAAATCCACGAACAACACCTTAAAAGAATCATGTATAAAATATATCTTTATTTCCGTTGCGTTCCTTTTGTTAATTTTCTTATACATGATTCGTGAAACCCCAATACTCAGCCCTCTAAACTCTCTCTCTGGTCGCCTTCTGTTTTCGTTCCCAATTCTCCCTTCTCTCCCTCTGGTCGCCTGCTCCTCCTCCCCTGCTCCCTCTCCTCTGCTCCTTCTTCTCTGCTCCTGTCTTCTCCTTTTCTCTGCTGCTGTCCTGCTTTTCTCCTTTTTGCTGCAGGTTTGCGCGCGAAGGGCAGGAGGAGGAAGACCGGCTAGGATGCCAGGCCGGGCTGAAAGAGAAAGGGAGGCTGGGCCGCGGGGAGGGAAAAGAAAGGGAGGCGGGCCGGGCCAAGGTCAGATTCGGCCCAACCCGGCCTCTCTCAGCTTTTTTTTTTTTTTAATATGTATTTGGAAAGACAAATTATGTGTCAACACCATCTATAACCAATTTTGTTTTGCTGGTTCTGGCAAGTGGCATAAAATTTACACGTTGTATGTACTATATAAATGTCATTAAAAAAAAAGAAAGTTGGAACTAATTGGATACCATTCATTGACTTCAATGCATTTTCATCAATTTCAATGCCACAAAAGTTCGATGCTTTTGACTGTTGTGATTCCTTTTGGTGGATGCTCATGTTGTCGATCATTTGCGTGGCGCTCTTTTCACTTCGCTCCCACGTATCGACAAAGTTCAAGAAACAATTCTACTAGTCTCGATAGACAAATAAAATGTACAAAGATTTAGTTATTACCAAAATTTTAAGCCGTGGAACATTATGTTAGTACTCACGCAATGCAATTAAACTAGATTCATAACAAAGTTGGGGAAACATTGACCTAATAACTAGAAATTTAGTATGGCTCAATTTCTAGCCTCAACACTAGAAATAAATCATTCATTTGGAAGGGTTTTATTGGAGATTCGGACACACTGTAAGATGAACCAAATGGATGATTGGGATAATTGTCTAAAAAGTCCTAACCCATTCTATGGCGGCTTATTCAGCTATTAATATTTCAATTTTGCCAACTTAATAACAAATCTTTTTGTACAGTTTATCAATTTCACCATTTCGACCAAAATTGACTGGAATTTGGCACATTGATAGAATTTCTTTCGTCTTACAAAAGGAAGAGATGGTCCCTCCGAACAAACAAACCTAGTTCACCACCTCTGGCGGATAACTTGATCTATATGCTACATATGAAGCTGGGCTGCCTGAATTGCATCCTCACACAAATAGCTACACCAAATCTCTTGGTAATAGTTTGTGGAAAAGATCATCAGTTAATTTGAGTTTGGGTTATTAGCACGGCGCTTAGCTTTGTATGCTCATTTAGTGCAATAGCCAGTATTCTTATTTAGTAAATTAGCTAAGGACCAAAGTTGACATCCCGGGATATTAAAATAACAAACAGAGACTTCTCCATTAGGGCTGTGTTCCGTACATGAAGTCAAACGTGTTAAAAATATTTTTCATTCGTTCATTTTCCTTAATTTTTCTTTCACTTAATTTAAAAAGTTGTTTTATAAACATTCGCCTATATGAAAAATGAGTTTGCCCTTTTTATTTTGGGTAATTATATATATATATATATATATATATATATATATTCAGTTAAATATGACTAGAAAAGTGTAGATATGCAAGGTTCCAAAAAAATCAGTTAAAATACATGTTATTATTATCTAAAAAACTTTCTTTGTAGATAAGTATCGAAATTCACGTATTCTCAAATGCCATCAAGTTCTCTATCTTTCTCAATTTGTGTAATTTCTTCTTCTAAATTTTATTTCTTGCAATTAACTTTCTTAACAACTGCTTACCTACAAACTAATCCTATTGAATTAGGGTTTCTTTCTTTCTTTATTTTTAGTTTGGTTTTTGTTAATTTGTTGCTCATTTGGCTCCACATTAGCATCGCATGCCATTTTTCTACCAAATTAATAATGCCACAACATTGATTAATTGGATATTTTACTTATATTCTTCCTCCCTGCTTCTCTTCCGATGAGAAACAAAACCGACAGCATTTGCTCAACCTTGGAACATTTTTGGCAGAGCCACCAACATTCCTGACTTTCAGGCTCCATTAAACTGCTTAAAAAAATCAATCGCTTATATCAATTGAAATAATTAATCTAAAAAAATATTTTCATCATTGTCAACAATTTATTTTTAATATTTTTATATAAATAATTTAAAATATATTTCAGTTGTTCATTTTCCTCAATCTCTTTCATTTTTTTTAAAATTTGTTTAATAAACATTTGCTTAAATGAAAAATGAGTTTGCTTTTTTTAAAAAAAAATTTGAGTACAATTTTAAATGCATCACGCCAAGGTAAATGAGTGTGCCTTTAAAATAACCGAGAAGGTGAATCAACTCAGAACACCACCTCGTTCTTTGTATAAAAAAGAAAAACTCAATTAAGAGTGCAAAAATGCAAGGTTCCGAAAAATGAATAAAAAAATATTTTATTATGATCTAAAAGTCTTTCTTTGTTATCTTCTCTCAAATGTGAAGTCCTCTTGTTGCGATCTTGCCTTCGCGATGCATCACCTAGGTTCCGAGTCGGCTAATGGATTATTAAGCCTAAACTTAATTCAAGCTCTTCCAGTCTCATTCCAATTCATAACTTAAGTTCGAGTTTTTTTAGCATGTAAATGATTTTTATTTATGAGTCACCACTGTCGTGACCTACCCTCTGGGGGGGGGGGAACAGATTTAGGGGTATTGCCTAAAGGACGGGCCTAAGGCCCATGATTAGGCATGGGCTCTCTAAGCCCATACCTCGAGTGACGTTTGGATATTCTTAAAAATTTTGCACAAAAGGAGTCGCCACTAGCCTATTGGGGTCGGCTAAAAACCAAGTGAGGCATGGGAGTGTACCTCACTTCCTACGCAACCGGAGAATCTAGGGTCGGGGACTTAATTGCACTAATTGACTAATTAGTACCTTTTCTGGTACCTAATCTTGTTCATTTTAACAAAATGATTTTCGTCAAGCAGTTTGGATTGATTTCATACATATCCACTAACGTAGGAGGTGAGTATGCGGGTGCACAATCAATAAAGTAATAATTATAACTACCAAGATCCTATTTGCCCTAAAATTAAACACATGCAAGTTAAAACACAAAACACACAAATTAAACATGCGATAAAAACAACATACAAGAAAATAAAGGCTTAATTACACTAAAACAGCAATACATAGCAATTCCTAACCAAAACCCCATTATTTTTGGATTTTCGAAATTTTTAATTTAATTTAATTTATTTTATTTTATTTTATTTTTAATTTTTTTATTTCTTAAAAAATTCGAATTTTTTAATGTTTTCTGAGTTTTTTAAATTTCGGAAAAGATTTTGAATTTTTATCATTATTGAAATTTTTAATTTTTTTGATTTTTTTGATTTTTTTGAATTTTTAATATATATTTAATATTTTTTTTGGTAAAGATATATATTTAATATTTAATATTATTATACTTCAATAAAATGGGTTCGGACCGGTAAACCTAATCCGGCCCGTGGACCCAACCCAAACCCGGATCCAACACTTTTGGATAAAAAAATCATTTTCAATTTTTTAAAAAAATTAAAATTTAAAAAAATCCTTCCGCTAGTCTTTTCTCACTGCACACTCCCCTCCTGCGATTCCTCCTTCCCAAGACCAACTTTTCCTTTCTTTTTTATTATTTTTTACTTTTTCCATACTTTTCATTTTCTCTTTCTTTTATTCTTTTGGGTCTTCTTCTCCTTTGTGCTTGTCCCCTGCATGCCCTCAACCTTCCTGAAGACTGCCTTCTCCTTCCTTGCGACATTCCTCACCAAAATTTTTTTCTTTACTAAAACTAATTCGAACAACAACAATAACCAAAGCACTTAGCATCCCTTCTAACACTAAATCACCCCGACTGTCACAAATCAATGCCGGCCATCTAACTCCGAGGGCTGTTACACCATTTTCGGATGCAAACACCCCCAGCTCAAACACACATGATTACTTCACGAAAATCGCATGAAATCACGATGAAAACATAAGAGACAGACATGGTCCAACATATATATGAACAAGCACAAATTAGACCGAGTTTGAACGCAGGTTTTTTCTCAGTTCTCTTTGAGACATTTTTGTCAAACATTGGGCGTGCAGCAGCTAAAAAAGGCATACGGGCTCACTCAAGGCTCGAATCCGAATAAAGATCAACACAATATGCACAAGCAACACTCAAGATCCACTAAGGGACATATATCACACTCGAACAGATGCGAACACAACAAGTATTTTCGACCACAACATACTCACAGACTCGAATCTCTTTTAGGCATTTCATCAACCGGTTAGCATACACAACAGAAAAGAAGGATCTTCGGACTGGTATAGACTCAAGCACAAGCATGGACGTCTATCAACATGCACTAGGACATCTATGAGCTTTCATGGAGGACCGGTGAAGCCAAAGCTCACGTCAACAGGTCGGCCGTGAGCTCCGACCCGAGACCTCGAAGTGAAGCGAGAAGCCTACCTGGTTCGGATGGCGAGCAACGGGCGTACTTCAGGTGACGGCAAGATGCTCCCTCCCTGATCGTCTCTCCCTCTCTCAAGCTCGCTCTCTGGTGCTCTTTGTTCCCTCTCGACCAAAAAACCAATCGAGAACCCCCACTTTATGTCTATGTCCCCCCCTCTTCATTCCCATTGCCCCCTTCCGGTTTTATGCCTGGCCTGTTAAATTGTTAAAGGGAGGAGAGATGAGGCTGAAACTTCATCTTACATACATAACAACCAAGTCATTTACAAAAGACAAAATGCATAACGTAAAACACACCATAACTACCCATGTTGTACATAAAGCACTTGCCCCACTAACACCTAAAAACTAAGATAACCAACACACATGACTCCACTAACTCTAATAACTGAAAAACCAAATCAGCAACACGTGAAAAAAAGGAAATAACTATTTTATCAACAATCCCTCCCTTAAACTGATGTTTGCTAACATTCAGTTTAAAGCCTTGACTTTTTCCATCGTGCAAACACCTAGTGACCTTCTAAGCTTCACAAATGACTCCATCTTGAGGGCCTTGGTGAATATATCAGCAACTTGATCTTCACTCCTGCAGTAGATTAGATCAATTGTTCCATCATTGCTAAGATCTCTCAAGAAATAAAACTTCACATCAATGTGCTTGCTTCTTCCATGTAACACCGGATTCTTAGAGAGTTTTATTGCTGAGTTATTATCACAAAAATTTTTAGTAGGTCCTAGTTGCTTGAATTGTAACTCCTCAAGAATTCTCTTTAGCCAAATAGCTTGACAAGCACTAGCTGTTGCGGCAACAAATTCAGTTTCTGTACTTGACAATGTGACAATTGGTTGTTTCTTGGATGACCATGAAATAGCACATGTTCCAAACATAAAAGCATAACCCCGAAGTGCTCCTCCTATCATCTTGATCTCCCGCATAGTCACTATCAATAAATCCCAACAAACTGGACTTTTCATCCTTCTTGTAAAATAGCCCAAAGTCTCTAGTTCCTTGCAAGTAACGAAGGATTCTCTTAACAGCTAACGAATGCATTTGTGTAGAATTCTCCATATATCTACTGATTAAACTCACATAATACATTATGTCTGGTCTTGTTGCAGTTAAATACATCAAAATGCCCCCAATTTGTTTATAAAGTATGCTATCAACTTTCCTCCTTTTATGATCTTTGTATAACTTTAAGCCAAACTCAACTGGAGTGTTTATAGGATTACAATCCTTCATCTGAAACCTGTCCAAAATTTCTCCCACATATTTCTTTTGAGAAATAAAGATCCCATCCTCCGATTGTACCACTTTTATGCCAAGGAAGTAATGCATCATACCAAGATCAAACATTTCAAACTCATCCATCATAGATTTATTGAATTCTTCAAACATGCCATCACAACTTCCAAGTAAATATAAGATCGTCAACATACAAGTAGACAATAAGTATTTTCCCTTTATCTCCAATCTTGATAAAAAGCATATGCTCATAAGGATATTTTGAAAAACCAACTTTAATAAAATAAGTTTCAATGTAACTATACCAAGCCCAAGGGGCTTGTTTTAGCCCATAAAGAGTTTTCTTCAATCTATAAACTTTATGCTCATTTTCAATCTTGACATAACCAGGGGGTTGCTCGACAAATACCCGTTCCTCCAAGTATTCATGCAAGAATGCTGATTTGACATCTAGTTGGAATATAGGCCAAGAATTCTGTGCCGCCAATGCAACCACCAATCTGATCGTGTCATGTCTCGCAACCAGAGAAAAAACCTCTATATAGTCGATCCCATATTGTTGCTTGTATCCCTTGGCTACCAAATGTGCTTTATATTTGTCAACTTCACCATTTTCTTTCAATTTTGTTTCAAAGACCCACTTTACACCAATGGTTTTTTGTCCATCCGGAAGATTAGATAGCTCCCAAGTATCATTTCTTTCGATGGAATTAATTTCTTCATCCATCGCTTTTCACCATTTTTCTTCTTTGATAGCAATCTCAAAAGTTGTAGGGTCATAGTCTGAAAATAAGGCAAAGTGAGTAATTGAATCTCTAATTTCAATTACCTCATAATCTTCCATCCAAGCAGGCTTTCTTCTAACACGGCGAAGAGATTGGGCTTCTTCTTCATTGACTTCAGCGCTTGTTGGTGAAATTCCAGCAACTATAGAAATCGTATTTGATGAATTTTGGGGCATACAAGGTGCTGAAATTTGCTCATGTTCAACATCATTGTCATAAAGAATTTGGGTAGGCTGCTGCTTATTCTAATCCCAAGTGTTCTCTTCATCAAAAACAACATCCCTACTAGCCACAATGTTCTTTGTTAGTGGATTGAATAATTTATATGCTTTGGATGCTTCACTTACACCAAGAAAGACACATTTTTCAGTCTTGTCATCAAGTTTCTTCCTTTTTACATCCGAGACATGAGCATATGCGATGCATCCAAAAATTCCGAAGTGATCTACAACCGGTCTTCTCCCACTCCAAGCCTCTTCAGGTGTCATATTCTAAACAGCAAAAGTTGGACTTTTGTTCAAAACATGAATACTCCAATTTACTGCTTCTGGCCATAAAGTTTTTGGAACTCTTCCTCTTGCCAATAAGCTTCTCACCATGTTGAGAATGGTTCTATTTTTCCTCTCAGATACACCATTCTGCTATGGTGTATATGCAGCAGTAAGCTCTCTTCGAATGCCATGCTTTGCACAAAAAACTTCATATTCTTTTGAGCAATATTCACCACCACGATCTGTTCGAAAAGTCTTAATAGTCTTTCCTGCTTCATTTTCAACATGAGCTTTGAAGCTTTTAAATGTGGAGGAAGCTTCTGATTTTTCCTGTAGAAAATAAACCTAAGTTTTTCTGGAAAAATCATCAATAAAGGTAATTAAGTATCTTTTACCTCCATTAGAAAATGGGTTTATGGGACTGCAAATGTCTGAATGCACCAGCTGCAAAACATCCTTTGCTCTCCACGACTTTTCTTTTGAAAATTGAGAACGATGTTGTTTGCTAACAACACATTCTTCGCAGACTTGGGAAGGAACAGTAATTTGAGGAAGATCCGTCACCATGTTTGTTCTGTTGAAGGGTCTTCAATTCACCAAAACTCAAGTGACCATAGCGAAAATGCCAAAGCCATAAGGGATCTTTCTTTTCAGCCATCAAACAAGACTAAACATTTTCAATCTTTAATGGAAACAATCTATTTGAACTCATAGGAACAACTGCAATAGCACCTCTAACAGAATCATAAATTTCACAAGCACCCTTCTGAATGGTGATTACATAACCCTTTTCTTGTAATTGACCAGCACTCAACAGGTTACTTTTCAAGTCAGGAACATACAACACATTAAAGATCGTTTCCACAAAACCATTCTTGGTTCTTATCTTAATATCACCTTTTCCCATCACTTTCACAATAGAATGATCCCCAAAACTCACAATGGAATGAAAATCTTCATTTAGATAAAAAAAAAAAAAAAGACTTACTTCCACTCATGTGGTTACTGTAGCCTGTATCCACATACCAAATATCTGACTCGCGCTCCTTTTCATCTTGAACAGCCATCAACAACGTTTCTGCTTCCTTTTCTTCAACAAAATTTGAACTCTCTACCTTTTCTTTATTATTAGGTAGCCTAATATAACATTCAGATGCATAATGACCAAATTTATAACATCTAAAACACTCTACCTTGGATTTGTTAGGATCTCATCCTCTGCCTTTGCCTTGAAATTGATCATTATTGGCTTTGAAATTCCTGCCAACATCTCTATTTCCTCGATCTCCCCTTCCTCTACCTCTACCTCTACCCCTTCCTCTTTAATTGTTGGAATGAGTATTAGTAGAAGCCTTCAATGCTTGCTCCTCTACTTTTGAACTTCTGTTCATCTTCTGTTCATGGACCAATAAGGAGCTTCGCAATTCATCAAGAGAGAGTGCATCTATGTCTTTTGACTCTTCAATTGAGCAGACAACATAATTAAACTTTGGTGTCAAGGAACACAAAATCTTCTCCACAATGGTGACATCGCCCATCTTCTCGCCTTGGAATTGCATCTTGTTGTTGATCTCCATTGTTCTAGCACAATAACTAGTGACAGATTCTCCATCTTTCATTGCTAATGTCTTAAAATCTTTTCTCAAGGCTTGAAGCTATGCACGCTTCACTCTAACAGAGCCTTGATATTTCTTCTTCATAGAATCCCAAATATTCTTGGAAGTTTCTTTGCAAAGAATAGTCTCCAAGATAGGACGATCAATAGCCTGAAAAAAATAATTTTTTGCCTTCAGGTCCTTCAACTTTCTAGCTTCCAATTCTGCTTTCTGGGGATCTGTCAAAGCCATGCCTGCTGGTGGCTCTTGAATTCCAGATTCAACAACCGACCAATATTCCTTTGATCGTAAAAAATTCTCCATTAGCATGCTCCAATGGTCATAGTGACCATCAAAGCGTGGAATTGCTGGTTGAACAAAATTGTCATTGACCATTGGAAATATTGCTGCTGCAATTTTCTCACGAAATTATCTCACACCTCTAAACTTTTAAAAAAAAAAAAACTCTCTCGCTCTTCTCTTTGGCTCTAATACCACTATTAAATTGCTAAAGGGAGGAGAGATGAGGCTGAAACTTCATCTTACGTACATAACAACCAAGTCTTTTACAAAAGATAAAATACATAACGTAAAACACACCATAACTACCCATGTTCTGCATAAAACACTTGCTCCACTAACACCTAAAAACTAAGATAACCAACACACATGACTCCACTAACTCTAATAACTGAAAAACCAAATCAGCAACACGTGAAAAAAAGGAAATAACTATTTTATCAACACGGCCAGCAAGTGCGCATGGCTTCTACGACTACTAGCTTGCCGGCCGAACTGCCCCCTCCGACCCGCGGATCACGCTGGCCGCCTGCAATCCCGATTCCCTACTCTCGGTCGCTGCTCATGCTTTTATGTTCTCTACAGGTCGTCGCGCGAAGGACAACAGCAGGGAGACGACCAGTTCGTGCATGGGCTGGGCTGAAGGGAAAAGGTAGATGGGCCGAGCCGGTGGGCCGCGCGAGGGAAAAGGAAAAAGAAAGGGAGGAAGGGGCCAGCCTAGGGTTTGTCTAAACCCAGGCCCAGCTACCTTTTTTTTTTTTTAATTTCGAAATTTTCTTGTAATAATTTTTTTTGATAAATTTTTTTTGATTGATTATAAGACTAGTGACACAAATTCTCCTAATGTCCACATGTGATGCAATCTTAATGAAAATTTTTTTGTTAAGGGGTTAGAAATCAATCCCCAATTTTTCAATGCAATTAAGAACACTTAAACAAATCACCAAAATTTAGGTGTCAACAACCACTAATTAATTTATGGCAAGTTGATTAGAACATGCAAATGATTTTTGTATAGGAGTCATCACTAATTAGTTTGTGGCAAGTCAATTAGATACCTAAGTAAAAGTATTGAGAAATATATCTTACTTCTATGAACCGAAGATTAAATGAGTTCAGGGAGTTGATTACAGTAGATTACTCTAATATCCTTTCAATACCTTTTCTCTTTTATTTTACAAAATATTTAGAAGGCAACTTGAATTGATTTAACATCTCTTTAACTAGTAAGGTGATCATGCGGGTGCATAACCATTATTGAACACTCAATAAAGCCAAGTTATAAGTAAATTGCAAGCATAGGGGAGAAACACTTACCTCGGAGCAATGTAAGCATCTGCAACAAATATTAATTAGAAACACATATCCAACCTAAATATGGTTTCTAGTTATCACACAATTCTACTTAGATCTCTTTTTGGATTTTCTCTTGTTTAAATGAAAACTAAGCTATATGTCACGCAATTTAACTATCTAGCCTAATTATAATGATGGCCAATAATTAATATGCAACTACTCTACATGACATGCGACCTTAATTAAGCAACTCTACATGGCATGCAATTTAGCTAAACGAAACTATTTGGCAATTACTAAATGACCTGCGTTTATGACATGCATTAATTTCGACCTAAACTATACGGCATGGCAGGTACATGGATAACATGCAATTAATCCATTAGACACGTACGTGACAATTTTGGAATTTTTATTGAAATTCATTATTAAAATAAGGGAAATTAACCACCTGGAACAAAGATAATATCTAGCTCAATTTACGTATTAAACGATGCAAAAATTCCTAATTTAAATTAGAATCCTTATCTTGAATTTTACAGAATCTACTTAAACATGCAATATGACCTAATTAATTTACATGATATGCAATGCCATCTTTTTGTTTCTTTTGAACACTAAGAAAGCAATCAAAATATTTAAACCACTTAATCCACAAAGGTATCATCCAATCAATTCAAATACAGATCAATATTTAATCATCCAAAATTTTGCTAATAAAATCAAAAAATTGATCTTCGACCTTAAAGATCAAAATATCAAGGATACCAAAACTTGAGATAATGGGTGTAATCTGAAAGCACAATCAATAATTTCATCTAAAGCCTTATAGATAGAATTAAAGAGTATACATGGTTGCGGATGATGCAATAAATTTTAATCATATTTGGATAAGATTTTACCTAATTTTGTGGATCATGTATCCAAATGTTAACTTCCACGAAATTGGCTTGTGATCACGGATAACAGGTGGCGGTCTGGACGATGGCGGACCTACAGTTTTCGATGTTCTTGGCTATGCTGGCAGCGGACAAGCCTTTGAGGACTAGTAAGAACAGAAATCCAATGGAACGATTAGCGGCAGACGACCACAAGCAAGTGTAGGAGTCCCAAGAACTTGTTCCTTCTTGCGTCTTTTCCGTATGGTGCACCTGTATGTTAAAGATTCGAAGAATGTCTCTGAGTGCTCGAGAGACCTGCAAAGAAAAGGGCGGACTTGCTGGCTTTGATTGAGAAGCTAGCAAGAGTGTCCCTAGTGGTTTACAATAGGGACTTGCTACTATTGCTAGTTTGTTTTACTAAGAGGTGCCTGATCCTACATTGAAAAGATATGAGTGTACATGTGACCCAACTTAGCACTAACGTACGATCATTATTTTTATTTATTAAAATTTGAATTTACTTTTTTAAAAAAAATTTAACCATAAAGTCTTGTTGAAACAGTGCGATTGTGCACAAAGAAATTACAGTTATTTTATTTTTTTATTTAATTCTGAATTTTTTTATTCTTGCAACAGTTACCTAAAAGAGTTCATACTTATTCAAACACAACTTCTTAGTCATTAAAAGGTTGTGTATGTTCGGATATAACATCTTGTTTTGGCTATAAATTACCAAATGTGTCTATTAAATCAGAATCTTCTTCTTCTATTTTTGTTTTCTTTTGAAAGAAAATACCGCCATCTTTTCAAATTATTTCTTAGAGAGATACTAGAGAATTACTAGAATTACTACCTAGTATTCTCATTTGAGACTTTGTTACATCCTAGAGGAAATTTGCCGGTGATCAATAGCAATGTTGTGGGGCAAATAAATCATTAAAGAAAGTGATATTGCACCTCAAAGTCTAATTTAATTGTTTTATCCATTTTGAAGTCATATTTTCCAACAATTTTAAGGATTAATATGTGCAACAATGGAGTTGGAGTCAATCAAAGTCATTGCTCTAGACACGGTGAAACTAGACCGGTTTGATGGCAACAATTTTGCTCATGTGATTTGATGCAATGCGATAGAAGTAGAAGGGATTTGATGTGGCCCTGATGGGGCTTTCTTTCCTTGGAGTTTGCAATCTTTATGGCCCTTCTCTAGGCTGAAATTCGATGACTTGAAAGTATCAAATGAATTAGTCCGGAAACTTCCAGTTCCCAAACGAAGCAATTTGTTTATGCTGTGAGGAAACTCAAGTTGCAGTCCGTGATTTACGAGCAGTCCGCCCAGAATGCCGAGTGCTCGATTAGGGAGGTTCAGCCGAGTGCAGTTGTGGCGCAGGTGCTACGTTGGATTCTAGTGAGATTCAATCTGTCGAGTGTATGCCTAGCGATAGGGTTGATTATGCCATGCCCATTTCGGCATTGGGCATTCTCAGGCGTTGCTTTGTAGATAAACTCAATAAGTAGAAGAATGAGAATGTTGCTGTGGGCTTGGTTTCGCGAGAGATGTTTGGTGTTGGCTTTCATGGCCATTTCTTTGCCGCCGAGAGGGCTTCACACGACGTTGGTTTAGTCAGTAGCTTTTTTCCACAACGGATGGCTTCTGGGGTTTATTCTAATTTGAGAAGGTTTTGTCTCAACGAGGATGTCCAATCTCAGTGGTAAGAAGTGTATCTTTAGATACCGATCCGCTGGCATGGGTTCTAGTCCTTCAAGTTGTGATTCAAACTCAAGGTCAGAGAAGTTGGAAATTATACCTGAAGGTCGAATAGGTTTTGAGGTTGTGCCTCGTAGTATCATGCATAATGTTGATTCAGTAAAGAACTTGAAGATATACGGGAAGTACTCTTCTCCGATTAAATGTGATCCATCGTATTCAGTGTTCACTTATGAGGTCGCCTGTGAGGAGATCGATATCAAGAGGCCACCTCGTTGGGATGCTTATTTGAAGATGGAAAGATCCAAAGTCCACTGGTTCTTTATCCTCAATTCTCTGATGATGATCACCTTTCTTGACGGTATCATCCTCGTGATCTTTTTGAAGACTGTCCGTCGAGACTTGACGCGATACGAGGAGCTTGACAAGGAGGCACAGGCTCAGATGAACGAGTAATTATTTGGGTGGAAGTTCGTGGTTGGGTATATGTTTCGCACTCCGTCAAACCCCGTTCTTTTGTGCATAATGGTCGGAGATAATGTCCAGATTCTTGGAAAGGCAGCGGTTACCATGTTGTTTGCTACGCTCGAGTTCATGTCCGTTGCTTTCGGTGGGACGCTTATCACAAGTATGCTATTCCTCTACATTATTCTTAGTGTAATTGCTAGCTACTTTGCTGCTCAACTTTGGAGGACCATCATCTCTGACGATCACAAGGGATGGGTGTCGGTAGCATAGAAAACCGCATGCTTCTTCCCTGGTATAGCCTTTTTGATCTTGACCATTCTGAAATTTCTATTATGGGTAAAGTAGATACTATATTGGGAGTTAAAGTTGAAAGATATAGTGGGGCCATTCTTTGAGCCAATGTGATTATGTTGAAAAAAATGTTAAATAAATCTCAACATCTTGGTTACAAAGAAATGAATACTCCGTTTGATTTCAGTATAAAATTAAATTACAATACTAGTAGAGCAATAGCATAATCTGAATATGTGAGTGCTATATGGCCTTTAATGTATGCGATGATCGTACTAGACCTGATATTGCTTGTTCCATGCGTAAGTTGAGCACATATATTTGTAATCCAAATATAGAACATTGGAAGGCTATATTGCAATTTTTTTTTATCATCTTAAGAGAATTAAAAACTTAAGATTGTTTTATAATAATTATCCGGTTGTATTGAAATGATACATTGATGCTAGTTGGATTACAAGTGTGGGTTATAAACATTCCACTTCCGAATGGATTTTAACATCACATGAATGTGTTGTTTCTTGGGTAAGCAAGAAACAAATGTGCATAACTCACCCAACTATAGAATTTGAGTCATTGCTTAGTAGCAAGTGGGAAATAGGTTGATGGATTAAGAATTTGTTGTTAGATATCAAATTAAGGCCTAATCATCTGCCTCATATTTCTATCCATTGTGATAGTCATGCTACTTTGGTAAGAGCTTATAGTAACACTTACAATGGTAAGTCTAGACATATTAGTCTAAGACATGAGTATGTGAGACAATTGGTGCAAGATGGCACCATAAAAATTATAACTCATAGAAGTGCCAAAAGTTGTGTACAGCGCTCACTTTAGTGCTAAAAGTTTTTTTCAGATCACTTAAGCACCATTTTTTTTTAAGAAAACAATCATTAAAGTGTCAATTCTAGTCCAAATTGAAAGAAATCCAGCGTAGTTATATTTTATTAATTTCTCAGTCCTACGTGGCTCGCTAGCGTGTCTAGTCAACATATAACCCATAATCGACGTCATCTAAAAGTTGTAAATAAGTGCCAGTCATTGTTAAAAAATGATCACTTCAGTGCCAAGCATGCCATGTGGAAATGCCATGTGGACTGGATATTTTAAAAATTTAGCCAAGTCATATTATAATTTTAATAATAAGTGATACACAATCAATTTGGCCGAATTTTCTCGCCATTGGTGTTAAAGTGATTGTTTTTTCCTCTGATTTAACACTTAAGTGAGCTGGTGAAAAATTTTGCACTAAAGTGAGCATTATGCACAATTTTTGGCACTTTAAGTGTACTTATCCCTCTAATATGAGTTAATTGTTTTGCACGACCTAAAGGATTGTTAGGAAAATATCTGAAGATGTTACAATAGAATTCCAGGCCAATTCACCAAAGATAGAAACTTTGTATGTCAAACACCTAGCTCCATAGTAATTTATTGTAAATGGGCAAAAGTATAGTAGATTCAAAAAAACCAAAACTACGTTAACTTCCTACGAAATACAGGAAGCTGGAAGAGTAGATTTAAATTAATATTTGGATGGCTCAGGATCACATGTTCTAGAAGAAAAAAAGTTTAAAATTGAAAATAGGAGTTCGTCAATTATGTTCGTATGCTTCAAACATATATAAATAGCACACATCGGAAAGCAAGATACAAACATATATAAAAGCATAATTCTACAACAGATGCATCTGTAGGGACACTATCGCCATCATTTGCTGGTTTTCCCACAAAGCCATCTGCACAAGGAAAAACAACGGAATAAAAATTGTTGGACATTGATAAGACAAATTTGGAACAATCTTAAGTCAGGCGTATTGTGGTAATAGCTCACATTAGTTACTCGATTGGCTTGCGGAGAGATGATCGACAACTATTACCAATATCATGAGCAAAAAGGCAACCTGCAATTTAGATCGTGGTAAGCTATTGTTCTCTCTTTTGTTTGGGTTACTGTTCAGCACATAGTTCTAAGACCAGCCAAACAATGTGAGATGAACGGTTGTAAACTCACCAGAACAGAACTATATGTGGGTTCAGTCGCAAAGATGTAAGATTTCCTGTCAAAATATACGAAAAGAAGTTTGTTTAAGTAGAAAGACATAACCAACATCCATTCCATAGAGAGAGAGAGAGAGAGAGAGAGAGAGAGAGAGAGAGAGAGAGAGAGAGAGAGAGAGAGAGAGAGAGGAACCTTTTGTTTAGGAGGCCAGAATCTTTGCAAGCCTTCTGTATACCCTCGATTATGCTCAATGTTTTTGTAGCATTAGGATCATCCTTGTCAACCTACAGGAGCCAAAAGCATAATCTGGTGAGTAATGTCTCAGTCTGTATGTCTAAAAAATCATAGTGTGAAAAGCATGGAGATGAAAAAGCAGGGCAACAAATGAAAGCATCAACTACTATTGTAGTTAAAAGTTGGATTAACAGATCATCAAGAATATTCCGCCCCACAGTCAGGAAGCAGAAGTGAGAATCCGCAATGCTTCTAAGACTTAAGTTTTAATCCCTTGTGCTGTTAAAGCTACCACTAAAGGAGAAGTGGTTCCTCATACAAAAATATCTTTGCAGAAGACAGAACTTTTTTTTTCTTTTTTCTTTTTTTTTTTTCACTTCATAGGCACGGAGTACTGTCAAGTCCATTTTGGATTCAAGATAGGTAGCCTTTACATACAATCTAATTTGTTGTATACCCCGTCAAATCGCTGAAGATTTTGCAAGTTATAAGGTCTAGTACATTTTCAAGTAAGAAATAATTAAAATACACGTATAAAAGATGGTGCACTCTAGTTTTTGATGTTCATACCTTGGACTTTATCATACAAGAAAAATCATAGAAAGCACCATAAGCATCGGCCATTGTCCTTGTGCGATCCCTAACTTTAGCAGCAAGACCTGAATAGTACAGGTAGACAAATGGAACAACTCAGCAATTATTATCTCGAAGGTACTACATAACATAAACAAATGTACAAAGGCCCATGGATAGAAACAGCCTTTGTAAATGATGAATGGAGATAGTCTGACAAGTTATATTTCTGTCATGCCTGGATCTAGTTCTTCATTTTGCCCCATTATTTCATCCTATAAAACTACGTTTTCCATGCCTAGTGCCATTCAAGTTCTTCAGTATGCCTAATTATTTCATCGTGTCTAGGATAGCTTAATTTCAATGATGAAAGAAAATATCAGCAAATCATTTTTTTACCTGGCCTGATCTTTACTTCGCCTCTGAAAACTTTAATATTGTTGTAGGATAAAGCTAAATTTCCAATCGCCATTATCTAGAAAAAGTAGAAAATGTTGGTAGAGGAGTTTCTCTAAGATAATCAAAAGATTAATGACATTAAAAAGAATATATTGACATTAAACATCAATGAAAGCAAATGAACCACGTACATAAATTCTTAAGATTATGAAGAGTAAGTTAAAAAATGTAAACAACTTATTATAATAGGGAAATTTTGTAAAGTCAATGTGTGAAACCAAATCTTGTGCACACACGTGTACACAAGGAGAGAGAAAGGGACAACTTGTGTGGCTGTACACCTGCTGCGCACGCGTGCAAATGTGTCAGGGAGCAGGGACAGGGGAAGTAGTGCAGAGATTGGGCCTGTAGTATGCTCATGAGAAAAATTCTAAGGCAAGTTTTACGTAGGAAAATTTTTGAAATCGGTGATTGTCTTCAAAAATTTTTAATATATAGGATAGATATAAGGCAACAACTCTTGTTTACGGATAAGAAACACTCTTGTCTTGAAGAATGTACCTGAAAAATAGCCCAAAACCGGAATATAGCAGGATCCCTTAAAGCAGACATGTATGTCAAACTGTCTTCAACATGTGTCAAAGCATTTGTGACCATTTCATTCAAACATTGTACAGCCTTCACTGAGTTCTCCTCATACTTCAAGTCCTATGCAGATAGGGCCAATTGAAGAAAAGAGAAAATAAGGATGTGCATGTGGTGCGAAATTCAGCATTACAGGTGCATAATATCTTGACAATTCATCTACAAAGTAAGTGATGGAAAATCAATTTTATATGGTCAAAGGGCTAAAGCACAATCTATGTAAGCCTTTAATAGTCCCAAATCATGTTGAAGAGGCATACCTCAAGTTTGTTTACATATTTACCCCAAATCTGACGAGGCCAAAACATGCGTGACATTGGAATTTCATTGATATCTTCCAAATAATCTCGAATAATGTCTTGTTTCTGATATTTACATCCATAAAACAATGTTAGAAGTTCGAAATATGTGGTCATCTACATGAAACTAAGTGTCTTTGAGGTACCTGTAGAATCAAAGCCATTGAATTCGATAGAGAATCTGGTGCCAAATCTTCAGCTCCAGAAGCATGGAAAAGCTTTGACAGACCTAAACCTATAAGTCCTGACACATAGTGGCAATATTCATCGTAATCGTCAACTGTTTCCACCTGCAATGAGGAAAAATTAGTGGAAATCTTTGTAGTAATAACCTATTAAACAGATTAATCTCCACTACAAGCATTTCTACCAGAAGGTGCAAGACTACAACTAGCCTTGAAATGCTTTGTGGAAAAGAATATTACAGCTCTTAAATCCTTTTCATATTAGTATTTGGTCAAATCCATTCCAATCCAGCTAGGTCAGTTACCATAAACAAGGCACGTAGTGGAGTCAATAATCAGTTTGCAAGCGTGTGGACCTTCGAAGATGGAAGAATGGTCATTAAGGCTAAATGATACACTTCTATACGAATTCATTTTCTGTAAGGGAGCGAATACTTTAAGGAGTAGAACCACACAGCTACGGTCAAATCCTTACTCCACCATGGTCATAGTAAACAGCCAGATGGGCTACCCGTTGGCCATTGTATGGGCAGCCATTCTACTGGTACTGAAAAATATCGTATTCATTTTCAACCATTGGAGGCAAGGATTCTCCTCATGAAAAGCTTATGCACTAGCTACGTACTGACCTAGTCCAAACACAACCAAAAACTATAATCTCTGTAAGAGTTCCTTCAGCTTGGCTATTTATCAAGGTAGGGTCTTGGAAAATATCAGGAGTGTCACATGACAAGATCACAAACCTCTTTGCAAATAAATTTCGCCATTCCTGCTCCCATTCTTTTAGTAATATCCTCAATTACCTCTTGATACCTGCAAGTATAAACAAAGCCACAGTTTATAAAGGAAAAGCTGTCAGCACATCAATCAATAGAAACGGTTAAACAATTTTGGGTTAATCGCAGGAAAGCTTGGTTTTGAGTTTCATTCTCAGTGGAAGTGAACAATGGGTTGGAAAGAACATTTGGTAGACAATGATAATATGGTTGCGGAACTATGGTGGCTAGGTATGTTGGTAAAGGAAACACACATGGTTAAGTTGAGAGGCTTAAGAAGATCAGGTTGAAGAAGAGAATATCCTGATCTCGAAAAAGTTGTTCACATCATAATTATAAAGAAATCACAAGTTAGTAACCTTTTCCCAAGCTCCAGGAAAGCCGTTGAAACGTGATGAAATTGGTCCATTAAAACCTTGCACTTCTTTGTACCACCTTAATACGGCAATAAAAAAATCAAGTCAGTGAACTCAATAGAATTCTGGGCAGCTAAATAGTTTGGTGCCCAGCTCCAACTTCTTCATATAGCCAACACAGACTTCTGGATAAGCACCATTTACAGATTGTCTGTAAACTAAGACAGCAATATAACTAAACAATAATAAAAATTACAAGATAACAACAGTTGCAACTTAAAGCAGCATTCCCAACCAAGTTGTGCATGCCCCAAAAGTTGCTAGTTGGAGAAAATCAGTGGCATGGTGGAATCTAAATAACCAAGAAACACCTTGTTTCCCAACTTGACATCAGAAATATATTGACAATCGTTTACCCTATGCATGGTCGTCCAGTTTCTTCATATGCTGGAAATAACACAAGAATTTATCACAGCAAGAGAGTGTTTATCTTTAGTGTTGGTTCTTAAAGAAGTCAGTAAAAGAATGCACAAATAAGAATTGAGATGGGACAATTTGTAGAGGTTCTCATGTAGAATCATAACGTAGAGGCAAAATATTGTTGATATATCTTGTTCTTCAAATAGCAGTGTTACAGAAAATTATTTCGGTCAATTTGAAGTCAATCTCAAATAATGGATAAATTGCTACGAGATACAGTCAAAGATAGAATCTCCATGTAGCTTTGACGATCATGCTTAATGCAAAATGTCAAGGACGTCAATTATTTACACATACACAGACATATTTCTACAAGGTTACATTAAGAGAGACAAGTCAAACAAAGTTTTTTGACAAAATATCTAACCCACGCTCTGAATTTTATGTAAAGGTCGGGAAAGGACAAGAATACTGAACCAAGAATTTAAATGCAGGGAAAACCAGTCTTAGATCACCAAAAGCTTTAACTGGAAAGAAAGGGTAGCATGATAGCATGTTTAACTCACATGAAAGATGCCACTCCTTATCAAACACGTGCTCAAGAAAAGCTTTCAGGATAGGCACTTTGACTTCAATAGGTATGCTTGTGTCATCCTCTGGAAAGGGAGAATTAGAAGAAACAAGATTTCAGCACAAAATCACATACTAATGTCAATATGGAGCTGGAAACAATAATTCAACGTGATACTAACAAGAACTAGGCAGAGGAATTAAGGACTAATTTTGAAACGGATTCTTCTATGGATTATTCAACTGATTAAATATAAGCCAAAACATTATTACATGATAAAATCAACCAGGGCCTTAATAACTAGGACATAGCACACTCCATTTCCATTTATGATGGTTAGTGGTGACAAAGACACTCAAGTTTAGATGTGAAGAACTCGCTCGAACCTACACAGATATTTCCATGAATGTTATCAACATAAAAAGGAAACTCCAGTGAGTTTGTGCTATAGTAAACATTCGACATACAGGGGATAGATGGCTCAAATTTAACCAACCAGAAGTGCTAATGGAGCGAGGGTAATATCTTGCAAATGACAGACAGAGAACTAATGCAGTGTTATGGGACATACCAACTGTATCAAGGGCTCGCAGGACCAAATAGAGTATGCACACCTGCAAAAATGCAAAAGAAAAGTTGAAGAGATAAAAGCGCATTGAGATAAACAAATCTAACAATTTCTACTGGACTTTGCGTTGGATGTGAGTGGCTTTTGCACTAACTAATCTAACAGTTCATTTACATCTTTGCATTTGGATTAGCAGACAGCAGAAGTGAGGTAGGAGAAAGAATCAATAGAAAACAAGAAATAACCATATAATTCTATGGATGAGCATTGCATTGGCATTAGCAGTAATATCACGCAGTTCCATTCGAGATCATACTTCGATTTGAAGTGCCTATAGCACTTTTCTTTGACTTCTCAGATTCAACAGTAGTACAAGAAAAAAATTGATTAGCTAATTTAAATGGGTTAGCTAATAATATGCACTTTCCCATTGACGCATGACGGGTCCTCCCTGCAGGAGGAGGCGCGATAAAAAGGGAGTTGGGGCTGAGCAGTAAATTCCGTGTTGAACATTTGTACGTTTTGTTTCAGGTTGTCGTCACGTGGCACCTCCTACCGTCCTGTATCCATTTTAATTATAGTTTCTTTTTCTTGCGAATTTAAAAATTCTCGTATACTTTTAGACATGTTTTACAAAAATTAGCTGTTGGATAATTTCTTTTCTTTGTTTTCTGAATGACTAGGTGATCTTCTATGGAGGAGGAGGAGGAGGAGGAGGGATTGTTCACGGGAACTCACACTTATGAGAGAGAAAAGTGCGTGGGGAAATGAATTTAGGTGGATTTATCAACAAAGTGTGTAAGATTAGCCATATCATTTCCCATAATTTAGAGGAAGAAAAAATCTATACATGTGTCAATGTCTCCACAATATTTAAATAATTGAGAAATTCATATTGACTCGTCATCTTACTAGATTATATTATTTGAGCATGCATGACTCAACAAGACTATATTACCAACTCGAGAAAACTTAATTGGAAATGTCTAACCAAAAATAACCCACCAAGTAAAAAGATTTCAATCACGGTAAATATTTGAACAATTTCAAAAGCATGGAGGGCCGGCAAAGCTATGCCTCACCCAACCATCTTGCGAAGGCTCCCTTGCCCAGCCCTTGGTGCTTAGCCAAAGGAATAAAAAGAATGGAAAAAAAAAAATGAAAGAGAAAAAAAAAGAAAAAAGGAAAAAAAATAATATTTAAAATTGTTCACGTTGGTACCAGCCACACCATGTAGGATGGCCACCATCCAAGTTAGTGCCAATCTGCCAGATTGGTCGAATAGACTGAATCAATACAAATTTAAAAGGTTTACAACTTAATTGACATAAAAGAAGGTTTAAAACTGAACTAAAACAATTGTGACAAGTTTAGCTTTCCCAAAAAATTGTATATTCTGCCATACATTTGTGGCAACTTTATACACAACTTAACCACAAGAGCATGGTGGATATTACGGTAGAAAGATCTATATTCGTAAAGAAACTTCCAAAAAAAAATTATTGAAATATATATGGTTGACACATTTATAAATAATCATAATTCTTCACGAAAATAATGGTGGAGCAAGAATCACATAAATGAGGGGTTGCTAGAAGCCTAGAATTGGGACACATATCAAAACATGGTGATGATTTTTTGAGGCCACACATAAAGCCACTGAGAGCTTAATGGTTTTATGTCATCATTAATATAATTAATCTCCTCTGGGTCGTCCCCTATAAATATCAAGCTACTTGCATCCAACCTAAACGAGCATAGCGCTTTAATTTGATCGATTCTGTTGTCTAGTCTTTTTGAGTGAATTATGGGGAAGTTTTCAGGTAATGTTGTGAGAGTAATGAATTAATCTTCGCATAAGACATTGATCCTTAGCTTTATCTAAGTTGCCGTGCCTGCTGTTTCTGGCAACAGGCACAACAACTTGGTGCGTTTGAAAAAGGTTTGGGAAAATGATCTTGTATCTATATAAAGTAATTTAACTTACGGAGTATTTGTTCAAAACAAACAGCATTTGGACAATTGGCTTTTGGTACATTTTTGTTAAGCAACTAAATGAAGCAAAAGTTTTGGCCTAAAACTTAGGGTGCTTTGATAACATGTTAAATTTTATAAGACCATTGCCAATTATTTTAAAAGTTTAAACCTTTATATAAAGGTGTGCTTTAATATTTAAATATTATAAAAAGAATTTTGAAATCAAAAACCACGCTTACTGCATCGCGAAGCTCAGTGGGGAGTTGTTCGATGACGAAAGCGAATGTCTTGGAGAACTTGCGGAGCATGGAGTAGCAGAATCGCCAATGAGGTTGCTGAGGGATCTGCTTCTCGGCATTCCTCGCCTCCATCTTCAGCTTCAGCAGAAGGTAGAGTTCATCCGGATGCTTCAAAATCACTCCCAAGCTCCCCTCTCTCTCTCTCTCTCTCTCTCTCTCTCTCTTTGAACTTGAGATCGGAGAAAACAGAGATTGAATTTGGCAAAAGCTAATGGGAAGGTTTTTGTAAGGAGAGCAAACCAGAATGGTCTAATATGAAGTCTCTGGTATTGGAATAAACGATGTTATATAATCTTCGGAAGTGTCCTTTCATGTCTTCAAATCATGATGCCGCACAGTTATTTCGGTGTTCATGGCGTTATAAACGTGATTTGTATTTTGAGTGATAGCACTAGACTGTTTGTGTTTGAAAAGAAAATATGCATTTTAGAAATTAATAAATAAAGAAAAAGGAAATCTACTGTGCTAGGGAAATAAACGGAAATCGTGTTAGTTTTGGAGCCGGCCAAAAGAAAAGTGAAGAGGAAAGTCCAAGATGACTGGACTTTGTCGACTGAATCCCACTTTGATTTTATTTCTTTCTCTATTACGCGTAGCTATCATTGACGATCAAATGTTGCACTTCCTCAAGCAGAGGACAAACGATACATATGGCTCTTACGGGAGCATTGTTGATGTGCAGAGGCAATTTTCATCGTGAGTTTTGTGGTGATTACATCCTGGTGAGGATACATAAGTGTTCCAGTCAATTAAATTATTGTGTTAAGAATTCGTGTTTATTTCTTTGGTGAGATTAAAATATTATTTCGTGAGGAATTGTGAGGCTCAACGATGTGTGAGTTAATGGGTACAATATGAATAACTCAGTATGATTGTAATCTACGTTATATCACTTGATCTATAGTAGAATTTGTCGCTATTCTTTCCATGGACGTAGATCACTTCGATCAAACCATGTAAATCTAGTGATATATTTTCTTATTCTATCTATTTTATTGTTCGATTGCTTGCTTTTACGATAACATGAGTAGATGAGCTTTTCATAATTGGTTGGTCAACTACTTACTCATCCGAAAATCATTCCTTGCTCATAACTTAGTAACCGACTCAACACACGCAGAATCTCTCCAAATTTTTTTGGCAAAACAACATCCACGAAGCTCAATTGTTACTAGTACTAGGAGTCATCATAAACTTCAACGACTATTAGATGGATATTAGTAGAATCCAAGCTTTTCTAGATCTTGATTTCAACACTCCTCCTTAATCAATTTTTACAATCCTCTAACCATGCTTCACAATATCTTGAACTTAGCTCGTGATAACACTTAATTAAACATGGGGCTAATACCCTAAAAAACCTCAAACTGGTACACCTGTGACAAATTTACCCCAAACTATTTTTTTGACCACCAAAAACCCTAAACTGGTATATTTTTGATAAATTTATCCCAAACTGGTATACTTTGACAAATCTACCTTCTATTAGTTTTCGTTAAATTTTATTGTCAAATTATTAAGTTAAATGACACGTGACAATTAATTGGTATATAAATTTGGGATTTTATAATCCGTTTGTCACAGTTTACAATTTTTGTGATTTTTTTGTGGCATTAATTCAATTTAGCTAATGGTATATGTTGACGCCTAAAATTAGACTTTATTTTATTATTATTTTGTTTTATTTGATTTTCGGATAATAAACCAAAAAAAAAAAAGCAAAGCAAAAGAAAAAAACAAAAAGAAAGAGGAGCAGCCCCTCCATGGGCTCTCGGCCCATTTCCGCCAAGCCCGGCCCCACCGCATCTTCTTCTTCCTCGCGCCTCTGTAGCGCATGCGCAGAGGACGCGACGGAGGGGAAGGGGGTGGACGGACGGCGGTCGCACGTGGAGCAAGGGAGCAGTTGGCGTCAATGGGACGTGACCGGAGGAGGAGATGATGGAGGATGGGACGGCGGTCCAACCGGTGGGTCGAAGCCTCGCCGACCGGCCGCTTCCGCGCCTATAAATAGGCCCTCCATCCCCGACGGAGGGGGAGAAAAAAAAAAAAGAGAGGGAGGCCACCGGAGCTTGGGGTCCCTTGAGAGACTTCGGGGAGCTTGAGTTCTGGCCGGCTGTGGCGTGGTGAGCTCGGAGGGGTCCCCGAGAGACTTCGGGGAGCTCGAAGGGCGAGCCCGAGGGAGAGAGGAGGCAACTCGGCGCCGGATCTGGTCGAATCTTACCGTCCAGGACCCACTGACGCCGTCGTCGTCTACCACGGTCGTCGTCATCAGTCTACCCTCGCCGTGGCCGCCACCGTCGTAGATCAACTCCTGTCGTCGCCGTCCTCGCCTCCGTTCAAGAAAAGGTAAAAACCGTCGCCGTCTTCGTGGTTCCCACCGCCGTGGCCATCGTCGCCGTCGTATAGCTTCGATCTCCTCCCCAGCTCCGCAGATTCGTAAACCCTAGGGTTTGCGATTTTCCGGGTCGCGAAAGCGGATCCAAACCTGGAAAATCGGGTAGGGTTTGCGATCCGGGGGCGGCTGTGAGTTGGGTCATGCACCGAATTCGGGTCGGGTAGGGTTCCGAAGGAACCGGGTTGCAAGCCGGAGCGGGTTGTGGAGACGAGTCGTCGGGTCGGGCCGGGCGCCCCCAAACGCCTGGCCACAGCGTCGTTTCAAATTTAAAAAAAAAAAAGACGAAAAATCAGAGTCGGGTCCACGTTGCGGGCCCATCCTCATTCGGATCGTTGGCCCGAGTCGGATCCAACCCGCGAATCCGACCCGGGTCATTTTTTATATTATTTTAATATAAAATAATAGTTTAAATAAATAAATAAATATTTTATTTCAAAAAATCAAAAAATGTTTTATTTTCAAAAAATATTTAAAAAAATGTTAAAAAATGTTTTATTTTCCAAAAAATCGAGAAAAATAAAAAATAATTTATTTCCCAAAAATATTTAAAAAATATTTTATTTTCCGAAAATTAAAAAAAATCAAAAATATTTCATATTTTCCAAAAGATGTCAAAAATTCAAAAAAGGCCAAAAATTCATGAAAAAGCCAAAAAAAAAATTCATAAAAAGCCAAAAAGACTTGTATTTTTCCAAAAAATACCAAAAATCCTTTTGTGTTCAAAAATTAGAAAATGACTCAAAAAATGTTTTTCCTCCCGAAAATGCATGGAAAATCCCTCGAGCATCCAAAAAGCCTTAGGGTTTAAACAAGATTAGGTACCGAAATGGCATTAGTGATTAATTAATGTAATCAAGTCCCCGATCCTAATTTCTCTGGTTGCGCAGGAGTAAGTATTTCTCCCGATACTTCGCTTGGGTTTCTAAACAACCCACCCCAAATCGATTAGTGGCGACTCCATTTTAAAAAGTGATTTACAGGTTAAAAACTTGGACTATTAAAGTCGCGAATTGGTGGACTTGGGAGAGTCCGGGCTTTAATAAATTCGGCCGAGCCATTAGCCTCCTTAGGCGCTCGTACTTGACCGGGGCGCCGAGGAAAGAGGTCGCGACAGTATATTTGTCACAAATTTATCAGTTTGGGGTTTTTTGTGATCGAATAAATTAGTTTGGCGTAAATTTACCATAAATGTACCAGGTTTTTTATGGTTAGTCGGGGTAAATTTGTCACAAGTGTACCAGTTTGGGGTTTTTCATGGTCAAAAAAATAGTTTGGGGTAAATTTGTCATAGATGTACCAGTTTTGGGTTTTTCAAGGTATTAACCCTTAAACATGTCAACAACTTGATAATCAATTTTCTAATATTTGAGCTCAATTACTTTGCACTTCTTGATTGAAGTGTTATTTGATAGCGATAAGTTTAGTTCTTTCGTGAAAAACTTGATTTTTAGATATAGCGATCACAAACCTATTGTCGCAAAATATTATAGTAGGTCGTGTCAATACTTCTTTGATGTTTTCTAGTATTTTTGGAAGCCACAATGCTTAACTAGTGGTGCTAGCGACCGAGAGGTACCCAACTTCCATATGCTATTAAGTCTTGCTTCTTGGATACCCATGAGAATATTGCACAACCTAGTGAGAATGCGTAACTGGTAGTACTCCTTCCATCATCAATCAACTCTGCCTAGTCATCATCGTCGTAACTAAGGAGCTTAGCTTGTGCACTTGGGCGATAAAGAAATGCAATATTCTTTTGTTCCTCTTAAATACTTTAGAATTTTTTTGGTAGCTCCAAAATGAATATGGCTTAGTGAAGTATTCATCAATCTGACCCGTATAGAGTTCTTTGGAGCCTTATAACCTTTTCTCATTTGCCTTTGGCGATAAAGCCTAGTGGTTGTTTCACGTATATTTCTTTTTGAAGATATTCATTTATATATTTGTTTAAAGATATTCATTTAAGAATGCTGACATTTTATCTAGGTGATAGTCTTCCATTTCTTTTGTGTTGCTAAGACTATGAAAGCACTAATAGTGTCGAGACGAGGGACACAAGTGAAAATTTCAGTATAGTCGATACCTAATTATTGCAAGTGTCCTTTCACCACGAGCCTTCCTTTGTGCTTTTAAGTTGATTCATATACACACACGTGTCCCATGTGTTATTAACTAATTCATGATAGATCTGATTATCCTCCATTAGAATAAAAGACATTTTTTTTCCTTTGTAGAAAACACTTGAATATCCCAAACCTTTCTTTCAATATCAAGGGAAGAAATTGACTTAAAAGAAAACATGAAATCACGAAGATAATTTTTCAAAAATCATGTATCCTCTTGTTAACTACTAGTTTAATTTCATCTTTAAAATTAAAAAAAAAAAATGTGTACTCATTCTTTTTTATCATCTATTGGCGTCAAGCAGATGACTTCCTTTGCATTTACCTACTTTTCTAACTCCATGTTTCTACACTTTTCTAACATTCCCTTGCGAACAAAACTTGAGTGGGCATGTGAATTAAATCCAACAGTAGACAAAATCATCTCACATGTAAATTAGATGAAGACGAGGCATTTCTCACCCTGATAAAGGATGAAAAGGACGCCTCCATGGCCGACAATGTTGATTAGTGTCCTCCTCAAGACAAGACAAATTTTTGTTTATTCTACTTTCCCCATATTTTACATGCACACCTCCCGTATCTAAAGATTCAGATTTTGGTCATGATTGTGTAATTTGAGAATATATTGAACATGTGTTCTAATCATAACCTCATTGGTGATTGGTGGGTACTTCACTTTCAACATATATTAAATTAGTGCAAATATAAAGATAGCTTTAATTGAAGCCATCACAAATAATTTCCAACCTCTCAAAAGTGCATGCCACCTGCCGTCCACTACCCTCCAATCCTCAATTTCTTTATATTTTCATCTTTTACTTTGTGAATAAACAATTAGGGGGGCATTTCTTTTTTTTTCTTTTATTGATAAACAATGATTTGTACATTGTTATTCATAAGTGATAGATTAATATGAAACATGCATCATGCATGCACAGATCAAAGAGCAAAGGGAAGAAAAGGTACAATTTGTGCATATTTCACGCATGGGTTGAATTAGAAAATGTTCCTTTCGGAGAATTAATTGGCCTATAACTCATTCACTTAAGCTTTTGAGTGAAAATGAGCTTACCTAAAGATGTGGACAAGCTCGAAATTAAGACTTCCTCTTGGTGAACTCCCATTGTACTAGAGCCAAGAGAAAGGATTTTTGAATTTCGATTTGGAGTTTTTGCATGTTTGATTTATGTCTGGAAATTCTGTTGTTGCAATTATATTTAGAGCGATAGTAGAAAGTGGTAATTTCAACAACAAGAACAACTTTGGGTTGGGAAGTGTCAAGATGCATACACTATTGACAACCCAAGATTTGACAAGGGCCTTAGATGACAAGGCTAAGTTGTGTTAATGCATGCGATTGATTATTAGATGCATTAAAACTTGATAAATACCTCAATAAAAGGTTGTGAATTAAGATAATTCATGCAATCGAGGATGAAGAGGGTGTCCCTCACCCATCACTTTGACCAATGTCCTCCTTGAGATAAGAGAAATAATTGTTTATTCTACAATTCCCCATATTTTACATCCACACCTCCCATATCTGAAGCTCTAGATTCTGGTTGTAATCTTGATTGTTTAATTGGAGGACATTTGTGCGTGTGTTCTAATCATAATCTAATTGGTGACCATATAAAGATACCTTTAATTTAAGTAATCACAAAAAATTCCTACTCTTGAAAGCGTGTGCCGCCCACCATCCACTACCCTCCAATTCCTCAATTTCTTTATATTTTCTATTTTTTACTTTGTGATTAAACAATGTGGGACATTTCTTCTTCTTTTTTTCTCAAGATGAAGAATGATTCGTGGGTTGTCAATTCAAAAGTGATAAATCTGTATGGTGCATGCATCATGCATGCGCTAAGCAAAGAGAAAAGGAAGGAAAATGTACAATTTTAATATTATTCACACGTGAATTGTGGTGCCCCAAACACACCACCCTACTAACACGAATGCCCCAAACACACCACCCTACTAACACGAATGTAATAGTCTTGTTCTTACGCATGGAAGCATGTATAACATGAATCATGTGAGACAAAACTCAATCAAGATATGACTAAGTAGGATTGGTTTCCATTTCACTAGCCTTATTTACATACTTGGGCGGATTACAACAAATGACAACTAATCCTAAACCTGGGAGTACTCCAAAAAGATATCCGTTCCCACATATTAACAACAATGATCATATGCAGCAGTCACTTCCACCCATCCCCGCGACCTACACCAAAAAGAGACTGTCACGGATCACACTAACGGGAAACCAACTGGCCTACTAAACTATCGTCTATTGATCACTCGCAACCATCGCTGTCCCGCTCCTCCTCGAGGTCGCTGTACTCCTCGGGTCTGATACTGCTGCTGCCGTCGCAAGGGTCACTGTCGTTGTCATCCCAGAATCAAGGGTGTCCCTTCAGCTCATCGCCTTCTCGGATAAACCAAGCTACAAAGAACTGATCAGGGAAAGTTCACATGCAAGGTCCAATCCTACCGACATAATGAAAAGAGTACGAGAACCAGAGGGACAGAGGGACAGAGATGAGCTGGAGAGAGGGAGACTCGGATATGAAATAAATGAAAAGTAGTACGACACCCAAAAAAAAATTAAAACGTCATCATGTCAGAAAAAAGGACACCTCGCAGACAAAGAGCACCTAGGTCAGCGTCAAACCTGTCGGGCGGGCTCTTGGCCTCCATTATCATATTCCGATGCGACTAAAAATTGGACAATTGACACTCGGTGCTCTCTACCGCAGGGTAATTCTTGTACCTTGGTTGCCAGCAGTTGTCGTGTCCTTCTGAGAGTTCAAGCACGCACGCGCTGTTTATCGCTTTCCAGCCTCTCAGGTCAGGGCTGAACCCGTGGGGGCGGGCTCTTCCCCCCACTCTTCGTATTCCGATACCAGTATAAAACAGTTATTTTAGCTCGAAAAATATCATTTTTGCCCATTAAAATCCTCACAAGATATGCATGTTAAGTCAATTGTAAATATTTTCATTTCAATTTGCCTCCACAACAAAGTTTAAAACTCTTAAATTTCTAAAGAAGTGAAAATTCAGTGGACAAACAAAACCTTCATATATTTAATAACCATCCTATTGTCAAGCGCAAGAACATCATGTTACTACTAAAGTAATAACTGAACAAACTTTGTCTCATTAAAGCTCCATTCATTTCTCGAAGAATGAATAATTTGAAAAGCATTTTCAAAAAGTAATCACTTACATTGTTTAAAATAATTAGTCAATAAAAAGTATTTTCACTTTCGACAACAATTTATATCTAAATATTTCGGTGAACAGTTAACATATTTTTTATTTGTTCATTTTTATAAGTGATTCAAGCGATCGTTATGTTTTTCAAATGATGTGTTTTCCACCGAACAAATGTATCTTTAAAAAAATTCAAGATTCATTGCAAGTTATATCCACTCGTGTAATGAGAGTAACCTAAGTCGTAATATGTAAGGTTTATAAAAGCACCATCACAAATAAACACAATATTACCATTAGATGCAATTGCTGTTATAACATGTTTCTTTTTTTCTTTCAATCTTCATTTTTATCATGAAATATATCTCTCTTTGGCAACCAAAACTCTTTGGCATAAGGTTTTATTTTGCCATAATTATACACTCCACACTCTTCCCCAACCTTGATTTTGACCTTTCGCTTGGCTTACCCCTATTAGCATTACTCAAAAACTTTCTTAATTGGCGTTAATCATATTTTCTATGACAAGAGCCTTAGATTTAGAAGGATAATTCAAGCATTTTCTCCCTAATTCTTCATTGAATAGGCTTCCTTTAATTATGCTCATAAAAAACACATCGAAAAGAGCCGAATTGGTTAATGCCATAATCAAGGTTTCCCAGCAAATAGGGAGAATAGTAATAACTCTATAAAATAAAGTCATTTTACCTATTTTAGGCAACAAATAATGCAATATCTGTGAGAAAATACTTGGATTTCCTTCTATTTATTCAGATTCTCCTTATTTATACAACATAATGAGATATGGAGAAAATAAGAAAAAAAAATGGCAAAAAGAAGGAAAGGAAGATTTCATGATTCAGGAATTCAACTTAGGGAGTTTTGGAATGTAGATAACAAATATGGGATTATGTGATTTATTCCCTAATTTTATGTGACAAATAAGCAATTGCCTTATGTTAGGAGTCTTGGATATATCCTATAAATAGGATAACATTTAGAGCTTGGAGAGATGGTTAGGATTTTATTTTTTTAAATTATTTTTCATTGTTCTAAGAGTTTTTCAAATATTTTGAAGAAATGATAAAAGTGATGAAAGAATCCTTGTTCTTCGATTCAAGATGTTGAGATTAATTTATATTTTTCGTTTGTTCTTCTATTATGTTCTAATTTTATTTTGTTAGGATTATGATGTAACCTAACCATGATACTATGAAATTCATGATTTTTATGTTTTGCAAGTGATTTCATTCATACGAGTTATATATTATTGGGCTTAATACTTTTAAATGATGGCCACCATTTGAATGATCGATATGCATGTTTGAGAATAAGAAATGATAATATGCAATTACTCCTTATAATATATAATCATAAATTAAATATGGATAAAAATATATCGTGTTATTTGTGTAACTTTCAATGATGAAGTGGTCCAAAAGATTTATTATAAATTGAGAATATTCACAGATCTTAATGCACTTATGTTTATTTAAATTCACATAAAGATATGGTGGATTAATAAAATGAGTAGACTTGCTATACCTAAAGATATGATAGTAAATAAAGTAGGAAATTCCGTATCACATATTTGATATCGTTTTTGTAGGCATAGGAATCTAAAATTCAAATCCAGTGGTTATTGAGAGATCATATGCTCTAACGTATTTATTTGACTAATTTACTATGGTTAGTTCAAAAAATTTTCCTTTAAGATTGTCAATTTTAATTTATTATTTTGATCTATTAGATAAATTTTAGAGTTAGTCCATCTTAAAAATTTAATTAGTTTATATCATCAATCTCTATGGGATGATGTCTTTTCTTATCATTATACTATTTATTCAACACGTTCATTCAAAATTTGGAATTTTATGAATAAATACCAAGCAATAGACATAATTGCAACTCATCGGGTTAATTTCAAGATTCATCAATTAATTTTACCTAATCTTGAAAATCACTCACGTGTTCCGATATGCTTCTTCCATCCTTATATCTCAAATTGACAAGCTTTTTTTTTTTTTTTCTTACTATAAAAGCTTTATTTTGTGAGGTTTTTTTCTCATAAAAATCTTTTAATTTCTTCTACAAAATAGCCGCTTTTGTTTCTTAAGCAACATTATGAAACACGGTATCGTCAATCTATTGCCAAATAATTATAAAAATTTTCCAATTTATTTGCTACCATTCTTTGTCTTCCTTTGTCTTCCTTGTCTCCTGTAACCTCATCCCCTTCAATGGGATCAGAAAAATCTTACAATATAAGATATCTACCATGCGAGGCTTCCAAATGGGGTAATTTGAGGCATTTAACTTAATCATTGTGCAGCTAGTTTCCTCCATTTAACAATAGAATCTCCACCTAGCTTTGATACCACTTCTTTGGGAAACACTGAGCAACAATCCACCAAGAACTAACCCAATCCAAGATCAATATCTCCCCCCAAACTAGATCGATTGAACTCGAACAACAACCAACAATACAACCTCATAATATGTAAATTTAATATCAAAATGATTATGAGACAAAGCCAACATAAATACCTTTATTTTACATGGAAAACTCAATGCTGGAAATATCATGGACCATCCAAAAACTTCCATTAATCACCAAGAATAGTAAGATATACAAAGTGTTCTTCTCTAGTCACATACTAAAGACTCAATATCAATAATAAAACAGCATTATAGAAAAAAAAAAACCCATTTGCAATTGGAGAATTCAGAGAAAGTTCTCAATCAACTCATAGTCTTCAATCTCACGAATAATATATTGAAATTTGAGCCAATTTTGATAACGTTTAGCCTTTGAATCATGACTGTAAAGCTGTGCTGCTTTTTCTTCTTCTCCTTCACTCTCTCTCTGCCTCTCTCCTCTTGCTCTCCACGAATAAAGTAGCCCAACTCTTTATTCTTTTTGCTTTTTGAATTTTTGACTTTCTTTTTTTTTAGGGATATGTGCTCTAGAAGTCCAAAAACTTATAACATAACAAAACTATAATTGAGTACTTAAACTTATAAGAAGTGCAATTAAATCTTAAAACTTCCTAAATTGGTACAACAAAGTCCTTCCGTTAATTCCGTTAATTTAGACCAATGGAAAATGTTGACATGGCTTCATTTTTAATATTTTCTTTTTCCTGCATAGTGATGACATGGCCAAAACATAGAACACAAGACTAAAACGACGTCATTTTGGATTAAATTCTAATATTTAACCAAAATCTTAATTAAATAAAATAAAAAAATTTAAAAAGCACCAAAAAAAAAAAAAAAGAGCCAAGGGCAATGGCAACACATCCTTGCTGCCATCGCCCACCGGCCGTCGTCAAACCCCCACTGACCCTTTCTAGTAACGAGGCCTTAGTGGCAAGGTCACCCTTAAATCCTTCATCCACCCTAATGTACACTAAAAAGACAAAACTCCCTTATCCTTTTAATTGCAATTTAAATTGAAGGCCCAACTCCTTTTTTCAATTTATGATAGTTGTCATAATTAAGCATTTCTCATGTTTTTTTTTTCAGCATATTAAATTATGCAGGAGCATCCAACTTAACTTCATCAACAAATTCAGCACTATCAATGGTGATCCAAGCCAAAACAGAATTTGAACATATTGTGATTTAGTCCAGAAATGAAATTATCAATAGAGAAAACTATTGATCATGAGACCAATCAAGAAGAAGTCGATTCACCATATTATCTGTTGGATTCAAGGCTAAATGACAACCTATCAATGGGAGGCTATGATGGGGAAGCTCCATGGGTATTTGATGAACTTTCAAGGTACTTATCTGCTGGTCAAGGCAAGCGCACGAATTTTAGAAGACTAAAGAATTAAGAGTACCATTTATTGCATCTCTAAATTCCTAAGAGTCTATAATATTATGCAAAGTTCCAAGATTCATAGTTCTAAGTTCCTAGGTCTTTATTATGCTTCTTGTGTCCATTAATGCTCACATAGTTCCAATGTCTATTTAATTGTTGATTTCCTATATTGTAGGCCTCCTATAAATAGAGGAGAGTTCTCAATTGTAAAAGAGACAATTTTGATGAATGAATATATGTGAGATTTTCTCTGTGTGAGTGGATTTTTTTGGAAAGTGGATAACTTCTTTTATCGGTTTCTTTATCCTAGGAGAGTGGATTACTCCTTGGTGGTGAGCCAAGAAATGCTTTATCCTCAGTTGGTAGATATCCTTTAAGCCTTGGTGGTGAGCTTTTCTATCCTAAAATCCTTTATCCTTGGTAGGTAGCTTGTCCTTTAAGCCTTAGTGGTGAATTTCGTTTATCTCGATCTTCTTCTTCGGTTGTTTGTGCGTCCTTTAAACCTTGGTGGTGTTGTATTCTATTGTTGACACCTAAATTTTGACTAATCATTTAGTAATTAATTGCATAAAAATTTAGGGATTAATCTTTAACCCCTAAGAAAAAATATTAAAATTGCATCTCGTGTAGTCGCATTTGCATCGGTACTAAGAGGACAACAAGAAGCAGGGGCTCGCGGTCGATTGCATACACAAATTCGGCGGAGTGCGGATTCGGGAGAAATCTTCAAAGAAGCAAAAGCAGCTCACAACATACTATATAATATGCCCATATTGTGTTATTATAATATGCCCATAATATTATATAATATGTCAGCTTTGATGGTGCAATGAAAATTCGCCGTAGAAGGAACCTCCTCATTAATGTATGCACATCCACGCACGAAAGATTTCCTTGCTGAAGAACAAAAGGGGGGGAAGCGAAGAAAGAAAAAATTCCATTGTGAGAGGGGGGTTTCCCTTTCGGTCAGACAAGGGAGGAAAGAAGAGTGTCAGAGAGAGATAAAAAAATATATTGGGAAGGGGCTCTTCCTTCGGACAAGAAGAAATAAAGTCAGAGAGGATATTAAAAAAAACAGAGAGATGAATGGAGAGTTTGTCAGAAGAAAAGAAGGTGAAGTCAGAGGGGGCAACAAGAAAGAGAAAAGAACGTGAAAGAAAAATAATAAAAAAAGAAGAAGGGTTGTCTTCTTAAAGGGGAGGCTTCGAGCAACACAAAAGGGGGAAAAGGGGGGGATATCAGAAAAAAAAACCCACAGAAAGTCTTCTTCTTCCTCGCGCAGTAGCTTGGTCGACCCCTGCAGCCGTCCGAGCTTCCCCTTCACCTGAGCACCGGTGCCACAGCAGCTCGCCGTGCTCTTCCTGCAACCTCTGTGCCGCACCACCGAGCCCGCTCGTCGCTCCGCCGTCCACAGCACCCGCGTACCCGTCTTGGCAGATCTGCCCCTCGGCCGGTCCCGCTTCTGCTTCCTGCTGCAACCCAGCCACGACAGCAGCACCGTCGGAAGCAGCGACGCCGGTGGTCGACCACCGTCGTTTCCCCAGCCTCGCGACACCAGCAACCCGCGAGTACCCTGTCCAGAGGCCGAGATCTGCCCACCGCTGCTCCGCCAATTCGGTTCCGTCTGCGACGTGCAGCACCCTCTGCCAGACCACCGCTCCAGCCGCACTTCCACGCCGCGCCACCGTCCCCACCGTCCCCACCGTCGCCGCTCATCACCCCTGCTCGCTCGTCACTGCTTCTGCCCCCGCCTGCAACTCGTGCTGACACGCGATGAACCGACGCCCTGCAGCTCGCGCCTCCGACGCCCACAGCCGGCCTCCGCCTCTGCCCTCGACGACCAGCCGGTGCCGCACCTCCGTTCTGCCGCGCCTGCAACCCAGCCCCCGACGCCCTCAGCTCCAACCTTGCGCCACCGTCCCTGCTCACCCACGAGATCTGCCGCCGCTGGTTCATCGGTTGCCTCCCCTAGCCGGCGCCCGAACACCGGCAGCCTCGTCCGCCGTCGCCCCTCACCGGAACACCGGTGACCACCACCCTCGGTTGCGCACCTCCACGAAGCTGCCAAGCCGTGCGTGGAAAAGAAAAGGAGACAACAAAAAAAAAAGAAAAAAAAAAAGGGGGCACATTAGGTAGTTTTTTTTATTACTATTGTTTTATCTTTATTTTTTATATAGTTTATAGTTTGTTTTTATTTTTTTAGTGTGATTATTCATTAACGCGTGATTGAAATTCCAATGTAAAATAACCCCTCAATTTAGGGATTATGAGTTCGATTTTCGCGCCCGAAATCCGACTCACGATCTCGTATAAAAATCGACAATCCAATCTCATGCCGAGATTCGATTCGCGATTTAATTTAAAATTGACCAACCCGATCTCATGCGCGAGATATGGTTTGTCAATTTTGGGTACTAATCTTATCTTGATTGGATTGGATATCGGGTTATTTGAATTAACTTTTGTTTTTGCATAAAAAAATGCGAGTTAGATTAAGGCTAGGGTTAGCATATTTAGTTATTTCGTTTTTTTTAAATTAAAAAAATCCAAAAAAATGCATTTAGGATATTAGTTTTTACAATTGCATGTGTCAACCTAGAATTAGACTTCTACTTCAATTTTTTTTTATATAACAAAAAAAACTCCAAAAAAAAGTAATTAATTTTGGATGCTAGATTTTTAGGTTGCATGTTTAATTGTGTGCAAATTTTTAAAATTTCGAATTTTATATATATAAAAAAAACAAAAAAATCATCATGCGTTTTAGAATAGAATTACATGTCTCATTTTAAGATTAGATCAATTTCCATCTTAGGTTAGAAATTGCTAGATTAAAATAACGTCTTAGTTTAAATTAGGATTTAGCATGACTTAATCCTAAGTTTAAATTGGATGGAATTTTAATTTAGCTAGGTAATATTTGCATTTGTCTTAATTTCGAATATCATGAAAAAATACAAAAATTTGTCTTTAGATAAACTAGTTTCAATTTTTAGGATAAATTGCATTTTTAGGAATAGAAATATCATGTGCACGTCATGTGGGATTAGGTTCATAAAATGTACGTCATGTAGAATTAGCTTCATTAAAAATTGCCCGTCATTATAAGTAGGTCATTTTGATTTGCATATTTGATTATTGCATGTTCATTAAGAAAACACAAAAAATATTTTACTCATGTCATGTAGTTTATAACACATTGTCATGGCATTTCATGTTAGATTAGATGCACTGCATGGTTCTCATTGAATAAGTGAAAACAAAATTGAGAGATTATATTGTTAAGTAGAAATCATATCAAGGATTGCGGATATGAATTCTAATTTAACTCTGTAGATGTTTTCATTGTCATGAGGTAAGTCCTGCATTTTTCTTGCTTTCTTGAGTGCTAAATTGGTGGATTACGCACCCACATGATCACCTCACATGTTAGGAAAGTGAATTAAAATCAATCCAAGTTGCCTGCAAAACATGTTTTTTTAAAAGAAAAAGGTACCGAAAGGGCGTTAGAGAAATCTAACGTAACCAAGTCTCCGAACTCACAATCTCTGGTTCGTAGAAGTGAAGTAATTCTCCCGTTACTTTACTTGGGTTTCTAATCGACCCACCAAAAATAGATTAGTGGCGACTCCATGATAAAAATCATTTGCATATTAAGAATTTAAACCCTAAGTCGCGAATTGGTATGGGCTTGGGAGAGCTCGAGCTAAGTTTAGGCTTAGTAATCCATTAGCCGAACCCTTAGGTGGTCCAAACCCGCTTCGGGGGAGGTCGCGACATCTATCTTGCATTTACATTACATCCATCAATAACAATTCCCCACACACACCATTCAATACACTTAATGTGAAAATTCCCTTGTTTTGAAATCACTCGCCCACATACAAATCATTGAAGAAAAGTGCATTCTCAGGATATTCTTATATTGTTTTACATGCTTTGTGTAAAATCATCTTGCTACTAGTAAGGTAAAAAAGATATTCTTTGATATAGTATAAAATTGAAAAAATCATTTTTCATCATTGATATTATAATAACTTATTTATTTTTTGTTCCTCTTATATCAAAAGTTCACTTTATTGGTGAATTTTTTTTATTAATTTCATTAGTCTACAATATATGTCAAGTCTCTTTATTTACTATATCAAAGAATTTATCTTTTTTCCTTATTATACTGGCAAGATACTGTTTTTACAAATCACGTAAGACGTTAGAGGAATAGATTGGAATGCATTTCAAACATTATGCACAATGAGGTGTCTTGATTTTTTTTGTAAACAATTCATAGATGATATTAATTTTTGTCAATCCAAAATAATGATATTTCACAAGCATTTCCAAAAAATTTTTTACTTTATGCACAGTTTGATTTAATTAAATTCCATCCACTTAATAATTTATCCATAAATAATAATAGACAGCTAAAAAAAACAAGATTTTTGGAAATTTATCTTTTTGAGAAAATAATTTTTTACCGAAGTAATTCTAACAATAAAAACTATATAGAGCCTTTAATATATAGGGAAAATCTACAATAAACAAAAAACTAAACTTATGAAAATTTTAATTGTGATAAGTAGATCCTACATACATATATAGAAAAGCCAAAAAGAAAAGGAAAGCAAATAAATTTCAGACCACAAATCTTAGTTGCAATTGAATAATGGAGGACAATTTTGGAAAATTGGGTGGATTTAGTCATATAGGGTTGGAAATAGCGCCATCCTTTTAAATTTTTTTATTTCATTTAATTAATATTTTGGTTAAAAAAATTAAATTTAATCAACATCATCACCACATTAGGAAATAAAATAATAAAGAAGTTACATCGGCATTTTCTATTAGTCAAATAAATGGAATTAACAAAGAACTTGATTGTACCAATTGACAAATTTTATAACTTGATTTTACTTTTTCTAAGTTTTAGAACTCAATTGTACTTTCTTAACAAGTTTTGGGACTTGCACTGTCCATATCATTTTTTTTTTTTTTTGGCATGTTAGCTAGGTCCCATGTATGAGGCAGATCTAGCCAGGTTTCATCTTGTCTAGGTAGGAAAAGGAGGAGCCCTCCATGCTGCCGAATTGTATGGGTTGTGTTCGAGGCTCTATATTTCCGAGGACCTCCCTCTCGTTCATTTTTGGGTCACTTAGTCGTAACCTTCTAGTGATATAGCCATTTGTTCCGCTCGTCACTGATTTATGTCAAACTTGTTTTCATGTTTCCATGTCTTACATGATTTGCTGCTTGTCCGAAAACCCCCTCAGTAAGCTCGCGTATTGCTCCTGCTATGTTATTCGTTCGTGTTAGTTCATGTCCTCCGCATTAGCGTTATGAATTCGTTTCAACTCTGAATCGGATGCGTGTTGAGTTTGTAACGTGAAACTTGCTGTGCGAGCCCTCATGGTCTTATTGGAACTACAATTGTCGAAAGTTCAGTTGGCGCATGGCATTAATGACTGAGGGAAGAGACATTAAAATAAAAATCAAGGAGAGTTCCCAATGTAGCAGGAGGTCACTCGGTGAGATTCTGGGCGAGAAAAGGATTAATGCTGAGCATGTTTGATGTTGAGCGCAAAAAGTGACGGAGGAGAAGACAGCGACCAAGAGACAAAGGTTCGTTCAGTAGCTGGTAAGAGAAAAAGAAGAAGGCTTAAGCCATCGTGGCTTGAAGCAGGCTTATTTTGTTCTTAAAGGAACGTGGGCTTATAAAGAGTAGGTCTATTGCGGAAATGTTAAGATGTGAGCTTGTGAAGCTTTAATTGAAATAGGCCCATTTCATCATGTCCTTGTATTGTATAACCCAATCCTGACACGGGCCACAGAAAAAATTAGGCCCGCGCCTTTGTGAGTCGAGAGTCGAGTCCCATATTCGGACCAGGCCCAACAGGGCTGGCTCGGGTCACTGTTTCAGGAATAAATAAAAAAATCTTTTTTAAAAAATTTTTAAAAAAAATTAGAAATAAGTTTGGAAAAAAGGGCTTGACTAGGTTATTAGATTTTAGCATTATATTTAGCTTAGTTTCCTTTCCATTATTGCATATATATTTTATATAATTTAGTAAGTACTTTTCTAATTAGATCAAACTTTTACACCAAGAAATTGAACTTGATTCAAATTTAGCTCCTAGGGGATCATGTTGTGGGGCTTATAAAATGACTATGTATGTTCTTGGCTGATAGGTATCAGGTTTTCATTCCTGCACCTTTACTTTGGGCTTTTAAATACTCGGGTGTTCAATTCTCATACTTTCAACATTTGATCGTTTCCTTTAAAAGCACTTTCAATAACTTGTTTGTTAATTTTCTTTCTAGAATGATTAAGTCTAGTTTAGAATCGTGATGAAACCTTCAAAAACAATTGCATAAATGGTCATACGTTTAGGATCATAATTAGTAGAAAAAATGAATAATCAATTAGAGAAATAACATTTCGGGGTATCGTAACTAGTGTCTAGTCAACTTTGGATCTAGCGAGCTCGACTAGACCTTGGAGGCATTGAGGCACTGAGGTGCCGGCCATTGCCAAACAGGAGGAAGATAGAGAAAACCAGGCGAAGGGGAAGACATAGATGCAGGCACTAACTTGGGAGTATTAGCGGCATTGGGCAGGGGCTGTGGTGACTTCAGACGGAGAGCGGGGCGGCGCTAATTGACGTGGATTTTTCTTCTTTTTTTTTTTTGTCTATCCTACTATGTTCCTACTCTAATGCTCACTTTCAGACTTTTGCCCTGCCTCCTTACAGGGCGTGGGAATTGAAACCCATTCCTGAAACGAAATCGTCCCGACCCCAACCCCTTTAAGAAAATGGGGCCTTTTCGATAGTTGCTTCAAGGTCAAAATGCGCATTTGAGGCCCTTTTTTACAGGGGTTCGGTTCCTCTTCCTGTCTCTCCTTCTCTTTCTATCTCTATTACCTATCAAATTGAAGGCACCAAGACAAGGGGGAGAAGGGAAGGCGGAGGGCGGCGAAAGAGAGCCGCTGCGACTGGCTGAGGAGAAACAGAGCGCTGCGGCCGCCGCTGCCGCTGCCGCCACGGTGGTGCTTTTTTTCTTGTTCTAAAACTGAAATCAAGAGCTCCAATCTTTCAAGTATGTTAACTCACCACTCACATGCTTTCTTGTTGGTCCAAGCATATCAATTTTAGGAGCTATGTCAGAGAGACAGTTGCTCTTGCTGTAGTTTCACCTCCTCCTTCCATATTAGAAGAGTGGCCACTGGGGCAAACCCCAGTGGTTAGGATGGAGTTGATTGGTGATGCCATTGGAAATGAACCGAAGAGAGACAATTTGGGCAATTTAGTTTGAAGTTTTTGTTTGAAGGTGCAAATCGCATATTCTCAAAATTGAGGATAGCATTTACTATTAATGTTAAAATTAACTAAGATTATTGCAACTTGCTAGAAAACTAAATAAGATATTACAATAGAATCATCGCCATATCGTCACTACGATGAACAATTTGAAAATTTAATGAAACTCTATGGATTAGTTTAGAAGAATACTTGATATAAAATAACAAATTGCAAGGATCAACGAAAGAAACCCAAAGTCTCCTTGTATTTTACATTGAAGAGGGAAAATTAAACAAATAGTCACTAAACTTGGTCCCATGTGTAATGTCATCATTGATATTTTAATTTGTTCAATATAGCTATTGAATTATTCATAAATGTTCAATATAGTTCATAAACTATTAATTTATTCAATCTAGTCCATCAACTTCCAATGACAAAGTAAAAGATTTCCATAATTACATTATCACACAAATTTTTTTTAAAAAAAAAATTCCCTTTCAATCCATTTCCTAGGTTAAAAAAAAAAAAAAAAAAAAAGAAAACAGTTATATTTTTATTAATATTTAGCCTTTTTGGTCTATATAAATAATACGATAGTAAATATATTTTCAATTATCATCTTCATAATGATATAATAGAACTTCATTTAGAGCTATATCAGCTTGATGTTCCTGCTTTTCTAATTTCCTAATTTACAAATTTGACTAAGTTTAATTATGAGAAGTCGAACAAAAAAATTGAAAATTTTATCTATGTAAAATACTAGGAATGTGATCTAAAAATAAAAGTACAAGAAATCTATAGATAAATTAATATCGTTATTAAATATATTTTTTTGAAAGCACATTTTTGAAATAAAGGAAAATGGATATAGATGTAACTCTAAACGAGATTATATATTTTTTCTATTATAAAGATCATAAGTTAAAAGGGAGAATAACAACGAAAATGCCATAATTTTTGTATAGTGCTCACTTGAGTGCTATAACTCTTTTTTTCTTTGCTCACTTAGGTACCACATCAAAGTAAAATCAATCATTTGAATATTATTTTTAGCAAACCATCCTACGTGAATTATTTTATTTATTTCCCATCCGATGTTGGATTTTTTTTACATTTTTATATATTTCTTGAATTTATTTATTTATTTATTTATTTTTCCTTTTTCTTTTATGGCCGACAAGGGTCACCAACAATGACCCTCACCCATTGCGATAGACTTGCCCAGACCAAGTGAGGGTTGCCTTGCCCTTGGCCATGAAGGGCCTGGGTGAGGTGGCCTCACCCACAGCCACCCAAACCTAGTGAGAGCCTTTGCAATTGAGGACGAGTCGGCATTGGCAAGCCCTAAAAGAAGAAAATAAAAATTTAAAATTTAAAAAAATATTTTAAAAAATAAACAAATATTACAAAAGTTACAAAATTATCCAAATTAGTACCATCGAAACCACATAGGATTATTAGCTTCCATGTCGAACTTTCCAATGGGGCAAATTGGTGATGGTACTCAAGTGGTCGATCTTTCAAAGTTATAGCACTCAAGTAAGTATTGCACGAAGGTTATAGCACTTGCGTTATTTTCACCCCATCAAGGTAGATTGTATATGAAATTGGCCTTTGGCTTGCAAAAGGAAGGATTGAGCTAGATGAATCAAGGAGGTCTGAGTTGAGCTTGCAAGTTGATTGATAGAATCTGATAATCTTGCATCATATATATGTGCGTGTATACTTTTGATTGATTAATTTGGACCATTTAAATTGAATACTTTTGCTGTCCATTTTAAGGTTTTCATGAAATTGTGTATTGCTAGGTCATTCATATCACGTCAACGTTTTTTATTTCACATCTGAACTACATGTACATATTTTGAATTTTAGTGGTTTTAGATTGCATCGCTAAGTTCAATTCACGTGATGTTTCCCTAACATATCTGCATTGTTTTGGAGTAGATTTTATTATATTTTATGCATGGATTTATTTTAAGAAATTGCAGAGATAAGACACGCTCCCATGGCTTACTTCTCTCTTGACCGGCCTAAAATAGGTTAGTGGCAACTCTAGTTTAAAATCACAGGAGTACTGAATGCAAAAATTAAGTTGCAATTAGTAGGACATTGGAGAGCCCTTACGAAGCACAAGCATTGCCCCAAGTCCTACCTCACAAGACACTTACTCGCGCTTTGCTTAGACATTTGTTAAATTTTCTCGGACATACCTTGGGAGAGTCAAGATAGAAGGCTACCGACCAACCACGTAAATCAACAGTGCTAGGTTTACTTTTGTTTTGTGGCAATTATTTCCCGCTTAGATTGTTTGGATTTTGTCTGCTCTTCTTACTTTCCGTGAGACTAATCAAATCCCTTACACTTCCATTTTTTTTTCTTATAAAGTCCTTCAACTTGCACGAAATGTCAAGTCAAGTCCCTCGGGTATAAAATTCGGACAAATCCAACTGACGTGCCTTTGCAGGAAGGAGTGGAATTAGAAAGAATTGATTAGATAGAAGTGAAATTACCAGGATGAAAAGTAAACTTTTTAAATGATATGAGAGAGAGAGAGAGAGAGAGAGAGAGAGAGAGAGAGAGAGAGAGTTAATAAAGTAAGTGTGCAAAACTTTTGGACGACACATTTACATTGGACTAGTGGCCTGAGGTCCAAAAAACAAAGTCTTATTAACCATGCGTATAAAATTATGGGGATTGGGGGTTCGGCAAGTCTTTAATTTATTCTATTCACAAGAAGGTCAACCATTTTTGTTCCGAAGGAGTTTATTGCTGCATTGTCCCTCTTGCATTCGTTGACGTGATTCTTTCGGGCTCCCGAGACCAGAACTTGGAAATTTGCTTCCCTGGCCGCTCCCAACAACATGCCAATATATTATTTTTTTGACGTGCGAGACACCTCCACAACTTTTTCGATAGATGTCTCGCTGGTCCACAATGAGGGACATGATCAACCATTATAAATAAACTAAGCTTCTTCATCTTTTTAAATGAGTCTGCATTTACAATTAATTCTTCTACATCGACCTTGTCTAATTTAATACCTTTGATCGCATTCGTCCCCCGTTAGAACAAAATATAAATTATAATGCATAGTGGAAGCACTTAAAAATGATTATGCACATTGAAATAGGTTATTAGACTTTTACCGAATTTTGTCTAAACACTTGTAAAGCATCCTCATGACACCACATTCTGCTTCGCTTGCTGGGATTTTCAAGGCACTCTTGATTAACGATTTGTTTCCCCATTTCTTGTAGCAAATCATGCATGCATACTTTGTTGTTTTTTTTTTTGGTGAAGAACATACTTTGTTGTTTTCATCTATACATATTGGTAAATTTTGAGCCAGAATCTCAATCCCACTATTGGCATGGACAACATATTGGTCTAGGGACTTGATGATCTCTTCTTTGTCATATTTATTAAGAAAACACGCGACATCTGGGAAAATTGTCCTCTCATTAACCTCGAAGCCCTCAATAACAATTCTTAGTATTTCATGAACCTTTCTTGGAGGGATTTCTTTTAGTCAATCAAAAGATCTTTGCCATTCCTTGACCCTTTTGATGCTCAAGAAAGAAACCATCACGGTGAGCACCAAAGGAAGAACTTTGGAAAAGCTTGTGAAGCAGTTTGATGGCATTCTATAATCTTTTTTTTTTTTTTTTTTTTGGATACCATTCTTAGAATGCATTCCAACTAAAAGGCTCGAGAGCTTGATCATCATTTAGTGCTATGAAGTCATAGATATCCCCGTATACACCCATTAAGGTTTCTTTGTGTCGAGGGATCAAAATTACTCTACTTCCTAAGCCTAAGTTCATTGCCTCGATTAGGTGGCTCAGTGGCTCCAACAACTCTTCAACACCATCAAACACCAACAAAATGCTCTTGTTGTGAAGCTTACTCCTCATGAAGTTTATTACTTCATGAATATCATTGCCAAACTCTGAATCTCCATGGTCAAGAATGTTACCAGAAAGGGTCTCCCGCATTTTGAGGAGCCCCTCTTGGCTCGATATATCCTTCATGTTCACGAGAAAGCAACTCCAATCAAATTGATCTGCTATTCGTTGGTACACAGCTCTTGCAAGTGTCGTCTTACCGATTCCTCTAGTATCGGAAATTCCCACAACTCGTACCTGCTCAACCTTCAATTGGAGTAAGGAGTGCAAGGCTTGTACTTGAGAATCTAACCCAACAAGATGGAAAGCAAGTGGATCTGTGTGTGAGTAGCTTAGTCTTCTTGAGATCTTCTCCACAACTGACTGGATGAAATGAGCTTCAAGTCTGCAAATTATCAACAAATAAATGTGTGAATCTAGTTATATGAGCACGTAGAAGATGAAGAAAATATCGATAAAGTTATATTCTAGAATTAGAGTATCGTCCATCCAATCTAATACTATTCAATATCTAATCCAATATAAAAAAACTGATGGCACGCGATGCGCTCTCATAATAGTGGCACATCTCCCTCTCTTTCATGTTTGGATTTCCCTTTTCTGCTGTTTTTGCAGTTGATTGGAAATGATGCATATCTCTACTTTGCATATGTCGCGCCTTTTTCTTTTTCTTTTTTCAAAATATTGACTAGCCTCTTCTCGAAAAGTTTAAGTTAATTATGGGACTAAATTGTTCAAGCAAACATGCCTCGCTCCGCTTTTAAAATAAAGCATGTTAATCAAACATCCCAATTTTACATGCGTCGACAATAAAATATGTCATTCGAACTATCTCAACAAAATATCCATGAAGATTAATAAATTTTAATCATGGCCCACGTCGTTGGTGAAAGTTCTAGTTGAATGTTATGTTAATGTCGATTGAAATTTGGCTTAGTACCAAGATAATGTCTGTTGGATTATTTAATATAATGAAGATCATCCTACAACTATTTCAAAGTTAGGCAAATATATTTGTGTCCATTAATTGTAACTCTTCATGAGGAAATACTCCGATAACTACTTCATAAATCTAGGTAAAGGATATGAAACACTAAATGATAACTACTTTTTGTGAGATTTAGTACAGCCACTATGGAAAAGAATATGCGATGGCTGGACATCTGAGAACATACACCAATGCGAATTTCATCTTTATGCTTAATTATATTGCTAAAAAATTCAATATAGATAATTCATTACCAAAAAAAATAATTCAATATAGATAAATTTGTTTAGCTTTTCTCCTTCAAAGAACCCTGATGATACCCCTCCTTTTGTTCATTACCTTCGACTAATCCTAGATTTCGACCATGCGTATGTCAAGCCTTTTCCTTACGAGGCTTCAAAGTTCAATTACCTTTTCTATTCAAAGAACCAATAGTTGGAACTTATTATTCTTTCGGGCTATGCATACTTACCCCAATGGATCTTCCAATATGACTTTGGCCCCGTTTGGTTCAACATTCTTAAGGGGCTTTCAGCCCCGAAAGCCCCTTAGGAAAAAATTTTGGTATTTGGTTCAGCATTTGGAGATGTCCTTGGCCAAATGCTGACATTTGAAATGCTAAAAGCCTAAAGTAGATGGAGACCTGCTTTGGGCATTTAGCATTTGCGGAATGCCAGTCCTCTTATTAATGAATTTCTTTTTTCCGAATATATATGACCATGTTTACTATCATGAAATGACTCTTTCTAGTCAAATTTGTATGAGAGAAACTTTGTTTTATTTTTCTTAATGAGGACCTCCCTTTTTATATGTGGCGCTTACTCAAAAAAAAAATTAGCATTCACAATCGGTCACTTCACCATCCACCGAATAAGTTCACCTTCTTTTTTCTTTTCTCTTTTGTCATTTTTATCTTTTGACAATCAATAGCCCATTTTTTTATCAATACACTAGAATGATCATTAATTAACAAAGATGATTAATACTAAAATAATTAAATAAAATTATTCAAAGTTGAAAACAAACCTAAAAGAACCCTAGGCCAAAAGTTGAGTTTTGCATCTAATCTATAATCAAATTCTTTTAATATAATTTTTAAATAAATTTACTAATATATATCTTTTACATTACTCTCAACATGAAAATGTAAAAGGTTATATAGTAATTTTTTTTTTTTGCAATTTAAAAAATACTAAAACTAAAAAATTAATTTGGTCACACTAAAAGGTTTTCCAAATATATGTTTACCAAACAAGTCTTGCATTTCCCTAAAGCACTTTTCAGTTATAGTTTATCAAACAGTCTAGTATTTCGGAAAACCCCTTTACCTCAAAGGTATTTGCATTCTCCCAAGGGCATTTCTCCAAAGCCGAACCAAACAGGCTCTTTATACTAAAGAATATTCTATCATGGATTTGAAACTTACTCTCCACATTATTGCACCAGGCAGTTTGGTCTCTATCAAGCTGTGCCAATGCTAATTACTTGTTCCATGGAATATCCTTTGATGAATAGGTGGAAGTACAATCTAAAGGACAACGGCCCTTTTGTTTGCTGTTCTCAGATAACTGCAACACGTGTGCCCAGTTCCCTTGAGCCCTCAACCTTTTATGGTTTCCCCAGGTGTGTCGTTTGAGTTCACAAGCTTGTGGTTTCATTCTCATTTGAGAGTCCATATGAAGATACTATCAAGATTGCTCTTCATCGAATCAACCAATGTGGCTCAAAACCAAAGGGCATGACTAATAAAGATAAAGATATACTTGAATATCCTCTTAAACTTGATTCTCTAACCGTGTCGAAGGCGCTCAAAATTGGGGTTTCAGAGGGTACTAATGCTCATAGATCAATTTCACCACAACATGAAGATCCTCATGCCATAGAGCTACCGAAGGAAAAGGACACTGGAGAAAGGTCAACCAGGAGTCAAGCTAACATTATTGAATGTATTCCTAATCACTTCTCTCTAGTCTCACTGTACTTTTCCTGATTTTTGCTCCTCTGCTGGCTAGATGTGCTTGGATCTTCACTGCATATTTGAAATAGCTAGTACGAGTACCTAGAGGGGGGGTGAATAGGTATATAAAAATTTTCTTAAAGATTGCACAATACTTAGACAGTTGGATAATTAAAAATCAATCGTGAGACTGAGTAAGGGAAAGAGAGAATTGAACACGCGGTTTATAGTGGTTCGACTTGATTCAAGCCTACGTCCACTCTTCTGCACTGACAGCCAATTGGCTGGATTCCACTATGATCAAAGAGCTGTTACAGTGTTGATCTTCCTTGATTTCTAGGTGGAGATGATCTACCACACTCGCTTAAGGTGTCACCAAGTAAAAACACTCTCTGTGTATACAATTTCGCTCGAATAGTATCGACTAACAATCAAGGTTCTTCAGATTCTGGAATTTTTCTATCGATCATACTTCTAAAACAGCTAGAACGTCTTCCTTTTATACTCCTTTATGCCATTATAGCCGTTGGCACTTACCAAAGGAATTCCTCCAATCTACCCGTTGGACGGAACCAATCAAGAAGATCATCCGAGCTATTTAAGGAATCTGATGATAGCCCATCAATCCTGTTCGCCCATACAATCAGGATCTTGGTTTCCAAGAATAGAACATTCCAAGAATATTTCGTCGACCATCGGATCTTCAATCGATCTTAGATAAGAATTAAAGAATCCGAAATGATTATCCAACCAAAGAATCTTTTCCAGAGGATAGGATCGAATCCTCAACCATATACTTCGGCTTTGGATTTCCTTCATCACTGGATTAGAAAGACTGTCAGTGAGAATAGACTTAGGTCTTGAGTCTCAAGTCTTGAGTCTTGAGTCTTGAGTATACAAAGTCTTCAGACTTTAAACTGTCGGTCTCCAAACATCCAGACTTAGACTGATAGAAATGTTTTGCCGGTTTCAAAATATTCTGGAAAGATTTCTCCAACAATATTGAAGACGAAAACACCCGGCTGTCGTGATTTTTCAGCTTAAGAGAAAGAAGACAACCTCTCATTCTTCAATGAGAAAGCAACCCAAACTATCTGCCTAAAACCTAGCCTTAGTTCCTATCAAGGCTAGCCCTGTCGATATCAGGTCTTTAAATATTCCTTATCATCAGGGTAGCCCTCTCCAGACCACGAAAGAGGATTTCACAAGTGAAGAACTTCATCCTTCAACCACTACAAACACTAAAGTTGCGCTTGCTCCAATTCCTTTGGCGATTTTTCGTTAGGTTGCTTTCCTTCTTCTTGTGTATCTTCACTCGTTTGTCTTATTCTCATGCATTAACATAATTCTGGAATGACAGCTGCTAATGCATCAACTAGCAGTATTGGTTTACCTCAGCATGCTATGCCTCAGCCTTTCCTTGAAAAAACTGTTGCGAAGTCTGGTACGAATTAGGTTTTCTCGACTTGATCTAGTGAGTGGCTTAACTTTGACTCTTTACTTCTTTTCCTTTGGAAAATGACAGCATTTGCACCCCAGACTCCATCAACTGTTACTCCTTCAATTGCTGATGTTACTCAAAATCCATTGCTAGCTTCTCCTTTAACTCTTATTGCGTCAAAAGCCCACGAAGAGAAAAGAAGTTCCCCAACTATTCTAGCCAGGACAATTCATGCTCTAAATGAACGCTCTCGTGTTTATGGATTCGGCCTTAGGGAGTTCATCTCCAGAAGCAGCTAATTTTGACAAGCTAAGCATTAAGCTATCACGATTTCTGTATCTCTTGAGTGGTGGTATATCCATGGCGATGAACAACCAAACTATTCTCTCTCAACTCAAGTCACTAATGGGTGAGCGCAACAAAGGTGATATTAGCGATCTTCTGCCTCTGGAGCTCAGGTCAAAGCTCAAAGACTTCCACAACATTTTGGGTGTCAACAATATATTAGATGAATTTAAATATTACAAAGATTATCTTACCTCTTGATCAGGATTTTATAATACTTTGATTACTTTCCTATAACGGACTCTCTAATAAATCTGTTTATACTCTTACAATTTCTATCATAAAGTTTCTATTTCAACACAAAGCATTTGAAATGGATGTCCAATTTACTACCAAATATTTTTTATTAAGATGATTGATGTAATGGTAAGCCTACAGCATAAAAACTTTAACTTTAACTACATCTTTCTCTCTTTTTATTACATTGCTCTTTTCGCTTTTCGCATAAAAAGAAAGTCATATTATACCTTTTTTATAATATTTTGATATCTCGCCTTACCTAAGTTTTACCACTTATGATTCTTCATCCTAAACTTTAGAATAAATCTATTTGTTTTTATAATTGTATAGTATATTTTATGATAAATATTACTTGATTAACATTATAATTGGCTTTGTATATCCCAAATACAGTGTAGCATGCGATCAATTACAAGTCATTTTGCACTTGCACTATCTATATGAAGAGTTTCATGAACGATATTATAAACACAACTTGAACAATAAAAGAGTTGAAGGTCCTAAGTTCAAATGTTACCATGCCCATTCGGCTAGAAAGATAATTCTAAGTTAAATTCTCTTAGTTTTTATTTTCAATGCTAAATAGAATGTGGAAACACTATGTTTTCAATAGTTTATGAATTTTAGCATTTTCAATATTTCAATGATATATCGCAAGTTGCAAATAGTAATTTTACTCTATATTTGAAGAGTATGACTTGTATTTCGTTTAATTTTTGTTATAATTTGATTCACTAAAATTGACAACTTGAACAAAATAAATTGTAATTTAGATCATTTAAGTGAACTCATTTATTCGATGAAATAAAAATAATATTAATTTCAAATATACTTTCTCTTTATCCGCTTTTTAAAAATTTAGTAACCATATTGAACAATGGACCAAAGTTTGTAGACCACATTGAATACATTAAAAGTTTATGAACAAGATTGTACATTATATTGGAATTTACAAACCACATTGAACATGTTAAAAAAATTTTAAGATCACATTACATATTGAATCAAAGTTTAGGAATCAAGCATCATTTTCCCAACCCTTACTTGACCAACTATACAACCGAATCGACAATACATAAAGGCCGAAAAGGCCCAAGACATAGGGTGCGTTTGGATGGGCATTTAGAAAGCCCATCCAGCCCCCAAAGCCCCTTCAGCCAAAGAGGAGCTGTTTGGCAACTTCCTCAAGGAGCTTTCATTTGAAAGCAAGGTCCTTGGAAATGCTGAAAGCATTTTTTTTCTTCCTAAATTGCCCCCATTGATTTTTCATATTTCCGTTATTGCCCTTTTATTTATTTTTCTTTTAAATGTAAAAGGATTAGCCCTTCGCCGGACCGGCGAAGGGCGACGGCCGCCGGCGAGCCGATCTGCGCGCCGCGGCCGTCGCCGAGGTCGCCCGAGGTCGAGCGACCCTCGGGCTGGGTCGCGGCCCTTGGGTAGAGCGACCACGGGTCGCCGAGGTCGGGCGACCTCCGGCGGCCCTCGGGCGGGTCACGCGACCCTCGCCGAGGGTCGCCCGAGGTCGGCGACCTCCGGCGGCCCTCGGCGGGGCCGCGCGACCCTCGCCGGAGGTCGCCCGACCTCGGCGACCTCGGCTGACGCTTGGCCGCCGGCGCAGATCGCTCGCCGGGCGGCCGTCGCCCTTCGCCGGTCCGGCGAAGGGTTTAGCTGAATTTTCAAAAAAAAAAAGAAAAGAAAAAATAATACCCAAAGCCCCTTGCAAAAAATTTTTTTACCAAACACACATCCAACTCAAAGTCCATTTGCAAAATTTTTTTACCAAACGCAACTACATTTTCCCAAAATAGCTTTGGGCTTTCAGCATTTGCATTGGACTCAAAGCCCATTGCAAATGCTGAACCAAACGCAGCCCACAACAAAACATACAAGAGCAAATGGCTAAAAGGCCCATATGGAGAGAAGGCCTTGGTCCACTGGAAGCTTTTTGACGAGAAAGAGAAATTAATGCCCTTTCCAATTTTAGTGACTTTAGATTCAAGAAAAGAGCAGCCCCCCAAAAAAAGGACGAAAATGGAATGATATACAAAAAAGCGTTTTGATTTGATATCTGTTTAATTTACCCTGTGGTTCAGTTTGATTTTTTTTCCTAACCATATTAAAAAAAAAAAAAATTCGCCCAGCTTTGTGTTCAAATCGGACCACGGGGCAATGTGCTCCCCCCTTATTGTCGATGTGCTAGATCCTTCTCAACATCATTGCTTCTCGCCTTACCTTCAAAATTGAACAAAAACCACTTCGTGTATTAAGTACCGGATCTTTAGAGATCTCTTTTTTGAGATTATACTATTTAATTTTAACCCCACAGTCGATTTTTTTACTTTTGACCAGTGTTGATACATGAATTTTGCTTTAGATTAATCATTCATTGCATCAAAATAACTAGGGATCAGTGCTGATCTCTAACAAAAATATTAATGTTGCATATTCTATATTTGCATGGCATCAAATTGCGTAGCATTTGGTACTAAACCATTGCATCGAGCATGCTGCGACTAGATGGAGGAAAGCTCGATATGTGGCCTGTCATGAGGTGGTTAGCTTAAAAGAAAGTTCAGCATGTGGAATGAGCTTAAATTTATGTTCAAGGATAAGAGATAAGCTCGAAATAAAAATTTCCAACATTATTGGAATTTGAGCTTAAGAAGTGAGATTCGAACTTGATGTTCCAATTTTCTTTGAGTTTAAATCAAGTCCGGCAGGTATGGCAAACTCAAAGTCAAATTTCTAACATTCCAGGAGCTCCAGAATAGTTCGATGAGGTAAAGAAGGTGCATTCCAAGATTGTGGGAATTCCCGGGCCTGAGCGATGAATTAAGTGACAAATCCAAACATGTGGGAGTTTCGTCTGTGGGGACCTTGTCTGATTCTAACGTCATAGGATTAGGGCAAGGAAAATTGTTTAAAAAATCCAAAGCTTAATTCACTTTTAAACCTTTCGATTTTATCTTATTAAGATCTAAATATTTCACATTTTACCAAATGATTCAATCTAGAAATTTTGATCTAGAAATTGTTAACATGAACACTATTGTCCTACGTGACTTGATGTAAATAATTTTTAATAATATGTTTTGAATTTTTGAATTGCTTTTATATTATTTTTCCTTTGTTTCCTTCTTTTCTTTTTTTTCCCCTTTATCTTCATTTCTTTTTCTTTTTTTCTTATTTCCTCTAACAGCTGTCCTTGGACAAGGGACTCCCGGACCTAGGTTGGCAAGGGCAGCCCTTCACCAGATCGGTTTGGGCAAGGGCAACCCGATCTAGTGAAGGGGTGCCCTCATTCCCTGGATTTTTTGGTGTTGGGCAAGGCAACTAGGGCAAGGCAAGCATTTGCGTGGTGTTTTTATGAGGACTTAATTAGAATAATTGAAGAAAACCTGCTGTGTGTGCAAATTTTGGACTGGTTTGTGTCGATATAGCGTCCAAAACCCGACTCTAAAAACTGAAATTTTATATAGAATATACTAAGATAAAGTAATCTCTTCTTGTAATAAAATAAGCTATACTACAGCTTGTATATAGGAACATGTAAACTAAACGAATTTTCTGTTAACCGAGATTTGTGATGTGATGGAATGGGTTGCACTTGAAATTGCAAATGGTGTAGCTGTTGATGAGCATATTTCTATTTTTCAAGTGATGTTCATCCCATAATTACATACCATAAATTTTCGAAAGATTTGTGTATAAATTACATTCCAACGATACCTTCTCCTCATCTTTTTTATCTTTTTGATAACCTAATAAAAATGCAGAAGTTTGTAAACTGCAAGTCTAAAATGAATATTAGTTTCATTGCAAAACAAAATCTATACATTTTGTCGAGTCCGTACTTGAGTAATATAGGTTATACTTTAATTTAGAAATAATCTACAAATTAGTAATAAAAATATATAAATGTTTTTTTTTTAATTTAAATAAATTTTTCTATTTGATGAACCTTATTATACCTTATTTGAAGATGATTTCTAGTTATTCATATTTGAAGTTTTACACTTATAAGAGATAGAATTTTAAACATATGTGAAATATTTTCCCTTTATTTATTTTTTAAATTTTAAAATTTGTAACATACAAAAGTTTGATTGATGTTTAATGAAATGCAAATTCATGCTTAGTTGTCGATTTTGAGCCCCATGAAACTATGTCATGCATCATGTCAAATGTTAATTGCAAGCACAAAGTGAGATGACACATGACGAGCACTAAAACAAATATTCTCTCACTTCCAACGTTAAGTAAATATAACACGCGTCCCATTTTATTTTCACTTCTTTTCAAATAGGAATTGGAGGTAATAAGTTTCCTAGGTCTTAATTAACAAATTACAAACGAGAAATGACCTTTACTTTTGGTTAATTTTAACTCATTACTAAGAGAAACACCAAACATGCCAAGATTATGTGTCAAAATGTTATTATTTCTTGAATATGGTCATTTTTTTTAAAGGGCCGCTCACGACAATCCGACACATCATTTAGTAAATTAATTTTGTAAATCAATTTTGATAAGCGTATCATTTCTCTATTGCTAATTGAGGAGGAGGGGGAGTCAATTGCTCGTTTGGGTTACCTCAGATTGAGAGAGTGGCTTTAAGTTTCTTGGAGGCACGCCATTGACATCAATCTCTGTTCGATTAAGAGGTCAAAAGAATACTACTTTCTAAAGGTCACATTTGCAAATATTACTAAAAAGTAGGGGCCAACTTAGACTTTCCAAAATCTCAACGAGGACGAGTCACTAACCATTGCTGAATCTACTTAATAATGACGTCATAATTGACGCTTCTTATAAAGGGCAAATTACATCTTCTTTTCCTGAAATAGAAGTTGCTGTCAACTTGAACAACTCTTGCTAACAAAATACAAATTCTTCTTCAGCAGACCAGCACTTACCTGCGATCCTTAGCCATCATATGTACTCTTCACTTTCACTTCAAAAGGACATTATCCAACATTTGATGTCTCTAAATCCTATTTAAGTCGGGTGCCAAAAAAAGAACATATTAAAAACTACCCCCGATTCACAATTTTGCTATGATACCGAGTACCTCCTGTTCTGGGAAGGCGTCGACTTCACTTCATCCACATTACCGTTGCCGGAGCCAAGGCTCTCGGAGGAATCCGAGCCGCTGTTGTTTTCGCTCTGGCTTTTGCTCGAGAACATCTTCATGAACACCTTCTTCGACCGGAGCAGCCCTTTCATCTTGGTTATCGCGGCCTTGTCCACATTCGGCTTTCCCTCCCCGTTCCTCTCGGGCCCTCCTCGGGCCTTGATGCTCAGCCGCAGAGAGGCCAGTTCCGTCTTGAGGGCCTTGAGCTCCTCTGCCGTGGCCACGGCATCCCAGTCTTCCTCTGTGTTGGTATTGGCGGACCTCGAGCTCCCATGGGACCCGTTGTTCAGCTCCCGAAGGCTTTGGGGAGGTCTGGGGTGCTGCTCCCGGATGACGCAGCCACCCTGACCTGCTCGAAGAAGAGCACTTGCACGACGACGCGTAAAGGGAGCCTCTCGTTTTGCACAGCGTGCATGCACGCGTCAACTGAGAGCTTCTTGCAGTCCATCAGCTTGCAAATTCTCTTCCTCTCGCTCTTGGTGATCCCAGGATGCTCCTGCATCGATGACAGTTCAACACAAATCATCAGCATTAATGATCCCTAATCAGAACTTGCGTTTCTTCGGTAAGACAGACTGAAATGCTCCGTGCGCGTCAGATATTAATACATCTTTAAGTCCAAGAGAAAAGAGAGAGGCACGAAACTCTTACCTTGAGATACATGTCGATGGCTCGGTAAAGTCCGTCGTGGGAAGGCCGAGGAACACTTGACAGCATCTCAGCGAGTTCAACAAACTTTGACAAAGGCAGGTTATGATCTTTGGATATTTCGGCGAGGCACGCATCAATTAGTTTTGCCACCATCAGCTTGGAAGCATCGGACAAGATCCCTGGCCTCCTCATGCCTCGCAGCTCATGCTCTTCTTCAAGGGACTCGATCTCCTGGTTTCCCGTGACAAGAATTCCTCAATTACAGCGATTACAGTGCCAACATCATACATCATACTTTCTCCTTCTGGTGCTCGTATGAGTAAATCATTCACGTTAGCCTCCTCTAGTTGCTGTCCTATCTTCCCGATCAAGTCCCTTTTTGCTGTCTCCCCTGAATCGACCCAAATGGCTGCCTTTAACAACTTCAGCAAGAAACCACAGGAGACACTGCATTTCTCTTCGGGCAACAGCCGCACGATTGTGTCAACCACCAGCCGATACTTTAGTGAATCTCCACATTTGGACATCCCTTTGCTGAACCCGGGCAACCTTCTGTAAGCATAAGCTTTCAGTGCTTCACCAATGATTTCACCCGGAAGTACCTCTTTCATTTTGATATTCATCAAAACGCGCTTGTATAACTCAATATCAAGCTCACAAAGATCCTCAACCCACCAGTCCTTTGGAACCACACGAGTTCGGACACCATTTGAGTCCATCCCATTTTCCTCTGCCAGCTTCTTTCGGTTGTACGAATAGGACCAATCGACCTTGGAGATGTCAACACAGGCCTTCACAGCAATTGACTCAATACTTTGATTCACCAACTTCAACTCCTCAGAACGTGGTAATAAGGATGTTGTGGTCTGAAGAACAATGATCGAATCCTTCCAACTTCGGAAAATGCTAGAGCTAAGAAAGACTTCGATCTTGTAGATAAGATTCCCCTTTTCAACTGTCTCGTACATTTCTAAGTACTCAGCTGCGCACCTGGCAGCGACAACATTGTAAGCATTCAGGTGACAGTCATGCCATAACAGAACTTGGCGCAGACCTCAAACGAGGCAGGCCCACCAGGGATGTCCGAGATGTTGACTTCATCGCCATCATCATTATTGGTAGCTGCAACCAGTTTCTGCAGAAGTGCGCTCTTTGACAGAAGAGGAAACTGCAACAAGCAGATTAATCCCTTATTAAGATAGAAGTACCAAATCTCTACAGGATATACAAACGAACAGACAACTCTACGTGGTCAATGTTGAAGTTTATGGGAGGACAAGTTTATGCACTGATGGTTCATCAGAAGAATTCATAGTTCAATCACAATTACTTAACCTGCCAATTTTCAACTAAAGAAACAAATTATGGGTCCGGCTTTCCATTGAAATTGATATTCAACGAAGAAATTGAATCTATCCATTGTCCTCAGAAATCTGAGGAGTCCAACATAGGAGTCAAGCTAGATAGGTAAACTATGGTAGTGCTAAAGTAAGTCATAACAAGTTTTTGCTTTGTGCAGAATTACTAATGGGAACCTCATTTCAAGTAAAGGAGCACTGAGAAGTAGGCCAAAACTTAGTCCCATTTACTTTATCATGGCATGGCTATAAATTAATGTGACAGGAACAGAACCTTAAAAGGTAATGCCAGCACATTTTGGTTATGCGTGGCAAAATAAGCCGAGAAAGTCGCAATGTCATTGCTTTTTTGTTGTGGTTGTGTAGAAAGGGTTCCGAGTTGACCATACCTTGTGCAAGTAGAACTTAACACTCCCAACACTGACGGTGATATCAGTTGCCAACTCACTTGAAACATACCTGCACGTTGTCATGCCCCCTTATGGTGTTATTGATACAATTATGCAGACATGAATCCCAGAATAAATGTTCACAACACAATGCACAAAATTCAAGCACTTTAAGGCATCACTGATAAAAAAACCTCCACATGAAGTTGCATAGGCATGCATTGGCGTATCAAGAATCTTCCCACTTACAAAGCACAGAACTATTTCAATTTTTTAGCCAATCGAACTGCTTGAGAGAGAGAGAAAAACCATAAAAACATACCCAGAAGTCAAGTCTATCAAAGAGAAAATTTGTGCAAATGTTGATGTACTGCAGACTGCTGTCAATGACAGTTTGGTTGTAACAACAATTATCATTAAGGTGAAATCAGTCTTATGACCAACTGGATGCTGTTGCACATTAAGGCATCACCAAAATGCAAATTTTGAACTTCAACACTTTCCTGTCAAGGTTAAGATGGATCTCCATTGAGAACCATATGCCTATCATAAATGATTAGTTGATGTAGCAAACACATTGGCAGAGTTCCTAGTTTTCTGTGCCTGACCATCTCCTGCTGCGATGCCAACTAATGCATCTTTTAATGCAGCTTTTATTTTCCACATATTTAGCCGAAAAAGGAAACTGCATCTATGCAGGTTCCTAAACACCTTGCAAGAACTAAAAGAGAAACAAATATAGCGCAAGGCCATCATCCAATTCAAATCAACAATTTATATTCAAACTTTTCTATGGACAGAGCAAGAACATTGATATGATAAAATTCGAAACAAGTTAAAGAAAAATTTCTCCCAACACTTAATGTGAAGCTTTTCTCGGTATGTCCCCGCCTAATCCCCCAGGCTAGCTGTGAAAGGGTAAAATCAAGCCATGGAGTCCAGTAATACTTAAATCAGACCGAGGTTGGGAAGGATGAAGAAGACAATGACAGAGCATATGCATCGCTGCTGGAGGAGCAAATTTTTCATCAAAAAAACCATTCCTACTCGTGAAATCATGTCTTTTAGAAGCCATGGAAACTCGAAAAAAGGGACCCAGCTCGGTAAATCTGTCCGTTAGTGCAGACACCACTTCGGCCATTGGCTGGTCGGCAATGAAGGATCACTTTCTCATTGCCAACCAACCAAACCAAATCAATCCAAAACCGCAGGACGATGGATAGCACATCCAGAAACTTTCCCTCTTATTCTAATCAAAAGAGAAACTTTGGAAAAACGTAAAGAGCTCCGGAGATGTTACCTGACATTGTCTCCTTCGTTCTGGAAGGAATCGGGCTTCGACCCGAGTTTCATAAACTTCATCTTGACAAAACCAGGACCACCCCCCAAAACGAACCTTCCTCGCAACTCAACTGATCCCCGTTAGATCAAATGAACTTAAAAAGCACTGTCCAACGACCTCACATGATTCCTAACCCGAGGCCGACAATCTTTCCCGGGGACGGAAAGGCGGATACTCCGAACATGGGGGGGACCAGAAGAAGTTCACGAATGTGGCCGACTTTCTGGGGGGCGCCAAGAGAGGATTAGATCTCAGAAGCGGAGGGGAGGATAATAATGCGCTCCAATGCTCCTCAGTGCTATGACCGAATCTTGACACCAACCAAGGCACAGAGTCTGAGAGAAGAGAGAGAGAGAGAGAGAGAGAGAGAGAGAGAGAGAGAGTGGCAATATATTAATAGGGGAGGTTCTCTTGAATGGGAAGATACTGAAAGGTGAGGGAAGAGCTTGTTTCCTTGGCTGAAGGCAAAGCCCACAGAGTAAGGGCGCACCTTGTGAGCCGAGGAGACACAGCCATCACTCAGACCTCCTCCCCCCACTAACACTTTAAATATAATTCTCAAACACACCATTTAGCAGAGTCTGACGCAACGCACCATCTCTACAACCATCTCCCCCCTTTAAAAAATCTCTCTCTCTCTCTCTCTCCCTCTGATCTCCCTGAACGCTCTGTTTCTTTGAATCCCTCTCAGTCTCAGCAACCCAAAAAGAAACAAGAAAAAAAAAAAAAACAGAGAGGGGACAAAAAAAATAAAGAAAAGGGTACTGAAGATTCATGCCTGCGCGGCCTCAATTTCAACTAATATCGACCACTCTTCGACCGTTGGAGCTTTGAGGAACCTGCAACTGAAAACAGCATCTCGGTATTAGTTGAGGAAAACCCACCAGAACGCCAGACAATAAGCATCTATCTTTTAAGTGTTCCCCCCCTCCCTCCTCTTTCTTCGCAGGAATAATTCAGAGAGAGAGGGAGGACAGAATATGGTCGGTCAATTAGTATAGTGACGGAGGATCAAACAGGGACTCAACAACGAAATCAATTCAACAGGGGAACTGAAAAGATTTATTATAAAAAAAAAAAAAAAACAAGAAAACAGGGGAAAGAAAGAGGGAGGAGAGAGAGAGGAGTACCCCCCATGAGAGCATATCTCGGGAATCAAGTAAAATAATGATCCAAAGGAGATCCTAATATTCTGTAAAGCGCAGAGCTTCACAAGCCCCACATGAAAAGGAAATGGCAAGCAAAAACAGAGAGGGAGAAAAAAAGGCGACATTTTTATCTTTTCGAGATTTGTTTTTCGCGTAGAAGCAGAAGGACACAAACCCAAAACTCACTCTCCATGTACAACCCATCGAAACCAACCCAAGCCCACTTTTTTCTTTCTCTTTCTCTTTCTATTTCTCTCTTTTTTGTTGCTAAAAATCTGCAAATTAGACGAGAGAGAGGATGACAAGAAAATCACATGCATCGCTTCAAAGCTCAACCCAAGAGCACCGGAGACACGTCAACTGAGATGGCACGACGCTGATAATTGAACAGGAAGAGGGAGGAATCTTATAATGCATACGAGTACACTTCCAGTCCGGGAGGACGAGGCTCATTTACTTCATAGCACCAGCATTAAATTTTGCTTTCAGAACTTGTAGAGAGAGAGAGAGAGAGAGAGAGAGAGAGAGAGGAGGAGGTGGGAAAATCCTGAACACAAAATCCCAAGGGGGAATAATGACAACGAGGAAGTACCCATCAGGGAATGAGCTGTTCCCCAGCTTGTAGAATCCAATCACAGCAACTCAACGAACAAGGGGAAAGGGAAGGGAGTAGGTACCCAGGTTTGAGGAGGAACAAAAGGCTCCCAAACAAACGAGACTTTTCATGCTGGAATTGATGAAACCCCAAAGCTTGATGTAAACCAGTCACTGCCCTTTATTGTCTATGGCCCATTAACGGTGAATTTGGTAATTATTCTACTTGCAAATATAATTTTTATTTATAAATAAATTTTTTTCTAATTTTATTCTTAGATGAATTTTAAATGTTCTAGTACATTTCATAACTATCCAAAAAAACTTGAATATATTTAGTAAGACTCAAATTTTTTTTGACGCATAAGAACTTGAATATATAAATTTTTTTTAATTTCTGTTAATTTTTTTTTCTTCTTCTTCTTCCTTCTCCATTAGCCAATTGCCGACAAGAAAACAACTTGTTTCATAAATTATTTGAGAACCAAAAGTAACCTTTTTTTAATTTACTTCTTTTTTATACTTTAAATCTATTTCATAGCCATAAGAAATAAAAAAAAATTAGCCAACGTTATCAAATAATTTTTTTTATTTTTTTATTTCAGAAAACAAAGGAACAAAAATAATGAAGAACTGGCCGGTTACCAAATAAGACGTGAATTTTCCTTCCCCTTTTCTCTCTTTTTCTTTTGTTTTTTCTTACAGTTCTCTCTTTCTCTTTTGTTTTTTCTTACAGTTTCTGCTTTTCCATTTGCATCTCAGTCACTTTTACCAGCTCGCGAAAGTTTGATGCTGTTCATTCGATTTCGGGTTAGAGAGAGAGAGGGGAGGCTGTAGTTCGGGGAGAGGCATTTCATTCACCGCAGGACATTGCTCAGTTTGGCACGCCAAGCCTGACAACCATCTTCCTCGACACTCACTTCCTGCTTACCCCCTGCTTTGTTATTATTGCTTGCTGTTATTATTTATCAAGGACCTGCTTTATTGCTTCTCCTCCCCCTCTTTTCTTCCCCTAGGCTTGGCACTCAAGCCTCTAGTTCTTGCTAGAGAGAGAGAGAGAGAGAAGAGAGAGAGAGAGAGAGAGAGTAGTACTACTCCTGCCGTTGCTCCCATGATAATGATGGCATAGCAGAGCGCTCTGGGACTGTGGAGTAATGATCATTGAAGTTGAAAGCGAAATTTGTCATTCGTGAAATATGAAAAGAAACCAGGACTTCTCATCCCCCCTTTCGCGACTCCCTTTGGGGATAAGACTTTTGGGAAAGCAGTATAAACGAAGGGGAAATGAGAGAGAGACACGTCTTATTGTTTTCTTCTTTAGAACAGGCATTCTTATAATTAAAAAAAAAATACAAAGTTTCTATTCTTGAAGACGTAGTCTTGTTATTACAATTGAGGCGGGTTAATAAAGAATAGAGAGGTCGGTACATTAATCAACAGTTTGCATCTAAAAAAGTTAAATCAATAGTCACATATGATGCTAGAGGAGTTAAAAAGACTTGCTATCGTAACTCATTTAGCATATAATCTTCATTCCGGTTTCGATTGCCAATCAAAGAGAGCCACGCATGTTATGGTCGATTTCTTTTGTGACATCATTTTGCATTATGCTTGGCGTAAACATTAGTATTATTGATTGCATTAGATATTTCACTATCGAGGGTGTCTCTCGAAGAAACTTGAACATGCTTTTACTTCACGAGTTAAAAGTAAGAGAAGTGTCACAATAAATCAACAGCTCAAATGGTGTGTGCTTTGTTTTGTACTTTCTCGACTAAAAGACTTTAACCTAACTTTATCATCTTCCTAGCCCACTGCATAATGTTTCATAAGCAGCCTCAAGTTAACAGCTAGGAATCCTAGCTATAGGGACCACTAGACCCTCCAATGTTTGTTAGCTTAATTAGGTCCAGAACCACTATAATTTCTTTTTCTCACCTTTCAATTTAGTTGCTTGTTCCAAAAAAAAAAAAATAATATATAAATATAAATAAATAATAAGTTGCGACCCAAAAATAAAATAAAATAAAATAAAAATAATTACCTCATTTTGCAATGCCAGATTGAAAGTTGACAATTCTTTTGAAGATGAGGTTGGTGTGGTACGTATATCGAATGTAGTCCTTAAATCATACTCAATTAGAGTTCACATGGTAAGTAGAAAAGATATGTTATATGTGCATTGTTATGTTTAGGAAAAATAAAATTCCCGGTGTTTAAACTCTCTTGCATTCTTGTACTCAACTTCCACAAGTTTGCTTTGAGAACATATTGCATGAGTATAGCTTTCAATTTTCTTCAGCTTTTGAGATTAGAAAATACATACATAGATATTATCACTTAGAGTCATCTAAAGTCACTTATGATTATTTTGTTGTTTAATGGTTTGTACAAACGTACTCTTTGCATTTTTAACAAGCTAAAATATTCATAGAAAGTGTAAGGGCTTATTTGGTATAACTGGAAAATAAGAGCTAATAATTTAAGTACTAAATTTTAAGTGATGACAATCTTAAGTATTACAATTATAAACTGAAAGTGGATGCCCGCTATTATCATTGATAGTTTTTAATGATAAAATAACTAGCAAGACTCTTAAACAATATCAACTACGTTTTTAGTGAATGAAGCAAGTAACCCTTTCCTTGAAATTTTTCACTCTGTTGAATTTTTTATTCAATATTCACTAATTTCATCAAATATTTAAACTTTGGTTTACAACACTTAATTTGGAACTTGGATTCGCGATTTGGCTCCAAAGATCATCCCAATTCTTTACCATATATACGTAAGAACCCCAAAAACGCACGTCATGGGAATGAAAAGAAGGGCATATTGAATGCAATAATATTCTTTTGTTTGGAAGAAAGGGATGAGACGGCGACGGGACTTGTGCATGACTTCCATGCATGCACACCCTTTTTTGCAAAACTATATTATAAATGAGATGTGCCCCCACAATGGAATGCCAAAGAAACTTAAGTGGTGACATCTTGTGTGCCTTGCTATTCGCAAAAGACCCGACATCGTCCAAGCCCTAAAATACTAATAAAAGGCATGTGATTTGGTATCATTAGGGCAACACCAGTTGGAAATAGTGACGATTGATATATTAATAGAGAAACGTGGATGTCTATGTTTCTCGATTTGCCTTTCCATTTCGGTCCCGCTTCGTCGGTCTGTAGCTTGAACTGTTGAAGCAGTGCCCTCTTCCTGTTACAATTAAATATCATCGAGGCATCAAAGAGGCGACATTCCGCACGACGTGGTATGTGTCTAGACTATGTTGAGTTTATAGCTCGATAGAGACTTTCATGGGACCATGAATCGGACTGATAATCCTAATTCAAGACGGACAAAGTTTTATCCTCTTATCAAGTTTTGATAGTTGGTTATTAGACGTGTATGAGTCCTATTTTGGATAACACTAGTATCTATTATACACATTTAGGTCACAAGTGCTTCCTTGTCTCTCCATTTTCTTGATAATTAGCACATTATCTTCTTTCTATGTGAATAGGAAAATTGTTAAAAAAAAAGTCATATACATATTAAAATTTTGCCAATTGAATTTTAAATATTTTAATTTTGTCAAGTGAGTCATGAATATTTTCAAATTTTGCTAATTGAATCAATCCGGTCAATTTTAACCAAATCACGACGTCAACATCTTCCAATGCTAATGTGAATACTTTTTATGACTTTTGAATTTTTTTTTGTTTTTAATTATCTTTTTCTTCTTTTCTTTTTCCTTTATTCATTTGCTTTTTTTTTTTCCTTCGAATCTTGACGAGGATTGCTAGCTAGACCTCACCGATCGCAAGTAAGAGTTGTAGCCCTTGTCCAATCTAGAGGAGGACCAGGACCCTCACCTAACAGTTGACCAGGGTTGGCCAACCACCATCACCGAATTTGGTATTAAAAAAAAAGAAAGGAAATAAAAAAAATATTACAAATAATATAATTAAAAAAATCATTTTTTTAAATTGTTCGTGTCAATGAATTCCAATTAAAATTGGTTAGATAAACTAAATTAGGGAAATGTGAAAATATTTAGAACTCAATTGACATAAGCTGATAGGTTTATATTTAAATTAGTAAAAATACAATAGATTTGAGACTTAGACAATTTTTTGATAGGCATATCTGGTTGAATCAAGTGTATTCACAATCTATTTTCATATCATTGACATGGGGAGCATGATGATTAATCTAACATCTTTCCCTTTTTTTCGGTCAATGATTTGAAGGATTGATGGAGAAAGAAGAATGTAAATCTACAAATGGAGATGTCCACGTCCCCTTTTGCGTGGGTTTGGATCATTCTTGCCGACGATGTGGCCAACTTTTGACCACCATGAAATTATTATTAGATGGAAACAAGGCACATATGGACACGCACCTCGCGCTTATACCATCATTTTCATGCACACCATGCACCTCCTTTTTAAGTATTGTACGTTCCTTTGGCATTATCGAAAACTTCCGGCAATAAATTCATCGCATTATTGAGATAGTGTCCACCCAAAAATCCATGTAATAGCTATGACCATACTTACTGTTCCACAATATGAATATATTGGCACTTGCTAGATTTTGCTTTTCAAAGTTCTCACGCAATATTTAAGTATCAAACCACATTTTTTTCTAGGTTCTTGAAATTTTTAGAATAGTTAGCAATAATTTGAAAAAAAAAAATCTAGGAAAATTGTCCAATCTATCTTAACCCTGTTGTAGGGATGTTAACTCAATCTTAAAGTTTCCAATTGAGTCCTCAATCTTTTTGTGAAATTCCAATATAGCCATTCTGATGAATTTTCATTTGGAAATCGCCATGTCAAGGATTTTTGACGAAAATTGATTGATATGAATACATTAAATTACAATTAAATTGGCAAAATTACAAAATTTAACACTGAATATACAATTATATAATGGATCTATGATTGATTGGGTAATTTTCTCAACATTTGTGCATGATATCATAGTTAGAAATCTCGAGTTTCAGTTTTTTTTTAAAAAAAATAGGCTGCCTTGTTATGTACGAAATTGAGTACGGATTTAAATGAAATTATTCCTTCATAAGAAGCTGAAAAGACAGAAAAATTAAACTGGGTTTTCGATAATGTTTAATATTCCGATTTTTGTTGTCGCGCAAAAAGAGAATCAAATCTCAAATTCTCTTTGCCCTCCATGACTTGCATGTTATCTCATAGCCCTTTCACATGGTGCTGACTGTGCACGCATATGCTTTTACAATATCTTTTAATATAAATAAATAATAATAATATTAGGACATGGTTTCTTGCGAAACACTCGATTCCTCTATCTTCGATCTTGGTCAAAGCTACAGCTCCCGTCAGATGACATATGAACAGCTTCAATGAAAGTTCACCGACCAGAGAAGCTTTTGACCATGGAATTTAGTAGTCAACGGCTCATGGAAAGAACTAGGGTTTTCACCACTAATAAATGACTAAAGCTAGAGATATAGATGTTCAAAAATGTAAATATTAAATCACGATTTTATCTACTAATGTAAATTCTTTTTTCTTTCTTTTTTTTTTTAATAGTTGGTAACTATTCTACAAAATTTTAGATATTTAGTCTTTCCAAGTTCCTTATTCAACTCCCTCACTATATATTTTACTATTAGGATTACACCAAAATTCAGCTTATACATGAAAGAGAGTGTTAAAATATTCAAATATGAAATTACATATTCATCTAACAACTTAAATTTTTTTAATAGTTAACAATGGCGCCACAAATTTTCTACACTTCAGACTTATTTATAAAATCAATTTATTATCCAAAGGTCAAATGCTCATTGGATACTTAAATGGGACTCTTCCCTCTCCTTTGATACGCATGTTGCTAGAGTTGACCGCTTTATTTTGTAAATCGATCCCATAAATCAGTGTTTATAGCCAGCGTGTGCGTTCTCTTATCTTAAACAAAAAAGTTTCCTTCGATATTTCCCTCCAAAATTTAATATTCTAACATTAAAATTTGATAAGTCCTAAGAATTGCTCGAATCGCGTGATTTGGAAGAACAAAATTGAAAGTATATTATTATTATTATTATTTATTTTTTGGTAAAAATTATTATTATTATTATCATTATTGTAAACAGACCATTTTGGTCAATCTTATGACAACCTTGATCCACACAATTAACACATGCACTTGCTTCTTATTTGGCATGCACTCACAACTTTGTTAAATGATTCTTTTCCCAACATTAAAGTGAAATCTCTTCCCAATTGGTACAAAGTAGATCCCCCCAAGTCCCGAGGAAGAAATGCGTCAATTAATTGTTGGCCTAATGTCCCTCGGCCAAAATGGACACCACACAAGATGCCACTATCAACGAGACATGAGCTATAAATGCTTGTACTTTTTCTCGTCCAATAGGGATCGGCGACGGTGTAATTACGGAGAAATGAAGGGGGAGTGATCATGGCAACTTTCCAATACGTTTATCTAAGACAAAGAAAGAGAAAATATAATTATGTTTGTGCTGGATACAACCTTATTCTCCACCGGGAAAAAAAAAAATCGCTTCATCAATCCTAAGTATATCATATGGATGTCAATTTAATCCTAAAAATTTGCCTGAAATTTCAATATAGTTTTTCCAATCAATTTTCGTCGAAAACCGCCAATGTGACTCATCTCTGTCCATCCTACATAGCACAACCCCTTACGTGGCATAACCCCATGTCAATGATTTCCAACTAAAATTGCCCATAAATGCCATATTGAAATTTCATTTAAATGTTTAAGATTTAATTAGTAAGATCAAGAAATTTGACACCGAATTGACATCTAAACAAAAAATTTAGGACTGAGTGAGAGCATTCATGGAATTGAGAGCATCCATGGAATCTCTTTGCTGCTCACTCAGTTTCAGTACTAAACATCACATGGATAGATTAGAGCGGCGGTCGCTATTATTCTTTGTTTTGTACAAAAGGGAGATGGTCTTTTCGGCTTAATTATTTTGACGGTGGCCATGTGCCATGAATTGAGATTCATTGATCGGAGCGACTGATGGAGTAGTCCTTCCTTTTCCTCCTTTCTCCCTCGTGTTAGCACATGATGGAGTTGGACTGTTGTAATCGGAAACATAGATGGACAACTACTTGCTCCGCTTGAACGTACCTCGAATTTATTGAGAGAGCGATCTCAACTCGTCGTGACATGACTTATACTTGAAATTGATAAGAATAGATACATTTTCACTCATTATTAAAAAAAAAAGAAATGATATACATTATATTTGAGATTACTTACTAAATCGGTCATAAATCTATTGACCGTCACGTCAGTGATTTTCAGGGAAAATCGGCCAAAAATGGCTACATTAGATTCCCGTGCAAAAGTTTAAAACTACATCGTCAAAATTTAAAAATTTAAAATCAAATTGACACATGAATAATAGATTTAATACATATTGGACATTTTCTCCAATCGATTTGAATAACCGATGATAAGAATATAGTGACATGGTACCAATTATTGCTATTGAGTCAAAGGGGTTTAACTAATAATGGGTGTCTTGAGGACGCTAAATGAGTTAATTAGAAAATATTACAGATAATCCACAAACTTAGAAGATCGCAACTGCATATTTTTAAGAAATCTATTTAGTTTAAATGAGTCTTAATCTAGTGTCTCGATAACTTTAAAACCGTTGCTCCGCTAAAGCAAATTATGCCACTATCTTCTTTGCATATATCGATGTTTAAAAGGGTCTTAAAGTCACTCTTTCATTATTATTATTATTATTATTATTATTATTATTATTATTATTATTATTATTATTATTATTATTATTAGACTTTGTTTAATTAAAATAAGGCGATAGTGTACTTAGTGCAAGCTCAACCATCTAGTTGCAAGTACGATCCTAAGTCATGAACTACTTTTGCTTGTTAGGATAATCCCCACCATGTCGCCTTTGACATTATTACATCTCTCTCGATCTCTCGAATGAATAAAATATAAATGAAGGTACGGGATTTCTCGGCATATGAATTAAATAATGAATTTGTTTATAGAAGTTTGGTATCATAACTGCCTCCTAGAACGAACGGTCCAATGCATTGATTGACTGGATGAGGGATGAAGAGCCTAGGAGCGGAGTTAATAATTTCTACAAAGAAATAGGAAAAGTGGTTTAAAAGTCATTATAATCTGTGGATCGGATCGACTGATTTTAAGGTGGATTCAATTAAAGAGTGCTTGAAAGCACTTGTTACATAGCTATTTAAGGATTCATTTATTTCACGGAAAATAAATAATTTAAAAAGTCATTTTAATCTGTGGATGGATCAACTGATTTTAAGGTGGATTCAATTAAAGAGTGCTTGAGAGCGTTTGTTACATAGCTATTTAAGGATTCATTTACTTCACAGAAAATAAATAATTTTAAAAATATTTTCATAAAAATGGTAATCTATAAAAATAAATGAGCGAAAAAAATCTCATCATCCATGCAAATCTTTAGTATAATTGTTGTTGATAATGAAAATAATTTTTGTTGACTGATTATCTCATGTGATACATATAATTATTTTTAAAAATATATTTTTTAAATCATTCATTTTTCATAAAATAAATGAACTCGAAAAACTTTGCAATTTCTAATGTATTGGTTGTCATCATGTTACATGCAATGGATGCTTGGAAAGTTAATTAATTCAAAATTAATAATACTTAACAACTGTCGAGAGCACTCCTTCGCATGGTCCTTTCAATATATCCAATCATTACATTTCCAAAATTAATTAATAAATAATAAGACAAGAATAAACGATTCTCCTTTAATTGGTCACCTCAACGGCCTCAGTCCTCTTTTTTCCCCCTCATAGACGCCTTGATTGCGTTTCGTTCATTTAATCTTTTCCTTTTTTTCGTAACTGAGGATTCGCCAGACTTACGCCAGGCAGCCCACTGCCTATAAAGTGTGCGGTGCACCACGGATTAAGCGTCAATACTTCAGGGGAGCTGACCCAATAACCCATCCCATTCATTTAATCTTTTGATCTTGGTTATGTATAATAATGTCCATATTTCACCCAGTTTATTGCGATTGATTTTATCTATACTGAATTTATGCAATAAGAGTTCTTCCAAAGTTACATGAATATGAATCACTTTAGAGAGACGAAAGCTTTCATTGGCTTAAATAAATGAAGCCCACTTTGATATCTTCTCTTTATCATATAATTCATTGTCCACCACGCTCCATATGCCATAGAAAAGCAGAATCCGTTACCCTTGTAGTTTTCGAAAAGCGACAATTAAGCCCCTACTTTGAATAATGCCTCCGACAGAAAAAAATTATATTATGATCTTTCATTAAACTCTTTTGTTTAGTGTCGGGAGGCCGGGATTAATGTCGTGGACCTATCTTTTTGACGACTTTTAGATGCACATAATTTAGCCTATGCGGACTATCAACGACCTCAATTTACTCTGATTGCGACAAATCTTTAGTTGCTAAACTAATGAATGTGGTCCACATTACAACTAATTGGTGGCTAACGGAAAAAAGGAGGGCATGAATAATTTTGCGTCGATCGCCTTTTCGAGAGTGGGGTCAAACCCAAGTTCCAATAAATTGAAGTGGTAGCACAAATTATTAATAAAGGGATCGTCACCAAACCGGTGAAAAAAGTGAGGAATCCTAGATTATCTTATCCTATCCACTTTTTGAAGCGAATTTATCCGATCAGCTCCTCGAATAAGGCAAGATAACCTAGCTTAATCCATAAAAGAAACTCCAAATGTTGCCGCCGTGCTCGAGTTGGCATCTAACTCGTGTCGGGTACGTATGTCTTAAAAAATGCATGAGTAATGGCACGATACTAGTCCATTACTTTTGCGCGACATTAGAAAATTGGGGGGGAGCCTTTTTTGGGATCGATTGCATGTGTTCTTCGCTGATTTGAAATGTATGACCGAGCTGAATTGATAAGAACGCCTAGAGTTTGTAGCTCGATTCGAGAAAATGGGTTTGATGCGAAATCATGATTCACAAAAACCCTAAATTTTCTAGTAGTCTTTCGCATGTTGGATGGAGAACGATTTAATCTTTTACTAGTACCTAAACAGAAATCTAGTTTTTACAAAACCTCTGCCAGCTAGCTTCAACACATTCGGAGTGTCGAGTGTAAAAAATGTGTACTTCACAACAATAGTCATCTATGCATAAGTTATTTTCTTATAATTTAGGAGCATGAGCGTAGAGACTTGATTATCTGAAGGTCCATGGAACATTCAAACAATTTTATGCACTAATTAAGTTCATGTTTTGGCTTGTTTAGGTAGCTTCAATGACACTCAACGGATTGCATCTAGTCCATGAAATTTGAAATGATAACCTTAAGCTTCTACGTTGGAAATCCCTTAATACTTTAATCAACTATAACGATTCAATTTTTTTTTCTCTTAAGTTGGACTCAAATAAACCAATATAAAGTTCAATGGAAACTTTCAATATCAAGCATAAGTCGAGGAATGATGAATTCTACTTGTAGGATTAATCTTTAGTACCCAACCAGCTATAAATTTTTTTATGTACAAGTAACCCCATCATCAAATTAATATAGATAATCACATTTATAAGAATTAAGTCATTATCTAAATTAATGGTCCTGAAGGTTGTGTTTGTAAAAAGGAAAGATTACATTGCTTGGACATATAAGTAAATACTGATGTATATCTATCTATATTTTTTTTTTTTTCTTTTTCTCTTCATATTGTACATATATATGTGGAAGTATATCGTGGGACATTCATTTTTTCCGTGACATTTATTTATGAGGTTGGCCTTATTTTGTGCAATCCAAACCCATTTATGAAATTGATTTTGGGAGAATTTTAAGCATGTTTGCGAGCTATTCAATTGATATTAATCTTCATTACATACTTGTCCATTTTTCAGCTCAGTAAGCAGCAAGCACATTATTGAAATCCAGATAATGTGGCACTAGAAACATATCAACAAGAGGATAAATATATACTAGAACAAAGAAGAATTAGTTCTTTTTCATCTTGCTTGCACGCGCAATAAAAGTAGCACAGACAATAGTACCGATCGGTTGAGAAGCGTATGGAATCTCTTAAGGCGATGATACCCTTAGAATGCAGCTTAGCCTTCAAACTCTTTTAATATAAACATATGAAAATCAAAAAATCTTTTCTAAACAAAGTAATTTGTTGTAAATAGGCTCAAACATTGGTTGAGGATAGTGCCATAAGGCGTGTCCACCCAGTTATGGGCATTTAACCCACTCTCACTCACTCTAGGCGTGGAAGGCTACTATACTTGCCTATCCGATAGTAACCAAAACCAAAGTTCCGGTGTGGTGTCTACCTTCACCACCGTGAGACCCTATAATTCTCTGTCTATCTTTATCTTCCCGATAGAGAGAGAATAGGAAGATAGCACGAGATCTCTCACCCTAAGGCGGTTCTCCCATCTGTTTCCTCTGTGAGCCTTTTAAGGACTTGCTCAGGTCCAAAAGTAATTTGTTGTAAATAGGCTCAAACATTGGATTGGATTGAATAGTTTACTTTTACCAGACACGTTTGTCTAAACAGTTCAAGCCTAAATTGACCCAAGTGCCTAGTAAACTACGAGTATAATTAGGCCTATCCAACGTGCAATATTCACCTGAGAGCTCATGCCTTCAAATTAACACTTATATAGAAGTTTTCATACATAAACTAAATATAGTTTTTTTTTTGGTAAGGAAAACTAAATATAGTTTCCATCTATTTTTTCTATATAATACCTTTTTTTTTTTTTTTTTTGCCATTCCCACTTACATTCAGAAATTGATGAACTTTTTATAATCAATTGCGCTCCGTGCATGCGTTGTAACTAATCCACTCCGGATAAAGTGCATGAGAGAGAGGAGAAAAAGGTTTCGTAACGAGGAAGGAGGAACAACGTTAAAGTAATTGATCTTTAAGATCTTGCAAAATAAAATAAAAAAATTTACTAAGATCCCCACAATACCTGAATTTATTAGATTACGTGGGATATTGTAAGTGGTTATTTAAGTTAGTGGGCTACTTTAAGCAACTAATTAATCATAAATCTATTGTACGGATGTTAATTCAATTCTAAATTTTATCAATCTCACCAATTTTGTTCTAAACTTTTACAAGTATTCCAACAAGTCTTTTCGACCAATTTTCTTAGGAAATTGCTGATGTTGTTGTTCAATCATCACCGGCCATTCCACATGGCACATCGCCACATTAGTAATCTCCAGCAAAAATTGGTTGGAAGGACTATGTCGGAATTTCACGAAATGTTTAGGATTAAATTAGTAAAATTAGAAAGTTCAGTGTTGAATTGATATCTATATACTATGTTTAGAATGATTGTACAATTTCCTCAAAATCCGCCACATCGTTTAATAAGCCCATTTAGTACATGACTCTATGTATATAGTATTATTCCTCACTTTGATGTGCATGGATCTCATGATTCTAGGGTTGAACGTGCATGCATCGTGAAAAAGAGAAAAGGCGTGCGAGCAAAAAAGTTGCGGGACGAAATGCTGGGAAAAAGCAATTGACTTTTGAAAACCTTTTGGAAACATTTTATCTCCAAAAAGCCACTTTTCCTGTTTCATTTTCAATTAGGGCAAGCACTTCCCCAAATTTTTTAATTAATTGGGTAATGCTCGTTTTGAATCGCATATCTAGTTTCAGCAGAGTTTAATTTATCCTTCGTGGACTAAATACAAAGCAAATCGCATAGTTAATAGAATTGAAAATAACGATGACGATGATAATTATCATTTTACATTTTAAGGTTGGTGAGGGGTTTCAAAGCGTTAAGAGTGCAAAATATAGGGTATTGAATCGATTAAAGGGTATAAGAATATCGGGATTGGAAATATACTACAATGATGATTTTTAGTGATTTGTCTCAATTAAACGAATTCATGGGTGGGCCAATATTTTTCTCGATTCCTAGTCACAAGAAACTTTCTCCATTGAATCTTCCAATCAATCGATTACAAACACAAAGATTGTCAATATCTTCTGATTTCTCGAGTTGCAAACACGTACATGGCATCATGTCGATTGAATGGACTTGCATAAGGTTGAAATGAATGTGGACGAGGGAATAAGACATCAGGGAATCACGGGATTTGGAGTGGCCTCTAGTGAAATTGCGTGTAATCCATTGTTGTATCAACATAAGCAACACGTGTATGTTTCCCATCAATATTATTACTTGATAAATCCAAAGATTGGTAATTACCCTCGACCAAATGCCTCGATTTTTTTAGGCTTGAAGTTCAGGTCAACGCCCTTACTAATTTTGTTGACTTAAATCTCAAATCGGGACTATGCTGGAGGCCTTCATTGCCAATCCCTTTTGGTGGCCTCCAAATGTAGTTGAACGACTTTGGGCCGCCTATTTTGCTGGGCTTTTTTTGCCTTGCCTAACCTTGATGCCATCAAAATACAATTTCAAATCTCTTCGACTATGGTCGGCCCAAAAAATGAAAGGAAAAAAAGAATAATTCAACTATGCTCGACTTGATGCTTGAGAATAACTAGTTTTAATTTTTTTTTTCATATTTTTCGACACAAGGGTATTAGTAGAACATATCAAAAGTGAGACAAATGGTACTTTCGATTTCATATATTCGGATTTTAACAGCGATTTATGTTGTTAGAACTAGCAAAATATAGATCCGATGTGGCCTAAATGATTTGGCCTTGCCCCCATGGGCGGCAGAGTGATTGGTCGCCTTTGTCGTGGTGGTCCGGCCCCGATAGGGAAAGTGAAAGGTGTTTACTTGGCCAAAAATAATCAAAATATAAATATATATAATTGAATTATTAAAAAATTGTGGCCTTAGTCCGTCCATTTTTTTTTTTTTTTTTGTAAAAATATTATTTGAATAAAAACTATCGAAGCCATAATTTGTGAAAGAAAAGGAGTTAAAATGTAGAGATAGAGATGTCCCAAGAGGGGCACCGAAGATTAGTGCCCAGACAAGTTGTAAGTTTTGAAATCTTACTAGAAAATTGTTGTCAAATTTATTAATATCAGCAAAATGATTACAATCTCTAAATTTGATACTTGATTTGACATTAATTCGAGTGCCTCGACTTTGATTTCAAATTAAATAATGAAAAAACTTGATTCTTGAAATTCTCTGAGGTACTGAATTTTTTTTTTTTTTTTTTTTTTTTGATAACTAGGAACCCCCGTCTGGCGGCGTGATCGGTGGGTAAATCTTGGAGTGACGCTAGTGAAGGACTCATCACCCCGACGTCACACTTAAGACCCCAAGCGACCGTGAGGGGATTCGAACTCCCCCCTTTCATGAGAGGGAGAAAGCCCAAATCATCGCGACCACTAAGGCGGTGGTCCGAGGTACTGAAGTTTTTATCGAGTCAAAGTTCAATAAAAGCTAATGAAACGATAGGGTTTGAAAACACCATATGATGAAACTTCGGTATCCGCTGATGACGGCGACTACAACGAGGCTTTTGGAAGTGTGATTCGGTGAAACTTTAGAATACATAGGCGACAACGACGGTGCTTGCGCATAGATATCCAAAAAGTTTCATGATATCAATATTTTCTTCGAATGGATTTTTGTAATTAAGTAATAAAATATTACTTTGCAGGAACGAGATATTTTATTTTATGTAAAAATTCCCATGTCAACACAGACACTTCTTCATCACATAAATTAATTAATCTATATGGTGAACTTTTAACTTCATGAGTAACCATCCAATGGCTCGACTAGTGGCCAAACCATTTGTCTTTACCTAATTCCGATTATCAAGACATGACTATTTTATTCCAACATGTGACACAGTGACTATCCTAACGACCATTTTCTGGACAGTTCGGTACGATAATTGGTGGCAGTTGACTTGGTCACCTCTTCACAATCACCTTCAGTAGTTGTTACAATCAATGAAGCAGTCTGCACACACGACTTGACCTGTTAACTAGCTTACAAACAATCTTGCAAATCGACTTAGCATCGGAAAGTTGCGTGCTCCAATCGACCGGTGCACAGCCCGCGGTCGGGAGAAGGTCAGGCCAGAGCAGACCCACGACGGTGTATCCAATGCCGCCGGTCTGAATCGCGATGCCCATGCCCCCAAAGGACTTGGCTATTGCTGCTCTGTAGGTCGTATTTATGAGTATCATAAATTACATGGATCACATTAAACTACATCCGATGAGGATAAATTATTATGTATCGCAAGCTAAACACAAAAATAGAAAAGACTCCATCAACAACATTTGATAGTGAGTGATTCTAGCGTACATTGGCATCGTAAAATACTATTCAACAAGCGGCCTTATCCGCCATTGATTTGATGGTTAGTGAGAGATCCGGCAAGTCAAAATCTTCGGATCAAAAGTGGATTAGTTGGCTTTGCACAAGTGTGATTTTCTTTCGGAAAATTTACTGACTTTAGTATGTAAAATCGATCCGGGATTTCAAATCATTCCGTGTACTGAACTCTTGCTTAGCCCAATCAGTTAACAAATAAATCCAAATAGAGCAGTACACGAAATTAATCAACCAATAAATCCAATTTAGTCGCTTGTATATTTCTAGGGTTTCATGAGCTTGAGTGTACATGGAAGGCGTATCTCCCGCGTCTCTCCCATGTGATTTGGCAGGGAAAGGCACGTCGAATTATTCCTTGTACTGAGCTCCTTTGCTTATAGCCCGGTCTAAACTCCATCCCATTGACAACTTCAAAACCATTCGCAAAATATAATTAAAAAAATATATATGTTTTTGTACCAATGTGAACAGATGCTTTCACATTTGCTCCCCACACGCAAAGAACACTTGCTGCTTTTTGTACTTTCTTAAGTGTCCTCCGATTGGCTTAGCTAAGTCATGACGAATTGTCGCATGAATCGAGCCGAACGATCCGCGTCTACGAATTGAAATGTTTGAATGATCGGGTCGAGATGGTAGACTCGAGATATTTTGGTGTGTATTTTCGCAGTATGATAATTCGAGCTTGTCGCCATATGAAAGTCGGTGTCATATGAGAAGAGAAATTTGGAAATTGACGACACCTGCATGTGTACCGATTAGTTTGATGTCGTGGTCGCGGGTTCTTTCTTGTTCGATTTTGTCTGAAGTGTGTTACATCTAGTGGACAGCACTGAGATGATATGTTCTCAGAAAACCTAACTAATAAAAATCTCGGAATTGAGATACAAAATTACTCCAACAAGAATTATTTTGTTCTCAATCTTCGACCCAAAAAGTAATATCATATGAGATGAAATTTTCTTTATATGGATCATAAAGATAGCGAGGATGAGAAATTCGACAACTGGATAGCTTTCATGTCAAGGGAAAATTGACTTGTTATTTAATGAATCAAATTTGATAAAAATTATCATACGTGATTAAAAGAGTTTCTAACCCTAGTAACATTGCAAATCTCGGAATCCAATCTTCTTTTTAGGCTGAACATTAGGACCCACTTTTCTTTTTGGCCAAACATTCAAGGACCCGATTGACTATACTTTTCGAGGATCAAAACTCCACCAAGTGTCCAACAAATCAAGGCATCTTCTTGGGAAGCCTGACCTGTAAAAACTCCCAAGAAAGAACATTCCCACACTCTTGCTCTGCCAGTTAAGGCAAGAATCGTCCGCCGATCCCGTGACGAGAATAAATCTAAAAGAAAACAATCGATCCGTTCCCATCCATTCATTCCCACTTGACCGCACGGCACGCCATCCCGCAGCCAGAAAAGTTGCTGTGATCTCCAAGTTAACCCCCCTTCCCGCCCCCTTGGCATTACGTGGAAAAGTCGCTTAGTTTCACTCGAAGTAACGTAACTTGAATGGCTTCCCAAAAGCTGCTTCTGCTCCTCAGAAGAAACCGCACGTTCGAAAGGTTCGCGACGGTTAGCGTCGACGACAACGGCAGGAGCGGCGGCGGCAGCAGCAGCAGCATCGGACGCAAATCGAACATGGGTTCGAGTGATTGCCCCGTTCGTTTGCCTGCTGTAGCTGCGCTGTTCTCCGTTTACTTTCCAATATTTTTAAAAATGTGGACCTTGACTTAAGGTATAATTTATGTGCAAATTGCGAGAAGATGAATTGGAATTCCGTAGTTGGCTGGACGTCATACCTAACCCTAGCTTGCGGAGAAAGATCAATACAGCGAAGCGACGGGTTTATGACGTCATATTTCTGTAATTTGTTCATTCAAAGAATGAAAGAACGACATTTCAGTGACAACTAATTAGATAATATAGGCAGCCGAGAGAGGCTGCAAGAATTCCACAAATGACAATCATCAGTTTCTTTTGCTGTACAGAACAATCGGATCAACCCTAGCTAAAAAACAAAAGCCTAATGAACGAATAAATCCTTCAAAAGGAAGATGAAAACGAAAATGAAAAAGAAGGGTAAGCTTTGTAATTCACGTAAATGTCTGAAATCATCTTTGGGAGGTCCCCACATCCTCTTGATCCATGAACAGCCTCGGCCTTTTCGCAGGATGAGGGCTCTCCACCTCTTGCTCGCCGGAGAGCTGGATTTTACGGTCCCGGCTGCTGCTCTCGTCGGTGCCGGCCCAGAATTCCGGCAAGGCCGGCAAGTTCAAGTCGATCGGCTCCCGGTGGCTGACGGTCGTGTGGCTGGGACCGCCGGCTTCTGAGGAAGAGGCAGCACGGGCGGCGCTGCTACTGCTGCCGCCGTCGTAGTGGCACCGCTTGTGGCCGCCCAAGGCCTGGCCGGTGGGGAAGGCCTTGTGGCAGATGGAGCACTCGTGGAGCCTGGCGCTGCCGCCGGGTGCGGCGGCGGCGGCGGCGGAGGAGGAGGAGGTAGGGTTATCGCCGGGGGTGGCGGGGGCGGCGGAGGCGGCTTCGGCGGACTTGCGGTGGCTGGCCTTGTGGCCGCCGAGGGCCTGGTAGGAAGGGAAGGCCTTGTCGCAGACGGAGCACTTGTAGGAGAGCTTCGGCGCCACCACCGGCGGGGCTCGCCGCCGCCGCGGGCGAGCATGATGAGGCAGAGGGCCAGGTACTCCTCCTCGGAGGGCTCGTCCTGAGGGTCCACGCGGGGGCGCTTGGAGCGCTTCCGCTTGGCCCACGGCTGGCCGTCCGCGTCGTCGTGGCCGAAGGGGGCGGCGGCGGTGGGCGAGTTGAGAGCTTCAAGCGCCATGTTCAGTGGCTGAGGGACTGCTGGTTTTTAGAGAGAGAAAGAGAGGTGTGGAAGCTTTGGGAGCATGGGTTTGTGCTTATATAAGGGTAGAGACGGGTTGGAGATGAAGTCGGTCAACTGAATTTTTAGAGAGAGAGAGAGAGAGGGAGGTGGGAAGGAAGAGGGGAACTCACCTTGCTTAAGTGACTTTGTCAAGTCAAAACACAATGGCACGCCTGCTTCCTTTCCTTTTCCATTTTTTTTTTTTGTTCTTATTTTTTTTCCCTTTTCACAAATTGAATTACTTGAAGTCTTCACTAAATTGGGTACGTGCTCGTGATGTCATGAGCTCGAGATCGAAAGACAAATTCATCACTCGAGAGATATCATTTAATGTGAATTGATTTTTATGCCTTCAATACACGCGTTCCGACTCAATTTTGATGATCTATCAAAGACCATAAATAGAATCGATTATACCAAATCACATGTAGGACGGTGACTGTCTATGTCCGATAAAAGGGCAAATTAGAAGTATTTTTTTCTCAATACACTGAGCTATATAAGTAATAGTACAGAAGGAAAATATGTGATGGGATCATCTCCACTCTAGATTTCTTTGTCCATGTGGTACTACAGTACCAATCACAATAATTTATATGTCATAATAATATCAAGATAATATCTCTAGGTTTGGATGTCCATAAGTAGACTTTCTCATAAAAAATCCCCCTCCCCCCCCCCCCCACCCAAAAAAAAAAAAGGAATTTAAAATAATAGATGGACGGTCAAGATCTATTTCTTACCTCAGCCATTATTTCCCTCAGTCATATATTGGAGGGTAAATAAATCATAAATAACAATTGACTCTCCTATAGCTAAAAAAATAAATAAAATTGTGATTTCGAATTTTCTCGGACACATCAATTTTACCTTTCTGAATTTTGTCAAAATTGCAACAACTTCTCCCCAAAAAAAAAAAAAAAAAAAAAAAGAATCATGTGTATGACATCATCTCAATACACCACCAATTAGCTTGTTATAATCAACCAAAATATCTCAATTTTTCGTCGCTTATATTGACTCAATAAGGTCACATCGCAAGAAGTTCCAAAATACGGACTCTTTGATCCTTTAAGAAGGCTAGTTTGTCTAAATTTGCGAAAGTCACTGTTGTCCAACCCAACCATTTAAGTTAATAAGTACAAGGAGATCATGTGGTATAAAAGCATATAAATCTGTTAGACAAGTAATACGAGATACCTTAACACCCTTTCTCACGTGCTAATCAGATTAAAGACGATATGTGGAATTCAAGGAAAGGAAGGCCACATACCCGAAATAATTTAGGGTAAAATCTGATTTTAATGTCATGCTACAATGTCCAATTTGAAAGTTTAAATTAATAGATGAAAGAAAATAATACATATATAAAAAACATATAAACTCCATCACCAAGTCATTTGTGATATTTTAACGAATAGCATTCTATCCAAAGGTAAAAAGGCTAAATGGCGATAGTAATTTATCCATTGCCATGCTAGTGAATTTGAGTAATCAAAATGGTGGATAAAGTCAACTCGTTGGAGTGTCCATGGTCAAAAAACAAGAGCGGATGCTCTTTTTTGCCCTCTCTCTACGCATGAATATTGTGCTACTTAGATTCTCATGCACGTCTTGACTCTTGAATGAAGCAACGCATGACCAAACGGTGAAGTTGCAATTTCCCAATTGCCATCACAACATCGCGACTCGGGTGCATCGGTAGCTCATTATTCGAGTGACCCTCGCGCCAAAGGCATATGGCTTGACAATTTGATGCACTTCTTTTAACAAGTTTATTCTTGATCAATAAAATTAGTTTTATGAACAAAATAAAAAATCATAGGTAATGTTAAAAGGTGGAGTTAATTTAATTTTCATGACACATTTACAATTTATCAAATAATATTTCGAAGGGCTTTGCAAGCATTACAGGTTTTTGCTATTATGAGAGTATCAGTTTTTCGTGAGTAATAAATTCTTAAACAAATGAATTCTATAATAAATTGTAATTATTTATTATTTTATTTTTGTGATCCTATTAATTTTATTTTAAATTAAAGATTGTCATCTAATCATTTATTTATTTCGAAATTAACGTCACGGACCACGTTGATTTTTACCCAAATAAAAGAAATTTTTTTAAAAAAAAAAAGGAAGTAGAATTCTCTAATTTCATGACGTGGGTCAACTTTGTGGGGGCCCTTTTGGGCCTAGGGCATATGCCCGTGGGGTCGTGAATCTAGACAGACAGCTCAGCTAATGAGCTAATCTGGAAGGTGAGAAGCCACTTAATGATTGGCCACGTGTTCATCAGTTCATCTTCCCATGATTAATCCTCGTTTATCTTTTTATTTTTTTATTCTTTTGGTAGTAGTATTAGAGAGAGAGAGAGAGAGAGAGAGAGAGAGAGAGAGAGAGAGAGATAAAACTTGTTTTAATTAGGCTTATAAATCAGTAAATAAGAGACAAAAAGTCAAGAAAAGGAATCGCCGGCTGCAACTTTTCCTTTTTTGTGACGGTAAAGGTAATCCCCACCGTCCTTACGAAGTCAATTTTGACAACAAAATAATTAATTGTCAAAACAAATGAGAGCGATACACATCAAATCACATTTTTTTCATTAAAAAAAGGAGAAGCAAACGGGTTTATTATGATTCGACCAAAAGAACGAGTTATGACAAGACTTTCTTTCGTAATTATGGATTATTCGTATCTTCAATATCTCACTAAGTGCACTCCAAACTCTGTCCCATATGAGTTTGATATGGCCTCGATTCGCAGCGTGATTAGCGTGATTTGCGGGATTTTTTCCAGATAAGTAACAGTGCGATTCTATAATGAAAATTCCCGTATTTGAATTAAGTATCCGGTTTCTCATTGAACCCTATTTTATCGTTATTCGCCTGATTCATGAATTCATATATACCCATGCTTTTCATATGTAAGATAAAGAGACTCAATGAAAATCAATTAGCTGAGAAACACGTGATTACCGATTAAGATGTTTTTCTCGCATTTGAGATTCGAATCTTACTGACCCTATATTTCCTAATTGATGCAATGTATGTGCACTGTCAAGTCTCGCTACTTTTTTTTTTTTTTATTTTTTAATTATGTTTTAGGATAAAATACATAAAACAAATTATAATGTCGTAATAACATATGTCATGGAGATTCAACAGAGACACCTAAAGCGAGCTGGCCAAAGTGATTTTCAGTCCACTCACGCAATTAGAGAGGGTGGGAATACGGTACTCCTCACTTATCCTGCACCGACGCGTTAACTGCCGATCGGACGGTACGCGGCGCGCTTCCGTCCCCCACCCCCACCCCCACGCCTCCACCGAACGTCGACACGTGGCGCCGTCCGGTGGACGCTTTTTCCGGATGACGGCTGCAGTTTCACGTGGTTGGCGAGCCGACAAGCAATTGAAAGCCGCCCCGTCTGTTGGGGATCAGGGAGGGGCCGCCACGTGGACGGTTCACGTGCGCTTTGCGACACGTATGTCCTACTACACCTATCTCTTTTTCTTTATTCCTTTTCATTTGGGCATTATCCTCGCGAATCCGAATTTCTGTGCTGCTAATGCCGGAGTAAATAAAATTATCATAAGCTAAATTGATGGGAAATCCCGAATTTTGGCTCGGTATGTAAGATGACCTTTAAATTTTTAATTTTTTAAGAATTAATAAATTGAAAAATCTCAAACTAGTATACATATGACAAATTTATTCTAAATTATTTTTTTGACCACAAAAAACCCCAAACTGATATATTTTTGATAAATTTACCCTAAATTAGTACACTTGTTAACAAATTTATCATTTATTAGTTTTCGTTAAATTTTATTATCAAATTATTAAGTTAAATGACATGAGTTTAGTAAACTAATTTGAGATTTGTCACAATTTACAATTTTTGTGATTTTTTATGACATTAATCAATTTAGTAGATGATATATTTGTCATAAATTTACAAGCTTGAGGTTTTTTGCGGTCAAATAAATTAGTTTAGGATAATATTAGTTTGTGGTCATAAATTTGTCACGGGTATATCGTTAAGGATTTTTTTGTGATAAAAAAAATAGTTCGGAGTAAAATTGTCATAGATGTATCAATTTGGGATTTTTCAAGGTATTAATCATTTGTTCAATATGATTCATAAATTATATCATAATGTGCAACTTAGTAAATAAACTTTTAATTTGTTAATATATTTTGAACTTTTGGTGTATGTTAACTTATCAAAATATTTAATATTATCCCTAACCTTGAATTAATGGAGAGATAGTATTAAACATTTATCATATCATTTCGAGATTAAGTTAAATATATATAAAAGTTCAAGAACCATATTGAATAAATAAAAATTCATGATCACGAAATATATTACACACTAAAAGTTCAAGAATTATTTATGTCATTATCCGAAAATTGATTTAAGAGAAGATTTGGAAGATGGTTGCTGAGCATTTGAATGTGAATTATTTTGTGCATTATTATTCTTGGAAAGGGCCGGATCGAAAAGTATTTTTCACGTGTCGGTAGCTCAGTAAATGAGATGTGACCCGGCGATCATTATATTCGTGCCATATGCATACCATCTCATGCGGCCCTCAAATTCGATGACCGTATTCACTACGCGACAACCTTTATCTAGATAATGTCGATCCCACTTACCTCAATCGACCCCACCCCGGACCCTTTTTTTGGCAACGTGACATTGTCCGCTTTGAACGAGCCCACATGTCTTTTAAGACACGTTGTGATGGTTTGAGGCCGAGCGAAACTTTCCAAACCTTGCAGATGCTAAGTAGGATAATTTAGGTTTCCAATTTCAAAAACAAAAAAAATCCGAAACCAATTAGTGTTTATATCGCCCTTAATCAAGTTCATACTAATCGGTTCACTTAGGGTTTGTTTGTTTGTATTCTTTTTTTTGTTCTCCAAACACAATTTATGTTCTTTTGTTCCAAAGAATAAAAAAAAGAAGAGAAACGAATTTGTTTATATTCTTTTTTGTTACCGGTAACAAAAAATCTATTTTTTTTGTTCCCGAAAACAGAAACAAAAATAAGAAAAACTTGTTTCTTGTTTCTCGAAAACTTTTTGAAAAAACAAAAGAACAAAAACACAAAACTTAACCACCGTTGTTTTGGTGCCCTAGTTGAATAAGAGCTCCCATGATGTCTATTCAAGACGAAGGAGTTCGAATCCTGTGAGTTGCACGGGATCTTAAGCACGATGTCGGGGTAGGATTTACTCGCCGACCGCCTATTGTACGGGATTCTCTAGATATTAAAAAAAAAAAAACACACAAAACTTATTTATTTTTGTTCACCTTTTTCTTTTTCTTTTTTGTTTGGCTGGTTGCCGGCCTTGGCCATGGTCGGCGATCGGCCATCAAAGGCTGACGACCTCGCTAGAGCGTCACTAGCCCCCGGTGAGGCTCGGCCTCACCCTGGCTAGGCAAGATCGAAATAATTTTTTCTATTTCTATTTTCCGGAATAATTTTTAAACAGAAACGTTACCAAACGCAGCCTCATCCACACCACTAATATCTACTCATGGGCAAAATACTTTTGAACGATAGAAAGTATTTAATTGACTGGCTGGTGTCATATACGTGTACAGATATGCATTTTGATGAGGTGAAGAGGTTAGGCGAGACGGGTTTTAGACCTTACATAGTAAAATGGGCTGGCGATGAAACGGATATAGAGATCAGCACGCCGGTTCCAGTAGAGTACACGGCTCGGCATCGTTGCGAAATACGTACATGACGGGGGGACTTGGACGTAGCGTGCTCTCACTGTACAAGAAACGAAAAAGAAAAACCCAGTCTCGTTGCATCATCCATGATTCAACTTCGTCAAAAGGGAGGAATGTGGCATGGAGGGGGCTTCGTCTTTCGGTCAAAATGTCAACTTGCGTCGAGATCTAGAACACGCAGACATAGTAAAAGGAAGAAGTTTGAAAAAGAGATGGTGATGGGAGCATTCTCTTGGCCAATTCAATATCCGGTTCTGAGCCCTTTTGACCGCAGGCTGAAGTCATGCCACACGTAAACTCGCGTGTCGCTTCTTCATCTTCAACTTGCTCACTTCCGCCGTCACTTTCGTTCTTCAGCAGCTCGTGGTTCGGATCTCGGATGAGGTCTGCGGCGGCACGGGTGGTTCCGTGGCCTGCTTGCCGGCTTCTTGCGCGGAAGAGGGTGCCATGTTGGACAGTGTCGATCGTTGTTTTTCCCTAACGGGTCGCGACCGTGACAGGATGTAAGTGCATTTACCGTCGTGTTCCGAAACTATGGGGTGATCATAACCAAAGAGGAACACTCCTTGAACTTACATCAGAGCATGATAGTTTTACACTTTCCTAGATCTTCTGGTCAGGTTGCTGTGCAAAACCTTCCGTGCAAGGTAGTCAGAGAATTGACACTAACACAGAAAGAAGAAAGTAAGAAAACAGTAGCAGAAAGGATTGCTTTCCATCGATTCTCCGCTGCGCTCCTCAATAAAAGGAGGCATTATCAGGACTCCCGAGTTCATATCGACGTGGAAATGGCCTGAGGTGATGCTTCTGATGTTCATCTCAATCGATGTGAATCGGGTCATCATCAGCACCGCTCGAAATGGAGACTTGGAACACAGCAGCATTTCTATCGATGAGCTCGAACACGCAGATGTTTCCTGCACGCACGTGAGTTTCTCTTGCGAATGCACCCCAACCGGCAGAGAAGAATGTGCCTGGAATCCGTCTGGTCCGTCCATAGCTTCTAACGAGCTTCACTGTCCATGATCTGTCTGAGTACAAAAGAGTCGCTGTTTGTTGGTTTTCCTGAATATGTTGCTTGGCAAATCCAACTGGAACTCCCTGCACATGTCCGTGTTTCAAATATCCAATTAATGAGAACTGTGAATTGAACATGATAGAGCTTGAGACTCACCAGGCAACTCATATAAGATCTCGTGGGATCACCCGTTTGAAGAAGGGACGCTCTGTATCTATATCGCTGGCTAATTCAGGAGATGCAAGAGACCTCAGAAGGGTAGGACTCTGAAAATCTGGCTCGGAACAGCTTGCTCTGCATGTAGACTGTTCTATCCCACCTGTAGTGAAACAATGAGAACTTCAACAAACATTGGCGTTAACGTCTCTTTGACTTGCTGTGAAAAGATCTTGCGTAGATTGGAAATTACTGCTATCATCAGGGGGTGACGTGGAAGCCTCACATGATGTTTTTCATATCAGAATAAACTAACAAACTACAAGTTTGCACCAGCATGCAAAGAGACTTCCATAAAATGTTCAAGAATTTGAAAAGAGATGGCAAAAAGAATGTGCTCTATGTAGAAGTTGACCTTGTAAAACCACAGGATGTCTAAGGAAAGTGTAATTGATATTGTTACACTTCATTAGTTCTATAGGTCAGGCTGAACCACTATAAACCTTAAAGAAGTGCCAAATTTGAGAGTTTATTTCTAATGGAAATCACATAATTGGACTGGCACCGAAAAGAAGAAAACAGAAACATAAAAGAGTCTACTGTTAATCGATTCACAACTACCGAATAAAAGAGCCATAATTAGGAATACTGAATTCATATCGACACTGCAGACGGCTTAGAGTAGCACTTCCCATTGTTCATCTCAATCAATGTGAATAGGCTCCTTACCGGCATTACTGAAATTGGAGACTTGGAACACAACATCATCCCTATCAATGAGCTCGAATACACAGATATTTCCCATGCGCATATGAGTTTCTCTTGCAAATGCAGTCCAACCAGTAGTAAAGAACACCCGGGTGTCATGAGTATAGCCTGAGAGTATTTTTCTGGTCTGAGTATAGCTTAAGAGCTTCACTGGCCACGATTCGCCTGAAAACCTAAGAGTTGCCATCCCCTTGTTTTCCTGAATATGTTGTTTGATGAAGCCAACCGGAAGACTCTGCACATATACGTGTTTGAACAATGCTGATATGAAATTGTGTGGAATGAGAAATCAAATGATAAATTGGAGGAAAAAACCCAGAAGGTAATGATTTGAGGTGGAAGAACTCCGTGGATCTATTCATCCTTTTGAAAGTGCTCAAGGATGAAGGAAATCGCTAGCTAGCATCCTTGTTTGATACATGCTATTAATGAGTATTGTTGCAGTAATCTTTTGGATTATATCATAAGCACTATAAACATTGAAAAACTCGACATCAGCAGCTAATGTGATCACAGCATTGTAGGTGATAGCAATCATAATGGAACTCTGGATATAGCAGTGATGAATTAAGCTCAAGACTTACTAGGCAATTCATATAGGATCGGGGATCACCATTTCAAAAAAGGGATGTTTTGAATCAAATTTGCACGCTAATTCAGGAGAAACAAGAGGCCTTAGAAGTGTAGGACCATGAAAAACCAGCTCCGAATGGCTCGTGCTGAATGTAGACTGTTGGATCCTGTCTGCTGAGTCCGCAGGAGCTTGAGACAGATCTAGTTCTTTGGGGTGAGTATCAATGCAAGCTACATATGGAGGAGACCAGGTTCCATTTAGTTCCAAAATTGGTAGGGATAGAAAGCAACTCAATCAACCTGCTTCAGATTACTGCAAATAGAAATAGTAAAGCTACTCTGTTCCACAGCAGGTGGCCTTTTAAATCTAATCTGCATGATACCATATCATCTTGGTGGCACGGTCGAGTGGTAAGGCAGGGGAGTAGATATCCTTTTTCCCCATATAAACAATAAGGAATTTAGCTGACATTGGTGTGAAAATTTCTTTAACTGACTAATTATGAAAAGATTTAGTATAGATTGGAAATTGCTTTGTCATGCATATCAAGATTCAGGTAATTGGATGAAAAAAATTCTGAATGCTCTTCACATGAAAGGAAAAACTAATAAACTTCAATTTGCGCCCATAGGCATATAAACTTCCTATAAAGTAGTCTTCAAGTATTTGAAAAGAGAAAAGAAAAGTATCTGATGTAAGTTCACATTGAGTTTGTAAAACCATGGGTTGCGCCTCGAAATTCAGAGTTGGCATATGGCTTAAGGCAAGTGTGTTTGACATCACTACACTTGTACAGTTCTAATGGTCCTGTTGGATCCACCTTAAAGAAGCTCCTAATTTGAGAGATTCTTTCGGAAAGGGGCAATCAACATTAGCAGGCAATAGAAAAAGAAACTGAGTCTATTTTTACATTGACTTGCCACTACCAAATGAAGAACGCATAATTAGGACTCCTGAAAGTATATGGACAGTGCAAATGGCCTATAGTAACACTTCTGATATTAATCTCAATCAGTGAGAATTGAGGCCGTACCAGCACTACAGAAGATGGAGACTTTGAACACAAAATCTTCCCTATCAATGAGCTCAAACATGCAGACATCTCCTACACGCAGACAGTTTTCTCTTGCAAATGCAGGCCAACCACCAGAGAAGAATGCCTTGTGGTCTTGCTTGTATCTTAAAAGCTTCACTGGCCATGATCTGTCTAAATACCAGAGCACCGCCACCATATCTGTGCTTTCTTGAATATATTTCCTGGTGAATCCAACAGGAATATTCTGCACATATGTACACATTTGTAGAAACGAATGTATGCTAAAAGGACCATAACATCAGCATACAATCATAAGAAAAAAGCACACAGATAGATATTCATGGCAATATTTGCTAATTTCAGGAGTTTTAGTCCACAGCCTTAAGATGCTGATGAAATTCAACAATCTTAATCTGTCAGCTAAAACATCATCAATCTTAACCTGCAATCCAAAGAATTCTCCAAGAAGTGACTGTCCATTGAAGGACAGTTTTCCATTCAAGTAAATTGGTCATCCTTTCACTTGGATAGTGATTAGAGCAGCTTATAGACAATATTCAAGTGAATGGACAGTCGTGATATTTTATCCTTCTTTTTCCCTGGTTCCCATTACTCCACACAAACACTCCAAGAAGTACTATTTCATATGTATCAGCTACAAACCAAAGCAATGTGGAAATACACAATACTGAGGCAAGATTTAGAAAACAATCATAATTGAACTTGAGATGGGCCAGTGGTGGATGAAACTAGAGATCTTACCATTTTTTTAGCCTGATATTCAGGTATCACCAGTTTGAAGAAAGGATGCTCCGAATCAAACTCATTGGCTAATTCAGGAGTAACGAGAGGCCTCGGAGATGTAGGACTAGGAAAAACTGGCTCAGAAAGGCTTGCTGTGCATTTAGACTGTTTGCTCCCACCTTTAGATAAAGAGAAGAAATTAGCTAGAGATCAGTGTGAATGTTTCTTTAATTGACTTACTATGAAAAGGTTTGGCAGAACATGTAACTATTATCAGGAAAAAAGGAAATTCAGATAATTTCACTGAATAAATTGTAAATGCCCTTCACTAGAGAGGGGAAAAAATCAACTAGAATTAGCACCACCTAAATCATTAGGTTACCTTAGTCAAACGTTTTCAAGTAGACTGTAAAAGAACAGACAAGAAAAAGTGTACATTTAGGAGAAGCAGCACAACTTATAAAGGAGGTGTAGTTGTAAATTCAGATCTCATTCTAAAACCAGCCTAAAGTGATACTGTGGTGTGCATTTCAAACAAGGTTGTCTAGTTCTTACCAGCACCATTGAAAATGTAAACTCTGAACACAATATCCTCCCCATCAATAAGCTCGAACACACAGACATTCCCTAAGCGCAAATGAGCTTCTCTCAAAAATCTGAACCAACCAGAACCAAAACATGCCCCACGATGTCCACAGCTCCTAAGCTTCACTGGCCATGACCTGCCCAAATGCCTGAGAATTGCGATTTCCTTGATTTTCCGAATGTGCTGCATGATAAATCTACGGGGAACATACTGCATGACAAAGAAAGAACATGCTTATAATGCAAGCACAAAAAATGTAGATTGATTGCTGTATTTTCTTGTTTTCAGGACTTATAATCAGCAGTTTTAACTGGATAAAAGTCAAAATGTTGGTCTCTACTCATGGTTGGGTAGAGCATCTTCTTCCTTCAAACAGATATGCATGAACAGTCCTGAGGAAAATAACATCACGCTATTTCCAACCAAAACCCAATCAACTTAGGAAAACACTAGCATATAACAAAGATACAGAGAGCATCATGTTTGAAGTGGAAATGTGCCGCTTAATACTGATGAATTTAGTTTTCTGATCTTACCAGTATATGATGCTTAAGATAAGACGGCTGCATCATCACCTTGAAAAAAGGATACTCTGATTCAAATTCACTGGCCAATTCAAAACCAGAGAGAGGTCCTATACATGTAGGACACCAAAAACCGGCTCAGAATGATTCATTTTGCATCTAGACCGTCTGATCCCATCTGTAATTTACAAACAATGAGAACTTTAAATGGCGTAGGGTTGTAAATTTCATTAGGTGAGCGATTGATTCACTCTGAAAAGATTATTCACTCTGCAAATACCAAAAACATCATCTTATCAGTCAACATAAAGCATTATTAAAAGAGTTTTTGAGTATTTTGGAAAAAAATGTAACAAAAGAGTAACAAAAGAGAGTGACATAGGAAGAAAGGCTACACATCAAATGAAGAGTAACACCTTTGGATCCTTGTGGTGAGTAGATTGGACTTAGCTGTGAACAAGGTAAACGTGATTCGATCCTCATTTTTTGACGGGGTGTGAGTTCCTCTGGATCTTCTGCTTCTACGACATCTTCTGTTTTTGGTGAGGGAAATTTGTTCCCAAGGTCTGTTTTTTTGCCACTGCTCAACAAATAATCTATCTCTGAAGTACTCTTGTCGAATATTATTATGCCAAAAGTGGAGTTCCCTATATATTTGAAAACTATGAGGTGACCATGACCAATGGAGTAATACTCCATGAAATCCCGCCAACCTTTCCACAGCGAAACCATGTCATTGTTACACTTTTCTAGTTCTATAGTCCAGGTTGAACCGCCCGGAACCTGGAGAAGCACCGAGTTTGAGAGATCCTTTCCACATCTTCTCAAGAAACTTTTTGGAATTCCCTATTATGAAAAGTTTTAGAGTTAAAGGTCCATGATAACGACTCATCATAGTCGAACCGAAGTACAGACAAACAGGAAGAAAACGAAGAAGCTGTCATTTCTGTAACATGGATGAAAGATCAGTTTCCACAAGCGTGCTTTTGATAACCGTGGGCTGAATTTTAGTAATACTGACTTCTTTCTGCAAGAGCAAAGCTAGAGAAACCAAGATACTTCTTAGTAATGGTCAAAGCATGTTGTGGAAACCAGAACCATGCACAGTATTGTACTGCATTCTGAAAGCCATTTCGACCCAAAGCATAATGTAAATAAATCAGAAACTCTTGATGAAGAAAGGCAGCGAAAAGGACAAGAGAACGACCATGGTTCAGGACAATCGGTCACGCATCCGATGAAGATATTCATGTGTTGAAGTATCAAGAAGGAAAAATATTGTTCGATCTACAGGCCATGCTTGCAGACAATACCCTGTCGTTAATTTTTTATTTTTTCTTTGCCTTTAGCTGGAAGTAAAATGTTCATTCGAAACCAAATACACATGAACCGGTTTTCCAGCTTGACGGGTCCACAGCACGAGTATGACGAACTCTTAACAACGATGCAGAATCGGATGAAACAGACTCTGCAAATTTGCTCAACTCACAAGCTTTCCTGATTCAAGGGTGTCGGAGAGTATGATCTTGAAGAAGCAACGACTCTTGCGACGAGGACTGGCCACGACCTCCGGCTCGACTGCTCCATCTTCTCTCCGGCGACGACGACGACTACAAGAAGCCATAGACAGCAGTGTCCCCTGACTCCTTACAGAAGAAGAAGAAGAAGAAGAAGAAGAAGATGGTTTGTGGGGTTTCAACTTCAACTACAGGAGCGTGGAGCCTTTGTTCCTGAGGCCATCGTCCTGGTAAGATTGGATGGCTCGGTGATCTAAGCAAAGATTCTCTGTAAGTGTCAATCAGACACGAGCTTCTCATAGCGTGGAAGCAAACGTCAGTGGGTGACCGAAGGGCAGGGAATAAAGTAGCGCCGAGAATCGGTTTGCCTCGGGGGCCAGCATTCGTTATGGGACACCTCTGAGAATGGAGTTTTTTGGAGTCTTGCAGAAACACGTTACTGTGCCAAAGAAATGGAAGCGACGAATGGTTCGACTAACAGAAATGTTGCAAAACAAGCGATGAAATTATATATATATATATATATGATATTCGATTTACTCATTCGGCCGATGTGACTCACATCTATGAAGAAAATAGTAAAAAATTTCACTATAAAATCAAGTAATATAATAGAGACTATAAGCACACTTAAATTAGTCAAACACTATAATAACTTACATGGTGTTTAATCTTGCAATTACTCACGAAATAATTTCTTGACTCATAAAAAGAGTTACACAAAATCTTAACATGAGATTTCATGTTTTCAAACATCCGAATGTAATTCACGAACATTTGAACTTCGTTGCTATGCTTCCATAGTCCCTCATGGACTTAACTCCCTGCGTACAACTCTCAAGTACAAGCCTCACTTGAACTTCACCAGTACTATGGACCTAATCGGAACATCAACCTACTTGCACTTTTAGCTACTCTATAAGAATTCTTCAACACAATGAAAAATAAAGCGAAACCATTGGTGCATTCATATTTGTACGGAGGTCAAATATGCACCTTATTATAATTAGCAATTACAACAATTGTTGGTTGTATAGGCTCCATCTTGCTATAAGTACATCCATGTTGATTACTACATTAATACCCACTACTTTATGAGTTTCTAGTTATAACTCCATATTGAGCTGAATAGTATTTAAATTCCTATAAACACTCCCACAATTACTTCTACTTAAAAGTATTGAAGACTTGCCAAATATAATTTCTCTATTGACAACAAATAAATTTAATTTTGGATCACAATTGATTTTCTTGTCTAAAATGGGCAGCCAAATATTTTAACAATAAAATAATGGGCAATGCTACCTAACCACAAATTCACTAGGTAGGCCATGGCACTAAGTACATTTGCCAAGAATGTCCTAGTCATACCAACACTAGAGAGCATTTTATGCTTTGTCTCTAGTAATATTCTACTCATCAACTTTGCAATCTGTTATAATTCACTAGCACTAGCATGAGGATGTAGGATTCATTTAACAATTCTAAGTAAAATTCCATGCTACTATTAATCCACACATGCGTGATCATCTTGCCGGTCACCCTTCCAATCAAAACTCTTAACCACCTGACCTCACAACAACATCAAAAACTTGTGCCTCAACACAAACATCCATGTTTGCTTCAAGTGGTCATCCACAGCCATTAGCATAGATCTAGCACTCAACTGCAATAGCTTTTAAACATCCAAGTGAATCTATTGAACAATGTTTGTGGTCTATCTAATAGTCATATTGAACTACACTTTTTGTCATTTCCTAAATCACAACATTTGCATACATTTAGTTCTTTAGTAACATAATCACATGTATATTCATTTCACTCAAAACCTTTAGGCTTCTTTCGCTAGTGTGTCCCAAATAGATATGCCATAATTTGGACTCTCAAACTAATGCATATGATATCTTCGTGGGAAACCCGTTACAATCTCACCTTGAAGCTCTTATGGGATGTCGTTCTTAATTTTTCTTATTATCATCAAGGCACCTTGAACAACCTTTAGAACTCCACCTGAAGATACTAATACTCGGTTGAATCCATAGTATTCAAGAAAATTATATTCTTCTTCTCTAGAATGTGCCTTTCTCACTCAATGACCTCACGAGTACTATTACCAATTGCTGCAATATCATTAGTAGACTTAACTTTAACTCTCTTACCCTTCTCATTCTTCAACTTAAGGTAAATCTATTTTAAGATGCCCCCTCTTGCTACAACTCAAGAGCCACAATCCCTAGTTTGACTTGCTACGTCTATTTAGATTTGCGGTATTCCTACTAACATAAGCACTAGCTTTTCTTTTTACATTTACCTATTAGAGCTGCAAACATAGGTTTACTAGATTCTATCTCACGGATGTCCTCACCTAGGATCAAATCACGAACCCAATCAAATGTCAAACTTGTTATCCTAAGAATTAGTAATAGCAGTAACAGTAGTATTCCAATTATTACACAATGAGGATAATTAAATCAAAGCACATATCTTATCTTCAAAGTCAATCTCAATCTCAACTAATCAATTGAATAATGACCACATTGAATTCATAGATATGATAAGCAATTGACGCACCTTCACTCTTTGTTCATCTTTGAGTTAAACAAACATTACATCAGACAAACCTTGTCCATTCTAGAGGGCTTCTCGTTCATGTCCAACATGGCCTTCATCCATCTCGCAATTATCTTATTTTTCATGATGTTAAACTCAATATCACAAGCCAACCTTAGCCTAATATCACCTAACGGTTGTCTATCTAGCAATTCTCAATCAACTTGCTTCATTGACTCTAGCTTCTCCCTAAATAGGGATGCACACAGATTCTTTAGGTACAAATAATCCTCAATTTGTATTTTTTAGAAATCAAAATTCTTTTAATCAAATTTGTTGATTCTCACTTTTCTATCTCGTCATCATCAATTCACTTCAACTAAGCAAAGTCTAGACTTGATACCAATCGTCACGGAAACTATATATATATATATATATTGGACATCATATTCATGTGGTTTAGTTGGTGTGACTTAAGTTTACCGAGATATAACAGAGAATTTCAATAACAATTGAGTTACTTAAATGTTCTTTATGTTTCTAAGCCCCTAATTACTCCCAATAATTCACACAGTATTTTTCCTAGTAATCATCATGAAACAATCTTTCAATCTCATAAGAGAATTACAAAAATTCTTAAGACAAGATTTCACAACTTTAAAACACTCGGCTGTAATTCACGAGCATGAGCTCCTCTTAGATATTCTTCATAAAGAACACCCACTAATTATATAGAAGTGGATCTAAAATAAGAAAACTCTTTAGGAAACGTGCTCAAACTAGGAAATCAATTCAAATTTAGGTGATTTCCTGATTTACATGCACAATTGAATTTTTTTTTTTTTTAACTTTCTAATATGGAATTATGAGATTCTAATCCGATTTGATTTGAAGTGTTAGGCTATTTCTAGATAGGCAGATACCTCGTTTGAGTCCTTGCATATATAGGTCTGATAATTGGGATTTGATCTTGGGGACTAAAGATTGGACCCTTGATTGAATTTATTTTCTTATTTGGGCATGGTGATATTTAATAATTAGTCATGTAGAGTGTTAGATTTCATATGTCATTTGATTAAGCACATGCATGATATAAAATAGATATAAAAAAGAACACATTGCATTTAGTTCAGTTTGCGTTCATGCGTGCTTCCTAATTTAGAAGTTCATATATTAAGAGTGTTAGGAATCATGTAATAACTTAGGAAATTACCAAATTTAGATTAGGATTTAATATAAATTATTTATTAGTTTAATATAGGTCATCATATAGATTGAGGCAATCTCCTATTTTAATTCATAAAGAAAATCTAAAAAATATTGCATACATAAGATATACAGAATTAGCCAATTCTATAATGAGCATGTCACAAATTGCATGTCATTTTGTGAGTAGCTTAATTTATTAATAGTGTTCGGCCCCAAAAAAAAATTATTATTCGTGTCATGATTCAAGTCACATCACATAAATAGATTTAACTAGTAATTGCATCTTACGCATTGGGTATAGTGTAGCTTTTATAAAAGGAAAATAACCAGGAAAAAAAAACTAATAGACATTGCATTTAGAAGTCATGTTTAGGGCATGCATGCGTGTTTGGTCTTTAGTTAATATTTTACAGAACATATGGTGCATTGGATGATGAAGCTTCGCTTTTGCTTTGCGTAATGCATCATGGTTCTCTATCCTTTTCTAGCGATTTATTTATTATTGCTTTAATTTATTGAGTACTAAATTATTGTCTGTGTACCTGCGTGATCACCCATCACATCTTAATGATTTAGGATTAAAATCAATCAAGGCCACTTGCCAAATATTTTTTAAATAAAGAGAAAATGTACCAAAAGGGTATTAGATTTATCTAGGATAACCAAATCTCTATAACCACAAAATCCCTACTCTATAGAAGTAAAATATTCTTCCACATTTTACTTACATTTCTAATCAATCTATAATAGATCAGTGATGGCCCCAAAATGAAATGATTTACATGTTTAATTGATTAAATTAAAACTCTAAAGTTGCGATTGATATCGGTTTGGAAGAGTCCGTGCTAAGTGTTCGCTTAGGAGTCCATTAAATTTCTCTTGGTGATTTATCTTTGGGAAAGGTCGGGACAAGAGTTGCAGAAGAATATGTTAGACCGAGAAGAAGGATTCTCTCACGTTCTCGTACTCAGAGAGAGAGAATTTTGAGGAGAGTATCGTAAGCTTGTTCTCTTTCGTGGATTCAAGAAGAGCGAAACCGCAAGCCATCAACGAAAACCTTCCATCATTTGCTCGTCCGATGTCTGAAATAATTGATTTTCCACGATGCTGAACGTGATGTCTTCCTAGCACGTCAACGACAAAGCCAAATCCAGCATGCCTATCCTTGGTTTTCGTTTTCGATATATAATGATCAGGTTCCTTTGAGCATATAGTTCTTGTATATTTAGCCATCAATCCGCTCTTGCTCTGGTTGTTTCTAGGCTACATTTCTGCTTAAATTTCCAACGCTGTGTCATTTTGAGTTCTTCGTCTTTCCGGGAGTTTAAAGTTGAAAGAGCGCAGGTTGATTGCTTGTGCAAATCCTTACGAAATCCAGAGTCACGTTGCTAGGCTTATTTCGGCACATAGATCATGTCATTAAGTTAGTTTCAAGTATGGATTACGTCACGTGATTTCAGCACTGACATAGACTCGGCTTGATGAACTTAGCACAGGCAAGTAATTCTGCAATACACTAATCGTCAAGATCCACTGGGTCCATAGCTAACCGACTGTAAAGAAGATTTTCGCCATTGCCAAGCACCCCACATAACAGGCTTTTGCCTCTTCTACCACCAAAGAAAAAAGAATGAAAAATAGACCATTTTTACAGTGATATTTTCCGCTAATAATTTGAGTATTACTCGAGAACAAATTCATTGGAGATTTTCTTCTTTTTTTTTTCTTTTTGGTTTTTTACTCGACTAATTCCTATTTTTTTTTTTTTGTCATTCTCTCGGCAACGACAAGGACAAAGACAAAGAAGAGCCATAGTATTGAAAAATAAAACATATATAAAGAGAGATACTCCATGAACTTACATCAGAAAGTGATATCTTTGCTCTTGCAGATGTACTAAACCGTAAAGATGAGAGGTTCTTTGCGAGCAAGGTAGTCACAGAATTGAAACTAGCACAAAAATGGAAGAAAGAAGAGGACAAAAAGCAGAAAAGAGTGCTTTCGATTGATTCACTGCTGCACTGCTTAATAAGAGGAGGCATCATTAGGAACCCCTGATTTCATTTCGATGGCACAACGGCCTCAGGTAATACTTCCGATGCTCATCTCGATTACCGTGAATCGGGTCATTACCAGCGCCATTCAGAATGGAGACTTTGAACACTGTCTCATCCCTATCGACGAGCTCAAACAAGCAGACATTTCCTGCACGCAGATCAGTTTCTCTTGCGAACGCACGCCAACCAGCAGAGAAGACCAGAGCCAGAGTACCTCTGGCCTGTCCAAGGCTCCTGATGAGCTTCACTGGCCACGATCTGTCCAAATACCGAAGAGTTGCTATTTGTTTGTTTTCCTGAAGATGTTGCTTGAAAAATCCAACCGGAACACTCTGCAAATGTGCATGTTTTTAATAGTCAATGCATGAAAACGGTGAAAAATGAAAATGAGATATGTGAGTGATGATTTAAGCTTTAGATCTTACCAGGTGGCGGAAATAACTATAAGGGGTCACCTTTTTGAAAAAGGGATGCTCCAAATCAATATTGCTAGCAAATTCGGGAGACGTGAGAGGCCTTGATAGTGCAGGACCATGAAAATCCAGCTCAGAACAGCCCATTCTGCATGTCAATTTCCCTATCCCACCTGCAGTAAAACAATGAGAAATTTAATAGAATTGGTGTGAATGTCTCTTTAATTGACTTGCTATGAAAAGATCCAGCATAGATTGAAAATCACTGTCATCATGAAAATCGAATTGAGACTAGTGCAGAAAAGAAGAAAACAGAAACATGAAAAAGTCCACTTTTCATTGATTCGCAACTACCGAATAAAAGAGGCTAATTGGGAATGCTGAATTCATACTAATGCAGCAAATGGCTTAAGGTAACCCTTCCTATGTTCATCTCAATCAATGTGAATTGGATCCTTACCGGCACTACTGAAAATAGAGACTTGGAATACAACATCATCCCTATCAATGAGCTCAAACACACAGATATTTCCCACACACAGATGAGTTTCTCTTGCAAATGCAGGCCAACCAGCAGAGAAGAACATCAGGTTTCCATGCGAACAGCTTAAGAGCTTCACCAGCCACGATCTGTCTGAAAACCTAAGAGTCGCCATTTCCCTGTTTTCTTGAATGTGTTGCTTGGCAAATTGACGAGGAACGTACTGCACATTCATACATGTGTGAACAAACCACTGTATGTTAAAAGGACATCACATAAACATACACTCAAGTGAAAAACAGGGAAAAAGCACATGATGTAGTTCAAGAGTTTTAATCACCAGCCTTAAGGGGCTTATGAAAGTCACCGATCTTAGCCTGCAATCCAAAGCATTATTTAAGAAAGGACTGTCCATTAATAGCTATTTTCAGTTAGTTTACCATTCAAGTGACTGTCCATCCTTTCACTTGGATAGTGAATAGAGTGGCTTGTGAGGAATATTCAATTACAGTCCCAACCCAAATACTATCCTTACTTATTCATCTTTTCCTAGTTCCATGTTACTCCATCATTAGGATTCCCCATGGACACTTGAGAAATATAATCCGTCGTTAAGTTTCCAATACAAACCAAATCAACTTGGGAAAACACAATATCAAGGCATGATTTACAGCAATCGTAATTGAACTTGAATTATGCCACCGGTCGATTAGGCTTGAGATCTTACCAATTGATTCTGATGCCATTGCTGTATGACCACTTCGAAGAAGGGATGCTCTGACTCAAACACATTGGCTAATTCAGGAGTAGTGAAGGGCTTCGGAGCTGTAGGACCACGAAAAACGGGCTCATTATGATTCACTCTGCATTTAGACAGTTTATTCCTGCGCTGAACTAAAAATGGAAACTTTAATGGACTTTAGCACAAGCGTTTCTTCAATTGACCTACGATAATAAGTTATATAAATCGATTGGAAATTATGATTACCATAAAATGAAAAAGTCAGACAATTTGAGTGAAAATATTATTCGTGCTCTTCACATCAAAAGAGACAAATAACTATATTTTAAATTAACATAGAAAAGAAAGTGTACTCGTCAGTTATGCAGCACAACCAAATAAGGGAGGCATAATTATAAAGCCAGAACTTGCAGTCATGCTGTAGGACCACGAAAAAGGGGCTCATTATGATTCACTCTGCATTTAGACAGTTTATTCCTGCGCTGAACTAAAAATAGAAACTTTAATGGACTTTAGCACAAGCGTTTCTTCAATTGACCTACGATAATAAGATATATAAATCGATTGGAAATTATGATTACCATGAAATGAAAAAGTCAGACAATTTGAATGAAAATATTATTCGTGCTCTTCACATCGTAAGAGACAAATCACTATATTTTAAATTAATGTAGAAAAGAAAGTGTACTCGTCAGTTATGCAGCACAACCAAATAAGGGAGGCATAATTATAAAGCCAGAACTCGCAGTCATGCTATAACCAGCCTAAAATTACACTTCAAAGTACTCATTTTCAACAACATATATCAAGTCCTTACTGGCACCACTCAAAATGGAGACTTTGAAGACAATATCAACCCTATCAATTAGCTCAAACAAGCAGACATTTCCTGCACGCAGATGAGTTTCTCTTGCAAATGCACGCCAACCAGCACAGAAGGACAGAGCAGAAGCCCCTTTGAGGTGTCTGTTGTTCCTGATGAGCTTCACTGACCATGATCTGTTTGAGTACCTAAGAGTTGCTCTTGGCTTTTCCTGGATATGTTGCTTGATGAATCCAAGCGGAATACTCTGGCCATGTACATGTTTGAACAACCAAGATATGAAATTGTTCAAGTGGAATGAGAAATCCAAGGATAAATTGGAGGGCAAAAAGCAAGAAGGTAACAATTTGAGATCGAAGAAATCCACAGACGTATTTATCCTTTTGAAAGTGCTCAAGGATGAAAGAAATCGCTAGCCCACATCCTTTTTTAATACGTGTTACTAATGATTATTGATGTAATAATCTATTGGATTATATCGTGAACACTATAAACATAGAAAAATTCTTGTAAACATCAACAGCTAATGTGATCACGGCATTGTAGGTGATAGCAATCATAATGGAACTCTAGATATACCGGTGATGAATTAAGCTCAAGACTTACCAGGCAATTCAAGTAAGATTGGGGCATCACCATTTTAAAAAAGGGATGTTCCAAATCAAATTTGCAGGCTGATTCAGGAGGAGCAAGAGGCCTTGCAAGTGTAGGACCATGAAAAACCAGCTCCGAATGGCTCACCCTGCATGCAGACTGTTGGATCCTATCCGTCAAGTCCGCCGGAGCTTGAGACAGATCTGGTTCTTCGGGGTCAGTATCAATACAAGCTACATATCATGAAGACCAGGTTCCATTTAGTTCCATAACTGCTAGGGATAGGAATCAACTCAAATAGAGATAGTAAAGCTACTCTGCTCCACAGTGGGCGACTTTTTAAATCTATTTCGAATGACACCTTATCATCTTGGCAGCATGGTCGAGTGGTGAGGCAGGAGAATAGATATCCTTTTTCCCCAGTTAAACAATGAGGAATTTAGCAGACATTCGTGTGAAGATTTCTTTAACTGACTAACTATGAAAAGATTTAGTATAGATTGGAAAAATGTTCTGTCATGCATATCAAGATTCAGGTAATTTGACGAAATAAATTCCGAATGCTCTCCACATGAAAAGAAACTAATAAACTTCAACATGCACCCCTAAGCAAATAAACTTCCTATAAAGTCTTCAAGTATGCAAATAGAGAAATGAAAAGAATCTGATAAGTTCAAATTGAGCTTGTAAAACCATGGGTTGCACCTTGTAATTCAGAGTTGGTACATGGCTTAGAGATAAGTGCATTAGAAGTCCTACAACTTGTAACCAAAGTGCAATTTCCTTAAACTTTCAAAAAGTGTGATTAAGTCTTAAAACTTGTCAAAAAAGTGCAATTAAGTCCTAAAATTTTTTAAAAAGCGCAATCAAGTACAAAAACTTGTCAAGTCCAATCAAGTCCTTCCGTTGATTGTATTTTTTTTTTTTTTTTGAAAGTTTTAGGACTTAATTACACTTTTGTGATAAGTTTTATGACTTGATTACACTTTTTGAAGTTTTGTGACTCATAGCACTTTCATAACAACTTTTAAGACTTCCAATGCACTTATCCCTTATTGGCTTAAGGCAAGGGTGTTCAATGTCACTACACTTTACTGTTCTAAAAGTCAGGTTCAAGCCACCGGAAAACTTGCCGAAGTCCCTAATTTGAGAGATTCTTTCCAAATGGGGTCCTATAGAATCAACTTTAGCAGACGAAAGAAACAAAAAAACATGAGTCTACTTTTCATTGACTAGCTACTACCATATGAAGAAGGCATAATTAGGAACCCTGAATTCCTATGGACGCTGCGTATGGCCTAGAGTAACAATTTTGATGTTAATCTCAATCAATGTGAATCCGGTCTGTACCTGCACTACGGCAGATGGAGACTTGGAACACAACGTCATCCCTATCAATGAGCTCAAACATGCAGACATCTCCTACAAGTAGACAGTTTTCTCTTGCAAATGCAGTCCAACCAGCAGAGAAGCATGCCTGGTGATCCTCAAAATTTCTTAAAAGCTTCACCAGCCACAATCCGTCTGAATACCTAAGCTTCACCATTTCCCTGTTTTCTTGAATATATTGCATGGCAAATCCAACAGGAATATTCTGCACATATGTACAAGTTTGTACAAATGAGTCAGCACATAATTTTAAGGAAAAAGCACACAAGAAGAATAGTCATGGTGATATGTGCTAGTTTCAGGAGTTTCAGTCAACAACTTTAAGAGGCTCACAAAATTTACTGATCTTAACCTGCAATCTAAAGAGTTCTCCAAAAGTGAATGTCCATTAACAGACAGTTTTCCATTCAAGTGCTGTCCATCCTTTCACTTGGATAGTGATTAGAGCAGCTTATGCAGAATATCTAAGTGAATGGACAGTCCTGACATTTTAGTTCTTCTTTTTCCCTGTTTCCCATCATTCAATCAATGGATGCCCCACACATACCCCGAGAAATAACATGTCATATTGTATCAGTTACAGACCAAATCAACTTGGGAAAACACAATACTGAGGCAAGATTTAACAAGCAATCCTAATTGAACTTGAGATATGCCAGCGGTGGATGAAACTCGAGATCTTACCATTTTTCCACCCTGATTTATCACCAGTTTGAAGAAGGGATTCTCTGAATAAAACTCATTGGATAATTCAGGAGCAGTGAGAGGCCTCAGAGGTGTAGGACCATGAAAAACTGGCTCAGGAAAAAACTTTAATTAAAAAGTTTTCTAGTATTTTTGGAAAACAACTAACAAAAGAGAGTGATGTAATAAGAAACGTGACTTAAAAAATGAAGAGTCACACCTTCCAAACCTTGTGGTGGGTAGCTCAGACTTAGCTGAGAATAAGGTAAATGTGGTTCAACCCTCATTCTTTTACGGGGTGCGGAATCCTGCCGATCTTCTGCTTCTAGGACATCTTCTGATTTTGGTGAGGGAAATTCACTCCCAAGGTACGATATTTTGCTGCTGCTCGACGAATAATCTATCTCTGAAGCACTCTTATCGAATATTATTACATGAAAAGTGGAGTTCCCTTTATATTTGAAAACTATGAGGTGACCATGACCAATAGAGTAATGCTCCATGAATTCCTGCCAACCTTTCCACAATGAAACCAAGTCATTGTTACACTTTTCTAGTTCTATAGTCCAGGCTGAACTGCCTGGAACCTTAAGAAGCACCGAGTTTGAGAGATCCTTTCCACATCTTCTCAAGAAATTCTTTGGAATTCCCTATTATGTAAAAAAAATTAAAGTTAAAGGTCCAAGATAATAACTCAACATAGTCAAATTGAAGTGCAGAGAATAGGAAGAAAACTATCTGCAACATGGATGAATGATCAGTTTCCACAATTGCACTTCAGAATAGTCGTGGATTGTAGTTATAGTTGCTTCATTGGACAAGCATAAAGCTCAAGAATCCAAAATTCGTTTTTACTGAGATTAGTGAAATTGCCGTGCCAAATCCAACAGTTGACATAAATTTATCTTGATCCCATGGCCAAGACGTTTTCTCATACAACAGCTGACATCGATTTTCTTTTCTCCCACGACTGAGATCGCGCACTACAATTTTGCTGCCCAAGGAAGCAAGGCACATTAGAAAAAGCCCATTACTTTGTCATATCACTTTTGGTCAGTTAAATCTGTGTATACAAGAAATTACTCTCCGAATAGCAATGTCCAAAGGATGGTGCGGAAACCTGAACCATGCACATTTCACTATATTCCGAAAACCCATTTCGACCCAAATCGTAAAATAAATATACAAAAAAGAAAACTTTAGCAGAAGAAATGGCAGCAGCCAAGAGGACATGAGGCCGACCATCACCACGGTTCAGGACAACCGGTCGCACATCCGATGAAGACATTCATATCATCGAAGCATGCAAAAAGGAGAAATTTTGTTTGATAAACAGGCCATGTTTAGACAATACCCTCTTGTTCTTTTTTAAGCCGGAAGCGAAAAGTTCATTCTAAACCGAACCCATAAACCAGTTTTTCCAGGTTGACGGGTACACAGCACAGAGAGCGAGAAACTCTTCAAACACTGATGAAGATGTGATCAACTCACAAGCTTTCCAGATTCCAGCGCGTTGGAGAGTATGATCTTGAAGAAGCAACGGCTCCCAAGACGAGGACCGGTCGCGACCTCTCGCTCGACAGCTCCATCTTCTCTCCGGCGACGACGACTACCACAAGAAGCCATAGACAGCAGTGTCCCCTGGCTCCTCACAGAAGGAGGAGGAGAAGAAGATGGTTTGTGGGGTTTCAACTTCAACTACAGGAGCGCGGAGCCTTCGTTCATGAGGCCATCGTCCTGGCAAAATCGGATGGCTCGGTGATCAAGGCAAATATTCATGGGAAGTGCCAATCAGATACGAGCCTCTCGTAACGTGGAGGCAAAATGTCAGTGGATCATCGACCCAAAAGAAAAAGGTATCAATGGGTGAAAAGGGTAGAAATGTAAATTAACCATACGACAGAGGATACACTAAGGGTGCGTTTGTTTATGTTTTTGTTCAAAAATTGTTCCGAGTAACAGAAATAGAAAAAAATTATTTATGTTTCGAGAAACAATTTTTGATCAGAAAGACGCATTTAGTAAACTTGTTCTGGGAATAAAAAATGAATAGAAACACGTTTGGTAAATTTATATTCTTTTTTTGTTTCTTCTAATTTTTTAATATTTTTATTTATTTTCTTTTTTTTTCTTCTTTTGGCCGGCAGCCTGTTGTGATCGGGTGAGGTTCGGCCTCACCTTGGCTAGGTGACCTTGGCCTCGCCCAGATCCGGCGAGGCCGAGCATCGCCGACCCTAGGCAGCCGGTCGCTAGCCATGGCCAAGGATAGCGATCGGCCAAAGAAAAAAGAAGAAGAAAAGAAGAAGAAAAAGAAAAGAAGAGAAGAAAAGAGAGGAGAGAGAAAATTTGTTTTTCATAAGGGTTTCCGGAACAAAAAAATAACTTTTTTTTTTTAATTTCTTATTTCCGTTCTAATTTTGTTTAGAGAACAAAAAAAAAAAACAGATTTTGAATGAAAATGCAAATAAACGTGTTTCTATTCTTTTTTTATTCTTGGGAACAAAAAAACAAAATTTTTGTTCATAAAATAGAAAAAATAAACACAACCATGCACGCCTTATTTAACTTCAAAATTACTTATGAAATAATCTCTCAATTTCGTTAAGAAAATATACAAAATCTTAACACAATATTTCACGGCCTCATAATACTCGGGAGATAATTGATGAGCATTTGAACTTCTCCAAAAAATATGAACACTTCTTTGCTAATCTTCCATAGTCCTCCATGGACTCAACTGCCATAGACATTTTTTACGTCCAAGCCTCGTTTGAACTTCGCTAGTGCCGTTGATCATCAGAACACCAACCCACTTGCACCTTTAGCTACTCCATAAGGATTTTCTGATACAACCACTTTAATCACAAATAAAACAAAACAATCCTCACATCCATTTTCTTAAGAGATCGAGTACGCATCTTGTTATATTTAGCGGTTACAGCAACTCTTGACTCTATATGCTCCGCTTCTCTACAAACACCATCTGTGTTGATTACTATGCTAGTATCTAGCACCTTAAGAGTTTTTGGTTGTAACTCTACTAAACATTGCTCAAATCAATATAAACACCGCCACAATCACTTCTACTTAGAGATATTGGAAACTCATCAAATGAAATTTCTCTATTGACAAAAGGTAAATTTAATTTTGAACATCACAATTGATAGCCCCGCTCACCTTGTATAGCCTAGGAATATCATCACTTACTCAAACATTACACGAGTAACTGAATATTATAATAATAATATAGTCCACAACTTCACTTGACCACACTTTTCGAGGAGTCCAAATCATCAATCACATTCTATGTGGATCTATTCACTAGATAATTTGTCGTACTAAACACATTTGTCAGCAATCTTCTAATCATACCAATACTAGAGAGCATTTCATGGGCGTCTCTACTAATTTTCTATTCATCGACTCTATAACCTGTTGTAGTTCACTAGCACTAATGTGATGTCTCATGAGGCCTTCTTTCATATAGAATTCATTTAATAGTTCCTTAGCAAAACTCCATACTACTGTCAATCTACACATATTTCATCATCTTACTCATCGCCTTTCTAATTAAAACTCTTAACTGTCTAATTCTCACAACAACATCAAACTTGTGACTCAGTACAAAAATTCACGTCTTCTTCGAATAGTCATCCATAACTATCATAATAGATCTGGCACTCTTCCTTGAAGGAAATTGTGATAGTCTATGAAAATCCAAGTGAATTGACTTTGCAATATCTGTGATTTCTTTAGTCATATTGAACTACACTTTTGGTCATTTCCTAAGTCACGACACTTGCACACATTTAGTTCTTTAGGAACATAATCACATAATAGATTCATTTCACTCAAAACCTTCAGGCATTTCCCACCAATGTACCTCAAACAGAAATGCCATAATTTAGACTCTTGAACAAATGAATCCGGCGTCTCCGCATCGAAATCCTTTACTTTCTCACTTTGAAGCTCATATAGGCCACTCTGTTTGATTTCTCTCATTATCATCAAGGCATCTTGAACAACTTTTGAAACTTTACATTCAGAAGTACAGTGACACCTAGTTGAATATAGCGCATTCAAGGAAATTAGATTCTTCGTCAACTTTGGAACGTGCCTTACTCCAATCAATGACCTCACAATACCATCATGCATTCTAATTTTGACATTGCCAATACCTACAACATTGCACTTAGTATTGTTCCTCAGCTACATTTTACTACTATCTATGCATTGATAAGAAGTAAACCAATTCTTGTTTGGTATGACAAAAAATGAACAACCAAAATCATAATCCATCTAGCAAACGACAAATCCCTAGCAACAGGTGAAACATAATCAATGCTATCAAATTATTATCGACTATTGAAACAATATCATTAGTAGACTAAATTCTAATTTTTTTACTCTTCTTGTTCTTCAATTTAAGGCAATCCCTTCTAAGATGATATGTCTTGCCACAACTCCAACAAGTAGCACCCCTAGTCTTAGACTTACTATGTCTATTCAAATTCACATTACTCCTACTAATACAAGTACTAGTTCTTTCTTTACCTTCACCTATTAAAACAATAGGCATAAGTTCACAAAATTCTTCCATACGAATGTCCTCACTCAAAATCAAATCGTGAATCCATTAAACGTCAATTTTATTGACCTAAGAATTACTAACAACAGTAACAATAGTATTCCTATTATCATGTAATGAGGATAAATAAATCAAATAATGTATCTCACATTCAAAGTCGATCTCAATTGAACTCCATTGATTAATGACCACATTGAATTCATTGATGCGATAAGCAACTATTGCACATTCACTCATCTTTGACGTAAGCAAACGTCACATCAAATTGACCTTGTCCATTTTAGAGGGTTTCTCATTCATGTCCAACATGGTGTTCATCCAACCCGCAATTGTCTTCTTTTTCACAATGTTAAACGCAACATTATGAGCAATGGTTAGCTGAATAACACTCAACTTATTTATTTAGCAATTTCTTAATCAGCTTACTTCATTGACTCTGACTTCTCCCTAAGCATAGATACAAGCAAATTCTTGTGATATAAATAATCATCAATTTGCATTTTCCAAAAACCAAAATCATTTTCATCAAATCTTTTAATTTTCATTTTTCCTATTTCTATAGCCATCGATTCACTTCAACTTAGCCAAATTTGGTTACAATACCGATTGTTATGAAAATAAGTAATCGAACAATAAAATAGATAAAATAAGGAAATAAATGAAATTCCATATTTTCATGATTCAATTGGAGTGACCTGCATATACTGGGGGAGTAATAAAGAATTTCACTATAAATCAAACAATAATGGAGATTATAATTACTCAAACACTCTTAGTATTTCATAACTCATAATTACTTCCAATAACTCACGCCACGTTTATCTCCACAATTTCTCATGAAATAATCTCTCAATCTCAAGAAAGAATTATGGAAAATCTTAACATAAGATTGCATGGCTTCAAAACACTTATGATGTAATTCACAAGCACAAGCTCCTCTTAGATACTCTTCATAAAGAACTCTCACTATATATATATATAATGAATCTAAAATAGGAAACCTCTTTTTAGGAAACTTACTCCAACTAGGAAATCAATTCAAATTAGAAAGTTTTCTCTCCGAATTCAAATTCAAGGCATATTATCAATAAGTAAACCAATAGTGAGCTTATGTGATGAATGCTCAGCCAACCAGTGATTACTCTAGCTGAATGTGCCCGCTCTCGCTCTTGATACGCTGCCATGAATCCACATATGAAAGTTGTTTTACATTGAGTTTGGCTAAAAAAAAAAATAGAAATTAATCAAATTTAGTTAAATTGATACTTCAATTTTCGCTAAAAACTTTTCATATAATTAAAAATGCATGTAGGGCAACCAATACTCATTCAGATAGAATTGGCCAAGCACCCGGCAACACTTCTATTGTGGCATCTCTATTATCTTGTATGTTTCGGTAATAAAAAAGATCTATTAAGAATATCTAAAAAAATTAGGAGATATTGTCTGAGATTGATGAGTGGAGTGGCAATGCCTCCAACTGCAAACAACATGCTCCTCCTTTAACTCTGACGATCTCTACATCGCCTAGATGAACCTCTAGCCCCTTTATGACTTCCAATGAAACAACCAAGCCTTGCTGCCATTTCTACAATGTCTCGCTATATTTATAGTGCCCCCCAGCGAGTTTTCCAGCCACTAACCACATGTTACTGCATCTATTTGTCGTGCTTGCGAGTTTCCCTATGCCAATCCAACAAGCCCAGTAGTCCTACTGTGCTTGCAGCACCTTCCTCTCTGTTGAGGCATTGCCCGATAGTGCTATGTCCAAAGCTGCCACAATCCTCACGAAGCTCCAATTGTTGCTCTGCTCACCCTCAATCGAATTTTCTAGTGTTCCCTATGTTTATATAGGTTTTTCTGGTGTCGTTCTAGCAGCCCAACAATGTCTAGACCACCACGACAAAGGCCCTACATTCTCAATTTTTCCGGCAAGGTTCCTGCAGTCCTTAATTCACTGCCACTCAGCCCAATCCACTAGTAGTTCTGGTAGTCCAATGCATCGAGAGTAGCAGATTGTTGGCAAGAGCAACTACCACGGAAGATGTGTGACGTCCTCTTTACAGCCTCAATCTGGTGTCTAACAGTTATCTTCAAGGTTTGGAATTCGAAAAAGAGCACCAAAGTTGATCGGGAGCAGTTTTGGCATTAATAGCCAGGAGATAGATCTGACAAATTACATTAACACTTAACTAGGAAACTGCCACTGTTAGAGCAATTTTTGTTTCCACCCAACCCAACTACTTCTCTTGAATTCATTATATAGCAATCCATCCTTAGATGACCATTTCCCTTAAAATCCTCAAGTAGTAGTTGGTTCTACCATTGATAGCAACAAAACGTTGATCAGAATTGTCAAAACAGCTTGAGTTTTCTTCTTTACTTTGTTTTTGTTGTTAGCTATTCTATATTCCTAATGCCAATATTTGTAATTGATAATAAGAGCAAGTGTACAAGAGTGATAGCAGTACGCGAGTCTGGATGATGTGATCGATTGAAAAGAGAGTGCTTGTTAATAGCAACTTCTTTTAAATATTATAAGTAGATTATCATCTTTATTGTGGCTATTAGTATTGAGAGTAGACATAAGCTTGGGACAAAGCCTTAGCGTTACCTATTCATTCATTATCATCACTATTTGTTCATCAGAAACACGCGCATATGATATCTATGATTTTTTTTTTTTTTGCTATTTGAAGTTTTTTTTTTTGGTGACCATTTTGCTATTTGAAGTTTAACTTGTTATGTTCCACAAAAGTTTTTCATAGTTCTCCAACCACATACGCACCCCCACTAGCTTGCACAACATTGGGCTTTTTTTCTTTTAATAGGCAATTCCCTTGTTTGAGTCTCTGCATCCATATGCTTGATACTTGGGGATTTGATCTTAGGGAGTAAAGACTAGGCCCTCGATTAAATTTGTTTTCCTACTTGACCGTGATGTTTCTTAATAATTAGACATGTAGCCCATTGCATTTAGTTTAGATTGGATTCATGCATGCTTCGTAATTTAAAAAATAACATCTAAGGTGCATTAGGAATCATGTAATAACTTAGGAAATTACCAAATTTAGATTAATATTGAATATAAATTATTTCCTAATTTTATCTCGGTCATCATGCAGATTTAGCAAATTTCCTATTTTTAATTCATAAAGAAAGTTTAAAAAAAATATTGCATACATATCTCATATAAAATTAACTAGTTCTTTAATATGCATGTCACATTAGTCAGTCACTTAATTCATTATTAGTGTCTTGATAGAAATCACATCATGTAAATAGATTTAATAATTGCATCTTATGCATTCCATATAGTGTAGTTTTTGTAAAAGGAATGAATAATGACATAAATAGTTCTTGAATTTTGACTTATGTGAAACGTGGTCCATAAACTCTTAATTTGTTCAATGTGGTCTTTGAACTTTAACTCAATGTACAATGAACTTTAAGTTGTTCAATATAAGTCCATAAACTTTTGGTATGTGTTTAAGTTAGTCCCTAGATTATATAAAAATGTTCAACATTATCTTTTCATTAATTCAAGTTCAAGAACAATATTAAACATTTTCATGTAATCCATGGATTAGATTGAAAATGTATCAAAATTTCAGAACATAATAACAAATTAAAAGTTTGGGGATGACATTATATATTAAGCTAAAATTTATGAACCATATTGAACAAATTAAAAGTTTGGAGATCATATTGCACATCGGGCTAAATTTTAAAACCCAATTGTATCATTTTTTCCTAAAAAGAATAACTAAAGAACACGTAGTGCATTGGATAATAATGAAGTTTCTCTTTTGCTTTGGGTAACGCGTTGATGTTTTTTATCCTATTGAAGTGATTTATTTCTTGTTGTAATTTATTGAGTGCTAAATTAGTGTCTACATGCCCTCGTGATTACCCATCACATATTAGTGATTTAGGATTAAAATTGATCAAGACTACTTGCCAAACATTTTGAAATAAAGAGAAAAAGTACTGAGATGGTGTTAGATTTATCTAACCCAATTAGGCCCTCTTATCCTCAAAATCTCTTATTCGCATAAGTGAAATATTCCCCTATATTGTACTTGGATTTCCAATTTACCAAGAAAAGTACCAAAAAAGTCCTAAACCTATTGCATTGGTACTAATTCAGTCCTAAACTTTTCAATAGGACTAATTCAGTCATAAACCTTTTAATATTGGTACCAATTCATTCCATCCGGCCAATTTTAGCCGGCCGGCACCGACGTGGACGTTGGCCGGTGACCGGATCGACGTGACAATTTTTATGATTTTTTTAAAATTTTTTCAAAATTTTTTATTAATATTTATTAATTTTTTTTTTTTTTTTTTTCTTTTCGTCTTCTTCTTGGAGGTGGCCAGCGAGCCTCTGGTGAGGCTGGTTGGCCACTGGGCGAGGGTCGAGAAGCCCTCGCCTGTCGCCGGCAAGGGTCGCGGCCCACGCCTGGCCTCTCCCAGGGCCGCCAGCGAGGCGGCTTCGCCCGAATCTGGGCAAGGCCAGCCTTGCCCGCGCTGGCGAGGCCATGGCGGCCATTGCCAGGGCAGAGGCGAGGGCCGCGAAGCCCTCGCCAGCCATCGGCGGGGGTTGTGGCCCTCGCTTGGCCTCGCCTAGGGCCGCCTCATCCACGGCTTAGCCCAGCTCCCGACCTCGATTTCCTCTGCTTCGTCACCGTTGGCTTTTGCTCTTCTTCTCCTTCCATGAGTAGACAGCCACGAGCGATCCCACAGGCTACTCCGATGGCACAGGCTGGCCTTGCCTAGATATGGGCTAAGCCACGGGTAAGGCGGCCCTGGGTGAGGCCGAGCAAGGGCCATGACCCTTGCCGGTGGCTGGTGAGGGCTTCGCGGCCCTTGCCTCCGCCCTGGCGATGGCCGCCATGGCCTCGCCAACCACGGGCGAGGCTGGCCTCGCTAACCACGGGCGAGGCTGGCCTCGCTCAGATCCGGGCGAAGCCGCCTCGCCGGCGGCCTTGGGAGAGGTCGGCCGAGGGCCGTGACCCTCGCCAACGGCAAGCGAGGGCTTTGCAGCCCTCGCCCAATGGCCGGCGAGCCTCACCAGAGGCTCGCCGGCCACCTCCGGAAGAAGATGAAAAGAAAAAAAGAAAGAAAAAAATTAATAAAAAATAATAAAAAATTAATAAAAATTCTAATTCTTTTAAAAAAAATCATAAAAATTGCCACGTCAACATCCACATCAGCGGCCGACGTCCACGTCGGTGCCGGCCGGCTAAAATTGGCCGGATGGACTGAATTTGTACCAATATTAAAAGGTTTAGGACAAAGTTGGTCCAATTGAAAAGTTTATAACTAAATCGGTACCAATGCAATAGGTTTATGACTTTTTTGGTACTTTTCTCCCAATTTACCCTTAATAGATTAGTAGCAACTCCAAAATAAATTGATTTGCATGTTTAATTGATTTATTTAAAATCCCAAAGTTGCGACTAATACGGGTTTGGGAGACCCTTGTTTGCTTAGTAATTAATTAACTTTTCCTCGATGGTTCACCTTTGGGAAAGTCACAACAAGAATTTCAGCAACATACGTTAGACATGGAAGAAGGGTTCTCTTACGTTCTCATATTTATCATCTCTCTCAGTCACCATAACCCGAGAACTCATCCGATCATATGCTCGTACTGAGAGAGAGAGGGTTTTGAGGAGAGCATCGGAAGCATGTTCTCTTTCGTGGATTCAAGAAGAGCGAAACCGCAAGCTATCAAGGAAAACCTTCCATCATTTGGTCGTCCCAGGTATGAGATGATTGATTTTCCACAATACCCCGATCGTGTCTTATAATTTCATTGTGATCTAACGCCATGCCTTCCCAGTATGTCAACTACAAAACAAAGCCAGCATGCCTGTCCTTGGTTTTTGTTTTCGATTTATCCTTTGTTAACTCGTTGGCCGAATAATCAGGTTCTTTTGTTCTAAATTAATTCCCACCAACCTCAGTCTTTTGTGTTAACTCAGTTTCCATTACACAGTTTCATTCATTCACCCATCATGCTCTTGTTGGGAGCTTCATTCCCTGATGAAGATAGATCAGTAGTTTATATAGTCCTTTGATGGGTGATAAAGATGACTGTTTTTAAAGTATTATTTGTTCCTATTGTTGCTACTGATTTAAAACAAATATACCTCCAATATACACACTAAAGCTACAAAAAAAAAAAAAAAAAAAAGAGTCAAGAATTACTTAATTTCTCTCTTGGAATTGCACCTTGAATATATTATCAAACTTGAATGTGAAAAAGGAAAATAATAGTAGGGAATAATATGAAGAAGAGGAGGCTACTATTCTTGAACGGGAATATTGCATAATGTATGATTTGGTCGTATTTACATATAGCCAATCAATACATCTCTTGATAATATGTACCTTATCCCCATTATTATCACTTTTCAGGATCAACCATCATTTCTCTTCATATCCAACTATCACCTATTTTCATGATAATAAGCTATTTCAACAACTCTTTTTATATTTAGTCTCTTATTCGCCCTTCGTCTCATTGTTTATAGGTTACATTCATATATGTACATGTTACGACCCATCCATGATGATCCCCATTGTGTTCAGATTGGTCCTACTTAAATTTCCGACATAATGTCATTTCGATTTTATTTTGCCGGAGTGCACCAAACACCACTCTCGCAAGGAGTTTAAAGTTGTAAGTTCAAAGTTGAAAGTCCAAGAGAACGTAGGTTAATTGCTTGTGCAAATCCTTATAAAATCCGGAGTTGCATTGCTAGGCTTATTTTGGCATATAGATCATGGCATGTAGAATCAGATCATGTATACAAAATTTTCGCCATTGCCAACCACTCTACTTTCCAGGCTTTTGCCTCTTGTACTATCAAAGAAAAAATAATAAAAAATAGACCATTTACCCTCAGTGTAAAACAAAATTCTTAGTGATATTTTCCGCCACTAATTTGACCATTAGAAATACTTACATGCTGACCAGATTGAAGCTTCGGTGTTGTGCTTTTTCCCAAAGTTGATTTTGAATTGTATGGAAACCTAAATGACATGTCACTTCTAAAAGAAAATGCTTTGGATTGCTGCTTAATTGAGATCAATGACTTTCAGGAACCTCTCGAGGGTGTTGATCAAAACTCCTAACCTAGCAAATTAGCTTGTCAGAGAGTACGATCCCAAAGAATATGATCCTGAAGAAGGGAGGGCTACTACTTGGAGGAGTCTCCTGCTCGGCAACAACTTTGTATTCTCTCCGGGAACGAAGATAAAGAGGACAAGCCATAATATTTGAAGGACAAAACATATAAAAGGAGAAATACTCCATGAACATACATCAGAGCATGATGTCTTCACTGTCCTGTAGATCCACTGGTCAGGTTGAGCCGCTGTGCAAAACCATAAAGATCACTGATTTGGGAGGTTCTTTCTAAGCAAGGTAGTCATAGAATTCAAACTAGCACAGAAAGGAAGAAAGGAGAACAAAAAGCAGATAAGAGTGCCTTTCATTGATTCGCTGCTGTGCTGCTTAATAAAAGGAGGCATCATTAGGAACCCCTGATTTCATTTCGATGCTGCAATGGCCTCAGGTAATACTTCCGATGCTCATCTCGATTAACATGCATCAGGTCATTTACCAGCACCTCTCAGAATGGAGACTTTGAACACTGTCTCATCCCAATCGATGAGCTCAACCAAGCAGACATTTCCTGCATGCAGATCAGTTTCTCTTGCGAATGCACACCAACCGGTGGAGAAGGCCAGAGCCGGAGCACCTCTGGCCTGTCCAAGGCTCCTAATGAGCTTCACTGGCCACGATCTGTCCAAATACCGAAGAGTTGCTACTTGTTTGTTTTCGTGAAGATGTTGCTCGACAAATTTTAACCGGAACACTCTGCACATGTGCATGTTTTGAATAGCCAATATATGAAACAGTGAAAAATGAATATGAGATATGTGAGTGATGATTTAACCTTTAGATCTCACCAGGCCATGGAAATAACTTTGGGGGGTCACTTTTTGAAAAAGGGATGCTCCGAATCAATATTGCTAGCAAATTCGGGCAACGTGAGAGGCCTTGATAGTGCAGGACCATGAAAATCCAGCTCAGAACGGCTCGCTCTGCATGTAGATTTCTCTATCCCACCTGTACTAAAACAATGAGAAATTTGATAGTCATTTGGAGTGAAAATTACTGTCATCATGAAAATCGAATTGAGACTAGTGCAAAGAAGAAGAAAACAGAAACATAAAAAGTATCCTTTTCATGATTCACAACTACCGAATAAAATAGAAAATGTTCATCTCAATAAATGTGAATCAGATCCTTACCAGCACTATTTAAAACGGAGACTTGAAAGACAACATCATCACTATCAATGAGTTCAAACATACAGATATTTCCCACGCACAGATGAGTTCCTCTTGCAAATTCTTTCCAACCAACAGAGAAATACACCCCCTGGTATTTATTATGCGTATAGCGTAAGAGCTTCACCGGCCACGATCTATCTGAAAACCTGAGAGTCGCCATTTCCTTGTTTTCTTGAATATGTTGCTGGGAAAATTGATTTGAAACATACTGCACATTCATACATGTATGAACAAACCACCATATGTTAAAAGGACATCTCATAAGAATACACTCACGTGAAAAAAAAGAAGCACATGAGGCATATTCTTGCCGATAATTGCTAGTTCAAGAGTTTTAATCAACAAGCATTAAGGGGCTTATGAAAGTTATTGATCTTAACCTGCAATCAAAAGCATTATTAAAGAAGTGACTATCCATTAATAGCTATTTTCAGTTAGTTTACCATTAAAGTGACGGTCCATCCTTTCACTTGGATAGTGAATAGAGCAGCTTGTGGGGGATCCCAGTAAAGGACAGTCCCGACCCAGTTACAGTCTTTACTTATTCATCTTTTTATGGTTCCACGTTACTCCATCATTAGGGTTCTCCATGGACACTTTAAGAAATATATTATGTCATCTAAGTTTCCAATACAAGCCAAATCAACTTGGGAAAACACAATATCGAGGCATAATTTATAGCAATTGAAATTGGACTCGAGATATGCCAGTTGTGGACTAGGCTTCAGATCTTACCATTTGTTTCATATGATGTTGCTGTATCACCACTTTGAAGAAGGGATGCTCCGACTCAAATTCACTGGCTACTTCAGGTGTAGTGGGGGGCTTTGGAGGTATAGGACCACGAATAACCAGCTCATGATGATTCACTTTGCGTTTGGACAGTTTGTTCCCGCGAAGAACTGAGAATAAAAGGACTTTAGTGTGAGCGTTTCTTCAATTGACCTAGATTGGAAATTATGATTACCATGAAATGAAAAATTCAGACAATTTGACATGAGTGCTCTTCACATCGGAAGTGACAAATCAACTACAATGCCGCCTCCATTATTACAATACTAATGGACACACAAAGTTCTTATAAAAACGTACAAGTATATTTTAAAATGACATAGAGGCACAACAACCAAATAAGGGAGGCATAATTATAAACCCAGAATGCAAGTCATGCGATAAACAGCCTAAAGTTACACCTCAAGTACTCATTTTTAACAATATAAATCAAGTCCTCACCACTCAAAATGGAGACTTCGAAAACAATATCATCCCTATCAATTAGCTTGAACATGCAGACATGTCCTACGTGCAGATGAGTCTCTCTTGCAAATGCATGCCAACCATCAGAAAAGAACAGACACAAAGCCCCTCTGACATGTCCGTTGCTCCCGCCAAGCCTCACTGACCATGATCTGTTGGCATGCCTTAGAGTTGCTCTTTGCTTTTCCAGCTTATGCTGCTTGATGAATCCACCCGGAATACTCTGCACGTGCACATGTTTGAACAACCAAGACATGAAATTATTTAAGTGGAATGAGAAATCCCTGGAATGAGTATTGTTGTAGTAATCCATTGTATTATATCATAAACACTATATGGATTGGAGAAAAAAATCTCAAATAGGTGGACATCACAATTAATGTGATCATGGCATTGTAGGTACTAGCAGTCATAATTGAACTATACTCGTGATGAGCTCAAGACTTACCAGTTTACACATATAAGCTCGCCTAAACACCTTTATGAAAAAGGGATATTCGGAATTAATTTTGCGGGTTAATCCAGGAGTAGCGAGAGGCCTTGGAAGCATAGGACCGTGAAAGTCCAGCTCAGAATGACTCGCTCCGCATGTTGGCTGTCTACTCCTCTCTGTCAGGCCAGCTTGAGCTTGAGCCAGATGTGGTTCTTCAGGGTCAGTATCCATGGAAACTACATACGGAGGAGAACAGCTTCCATTTAGCTCCAAAACAAGGGATAGGGATAAAATCAATCGACCTACTTCCCATGGCTACAAATAGAAATAGCAAAGCTACTCTGTTCCATAGCAGAGGCCTTTTTTTTTCATCTAATGATACCATATCAGTTTAGCGGCTTTAGCTTGTAAAAAGTTCACAAGCATTTTTGGAAAAGAGCTAACAAAAGAGAGTGATGCAAGAATATACGTGACTTCTAAAATGAAGAGTCACACCTTCAGACCCTCGCGGTGAGAAACTCGGACTTAGCTGAGAAGAAGGTACATGTGGCTCCATCCTCATTCTTTGATGGGGTGTGACGTCCTCCAGACGATCTGTTTCTACAACATCTTCAGCTTTTGGTGAGGGAAGTTCGCTCCCAAGGTATGATGTTTCACCCCTGCTCAAGGAATAATCTATCTCTGAAGCACTCTTATCGAATATTATTACGCGAAAAGTGGAGTTCTCTTTATATTTGAAAACTATGAAGTGACCATGACCAACGGAGTAATGCTCCATGAATTCCCGCCACCCTTTCCCCAACATAACCATGTCATGATTACGCTTTTCTAGTTCTATAGTCCAGGTTGAACCGTCAGGGACCTTAAGAAGCACCGAGTTTGAGAGATCCTTCCCACGTCTTCTCAAGAAATTCTTTGGAATTCCCTATTATGAAAAGGTTTACGGGTCCATCATAATAACTCATCATAGTCAAACCAAAGTGCAGAGAACAGGGGAAAAAAAAAAGATCTAAGGAATTTTAAATTCTGCAGCATGAATGAAAGATCAGTTTCCACAAGTGTACTCCGAAATAGTTGTGGATTGATTTGTGGTGATGGTTGCTTCATTGGACAAGCCAGGCACCGTAGGAAAAGCCCATTACTTTTGTCTTATCAACATCTGTAAGTTAACTGTGTATCCATGAAATTACTCTTCTTTTCCGAATAGCAACGTTCAAAGGATGTTGTGGAAACCTGAACCATGCACATAACACTATAGTCCGAAGACCCATATCGACCCAAATCGTAAAATATATATACAAAAAAGTAAACTTCAGCAGAAGACATGGCAGCAGCCATGAGGCCCGCCATCACCATGGTTTAGGACAACTGGTCGCACGTCCTATGAAGACTTTCATATCATCGAAGTACGAAAAAGGAGAAATTTTGCTCGATCGACAGCCATGTTAGAGAATACCCTGTTCTTTATTTCTTCGGCTTGAAACGAAAAGTTCATCGTTCGTTCCAAACCAAACGCGCAGACCCGTTTTCCAGGTTGATGGGTACACAGCACAGAGCAAGAGAAACTCTTAAAACAGAGAGCGAAGATTTGACCGACTCACGAGCTTCCCAGAGTCGAGCGCGCCGGAGAGTATGAACTTGAAGAAGCAACGGCTCCCGCGGCGAGGAGGACCGGCCGCGGCCTCCCGCTCGACTGCTCCACCTTCTCTCCGGCGGCGGCGACGACCACTACAAGAAGCCATAGACGGCGGCGTCCCCTGACACCTTACAAAAGAAGAAGAAGATGGATTTGACTGTTCTTCTTCGGCACGTCACTGGTCGAGGTGGAGGGGGAGTGCGGAAACGAGCGACGCGTGGTTCGGCGACGGAGGGAGGAGAAATTATTGAGCGCTCGAGCCCATGCGCGCATCGACACGTGCACACGCCGGGCCCCACCCCCGGCTTCCTACCTACCTTCTCGTTTCTTTGACGGCTCCGTTACCCTCTCTCTCTCTCTCTCTCTCTCTCTCCATGTTCTTCCTCGTCCGAGTCCCCGTGGCGTGCCACGCCATTGAATTTGCTTCATCCCCACAGAGTAATTTCGTCGAACGCCTGGTGGGCGCATGCCGGTTCCATGACGAGTCGAGAACGGAGGAAGTGTGGAGGCAAAAAAAGGGTTCTCGAACGGGCTGAGGCGTGAGAGCGAGCGGGCGCGACGCGACATGGAGCTGGTCTTCGCACTATCTCCGGGCCCTCGCCGGAGGCTTCGCCGCCGCCGGTGGTGGCCGCCGCCGTGAAGAAACGGAAAAGGGGGAGTTGACGGAGTCGGAGTGGGACCCACTGTGTACACGTGGCAACTGATGGGTGGACTCTTGTGAGTGGTACGTGGCTTATCCTTATCCTTCGGTGGTTGTTTCTTCGCGGTACGAATCAGCCCGGAAAAGAATTTTATCATATACAAGACAAGACCGTTCTTTAATCTTCTATCGCATCAAAGTAGTTCAAATATCTGTTCCAAAAAAAAAAAAAAAAAAAGTAGTTCAAATATTACGAGGAGAAATTAGAGCTTACATTTAAATGATAAATTAAAGAAGATTTTGCTAACACTATACTTTTAACTCTAGAAGAGAGATCATTAAAAATGAAAGAATATGTGGTTCTTAATCGATGAAAAGCCCATTTTGCAAGCTAATGAGCAACTTCATTAATAATTCAACAAGTCCACTTCAAACTCCATTCACCTGCAAACATCATTTTTGTGGATGTCAAGAGACTAAGCGGCTTTACATGCAAGAAGAAGTGTTGTAGCTTCCACTTCCACCGGCAAGTTCCATCTTCCTCCTCTTTCCCGCGCTTGGACAACAAAGCCTCCATCCGATTGTGCAATAATACCTATGGCCCCTTCGTTATCTTTCCACTGGCCTTCTACATTAAATGTTGACTCTTGATTTGGTGGAGTACTCCAAGAGTTTGTCCTTACCCTGATAGAATTTGGTTCCTCAATGTTGTCGATCATTTGGAGCAATCCATTTAGCGATAAGTGCACTAGAGTTTATAAAATTTATTATAAAGGTGCGATCGAACGATAAAACTTTAAAATTGTACAATCAAGTCATAAAATTTATCAAATTGGCACAATCAAGTTCTTTCATTAATTTCGTCCAACTTAACTAACATATAATGTTTGTTTTATTTTTACTTTTTATTTTCTCTCTCTTATGTAACATTGACATACTAAACACTAAGCATAAGATTAAAGTGTTGTTTTAGTGAAATCACTATACATTAACCTAAATCTTATTTAAATTAGATTAAGACAAGGCTAAATATATAATAATAATAGAAGACCCACTAGGGAGAACCTACGATGCCCCGGTGATGGATGGGGGTTTGGCAAGGCCTCAGGGATGGTTGGCGACCTTCATCAACCCCAGGCAACGCCCCATAGGCCCTTACCTAGATTTGGGAGAGGGTCGAGTTCTCTCTCATGTCATAGTTAGAAATTAAGCTTATTATATAACTTCAATTATCATTAATTTAGTAGATTTAATTAAGTTTTAAGTTTACTTATCCAATTCGTATAAAAAGGGATTACTTAATTCATTCAAATTGAGAAAATGATTTATAGTAGTTAGAATCCTACCAATCATACGGTTCCGGCCTATCAAATATGATTGTAATTTTGTATTTGGAAAGAAATTACAAATATTCAATGATTGTCAAACAATTTTTTATTTTATTTATTTATTTTAATAAAAAAAGGGCCATGGCCCGAAGTTATAACGTCGCTCTCCTAATAAAACATGATCCAATCTGATCCGCTAATAATAAAGGAAATAAACTTATTGGTAGCCTATTTAAAACTTTTTTATTTTAACTTTAACACTTCAGATTGTCAGAACTTAAAAATCAGTCCTCAAATTCCCAATATTGATTTCTCAGTCTGATCAAATTGGCATAAATGCACGTAAATCGGTGTATTCACTCCTTCGGTAGAACGGTGGGCCTCCAAATCAAGATTACTTTAAGTTGGAGAATAGTTCGTTTAGAAACACGTCACCTACTGGCAAGCGCTTATCCATGCAATTTTCTTGAAATATTGTTTTCATTTAGCCATAAACATACTGTTGATCACTTAAAAGGCGAGGAATGCAAAAAGGTTATGCAAGAACTGCTTTCTTTGTATAGTCACTTTCTTGCAAACATCTTTGGTTCAACACAAAACGCTAAGATGTTAGGAAAATGCACAAGATCTTGAGAGAATTACCAAAAATATCATAAACGTATTGTAATTGTGCGAAATTAGTAATGAATATTTTTTATTATCAATTTAATCCGAAATCTTTTTGCATTTGTGTTGGCCAATTTTGACTAGTTGATGCTGACGTGAACCTTTTTAAAAATATTTTTTTCTTTTTTTCTTTTTTCTTTTCTTTAATTTCTTCCCCTCCACTTAGAGCCGGTGAGGTTCATATCCGACTGAGTCAGCCGTAAATTTCGAAACCCTGGCTCTCTCTTCTTTCCCGATTTCTTTCTCAATTTTCCACTCTTTAGACAACTTTAATTTGGGAAAAATGAAATTTGGAACCAAAATGCCCTTATGCAAAAGTAACAGATGAGAACATGTTATCACTTACAAATGCCTCATTACACCCAACGAGATATCATCTCATCCTGCATCATGTCATCACTTTGCTTAGAGAAAGTTGTTCATTCTAGTTATGATCTAATATTTTACTCACAAAAGCTACATGGAAGATTAATTGTTTTTTTACTTATGATGACTTCTAAATACACGTTCAATTGCCTAATTTTTATTAAATAATTTGAGCTAAACGATATTTCAAAGTTGATAATTAAATTTCAATCTAATTATCTAGTTTTTTTTTTTTTTGGTAAAGGGTAAATATATGTTAACTTTTGAACCAAGGAGCTACACAAATGTATAGCAAAAGACCCTGGCACCAAGGCTTACACTCAGAAGACAACCAGTCAAGAGAGTGGAAGAATGCCGGGGAAGGGGGGAAGGAGTGGCAGAAAGAGGAACGAAAGAACAGCAGCTAGAACTAGGCTAAACAGCAGCCAAAAAAGAAGAGAAGGGGAAAGACGAAGGCACCCGCACAGGGGAGAAGGAATACAACCAGAAAACTGAAAAACAGCGAGCTAAGGACACCATGGAAGCATCCAAAGCTGACGACCGGACACCGCATCACGCAAGGGGAATATCTTGGAAGCACGGGAGATAGCCAGCAACCAGTGTTGAGCAGAAAGCGAATAGCCAACGAATGGGAACCCTCTGGGGGGAAAAGCGGAGAAGGAGGGAGGGTGTTCTTAGAAAACTTGCCAAGATGAACTGCAGAGAAAACCAACTAGAATCCTGGAGGCACTGACCAGTAAAAGGTAACGCCTTAGTCAAAGATCAAGGGATGGATACCCCAACTGAGTTGTAGTCTTCTATTACGGGTCGTATCTGAGACCTTCGAAAAGGTAAAGGCTCTATCCTTGATAGCCTTGCGAAGATGTTCCTTTAAAGCCGGGAGGAATAAGGTTTGGTTGCGGAAGATGATGTTATTCCTCTCCTTCTAAATAAGGTAGCATAAGGCGGCAAAGCCAAACCGGCCACCGATTGATAGAAGCTAGTGTCGGAGAGATGCTTGATAACCCAATTTAAGTTATCCTTCCACGTAGAATTCTAGCATGGCAGATTACATTTATTCGCCCAAAACGCACCAAGTCTACTCGTAACCGAACATTCGAAGAACAAATGATCAACAGAGTCGGGTCTAGAGGAACAAAACACACAGGAGGAAACTGGAATTCTCCCTTAAGCAAATAGAATTACCTAAGTCGGTAATCGGTTGCGAGTGATAAACCATAAGTGGGTTTGATAACCGAGGGGGGGGGGAGAGAAGAATTCCAAATGAATCTCGACCAAGGCTCGACCAAGGCACAAGCTAGCCCCTTGCCCTTAGAAGCGTCCAAGCAGAAGCCGTCGTAAACACCCCTGAAGAATGGCCCAGCCATAGGAGTTGGTCATCATTGTCGTTAAGGTTTGGGAGAGGATCATCCCAACCCATAATGGCTGCCGAGACTGCAGAGGGAAGGGGGAGGGCAGTAATACCAGCAGCAACAGAAGCAAGCCGAGGGATGCCACAACAGTATATGTTCCGATCTGTGAAAAGCTTATAAGTGGCTCCCGGTGATGCTAATGATCGAACCAAAAGGATGTAGATAATCCCCCGGTAATGCTAATTATCTAGTTTTTTTTTTTTTTTGGTAAAGGCTAATTATCTAGTTGATCTTGATAAAAAATGAAAAAAAAAATAATGGATCAAATTATGGAAAAGGTTAATATGTTAGAAGCATGATCAAATTTTAAGCATGTTTATATTTGGATCATATCTAGATATTAACAAAACATAAGCACAAAAAGGGAAAAAAAGAGGGAACTTATTATTGTACATCTACCATGAACTAGATACTTAATATCAATTAAACATTTATTCTCATAGCATGTGGATTAAAACTTTAAAATATGCTTAAAACTTTCCTCCAAAATAATTTGTGAATTTGAAAGTGAAAGAGATGTAACTAGATTTTCAATCCTCATCTTGCAATTCGAACTAAAATATGAAAAGTTCCAAAAGAAAGCACAAAATAAGCAATATTAACTTTAGAAACCTACAAACTTAATTGGGAAAAACACTCATAAGGTCAAGATCGGCTAAATAATTAGATTGGAATTTAATTTTCAGCATTGAAATATAGATTAGCTCAAACTATTTGAATTAAAAAAAAAAAAAAGGTAATTGATTGTGAATTCATGGGCTGTCATAAATAGAAATTTATAATCTTCTATTTAGATTTAAAGATAAAAAATATGAGGTCATAACCTTCTATAAGCAAAGTGATAACAAAAGATAAGATGACGTCTTGCTAGCTATAATGGAGCATTTATATTATGAAATGGATTAAAGAAATGATAGAAATAAAGTCATTTTTGTTTTTTTTTTTTTGGTGACCCAGGGAACCCGCACACCGTACCAACATGGACAGCCCGAAAGGCCCGGGATAACGGGGGGTAAACCCTGGGGGCAACACGTGCCACCGGATAAGTCACCCTGCGACGCCTGGGAATCGAACTCCTCCCCTTGCGTTAGGTGGAGAAGCTCGCCGCTAGTAGCGCCACCCAGGTCATTTTTGTTGATTAGCCTAATAAATAAAAAAATAGAGAGAGAATATCTCAGTCAATTCTTGGTCTACTGGTCTACTGTGTTTATCCTGCCCTCCTCGGTCACTAACCAAATTGAAAGATTTTCCGGCAATTTCTTTGGAGAGGCCCCAACCTAGGAACTAGGGAACAAAGGTTGCTTGGGAAGAAGTTTGCCTACCCAAGGAGGAAGGTGGGTTGGGTATCCGTTCACTTTGGATGAGCAACGTTGCTGTTATGATCAAACACCTTTGGCTCCTCTTTATTGATAAGGAATCACTATGGTGTAAATGGATTCATTCAAATTTCTTGAAGCGCAAAAACTTATGGATTGCCCCAAGACCTACCTTATGCTCTTGGGCGTGGAAGAAGTTACTTGGCCTCCGTGATCTTATTCATAATCATTTTAAGTGGCGTATTGGAAATGGTCTTTCGGTTTCCTTTTGGTTCGATTATTGGCACCCTCATGGACCTCTCTATAAACTCTTCTTTGATCGTGAAATTTATTGCTTTGGAATTCCTCGTCTCGCATTTGTTGCGGCTGCCTTAACAACATTGCCTCTACCCTCTGCTGTTGCAACCTCCATTGTGGGTTGGGATGATCCTCTGTCGAGCCTCAATGAGGCTAATGACCACCTCCTTTGGACTGGCCATTCTTCAGGAGTCTTCTCTACTGCTTCGGCTTGGAGCCTGCTAAGGTTGAGGGGTCCTAGGGTTTCCTGGTCGAGACTTGTGTGGAACTCCTCCCTTATTCTTTGGTACCAGTCCCACCTTTGGCTGATAGCTCGCAATCGCTTGCCTACTCAGGTATTGTTGCTAGCTTATTAGAGAATACCGAATGCTTCTTGTGCATTCTGCTCGGCTAGGCCGGATTCGGTGGACCACCTTTTCTTTGATTGTCCTATTACTGGCAACCTTGCCTCTTTTTGGGTGGCCAATTGTAACTTACCCTGGCGTAATCAATCTTCAAAGGAAAATCTCCAATGGGTTATTGATCACCTTTCGGATGCTACTTTCCACCATTCTCTGGCTCACTTTGCCTTTGGTGCCTTATGTTATCTCATTTGGAAAGAGAGGAATAACATTCTATTTTGCAATCAAAGGTTATCTTTCCCAGCGTTAAAAGAGCACCTCCGTAAAGCCATTAAAGACAAGGCTTCTACATTCTCCAAGGTCCCGGATATTCCCCATAATAGGAGACTTCAATTGAGCTGGGGCTTTCACCCTTCCTTATTTAATTGAGTATGTCTTCTGTGGATTTGGTTTTACTGCTGCCAGACTTCTCAAGGCTTTCGTTGTGCCTCCCCTTGTGGCTAAAGGGGTGCCTTAGCGTCCTCCTTCCCGACGCTCCGCCTAGTTGAGCCTCTTAGGTCCATTGTGCTGACCCGTTTTTTTTGTAGTTTCTTTCCCTGTGCAGGCCACAGTTGTTTGTGTGCTCTTCTTGGTTTCTTTTCTTGTTTGCTGGCCTCCTTGTTGCCCTTCCACTGCTAGTGGTCCTCGTGCTCTGTATCCTCACCGTAGCTTCTTTTTTCTTTTCTCCCCCCTGGCACCCCTCCACTCATTGCGTTTATCTCTCTGAGTGCAAATTGGTGCCGGGGCTCCCCTTGCTGTACAGTTGTATAGCATTTTGCAATAATTAATATATCTCTTACCTTTACAATATTATATATATATATATCGGTCAATTAACTAAAACGATAAGTGCACTGGCCGAAATGGAGGAGGAATTGACTTCGCCTCTATCGCATTGTGTAAATATTCAAAATATATATCAATTTTCTCCACAACACTAATATAATTCAAGCATTTTTTAATATCAAAAATGGTTTTTTTTTACATCAAAAATGGGTTTAGAAACTGTTCTTTTAAAAAATTAGTTACTCTGATATGATTTTATATAAAATTTATTCATATGTGATTACTAGAGTGGCAATTTGTGTCATTTGATCATTTTTTCCCTTCACGACGTCTATTCGAATCAATAATCCCATAATTGCCATATATGGGCAGATATCCTGTTTGTCTTAATTTGTGGGTAACAACATCAACATAAACCAAAGTTCCCATATATTGTACCCGACAGTGCAGTTCCGATTCCATTGACCATAGACGTCACAATAATTCTTTATGTTAGACGAGAAGATTAGATCGAAATTAAGGAAGAAAAGAAAAGTTAATCAAGTGGTTATTGATTGTTAAAGTTAATTATCTCATGATGTAATCATGATATAAATAATGAGATAAAGGGTATGTTCTCTGTAGTACACGATTGCACGAACTAACAAAACCAGAATAGACATTGTGAATATTTGCTTTACAAAAAGAGAATATTTCCTCACCTTGGCTGGGCGAGGTCGACCTCGCCTAGATCTGGTGAGGCCGAGCTCGCCCAGTCTAGCCCAAGTGAGGCCGAGGCTTGGGCCGACGAGGACCGAGAAAGTGGAACTGCTTGGCGTTGCATATTCGAACTCATTAAAGCTCGATTCGCATCAGTATGCTTGATAAAAGGAATGAGAGAAGCTCCAATAGAAAAATATTGGAAAGGAAAAATACTTCGAAGATTAACCTGTTCCCATGCAATAGTTAGGAATTCTTGACGATATCGAGCTGGAACAACTTGTTCTTCTTGAATACGCTGATTCAACGCTAAAGAATTTCCCGCCGCTATCATATAGTATTCATCTCTACTTGGTGATAAATAAAGCATCCGTACTTTTTTTGATTTTGATCTCTCAGAGATTTCATAAAATGGGCTTTCTAGAGACCCCCCGACCAATTCTCGCATGAATTGCTAAAGATCCAATAAGTCCAACATTGATTCCTTCAGTCGCCGTGGCTCGACGTCTCCGGGGGCAGGCGACGCTCTGTCGAGGTCGCCGGCCCTCTTCTGGCTGGTCACCGGCGTTGGCCATGGCCATGGCCAATGCTGGCAATTGGCCAAAAGGAAGAAGAAGAAGAAAAGAGAAGAAAAAAGAAGAGAGAAAATTTGATTCTAGAAATTGTTTCCAAGAAGAGGAAGCTTACTTTTTGTTTCCAGGAACAAAAGTTTTACCAAACATGTTTGTATTCTTTTTTCGTTCCTCGGAACAAAAAAACAGAAAATTTTGTTCTGAGGAACAAAAATAGATTTTACCGAACAACCCCTAAATGACATGTCACTCCTAAAAGAAAATGCTTTGGATTGCTGCTTAATTGAGATCAATGACTTTCAGGAACCTCTCAAGGGTGTTGATCAAAACTCCTAACCTAGCAAATTAGCTTGTCTGAGAGTACGATCCCGAAGAATATGATCCTGAAGAAGTGAGGGCTACTATTTCGAGGAGTCTCCTGCTCGGCAACAGCTTCGTATTCTCTCCGGGAACGAAGAGGACGAGGACAAGCCATAATATTTTAAGGACAAAACATATAAAAGGAGAAATACTCCATGAACGTACATCAGAGTATTATGTCTTCACTGTCTTGTAGATCCACTGGTCAGGTTGAGCCGCTGTGCAAAACCATAGAGATCACTGATTTGGGAGGTTCTTTCCAAGCAAGGTAGTCATAGAATTGAAACTAGCACAAAAAGGAAGAAAGGAGAACAAAAAGCAGATAAGAGTGCCTTTGATTGATTCGCTGCTGCGCTGCTTAATATAAGGAGGCATCATTAGGAACCCCTGATTTCATTTCGATGCTGCAATGGCCTCAGGTAATACTTCCGATGCTCATCTCGATTAACATGAATCAGGTCATTACCAGCGCCTCTCAGAATGGAGACTTTGAACACTGTCTCATCCCTATTGATGAGTTCAAACAAGCAGACGTTTCCGGCACGCAGATCAGTTTCTCTTGCGAACGCATGCCAACCAGCTGAGAAATACACCTTGTTTTTATGCGTATACCTTAAGAGCTTCACCGGTCACGATCTATCTGAAAACCTGAGAGTCGCCATTTCCTTGTTTTCTTGAATATATTGCTGGGAAAATTGAAGTGGAACATACTGCTCATTCGTACATGCATGAACAAACCACTGTATGTTAAAAGGACATCTCATAAGATTACACTCGCGTGAAAAAGAAGAAGCACATGAGGCATATTCTTGCCGATAATTGCTAGTTCAAGAGTTTTAATCAACAAGCATTAAGGGGCTTATGAAAGTTATCGATCTTAACCTGCAATCAAAAGCATTATTAAAGAAGTGACTATCCATTAATAGCTATTTTCAGTTAGTTTACCATTAAAGTGACGGTCCATCCCTTGACTTGGATAGTGAATAGAGCAGCTTGTGGGGCATCCCAGTAAAGGACAGTCCCGACCCAGTTACAGTCTTTACTTATTCATCTTTTTATGGTTCCACGTTACTCCATCATTAGGTTTCTCCATGGACACTTGAAGAAATATATTATGTCATTTAAGTTTTCGATACAAACCAAATCAACTTGGGAAAACACAATATCGAGGCATGATTTATAGCAATTGAAATTGAACTCGAGATATGCCAGTTGTGGACTAGGCTTCAGATCTTACCATTTGTCTCTTATGATATTGTCGTATCACCACTTTGAAGAAGGGATGCTCCGACTCAAATTCACTGGCTACTTCAGGTGTGGTGGGGGGCTTTGGAGGTATAGGACCACGAAAAACCAGCTCATGATGATTCACTTTGCGTTTGGACAGTTTGTTCCTGCGAAGAACTGAGAATAAAAGGACTTTAGTGTGAGCGTTTCTTCAATTGACCTAGATTGGAAGTTATGATTACCATGAAATGAAAAATTCAGACAATTTGACATGAGTGCTCTTCACATTGGAAGAGACAAATCAACTAGAATGCCACTTCAATTATTACAATACTAATCGACACACAAAGTTCTTATAAAAACGTACAGGTATATTTTAAAATGACATAGAGGCACAACAACCAAATAAGGGAGGCATAATTATAAACCCAGAATGCAAGTCATGCGATAAACAGCCTAAAGTTACACCTCAAGTACTCATTTTTAACAATGTAAATCAAGTCCTCACCACTCAAAATGGAGACTTCGAATACAATATCATCCCTATCAATTAGCTCGAACATGCAGACATCTCCTACGCGCAGATGAGTCTCTCTTGCAAATGCATCCCAACCAGCAGAAAAGAACAGAGACAAAGCCCCTCTGACATGTCCATTGCTCCCGCCAAGCCTCACTGACCATGATCTGTTGGCATGCCTTAGAGTTGCTCTTTGCTTTTCCAGCTTATGCTGCTTGATGAATCCACCTGGAATACTCTGCACTTGCACATGTTTGAACAACCAAGACACGAAATTATTTAAGTGGAATGAGAAATCCCTGGAATGAGTATTGTTGTAGTAATCCACTGTATTATATCATAAACACTATATGGATGGGAGAAAAAAATCTCAAATAGGTGGACATCACAATTAATGTGATCATGGCATTGTAGGTACCAGCAGTCATAATTGAACTATACTCGTGATGAGCTCAAGACTTACCAGTTAACTCATATAAGATCACCTAATCACCTTTATGAAAAAGGGATATTTGGAATTAATTTTGCGGGTTAATTCAGGAGTAGTGAGAGGCCTTGGAAGCATAGGACCATGAAAATCCAGCTCAGAATGACTCGCTCCGCATGTTGGCTGTTTACTCCTCTCTGTCAGGCCAGCTTGAGCAGGCCAGCTTGAGCTTGAGCCAGATGTGGTTCTTCAGGGTCAGTATCCATGGAAACTACATACGGAGGAGACCAGCTTCCACTTAGCTCCAAAACAAGGGATAGGGATAAAATCAATCCATCTACTTCCCATGGCTACAAATAGAAATAGCAAAGTTACTCTGTTCCATAGCAGAGGCCTTTTTTTTCATCTAATGATACCATATCAGTTTAGCGGCTTTAGATTGTAAAAAGTTCACAAGCATTTTTGGAAAAGAGCTAACAAAAGAGAGTGATGCAAGAATATATGTGACTTCTAAAATGAAGAGTCACACCTTCAGACCCTCGCGGTGAGAAACTCGGACTTAGCTGAGAACAAGGTAAATGTGGCTCCATCCTCATTCTTTGACGGGGTTTGACATCCTCCAGACGATCTGTTTCTACAACATCTTCTGCTTCTGGCGAGGGAAGTTCGCTCCCAAGGTATGATGTTTCACCCCTGCTCGAGGAATAATCCATCTCTGAAGCACTCTTATCGAATATTATTACGCGAAAAGTGGAGTTCTCTTTATATTTGAAAACTATGAAGTGACCATGACCAACGGAGTAATGCTCCATGAATTCCCGCCACCCTTTCCCCAACAAAACCATGTCATGGTTACGCTTTTCTAGTTCTATAGTCCAGGTTGAACCGTCAGGGACCTTAAGAAGCACCGAGTTTGAGAGATCCTTCCCACATCTTCTCAAGAAATTCTTTGGAATTCCCTATTATGAAAAGGTTTACGGGTCCATCATAATAACTCATCATAGTCAAACCAAAGTGCAGAGAACAGGGGAAAAAAAAAAGATCTAAGGAATTTTAAATTCTGCAACATGAATGAAAGATCAGTTTCCACAAGTGTACTCCGAAATAGTTGTGGATCGATTTGTAGAGATGGATGCTTCATTGGACAAGCCAGGCACCGTAGGAAAAGCCCATTACTTTTGTCATATCAACATCTGTAAGTTAACTCTGTGTATCCATGAAATTACTCTTCTTTTCCGAATAGCAACGTTCAAAGGATGTTGTGGAAACCTGAACCATGCACATAACACTATAGTCCGAAAACCCATATCGACCCAGATCGTGAAATATATATACAAAAAAGTAAACTTTAGCAGAAGACATGGCAGCAGCCATGAGGCCCGCCATCACCATGGTTTAGGACAACTGGTCGCACGTCCGATGAAGACTTTCATATCATCGAAGTACGAAAAAGGAGAAATTTTGCTCGATCGACAGCCGTGTTAGAGAATACCCAGTTGCTCTTTTTTAAGTTGGAAGTGAAAAGTTCATCGTTCATTCCAAACCAAACGCGCGGGCCCGTTTTCCAGGTTGATGGGTACACAGCACAGAGCAAGAGAAACTCTTAAAACAGAGTGCGAAGATTTGACCGACTCACGAGCTTCCCAGAGTCGAGCGCGCCGGAGAGTATGAACTTGAAGAAGCAACGGCTCCCACGACGAGGAGGACCGGCCGCGGCCTCCCGCTCGACTGCTCCACCTTCTCTCCGGCGGCGGCGACGACCACTACAAGAAGCCATAGACGGCGGCGTCCCCTGACACCTTACAAAAGAAGAAGATAAAGAAGAGGAAGAAGAAGATGGTTTTGGCTGTTCTTCTTCGGCACGTCACTGGTGGAGGTGGAGGGGGAGTGCGGAAACGAGCGACGCGTGGTTCGGCGACGGAGGGAGGAGAGATTATTGGGCGCTCGAGCCCCATGCACGAATCGACACGTGTACACGCTGGGCTCCGTTACCCCCTCTCTCTCTCTCCCCTCTCTCTCTCTCTCTCTGCTTGTTCTTCCTCCTCCGAGTCCCTGTGGCGTGCCACGACATTGAATTTGCTTCATCCCCACAGAGTAATTTCGTCGAACGCCTGGTAGGCGCATGCCGTTTCCATGACGAGTCGAGGACGGAGGAAGTGGAGGCAAAAGGGTTCTCGAATGGGCTGTGGCGTGAGAGCGAGCGGGCGCGACGCGACATGGAGCTGGTCTACGCACTATATCCGGGCCCCTCGCCGCCGTCGGTGGTGGCCGCCGCCGTGAAGAAACGGAAAAGGCGGAGCTGAAGGAGTCGGAGTGGGACCCCTGTGTACACGTGGCAACTGATGGGTGGACTCTTGTGAGCGTTACGTGGCTCATCCTAATCCTTCGGTGGTTGTTTCTTCGCGGTACGAATCAGTCCGGAAGACAAGACAAGACAAGACCGTTGTTGATCAGTTTCCCCTTTTTTTGTTTGGCTAAAACAAATTTTCTATCGCAGCAAAGTAGTTCGAATATTACGAGCAGAAACTAGAGCTTACATTTAAATGATAAATGAAAGAAGACTCTGCTAACACTATATTTTTAACTCTAGAAGAAGGATCATTAAAAATGAAAGGATATGTGGTTCTTAACCAATGAAAAGCCCATTTTGCAAGCTCATGAGCAACTTCATTAATAATTCGACAAGTCCACTTCAAACTCCATCCTCGTTTTTTTTTTTCTTTTTTAATTTCCCTTTTGGTCATACAAGGCCCTTTTATTGAATAGCATCCATTAATACCTTAAAGGCCTCGTTTAGTTCGGCAATTATAATGAGTTTTGGGATTTTAAAGTCATTTGGTCAAATACAAACGTGTTTGGTTTGTGTTTTTGCTTAACTTTGAAAAAATATAATTACATCTCCGAATGGCTTTAATGATGCGTTTGGATGGGCATTTAAAAAACCCCTTTAAGCCCCAAAGCCCCTTCACCTCAAATTGGAGTGTTTGGCAACTATTCTTCAATGGGCTTTCAAGTGAAAGTGGACCATTGGAAATGCTGAAAGCTCAAGACAGGTGGAAACTAGCCTTGAGCTTTTAGCATTTTCGAAATGCTGAGGGCTTATTTAATGAAAATTAGTAAGTTGCCTATTTTATCCTCAAAACTTTACCGAAAAACCAATTTTACCCATTTGTAAAGCTAAAACCCTCGATGGCCTTCTCTCTGCATCATTCTCCTTTGCTTTGCACCCTTCTCGTTGCTCTCTCCCTCGACGACTGCAAGCTCGACTGCACCCTTCCCCACCCTTCCCCATTGCTCTCTCCTTCATGAAGACTGCAAGCTCGACTGCGCTCTTCGCTGCTCGACTACGCTTTTTGCTGCTCGACTGTGCTCTTCGCTGTCCTATTGTCACGCCCCGAACCTCGAGCACGCGCACATCCCACTGCGGTCGATAGAAATGCGACTTCCCAGGACACGTCGCCAACCCATTCATTTTTATTACGCATGCAGAAGCGAAACAAATCTCCTGACAACATTTAACTTGGGATAGAAAAGCAGGCAATCAATCACAACTAATCAAACTTCATTATAAACACATAGGTTTATATACAACACTGGATTGTCTACAAAATAGACTGGCTCAACAAAAAGGGAACTGTCCTATGACCAACTTGTCAGACACGTTCGCCGATTCTTCAGCCTCCACTTTCCGAACTCCAGGACTTCCGGTCCTCCACGACCGTCATCTAAGGACCTGAAATATTATCCCACAACCGGGATAAGACTACGTCTCAGCGAGTCATACCCTCTAAAACTCAATTAGGAAGAAAATACGCCTCAGGGCGCTCTAGCCACACAAATAGGATAGAGGACTTACCTCGCCTCAGTCCCTTTCTTGCACGTCAGCACAATTCATATTCAAGCAATGCTCGTACAAGCTGAAACTTCGGTCTATCAATTCAATCAATCCAATCATTCGTAATGATTCAATTCCATCATACTATCTATCTTTCCATTTCAATCCGTACTATCTATCAACCATTACTATCTATCATTCAATACCGTCTATCAAACCAGTCGTTAATACGACACATGCTCTCCAAAGCTGTAATATAGAGACGGTAGCTCGCTCAAGCTGTATAGATAGATAGCTCACCAAAGCTGTAACTGATAGATAGCTCGCACAAGTTGTATAGATAGATCGTGCTCGCACAAGCTGATAAAACGATCTTAGCTCACCAGAAGCTGCCATATATATATATATATGTATATCATAATTGCTCGCCCAAGCTGATACATATATATAAACCAATGCTCGCCAAAGCTGATCATTCAATAATAAACCATAGATCTGGATATTCAATCCAATAACAACCAACGATTCAACCTAGTCATACAAAGCAATTACGGTGCTAAAAGCCAACACCGGGTATTTTCAAGTTAAATACCACAACTTCATCAATATCACTCAATTCCACACTTTTGGAATAATTAACCATAATCATTAATCGCTCAATTTCTAAATTTAAACATACAATTAACACAAATCGACCGACCTTTGCTTTGCGATCAGCGCGAAATTCTAACGACCGGCCATCCCGGCATAATTTTCGAAATTATTAAATAATTAAATTTAATTCCGAAAATTAAATAATTAAATATTATATTATAATAATATAATTTAATAAAATAATATTTATAAATTCGAAATAATTATTTAATTGAAAATAATTAATTAGGGCTTAAACAAGATTACACTAATTTAATCATACAATTAGCCCTAATTAAACATCCATTAAAATAATCATACAACTAATCTAATTTAATCACATAAGCCTAATTAGACTAATCTAAACACCCCTTAAGCATCATTAACTCACTAAGCAAGAATTAGAGGATAAACTCACCGGTTTTGCGCGCCGGTGAGTTCACGGCGACCCCGACACCAAGGCGGTCGATAAACCCCAAAGCGGCGACACCAATGGAGGCCGGGAAGACACTGAAAACGGGCCTCGAAGTCTAGAACTTCTTGCCGTCTTCTGCTTCTGATATGGGCTGAACTGCAGAGAAGAAACCAGCAACTTCAACGGCGAAAACGGGTCGATCGGAGTTCCGGCGAGCGGGTGGTTGGCAACCGGTGGCTCCCGGGGGTCAAGGGGATCTTGCTGGTGGTTGGTATGGGTGGAGGTAGGGTAGAAATGGGGAGAAAATGGCTGAAAACCGCGAAACGGGCGAAACAGGCGGAACCAGGCGAGTCCAGACTGTCCGGTGAGCGGCGGCTTCGGGCGGCCGTACGGGACGGCCGGAGAATCGTTCCGGCGAGCAAGCGAGATGCTCCGGAACGGTCTGGATGTCGTCTTCGCGGCGATGGGTGGCTTGTTTGCTGATTCAACCGGGAAGTTAACTTTTTACTCGGATCTTTGGTGAAAGGTCGGCTGGAGCAGAAATTGGAACGAGGGGAAAACAAGGGAGGAAAACGGCCGACGATGGCCTTCCAGGCGTGCGACGATGGAGGGGCTGGTTAGCTCGGTTTCCTCTGGTTCTCTTGAGCTTTTCCTAAGCCTCAACCATGGAGAAAGCCATGAATGAAGGAAGAAGATGGTCTGCTGAAGAGGGGGCCTCCTTGGTGGCTCACTAGAGCTCAACACTTGTCTAAACCTCATTTGCTTTGCCCCCACCATGACATCACATGACATCATCCACTCTCTCTCATCAATCTTCCTCCACAACCTTGCCAATAGGTGCAAAATAGCTCTCCCCCATGGTATACGAATTTCATACATTTGTACATCAAATCCAATCAATTCTCATTCAATTCCATCCAATTGAAGCTCAATTAAATCAACCCATGTGTCCTCGGCCTTCTCATGACATTTCCCCATCAAATGATCCAACTTGCATCTCGAAGATTCGATTAAAAACGGCCCTTTGACAATCCCGAACAAAAACGACATTACTTTGCTTTTCCGCCATAAATCTCGGTTTGTAGAAAAATCTTCTGGAGATGAGTCGACATTCCTAAAATGAATTGTGACTTGACAGAACTTCCAATTTTTGTAATCGGGTTCAATTTCACTGTTAAATTCAATCTGGCGCGACTTTAGCGCGTCCTAATCTACCGGGTAGCTTTTGGGAATTTTCTGTGTAATTGACCTGTGGTTGATTATTTTCAAGCCACAAAGTGCATTTTCGACACATTGGCGACTCTCGATTGTCGTAAAAATCTCGAGGTTTCAAATACGGACACAGGGTACCAAAACAATAGAGAAATCGATCTAGTGCCGATCAACAAGAATTGTGCAATTAGGTGGAATCACCCACACTGAATTACATGATTATGTTGAATCGACCTATCTCCGGTCTCTAATCGGTTTGTGCCGTAATGACCCTTGCAGATTAGTACGGTCGAGTAGTCGTTTCCTGGTCGAATTCTCACGTCTATTGCGTTTAGATTCCTTAACGGCTTCACCTGATAGACTAGTTATCTTGTGAGTGGCCAACTCAGAGAAGAAAGCTATAGACGCGAAGATGAAATACCCGACTTATTTAATTGAAACTAGAATTGGAAAATCGGGATGTCACACTATGGCGTCGTCTGAGGTTTGAGTTCAGCGTTTTATCCACTTCTTCCCTGACTCAATCCCAGAGTCAAAAGGCTGTCTTGTAAGAGTTTTTTTAATATGGATTACATTAATTAATATTGTAATTTACTGTTTTTATGGTTACCGTAAAACAGGGTTGGTCTAAAGTGAGATAGAATGTTTCTTAATTAGTCTAATATGGGACTGGCTAGTGTGGGCTGAATTGAGCCTGTCCCGTTGTGACATCCAGATTTTCGAGTTCTAATTTCGACTGGATAAATAGGGCCGTTTTCGTTCAGTTGAAGCCAGAGATTGTGAAATTGGGATGCAAGTGGGCTACATTGGTAAGGAAAAATACCAATTGGAATGATGAGGTGTTGAATGAAATTATGGGAGTCAATTTAAATTGAATCAAGAGGGATTAAGGTCCAATTGGGAAGAAAACTTAGCAAAATTCGTATGCTACCTCTACCCCATACTTTGGCCTACCTAAATGCTTCTAGAAGGGGGCATATTTGTCAAAAATTGAAGGGTGGAAGACAGCTGGTGGTGGCCCACGTGTGGCTGACCTGAGAGAGAGAGAGAGTGAGAGAAAAGAAGGGGAAATTGGTTTCTTCTTCTTCCCCTCTCTCCTCCGTCGACGTATCTTCCCCCATCTTCTTCTTTTTCTTCAAAACTCCATGGGAGCCGAAGACCAGCGAAGACTGAGTTGCAGTCGCCGCCTCTCGCCGTTATTGCCCACTGAAGTCGGAACCGCCGCTGCTGCTCCACGGCCGCCCGCACTCCCTCCGCCCCCTTTCTTTTTCGCCGAGCTCTTCCCCATCCCCTTTCTGCTGTTCGAAGCTTGCAAGTTGAAGAACAGAAACGAAAGCAACTTGCCTGGGTTCGGAGCAGCAGCCGATGTCACCGGGAGCCGCCGCACGCCATCGCTGCTCCTCGACCGCGCGCGCTCGCCCTCCGCCTTCCTCTTTCCCTGTTACTGTCGTTGAATTCTTCTTCTTCTTCTTCTTTGGGTTGTCCGAAACCCAGCAGATCTGGGATGGACGCCGAAGCAGCCCTGCGTCGTGCGCGATGCCACTGCCCTCCGCCTTTCGCCGCTGTGCTTCACACCATCGCTCCGCTGCTGCTCCTCTCATCTCGGTCTCCTTCTCGCCCAGCTCGCTATTCCAGAGCTGCTGTCCAACTCTGTTTTGGCCAGCATAGGCCACGGTTCGGCCACCTCCGGCCACCGTGTGCCGCCACCTCGACTCGTCGGAGCTCCGCCTCGCCTTCAGCCGCCCTTGGCCGCCTCAATCAACCCCGGATTCGGCCCCAACCAGAAGCACTCAGAGAGTTCGAAAATGGGTATGGCAGCGGACGTTTGGCCCGTTTTGGCCTCCTTCCCGAGCCCGAATGCTCGGCCTGCTTTGAGGAAAGTCGATCATCGCGTCGATCCCGTCGTTTTGTGTGAGTTTTGCTCACTAATGCCTTCTTAGTTTGCTAATTACACTTAAAGGTTGATTAGTGTTAGTTAAGTGTAATTAGGTTGTTAGATTAGAATGGATTAGCGATTATTAGTTAATTGCATTGCATATTAGTTAGGTGGTTAGTGTACTTAGATAGAGAATTGCCTATAGTATTTATTGGATGCTTCGTGGGATTTTTCCCGACCCTTATCGGGTGTTAATTAGGTAATTCAGGCCTAAATGGTATTTTTAGGAATTAAATATTAATTTTCGAAATATTTATTTTCGAAAATTCAACTGGGATGGCCAATGACCGGGATTTTATGCTGATGATCGTGGCGTAGTCTGTTTATTTAATTGAGCTTTATATTGTGCTAAATTGAATTTATTGTATTTATTTATTTAATTTTCAAAATTAATTATTTAATTATTTATTTTCCGGAAATTCAACCGGGATGGTCGGTGACCGGAATTTCGTGCCGATTATCGTGGTGCAGTCCGTTTATTTATTTGAACTCCACATTTTGCTTAATTGAATTGATTGTGCAATTTGATCAATTATTCCTTAATTGATTAGAATTGAGTGGAATTGGCTGATTGATCAATAGAGGGCCAAGTGTGACATCCTGAAATTCGACCCCGTTTCGATAAAGTGAAATGGGCATTTCATCAACGTGCCTATGGTCCTTTTTCTCTGAACTGATCACTCACGAGTTAACTAACCTATTGGGTGAAGCCGTTAAGGGACGTATTTGCAGTAATATCCCTAAAAGCTACTCAATTTGTTGGATTGGACTAAAATCACGTCTGATCTATTTTTAACCACGAAATTGAACTCGATTTCGGGAATCGAATTTTAATCACGTCATGATTCTTTTTTTTAGGACATTGTCTCATCGTTCGTTAATTTATTGACGAGTCCGAAATTTCAAGAAAGAAATTATCGGAAGAAAAATTGAAGCACGAAAAGAAATAGAAAGGGAAAGAGAAAAGAAAAGCAAAAAAAAAGATTAAGGCTATTGTTTTATTTCTTTTCTCTCTCTCCCTCTCTTTTCTTTTCTTTTCTTTCTTTTTCTTTCTTCTCTCTCTTCTCTCTCCTCTCCCCTCCCCTTCGTGCGGACAACTCTCTTTTTCCCCCCACCGACTTCTCTCTCTCTCTCTCTCTCTCTCTCTTCTTTGACCAGTCAATCGTTATCTCTCTCTTCCGAAAATTCAATTGAGATGGTCCGGAACCGGAAAATTATGCTAATGACCGTGGTGAAGTCCGTTTATTTAATCGGGTTTTATGTTGAGCTAAATTGAATTTTTAATACTAATTATTTAATTTTCGAAATTAATAAATAAATTAATTATTTTTCGGAAATTAAGATTTTGATGGCCAATGACCGAAATCTCGTGCTGATCGTCGTGGCGCAGTCCGTTTATTTATTTGAGCTCCACGTTATATGGAATTGAATAAATTGTGATATTTTAGGGATTTACCCTAAATTGATTGGAATTGATTGTGATTGAATTGTTGAATGGTAAATGGCCAAGTATGTTATTCAGCATTAACAATGCTTTGTTGAGTTGATTTAATTATTTGATTGAGAAATCGTTGAGCATTGGTTGTCGGTATTGAAAGTAGATTGGTAACCATTTGAAAGAAAGCATGTGGGCTCGGTGAATTGGAATATCACCTGGAGAATGCACGTGGCTTAGAGACTCGGTGTGTCGTCCTGGAGAATGCACGTGGCTCGGTGACAGAGTTTAGCATCTAAAAGGGCACGTGGGCTCGGTGAATTGATGCATCACTTTGGTGAGATATCACCTAAGAGAATGCACGTGGACCCAGGCATCTAAAAGGGCACGTGAGCTCGGTGAATTGATGCATCACTTTGGTGAGATAGCACCTAAGAGAATGCACGTGGGCCCAAGCATCTAAAAGGGCACGTGGGCTCGGTGAATTGATGCAGATAAGCGTCGAAAGTCAGCGCAAAGCAGGCAGAAAAGTTATGCAGATAAGCGTCGAAAGTCTTTGGAATTCCAAGTTAGTGATCACGTTTTCTGAAAGTGTCACCAATGAGGGGAACTTCGCGCTTTGGTAAGAAAGGTAAGCTGAGTCCGAGGTACGTAGGTCCGTTTGAGATTCTTAAGAGAATCGGAAACCTAGCGTATCGTCTTACGTTGCCGCCAAGATTGGCGCAAGTGTATGACGTCTTTCACGTGTCGATGTTAAGGAAGTACGAGCCTGACCCGACCCACGTGCTCAATTTCGAGGAATTGGAGGTGGATGACTGTGTATCATACGTGGAAAGCTCGGTTCAGATTGTCGATCGTAAAGAGCAAGTTCTGCGTACAAAGACCATTCCGTTGGTCAAAGTGGTCTAGCAACACCACGGTACTGAAGGAGCGACTTGGGAGACTAAAGAATCGATGAGACAATTATACCCCCGCCTTTTTGATCAAAGTGTAATGGTTTAAATTTCGAGGACGAAATTTGTATAAGAGGGGAAGAGTTGTGACATTCTGAAATTTGACCCCATTTCGATAAAGTGAAATGGGCATTTCGTCAACGTGCCTATGGTCCTTTTTCTCTGAGCTAATCACTCACGAGTTAACTAACCTATTGGGTGAAGCCGTTAAGGGACGTATTCGATAATATCCTTAAAAGCTACTCAATTTGTTGGATTTGACTAAAATCACGCCGATCGATTTTTAACCACGAAATTGAACTTGATTTCGGGAATCGAATTTTAAGCGCGTCATGATTCTTTTTTTTAGGACATTGTCTCATCGTTCATCAATTTATTGACGAGTCCGAAATTTCAAGAAAGAAATTATCGGAAGAAAAATTGAAGCCCGAAAAGAAATAGAAAGGGAAAGAGAAAAGAAAAGAAAAAAAAAAGATTAAGGCTATTTTTTTTATTTCTTTTCTCTCTCTCCCTCTCTTTTCTTTTCTTTTCTTTCTTTTTCTTTCTTTTCTCTCTCTTCTCTCTCCTCTCCCCTCCCTTTCGTGTGGACAGCTCTCTTTTTCCCCCCACCAACTTCTCTCTCTCTCTCTCTCTCTCTCTCTTCTTTGACCAGTCAATCGTTATCTCTCTCTTCTCCCTCTTGTCTCTCTTTCGCACTCTCTCTCTTTCTCCCTTCCGCGGATTCCAGCGAACGAAGACAGAAGCTCGAGCAGAAGCTGCAGCCCCCTGTCGCTGCCGCACCGGAGCTAGACCGCCGCCCGCACCGCACGCCCGCGCACGCCGCGTGCTCCGCCGCCTCCCACCTGCGCCCGCCGTCCTCGCCGTGCGCCGTCCAGCCCCGTCTGACCTCTGCTTAGCTCTGTTCAGCCCCCGTCTGGCCACCTCCGGCCGCCGTTTGACCTCGCCGGACCTCCGCCGACCTTCCCCCGTGCCTTGCCGCCCTTGTGGAAGTGGTTTGTGGTTGTTTTGTGTCTCTTCTTAGCTCGGACAGCAACCTCGCCAAGTGGGTTTCCAGCGGCTTTAGGCCCGCTTTTGGGCCGTTTCCGAGCCCCGAACCCGAGCCGTGCTTTGGGAAGAATTGTTCCTCGTGTCGCCCCCGTCGGATTGATCCGATTTGCGCGCGATTTGGTGAGTAATCTCACTAATCCAGGATTAGTTGGCTAATTATGCTTAAGGTTGGTTTAGTTTAATTAATTATGTTTAGGTTGTTAGATTAGAATAAATTAGCAATTATTAGTCAATTGTGATGCGATTTAGATAAATTGATTGCGCAATTAGCAAGTAGACGTGGTCTACTAATTATTGGAAGTGCCTCGGGATTTTTCCCGACCCTTAGTGGGCTCCAATTAGGCTTTTGGGCCTAAGTGGAATTTTTAGTATTTAAATATTAATTTTCGGAATTAAATGAAATAATTATTTATTTTCCGAAAATTCAATTGAGATGGTCCGGAACCGGAAAATTATGCTAATGACCGTGGTGAAGTCCGTTTATTTAATCGGGTTTTATGTTGAGCTAAATTGAATTTTTAATACTAATTATTTAATTTTCGAAATTAATAAATAAATTAATTATTTTTTGGAAATTAAGATTTTGATGGCCAATGACTGAAATCTCGTGCTGATCGTCGTGGCACAGTCCGTTTATTTATTTGAGCTCCACGTTATATGGAATTGAATAAATTGTGATATTTTAGGGATTTACCCTAAATTGATTGGAATTGATTGAGATTGAATTGTTGAATGGTAAATGGCCAAGTATGTTATTCAGCATTAACAATGCTTTGTTGAGTTGATTTAATTATTTGATTGAGAAATCATTGGGCATTGGTTGTCGGTATTGAAAGTAGATTGGTAACCATTTGAAAGAAAGCATGTGGGCTCGGTGAATTGGTGAATTGGAATATCCACGTGGGCTCGGTGAATTGATGCATCACTTTGGTGAGGAGAATGCACGTGGCATCTAAAAGCACTCGGAATTGATGCATCACTTTGGTGAGTAGCACCTAAGAGAATGCACGTGGCTCGGTGACAGAATTTAGCATCTAAAAGGGCACGTGGGCTCGGTGAATTGATGCATCACTTTGGTGAGATAGCACCTAAGAGAATGCACGTGGGCCCGGGCATCGTAAAAAGGACACGTGGCTCGGTGATCTGATGCGTCACCTTGGCAATTGAGTGCCTTAGAGAATGCACGTGGGTCCAGTATTCGGAAATAACATCTAAAAGGGCACGTGGCTCGGTGACTTGATGTATCACTTTGGCGAAGAGGTCGCCTTAGAGAATGCACGTGGGCCCAAGGTTCGAGGCACGTGAACTCGGAGACTTAGAATGTCGTCCTGGAGAATGCACATGGCCTAGCGTTTAGATACTCCTCCGTGGAGAATGATTTGTGTGACATGAAATCGACTGGTTCGATTTTTTTGAAATAAATGGGTGCCTATTGTGAATTGTTCTGACTTGCAGGTGGGATCCGAGGCCAAGGTACGTCCTCTGCCCTGTGCGTGTTTAGGCAGCCTATAGTATAATGGTTTACTAATCGGGCTTAGTGGGGGTAGAACTCGTTGAGACGTAGTCTCATCCCAGTTTGGGGAAAACATTTCAGGACCTCGATGAGGAGCTGATGAGGAGGAGTCTGAAAAGGAGAACTCGGAGGTGAAACTTGAGGAGAAGGATTTTTGGAAGAAGAAGATAATCCCGAGAGGGGTCTTGAGTACGGCTAAGATGGATTGAGATTCTATCTTCTTTTGAGATCTCCATTTTGATGTGAATAGAGATAAAGTAAAAAGTTGTGAAGTACTCTGATTTGTGTTTTGTATAAAAGTTTGGTTATAAGTTTCAATATAAAAGATATGGCCCTGCTTTTCTATCCCATCATTTTATTGTCTGGGGATTTTAACTGCTTCTGCATGTGCTTAATAAATGAAAGTGTCGGCAATACATTGTCCTGGGATATCACATTATAAAATCGACCAAGCGAGAAGGACGTGTGCGTGCCTGAGGATCGGGGCGTGACATCCAGTTTAAGTGGTATCAGAGTGAAGTTCAAGATTGGAGTGATAAGGAGCGTTGACCATGGGATAGTTAGTAGGAAAGACCTTTAAATTCATGCTGGTGCATGTCTGTGTTAGATGAATGCTAGAATTGTTTGTTGTGTGCGGATCGCTCATCTTCTAATCCAGTGTGGATTTGGAAGACGGGTTGCAGTGTAAAGACTGAACCATGAGCGAGCAGGAGCTAAGAACTCCTAGTAAGAGGACAATGTCCTCTGTGACTCGGGATGAAGCACCGGCAAAGGTCGGTACCCGAGGTGGTTGAGGCAGAGTGTTGGCTCTAGTCAGCTCGAGTGTAAGAGTACCACTGCAGGTTGGTACTAGTGTAGTAGCGTCGAATGATCCTAAGTTCGATAGGATCGTTTTGATGCTAGTGTTCCTTGGGAATTGGATGAGCTAGGAGGCTCAGGATCGAACTACCGTTAGTGTTGTAATCGCTTTTGTCGCCTCACCTGCTGAGATCTAGAGTGGAGATGTGATCCAGGAGCGAGTCATTGCATTCGAGCCGAGGTATAGATCCAGTTCAAGCATAAATGGAAATCGATCAGAGAAAAGATCGAGGTTGAGAGTGGTCCTAGTAGACTGATGGGGCAACTAGAAAGAGTGCATGCTTTCACCTGATAGAAGATAGAAGACGCACCAGATAGGTGTCAGAATTGTAGAAGGAAGTATGGATAAATCCAGTGTTCGAGTATGACTAGAATATGTTGTGATGATGACCAGCATGGCCATCAGGTGAAGGACTGTCAATGGAAGTCTAAGGTAGCATAGACATCGCTACTGCGGCCAAAACGCCACTAGGATGGCGAAAGGAATGGGAGTAGAATTGACCTTGCACCGATCAGAGAAAGAATGTGTTGGAGGTGATTTTATCAGAATAGCGCAGTAGAGTTTTGTGCTAAGTTGGTAGAACTTAAATTGTTGAAGTAAAAGTGAAAGAGAGGGGAATCACTAGCAATAGTTGTGCATGACTAGTTGCTAAGGTGTGAGTTTGATGCCATGTGAATAGTGTGGGTTCATGGAGCATCTTGTGATAATGAATCATGGTCATGGAGTAATCCAGTTTAGTCTATTAACATGTGAAAGCGTCGAGGTTATTGGGAGTTGAAAAGAATCTTCGATTTCATTAATCTCATTGACTGGAGGCAACTTGTTTGTAGACGGAGGTTGCTAAGATTGCTTGGCAATTGTCTTGGGTAGGACAGATTGAAGAACTAGAGATGGAGGACATCTTAGTGGTCTAAGAATTTTTAGATGTGTTGTCATAAGAACTGTAAGACCACCGTCAGAAAAAGAAATAGAAAGTGCAATCGAGCTAGCACCAAGAAAGAGCTACTCTCGAAGGCTTCTTACCAGCTGTTGTTGTCTGAACTGGTAGAATTGAAGATGTAGATGTGAAGATTGATGAATGAGGTATTCGTGCATATCAGTGCATCACTTTGGGGAAACATCAGTTTTGTTTGTTAAGAAGAAAGATGGTTCGTCGCGAGTGTGCATCAACCATCGTCAACTCAATTAGGTGAAAATCAAGGACAAGTGTTCTTTGCCAAAGATCAATGAATGGTGTGACTAGTTATAAAAAGTATCGATGTTTTAAAGATTGACTTGAGGACAGGATATTATCAGCTGAGGATTAGGAAGGAAGATATTCCTAAGTCGGCATTTCGTACCCGATATGGTCATTACAAGTTTATAGTGATGCCATTCGGGTTGACGAATGCTCCAGCTGCTTTCATGGATATGATGAACAGAGTATTCAAGGAATACTTAGATCAGTTTGTGATCATGTTTATAGATGATATCCTGGTCTATTCAAGAAGTAATGAAGAGCATGAGAATCATATGAGATTAGTGCTTCAGACCTTAAGAACTCATCAGTTGTACGCTAAGTTTAGCAAATGCGAGTTTTGGTTGACTCGTGTTGCGTTCTTAGGTCATGTGATTTTCGGAGAAGGAATCTCCGTCGACCCGAGCAAGATAGAAACTGTGATCAAGTGGCCGAGACCGATGATAGTGACAGAGATCAGAAGTTTTCTGGGGTTAGCAGGCTATTACAGACGGTTTGTGGAAGGGTTCTCATCGATAGCATCGCCTCTGACGAAGCTCCTGAAGAAAGAAGAGAAATTTGTATGGTCAGACAAGTGCGAGTGTAGTTTCCAAGAGTTGAAGGAAAAGCTAACTACCACACCTGTATTGACGATTCCATCTGGTCCTGGAGGATTCGAGATCTATAGTGATGCGTCATTTAGGGGATTGGGTTGCGTGCTAATGCAACATGGCAGAGTTGTTGCATACGCTTCCCAGCAGTTGAGACCTCATGAATTGAATTATCCGACGCATGACTTGGAACTCGTAGCCATCATATTTGCGTTGAAGATTTGGAGGCACTACTTGTGTGGGGAAAAGTTTCAGATCTTCATGTACCATCAGAGTCTCAAGTATTTGTTCTCTTAGAAAGAGTTAAACATGAGACAACGCCGATGGATGGAATTGCTAAAGGATTACGACTGTGATATTCTATATCACTCGGGAAAGGCGAATAAGGTTGCCGATGTATTGAGTCGGAAGTCCTCAATAGCGCAAATCTTGGTTAAGGAGTGGAACTTAATCGAGAGAGCTCGAGATTCGGAATTCAAATTTGAGGTAGGCCACCTTTCAAGTCTTATGACCACCCTCAGAATTGAGCCGGATGTCCAGGTTAGAATCAAGCAACTCCAACCGACAGATCCAGACGTACAGAGAATTCTTCAAGAGGATACCGATAAAGAGGAAGGCTGATTTTGTGACATCTTGAAATTCGAGTCCTCTGAGGAATGAATGGATGTGAATTTCGTCAATGCATTGTTGGTTGATCTCACTCGGAATTGATCACTCCTGAGATACTGACCTTGAGGGGAAAGGCTAATGAGGACAGAACTCGTACGACTAAAGGACTCGACTTGGGAAAATGACTTGACCGTGAGATTTACGTGAGGATGATCCTGTAGATAGGTAGGCCGATTCTAAGGACGACTAAAAGTCGATTCGCGGACAGAACATAATGGAACGACGGGTGATTCCGTTTACTGTTATCGAATCCACGAACGACCCTATGTCGATCCTCAGTAATCGTGTACTTTGAAATAAGAATCTATCCCCCGTAATTTCATGCAGTCAAGGACGTCCATGTGTCGAGATGTCTTGAACGTGGTTTGGCACTAGTCAGTCACGCGTGAATCCTCACAAGCCACCCGTCAGTCTGAGTTGTAATCGAAATGGCATTTGGTGAAATTGACATGGCAAGAGAACTTAGGATTGGACTTCGAATTATCGGGAATGTCCGGGACGGACTTTGGATGAAGCTACATCAAACAGTCGACAGAGCCAGTGAAGCCGAGCAATTGAAAAAGAGATTTTCGGACCGAGGAAGCAAGCCCGTGAGGAAGTGGGCCGAGCCAAGCCAGTGTGGGCCTTAGGCCCAGGGTGGGACAGCCACCATAGTGGGCCTAAGCCAAGCAAATGAGCCAATTGGGCCTAAACCAACTATTCATCTTCTAAGCCCATGGGCCAATTCTTGGCCATTTCAAGCCCATTCCTATTCATGGCCAAGCCCAATCCTTAGGCCCATCCACCAATTTCAGCCCAAGGTCAGATGAGTAATTTGTGCAAGGTGGAAATGACCTAAATGCCCCTAAAAGCATGTGGATAAGGCAAAGGAAGAGAGAGAAGATGATGTCACTTTGTATGGGGAATTGAAGTGGCCATTTAATGGCCTTAATGAGGTGTGACACCAGCCCTCACATCTCTCTCTCTCTCCCCCCATTCGGCCTCCAAGCAGACGAGCTCCTCTCTTTCTCGTTTTCCCTCTCCTTCAGTTTCTGCTCCAGCTGACCCTTCGTCAAAGAATTGAGTCAAAAGTGGTCTTCCCGGATGAATCAGCCAACGAGACACCTATCACCGTGACCAGGAGAGACAGAACGTTCCAACGAGCCCGATTTCGTCCCGAACGGAGCCGCCGGTCGGCCTGGGCGCCGCCGTGAAGGAACCGGTCGCTGGTCCGTCAGTCCGCCTGCAGCCTGCACTGTTTCGCGTTTTCGGCCATTTTTCTCCCATTCCGATCCTTCCTTTGCTCATCCCAACCTCCAGCAAGACCCCAAGACCCCCAGGTGTCGCCGGTTGCTGGCCAAACCCCTCGCCGGAGCTCCGGCCAAGCCGTTCAACTCAGTTTCTCCTCCGGCAGGGCTGTTTTTCATTGTTTTCAGTGGGAGTCCGAGCTGTGGTTGCTGTGTTGAGCTTGGGACCACCTTGGATCGTCGTTGTTGAGGTCCCGGTGCGTAGCCACCGTCGTCGCCGCCGCGTCGGTGTCTCCGGCTCACTTAACGGGTGAGTTTAGTTCCTAATCCTTCGATTAGTGCCTAAACTTGTTTATGGTTGGTTTAGTTAGATTTAATTCTAGTTTAAGTGATTTAATTAAGTTGTATTAGCCCTAAGATAGGTGGTTAGATGGATGGATTAGATTAGTCTAGCTTAATCTTGCTTTATTTGCTTAATGTGGTTTATGTGGTTAATTAAGTATGCTTGGCTTTAATTAATTGATGGTTGCTTTAATTAATGCTTTTAATTATTTCTGAATTTAATTTATAGTTTATTAAATTCTGGAAATTTACTGTTCATGCGACACTATTCATGATACTGTTCACGAGGTACTGTTCGCGATTACTGTTCATGAAGTACTGTTCACCGAGTACTTTTCACGAGCACTGTTCATCATAATGCGAAAAATGTCTAAAATTCATGTGTGTTGATTTTATGAAGTGAATGGATGTGTAAATGCATGGGCATCCGCATGAATTGAGTTATGATTTGTATAATTGTGAGATGATTGTGAAATATAGGTATTTTAATTAGAAAATACCGGGCGTCGGTTTACAACGCCAGAAATGTGTATAGTGGATCCATGGTAGGTTATACATCACCTCGGAGAAGGCACGTGGGCTCGGTGAGTTGGTCTATCACCTGGGAGAATGCACGTGGGCTCGGTGATTAAGTATGGCATCTTGAAAGAGACACGTGGGCTCGGTAATTTGATTCATTACCTCGGAGAATGCACGTGGTCTCAATGAGTATATTTGGCATCTTGAAAGAGACACATGGGCTCGGTAATTTGATGCATTACCTCGGAGAATGCACGTGGTCTCAATGAGTATATTTGGCATCTTAAAGAGACACGTGGACTCGGTGACTTGATGCATCGCCTTGGAGAATGTACGTGGGCTCACTGATTCAGTATGGCATCTTAAAGAGACGCATGGGCTCGGTGACCTGATGCATCACCTTGGAGAATGCACGTGGGCTCTATGAATAAGTATGTCGTCTTGAAGAATGCTTGTAGGCTTGACGACTAAATATTCCATCATGAGAGAAATGTACGGTATCAATTAAGCGATCGAGGCAAGGTCAAGTTGACATGTAATCGACTGAGTCGATTGATCGATAGCTCGATTTGAATCGATGCATTGATGTGTGAAATTGTTATATGCATTAATTATATGCGTGAGTGAATCACATCGTTTATGGCATACACGCATGAATCGATAACGTGCAGAGTGTGGCAATAGCCAGGTGAGATTGCTTGTGACGCGACTCGTATGTGATTGATGAAATGTATCAGCTAATGGCCATGTGCTTTGTGTGTATCATGCTGAGTGATATCGTGCGGGGTATGGCATACCAGGGTAAGGTTGTATGCGAATCGACGTTGGTTGTTCCTTGTGGTGGGGTAGTTCTGGATAGATACCCCGAGTTGAGTTGGTGTACTAACCGGGGCTTAGGGGTGGAACTCACTGAGATTTATATCTCACTGGTTATTGAATAACCATTTTCAGGTCCCTAGTGTGAAGAGCCAGGAGCTTGAAGCGGAAGGGTCGGGAGCATAGGTGGCTCAGTAGTTCTTTTTGACATAGACCTTTTGTATAAGCTTGAGGTGTTTATGAATGTGTATTTTGATTTGGAAATTGTTGTCCTGCTTTTCTATCCCATGTTTGTTGAGGTCAGGGGATTAGTAATTCGCTTCCGCATGTGCAATGATAATGAAGGGTCGGCGACGAGACCTGGGAACGTCGCAAAATTCTATCGACCACCGAGGGATGTGCGTGCGCACGAGGCTCGGGGCGTGACAGATTTTCAGATTGCTGATGACGGAACTCTAAGGTTTCAAGGACGTTTGGTTGTACCTGACGATGTTGAGCTTAGAGAAGAAATTTTATCTGAGGCACATCGTAGCACTTATAGCATTCATCCTGGAAGTACCAAGATGTATCAGAATCTGTGTCAACACTACTGGTGGTCAGGTATGAAAGCGGATATTGCCAAGCATGTGGCCAAGTGTTTGACTTGTCAGCAAGTAAAAGCCCAGCATTGCAAGCAGGGAGGGCTTCTGCAACCTCTCGCGATCCCAGAGTGGAAATGGGAGCATATCACGATGGACTTTGTGACTGGACCACCAAGGAGTCAGAGGGGGAATGATTCAATTTGGGTAGTAGTCGACAGGCTGACAAAGTCGGCTCACTTCATTACAGTTGGAAAGGACCTGAGTCTGGATAGACACGCAGACCTGTATGTACGTCAGGTGGTTCGAATGCATGGAGTGCCGGTTATGATAACATCCGATAGAGACCCGAGGTTTACTGCTGCTTTTTTGGAAGAGCTTGCAGAGTGCTTTGGGTACAAAGTTTCAGTACAGTACGGCATATCATCCTCAGACGGATGGCTAGTCGGAAAGGACAATTCAGACTCTTGAAGGCATGCTGAGAGCGTGTGTAATAGACTTCAAAGGAAGTTGGGAGGATCCGCTTCATCTGGTGGAATTCGCCTACAACAACAGTTATCAGCATAGCATCAAGATGCTCCTTTTGAAGCGTTGTGTGGCAGAGTGTGCAGAACTCCAGTATGTTGGAAGGAAGTCGGAGAAAGGAAGATAACAGGCCCAGAGTTGGTTCAGCAATCAGTAGATGCCGTGGCAGTGATCAGAGACAGATTAAAGACAGCGCAAAGCAGGCAGAAAAGTTATGCAGATAAGCGTCGAAAGTCTTTGGAATTCCAAGTTAGTGATCACGTTTTCTGAAAGTGTCACCAATGAGGGGAACTTCGCGCTTTGGTAAGAAAGGTAAGCTGAGTCCGAGGTACGTAGGTCCGTTTGAGATTCTTAAGAGAATCGGAAACCTAGCGTATCGTCTTACGTTGCCGCCAAGATTGGCGCAAGTGTATGACGTCTTTCACGTGTCGATGTTAAGGAAGTACGAGCCTGACACGACCCACGTGCTCAATTTCGAGGAATTGGAGGTGGATGACTGTGTATCATACGTGGAAAGCCCGGTTCAGATTGTCGATCGTAAAGAGCAAGTTCTGCGTACAAAGACCATTCCGTTGGTCAAAGTGGTCTAGCAACACCACGGTACTGAAGGAGCGACTTGGGAGACTGAAGAATCGATGAGACAATTATACCCCCGCCTTTTTGATCAAAGTGTAATGGTTTAAATTTCGAGGACGAAATTTGTATAAGAGGGGAAGAGTTGTGACATTCTGAAATTTGACCCCATTTCGATAAAGTGAAATGGGCATTTCGTCAACGTGCCTATGGTCCTTTTTCTCTGAGCTAATCACTCACGAGTTAACTAACCTATTGGGTGAAGCCGTTAAGGGACGTATCTGCAGTAATATCCTTAAAAGCTACTCAATTTGTTGGATTTGACTAAAATCACGCCTGATCGATTTTTAACCACGAAATTGAACTTGATTTCGGGAATCGAATTTTAAGCGCGTCATGATTCTTTTTTTTAGGACATTGTCTCATCGTTCATCAATTTATTGACGAGTCCGAAATTTCAAGAAAGAAATTATCGGAAGAAAAATTGAAGCCCGAAAAGAAATAGAAAGGGAAAGAGAAAAGAAAAGAAAAAAAAGATTAAGGCTATTTTTTTTATTTCTTTTCTCTCTCTCCCTCTCTTTTCTTTTCTTTTCTTTCTTTTTCTTTCTTTTCTCTCTCTTCTCTCTCCTCTCCCCTCCCTTTCGTGTGGACAGCTCTCTTTTTCCCCCCACCGACTTCTCTCTCTCTCTCTCTCTCTCTTCTTTGACCATTCAATCGTTATCTCTCTATTCTCCCTCTTCTCTCTCTTTCGCACTCTCTCTCCTTCTCCCTTCCGCGGATTCTAGCGAACGGAGACAGAAGCTCGAGTAGAAGCTGTAGCCCCTCGTCGCCGCCGCACCGGAGCTAGACCGCCGCCCGCACCGCACGTCCGCGCACACCGCGTGCTCCGCCGCCTCCCACCTGCGCCCACCGTCCTCGCCGTGCGCCGTCCAGCCCCGTCTGACCTCTACTTAGCTCTGTTCAGCCCTCGTCTGGCCACCTCCGGCCGCCGTTTGACCTCGCCGGACCTCCGCCGGCCTTCCCCCGCGCCTTGCCGCCCTTGTGGAAGTGGTTTGTGGTTGTTTTGTGTCTCTTCTTAGCTCGGACAGCAACCTCGCCAAGTGGGTTTCCAGTGGCTTTAGGCCCGCTTTTGGGCCGTTTCCGAGCCCCGAACCCGAGCCGTGCTTTGGGAAGAATTGTTCCTCGCGTCGCCCCCGTCGGATTGATCCGATTTGCGCGTGATTTGGTGAGTAATCTCACTAATCCAGGATTAGTTGGTTAATTATGCTTAAGGTTGGTTTAGTTTAATTAATTATGTTTAGGTTGTTAGATTAGAATAAATTAGCAATTATTAGTCAATTGTGATGCGATTTAGATAAATTGATTGTGCAATTAGCAAGTAGACGTGGTCTACTAATTATTGGAAATGCCTCGGGATTTTTCCCGACCCTTAGTGGGCTCCAATTAGGCTTTTCGGGCCTAAGTGGAATTTTTAGTATTTAAATATTAATTTTCGGAATTAAATGAAATAATTATTTATTTTCCGAAAATTCAATTGAGATGGTCCGGAACCGGAAAATTATGCTAATGACCGTGGTGAAGTCCGTTTATTTAATCGGGTTTTATGTTGAGCTAAATTGAATTTTTAATACTAATTATTTAATTTTCGAAATTAATAAATAAATTAATTATTTTTTGGAAATTAAGATTTTGATGGCCGACGACTGAAATCTCGTGCTGATCGTCGTGGCACAGTCCGTTTATTTATTTGAGCTCCACGTTGTATGGAATTGAATAAATTGTGATATTTTAGGGATTTACCCTAAATTGATTGGAATTGATTGAGATTGAATTGTTGAATGGTAAATGGCCAAGTATGTTATTCAGCATTAACAATGCTTTGTTGAGTTGATTTAATTATTTGATTGAGAAATCATTGGGCATTGGTTGTCGGTATTGAAAGTAGATTGGTAACCATTTGAAAGAAAGCACGTGGGCTCGGTGAATTGGAATATCCCCTGGAGAATGCACGTGGCTCGGAGACTCGGTGTGTCGTCCTGGAGAATGCACGTGGCTCGGTGACAGAATTTAGCATCTAAAAGGGCACGTGGGCTCGGTGAATTGATGCATCACTTTGGTGAGATAGCACCTAAGAGAATGCACGTGGGCCCGGGCATCATAAAAAGGACACGTGGCTCGGTGATCTGATGCGTCACCTTGGCAATTGAGTGCCTTAGAGAATGCACGTGGGTCCAGTATTCGGAAATAACATCTAAAAGGGCACGTGGCTCGGTGACTTGATGTATCACTTTGGTGAAGAGGTCGCCTTAGAGAATGCACGTGGGCCCAAGGTTCGAGGCACGTGAACTCAGAGACTTGGAATATCGTCCTGGAGAATGCACGTGGCCTAGCGTTTAGATACTCCTCCGTGGAGAATGATTTGTGTGACATGAAATCGACTGGTTCGATTTTTTTGAAATAAATGGGTGCCTATTGTGAATTGTTCTGACTTGCAGGTGGGATCCGAGGCCAAGGTACGTCCTCTCCCCTGTGCGTGTTTAGGCAGCCTATAGTATAATGGTTTACTAATCGGGCTTAGTGGGGTAGAACTTGCTGAGACGTAGTCTCATCCCAGTTTGGGGAAAACATTTCAGGACCTCGATGAGGAGCTGATGAGGAGGAGTCTAAGAAGGAGAACTCGGAGGTGAAACTTGAGGAGAAGAATTTTTGGAAGAAGAAGATAATCCCGAGAGGGGTCTTAAGTACGGCTCAAATGGATTGAGATTCTATCTTCTTTTGAGATCTCCATTTTGATGTGAATAGAGATAGAGTAAAAAGTTGTGAAGTGCTCTGATTTGTGTTTTGTATAAAAGTTTGGTTATAAGTTTCAATATAAAAAATATGGCCCTGCTTTTCTATCCCATCGTTTTATTGTCTGGGGATTTTAATTGCTTCTGCATGTGCTTAATAAATGAAAGGGTCGGCGATACATTGTCCTGGGATATCGCATTATAAAATCGACCAAGCGAGAAGGATGTGTGCGTGCCCGAGGATCGGGGCGTGACACCAAGTTTGGTTCTTTAACCTCTATAATGCTTTGATGAGTTGTAAAACAGAAAGAATCGTGAGAGTGAACTGGGAACTCTATTGGCTGAGACCGATCAGGTACGAAGTATAGACAGGCGTGGTTCGGTGATTAAGGATATCACTGTGCGAAAACGACGCCTTAAAGAACGCACGTAGACTGTCTATGACTTGTGGCAGGCGTGGTTCGTTGATTAAGGATATCACTGTGCGAAAACGGCGCCTTAAAGAACGCACGTAGACTGCCTATGAATCGTGACAGGCGTGGTTCGGTGATGAAGGACATCACTGTGCGAAAATGGCGCCTTAAAGAACGCACGTAGACTGTCTGTGATCTATGACGGGCGTGGTTTGGTGATGAGGAATATAACTGTGCGAAAACGGCGCCTTAAAAAATGCACGTAGACCGTCTGTTACTTATGTCACCTTGGCGAAAGCGACGCCCGAGAGAATTAATAGAGCTCTGTGACTAAGTGTATTATTGGAGGTTTTATGGGATGGAGTGAATGACCTAGAAATGGTCCAACTGACATGTAATCGACTAAGTGGATTGATCTTTACCTTGATTCAATGCTGTGACTTGATTGATTGAATGGAGATGACCGTGAATGGTCTTCTTGGTGTGTAATCGACTAGGTCGGTTTGATCGATGCTTCGACCAGTGATGTGATTGCTTGGGTGCCTATTTGATATGTGCTAATATGTAGGTGGAATCTGAGGCTAAGTTAAGCCCTCTGACTCATGTTGTGCATAGGCAACCCTAAGGTGTATTAGTTTACTAATCGGGTCGTAGGCGGTAGAACTTGCTGAGACGTAGTCTTATCCCGGTTTGAGGAAAACATTTCAGGACCCTGATGAAGAACCCAAGGATAAAGAACTCGAAGAGGTGTATCTGGAGGAGAACCCCGAGGATGATCCAGAGTAGGCTCTTGATGACTTTTGCTGTAGAATCAATCTGAGTAGAAACCAATCATTTTAGTATAGCTTGTATATGAACATAAGGGTGTTGGTTTTCAGGTTCAATTTCCTAATCCTACTTGTGCTATTAAAAGTATGGAAAATGGTCGGCGATATGTAGTCCTGGGATATCGCATTACAAAATCGACCAAAGGTAAGGGATGTGCGCGTGCCTGAGGATCGGGGCGTGACACCCGTAATGAGGGGGCTTGGCTGGAAACTCTATGAATAGTACTCATGTCTCTCATCTAACTCTAATTCTCACATGTATCCTCACCTAAGGAGCGTTTACCTAACGCTAAACGTGAGGGGGGCCACCTCATTAAGCCAGTGATACGGAGGGCAATAGAGGAGAAGGACTTGCGTGTGGAACATTGTGTTTTTGCTTCCGCTTCAAGAATAATGGATCCCAAAACAGGTGCGTTAATCTTTCTACTCAATTATGCATGTTCTTGTTCTAGTCATGGAGATCTTGGGATTACGCAATTTGCATCCTACATGTCTTGCTTCGATGCTTCAATGCTTTAGAAGCACTCGTTTCAACTCCGTTTGATCCAATCTAAGAGCAGCCCAAGATGGTCGTGATTCATGCTTCTCCTTACAAGGTCAGTTCTTTTCTTCATTGTTCGTGTGAATTGCTTGGTTCGTCTAGAGTTCGCGGCATTTGGGTTTTGTATGTAGTGGCTGGGGATATTGAAATCTTCGTTGCTCGTGCAAATTGCCTGGTCCGTCTGGAGTTCGCGGCTTTTGGTTTTGTATGTAGTGGCTGGGGATGTTGAAAGATGGTTTCTTTAGGTGAAATTGTTGGAGGGATTGAGTTCTTTTTCTTGCTTTCTGAGATGGGTTCAGTTGGTTTTCATTAAATTTTCTATTTTGGTGATGAAGTTTCTTCTTTTAATGTTTTTAAAGAATACTGCATGTATCGTTTATCGCCCTGTCACGAATTGCTCGTCGTATTTGAGTTTTGCCCACGGGGAGTTCGCTTCTGCTGTTGAAGTTGTGGCGATTGGGTCTGCTGCTGTGTGGCATTTGTTGTTGTTGCGACTGGCAAAGCTTGTTGTGTACGGCGGTCAGGTTCTCACTCAAAGGACTTGCAATTGTTTGGGGAAGACGGCTTCGGTCAACAAATTGTTTTACTTGAGGGGAAGCTCTTCTCTCGAAGATTTTTCGTTGTTGGGCAGGCTTAGATTTTGTAGTTTTTCAAGTGCTGATGTGCCTTCGTTGAAGTTGTAAAATATGGGTTTTGACCAAATCAAAAGAAAAAAAAGAAAAAAGAAAAAGGTAGAAGCTTTAGCAGAGAGAGAGGAATCGAGAGTTTTCGGGAGAGGGAAAAGAGAGGAGAGAGAGAGAGAGAGAGAGAGAGAGAGAGAGAGAGAGAGAGGAAGAAAAGACAGAAAAAAAGGGAAAAAGAAAAGAAAAAGGAGGAGATAAAAGGGAAAGAGAGAAGGAAAGAAGGGGAGAGAGAGGGACAGTAGAGAGCTCGAACACAGAGAGAAGAAGAAAGAGAGAAAGAAGAAGAAGAAGAAGAAGAAGAAGAAGAAGAGAAAAGAAAAAGAGGGGCTTCACATGTTCTCTTCATGGGAGCCTCGCCAAGCCATGTTAACTACGTAACACAACGCCCGATAAGCGTTGTGCCGCCCATTCGTTCAATTGGAGTAATTTCAGGCCTAAGGCTTGAAATTCGGAATTTTGGGAAAATCAAGCGGCGAAGTATGATTTTTGAGTCGTTGAACTGTGTATTTTTGTAGAAATGATAGCTTGGGATGTTGTGGAGCTGTGGGATTTTACAGATCGTGATTTGAGCTTGCAGTTTGTCCGAAACGGAATTTTGAAGTTGGGGGCGCATTTTGGTACTATAACGAATAGTAGCTTCGAGCTTTTTTTTGTTGTTGTTGTTTTCGGTACTGTTTTGGGGTGGCTGAGTTGGGGTTGTTGTCGTATATTAAGGAGCTTTCTAAAGACTGTAAGACGGCTTGAAACGGAATTTTGTGGAGGAAGTTATGGCGCGACAAAGTTGGCGCATGGGCTGCGCCTAGCGGGAAATCGATGGGTTTTTCGATAAATGTGAGCTTTCGTGGCGCATATGTGTTATTTTATCAACAAATAGGCCTAGTATAGACGAGTCATTATGCGAATATCCTTTTACTCGGCCTTTTGATATTGTTTTTCCATTAATTGTTAGGGATCTGAGTGCATTGGTTCGAGTGAGCGTCGTAGTTAATTTTCGACTTTCCCAGGTGAGTGGTGCTATCTCTTCTAAGAATTTATAAGTTCATGTCTTTAAAATGATAAATGATTGATATTTTATGAGTTACGAATAAGTATATTTGTTGCATAAAATCTGGATAGGGCATTTACTACGTTTTGATATTTAAGAATAGCGTGAGAACTTTTTGGTGGAAATATATATATTCTGTTTGATGAACGGAAATGAGAAATATTACATGTTTTGAGTTGTGAAACCCTTTTTATGAAGATCTCGGGTTTGAAATGGTTTATGGAAGGCTATATGAATATTGATTTGTGATAAGCTTTTTGAAATGTATTTGATTTGAAATTGATTTATTGAGACGGGTCTTGAAATTATTTGAGAATGTTTTATGAAAATTATTTTTAGTGGATAAGTTGAGTTGCGAAATCTTTTCGTGATATATGAAATGTTTTATGGATTTGGTTTGAGAATTATGGATGGTGTTGTTTTGGATTGATGTTGATGCTCAATATCGCTGTGAGCTCAGCGAGGGCCTTATGGGTATGTGAATACTATTCTAGGATATCCTTATGGGCCGAGCCACCTGCTAATAATAGGTGGAGACCTTGCCAAGGGGCGAATCTTGGTCGCCTCATCATCAGGTGTTGTATCGTGACCATGGTTTGATATTGAGTAATAGATTGGTCAATGGAGTGGACCATTGACATGTGATATGAGTTAGGTCGATGGAATGGACCATCGACGTGTAATTTGAGATTAGTCGTTGGAATGGACCATCGACTTGTAATTTGAGATTAGTCGTTGGAATGGACCATCGACGTGTAATTTAAGATTAATCGTTGGAATGGACCATCGACGTGTAATTTCATTAGATTATTGATGTGTGGTTTGATGAGATTAATCAATGGAATAGATCATTGATACATGCTTTATGAGATTGACCAATGGGTTAGACCATTGGCATTTGCCTATTATTATCTTGAATATTTTTGCTTTGAACATATTGTATTAAAGTAAGAAATGTTATATTTTGGCCTTGAAGGTTTGTTATATTTCTGGGTGTGGTGTGGTATGAGATTAACTAACGGAATGGACCATTGGCATGTGAATTAATGAGATTGATTAGTGGATTAGACCATTGATGTTTATTTCGATGTTATTATAAAATGATTATTTTTGCTATAAATATAGCTATGTTGAAGCGTATGTAACTTATTCTTTTTACTGTATGTTTTGTTATATTCTAGATTTGAGTTAAAAGAGTTGCGGTTTAGTTTTGTAAATATGCATAGTGGGTGCTTGATCCACTTAGAAGAGATGCACTACTCACTGAGCTGTGGTTGCTCACCTCTCTATTTTCCAATCTTTTTCAGGTTCCTCGACTAATGATGAGTAGATACGAGAGCGATATGGATGTGGAGACTTTTAAGAGTTGGTTATTGGGAGCTTTGAGGCTGCGTCCTTTGAGTGGAAGGATGGCCGTGTCATCCCCCATTCTTGTTGATTTTGGGGTGTGACAGAAGTGGAGGTCTCGAGGGCCAGTTATGGTAGCCAAGAAAGCTGCTGAAGGTACTTGGAGCATTTTAAATTTGCGGGATTGATTTGTCTCGGAAATCATTTTGAACATTTGGTCTGTGATATGCAGTCTTTGGACGACTTTCACATGATTGTTAAGTTGTGCTATTATTGAGTTTTGAGATAAAACTCCAAGTTATAATTATTCTTCCTCAATTGGAATCTTTTAGGGGGTAAGCAAGATGAGGTAGATACAAGCACACAGTTGCTCTACCTAGGACGAGTTTTGGGATGAGAGCAAATGCTTCTGTTAGAGAGCCAGAAATACAGAAATCGTGGGACGAAAACCAGGTGTTCGAAAGGATTGTCAGCAGAAACAGTGGGGTGGGTTCTATACTTCCTCATGAATTGTACTTCATCATAAATGATGGTTCGCTATGATGGATCAGATCATTTTGAGTGGAAGGATATGTTGGTCTTATCTCAAGAAAATAAAGAAGAACAACCTTCTGCATCCCATTACTTTTAGTTTCTGCATAGGTTCAAAGATCCTGTATTTCTGTTCCAATAGGACTTGTGATGATTTTAGTTTTGTTTGTTTTCTTTTGCAGCTTCTTTAGAATTATAAAGAACACTATGTTCCTGGTTGGGATTGCCATGGCCTACCAATTGAACTAAAAGGCGTGTACTTTTAAGTTATATCTGTATACTTCAGTTATATGTGGAGCACAACCTTGTATTTGTGTATGTGAAATACTTCTGACTAGTGACACGCATTCATTTATACCTTCATCGTAGTGCCACAGTCATTAGACAAAGATGCTAGGAAAGACCTCACTCCAATTAAGTTGAGAGAAAAGGCAGCGAAATTTGCCAAGTCCACTGTTAAAACTCAGATGGCATCATTCAAGGTCTGAAGCCTTAAGCTCAGTCCCAGCTTAATTCTTGCTGTGATTGTTCATCCATTATCTGATGGAGCTAGTTTACGTTTCGATGAAAAGGAGCTACTTTTTCTTAAGGAAATTGCACAATTGTGGGAGAAGCTTTTTCATGAAATGTATCTTATGTCATATTTGCAGCGATATGGGGTGTGGGCTAACTGGAATAGTCCTTACCTTACTCTTGATCCTGAGTATGAAGAAGAAGTGGAAGATTTTTAAGATTATGCCAAGTTATCCATATACAAAGCAAGTGAAAATTGTGATAGCAACAATGACTTTGCACAATTATATACGAAGAAATGCTCTGAATGATGCACATTTTGCTAGAGTGGATTTGGATCCTAATTTATATACAACGGATTCTGATGATGTAGATGGGGAGGGTAATGCTTCAAATGATGACATAGTATCTGATATGACACGTTTACGTGATCAAATAGCTATGAATTTATGAAGTAATTAAGGATATTTGTAATTTTTAAGGATAATGAGCTTTTTTCTCAAAGCATATGTTATTATGTTTTTATTGTAATGAAAGTATTCTTTTTGTAATTGAGAAAGAGAGCACGTAAATTTTTTTCATTTGATTTTTTTAGCAGAAAAAGGAATTTTAATTTTAATAAAATTGTTTTCACAACATCTTTAACATTGTTGTTAAATATAAATTTAAAAAGTTGCAAACATTATTTTTTTTTAATTTCAAACAAATAAAAATTAAAATATTTAGATTAATCACCAAAGGGGCTTTGCAAATGTGTTTTCTACCAAACATCATTCATCTCAAAGTTGCTTTTCAAAGTAGAATTTACCAAACAGTCTTTGCATTTTCTCTAAAGCCCTTTAGGCTAAACTGTTTTGCATTTTTCCAATGAGCTTTCCAAATACCAAACCAAACGCACCCTAAGAGCCTTTAGTACAAAGAAGATCTCGAGGTACTTTGAGAAGTTGCATTTTCGGAATACAAGTCTTGGCGTTGGTTACTATTCATCTTTTTTGAAGACTGCCACATGGAAAAATCGATCGAAGGCCAATGATCGCCGGCAAAGGAATCGCGCACGGCGGCAACCACCACCCGAGGGTCACTCGACCTCGGCAACCGTCACTAGACCTCAGGCGATGCCTAGGTCACGCGACCCAAGCGACTGATGGCCTGAATCGCGTGACCCAGACAGCTGCCTGAGGTCGCGTGACCTTAGGCGAGGCCATTCGACGGCCAAATCTGACGGTTCGACAGCTAGATCTAGCCGATCGATGGCTGGACTTTAAAAAAAGTTACAAAATCTTTTTTTTTTTTTCATTTAGTAAAAGTCCTTTACAAATACAATTTTTACCAAACGGCATTTTAGCCGAAGTTGTTTCCCAATGCACTTTAAAATTATAATTCACCAAATGCTATTCGTATTTCGGAAAAATCCCTTAACTCAAAGGTATTTGCATTTTTCCAAAGATATTTCCCAAAAGCCGAACCAAACGGGGCCATAGTCACTTCCAAACATCACTTTGTGGATGTCAAGAGACTGAGTAGCTTTACATGCAAGAAGAAGTGTTGCAGCTTCCACTTCCACTGGCAAGTTCCATCTTCCTCGTCTTTCCTACGCTTGGACAACGAAGCCTCCATCCGATTGTGCAATAATACCTATGGCCCCTTTGTTATCTTTCCACTCGCCATCTACATTAAATGTTAACTCTTGATTTGATGGAGGACTCCAAGAGTTTGTCCTTACCCCAATAGAATTCGGTTCCTTAATGTTTTGATCATTGGGAGCAATCCATTTAGTGATAAGTGTACTAGAGTTTATCAAATTGATTATAAAGGTGCGATCGAACGTTAAAACTTTAAAAGTGTGCAATCAAGTCATAAAATTTATCAAATTGGCACAATCAAGTCATTTCATTAATTTTGTCCAACTTAACTAACAGATAATGCTTGTTGTATTTTTACTTTTTATTTTCTCTCTCTTACGTAAAATTGACATACTAAACACTAAGCATAAGATTAAAATGTTGTTTTAGCGAAATCATTATACATTAACCTAAATCTTAGTTAAATTAGATTAAGACAAGGCTAAATATTTAATATTAATAGAAAACCCACAAGACTGAACAAATTATTATACCTCACCATAACTCGACCTGATCTTGCCTATGCAACAAATCTCTTATGTCAGAAAATGCAGCAACCAACACTTGGAGATTTTCCTAAGCTAAAAAGGGTTCTTCGCTATGTTAAAGGAACTGTTAATCTTGGTATTTTCATCCATTCTAACAGCTCTATGAACCTATATGGATTTTCTAATGTTGATTGGGCTGGATGTAATGCTACCAGGTGATCAACTACTGGTTTCTACACATATCTTGGCTCTAACCTCATTTCCTGGTCAGCTAAGAGACAACCTACTATGTCCCATTCATCAACAGAAGCTGAGTACCGAGCTCTTGCAACAACTACGGCTGATCTTACATGGATCAGCTTTGTTCTCCGTGACATTGGCATATGTTTGTCTACACAAACAATTCTGTTTTGTGACAATAAGTATGCTATTTCTCTTATTGCTAATCCTATTCTACATGCTTGCACTAAACATATTGAAGTGGATTTTCATTTTGTTCGGGAGAAAGTGTCCTCAGGGTCCCTAGCTGTTCGATATGTTCCTACTACTCATCAGCTTGCTGATATCTTTACTAAATCTTTATCCCGTTAAGCACACTCTACTCTTCGCCCCAAATTGGGTTTGGGTTATATACCCCTTCCCAATTTGCGGGGATGTTAAAGATCATGAAACAAAGCTCGTGGAAGTAAAGTCTACACAAGCAAACTCAGCAAATGTTGCTGTTTTATCAAAGAGAAAGGAGGAATATGTTGCTACTACAAGAAAGAGTAGTAAGTCGACAGCTGTATTAGCTACAAGTGCACATGGAGTCGATGGAGGTTCAACTAAGAAGAACAGAGTCGACAAAGTCAGAAGCATAACTCAGAGCTCAATTCAGAGCTCCACGTGTTCGAATACAAATGGAGCTTTATTAATAAAGAACCGTTATTCTGTTCTACAAGACCTAACAGAATAAGCAACAGTTTATCTTTTCTGTTAATTCTGTTTCTTCCTTCTTCGGTTCTTTAGATCATGTAGTATAAAAGAGAGAAGAAGGGGAATATGTGGATTGAGCTCTCAGATGAACATTTTCCTTCAACTGTTCATTGAATACAGAATACAGAGGATCAGAAACACTTTCAATTCATCGTTGTTCTTCTTCTCTGTTCATTCCATTTTTTCTTCACAATGAGGCCCACCATCACCATGGTTTAGGACAACTGGTCGTGCATCCGATGAAGACTTTCATATCATCGAAGTACGAAAAAGGAGAAATTTTGCTCGATCAACAGCCATGTTAGAGAATTCCCAGTTGTTCTTTCTTAAGTTGGAAGTGAAAAGTTCATCGTTCATTCCAAACCAAACGCGCGGGCCCGTTTTCCAGGTTGATGGGTACACAGCACAGAGCGCGAGAAACTCTTAAAACAGAGTGCGAAGACTTGACCGACTCACGAGCTTCCCAGAGTCAAGCGCGCCGGAGAGTATGAACTTGAAGAAGCAACGGCTCCCACGACGAGGAGGACCGGTCACGGCCTCCCGCTCGACTGCTCCACCTTCTCTCCGGCGACGGCGATGACCACTACAAGAAGCCATAGACGGCGGCGTCCCCTGACACCTTACAAAAGAAGAAGAAGGAGGAGGAGATGGTTTTGGCTGTTTTTCTCGGCACGTCACTGGTGGAGGGGGAGTGCGGAAACGAGCGACGCGGGAATCGACACGTGTACACGCTGGGCCCCACCCCGGCTTCCTACCTTCTCGTTTCTTTGACGGCTCCGTTACCCTCTCTCTCTCTCTCTCTCTCTCTCTGCTTGTTCTTCCTCCGCCGAGTCCTCGTTTCAACTCATTTATTGTTGCTTAACCTTTTTCAGGCCAATCGGTATGAATCCACCACCTACTCGCTTCATGCGATTTTGGGTACCCATGAGTATGGAGGTCACGATGATGAACGTGTTTAGGGAGGATACCGTATTTTGAAGGATCACTATAATTGTCTGGGTAGAGGGGGCTATAATGATCTCGTCCCTCACAGTTACTAGGCCTAGGACGCATGGTTCGAAGGGGATCTCTTCGGACCCCTCCATGAGTTCTGTAGTTCGCTCAGACTAAACGAGAACGATGGCTCACCAGACAATCTAGTAGGTGATGCTTAAGTAGTTGGTCCTCATAGGGGAGCCACTTTTGGTTAGTATCTCGCTAGTGGAGATTAACTCACCCTGAAGCTTGTGAACCCCTTTAACCGTCCCCTGTATCTTTTTGCACGGGGCGAAAATCGCAATGGCCCTAAAGAAGTGGGTTTGTAATTATAAAGTTCCAATATATTAATGAAGCATATATAAGTTGTGTAGTATATATGTGTTTTCCTTACTATCCATTTGTTGTTATTGATCAAGTGATTGAGTCGTACGCTTCCACATATGCCTAATTGAAAGATAAAAATTAATGGACCGGCGACGCCTCTTGGGACGTCACAAATTAATCTTGTGGTGGATGTTGCGTTTCCATGATGAGGGAAGGTCCGGGGCGTGACAACCTCTCTCCCTCTCTCGTTAAAGGGTGGTCGAGAAAGTTTATGCCTTCAGCGGGTCTCAAGAACTCGCTTCAAGCTCCTCTAGTCATCTACAATTAAGTTGTCGATGATGAGATTAGAGGACGTCTCCAGATCAGGGGATGCCTCCACCATATCTGGCCTGTCCATTGAGATTTCGGTGAGATCTCAGGGGCCAGGATGGCCAAAACAAATCATAAATGGTGGTTCTGAGACCTCAGAGATTTGGCAGTGGGAGAAAAGGCAGAGTGAGGGAAGAGTGTTTTGGGTCAGCAATCAAAGAAAGTAAAGATGGTCGTGGATGATATGACGGAGATACTGATGAGACAAGGAGGAGACGACGATAATGATAGGTGACCACAAACGGCTGGAGACGGTGGCTAATGGTGAAGAAAAGAGGGAGGGTTGGTTGAGTGGGAAGACTTGACATGGATCGTTAGACAGTGTGATAAGCACAACGAGGAGTGCAATAAATATGCATCCATGTTTCCTTTTTGATCTTGTCCCATTTACGTGTTTGTTAACTCTATATCTTTATTGGATGATCAAGCTTGGTCTCCAATTGACGGTAGACTCTTGGTTAATCGCGACATTAAGAATTGGCCTTGATTTTGTGACCTCACCGTGAGGTCCCATTCTCGTACACAAGCGCGTGTGGAGAGAGAGATGCGAGTGCAATGGCCCATCCATGGTAATTAAGCAATGCATCGATCCACAATGGCATCAGAAATGAAGAGAACCATGCAGATAAGCAAATTATCACATTTTACATGGTCACTTGGTAGAATTAGGAAGACTATAACCCCATACATCCACTTTCTACGAAAGATATTGATGTAATTTATGCATAATAGGTATTGGTAGATAGACTAGTTAAGGACACATTCATGTCAATTTCCTAACACTACCTTTGCACGATGATTTTCTCTACTAGTGAAAGAGTTTCAAGATGAAACAAGAAAACTGACTTTAGCTACAGACCTGTCCTCATCTCTTTGGTTTCAAAACTTGCCTTGATCAAAAGTAATTTCCTGATCGCCTCAGTCATGTTCATCCGATTCGGTGGTGATTCCATCGAACATGCAACTCCGACTTCAAATACAGAGATAATGCAGTCTCTGATCCTAATCTCCTGTTGTTGATCACCAGCTTCACTCCAAAGTCTTAAGTCTACGATGTCCATCACTCGATCTGGAAGAGCCATTCGGACAAAGCTATGAAGGTTAAGACTATGCTCAAAAGCCTCTTCAGTGGGTCTCTTCCCAGTGAACATCTCCAATAATAGAATGCCGTAACTGTATGTATCCCCAAGTGTGGAAACCTTTTGTCCCATGCCGTACTCTAAGAATTTCATCAATACATTAAATAAGAATGAACAAAAACTTTCTTTTGAATTTAATTTATAGAAGAAGTTCCTAGATCACGTGGGATTTTGCTTGGTGTCTACTTGCAAGAGCTTGCCAAGACAATTGTGAGGACTCCTGCCAGTGGCGCGCCCAACATAGAGCGATGGCTTGCAAGCCCTCACTCACCCCACGGTCGGGCTCTCCGTGCACGGTAGAGGCCAGGGAATCCTTTGTCGAAGCAAGGCAGAGAGTTACAGACCCCTTGCTGGTTTTTTTAATTTCGTACTCTTTGTTTGACTTTCACTAGGTTTATTAGCTATAGATAATTTTTAGCGCCTATCGCATGCTTAGTGGTAAAAAATGTCACAAAAGTCAGAATGTATCAACTGTAATGAAATGAGATTTTAGGATTTATAAAGTGCACAAAAGATCAGTTAACAAGATATGAAATTTTCTTTCTCCAAAACTACTTAGTGCACCCAAAGTTGTCACCTGTTTGCTAAACAAATTGCCTAAACATCTATAATGACTTTGTGCTCTAGTAGGGTACAGGCGAAAACAGAAAAGGAAGAAAATACATGAAATGAAGGCCTTGGGAGAAATTTTTTAGTGAACTTGCTACATGTGTCAACTAAATTTAGACCATTGGTTGTGACTGAACGCACATAAGATCCACATGAAGCTCCTCATTTTCATGATCTGGATTTAGTTTAATTCATATATCATACTATATAGGAAAAGGTCCACGGTAAGCGGTCAATTACTTACTGTCAAGATCTTAAGTCATGGCATAAGAGAATCGTGAATTCTCGTCAATTTCTTGTACTGTAATTGACTATACGACAATATTAGACACAACCCATTTTCACATCATGAACATGATACTGGATAAAAAACGAACGAGAGAAAGATAAGTAATTTCTTTTTCGGCTGAAGTTATTAATAGGAGAAAGAGGAAATTGTGTTAGGAAAAATAGGTGTCAGAGCATACAAAGCATAACATAACATCAAATCATTGTTTATTCAAACTTTTGACTTTCTCTCATATTACTATCGCAATCAACCAAAAACTAATCGAGAAAATATGATAAATACATACCAGGAGGCACGTAACCAATGGATCCTCTTACTGCTATTGAAGTTGAACTGCCTAGATCTTGAACTCCTGTGGCTTCAACAGACACTGTTGAAATGACCTTTGCAAGCCCGAAATCTCCAACTCGAGCCACCATGTCATTGTCTAGAAGCACATTACTCGGTTTCAGATCTCCATGGACGATTGCTAGAGAACAGCCCTTATGGAGGTATTCGATCGAATTGGCTATGTCGATGGCGACGTTTAACCTCTGCATTAGTTTTAGATTTCTCAATTCGCCATGCTCATCATCTCGTTCGATACTCCTAGGGTGCAACCACTCCTCCAAGCTTCCACTAGCCATGAACTCGTATATTAGAGCTTTGAAGTCATTGCCACGAAAGTCCACGCTGGAACAAACACTTAGTATCTTTATGAGGTTACGGTGTCTAATGGTTCCTAGAGTTTGACATTCGGAGACAAAACTCCTCAAAGCACCTCTTTGCATTAAACTAAGCACTTTCACTGCTATCGTGACACCACCGTCAAGAATCCCCTTATAAACTATGCCGTATCTCCCTTTACCAATTAAATTGGTCTGGGAGAATCTGTCAGTAGCTCTCAAGAGTTCTTCATAAGAAATCCTCAAGAATTGGTGCTCGAAGGATGATGATGTCGAGGCATCAATTCTCTTATGCTTCTTTTTGCAGTAACAAAAGATAGACAGGAACAACAAAGCTAAACATAAACTGACTGCTACAATTGATATCACCATGGTCTTGGTTGTGGAAGACTTCTTAGAGCTTGGTGATTTGCAAAGAGGAAGCTTTAGATGCGGAACACCCCCACAGAGTCGTTCATTTCCGGAAACTGATACAGCACTTGCATTAAGAAAAATTCCACCCTCCGGAACCCGTCCTTCTAGTTCATTGAAGGACATATTCAAGTACTCAAGCAGTGAGAGCTCTGCAAGAAAGCTTGGGATTGGACCCGAAAAATTATTATTGGAAAGATCCATCTCTCGTAGACCCCGTAACGGACGTAAAGTTTTGGGGATTTGACCATGAAAAGAATTAGCCTCTAAGTGAAGCCATTCCAATATCAAGCACTCGCTGATGGACTCTGGGATCAAGCCTGTCAATCTGTTGTAAGATAGATCTAATTCGGCGAGATTCTTCAAAGATCCAACTTGCAGTGGAAGAGATCCACTTAAATTATTATGCGCTAAACTGAAGATGATTGACAAGGAAGAAAGACCCATGATTTCAATTGGAATCGAGCCAATTAGGTTGTTGTTTGAAAGATCGAGCCCATTCAATTGCATACAGTTGCCAAGACTCTGGGGTATGTAGCCTTGGAAATTGTTGGACTTGAGGTCAAGGATATTTAACAACGTCATGTTACCAATTGAAGACGGTATCACTCCAGTAAACATGTTTCCGGTAAACAAAAGACGCTGCATATTGTAAAGTGCTCCGATGGAATCAGGAATGCGACCGGTCAGAAAATTATAGTCTAAACTCAACGTAGACAGGTTGAAGAGATTTCCTAGGGCTGAAGGAATAGTTCCTTGGATCCGATTGTTTGACATAAAAATTCCCTTAATGCTGGAGAGATTGGAGATGGATCTCGGCAATGATCCGTGAAACAAGTTCGAGTTCAGTGAGAGATATTTTAAGCGGGAACAATTAGCTAAAGAAGAAATAAAACTTAAGTCATCCTGTAACTGGTTATCTACCAAACCAATCAAGCGAAGGTCCTTTAACCTTCCCAGATCTTTCGGTATTGGCCCATGGAAACTATTGTGGTAAAGCTCAAGATATTGAAGGCTGGTCGCATTTGTTAATGATGATGGAATTGTCCCAATTAACAGGTTGTTAGAGGCTCCAAGGTAACGGAGAGAAGGGAGAGTGGTGCCAATATCAGACGGAATCGTCCCGGTCAATAACTGAAAACCGACAGAGAAGTAACAAATGTCGGAGAGGTTAAAAATTCCTCGTGGGATCTCGCCAATTAGTTTGTTAAATGAGAGTTGTAAAAATACCAACCTTTTGAGTCTGGACAATTCCTCAGGTATTTCTCCATGCAACGCATTTTTTCCTAGGGAGAATTGTTGTAGTAACGAGAGGTTTCCGATCGAAGGATGAATAGGACCTACGAGACTGTTCTCAGACAAGCCCAATAATTTAAGCCTTGTTAAAGAACCAAGATCGGAATGAATTCTCCCCACAAGCTGATTATCTATGAGATCCAGGATCTTGAGGTTCAAGCAGCAGGAAAGGTTGGAGGATATTGGCCCGCCAAATGAGTTATTACTAAGAATAAGAAGACGAAGTCGAAGCAAGTTGCCTATCTGTGGTGGGATTTCGCCGAGGAAGCTGTTATTCTGTAAAACCATGACCCTTAGAAAAGAGAGGTTACCTATGTGAGGAGATAGGAAGCCTCCCAAGCCTTGTGATCTCAGGACCAAGGATGTGACCCTCCCAAGATGCCTTTTGCTACACAAAACACCTTGCCACTCACAATGAGGGGTAGAATCATTCCAAGAGCTCAAGACTCCAAATGGGTCTTCATGTATTGTGCTTTTGAAGGACACTAATGCAAACCGATCCGTTTGGTTTTGCGAGCAAGCCCCGGGGCTAAGGATTGAGCTCCACCACCACAAGAAGGCAAAGTTGAGCACAAGAAATAGTTGTTTGCCCATCTCCTCCAGTGACCCCCTCTCAGTTTTAGGTGCATTTAACGCCTCTGTCTTGTGCAACTCAATTATTCAAAAACTCACCATGGGAGTTCCGGAAGCTCATCCGAACTTTCTATAGTCCTCTATTTTATGTCCTCTGTCTCGAGGATATATGGACATGCTCTTAAGGCTTCGAACAGCGTGCTCTCCACGCACTCCAAGAAACAATAGAAATCATAGGGTGTAAAGCGTAGCATCTTGACTGTCAAGGTGGCTGCTGATCATCCGGTACATGGGTTAGTTGTCTTTACGAATCATTATTTTAGTTCACGTCATAAATGAATACTGTTATTAATATTTCAAATACACTAAGACTAATTTAAAAATATTGTATAATAAATGATGTGGCCTATTGCTATTAATTTTGCATTTGGCTTATCGCCCCCTTATTTTCTGCCATATGATTTAGTATGTAAATATTAATATATTACATAGCATTGTGCGATGGGAAGCACCTTAAAAAGTTGGGGAGAGAGAAAGCAATAAGGTAATAAGAAAGAAGAAAGGGAGAAAATACCGAATAGACATTTGGTGCCTGATATTCCACGTAGTCCATGCGGACGAAGACTGAAGACTGAAGACTGAACCAAATAAAGATATTGCTTCTTTCCTTAAATATTGCCTTCTCTCTCCCGAAGACTGAAGACCGAACACCAAAGACTGAACAAATTATTATAAAATAAGGCTGAAACTAACCGGAGCTTATAATTAAATCAACGTGAAATCATCAGAAAAATAAACTAGTAACTATAAAGAACTCTCGATATCTATTCTGCGGAAGGAGTCAATAGCAAATAATCCATTGATAATCGAAGAATCACATACTTACAATCACTCACAGGTTCGAATATTTCCCGCACCTTAATTACATTCAAATCCAAAGTGCTTACAAATAAAATATTTTAATTGGATGTAGAACTCTCGCCACAAAATCCATGTTTTTGGAACTCATCCATGCGATCAAAGATAGCGTCGCTGTGCGTCCCTTTCTTTCTTCGTTAAAGAGAGAGAGAGAGAGAGAGAGAGTCCTCTTGTGGGGGAATATAAAATATAGATTTTCTCGGTCCATCTTCCTCAGGATATGTAGATAAGGCCCAAAACCGTACGCCTTCGGTGGAGTCCGACGTGGATATTTATCTTCAACTAGCTTTTTTGTATAATATATTTCTTTTCCTTTTCCAAAAGGAAAAGATTTTCCACAAAATCTCTTTTTGGATGGAAAAGTCATCCAACAAACTTCTTTTTTTTAGTCGAATGAAATAAGTTTTGGCATCTTTTCAATCTAGAAATGTGAAAGCAAAGCAAAAGCATTTTACTTCTAATTTCTTTAATCCGTGATGTGATGTACGTGGATCATGATCTTTATCTAAAGCGAATGTCAATTTTATTTTTCTTGAGGGCGATACATTGTGCAATTAGTCCGATGCTTTTCTTGGTCAAGTCATCAAAAAAGCACTTGGGAATTTCCTTTGGCCCCTCAAAAGAAATGTGCGTGAATCACGCGGAAAGCTTTTTGCTTCCAAAATGAAAAGAGATTGCATTCCCCGTGCACTCAGATCCAAGAAAATTATGAGTGATTTTCGCATTAGAATAGACTAATCGATTCACTAATGCTCTGGATCATGTTGTGAAAAGTATTTTGACCTCTTGACATTGTTTAATACAATAAACTATTCATAGTACAGACGAGGGGACAGAGAGACTAGAAAGCCTTTTTGTTGAAAAAAATTATAACTTAGTTTTTTTTTACTCGATTTTTTTATTTTTTATGAATTAAAAATAGATTAGTTATTATACTTTGGGCCTGGAAAAAATATTATATGTTTATATTTTAACTTACTTATGACTTTATTAAAGTGTTCGGAATATGAACAACATATTTTCTATTATTAATTATTAATCTTTATATTATAATTTTTTCTGGTTCTAATATACAGTTTGACCGGTCCGAGCCATTTCAAGCCTGAGATCCTGAGGATGCCAGGCTGAAAATGCGGACCGGCCCGAAAAAGAATATGGGGGAGTCCTAAATCACATGTCGGCCCTCTTCGGACATGAAAATGTAGGCCATTTGATCTGAGCCAACTCGCTCTTTAGATCTTTTTTTTTTTTTTTCCACCCCTGTAACTAAGTGTCATGGGGGACAAAGTCCTACCCTTTGGGAGTTATTTCTTGAATCTTGTAAAGGCAAAGTGCTATGGCAAAAATCACCTCGTGAATCCATAAGACCACCTCTAGATCAAGTGGATTGTCTATTTGGTACGCATCATCGGATTGATTGTCAAACAAACTTGAATGGGTGCATACCACACTGCAAACCATTTCATTTAGTAAATTTGAGTAAAGTCATAGTACATGTAGTGGTGTCATTCATTTATCAACGTCTCGCTAGTTTTCACTTGTACAACTAAAACAAGAAAGAGAAATGTCAAAAACACTAAGAATATTTCATAAATTTTATGTAATAAGTGGCATGGCATATTGTCATTAATTATCGAATATGGCTTATTATTCACTTCTAATCTGCCATGTGGTCTGGAGATTAAAAGTAATCTATAAGATAGCACTGTCCAATAGGACACTCCTTTAAAAAATTGAGGGAATAGAAAGCAATATTAATATTGGTGCCTCATATTCTACGAATTCCATGGAAACAATGACCGAACACTAGAGACTGAACAAATTGGTGCCTTATATTTGCCATCAATCACGAGAGGACCGAGCAGTGATATTCTTGTCATCTACTGTTGTGCGCTCTCAACACTCATCTTCTTATATTTTATTCTTTTTTTTTTTTTAAATTTTAGATATAGAATAAAGCCTTCATATTCTTGACAAATAGTGGCTCCATCGATTATTTGTATGAACATGAAACACATTGAAAGGTAAAGTTATGTGGAAACTCTTTTCTCTCTTTCCACAAAATTCCTTCTACATCTGCCGTGTCTCGGGTTAAAGTTTTCTCACCTACTTTTGATTGTTTCTTTTGGCCTTTCAAACGAAATTGGTTTGAAGTCCAAGTCAATTATTAGTCAATCACCACAAGCTGAAACATCAAAGTCAAGTAGTCAAGCTTGATGCAATCTCAATTTTTTTAACTTATGTTTGCGGGCAAGTGAGTTCAATATTAAATGCATGAGTAAGATATATATTTTGGGTTATGATTAGATATTTGATGAGAACTTCCGAAAATATTATATGGTGCCTTCTTCATAGAGGTTATAGAAATGCTAAATGTACTAGGAATATGCATTAAATCCTCTTTATTAAATGATTTGTGAAGTTTCCATTGGTCGATTGAATGAAACCTACAAGCTTGTTTTGGATCCTCACACTTTTATTTCCCATTCAAATTATCTCCTATTGTATCATCGCAACGTTCCTTTTTAATTAACTTTAAGGCAATTACCTGCCAGTCAAGCTCACCCCTTGCCCTAGGATGGAGGAAAAAAGGGGCGCCTAGTCCCGATCCCCACGTTAATTATGGTCAAAATACCTCGTCATATCCCATTCTTAGAGCCAGTAGTTGCAATTTCATACGACGTGAAAGCTCCATTAGATAAAACATCAAATAAATGGGATATTGACACTCAAAATTACCCCTATTACCATGTGCTGGTTACAAGGGATGAAAATATTTGAAATCATCCTCGCTGCCATGCGGCATGTGATCTACATCAGGCCAGCCCATGTCAGTCATGAAAACGGAGGATGACCAAGGATTTCAAGAGACCTTGGGCTAGATTTTGATGGGCCTACTAGCATAGATATATTATTCGATGATAAAGTAGTTGATTTCCATGTGTCCAAGCGAAGAGATGATGGCAAAATTTGGGCAGGAACGGTTGATGCTTGAAAAGGCGCCAAAATAAAATAAGAGGAAGACTAATGAAATTGGACATGTATATCATCCCAATGCACACGCCGTTCTCTCTTTTAGTCCTTAAATGAAACTGCTTGATGGTCTTCAGATATCATTAGCCCTCATCTTAAGGCTTTATGGCCTTTGGAAAAAGCTTTCTCATTCATAGGATTTGAGTAGCAAATGAAGAGCATACTTGTTGAACCGACTCGTTTTATCCAATCAAATTTGGAATATTATCCTTCCAATATCACTAGACCTAGAAAAAGAAAGATTTATAGGAACATCGGGGAGAACATAGTAGAGGTTTGGGAAAATTTCTCTTCTTCCGACTTTGCCTCTTACTCAAACATCACCTCTCCTCATAGAGCTGAGGTTAAGGGTTATACAGGCATTTTCATTACCAGTATGACCAAAAAGTATGGCCAAGAAAGCATATTACAGATTGTAGAGAATTATACAAGACTGACAAAATTTCCTTAAATTGATCTTGCCCCATTGATCACTTATACCCTTTTTACAAACTAACGCTGATTCCACGCTTATTTGACGACATATGCCGCGCACATATCACATAGCGCACCCTTTCAAAGAGGCGAAGTAGCGGTATCTTTCTTTCCATTACGAACGACACGCTTCGCCTGCTCCCTCCCCGTGTCCACTAGCGCTCCTGTCCAGAGCGAAGAGAAGGCGAAAAAGCGCCGCCGAAGCAGCATGAGCGGGCTTCTATTTCTATTGCTACGCAACAATAGAGCATAATAGCATTTTGCGCCCACATCTTTGAATTTGAGGGTAAAAAGCTCGCTTGTTATACGGGATCCGACGCATCCAGCAGAGCGAAGCAGCCTTCCATTCTTTTCGGCGGCATCCTTCCGCATTGGCGGCGAGTGGAGTTATGGCACACAGTAAGGTATAAATCTTCCTTGGCTGATATTGGTTTTTAAGTGTGACAATTGGGCACACATAGTTCCACTCCGATCCACTGGTCGACAAATGTGAAATCAATGCATTCTTTTTTCGTAGCCGTCCATTTCAATCGTGCCATTTTTAAAAAAGACCGGGAAAATTTTATTACATCGGATCTCCCTTCGTGAATTACCCCTCAAAGATGGCAAAAAGTACTGGAGCTCCTTTTTCCATTTTCACAATGCCACTGCTAATCGTGTTACTCATATTTCAACCTCTTGCTTGCTTTAGCTTTTACGATAAAAACAAGAAAAAGAAATGTCAATTACTTAGACTGTCTTACGAATTTGGCGTGACATATTGTTATTAATTATCAAACATGACTTATTGTCCACTCATGGTCTGCTATAGCATAGCATTCTGCAATAGGAAAAACCATAAAAAGTTGAGGAGAGAGAAAGCCAAAGAAACGAAATTAGGGTCCATGGCAAATCATGCTCTTTAGCGATCTCGCCGGCTCTTATTTGAGGTAATAGGAAAGAAGCAAGGGAGAACAAACCAAAGAAAGGACAAATTGGTGCCTTATATTCCCCGTCAATTACGTGGGGATTGAGAAGTCCATGGAGACGAAGACTGAACATCCAGTGTATTCAATCGATCTCATTCGATTGAAAACACCCCCGACTATACTTATAAATCACAAATATTCTCTTCAAGTGACAAGTTCATGAGATTGTATTTATTACCGGAGAAATTCATATGGAAGTGCTCTTTACAAGGTGTCATGTACTATCGAAATTCTAGCTACAATCTATCTACAAACATGGTACTACTGTGACGGAGCCAGAGTTCTAACAAAGGAAGGAGGCCCAAATTCTCAATGCATTCTCACTTATAATATGTTTAGCATTTAGTGTTATTACATGGAGAAAAATGTCATCTAATAAGGAAAGTACCGTAGTTTTCGGCGAGGACATTGGGCATATCTCCCTACTAGGGTTCTTTTTACCCTTTTCTTATGGTATTAATTCGCAACTAGTCAAAAGTGAACACGTAAAAGGATGAGACGCCTTCGGGTCTTCAAAGAATATCTACAAGGATGTTCTCCTTTGCTTTAATGTATTTAGTTTCAAAATACCATTTTGGAAACCATTTTACCTATCAAACAAGTTGAAGATGAGAAACTGTTTTAGATTTGAATTTCACCATCTGGGGAAAGGATGAATCTTTTGTTTTGACAAAGAAATGATAAAAAAAATCAGATGGAATTCAATTTCCTCGATTTCATATTTGATAGCTAATGTTTCTTTTAAGTGTAAAATGGTAGTGAAGTTTGACAAGTGAAAACCGTCCCCTCTTATGTTCATGGATGTATCTCTTTCCATCAATTTCTTCAAGCAAAACTGATGTCTAATACTTTTCACTATCACCAGTTCGCTAAATTTGCTTGCCGTAAGAAGGAACTTGCAATGGGGAAGATGCAGCAATTTCTCCTTTAGCACCTCAACTGCACTGCTGTGCTCCCTTTTCCATGGGAGTGGATTCTTCTTTAGGAGCTTTTGCAAGGGGTGCATAAATTTAGAGACTTTTTGGGACGAAATTTCAAAAATAATTGACAGTCCTAACAAACTGTTGAAGCTATTTATGAGAAATATTCAGATCAGGAAACCTCAAGAGTTCTTGGTCAATGTGATCACCAGTGTCACGCCCCGATCCTCCGAGCACGTGCCCATCCCTCCTTGGTCGATTAATAGCGACGTCCCAGGACGCATCGCCGACCCATTTTATTTAAATGCACATGCAGAAGCAATTAGTAAATCCCTAGACGACAACAATATGTGATAGAACAGTAGGACCAATTTTTCTCAAAAGATCTTTCTATAAACACACAGGTTTATACATAGAAGCCTAGAAAAAGGAATCGACTTCCAACAAAAGAGAAATGTCCTAGGACTACTAGTCGGAAATGCTTGCCGATTCTCCAGGTTTCACCTTTTAAACTTCGGGCCTCGGGTCTTCCACCAATGTCAACTAGGGACCTGAAAATGAGTATATAATAACCAGTGAGACAATATCTCAGCAAGTTCTATCCCACTAAGACCCGATTAGGAAACCAATACGCTCTAAGGGCTGCCTAAACACAACACGGTTCAGAGGGCTTACCTTGGCCTCAGTTCCTTCCTACAAGTCAGTTCAAATGATAAATAATGACAATTATATCACTTAATTCAGTCAGACCGAATCATCGATCAATTGACCCAGTCGATTACATATCATGACGACCATCTCTTGGTCGGCCCATTCAATACTATTTATGAATCCGATCAAAATCCAGGATTCCTCAATCAGAGTGAAATATAGACAGTACTATCCTATCTCCAGATGACATATAGAGCCATCGAGCGGGTATGCATAACGTTTTATCTCCGAGACGACATATAGAGTCATCGAGCGGGTATGCATTGTGACATCCTGAATTTCAGGTTCTGATTTCAATCGAACAAGTCGGGCATTTCATTGACACGCTTATAGTTCTTTTCCCTGAGCTGATCACTCATGGGATAACTAGTCTATCAGGTGAAGCCGATAAGGAATCTAAACGCAATAGACTTGAGAGTTCGACTAGGAAACGATTGCTCGACCGTACTAATCTGCAAGGGTCATTACGGCACAGACCGATTAGAGACCGGAGATAGGTCGATTCAACAGAACGATGTAATTCAGTGTGGGTGATTCCACCTAATTGCACAATTCTTGTTGATCGGCACTAGACCGATTTCTCTATCGTTTTGGTACCCTGTGTCCGTATTTGAAACCTCGAGATTTCTACGACAATCAAGAGTCGTCAATGTGTTGGAGATGCACTTTGTGGCTTGAAAATAATCAACCACAGGTCAATTGCACAGAAAATTCCTAAAAGCTACCCGGTAGATTAGGACGCGCTAAAGTCGCGCCAGATTGAAATCAATCGAGAAATTGAACCCGATTATAGAAATTAGAAGTTCTGTCAAGTCACAGTTCATTTTAGGAATGTTGACTCATCTCCAAAAGATTTTTCTACAAACCAAGATTTTTGGCGAAAAAGCAAAGTAATGCCGTTTTTGTTCGGGATTGTCAGATGACCGTTTTTAATCGAATCTTAGGGATGCAAGTTGGATCATTTGACGGGGAAATGTCATGAGAAGGCCGAGGACACATGGGTTGATTTAATTGAGCTTCAATTGGATGGAATTGAGTGAGAATTGATTGAATTTGATGTACAAATGTATGAAATTCGTATACCATGGGGGGAGAGCTATTTTGCACCTATTGGCAAGGTTGTGGAGGAAGATTGAGGAGAGAGAGTGGATGATGTCATGTGATGTCATGGTGGGGGCAAAGCAAATGAGGTTTAGACAAGTGTTGAGCTCTAGTGAGCCACCAAGGAGGCCCCCTCTTCAGCAGACCATCTTCTTCCACCATTCATGGCTTTCTCCATGGTTGAGGCTTAGGAAAAGCTCAAGAGAACTAGAGGAAACCGAGCTTACCAGTCCGTCCATCGTCGCACGCCCGGAAGGCCATCGTCGGCCGTTTTCCTCCCTTGTTTTCCCCTCGTTCCAGTTTCTGCTCCAGCCGACCTTTTGCCAAAGATCCGAGTAAAAAGTTAACTTCACGGTTGAATCAGCGAACGAGCCACCCATCGCCGCGAAGACAACATCCAGACCGTTCCGGAGAACCTCACCGCTTGCCGGAATGATTCTCCGGCAGTCCCGTACGGCCGCCCGAATTCGCCGCTAGCCGGACCGTCTGGACTCGCCCGGTTCCGCCTGTTTCACGTTTTCTTGCTGTTTCGCCCCTTTCCGACCCTTCCTTTGCCCATACCAACCACCAGCAAGATCCCCTTGACCCCCGGGAGCCACCGATTGCCAATCATCCGCTCGCTGGAGCTCTGATCGGCCCGTTTTCACCGTTGAAGTTGCTGGTTTCTTCTCTGCAGTTCAGCTCAGATCAGAAGCAGAAGACAGCATGAAGTTCCAGACTTCGAGGCCTGTTTTCAGTGTCTTCCCGGCCTCCGTTGGTGTCGCTGCTTTGGGATTTATCGACCGCCTTGGTGTTGGGGTCGCCGTGAACTCACCGGCGTGCAAAACCGATGAGTTTATCCTCTAATTCTTGCTTAGTGAGTTAATGATGCTTAAGGGGTGTTTAGATTAGTCTAATTAGGTTTATGTGATAAAATTAGATTATTTTAAAGTAAATTAGATTAGTTGTATGATTAGTTTAATGGATGTTTAATTAGGGCTAATTGTATGATTAAATTAGTGTAATCTTGTTTAAGCCCTAATTAATTATTTTCAATTAATTAATTATTTCGAATTTATAATTATTATTTTATTAAATTATATATTATAATATAATATTTAATTATTTAACTTTCAGAATTAAATTTAATTATTTAATAATTTCGAAAATTATCTTAGGGATGGCCGGTCGTTAGAAGAATTACCGATCGCAAAGAATGCGGTCGGTTTGTGTTAATTGTAAGCTTAAATTGAGAAATTGAGTGATTGATGGTTATGGTTAATTATTCCAATCGATATGTTTCCTCACCAATTGAACCATCTCGCATCCCAATTTTGCGATAAAAAATGGTCCCGGCCTTTTTCTGAATAAAAACGACCCTAGGACGACTTTTTCCCAAAAAGTCTCAGGTTGCAGAAAATTCTTCTGAGACTGAGGCGACATTCCTAGAATTTATTGTGACATCACAGAATTTTCAATTTATGAAATTGGATTCAAATTCGCGGTTAATTTCACTCAGGCGCGTTTTTAGCGTGACCTAGGCTACCGGGTAGTTTTCAGAAATTTTTAGTACAAATAACCCGTGGTCGATTTTATTCGAGCCACAATGAACCCACTCGACACATTGGTGACTCTCGGTTGTCGTAAAAATCTCAATAATTCAAATACGGACCCAGGGTACCAAAACGATAGGAAAATCAGTCGAGTGCCAGCCGACGAGAATTTTCCAATTTAGTGGTGTCACCCACAATTAGCCACACATCTCAATCGAATTGACCTATCTCTGATCTCAAATCGATTTTATACTGTGCCGTAATGGCCTCTAAACATGAGCACGGTCGAGAAGTCGATTCCTGATCGAATTCTCAAGTCTATTGTCTTAAAATTCTTTAATAGCTTCCCTAAATAGGCTAGTTATCTCGATAGTGATCAACTCTGAGAATAGCCCTATAGGCGCGTCGATGAAATGCCCGATTTATTCAAATGAAAACAGAAGTGAAAATTTGGGATTGATATAGCTAGTACGAGTACCTAGAGGGGGGTGAATAGGTATATAAAAGATTTTTCTTGATAATTTCTTGATAATTGCACAATACTTAGATAGTTGAAGGGTTTGCGATAAGTAATAATCAACGTAAGACTAAGTAAAGGAAAGAGAGAATTGAACACGCGATTTATAGTGGTTCGGTTTGATCCAAGCCTATGTCCACTCTTCTGCACTGACAGCCAATTGGCTGGATTCCACTATGAACAAAGAGATGTTACAGTATTGATCTTCCTTGATTTCTAGGTGTAGATGATCTACCACACTCGGTCAAGGTATCACCAAGTATAGACACTCTCTGTGTATACAATTTCGCTCAGACTGTATCGACTAATAATCAAGGTGCTTCAGACTCTGGAATTTCTCTATCGATCACATTCTCAAACAACTAGAACGACTTCCTTTTTATACTCCTTTATGCCATCATACCATTGGCACTTTCCAAAGGAATTCCTCCAATCTACCCGTTGGACGGAATCAATCAAGAAGATCATTCGAGCTATTAAAGGAACCTGACGATAGCCCATCAATCCTGTTCGCCCATACAGTCAGGATCTTGGTTTCCAAGAATAGAACATTCCAAGAATATTTCGTCGACCATCGGATCTTCAATTGATCTAGATACGAACAAAAGAATCCGTTATATTTATCCAACCAAAAAGATCTTCTCCAGATGATAGGATTAAATCCTCAACCATTTACTTCGGCTCTGGATTTCCTTCGCCACTGGATTAGAAAGACTGTCAATGAGAATAGTCTTGAGTCTTGAGTCTTGAGTCTTGAATCTTGAATCTTGAGTCTGGAGATCAGAGAGTCTTCAGACTTTAAACTAGACGATCTGCAGATATCCAGACTAGACTGATAGAAACGTTTTGTTAGCTTCAAAATATTCTGGAAAGATTTCTCCAACAATCTCCCCCTTTTTTATGGTGACAAAACTTTCCTGTAGATTTGAACCACTTTGACCTGCAAAAACATTTCTCAAGCAATATGGCTATCTCATAAAGATTAACAAAACAACCAGACTCTGCATCCACAGAAAATTGGTTAGTCTTTCATGAGTAATACCATATAACAACACTTGATATAAATGCAAACAGTCAAGCATCAAAATCCACAGCCAATTCAGTCAAATTCAAGTTCACTCAAGTCATACTCAAAAACAAACATATTCAACCACAAAAACAAATTTAAAGTCAAAGAAAGTTGGTTGGTTGGTTCAAATTGCTTCTCCCCCTTTTTGTCATCATTAAAAAAAAGGTGAGAAAGGAGTCAGGTCTGCTTGGGAATGCGCACGATCTGGAAATCTCCCATTGACTGGACTACACCTTCTAGCCTCTTCAAGTCTTCCCTTAGTTGAGCTTCCTCCTCTCCTTTGGCATTGGCTTGAAGTTGTAGAGCGAGGTCTTTCATTTTGTCCTCCAGGGTAACTGAAGATGCTTGTCCAGCATTCTTCATGGCTTGAATTTCACAGTTCAGAGCATAGATTTGGCCCCGCATTTCCAGAAGAACATCCATAATACGAAGAAAATTTGCAGAATTGTCCGTCTGTGTACTTGCATTTGCTTTCTCAGATGGAGTGAATGCAAATGATGGCACTTCTGTATAGTCTTGCAGATTTGGTGTCGACGTATCGTGTCCTTCTTCAGGCAATTGAGAAGCTTGAAATTCTTCTGGGTCTGCTGGAGATTGTCTTAGACCTTCACTATTGGCAGCATGAGGTGTGGACCTTTCTTGTTCGAGCTCCCCCTGTCTTTAGGACATCAAAAGGGGAAGAATGATGATCATGCTCTTATGTATCTTGATTCCCCTTCTCTCCAGATTCAACTGCAGACTTTTCTTGCTCTTCTTCTCCTTCTTCTTCAGCTTCTTTCTCCTTCTCTCGCTGCTCTTCTTCTTCTCTGTTCTTGTCTTGCTCCTCTTCTTTTCTCTGTTTCTTCTGATGTTCTGTTGATTGGGGAACAGAACGTCTGGTCCTTATCAAGGCAGTGATTGTGAGATCTTCCTCCTCATCTTCATCCTCCAAGATGAGAGTTCTCTTCTTTTTGGATGAGGCACCAATGGCCTCCTTTCCTTTTCTCTTTGAAGCAGACGGTACTGGAGTCTTCACTCTGAATTTCTCCATTGCCTTGGAAAGTTCTTTCAGACGCATCTTCGTCAACATCTTTAAACCTACCACCATCTTATCGCACGGTCGAACACAAAGTGTGTGTGGCGGTTCAATATTCATGTGTCTGAAGATCTTGGTCACCAGACCTGGGTAAGGCAATTGTCCCTTGTCCTTCGACATTGCTCTGTACATGTGAAAGAGAATAGTGTGAGGGAGAGAGAACTTCTTCCCCGAGTTGATTGCGTACATCAATTTTGCTTCGAAATTAGACACATCAGTCTTTGATGTAGACTTGGGCCTGATGCAATTGATAACAATTTTGTGCAGCACAATATTGATGGCACGCATCCTTGAATAGATGATTTTTCCCTCGATATCTCTATCTTCGACAAGTTCCATTTAGGCACGAGCAACTGAGACTTTGACTGGTTAATAACGTCCTCGTTCAACTCTAATTATGTCCGCCAACATGTCCACGTCTACCACATAATCCTGATCTCGAACACTGAATGATATTCTATTCGCATCTATAAAGCTGAGATTCGAATAGAAATACGCAGTCAGTTGTGCATAACCGTCTGTGGTATTAGTGCAAAAACGTTCCAGTTGAAGCAGACTAAACTTCTCCCTTAAGTTCATATTAACAACATCCAAGAAATCGAAATCGACACTCCTAGGGTTTATCACCCCTCGTTTCAGCAGTCTGAAGAACAAATTCTCCTGTTCCTTCGATTTAAATAACTCCATCCTCTTTCCCTTCACCTTCGCAGCAACACCCATTCTAGGTTGAAAATCACTGAACATTTTATCATCATCGTTCCCATCAGTCGGATTTGGTCCCGACATACGAGGGTCACTGGGAATATTCGCAAGTGCTTCCTATGCTTTACCTTTGGGAGCAATTCCCAAATCCTCCATTCTTTTCAGAAAGATATACTCATTCCCATAATGCTTATCTTTGAGAAAATCATCCACGTATTTCAACGGAGTCCCGGTACTTTTCAACGCACGGTAGAGTTTGTAAATATAAGAGGGTTTTTGGACTCTTACAGGGTTTGCGTCCTCGATTATCTCTTCCTCCGGATGTTGACCCGCACCTTGTGGGGTAGATGGCGTTGAGTGACGTGGTGGAGAGTGAATCGGGCTCTGTTGCTGACTCGATAATTCTTCCTCTTCGGTGAGATCGAAATGGGTAGGTCCCTCCTTCATCCTCTGTGGTCCCCTGTTCGCGATTCTTGAAGACTTTCTCGAAGAAGACATCCTTCCTTGTCGCTGAAAGATTCCTTTACTTGCTTTCCCAAGAAAAGATGACAACTTTCTCGAAGATGAACACGAAGTAGAAATCGGATTGGGAGGAGAATGCTTTTTAGGGTTTTGAAGATTGAAAATGAAAACTATATATATATATAACTTAGTTTTTAAAAGGAAAGTTCAATCGGCACAAGGAAAGTGTACGAATACCTCTTTTCAAAATCAATAACTGCCAAAATTAATCCTTTTGAAAAGACAAGTTTTCATTTTTCACGGAGACTACAAAATAACTGAACGAAAGATCATACCTTTTCGAGTTTAGATAAAATAACAACTCACAGTCTATAGTCATCAATGTCTGAGTCTGAGAGATTAGAGTCTGATGATCATCAACTTTCTGAGTCTGAAGGTTGGAGAGTCTCTAGACTTTAACTTCTTCGAGCTTCAAAATGTTGAGTTTGGAACGGATAAAATCGAATTGATTTTTCTCCAAAGGCTTTGTGAATATATCCGCTAGTTGACTTTTTGAATCAACAAATTGAATCGAGATTTCTCCATTTTGAATATGGTCTCTAATGAAGTGATGTCGAATCTCTATATGCTTTGCTCTTGAATGAAGAATTGGATTTTTGGTGAGATTGATTGTGCTGGTGTTATCACATTTGATTTCTGTGCATGAGTCTTCAATCCCAAAGTCTTGTAGCTGTTGTTTTATCCATAGAACTTGTGAATAGCAGCTTCCAAGGGCTACATACTCTGCTTCTGTTGTTGAGAGAGCTACAGTGCTTTGTTTCCTTGAAAACCAAGACACTGTCCTGCTTCCAAGCAACTGGCAAGTTCCTGAGGTACTCTTTCTATCGACTCTGCAGCCGGCCAGATCTGCGTCTGAATATCCCAGAAGATTAAAGTCTCCCTTCTTAGGATACCAAAGACCGATGCTTGAAGATGAAGCAACGTATTTAATGATACGTTTTGCAGCACTGAGATGGGATTCTCTAGGATCTGATTGAAACCTAGCACAGATGCAAACACTCAACAAAATTTCAGGTCTAGAAGCAGTTAGATAAAGAAGTGAACCGATGATGCATCTGTACAGCTTTTGATCAACTTTCTTCCCTTCTTCATCTTTGTCTATCTTCAAAAAACTTGACATTGGTATATCAGTCTTCTTGCAATTTTCCAATACAAACCTTTTGACAAGATCATTAGCATATTTTTCTTGGTAAATGAAAGTTCCTTCCTTCAATTGCTTTACTTGAAGACCAAGAAAGAATGTTAATTCTCTCATCATACTCATTTCAAACTCATCCTGCATAGACTTAGAAAATTTCTTGCATAGACTTTCATTAGAGGATCCAAAAATAATGTCATCCACATATATTTGAACGAGTAAAAAGCTTTTGTTTTCCTTTTTGATAAATAAAATAGTATCTACTTTACCTTTGACAAAACCATTCTGTAATAAGAACTTGCTTAGTCTATCGTACCAAGCTCGAGGTGCTTGCTTTAAACCATACAATGCATTTTTCAGTCTGAAGACTGAGTCTGGCTTCTTTGGGTCTTCAAGCCCAGGTGGTTGTTCCACATAAACTTCCTCTTGGATAAATCCATTTAGGAAAGCACTTTTGACGTCCATTTGGAATAACCTGAAATTTTTGTAACAAGCAAACGCAAGTAATAGACGAATAGCTTCTAACCTTGCTACAGGAGCGTAAGTCTCATCATAGTCTATTCCTTCTTCTTGCGTGTATCCTTTGGCCACGAGTCTTGCTTTATTTCGTACGACTTTTCCTTTTTCATTCATCTTGTTTCTGAACACCCATTTGGCTCCAATAACAGTTTTACCTTTTGGTTTAGATGTCAATTCCCAGACATCATTAATGTTGAACTGTCTGAGCTCCTCTTGCATAGCTTCGATCCAGCTTTCATCAGATAAAGCTTCTTCTATGCTTTTTGGTTCAATTTCAGAAATGAGAGCCACAGCACTAGACTCTTCACGTCTTTTGGATCTGGTGCGAATTCCTTCATTAATTTCGCCCATAATGAGATCTTTGGGATGACTGGACTTATGCTTCCAGTTACTAGATGATTTGTCTGGATGATGATCTCTTTCTTTATTTGAATCTTCATGAACATCTTGATGCTAGTCTTCCAGAGTCTGAGACATTTCTTGAGTTGTGAGCTTTGGAAGGTCTGGAGCAGATTCAGACTCTTCATCCGAGTCCGATTTGGATTCATCTTGCGTAGAGTCTTAAAATTTGACATTCATTGACTCCTCCACCGACTGGCTCTTCTTGTTATAGACTCTGTAGGCTTTGCTTGATGTAGAATATCCAAGGAAGATGCCTTTATCTGATCTTTCTTCAAACTTACCAACTTGATCCTTTGCATTTTTCAATATAAAGCATTTGCAACCGAACACATGAAAGTATGAAATAATGGGCTTCTTACCTTTGAATAATTCATAAGGGGTTTTCTCAAGAATAGGTCTTAGGAAGACTCTATTGATGATATAGCATGCTTGTTGAAACGACTTCAGCCCAAAATCGTGAAGAAATTTTACTTTCAATTAAAAGAGTTCTAGCCATTTCTTGAAGAGATCTATTCTTTCTTTCCACAACTCCATTTTGCTGAGGAGTGTATGGAGAGGAGAACACATGCTTAAATCCAGATTCATCACATAATTTTGTAAAATCTTGATTTTCAAATTCATCTCCATGATCTGTTCTTATACTTGAGATAACACATCCTTTTTCATTTTGAACATTTTTAGCAAATTTTTCAAAATACGAAAAGGTTTCTGACTTACTTGCAAGGAAATATACCCAAGTAAAGCGGGAGTAATCGTCCACAATTACTAGGCAATATTTCTTACCTCCAATACTCTGGGTTCTGGTTGGTCCGAAGAGATCCATATGCAGCAACTGTAGTACATGATTAGTAGAGACATGATTTATTGGCTTAAATGAATTTCTTACCTGCTTTCCCAGAGTACATGGTGTGCATGGATCGGACTTTTGATATGGTAATTTGGGTAGACCTCGAACAAGTTGCTTTGATGAGATTTTGGCTAGTTGCTTCATGTTGACATGACCAAGCTTTCTGTGCCATAAGCTTGCTTCATCTTGAATTGAGATTAGGCATTGTGATTCATTTAATTTCATGTCTAAGAGGTAGATATTTCCATGTCTTCGACCCATGAAAGACTGAGTAGAGTCTTTACTGATTCCAGAGCAAATTCCTTCTTGAAATGAGATCTTGAAACCGGTATCACACAATTGGCTAATGCTGAGAAGGTTATAGTTGAGTCCTTCCACTAGAGAAACATTGCTTATTGTGAGATTTCCAATTTTCACAGTTCCAAATCCCACAATGCTTCCTTTGCCGTTTCTTCCAAATGAAACATTTCCACCGTTTACTTGAACAAGCTTTATGAAGCACTTTGAGTCTCCGGTCATGTGTCTTGAACATCCGCTGTCAAGATACCACTTTACCTTTTTATTAACGGAGACTTGCATTTAAAAGAGAGTCTCAAGCTTTCTTTGGTACCCAAATTTTCTTGGGTCCTTTGGTGTTAGTAGGATAAACATTATTAGGCTATACTTTCTTAACAGGCTTCCAAACCATAGGACACTCTTTTTCAAAGTGATCCTGACTGTTACACTTAGAACACCTTAGAGCATTTCGACCTACAGACTTTACAAAAACTTTCTTGAAATGATTTTTGTAAGCCTCTCTCGACGGTCTTTTCTTAATTCTTTCTTTTACTTTAGGAAAATCAATCAAGGGAATTGTTTCTGCTGTCATGCCTAGACCAAACTTATTGAAGTAAGGTCTTTGAACTGAAAAAACTTTTTCAAGCTTTTCGGATCCTATCGAAAATTTCTTTGAAATATTTGATAAGTCATTTTTTAAGAAAACATTTTCTTTCAAAAGATTATTTTCTTTTTCTTTAAGAGTAGAAACATTCAAGTCTAAACTTTTAACTCTTCCTTCTAAAATGGTTTCCTTTTGTTTTAGAGCTGAGTTTTCATTTTTAAGTTCGGAAATCCTTTTGAGAGAAGACTTAAGATTAAAACACAATTCATCACTGTATTTATAAACTTTGACAGGAATTTTAAAATCACTTACCTCAAATTCACTGTTCGAGTCTAATCCAGACCTGAGTCCGAGTCCGAATGTGCCATCAGACATATGTTGGCATATTCATTATCACTTTCTTCACATTCTGTATCACTCCAGGTTTCGGCTTTGAGAGTTTTTCTAAACTTCTCAGCTTTTCCTCTTTTCTTCTTCAGAAGAGGACAGTTGAGTCTGATGTGTCCCTTTTTCTTACATTCGAAGCAGACTACATCTTTGTTCGGTTACTCATCATCAACAGACTTGGTCTGCTGTCTCTGGAAACTTTGTTTCTTTGAGTTGAACCTTCTACATTTTCTATTCAGTTTTCTGAATCTTCTTATTATGAGAGCAAGCTCCTTGTCGTCCATATCATCTCCTGAATCTGGATCATCAGAATCATCATTTGATTTTAATGCAATGGATTTCTTACCTCTTGGATCTTCGTCTTCATTAATTCGTTCACTTCATAAGAATGAAGAGTTCCAATCAGCTCGTCGACAGATAGAGGCATAATTCTTTGCGTCTCTCTTATTGAAGTTTTTATATGATTCCAGTCCTTGGAGAGTCCACGCAGAGCTTGTTCACCTTCATGGGATCAGAAATTTTTTGTCCTTGGTTCTCAAGACCATTGACAATATCGTAAAACGACTAAACATGTCGGTTATAGATTCTCATGGTTTCATTTTGAAGGCTTCATATTGATCGAGGAGAATGTTGATTCTGGTCTCCTTCACTCGATCTGTTCCTTCATAAGTGATATGTAATCTGTCCCATACTTCTTTTGATGTAACACAAGAAGATATTCTGTTATATTCAGTTGGAGACAAGGCACAATATAAAGAGTAAATTGCTTTTGCATCGAGTGCTTGTCTCTTGTTTGTCTCTTCCTGAGTCATTCCGCTGGTCTCAACAATTTCTTTCCCTCTTTCAGAGACTGATGCAACAGTAGAAGTGATTCCTCTTTCCACAACATCCCATTCCAAAGGATCCTTTGATCGTAGGAAAGCTTTCATCTTGTTCTTCCAGATGTTGTAATCATTTCCATCAAAATAGGGTGGTCTGGTATAGCTTTGCCCTTCCACCAGCCCTGGTGCTAGCATACTAGCCATGGATCTTTTACTCTGAAGTAAAACACTTCAAATAAAGTAAGAACACGAGCTCTGATACCAATTGATATAGCTAGTACGAGTACCTAGAGGGGGTGAATAGGTATATAAAAGATTTTTCTTGATAATTTCATGATAATTGCACAATACTTAGACAGTTGAAGGATTTGCGATAAGTAATAATCAACGTAAGACTAAGTAAAGGAAAGAGAGAATTGAACACGCGGTTTATAGTGGTTCGGCTTGATCCAAGCCTACGTCCACTCTTCTGCACTGACAGCCAATTGGCTGGATTCCACTATGAACAAAGAGATGTTACAGTGTTGATCTTCCTTGATTTCTAGGTGTAGATGATCTACCACACTCGCTCAAGGTATCACCAAGTATAGACACTCTCTGTGTATACAATTTCGCTCAGACTGTATCGACTAATAATCAAGGTGCTTCAGACTCTGGAATTTCTCTATCGATCACATTCTCAAACAACTATAATGACTTTCTTTTTATACTCCTTTATGCCATCATACTGTTGGCACTTTCCAAAGGAGTTCCTCCAATCTACCCGTTGGACGGAATCAATCAAGAAGATCATTCGAGCTATTAAAGGAACCTGACGATAGCCCATCAATCCTGTTCGCCCATACAATCAGGATCTTAGTTTCTAAGAATAGAACATTCCAAGAATATTTCGTCGACCATTGGATCTTCAATTGATCTAGATACGAACAAAAGAATCCGTTATATTTATCCAACCAAAAAGATCTTCTCCAGAGGATAGGATTAAATCCTCAACCATATACTTCGGCTCTGGATTTCCTTCGCCACTGGATCAAAAAGACTGTCAATGAGAATAGTCTTGAGTCTTGAGTCTTGAATCTTGAATCTTGAGTCTGGAGATCAGAGAGTCTTCAGACTTTAAACTAGACGATCTGCAGATATCCAGACTAGACTGATAGAAACGTTTTGTCAGCTTCAAAATATTCTGGAAATATTTCTCCAACAGGGATGTCACAACAAGGGTAGAATGTCCATTAGATTCATATGAGTCCAACAAATTTTAGATTATGTAAATTCCATGTGGTAATTAACCACCCAAGTCAAGAACTATGATGCACTAGATTGACATGACCTAGTGCATTTAATGTTGCCCCAACATATAAAGTGTCTTGTATTGTTTTAGTGGGCATAATGAGACAAATATTTCAAGAGTACTGTTACATGTACTTGACTAGCAATTTCTTACTAAATGACAAGGCGGCTGTGTGGCTTGCGACATATCATTAACAGGTGTGAAGCCATCAATCAAACTAAAGATTATATTAGAAGGGGAAATAAACATAAATGGGGTTGGATCAAATAAGAAAAATTTAACTTATTATATTGTTCTAACAAATGTCCTTTGAAAAATCCTCTCAAGATGCCACTAAAGTATGGTCGACGATCCTTGAAGCTCTTCACATCTTTTGAATGCAAGCACAAGAAATAATGAGGCCATAAAGGTATTGAACATATTTGAACTTTATAAGGATGATCAAATAGATTTTAGTTTTGAAGATGATCTGCATACAACTTATAAATGATTCAAGGGGTCAACTTCATACTATACAATTTATAGTAAACTATTTTGAAATGTCTGAGGTCACATGACGAACAAGTCGGTGGCTTATATTAACAATGACCCTCCTCCAGATGACCTCTAGAAAAATGAATAAAACCCTCGTTTAATGATAGTTTAATGATATTTACTCTGTCGATATAAACACAAAGATCAAATCATTATCACAAATCAACTAATTTTTTTGTATAATATATTTCTTTTCCTTTTCCAAAAGGAAAAGATTTTCCACAAAATCTCTTTTTGGATGGAAAAGCCATCCAACAAACTTCTTTTTTTTAGTCGAATGAAATAAGTTTTGGCATCTTTTCAATCTAGAAATGTGAAAGCAAAGCAAAAGCATTTTACTTCTAATTTCTTTAATCCGTGATGTGATGTACGTGGATCATGATCTTTATCTAAAGCGAATGTCAATTTTATTTTTCTTGAGGGCGATACATTGTGCAATTAGTCCGATGCTTTTCTTGGTCAAGTCATCAAAAAAGCACTTGGGAATTTCCTTTGGCCCCTCAAAAGAAATGTGCGTGAATCACGCGGAAAGCTTTTGCTTCCAAAATGAAAAGAGATTGCATTCCCCGTGCACTCAGATCCAAGAAAATTATTAGTGATTTTCGCATTAGAATAGACTAATCGATTCACTAATGCTCTGGATCATGTTGTGAAAAGTATTTTGACCTCTTGACATTGTTTAATACAATAAACTATTCATAGTACAGACGAGGGGACAGAGAGACTAGAAAGCCTTTTTGTTGAAAAAAATTATAACTTAGTTTTTTTTACTCGATCTTTTATTTTTTATGAATTAAAAATAGATTAGTTATTATACTTTGCGCTTGGAAAAAAATATTATATGTTTATATTTTAACTTACTTATGACTTTATTAAAGTGTTCGGAATATGAACAACATATTTTCTATTATTAATTATTAATCTTTATATTATAATTTTTACTAGTTCTAATATACAGTTTGACCGGTCCGAGCCATTTCAAGCCTGAGATCCTGAGGATGCCAGGCTGAAAATGTGGACTGGCCCGAAAAAGAATATGGGGGAGTCCTAAATCACATGTCGGCCCTCTTCGGACATGAAAATGTAGGCCATTTGATCTGAGCTAACTCGCTCTTTAGATCTTTTTTTTTCCCACCCCTGTAACTAAGTGTCATGGGGGACAAAGTCCTACCCCTTGGGAGTTATTTCTTGAATCTTGTAAAGGCAATGTGCTATGGCAAAATCACCTCGTGAATCCATAAGACCACCTCTAGATCAAGTGGATTGTCTATTTGGTACGCATCATCGGATTGATTGTCAAACAAACTTGAATGGGTGCATACCACACTGCAAACCATTTCATTTAGCAAATGTGAGTAAAGTCATAGTACATGTAGTCGTGTCATTCATTTATCAACATCTCGCTAGTTTTCACTTGTACAACCAAAACAAGAAAGAGAAATGTCAAAAACACTAAGAATATTTCATAAATTTTGTGTAATAAGTGGCATGGCATATTGTCATTAATTATCGAATATGGATTATTATTCGCTTCTAATCTGCCATGTGGTTTGGTAGATTAAAAGTAATCTATAAGATAGCACTGTCCAATAGGACACTCCTTTAAAAAATTGAAGGAATAGAAAGCAATATTAATTTTTTTTTTTTGTATTGGAGGAACCGGCTTGCAGCCGACAACCGCGCCGTAAACCCCCAAGTGACACTTAAGCAGGAGGACCCACCACCCCTGAGTTACACTTAATACACCTAGCGCCTTCCCTGGGTTTTGAACCCTTCACCTTTTCGTTGAGGATCAGCAGAGTCTTATCCAGTGGAGCCACCGCGGTCGGTGGTACAATATTAATATTGGTGCCTCATATTCTACGAATTCCATGGAAACAATGACCGAACACTAGAGACTGAACAAATTGGTGCCTTATATTTGCCATCAATCACGAGAGGACCAAGCAGTGATATTCTTGTCATCTACTGTTGTGCGCTCTCAACACTCATCTTCTTATATTTTATTCTTTTTTTTTTTAAATCTTAGATATAGAATAAAGCCTTCATATTCTTGACAAATAGTGGCTCCATCGATTGTTTATATGAACATGAAACACATTGAAAGGTAAAGTTATGTGGAAACTCTTTTCTCTCTTTCCACAAAATTCCTTCTACATCTGCCGTGTCTCGGGTTAAAGTTTTCTCACCTACTTTTGATTGTTTCTTTTGGCCTTTCAAACGAAATTGGTTTGAAGTCCAAATTGAGTAGTCAAGCTTGATGCAATCTCAATTTTTTTAACTTATGTTTGCGGGCAAGTGAGTTCAATATTAAATGCATGAGTAAGATATTTATTTTGGGTTATGATTAGAAATTTGATGAGAACTCCCGAAAATATTATATGGTGCCTTCTTCATAGAGGTTATAGAAATGCTAAATGTACTAGGAATATGCATTAAATCCTCTTTATTAAATGATTTGTGAAGTTTCCATTGGTCGATTGAATGAAACCTACAAGCTTGTTTTGGATCCTCACACTTTTATTTCCCATTCAAATTATCTCCTATTGTATCATCGCAACGTTCTGTTTTAATTAACTTTAATGCAATTACCTGCCAGTCAAGCTCACCCCTTGCCCTAGGATGGAGGGAAAAAGGGGCGCCTAGTCCCGATCCCCACGTTAATTATGGTCAAAAGACCTTGTCATATCCCATTCTTAGAGCCGGTAGTTGCAATTTCATACGACGTGAAAGCTCCATTAGATAAAACATCAAATAAATGGGATATTGACACTCAAATTACCCTTATTACCATGTGATGGTTACAAGGGATGAAAATATTTGAAATCATCCTCGCTGCCACGCGGCATGTGATCTACATCAGGCCAGCCCATGTCAGTCATGAAAACGGAGGATGGCCAAGGATTTCAAGAGACCTTGGGCTAGATTTTGATGGGCCTACTAGCATAGATATATTATTCGATGATAAAGTAGTTGATTTCCATGTGTCCAAGCGAAGAGATGATGTTGAAGACATAGAATTCAGATAAAATTGATGGCAAAATTTGGGCAGGAACGGTTGATGCTTTAAAAGGCGCCAAAATAAAATGAGTGGTAATACTTACTGAACAGGTAATAAGGCAACGAGATATGGATAAAGCGGTTAAGCAAAGAACATGGAGTGACTTTTAAGGAGGAAACAACTGGCCACCAACACTTGCCAAATTGGCCCATAAATACCGTAGCCAATCCAATAGAGAGCCTCCCCTGCAACCCCCGAGCAACACACAAAATTCCTTGATCTTACCTTTTTATCTTAGCCTAGTTTAGTTTAGCTGTAACTGTAGATTCCCGTCGTAAATTCAATTGTGATGAATGTCTATATCCTAGGTAGAGCTGTTGATTAGATTCCTATGCTATCCTATCGTCCAATGTTGTCAATTAAATTCCAACGTTGTGTCCTTATATCCATTTCGGAGCAGTACCTATTAGGTGTTGTTTCCACCATCCAACGTCGACGATTAAATTCCGACATTATGTCTTCATATCCATTTAGGAGCAGTATCTATTAGGTGTTGTTTCTACCGTTCAATGTTGTCAATTAGATTTCGATGTTGTGTCCTCATATCTATGTAGGAGCAGTGTCTACTAGGTGTTGTTTCCACAGTCCAATGTTTTCGATCAAATTTCGATGTTGTGTCTTCAATTCTAATTGGGAGCAGTGCATTCTTGGTATCGTCTTCTGTAACATCCTGATTTTCCAATTCTATTTTCAATTGAATGAGTCGGGCTTTACATTGACGTGCCTATAGCTCTTTTCTCTGAGTTGGCCACTCATAAGATAACTAGCCTATTAGGTGAAGCCGTTAAGGAATCGAAATACAATAGACTTGAGAATTCGACTAGGAATCGACTGTTCGACCATGCTAATCTGCAAGGGTCATTACGACACAGACCGATTAGAGACCGAAGATAGGTCGACTTAACAAAGGTATGTGATTAAGTGTAAAATTCTTGTCCATCGGCACTAGATGGATTCCTTTGTCATTTTGGTACCCTGTGTACATATTTGAAATCTCGAGATTTTCACAACAACCGAGAGTTGCCAATGTTTCAAAGATGTACTTTGTGGCTTGAAATTAATCAACCACGGGTCAATTGCACGAAAAAGTTCCTAAAAGCTATCCGGTAGGTTAGGACGCGCTAAAATCGCGCTAGATTAAAATTAACCGCGAAATTGAATCCGATTTCAAAAATTGAAAGTTCTATCATGTCACAAGTCATTTTAGGAACATCAATTCACCCTCCGAAGATTTTTCTACAAACCGAGATTTTCGGCGAAAAATCCAAAGTACAAGCATTTTGGATCGGAAAATTCATAGGTCCGTTTTTGGTTGCATTCTTGGGATTCAAGTTAGACTAATTGGTGAGGAAAAAGGTTGATTAGGATGATGGCACCTTGGTTGGATTTTTGGACAACAAATTGAGCTCAATTGGATGAGAATTGAAGGGGAATTGAATGGAATTGATGTGTAAATGTCCAAATTCGTAGGCCATGGGGGACACAACATTTTGGACACCTTGGGAGGCTTCTTGAGGAAGCTTGGGGAGAGAGAATTGGTTGAACATGTGGGTTGACATGCTGGGGGCATGTGATGAGTGTGTTGGCCAAGTGTTGAGGCCTTAGAAGCCACTTTGGGGTCCCCCTCTTTAGCTGAGCCTTCTTCCTCCTTGAAGCTTGGCTTTCTCCATTACTAACGTCATTGGAAAGCTTGAGAAACCAGAGAAACTGGCCAACCTTACTCCCCCCTTCAGCCAAGTAGTCGCTCGAGCCTGTCATGCCCCTTGCCGTTGCTCGCTCGCCCTTCGCTCGCCGTCACGCCTAGCGAGCTGCGCCCGATCATCCCGCCTGGTCCACGCCTCTTCGCCGTCCTCCGAGTCTCCCTAGTTGTTGTCGAGGTTGCCTGAGCAAATGCCGCCGCCGTGCAGTCCCCAGAACAACCCGCTAATGCCACTGGACCGCCGCTGCTCGCACCTGCTCACCTGCGTGCACCGTCTGCTGTCCTCGCACCTAGCCGTTGTTTCGTGCCTTCTCTCACATCCAGCCACATCCCCCAAGCTCCTCAGGCCACCGTTGAAGCCACGCCACCACCGTTCAACCGCCAGAGTCACTTGCCTAAGCCGCTGCAACCTTCACCGTCTCTCCTTGCCACTTCAAGCCGCTCGAGTAGCCCTTCGTTCCAGCAAACAGAAGCCGAAGACAGCAAGGGTCTTAAGACTTCAAGGCCTATTTTCAAGCCCTTCCGAGCCTTGGTTGGTGTCGTCGCTAGGAGGTTTATTGCCCGCCTTGGCGTTGCCGTCGCCGTGGACTCATCGGAACGTTAATCCAGTGAGTTTACTCACTAAACTCTGCTTATGGAGTTAATTATATTTAAGGGGTGTTTAGAATAGGCTAAGCATGTTTAGGTGGTTAGATTAGCTTATTTAAATGTTAATTAAATTAGATGAATGATTAGTTTAGGGATAGATTAATTAGTTTAATTATGCAATTAGATTAATGTAAGCATGATTAGACTTCTAATTAATTAATTATTTAAATGATATATTATTTTATTATATTATTTTATATTTAAATTAAATTAATTTTCGGAATTTATTTAATTATTAATTAATTAATATTTTTCGAGAATTATCTCGAGAGAGCTACTCAATAGAATTTCGAGCTAATCGCGATGGTATGTTTAATTTTACGTAATTGAATGTTGTATTGTGAAATTGAGTGATGTTGGTCGAAAATGAATATTATTTAATTATATTATTTTATATTTAAATTAAAGTCATCTTGTGTGAGCATTGATAGAAGTCAGCTTGGGTGAGCAATAGTGTACCTCAGCTTGTGTGAGTAGCGATTTATTGAATTGATAAACCGATGTGTGTCAGTAGTTCATGCTTCTGTGAGTATTGATTAACTAAATTGATAGATCGATGTGTGTTGGTAGTTCATGCTTGTGTGAGCAATGATTGAATATGAATTTGTACTGACGTGCAGGAAGGAACTAAGGCGAGGTAAGTCCTCTGATTTGTGTGACTAGGCCTCTAGGCATATTTCCTTCCTAGTCGGAGTTTACGGGGGTGAACTTGCTGAGACAATGTCTCACCCCGTCGTGGGCTCAACATTTTTAGGTCCATAGATGGCTGCTCCTCCTGAGTGTTTTGGTTGGCCGATGAGGGTTACCGAGCGAGTTTCTAACTACCGTGATCCCGGAAGTCACTGGGTCTACGAACTTGTAGTAACCGTCGTCTGGGTCGAAGAGGGTTTACCTCATAGGGTACCTCATCAATTTAGGGTGTGGTTTCGCTTTGGACCCAATGAATTTCGTGTCGGTCCCCTTCGGGGTTTTGAAGTTCTTGATGTGGTAGTAGATGTCGTTCTAGGCAAGAGTGCAACAAACCCTCATGATGGTGTGGTGGAGGACTCAACACCCACAGAGCCTGTGGAGACCGAAGGATCGGCGAACGTGCATGACTAGCTGGTCATAGGACAGTTCCCTTTTTGTTGAGCTGGTCTTTTGTAGACTGCTATTGTATATAAACCCTATGTGTTTATAAAGTAGTGTTTTGGTGATGATTTGGGTTCCTGCTTCTTCCTATCCCAAGTGTAACATCCTGATTTTCAAGTCTATCTTCGATGAGATGAAATGGGCTTTTCATCGATGCGCCTATAGCACTTTTCTCTTAATTGGTCACTTACGAGTTAACTAGTCTATCAGGTAAAGCCGTTAAGGAATATAAACGCAATTGACTTGAGAATTCAACCAGAAACTAATTGTTCGACCGTACTGATTTGCAAAAGTCATTACGGCACTGTCAAAATCGACCAAAGATCGAAGATAGGTCGATCCGACAAAGGTATGTGATTAGTATGTGGGTGATTCCACCTAACCACAAAATTCTTGTCGAATGACACTAGATCAATTTTTCTGTCGTTTCTGTACCTTGTATCCGTATTTGAAACCTCGAGATTTCCATGACAACCGAAAGTCATCAATGTGTCGAAGATGTACATTGTGGCTTGAAAATAATCAACCACAGGTCAAATACGCCAAAAAATCCTAAAAGCTACCCTGTAAATTAGGACGCGCTAAAACCACGCCAAATTGAAATTAACCGCGAAATTGAACCCGATAAAGTTCTTTCATGTCACAAATAATTTTAGGAACGTCGACTCATCCTCAGAAGATTTTCCTGCAAACCGAGATTTTCGACGAAAAATCAAAGTATGGTTATTTTGGATCGGGAAATTGGTAGGCCCATTTTTTTATCGCATCTTTGGCCGTCAAGTTGGATCAATTGATGGGGAAAATCATAAGATGGACGAGGACACCTTGGCTGATTTGTTTGGGCTTCAATTGGATTAATTTGAGTGAGAATTAATTGGAATTGAAGGGGAAATGTTACAAATTCGTAGCCGCCATGGTGCACAACTTTTTGGATCATTTGGCAAGCTTCTTGAGAAAGCCAAGGAGAGGAAAATAGCTGATGAGGGCCAAGGCTGGTGGGGGCAAGAGATGGGAGAATTGGACAAGTGTTGAAGGCCTAGGAAGCCTTTGGGGACCCCCTCTTTTCAACAGCATTCTTCCTCCTTAAAACCCACCTTTCTCCATTGTTGAGGTTCCTTGGAAGCTCAAGAGAACCAGAGAAAACCGAGTAGACTAGCCCCCTTCACCGTCGACCACCACTAAAGCCACCAAACCCTCTTTCCTCCCCTATTTTCCTTCCTTCTAGTTTCTGCTCCAGCTGACCTTTCTCCAAAGATCTGAGTTAAAAGTTGCCTTCTCGTGCGAATCAGCCTTCGTGCCACCCACCACCGTGCTCATCACATCCAAACCGTATGGAAGAGCCCGGCCTCGCGCCGAACAGAGCCGCTGGCCATCCCGTCCGCCAGAAACAAGCCGCCGCTTACTGGTCCGTCGATCCCTTGCCCGCTTGCACTATTTTGCGGTTTTCACGATTTTCTCCCCATTTCAACCCTTCCACCGCCCGTCCCAACCACCAGCACATCCCCCCTTGACCCCAAGTGCCGCCGATTGCCGGCCACCCGCTCGCCGGAGCTCCGATCAGCCCTTCCTTGCCGTTTAGCCACTGGTTCTCTCTCTGCAGTTCAACCAAGAACGGAAGCAGAAAACTAGCAAACCGTGAGGTCTTTGTGGCCCGTTTTCAAGCCCTTTCTTACCTCGCTTAGTGTCGTCACTAGGAGGATTGTCGCTCGCCTAGGTGTCGCCATCGCCATGGACTCACCGGAACGCTAAACCGATGAGTTTACTCACTAAACCTTGCTTATGAGGTTAATTATGCTTAAGGGTTGTTTAGATTAGACTAAGCATGGTTAGGTGGTCATATTAGTTTAATTAATTCTTAATTAGATTAAGGGATGTGATTAGGATGTGATTAGTGTAGTGGATAATTAATTAAGGCTAATTAGGTGATTAGATTAGTGTAATCTTGATTAGGCCTTAATTAATTATTTTAAAATAATTAATTATTTCAAATTTATAAATATTATTATATTAATTTATATTAATATAATATAATATTATTTAATTTAATTTAATTTCAAAATATATTTAATCATTTATTATTTTTCGAAAATTAGACCGAGATAGTCGGTGATGAAATTTCGTCTTGAATGCTATGGTGTGTTCAGATTATGCAATTGATTGATGGATTGTGCAAATTAAGTAATGATTGTGAAAATATGATATTTATCAGAAAATCCCAGGTGTCGAGTTTTGACACCGAAAATGGATTTTAAGTACTATATCAAATAGTGGGGTTTGAAAAGAAAATGTATCAGTTTTTCTGGTTCGAATTGATTGTGTACCCACACACAACTATTTTCCCGAATGTTTTTAAGATGAATAAAATAGGCCAGGATCACTATTTTAATTTAGGCATTTGTGTGCAATACACAGTATCCTGGGCCAAGATTGATTGGTCGTGTGTTGGTTAAAGAGAATCCATCTCGAGCATTTACGCCGGACATTACTAAATCCCTTTTCGGTTTAACCATGCATTAGGGTATTGGGTCGCAGTAGATTCTAGACCTATGCTCCTTCGAGAAAGCCGTCTATGAGAGACGTAGCCGTGCTCAATGGGGAAGGGACGATGCCTGGTTACGCCAATAGACCGCCAAACATGGGAGTCAACAATACCCTAGAGGGGTTTAGTTAACAATTGGAACGCATGATTGATTGAGTTTGATGCATCTAATTATGAGACAAGACTGTGTGACATGGTACGGAATGTGTCATAACGGTTTAACCTTATAATCGGGACTCTTGTGATTTATTGAGTAATTGAGGTGTTTCAATTGTTATATGCATTAATTATATGCAATTGTGAAATGAACTGTGCTGACGTGCAGGAAGGAACTGAGCGAGGTAAGTCCTCTGTTCTAATTGTGTGGTTATGTGGCTAGAGCGCCCTGATGGCGTATTTCCTTCTTAATAGGAGTTTAGGGGATGGACTTGCTGAGACATTGTCTCACCCCGTCGTAGGCTAAATTTTTAGGTCCTTAGATGGTGGCCGTGGAGGACCAGCAACCCCGGAGTCTATGGAGGTGGAGTCTAAAGGATCGGCATATGTGTCCAACTAGTATATCGTAGGACAACATCTTTTTGAGAGCCAACCTTTTTGTAGACTTTTGACCAAACTCATTTTTGTATCTAAACCCGATGTTTATAAAAGTATGCTTTTGTGAAATGTGCCCTACTTTCCTATCTCATGTCGTTTGTTGTCAGGGGTATTTGTTTTGCTTTCGTATGTGCATTAAAAATAAATGGGTCGACGACGGCTCCTGGAAACATCACATTTGTATTGACCGAAGTGGGATGTGCGCGCGCTCGACATTCGAGGCATGACACCAAGCATTTGTTGTCAAGGGTATTGTTTCGCTTCTGGATGCGTATTAAAATGAATAGGTTGGCGACGCGTCCTGGAACATTGCAAATTTATTGACCACTGAGGAATGGACATGTGCTTGAGGATCGGGGCGTGACATCCCCACCTCGGAGTGGTGTCAGAGTTGGTCGATAGTTGGAGTGATAAGGTGTGATAGATTCTTGGGATAGTAAGTAGAAACGACCTATATTTCATGCTGATGCATGTGATTGTTAGCTGAGTGGTAAATTGTTTAGTGTGGGATCACTCAAATTCTAATATGGTATTGGAATTGGAAAACATGTATCTATAAGGATCTTGTAGATGAGTGATCAGGAGCAGAGGACTCCCAGAAAGAGGACCATAGGTCCAGTTACTCAAGGTAGTACGCCGGCCAGGGTCGGTACCCGAGGTGGCCGTGGTAGAACGCAGGCTAAGGCCAGCGCTAGTGGAGTAGCACTGCCTCCTGTTGGTGCTGGGGTAGCAGCCCTTGGTGATCCCAGAATCAAAGGGATCATGCAAGCGCTTGAGGCGATAAGAAATCTGATGGGACAGCAGGCCCAGAATCAAGCCGTTGCCGCTCAAGCTGCCGCTACTGCTACCGTTGTTGCCGCTGCTTCTCTTGCGAAAGTTCCGCTTGAGGTTGTGGTTGTACCGAGAGAGGCCTATTCATAAGCTCGTGAAGCAATTCTTGAAGCTGAACCCGCTGAGGTTCAATGGTGCAGGAGATCCTAAAGCTGTGTCACTCTAGGTCCAAGACCTGGAAAGGCTTTTGCATTGTTGATGTGCAGTGAGGAGGAAAAGGTTGTCCTTGTAATATACCAGCTATAGGGTAACGCTAATACTTGGTGGAGAGCCACCAGAGGCACGATATTTCCTGAAGGCGTAGTCTCGGTGTGGAACGCTTTCCTCATAACATTTAATGGTAAATACTTTTCGGGTAGTGCCTGAGAGTAGAAGATGGAGGAATTCCAGTGCCTTTGTCAAGGCATGCTAACTGTGGATTAGTATGAAGCCAAGTTCATATAGCTGTCTCAGTACGCTCCAAGACTAATAGAGGATCTAGAAGAGAAAGCTTGGAGGTTCAGGAATGGCCTCCGACCATAGCTGAAGAATCCATTAGTGCCATTCGACCTAAAAGATTATAACGAAGTTTATGGTCGGGCCTAGCTGATTGAGAGGAACTTGAGTGAACAGACTGCTGCGTTTAGTTCAAGGTTTAGTTCGAACAGAGACGGAAACCAGTTTGGGAAGAGACCCATGACTGGAGGAAGATATCCTATTCCGCCCAACAAGAAGGGTGGAATTGGAAAGTCAGCGCCAAGTCAGAATGCCGTGTGTCGCTTGTGTGGAAGGCAACATGGATCAGTCCCTTGCCATTTCAGGATGGGATCTTGTTTTGAGTGTGGCCAACAAGGTCACCTGGCTAGAGACTGTCCCATAAAGCAGAGGGGACCACGGCAATTACCGCCACCACCACCAATGGGTTAGAATAGGGGGTTTGCGTCACAAATCGCACCACAGGGTGGACTGAACCGACCTCCGGCACATGGAATGATGTACTTTATCATAAGAGGACAGGCTGAGGATGCGTCTGATGTGATTACAAGTATGGTCTCGTTGAATGACCATGCTGCATATGCTTTATTTGACCCTGGCGCCATTCATTCCTTTTATAGCTGAGTAGTTTGTTAAACTGGTAAGATTGAGTCCTAAATTGTTGGAGTCAGTGGTTAGCATATATACACCGTTAAAAGATAAGGTGTTAGCTGCATGGGGTTGTTCTGGTTGCAAGTTAGTGATTGGTGAGCAAGAGGGGAGGATAAACTTGATAGTCCTAGTCATGTATGATTTTGATGTAATAATTGGCATGGACTGGCTCACCAAGCAAAGAGCTAAGATGGATTGCTATCGCAAAGTGATTCAGTTTAACCCGTTAGGGGGTGAGAGCTTTGAGTTTATTGGAAGTTGAGGAGGACTCTCGATTACCTTAATCTTGTCGCTTGAGGCAACCTGTTTGTTAAACGGGGGTTGCCAAGGTTACTTGCCGACCGTTGTGGATATGACAGTCGAGGAACTAAAGATTGAAGACATCTCAATGGTCCAAGAGTTTCAGGATGTGTTTTCAAAGGAATTGTTGGGTTTACCGCCAGAGAGGGAAATAGAGTTTGTGATCAAGTTAGCACTCGAGACAGAACCAATCTCTAAGGCTCCTTACCGGATGGCTTTATCTGAGTTGAAGGAATTGAAGATGCAGATGCAGGAATTGTTGGATAAAGGTTAATATGTCCCAGTGCATCACCTTGAGGAGCACCAGTTTTGTTTGTAAAAAAAAAAAGATGGTTCGTTGCGTTTGTGCATCGAATATCGTCAACTCAATCAGGTGACGATCAAGAACAAGTATCCACTACCAAGGATCAACGTTTCATTTGATTAGTTGCCAGGAGCGTCGATATTTTCAAAGATTGACTCGAGGACGGGATATCACCAGCTAAGGATCAGAAATGAGGACATACCGAAGTCAGCGTTTCGTACTCGATACGGCCATTATGAGTTCATTGTAATGCCGTTTGGTTTGATGAACGCCCCAGCTGCTTTTATGGATCTAATGAATCGTGTGTTCAAAAAGTATCTGGATCAGTTCATGACTGCGTTCATTGATGATATCATGGTGTACTCTAGTAGTCCCGAGAAGCACAAAAGGCACTTAAGGATAGTGCTTTAGACTTTGCGAAGTCATGAGTTGTATACTAAGTTCAGCAAGTGCGAGTTTTAGCTGACTCGTGTAGCGTTCCTAGGTCACGTGATTTTAGGCAAAGGAATTTATGTGGACCCCGCCAAGATTGAAGTAGTTATCAACAGGCCAAGACCGACTACAGTGACAGAGATCAGAAGTTTCTTGGATTTAGCAGGGTACTACAGAAGGTTCGTAGAGGGGTTTTCAGCTTTAGCGTCATCGTTGACTCGACTACTAAAGAAGGAAGAGAAATTCGTGTGGACAGACAAGTGCGAGCGTAGTTTCCAAGAGCTTAAGCAAAAGCTGACTATCGCACCTATGCTAACCATTCCTTCTGGTCCTGGAGGATATGAGATCTACAGTGATGCATCATTTAGAGGACTGGGTTGCATGCTGATGCAACATGGTAGGGTTGTTGCATATGCGTCCCGTCAGTTGAGGCCTCATGAACTGAATTACCCGACGCATGACTTGGAACTCGCAGCAATCATTTTCGCTCTGAAGATTTGGAGACATTATTTGTGTGAAAAAAGATTCTAGATCTTCATTGACCATCAAAGTCTCAAGTACTTATTCTCTTTAAAGGAATTGAATATGAGATAGCGTAGCTGGATGGAACTCTTGAAGGATTACGACTGTCATATCTTGTATCACCCTGGAAAGGCGAACAAAGTTGCTAATGCACTAAGTCGGAAATCTTCAGTCACGCATATGGTGCTCAAGGAATGGGCTTTACTTGAGAAAGCTCGAGATTCGGGTTTCAAATTTGAGGTAGGCCACCTTTCGAATCTTATGGCCACCCTCAGAATTGAATCGGAAGTGCAGATAAAGATCAAGATGCTTCAGTGGACAGACATAGCGATTCATAAGATTCTATAGGAGAATACCGAAAAGAAGAATGCTGACTTTTAGGTTTCTGAGAACGGAATGCTGAGGTTTCGAGGACGATTATGTGTACCTGACGATGTAGCGCTCAAGGAAGAGATTTTATCGAACGCTCATCGTAGCAGCTACAGCATTCATCCTGGCAGTACGAAAATGTATCAGAATCTGCGTCAATACTATTAGTGGTCCAGTATGAAAGCGAACATCGCCAAGCATGTTATCAAGTGTCTGATGTGTCGGCAAGTGAAGGCACGGCACTATAAGCCGTGAGAACTTCGGCAACCTCTCTAGATTCCCGAGTAGAAATGGGAGCACATCACAATGGATTTTGTGACAGGCTTACCAAGGAGTCAGAGGGGTAATGATTCCATTTGGGTAGTGGTCGATAGACTGACGAAGTCGGCTCATTTCATTGCAGTTGAAAGGACCTTGATTTGGACAGGCACGCAGAGTTTTACGTGCGTCAGATTGTTCGTCTACATGGAGTGCCAGTGAAAATGACCTCAGATCGAGACCCGACGTTTACAGCTGCCTTCTAGAAGAGTTTGCAGACCGCTTTAAGAACGAAGCTGCAGTACAGTACGACTTATCATCCTTAAACGAATGGCCAGTCTGAGAGGACAATTCAAACCCTCGAAGACATGCTGCGAGCTTGCATGTTGGATTTCAAGGGAAGCTGGGAGGAACAGCTTCATCTTGTTGAGTTTGCCTATAACAACAGCTACTAGCAAAGCATTCAGATGGCTCCTTTCGTAGCATTGTATGGCAGGGCGTGCAGAACGCCAGTGTGTTGGGATGAGGTCGGAGAACGAAAGATTACAGGCCCAATGTTAGTTCAGTAGTCAGTGGATGCAATTGCGGTCATCAGAGACATATTAAAGACCGCTAAGAGCCACTAGAAAAGCTACGCCAATAAGCGTCGAAGGCCTTTGGAATTCCAAGTTGGTGATCACTTTTTTCTGAAGGTGTCACCAATGAGGGATACTTCGCGCTTTGGCAAGAAAGGAAAGCTGAGTCCTAGGTACGTAGGTCCATTTGAGATTCTTGAAAGAATCAAGATCCTAGCGTATCGTCTTGCATTACCGCCGAGGTTGGCACAAATGCATGACGTCTTTTACGTGTCGATGTTGAGGAAGTATGAGCCTGACCCAACCCACATGCTGAATTTTGAGGATTTAGACGTGGATGACAAAGTGTCGTATGTGGAAAGCCCGGTTTAGATTGTGGATCGGAAAGAACAGGTTCTACGCACCAAGATGATCCCTTTGGTCAAAGTGGTCTGGCAACACCACAGCACTGAAGGAGCAACCTAGGAGAGTGAAGAGTCGATGACACGACTGTACCCCCACCTTTTTGTTTAAGGAATTGTAATGGTTTAAATTTTGAGGACAAAATTTTTATAAGAGGGGAAGAGTTGTGACATCCTGATTTTCCAATTATGTTTTCAATTGAATGAGTTGGTCTTTTCATCGACGCGCCTATAGCTCTTTTCTCTAAGTATGCCACTCATGAGATAACTAACCTATCGGGTGAAGCCATTAAGGAATCGAAACACAATAGACTTAAGAATTCGACCAGGAATCGACTGCTCGACTGTACTAATCTGCAAGGGTCATTACGGCACAAACTGATTAGAGACCGGAAATAGGTCAACCCGAGAAATGTATGTGATTAAGTGTGGGTGATTCCTCCTAATTGCAAAATTCTTGTCGATCGGCACTAGACCGATTTCTCTGTCGTTTTGGTACCTTGTATCCATATTTGAAATCTCGAGATTTTCAAGATAACCGAGAGTCGCCAATGTATTGAAGATGTACTTTGTGGCTTGAAAATAATCAACCACGGGCCAATTGCATGAAAAGTTCCTAAAAGCTACTCAGTAGGTTAGGACGCGCTAAAATCGTGTTAGATTGAAATTAACCGCGAAATTGAACCCGATTTCAAAAATTGGAAGTTCTATCATGTCACGAGTGATTTTAGGAACGTCGACTCACCCTCCAAAGATTTTTCTACAAACCGAGATTTTCAGCGAAAAATCCAAAGTACGGGCATTTTGGATCGGGAAATTCGTAGGCCCATTTTTTGTCGCGTTCTTGGGATTCAAGTTGGACTAATTGGTAAGGAAAAAGGTTGATTAGGATGATGGCACCTTGGTTGGATTTTTGGACAACAAATTGAGCTCAATTGGATGAGAATTGAAGGGGAATTGAATGGAATTGATGTGTAAATGTCCAAATTCGTAGGCCATGGGGGACACAACATTTTGGACACCTTAAGAGGCTTCTTGAGGAAACTTGGGGAGAGAGAATTGGCTGAGCATGTGGGCTGACATGGTGGGGGCATGTGATGAGTGTGTTGGCCAAGTGTTGAGGCCTTAGAAGCCACTTTGGGGTCCCCCTCTTCAACTGAGCCTTCTTCCTCCTTGAAGCTTGGCTTTCTCCATTGTTGAGGTCATTAAAGAGCTTGAAAAACTAGAGAAACCGGCCAGCCTTCCTCCCCCTTTAGCCAAGCAACCGCCCAAGCTTGTCGCGCCCCTTGTCGCCGCTCACTTGCCCTTCGCTCGCTGTCACGCCCAGTGAGCTGCACCCACTCATCCCACCTAGTCCACACCTCTTCACCGTCCCCCGAGTCCCCTTAGTTGTTGTCAAGGTCGCCTAAGCAGTCACCGCCGCCGTCCAATCCCCGGAACAGCCCGCCAAGGCCACCGAACCACCGCCACTCGCGCCTGCTCGCCCGCGTGCACCGTCTGCTATCCTCGCACCCAGCCGCTGTTCTGCGCCTTCTCTCATGTCCAATCGCGTCCCCTGAGCTCCTCAGGCCATCGGTCAACTACTGGAGTCACCCGCCTAAGCCGCTGCAACCTCCACTGTCCCTCCTCGCCACTTCAAGCCGCTCGAGCAGCCCTTTGGTCCAGCAAACAAAGGCCGAAGACAGCAAGGGTCTTAAGACTTCAAGGCCCGTTTTCAAGCCCTTCCAAGCCTTGGTTGGTGTCGCCGCGAGGAGGTTTGTCGCCCTCCTTGGCGTTGCCGTCGGCGTGGACTCATCGGAACATTAATCCAGTGAGTTTACTCACTGAACTCTACTTAGGGAGTTAATTACGCTTAAGGAGTGTTTAGATTAGGCTAAGCATGTTTAGGTGGTTAGATTAGCTTATTTAAATGTTAATTAGATTAGATGAATGATTAGTTTAGGGAATAGATTAATTAGTTTAATTATGCAATTAGATTAGTGTAAGCATGATTAAACTTTTAATTAATTATTTCATTTAATTAATTAATTATTTAAATTAAATATTATTTTATATTTAAAATTCAATTAATTTTTAAATTTATTTAATTATTAATTAATTAATATTTTTCAGGAATTATACCTTAGGGAGAGCCGCTTGATAGAATTTCGAGCTAATCGCAGTGGTATGTTTAATTTCTATAATAGAATGTTGTATTGTGAAATTAAGTGATGTTGGTAAAGTTTTGGTATTTAACTCGAAAATACCGGATGTCGGGTTTTGACACCGAATGTGATTTTTAAGTACCATGGCAACTTGTATGACTAGTATTGATTGGATAGCTCATTTGAGCCCAATGAAAAGTTAGCTTGTGAGAGCATTGAGATAAATTAGCTTGTGAGAGCAATGATTAGTCAGCTTGTGTGAGCATCAATAAAAGTCAGCTTGTGTGAGTAATGATCTCAATGATCTATGTCAGCTTGTGTAAGCATTGATAGAAGTCAGCTTGGGTGAGCAATAGTGTATGTCAACTTGTGTGAGTAGTGATTTATTGAATTGATGGACCGATGTATGTCGGTAGTTCATACTTCTGTGAGCAGTGATTGATTGAATTGATAGACCGATGTGTGTCGGTAGTTCATGCTTGTGCGAGCAATGATTGAATATAAATTTATACTGACATGTAGGAAGGAACTGAGGCAAGGTAAGTCCTCTGATTTGTGTGGCTAGGCCTCTAGGCATATTTCCTTCATATTTGGAGTTTACGAGGTGAACTTGCCGAGACAATATCTCACCCCGTCGTGGGCTCAAATTTTTCAGGTCCGTAGATGGCTACTCCTCCTGAGCGTTTTTGTTGGCCAATGAGGGTTACCGAGCGGGTTTTTAACTACCGTGATCCCGGAAGTCACTACGTCTACGAACTTGTAGTAACCACTGTCTGGGTCAAAGAGGGTTTACCTCAGAGGGTACCTCATCGATTTAGGGTGTGGTTTCGCTTTGGACCCAATGAATTTTGTGTGGGTCTCCTTTGGGGTTTTGAAGTTCCCGCTGTGATAGTAGATGTCGTTCTAGGTGAGAGTGCAGCAGACCCTCATGATAGTGTGGTGGAGGACCCAATGCCCATGGAACCTGTGGAGTCCGAAGGATCGACGAATGTGTCTGACTAGCTGGTCATAGGACAATTCCCTTTTTGTTAAGACGGTCTTCTGTAGATTGATGTTGTATATAAACCTTATGTGTTTATAAAGAAGTGTTTTGGTGGTGATTTGGGTTCCTGCTTCTTCCTATCCCATGTCACGCCCTAATCCTCAGGCACGCGTACATCCCTTACCTTGGTCGATTTTTAAATGCGATATCCCAGGACTACATATCGCCGACCCTTTTCTTTTTAATAGCACATGCGGAAGCAGTTATAAAAATCCCCAAACAATAAAGCAATGGGATATACAAGTAGGACTATAAACTTGAACCTGAAAACCAACACCCTTATGTACATATATAACAACTCAGTCATACATGTACATATACAAGCCATGCTAAAAAGGTCAGTTTCTACTCAATTAGGTTCCACAGCAAAAGTCATCAGATAGGAGTAGAGTCTCAATTCTCTTCAGGATCCTACTCTGGATCATCCTTGGGGTTCTCCTCCAGATACTCCTCTTCGGGTTCTTTCTCCTCAGATTCCTCATCAGGGTCCTGAAATGTTGTCCCACAACCGGGATGAGACTACATCTCAGCAAGTTTTACTCCCTAAGACCCGATTAGTAAACTAATACACCTTAGGGTTGCCTATGCACAACATGAGTCAAAGGACTTACCTTGGCCTCAGATTCCACCTGCATATTAGCACAGATCAAATAGGCACCCAAGTAATCACATCACTGATCGAAGCATCGATCAAATTGACCTAATCGATTACACGCCAACAAGACCACTCACGGTCATTTCCATTAAATCAATCAATTCACAACATCATATCGAACCATTGAATCACAATAAATCCACACTTATATCGAATCATCGATCAATCGACCTAGTTGATTACACGTTAACATGACCATTCCCCAGTCATCTCAATCAATACTATCTATGAGTCCGACCATAATCTAGAACTATTCACTTTAGCGGATATATAGATAGTATAGCTCACCAAAAGCTGCCAGATCCACTAATCTAATATAATAATATGCTCACCAGAAGTTGGCAGATTCATTGATCTGATATAATAATATGCTCACCAGAAGCTGCCAAATTCATTGATCTGATATGTTTATTATGTTCACTAAAAGCTGCCAATCATACTTTTATAGTATACCGAAAATAATATATATATGCTCACCAGAAGTTGCCACAATTATACTCATATAGTATACTATTTATACTCACTAGAAGCTACCACAATTATCAATATACTATAGCTCACCAGAAGCTGCCGCAATTATCAATATAGTATACTATAGCTCACTATAAGCTGCCGTAATTATACTCATATAGTATACTATTTATGCTTACCAGAAGCTGCCAGCCATACTTTCATAGTATGCTAAAAATTATATATGCTCACCAAAAGCTGCCAGACATACTTTCATAGTATGCTGAAAATTGATCATTTAATCAAATCACCATTTTTATCATTCCCGATGAAAATAGTCATGTGTGGATACACGGTCAGCCTTAGCCAAAATATCATAATTTCATTTCTATAAATCTCACAATTTTCTATAGTCCACCAAAACATTTTAGGCATTATCAACCGATGCCTAGTTATTTTTCAATTAATAACCAAAGATTATTCAATTAAAGAATAATTCCCAATTTCACAAATAATTCAATTTAGCACAAAATAAAACTCAATTAAATAAACGGACTACGCCACGACAATCAGCATAAAATTCCGATTGTCGGCTATCCTGCCGAATTTCTGGAAAATCAATAATTAATTAAATAATTTTGAAAATTAATAAATAAGTACTAAAAATCCAATTTAGGCCCATAATGCCTAATTGAAGCCCGATAAGGGTCGGGAAAAATCCCGATATGCATTTAATAAATACCAGTACATGTCTACTTGCCAAATGCTCAATCCAATTGCCTAACATGCATCATAATTATCTAATAATCACTAATTTACTTTAATCTAATCACATAATTGCACTTAATTAAATCTAATTAATCCTTAAGCATCATTAGCAAACTAAGAAGGCATTAGTGAGCAAAACTCACTTGGCAAAGCAAAGACCGAAACACCGCGATGGCGGTCGAAATCGAGCTTTCAACGACACCGATGGGCTTGGACCGGGCCTTAAACTTGGGCCCAACAAATCTCAGCCCAACTGAGATTTATTCTTGCTTTTGGGCTGGACCCAAATTGGGTTGGGCCTGCTGAAGACGGGCTTCAAGTTGTGGACTGGACTTCAATTGCTTTGCTACAAATTGGGCCTCAAAATTTCAGTTGATGGACTGCAGGATTGGGCTTGACCAAATAACTCACTTGGACTGGACTGGGCTGGGCTGCAACTGATGAAATTCGACAAGGCTTAAAGACTTGCTGCTGGATTGATGGGCTCGAAGACTGCTGAAGATGGGCCAAACTGCTGTAGGCTTTTGGGCTTCAAGTGGGTGAAACAAAAACTGAACTGGGCTGTTCTTGCGGGCTTCAGTTCAATTGAAGAATGGGCTGCGAGTTGGAATTTCATTTGAGATGGGCCCACAACGCTAGACTTCGGTGGGCTTCGAACGGCCAGATGAAGGCCGCTCGATTTCACCTCGCAGCTTCGTGAAGTTGATGGCGAAGACACGCGGATTTGAAGCTGTTTCGGCATCAACCGACATGGAGCTGAGGAAACGAAGGTGACGCAGACGTTGGTACTACGCTGTTGAAGACACGTGGCTGAAGAGGAGATGGGCGTTCGATGGCTTCGCTGGCTTGCAGGGTCAACCGAATTTCACCGGTTGAAGACTTCTGAGGAAATTGACCGTGGAAGACAAAGCGTAGTGGAGCAGAGTCGGTGGTTGCACGGGTTTGCGGAGCTGTTGAATGGTTCTGTCTTCGTTCGGTGGGGTTGGCGCACAAGAGAGAGAGCAGATGGTGTGGATTTCTCGTCTTCTTTAGCTGTGGTGCTGCACGAAAAATGAGAAGGGAGAGAGAGGTTGTCCGGTTGTGGGGTATGAGAGAAAGAGAGGTGGATAGGTATGAGGAGTGAGGGCTCCACCAAAGCTTGATATTTTGCAAAATATCTCCCTTAAATCAATCTAGGCCATGTATAAATACTTGGCCTTCATTAGGCCATAAAAAATGTCTCATATAACCTCCCAAGTGGTCCATTCTTGCTAGGGTGTGGGGATGTTACGAATTTCTTAGCAAAGGCTTCAATTGCACAATCATTCTCTCTTGATTCACTCTCACTCAGCCTCTATAAACTCAATCGATATCTCAATGCTTCAATTGCTATTTTTCCTCATCCACTAACCCATCTTGCATCTCAATTTTGTGACCAAAAACCATCTTTGGCAATTTCTGCACTAAAACAACTCGGCGATGACTTTTTTTCCAAAAAGTGTTGGGTGTCAGAAAAATCTTCTGAGACTAAGTCGATACTCCTAGAATTTATTGTGACATGATAGAAACTTTAATTTCTGAAATCGGACTTAGATTGGCGGTTAATTTCACTCGGACGTGTTTTTAGCGTGACCTAGGCTACTAGGTAGTTTTCAGAACTTTTCAGAACAAATGACCTGTGGTCGATTTTCTTCGAGCCACGATGAACCTACTTGACACATTGTCGATTCTCGATTTTCGTGAAAGTCTCGAGGGTTCAAATACGGACACAGGGTACCAAAACGACAATAAAATCAAATTATTGTCGGTCAACGAGAGTTTTTCAATTTAGTGGAGTCACCCACGATCGGTCACACATCTCAGTCGAACCGACCTATCTCTAATCTTAATTTGATTTTTAACTGTGTCGTAATGATCTTTAAAGATGAGCACGGTCGAGAAGTCGATTCTTGGTCGAATTCTCAAGTCTATCTATCTTAAAGTCCTTAATAGCTTACCCAGCTAGTCTAGTTATCTTATGAGTGGCCAACTCAGAGAAAAACACTGTAGTCATGTCGATGAAATGCCCAATTTAACTAATTGAAATCAAAACCTGAAAATCAATATGTCACATCCCAAGCGTTTGTTGTCAGGGGTATTGTTTCGCTTCTGTATGCATATTACAATGAATGGGTTGGCGACGCATCCTGAGATGTCGCAAATTTATTGACCACCGAGGGATGGGCAAGCGCTCGAGAATCGGGGTGTGACATCTTCAATGTTCAATGTTGTCGAATCAGCTTCGATACTATACAAACCACTTTGATTATAATGGGCTTTTATTAGTACATTAAAGTGAGTTTAAAATCAAGCTATTGATTAGAATTCAATATTAGTTATCTTCAATTTCGAACTTGTGTTAAGGGACTCTATTATATTCAGGACCATATATATATATATATATATATATATATATATATATATATATATGTATATATATATTCCCGTTATTATTTGACCCTTTTTATCCAATACTAACACAGAACCTAAGTCTCCTATAATAAAAACCAAAATATAACACTTTAAGAAAAATATTTCTTTGTGGGATCCAAAACTAACAAAACATCTTTTTGGCACGTCCAGTGGGACGGTTGTGTTAATACAAGAGAGTGCTATGCCACATACAAGGAGTCGCAACAATCTAAACGGTGTCATAGACAAGCCCTTACCATCAATAGAGGATATTCCACGTGCTGAGTCATCATTTGCTCAACCTGTTCCAAATTAGGCATAAGGTGAGAACGTAGATGTCCCAGGCAGCATGTGGAGGAACCAAGGAGATCAGTGGAAATTACCCCTGTCATGCTTTTGTCAATGAGACGAACCGTTGAAGAAACCCATAATGAATTCCCTGATTATATGGTGAGACAAATGACTAATGTCATCAGGTTGTTGATAATTAACACATATCATGAATGTGCTTAGGGGCAACAAGGAATCCCAGTAAGATCAGCCCAGCCATAGATTGGGAATGCTCCCATAGCAATAAGGTACGCATCTTTGCCATCATCTCTTGCGATAACTTTTGGCACTGTAGGATAGAGCGTACCACCCTTAGCACCTATAAGGATTTTGCAAAGGAAAGAAACAATTTCGACAACCCAAACTAGTGAGTCTAATCCTCAATGAGTCTTTGATCCTAATGGCGTTATTAAGCGACGACCTCGTCAGGATGCACCACTTGCTTTTAACAATGTCGCAGCCAATTTTTCGGATGAAACCACCTAGGATTTGGCTAATGGATTTTAAGCTTTAAGCTTAGCTCGGGCTCTTCCAAGCTCATACCAATTCGTGACTTGGGTTCAAATTTTTAACATGCGATTAAATTATAATCAGGAGTCGCCACTAATCTATTTTTGGTGGGTCGATTAAAAACCCAAGTAAAGTAACAGGAGTTTTACTTTACTCCTACGAACCAAAGACTATGGATACGGGGACTTGGTTACACTAGATTCCTCTAATGCCCTTTTGGTACCATTCTTTTATTTTCCAAAAAATGTTTTTGCGAGCAGCTTAAATTGATTTTACATCTATTTACCTAACATGTAAAGTGATTATGCGGGTGCACAAACCACCAATTTAACACCCAAATAAACACTAAATAAATTGCAAAAACTTACCTCAAAGCAACGGAAGCACCTGCAATGTTAAATCAAAATCCACATCAACAACCTTAGATATGGTTTCTAATTAACACGCAATTTTTTTTGTTTTCACTTAATTAATGAAAATCATGCAATATGCAATGCAATATTAACTAAATGACCTAATTCTAATGACATGTAATTTCTAATTAAATGAGCCTAACAAAAATACTAAATGACATGCATCTCAATGACTCTAACCCTAATGACGTGCATATGACATTTTTTTGTTTTTCCTAAAAATGCAATCTATCCTAGAACTAATTTATTCTAAGACATTTTTTTGTATTTTTTCATGTAATTTGGAATTAAATAAAATGTGAAAATTATCTAACTAGATTAAGATATCATATGATCTGTATTAGGAATGAAGTTAAGTGATGTTACCCTAACTTAGAAATCCCTAACTAAAATGCAATCTATCTAAAATTCTAAATTTAAAATGAAATATGCAATTTATCCTAATATGCAATGACGTACAAAGGATGTCATAATTCTACATGATATATGCATGATGATTTTTATTTTTTTAATTAATTTCGAAAAAAATGTCAAATAATTAAACATGCAATTTAAGCTAATGAAACAAAAATCTAACATCCTAAATTTTTTTTTTCGAAAATTCATGATAAATAAAAATGCTTAGTCTAAATATGCAAATAACCTAAAGCATGCAACATTCTAACCCAAACATATTTCAAAATAAATAAAGCAATCAAGTCAAGACGGACAATTCAAAATCATCAAAGATATCATACATCGTTCAGATCAATAGACAATATCTCGCTAATAAAATCGATAAATTGATCTTAAGCCTTAAAGATCAAAATATCCGAGATTTTCAATTATGCATGGAGAAATATTTCAAATGAAGAAAGCAATATGCAAAAAATAAAACAAGATAAAATAAATCTGCCTAATAAAATAAAGTAAATCTACCTAATTTGATTTTTTTCATTTTTTCCTTTTGCTTTCCAAACGACGTTGGCAGCTTGTGGTGGGTGCTCGGTCGAAGGTTGCAGTCGTCGGAGCTCCAGCGAGGAGGACCAGCAGCAAGCGGGGGGACGCCGGACGTCGGGTGCTGCAGCGTCGCTTGGGGGTCACGGCGATGGCGCAACAGACAAGGTTGTCGGGCACCGGGCGGTCGCGGACGGTACAGCAGCGCGGATGCGTGGTACGGGGCTTGCTCGACGGTGGAGCGACGACCGGCTCAGATCTGCCGTCGTCGGGGCTCCCGGGCGTGAGATCGGGACAGCGATGGTGTCGCGGGCCGGCGCGGGCTGGAAGCGAGGCGGAGCGCGGCGGGGACTGGTGGCTTGCGGCTTCTGGGAACGCGAGCAGAAGCGACGTCGTGGACCGGCACGGGTTCGCGGTGAGGAGGATCTCCGACGACTGTCGGGGCGACAGCGGCGGAGGCGCGGAGGTGGCTGGCGGAGGTGGTGCCGACACGGCGGCTTCGTGGGCTTCACGGACAGGAGCAGCGTCGGTCGCTGGTGGAGGCTGGCGGAGATGGACGTAGATCTGCTGCAGAGGCGGGTAGCAGCGGCGGGTGCCGGCGATGGGGCTGTGTGTCGTGGCGAGACCGGCGGAGCGGCGGTGCTAGACTTGCGAACGGCAGATGCGGGCAGGGGGAAGAAGATGAATAGTGATTGCTTTTTCCCTCCTGCTGGATGTCACACCCACATCCCTCTCTGTATACCTTCTGCTGCCTTTTTCTCTATCTGCAGAAGCAAAAGCTTCTTTTGCTGTTGACTTTTCTCCCAAAAAAGCTTTTCTTTTTCTTTTTTTTTGGTAAGGAAAGCTTTTCTTTTTCTTTCAAAGGAACGAACGGAGAAAACCAAAGTTTTTCTTCTCTTTTCGTGTTTAATTTTTTTTGATCTAAAACTCGAGAGAAGCCCCCTACATACGGCGTGTGTATCGATATGTGTGACCTCCTCAAAACTATTAATCTATTTATAAGCCACGGATTAGGGTTTTAAATTTTCCAAAATCATATCCACAAAAATTTCTTTTCCAAACGCAATATTTTCTTTTGAATTGAAATATCACAAAAATAAATTCGTAAAATCTCCCCAAGGATACGAGCTTGGACCAATTTGCTCTTTTCGTGGGCTTAGCCCGACTCATCAAATTAAAGTTTCTGAAGCATCGATTCGAATCCATCCGTCACCAGCCCAATGTAAATGCAAATTAAAAATAAATGCGCCTAAAACCATATGCTATGCAATTAACTATTTTTTCAGGGATAAAATTAACCCCTAATTTTTGAAGTAATAAATGACTAAACGAATTGCCAAAATTTAGGTGTCAACAGACAAGAATGCCCAGTACATTACCAGTGTCCCTAGTGTCATGCCCACGATCAGCCTAATATGCCACTTACACATGTAGCTATTGACAATGAAGGAACGATGTTAGCTCCAGCTAGGGGGCAGGAACAATTTTCCCAAACACTAATCACACATTCCTCATCAAGAGTTTCAATCCATACATCATAACCTAAAACTAAACAATCCACCAGCCAACCAAAACGTTCCTCGATTTTATCAAATTCTATAGCAATCAGTGTATCAACCTCTGCCGCAACCAATATACCAGGCTCCACAGCAGCCAATGTATTAGGCTCCGCAGTATCCAATGTATCAAGCTCCACAACAGCTAGCATATCAGTTCCCGCAGTAGAATGCGAACCCGATGTTGCATACCGAGTATAGCACCCAACAGATGGTAAGGTTACCCATAGCCATCCTATGGCAAAATTAGATGCCTATCAAACCTGCTGGAAGGAATTATGTTGGTGATCCTGGATACATGGGCAATGCCTATAGAAAACATTACCCATATTGGATGGACACAGTCCCATATTGAAGAGGCTTTAAAATGCTAGAATTTACGCTATTCACCAAAAAAGATTATCAATCAACTTTCGAACACATTACTTGCTTCTTAGCCCTCTGTGGTGATGCTACACATGGTGATCATTGGAAGTTGTGTTTGTTCCACTCCCACTATCAAAGACAGTTTTCACATGGTGCACCACACTACCAACCAATTCAATTTTCTCACGGGAGCAAATGGAACGACTTTTCCACACCCAATTCCAGTGAGCTATCCTAGACTTATCAGTCGTTGACTTGTCAACTATGAGACAAATGGGAAATGAAACGATTGAGTAGTTTAGAGCAAGGTACAAAAGGGCGAAAATCAAATGCTTAGTCCTCGTGCCTAAGAAAACATTTGTAGATTTAGCCTTCAATGGCCTGAAGTTTGAAATTTGGGAAAGAATGGTAAGTCAAACATGAAAACTTGCTTGAAAAAAAGGATAAAAGACATGGTTGAAGGGGAGACGTAAGCTTTGTCGAGACAAACGACTTTGATGAGGAACAAATGGAGATAGTAGAAATGGTTGTTACCAAAATGGTCATTGAAAAACCATATACATGCCAACCATTAAAGCCAACTAAGACAAAGGAAAAGTCGAATATCATGGCTAAGCCAAAAAATCAATTTACCATTCCTTCGATGTTACTGGGACCGAAGAAATCTTTGACATGTTATTGGCAGATGGTCAAATAAAGTTAACAGTAGTATAGAATTTACCCGCTAAAGATGAATTAGTGGGAAAGAAGTATTGCAAATGGCATCACTTGTGGAGCCACAGCTCCTTTGATTGCGTGGTCCTAAAGAAGAATATCCAAGAGGTAATTTGACGGGAAAATAAAGTCTGCCGACGACAAAAGGAAATCCTCGATGGATGGACGTAGACCCATTCCCTGTAATGACTGGTATGGTTTCAATAAGGCCTCGAGGTAAAAGATGTAGATGGCCACATATTTGCACTCATTCTAGGCACATAATTAAAAACAAAGATCATTGATATCTGAAAGCTTTATTTAATTAAAGGGCTTAAGGCCCTGTCCGCCCAAGCTGGGCCTAGAAAGCCCGGCCCATGGGAATAGGGGCCCGTGGAGAGAATGGGGTATAAAAGGGAGAGAGAGAGAGAGAGAAGACGTTGGTTGGAAATCATAATTCACGTACGTCTTTTCTCTTCCGCGTGTTTTCTCTCTCAAAAGGAACAGTAGGCATACGGCTTTCAATTCTTCCCTTCAAGGCTTCATCGAATCAAATTCGACCGGATTTTCTTCCTCCATTGGCATCGGTGTCTAATCTGTGGATTAAAATGTACGCTCGACTCTGTGGTGTGCTTTAGGATCGGTGATACGTGTCGTTTTCTGGGGCTTCGCTTCTGCATTGATTTAGGGGTTCGATTCGGTATCGAATCCCGTTTTCGGGAATCCGTTATTCCCAACATTGGTATCAGAGCCCTGTTTCACATTTTTCCCGATCAATTCTGATGTTTTTGATTGATTTTTTTGCGAAATCCCTTAGGCCGTACGGAACCGGGCGAAAATCCCGACACCCGAGACTTCTTCGGCCATTTTCTTGAGTTTTCGAATGTCAAAAACAAATTCTGAAAGCACTGGGAGAAAGGCGACGTCGAGACAAGTCTGGAGATGTCTCGAGCGCGGCCGGGCGACGCCGCACGCGCCCACACGCGCGGCCGGAAAGCGCTACGCGTGGGCGCGACGCGCCCGGAAGCGCTCGACCGCCAGGCGCGTGCGGCACACGCGCCGGTCGGCGAATCGGCGCGTGCGCGCCGCCGGCCGGCCAACCGGCACGCGCCGGTCCACGGACCGACGCGTGCTGACGTCATCGATGACGTCAGCGATGACGTCGGTTGGCCGGGCGGCGACTCGACTCGCAAACCGACTCGACCCGACCCGCTGACGATGGCACGCACGTGGCACGTGCCGCTGACGTCTGCGTGACGTCAACCCGCGCACGCGCGCGGCACGTGCAGCCGGTCCGCCCGAACGGTCCGACCGGTCCGACGACCGACAAGCGTTGACCGGCGACGAGCGGTGACCGTTGACCGTTGACCGACGGTTGACCGACCGTTGACCGTTGACTTTGACCATTGACCGTTGACCCAAAAAAAAAAAAAAAAAAAAAGGAAAAGAATGTGTTTCTTTTTCAATTAAGTCTATGTGGATTATATGTAATCCTTTATTTGTTCTGCATTTGTTGCAGGAACAATGCCTCCCCTGAGGTTGCGCACACCTATTCGCGCAGTGACCGATGAACAAAAAGAAAGGCTGTCTAAGTTGATAGCTGAGATGACTGATCATCGATGGGAGAGTGGTGACTTAATTGATCACGTCCGTGAAGTCAACGGGAAAATTCAACAGGTCATATGGAATGGTCGTCCTATGTCACAGTCAGAGATGGTGCTATTTTTCATAAGCACTCTTCCACCTGAATGGCAAGATGTGTTGAATCGCATATGGGATGTCAACGGAGCTGCTTCCTATAAGAAAATTGTGATAGATTTTGTAAATGAATATTACTGTATTGTTACAAGGGAAAAGATCAAGAAATTGAACAAAAGAGGATCTTTCCCAATTCGTGTGCTGACTATGAGTTAGTTGTGTTGGCTGATATGTATTAAGTGTGCTTTGTGGACATATAATGTATTGTTTACTACCCGATTGTTATTGATGTGACAACTGATATGTTAGTTGTATTGATTGAAAGCATTATTGTTTTATTGGAATTCAATTATCTGTTGCTTTCTGTTATTGCTGGTTGCTGTGGGTAATTAGCTGTGGGTAGTTTTAGAAGTTTTTTGTAGCTTCATAGAATTAATTTTGCATATGACAATCATATTAATGATAGTTTTAAGTTAGGATTTTTGGAGGATGATTGGAAACAAAGTGACCTTTTGATTCTAAAGCCTTACTTGAAATTATTCATTAATATGATGGGTCTATGTAAATAGGGATGCATAAATGATAGGCATTAATAATTCGTGCACATTTGTCTGATTTGTTCAGATCAATGGCTTCTACCACAAAGAGCATAGTTGCCGAGCTGAACAAAGGTGAAAAGCTCAATGGAGACAACTATGAGATTTGGCAAATGAAAATCCAGTATGTGCTGGAAGAGCAAGAAGCACTTGAGGCTCTTGTCATGACCATGGAAGAACCTGAAGAGGGAACCACTGCACAGCACAAAAGAAACAAAGAAGCTTTCTTAGCGTGGAAAAGAATGAACTCTCTAGCTCGCATCACGTTGTTGAGCAGCATGGAAAATGACGTCATGCGAGAGTTTCGGCGTTTTGATAATGCCAAGGAATTGTGGGAGGCATTGGCAGCTAGATATGGTCATACTTCGGTGACTAGACTGAGGCAGCTCACTATCAGGTTTGACTCTTATAAGAAGCCTCATGGTTAGACCATGAAGCAACATCTTAGAAAGATGTCAAACATGATAACTGAGCTGAAAGATGCTGGCCATGTCCTCACAGATGAGCAGCAAGTGCAAGCAGTGATTCGATCCTTGCCTCAGAGTTGGGAGCATATGAAGGTGCACCTGACTCATAATGAAAACATCAAAACCTTTGAGGATGTGATGCGTCATCTTGAGCTGGAAGAGGACCGCCTGTTGGCGGCTAAGTCGGATGCTGAACTCTATTATGCTGGTTCTAGCTCAAATGGAGCTTCGAGCTTTAAGCGCAAGCACCCTAACTGGTTTGATAAGGGGAAAGGCAAGGAAGAAGCAGGTCCTTCAGGGAAGAAACCCAAATTCAACCAACATGGAAGAGGGAAACGTCCTCGCATGAAAAAGCTTGCAAGGGTGAAATGCTACAACTGTGACAAGAAGGGTCACTATGCTCGCGACTGTCGTGAGCCAATGAAGGTATGCACCCCTTGTACTTTTCAGAACTTTGCTTATGTGTCGAGTTCTGTGTTCTTAACTGAGTCTAATCCTTTGTGGACTGTGGATTCAAGAGCGACAGACCATGTAGCGAAGGATAGAGGATCCTTCGTGGAATTCCGACGAGTACCAACTGGAACTAAGTGGATCTATGTGGGAAACAACTCCAGAGCTGAAGTGAAAGGAATTGGCACATGCCAACTGAATATGCGTGGTGGACGCACCTTGTTTCTTCATGATGTATTGTATGCTCCGGAGATTCGTCGGAATTTAGTGTCTGTATTAATGTTGGTTAAATTAGGTTTTAATATGAACTTCTGTAGTAGAGGTGTGAATTTGTTTTTGGAGACAAATTACTATGGTTGTGGCTATTTTCTGGATGGTTTTATTGTATTAGATATTGATTATGTTAATGCTAATGTTTGTTATTCCCTTCTCACGTCTCCTAATAAATATGATAATGATGTGAATTTGTGGCATGCTAGACTTGGTCACATTGGCCAACAGCGTATGAATAGACTAGCCAAAGAGGGCTTGTTGGGCAATATTGAAAAACTCGATTTATCCATATGTAAGCATTGCCTAGAAGGGAAAACGACAAAGAAACCATTTGGAAAAGGAAAAAGAGCTGAGTTTCCTCTGCATTTAATCCATTCTGATGTCTGTGGTCCAATGAATGTGAAAGGAAGGCATGGGGCTGTTTATTTCATCACATTTATTGATGATTATACTCGATTCGGATATGTCTATTTGATTTCTCATAAGTCTGAAGCAATAAGTTGTTTCAAAAGGTTTATGAACCTGGTAGAAAATCAATTAGACAAGAAAATAAAAACATTGAGATCCGATCGAGGTCGAGAATATTTATCGATGAGTTCATAAAATTATGTGATGAAAAAGGAATAGAAAGACAGTTGTCTATTCCGTATACTCCTCAACAAAATGGTATTGCAGAGAGAAGAAACAGAACCCTACTGGAAATGGTTAGGTCTATGATGGCGCATGCTAACTTACCTATCACCTTTTGGAGTGATGCATTGTTAACTGCTGCCTATATACTTAACCGGGTGCCTTCCAAATCAGTTGCTTCCACTCCATATGAGTTATGGACAGGTAGAAAACCAGACTTGAGTTTTCTTAAACCATGGGGTTGTGCTGCCTATACACATGAGTCCTCTCACAAGTTTGGGAAATTAGGTCCCAGAGGAAAGAAGAGTATCTTCATAAGATACTCGGAACACTCGAAAGGGTATGTGTTCATTGGTGAGCAGGAAAGTGGGAGTATAGCTGAATTTAAATCACGAGATGTTACATTCTTAGAGGATGAGTTTCCTAAGAAGGGCGAAATAGGGGAAGATCACTCCCTATTTGAGACCTTGGATCAAGACAATGATATTAGTGGAGTTCATCCAAGTGGGAGCATAATGGAGAATGATGTGCAAAGTGTACAATCTCCCATACGGCGAACAAGTCGCCAAAGTATTCCCCGTCGACGTTTTGACATTGAAGGGGAAACTTTTATGGTTGCTCTACAAGATGAGGATGAGCCAAGAAATATCAATGAGGCTCTTAATTGCCCTAGTAAAGAAAAATGGATTCATGCAATGGAAGAGGAAATGGAGTCAATGAAATCAAACCAAGTCTGGGAACTGGTTGATCTTCCAAAGGGACGCAGAGCTATTGGGAACAAGTGGGTTCTCAAAATAAAGCGAAAGGCTGATGGCTCGATTGAAAGGCATAAGGCTCGCCTTGTGGCGAAGGGGTATAATCAACAAGAAGGAATTGATTATGAAGATACATTTTCTCCTGTAGTGAGATTTGCCTCGATTCGCATTATTCTGGCAATAGTGGCAAGTCTGGATCTTGAGTTACATCAAATGGATGTAAAGACTGCTTTCCTCAATGGAGAATTAGAGGAAGAAATATATATGGAACAACCTACTGGTTTCATAGTGAAAGGCCAAGAAGAAAAAGTATGTCGACTTTTGAGGTCGATATATGGTCTTAAGCAGTCATCAAGACAATGGTATATACGTTTTCATAATGCCATAATGGCATATGATTTTACAATGATTGATGAGGATCATTGTGTATATATCAAAAGATCCAAGGATCAATTTGTGATCATATCATTATATGTTGATGATATACTGATTGCCGGAAGCAATATGGAGTTGGTTAATACTGTCAAAAGATGGTTGTCTTCTAACTTTGAGATGAAGGATATGGGTGAGGCTGCATACATTCTTGGAGTTAAGATTTCGAGAGATCGTTCGAAGAGGTCGTTGTCTCTTTCGCAAGAAACCTATATAAATAAGGTTCTTGAACGATTTCGTATGCAAGACTCGTAAACCCATAGACACTCCTATTGCAAAAGGTGAAGGATTGAGCCATAGATCGTGTCCAGGGACTCCACAAGAGAAGGAACAGATGAAACATGTTCCTTATGCTAGTGCTGTTGGAAGCTTGATGTACGCTATGATGTGTACAAGACCCGACATATGTTTTGCGGTTGGAATGGTGAGTAGATACCAATCCAACCGGGTCCAAAGACATCGGAAAGTGTGAAGAGAATACCGAGGTATCTCGAAGGAACCGCTGATTTCAAGTTGAATTATCAAGGAAAGGATCTGCGACTTGAAGGCTATTCGATGCCGATTGGGGAGGAGATTTAGATGAAAGAAAATCTACCTCAGGTTTTGCTTTCTTATGAACAATGGCGCCATATCATGGAGCAAGAAGAAGCAAACGTGCATAGCCTTGTCCACGATGGAAGCCGAGTTCGTGGCGTTATCAGCGGTACAAGAAGCAGTTTGGCTTAAGAGATTTTTGGATCATTTAGGTGTTATTGAGAAAGCTGCAAATCCATTGTTGGTTAACTGTGATAGCCAAGCAGCTATAGCGTACACCAAAGATCCTAAGTATCATGGCAAGACCAAACATATAGATACCAAGTATAACTTTGTAAAAGATATGGTTGCACGAAAGGATGTGAACTTGCAGTACATATCTACGCATAGAATGGTAGCAGATCCTATGACAAAGCCAATACCTAGAGATGTGTTTTGTGGTCATGTAAAATCTCTAGGATTGCGTAGAGTCTAATGTACTGAATTGTAATTTCCCTAAATTGTTCACATTTATGAAATTTTGTTTTTTCATTGATTAATGCCTATGAATCTTAGTATAATCTTTATGCATCTTAATGCTCAGTGCATTATTTTAAGTTGAGAAGTATGTCGGACAGATATAAGATAGCCCACTCACATGGGTAATCGCCTCTGTTTACAATGTGATAAATAGATATGAGACTGATTTTAAGCTTATTATCTAAGTGATAATCGAGAGCTCAAGCTTAAAATACGTATGTCGCCTTAACTGAGTGTTAAGATGAGGACATAATGCTAAAGATGTTCGAAAGTAAAATACCCCACATATTTTACTTTATCTGTTTAAGATGCCAGATGTGAGTTCTGATAAATTTTTGTGAATAAGTAGATGGGTGAACTCAAGTTAGACATTGGGTATGTTTGAACTATCATCTATACGGTATTGAAATGTGTAGACATACACTCCATGGGAAATGAGTTAATACCGTAATACGTATTTCATACTAGGTATGCATGAGACGACCAATAAGAGTGGCAAAAAGTTTGATCTCAACTTTTATGACGTGTGAGACTCTTGAGGAAAAGAGTTCCTCAATTTTGAAGTCCCCTCAGGACTCTTACTTATTCTCAAGATTTCTATTTAGTGTTTGCTATCTTAGTGTGTTGCCAATGGTCATGAGATGATTCGATCTAATGGGGCATTTCTAGAAAAGCAAGCTGGACTGAAATTGAGAGTTTGAAGGAAAGAGGAAGATCGATTTTAAAGAATCACATTATAGTTTTGTATTCACTGGTCGACCAATTATAACTGTCTTTGTGATAATTATAATTGTGAATACAATATATATATCATGTTTAAAAGAGATCAAGGGAGATATAAATGTGATCGATCGATCTAGGGTACTGCATACTAAATCTACTCGGAGTGTGACGCCCATTATGAGCTGCTATATATTCCTAACAGATGTATAGCAATGAGCTCTCAAAGTATGCTGGTCGCACGGATTATTCACTGGTATGAATGTTGAAGAGAGGTAAAGAGAATCCTGTTCGGCCCACCTTGTGCGAGTGGGAGATGAAAGCTTTATTTAATTAAAGGGCTTAAGGCCCTGTCCGCCCAAGCTGGGCCTAGAAAGCCCGGCCCATGGGAATAGGGGCCCGTGGAGAGAATGGGGTATAAAAGGGGGAGAGAGAGAGAGAGAAGACGTTGGTTGGAAATCATAATTCACGTACGTCTTTTCTCTTCCGCGTGTTTTCTCTCTCAAAAGGAACAGTAGGCATACGGCTTTCAATTCTTCCCTTCAAGGCTTCATCAGATCAAATTCGACCGGATTTTCTTCCTCCATTGGCATCGGTGTCTAATCTGTGGATTAAAAGGTACGCTCGACTCTGTGGTGTGCTTTAGGATCGGTGATACGTGTCGTTTTCTTGGGCTTCGCTTCCGCATTGATTTAGGGGTTCGATTTGGTATCGAATCCCGTTTTCGGGAATCCATTATTCCCAACAATATCTAAGAGAATAGGAGTACCCGTTAGAAGATCGTACCTTTAGCAAGTACCAAAGTGCAAGAACCTCCAGACCATATCATGGGACTCGTGACGAGGATGAAATTTTTCATGCAGAAAATGTTCCTCCTCATCGAAAGCCCTATAAGTCATTCAACAGAGATATGATGAAAAGGATCCTACCATAGGGACATTGGGGGAGCCCAATGGAAAGTTTGATTATTATGTGAGTCATGCGCCTCCTCCATCTTACTCTTCCTATGCCTATAAAATCGTTCCTTCCAGATGGGGGGAGGAATTTCGCGATGACACTAGGGAGTATGGTCATATGGTACAATCACATCACCGACGAACTCTGAAAGTACCTTATAACCCGTCAGAGGGTCAATGGTATGAAGCAGAGGAAATCCAAGGGGGTAATATGACGCGTACCTAGAAAGGAAGGGTTCAAAAGAAAAAAGAATGCGTCGATTGCAATAACAAGTCAATCAAATTCATATTACTCAAGTTAAGCCAGCATTTGTTGCGGCAAACAAATCGAAACCTTATAAAGCTAAAAATCTGGTCTAGAAAAGGAAGCCAAACGCAGGTGAAGAAATGACGGAACTAATTCAAGGAAGAGACAGAACAACAAAAAGTAGCCAAACTATGCAGCCCAAAGACAAGGACAAAAAGAGTAAGCCAAGGCCATTATCCAAGTCAGTCTCTCCTTTAAGCTCATACAAGGTTCAAGTCAGGTTGCCCAATGAATTTCAAGTAGACCAAACCATTTCCGGCGTGATCGAAGAAGGCTTAATCCATGAAAAAGAAGGATCATAGTTTTCCTTCGACGACAAAGAAGTAATGGAATTCGAAAAGCCTTCTAAGAATCTCTTCAATCACTTAAGGGCGTTGAATATCAATGCCAAGGGTGAATGATCGCCCAGTGTCTGAAGTATTGATTGATGGTGAGTCAACTCAAAACCTTATCCTGTATAGGTTTTTTAGAAAACTAGGCAAGAAATATGAAGAAATAATCCCATCAAATATTCAGCTTCAGACTTCACTGGGGAAGTCACCGAGGTTAGGAAAATATATGTGGCTAGTCTAACTGTAGAATCCAAAACCTCTAGGATATCCTTTTGTCTTGTTGATACTGATGGGTCATGCAACCTGTTATTGGGAAGAGATTGGATCCATGGGAATCAGTGTGTGCCTTCAACGTTACACCAAGTGTTGGCATTCCAGAATGGAGACAAAGTCGAGTATGTGAAAGCCAATACCAAATCGAACATTACATGGGCACAAGCATCAGACATAACAAAAGTTTGCCGAGGGATATCAGATGACAACACGTGTATTTGTAGACCCTTAGAAATTGACCCTAGTAACATTATGTTTTGCGGTTTCGATAAGGGAAGTATTGAATAGGTCCCCAAGAAGGAACTAGCAAGGCGTTTGGATAAGGTTATTCATGGAGAACCTTATATTATCATAAGGCCTCATTAAGAGGTACACAGCCTATGGGGCCGAACAAGCCGAACAGCTACCTAACGCTGTCGACAGCATTTTGGACTTTAATGGATCACCAATCAAAGAGGATGACAAGATAGTACAAGCTCAAGATCCATTGGAAGAATTTAACCTCGGAGACGAATTGCATCCTCATCTTATTTATGTAAGTAAATTGTTGGATGATGGGTTTAAAGCCCAGTTGATAAATGCATTGAGGAAATACAAAGATTGCTTCGCTTGGGATTATCATGAAATGCCAGGTTTAGGAAGAGAAGTGGTAGAATATCGATTGCCAATTAAGAAGGGGTTTAGGCCACATAAGCAAGCCTCGAGATGATTTACTCCAAAGTTGGTACAAAAGATTAAGGGAGAAATTAAGCAGTTCTTATCTGCAAGCTTCATAAGAACCGCAACGTATGTTGAATGGCTCTCGAATGTGGTCCTAGTTAAGAAGAAAAATGGAAAATTGAGAGTATGCATTGACTTCCATGATTTAAGCGCTGCTATGCCGAAAGATGAATATCAAATGCCAATGGCTAATATGCTAGTTGATTCGGCATCGAGCAATGAAATTATGTCCTTAATAGATGGTCATTCTAGATATAACCAAATTCATAGCCGAAGAAGATGTACATAAGATAGCTTTTAGGTGCCTAGGAGCTATTGGTACGTTCAAATGGCTGGTTATGCCTTTGGCTTGAAAATACTAGAGCCATGTACCAAAGGATTGTGAATTTTATCTTCCATGACATGATTGGTGAATTCACGGAGGTTTACATAGATGATATCATCGTCAAATCTGACCAGGTACATCATTTGGATTATTTAGAACGAGCCTTTATTAGAATGCATAAATTTAAATTAAAAATTAACCCATTGAAATGTGTTTTTGGTATAAAGGCTGGTAATTTCTTGGGCTTCTTAGTTCATCAAAGGAGAATAGAGATAGATAGAAATAAAAAATTTAAAAAAAAAAAAAAACTATTCTGGAATTGCCTCCACCTGTCAATAAGAAACAACCCCAAATGATACTTGGAAAAATAAATTTCTTGCGTCATTTCATAGCTAACTTGTCAGGAAAGATCAAAGTCTTTTTGCCATTACCTAGATTGAAGAATCAGGAGGAATTTACTTGGGAAGAGAAGCATCAACATGCTTTTGACCGAGTAAAAGAATATTTGACTAGACCACCAATTTTGATGCCACCTAAGGCAAGTAGGCCATTGAAACTGTACTTGTCGGCGACTAATACTATAATTGGAAGCATACTGACACAAGAGAATGATAAGGGAAAAGAACAAGTAGTATATTACCTAAGCAAAATGTTGAATGATGTTGAGACAAGATATACTCCTATGGAGAAATTATGCTCGTCATTATACTATGCATGTATAAAATTATGTCATCATATGTTGCCGACTACAGTACATATAATTTGCAATAATTTGCAAGACAGATGTAATTAAATATATGCTAACTGGGCCAATTATAAGGGGCCGGATAGCTAAATGGGCATTTGTTTTATCCAAAATCAATTTAATATACCTCCCGCTCAAAGCAGTAAAAGGGTAGATAGTAACGGATTTTATTATGGAATACTCACCCACTCTAAAGGTTGAAGAGGACCAGAATTATAATTAGGTCTTATCATGGGTTTTGTATTTCGATAAATCAAGCGCATCTGGATCATCAGGTGTTGGGATTATGATTGTATCCCTACAAAGTCAGAAAACTAAATTCATATTCATACTTGATTTTCAATGCTCAAACAATTAAGTAGAATAGAAGCTTTGATTGTTGGTCTCAATATCTTGATCAATATGAAGGTCCAATTTGTTAGAATCAAAGATGATTCACAGTTAATTATAAAGCAATTGATTGAGGAATATCAGTGCTAAAATGAAAATATAATGTCACATCATGTCCTAGCAAGAGAATTATTGACTGGATCATCCCAACTTAGCTTCTAGGGTTTTCACTTACCTTAAATAGAAGGCATGAGTAAAATCAAGGCTATTATCACCTTGTAAGCTCTTGAAAAATGGAATTTTAAAAATTTGACAACACAAGAATAGAATCTTTTCTTTCACACAAAAGTTTGAAATGTGAAAATAAAGTGGGAGTTCTATTTTTCGGTTTGCAAAAATAGGTTGGAATGTCTTTTTGAAACTTGAAGACATAAGGAAACCTATTTATAGGCCAAAGGAAATAAGAATAAGTAACTCGAGTTAAGAGAAAAGATGACTTGAAGTTAAAGAACATGCTAAGTGGAAGTGCAAAAGACGTATTCAAGTTAGAGAATCACAAGTGGCATGATCATGTGGTTCCTTTTAAATGATGCGGCTAAAGGGAATGAACTTGGAAGACGAAGAGTTAAAGGTAATAATGACTTTGAGCACACATGGCCACATTTAATAATGACTTTGAGCACACATGGCCACATTTAGTTTGCTTGAACACATAACCAAGGTTAAATGTAATAAGGACCTTGAGTTAAAATCATGAGGTCTAAAGGTAGAGAGGATTTGTGTTCCAATAATAAATACTTCAAGTGGCCCTCAGTGAGTAATTAAGATACAAGTGGCCTCATAATATAAGCTAGAAGGTGATATTTTGAGAGGAAAATCTTTGGCCAAGCATGATGAATATTAAGCCTTCTTGCCCAAGCAAAATGAATGGATGAAAGTTAAGCCTCCTTGACCAAGTAAATTAATGGGCTAAGGTTGTCATGAATGTTGCAATGCATGATCTCATGGTTAGCCAAACCAAAACATAAGTTTAAAATCTTTGGTAGAGAAAGGAGAAGTGGCATATAAGTTGAAGGCAAATAGAGATTTAGGAAATCAATTAGAACATATGATTCTTAAACATTCTTGCATCTAAATATATTTTTGTTCTGAACATCTAATTTTGAACACTCGTGAGTCTAAAAATATTTTGAATCATTAATGACAGATATCAAAATTAGGAAAATCTCAATTCACTAAGTTTGAAACTTGACTATCATATAATATGAAATTTAGAGCATATCAATCCCTTTCTACAACTAATAAAACTATAATGGTAATGGAAAATCGTGTCAAATACTATTGTTAAACATAGAAAATTCAGGATGTCACATCATTCAGTTAGGTATATGCATTATATAAAATATATCAAAAAGATCCCATTGCATTTAATTTAGATTGCATTCATGCATGCTTACTAATTTAAAAATAATAATAATAATATCTAAGGTGCATTAGGAATCATGTAATAACTTAGGAAATTAGCAAATTTAGATTAATATTTAGTATAAATTATTTCCTACTTTAATCTAGGTCATCATACAGATTTGACCAATTTCCTATTTTTAATTCATAAAGAAAATTTTTAAAAATATTGCATACATACTTATATAGAATTAGTTAGTTCTATAGTATGCATGCCATATATTGCATGTCTTTTAGTAAGTCAATTTATTATTAGTGTCGTGATAGAAATCACATCAAGTAAATAAATTTAATAATTGCATCTCATGCATTGGATATAGTGTAAATTTTGTAAAAGGAATGAATAATAACATAGATAGTCCCCGAATTCTGACCAATGTGAAGTGTAGTCCATAAATTCTTAGTTTATTCAATGTGATCTTTGAACTTTGCTCAATGTACAATAAACTTTTAATTTGTTTAGTCTAATCCCTGAATTATTTATACGTGTTCAAGTTAGTCCATGAACTATATGAATATGTTCAATGTTACTCTTCCATTAATTTAAGTTTAGGGACAATATTAGACATTTTTATGTAATCCAGGGATTGGATTGAAAAGTGTATCAAAATTTCATAACACAATGAACAAATTAAAAGTTAAAAGACAACATTGCACATTGAGTTAAAGTTTAGAAACCAATTGTGTCATTTTTCCTAAAAAGAATAACTCCAACAGAACAAATAGACATTGCATTTAGAAATCACGTTCAGGGCATACATGCATTGTTTGATCTTTAGTTAATAATTAAAGAATACATGGTGCATTGGATGATAATAAAGTTTCTCTTTTGCATTAGCTAACGAAGATGTTCTTTATCCTATTCTAGTGATTTATTTCTTGCTGTAATTTATTGAGTGCTAAATTAGTGTTTGCACACTCACGTGATTACTCATCACATGTTAGTGATTTAGGATTAAAATCGACTAAGACTACTTGCCAAACTTTTTTGAAATAAAGAGAAAAGATACTGAAATTGTATTAGATTTATCTAGCGCAAGCTCACTTATCAACGAAATCTCTTATTCGCATAACTGAATTGTTCTCTTACATAGTACTTGGATTTCTAATCTACCTATAATAAATTAGTGGCAACTCCAAAATAAATTGATTTGCATGTATAATTGATTAAATTAAAACCCCTAATTTACAATTGGCATGGGTTTGGGAGACCCATGTTTATTTAGTAATTTGTTAACTTTCTCTTGAAGGTTCACCTCTGAGAAAGTCACGACAAGAGTTGCAGCAAAATACGTTAGATGTAGAATAAAGATTCTCTCACGTTCTCATATTCACCATCTCTCTTGGTCACCATAACCCGAGGACTCATCCGAGCATATGCTCGTACTAAGAGAGAGAATTTTGAGGAGTGCATCGGAAGCATGTTCTCTTTGGTGGATTCAAGAAGAGCAAAACCGCTAGCTATCAAGGAAAACCTTCCATCATTTGCTCGTCCTAGGTCTGAGATGATTGATTTTCCACAATACCCCGATCGTGTGTTATAATTTCATTGTGATCTAACGTCATGCCTGTCACGTCCCGATCCTCGAGCGCATGCCCATCCCGCTCTAGTCAATATAATTGCGACTTCCTAGGACTAGTCGCTGACCCTTTCTGTGACGGCCCGAGCAGCAGTTCTCGGACATGGGCAAGGAAGGGGTCCCTCTCTTGTCCCACATCGCCTAGGGAGAGAGTCCTAGGCTAGCTTATAAGGCTTGAGTCCATCTAACTGTACATACGCGTTTTTTTGGAGTAGTATGGGCTACCCCGAGAAAAACAAAACCGTGAGGACTTAGTATCCAAAGCGGACAATATGTGTACAATGGAGACCCGGGATGTTACAAGTGGTATCAGAGCCGACTCCCGACTGCGTGTGGGGCCGCAGCAAGAATGTTGTTCTGACTCCCGACCGCGTGTGAAACCACAGCGAGAACGCTCTTCTGCCAAAAGGTGGAGAGTGTAACGGCCCGAGCGGTGGTCCTCGAACGTGCGCAAGGAAGGGGTCCCTCTCTTGTCCCACATCGCCTAAGGAGAGAGTCCTAGGCTAACTTATAAGGCTTGGGTCCCTCTAACTGTACATACACGTTTTTTTGGGGTAGTATAGGCTATCCCGAGAGAAACAAAACCGTGAGGACTTAGTGTCCAAAGCGGATAATATGTGTACAGTGGATACCCGGGATGTTACACTTTCATTTTTAATTGCACATGCGGAAGCAAAATAATAAGCCCTGACAACAAACGACATGGGATGGGAAAGCAATGCAACATTTCACAAAAGCACACTTTTATAAACAACTAGACTCCACCTTCACCGACTCCGGGGCTTCGGCCTTCCACCAACACCAACTAAGGACCTGAAAATGGTTATACAATAGCCAGTGAGACAATATCTCAGCATGTCCACTCCCTAAACCCTTATTAGGAAGAAAATGCGCCAAGGGTGACCTAGCCACACAATCACTCAATGAGAACATGGAACTTACCTCACCTCAGTTCCTTCCTACATGTCAGCACAATTCATATCTCAAATGCATATAATTAATGCACACAACAATTGAAATGTCCCATCAACTCAATCAATCACAAGTGCTCCAATTGTTAATATTTGTCCCTTAAGGGTACCACCTACTCATAGGTTCAGTGTCTACTGGCACAGCCAGGTATCGCATCACCGCCATTGAGCACGACCACATCTATATCTTAATAGACGGCTTCCCCGAAGGGGCCTAGGTCCAGAATCTACTGCAACCCGAGTCACCTACTCATAAGTTCAATGTCCTTCTGGCATAGCCAAGCATCGTCTCACCTCCATTGAGCATGATGACGTCCATATCTTAATAGACGGCTTCCCCGAAGGGGCGTAGGTCCAAAATCTACTGCGACCCGCGATCCAAAAAATAAATATCCCATATAGGGTAATGTCCGGCTTAAAAGCTCGAGACTAGTTTTCATTAATCAACACACGATCAAATAATCTCGACCCAGGACACCATACCTTTCACTCAAATGTCTCCAATAAAATAGTAATCCAAGCCTATTTTCTTCATATTAAAAACACCTGGTAATTTCTGAATAAATATTGAAATTCACAATTTTTGGAATAAATTACCAAAAATTCAATCAGCACTCAATTTGCACAAATTAACATCCAATTGCGAAATCTAAACACATCATTGCAATCAGCACGAAATTCCAATCCACCGGCTATTCCGGTCTAATTTCCGGAAAATATTTAATAATTAAATAATTACAAATTAATTAAATAAATCAATTAAATACCAAAAATAGCTAACCTAGGCTGAAATTACAAAATTAAATACCGAGTCGGTCCCGGAAAATTCCCGAACCAATCTAGATAATTAATACAATCTACCTAGGCCCTAATTAACCTAAATTTACAACCTAACATGCAAAATAGGATATTTAAATAACTAATCTAATCTAACTAACCACCTAAACCTTAATTAACCTAATCTAATTACTCTCTAAGCATAATTAACCTACTAATCAAGGTTTAGTGAGATAACTCACTTGATTCGAGATCCACTCAGATCAAAACGACAGGGTCGCGATGACGATCGATACTCTCCAAAGTGACGACGTCAACGGGGCACGGACCGGGCTCGAAAAATGGCCCGCAAGCTCGCTGTTTGAGCTGAAGAATTGTTGCTCGGTTTTCCCTCGGCTGATGGGCTACTCACGGATGATGGATGACTTGGTTCGGTGGCAGACGAATCTTGGTGGAGATGGAGTCAACGATGGAGCTTCTGTGGGTGTTGTTGTTGACCGGGCGTGAGCCGGCTGAAGACACTTCACTCGGTGGACGCTGCTGGGCGGTGGAGGCTTCGTGGTTGACTTGGCGAAGTGGCTTGGACGGTAGCTGCAAGAAGCAGCTTCGGTGGGATGGGGATGATGGGGCTACGGATGATGATGCAGCATAAATGAAAGGAAATGATGGGGGGCAACGGTTGGTGGAGAATCGAGCGTGGGGTGACGATGGAGGAGCAGCACGTGGAAGTGAGGGGTGAAGTGAATAGGTGCTGGCTTCGGTGAAATAAAAAGAAGAATAGCAGAGGAAATGAAAGTGAAGCCAGAAGTTCACGCGAAGGAGATGGGCGGCGGATGGGCGTGCGACGGAAGCTTGAGGGAGAGGAAGAATAGTCAACAAAGACTATCCAAATAATTGAATGCTTGGTCCCTTTAAAGCCCTCAAACATACCCTATGGTCTCCTAGTACTTTCTTGAAGATAAATTCCTAAAAATAATCCATTTTGAAGCCAAAAAAGCAGCCCTTATATTAGCATACGAATTTCACAAAACAAACTTCAATTTCTTCACCTAATCTCCAAATTTTTATGAAGAAAATAGCCACAAAAATTTCGCAAGTCCCCAACACCCAAAGGTTCGGTTTGCAAGTCAAAAATCCCTTCAATTCGGCCAATCCAAATTTCCATTCGTTTTCCGAATCGTCCGAATTGATTTTTCGTAAAAATCCCAGAATCTCCAAAAATTCTTCGAATGATGAGTAGGTGTTCCTAAAATAAATCGTGACATGACAAAACTTTCAATTTCTAAAATCGGGTTCAAATTCGCGGTTAATTTCAATCTGACGCGATTTTAGCGTGACCTAACCTATCGGGTAGCTTTTAGGAATTTTTAGTGCAATTGATCCGTGGTCAATTATTTTCGAGCCACAACGTATATCTTCGACTCATTGGCGACTCTCGGTTGCCATGAAAATCTCGATATTTCAATTACAGACACAGGGTACCTAAAACGACAGAAAATCAGTCTAGTGCCAATTGACGATAATTTTACAATCAGGTGGAATCACCCACACTCAATCACACACCTCAGTCAAGTCGACCTATCTCTGGTCTCTAATTGATTTTTAATTGTGCCGTAATGACCTTTGCAAATTAGTACGATCGAGCAATCGATTCCTGATCGAATTCTCAAATTTATTACGTTAAAATCCCTTAATGACTTACCCAGATAGTCTAGTTATCTCATCAGTGATCGACTCAGAGAATAGCACTATCGGCGCGTCGATGAAATGCCCGATTTATCCAATTGAACAAGATTGAAAATTGAGGATGTCACAATGCCTTCCTAGTATGTCAACGGCAAAACAAAGCCAGCATGCCTATCCTTGGTTTTTGTTTTCGATTTATAAGTCACTGGCCGAATTATCAGGTTCTTTTGTTCGAAATTAATTCCCATGAATCTCAGTCTTTTGTGTTGACTCAGTTTCCATTAGACAGTTTGATTCATTTATCCGTCATGCTCTTGTTGGGAAATTCGTTCCCCGATGAAGATAGATCAGTATTTTATATAGTTCTTTGATGCGTGATGAAGATGACCGTCCTTAAAGTATTATTTGCTCCTACTATTGTTGTTGTTGATTTAAAACAAATATACCTCCAAGATATATACTAAAGCCACAAAAAAACAAATTCAGCAATATTCAATTTCTTTGTTGGAATTTCATCTTGAATGTATTGTCAAACTTGTGTGTGAAAAAAGAAAATAATATTAGACAATAATATGAAGAAGAGAGAGTTATGAAGAAGAGAAGGCTAATAATATTTTAACAGGAGTGTTGAACAATGTATGATTTGGTCGTATTTATATATGGCCAATCATCACATCTCTTTGGAAATATGTTCCCTATCCCCATTATTATCACTTTTCATGATTAACCATCATTCCTCTTCATATCCAGCTATCACCTATTTTCATGATAATAAGCTATTTCAACAACTTTTTTTTTTTTTTATTTAACCCCTTATTCGCCTTTCCTCTCATTGTTGATAGGTTACTCATATATGTACATGTCACGACCCATCCATGATGATCCTCGTTGTGTTCAGACTGGTTCTACTTAAATTTCCAACGAAATGTTATTTCGATTTTATTTTCCCAGAATGCACCAAACACCATTCTTGCAAGGAATTTAAGGTTGAAAGTCCAAGAGAACGAAGGTTGATTGCTTGTGCGAATCCTTATAAAATCCGTAGTTGCGTTGCTAGGCTTATTTTGGCATATAGATCATGGCATGTAGAATTAGATCATGTATACAAAATTTTCGCCATTGCCAACCGCTCCACTTATCAGGCTTTTGTCTCTTGTACCACCAAAGAAAAAAAAAATGAAAAATAGACCATTTACCGTCGGTGTAAAACAAAATTTATAGTGATATTTTCCGCCACTAATTTGAACATTAGAATTACTTACAAGCTGACCAGATTGAATCTCCGGTATTTTGTTTTTCCCAAAGTTGATTTTGGTTTGTATAGAAAACTAAATGACATGTCACTTCTAAAAGAAAATGCTTTGGATTGCTGCTTAATTGAGATCAATGACTTTCAGGAGCCTCTCAAGGGTATTGATCAAAACTCCTGACCTAGCAAATTAGCATGTCAGAGAGTATGATCCCCAAGAATATGATCCTCAAGAAGTGAGGACTACTACTTGGACGAGTCTCCTGCTCGGCAACAACTTCGTCTTCTCTCCGGAACGAAGAGGACGAGGACAAGCCATAATATTTCAAAGACAAAACATATAAAAGCAGAAGTACTCCATGAACATACATCAGAGCATTATGTCTTTCACCGTCTTGTAGATCTACTGGTCACGTTGAGCCGCTGTGCAAAACCATAAAGATTCACCGATTTGAGAGGTTCTTTCCAAGCAAGGTAGTCATAGAATTGAAACTAGCACAAAAGGGAAGAAAGAAGAGAACAAAGAGCAGAAAAGAGTGATTTTAATTGATTCGCTGCTGCGCTGCTAAATAAAAGGAGGCATTACTAGGAACCCCTGATTTCATTTCGATGCTGCAATGGCCTCAGGTAATACTTCTGATGCTCATCTCGGTCAACGTGAATCAGGTCATTACCAGCGCCACTCGAAATGGAGACTTTGAACACTGTCTTATCCATATCGATGAGTTCAAACAAGCAGACATTTCCTGCACGCAGATCAGTTTCTCTTGCGAATGCACACCAACCGGTGGAGAAGGCCAGAGCCAGAGCACCTCTGGCCTGTCCAAGGCTCCTAATGAGCTTCACTGGCCACGATCTGTCCAAATACCGAAGAGTCGCTATTTGTTTGTTTTCCTGAAGATGTTGCTTGAAAAATCCAACCGGAACACTCTGCACATGTGCATGTTTTTAATAGCCAATACATGAAAACGGTGAAAAACGAATATGAGATATGTGAGTGATGATTTAAGCTTTAGATCTTACCAGGCGATTGAAAAAGGGATGCTCCAAATCAATATTGCTAGCAAATTCGTGAGACGTGAGAGGCCTTGATAGTGTAGGACCATGAAAATCCAGCTCAGAACAGCCCAGTCGGCATGTCGATTTCTCTATCCCACCTGCAGTAAAACAATGAGAAATTTAATAGAATTGGTGTAATGTCTCTTTAATTGACTTGCTATGAAAAGATCCAGCATAGATTGAAAATCACTGTCATCATGAAAATCGAATTGAGACTAGTGCAGAAAAGAAGAAAACAGAAACATGAAAAAGTCTACTTTTCATTGATTTGCAACTACCGAATAAAAGAGGCTAATTGGGAATGCTGAATTCATATTAATGCAGCAAATGGCTTAAAGTAACCCTTCCTATGTTCATCTCAATCAATGTGAATTGGATCCTTACCGGCACTACTGAAAATAGAGACTTGGAATACAACATCATCCCTATCAATGAGCTCAAACACACAGATATTTCCCACACACAGATGAGTTTCTCTTGCAAATGCAGGCCAACCAGCAGAGAAGAACATCAGGTTTCCATGCGAATAGCTTTTGAGCTTCACCAGCCACAATCTGTCTGATAACCTAAGAGTCACCATTTCCCTGTTTTCTTGAATGTGTTGCTTGGCAAATTGACGGGGAACGTACTGCACATTCATACATGTGGGAACAAACCACTGTATGTTAAAAGGACATCACATAAACATACACTCACGTGAAAAACAAGGAAAAAAGCACATGATGTAGTTCTAGAGTTTTAATCACCAGCCTTAAGGGGCTTATGAAAGTCACCGATCTTAACCTGCAATCCAAAGCATTATTTAAGAAAGGACTGTCCATTAAAAGCTATTTTCAGTTAGTTTCCCATTCAAGTGCCTGTCCATCCTTTCACTTGGATAGTGAATAGAGTGGCTTGTGAGGAATATTCAATTACACTCCCAACCCAAATACTGTCTTTACTTATTCATCTTTTCCTAGTTCCATGTTACTCCATCGTTAGGATTCCCCATGGACACTTGAGAAATATAATCCGTCATTAAGTTTCCAATACAAACCAAATCAACTTGGGAAAACACATCAAGGCATGATTTACAGCAATCGTAATTGAACTTGAATTATGCCACCGGTTTCACTTGGATAGTGAATAGAGTGGCTTGTGAGGAATATTCAATTACACTCCCAACCCAAATACTGTCTTTACTTATTCATCTTTTCCTAGTTCCATGTTACTCCATCATTAGGATTCCCCATGGACACTTGAGAAATATAATCCGTCGTTAAGTTTCCAATACAAACCAAATCAACTTGGGAAAACACAATATCAAGGCATGATTTACAGCAATTGTAATTGAACTTGAATTATGCCACCGATCGATTAGGCTTCAGATCTTACCAATTGATTCTGATGCCATTGCTGTATTACCACTTCGAAGAAGGGATGCTCTGACTCAAACACACTGGCTCATTCAGGAGAAGTGAAGGGCTTTGGAGGTGTAGGACCACGAAAAACGGGCGCATTATGATTCACTCTGCATTTAGACAGTTTGTTCCTGCGCTGAACTAAAAATGGAAACTTTAATGGACTTTAGCGCAAGCGTTTCTTCAATTGACCTACGATAATAAGATATATAAATCAATTGGAAATAATGATTACCATGAAATCAAAATGTCAGACAATTTGAATGAAAATATTATTCGTGCTCTTCACATCGAAAGAGACAAATTACTATATTTTAAATTAACATAGAAAATAAAGTGTACTCGTCAGTTATGCAGCACAACCAAATAAGGGAGACAAATCACTATATTTTAAATTAACATAGAAAAGAAAGTGTACTCGTCAGTTATGCAGCACAACCAAATAAGGGAGGCATACACTTCAAGTACTCATTTTCAACAACGTATATCAAGTCCTTACTGGCACCACTCAAAATGGAGACTTTGAAGACAATATCAACCCGATCAATTAGCTCAAACAAGCAGACATTTCCTGCACGCAGATGAGTTTCTCTTGCAAATGCACGCCAACCAGCAGAGAAGGACAGAGCAGAAGCCCCTTTGAGGTGTCTGTTGTTCCTGATGAGCTTCACTGACCATGATCTGTCTGAGTACCTAAGAGTTGCTCTTGGCTTTTCCTGGATATGTTGCTTGATGAATCCACGCGGAATACTCTGGCCATGTACATGTTTAAACAACCAAGATATGAAATTGTTCAAGTGGAATGAGAAGCATGCCTGGTGATCCTGCAAATTTCTTAAAAGCTTCACCAGCCACGATCCGTCTGAAAACCTAAGCGTCGCCATTTCCCTGTCTGCTTGAATATATTGCCTGGCAAAACCAACAGGAATATTCTGCACATATGTACATGTTTGTACAAACGAGTCAGCACACAATTTTAAGGAAAAAGCACACAAGAAGAATAATCATGGTGACAATTACCAAAAAAAAAAAAAAAGAATAATCATGGTGATATTTGCTAGTTTCAGGAGTTTCAGTCAACAACTTTAAGAGGCTCACAAAATTTAATGATCTTAACCTGCAATCTAAAGCATCATCAATCTTAACCTGCAATCTAAAGAATTCTCCAAAAGTGAATGTCCATTAACAGACAGTTTTCCGTTCAAGTGCTGTCCATCCTTTCACTTGGATAGTGATTAGAGCAGCTTATGCAGGATATCTAAGTGAATGGACAGTCCTGACATTTTAATTCTTCTTTTTCCCTGTTTCCCATTATTCAATCAATGGATGCCCCACGAATACCCCGAGAAATAACATGTCATATTGTATCAGTTACAGACCAAATCAACTTGGGAAAACACAATACTGAGGCAAGATTTAGCAAGCAATCCTAATTGAAATTGAGATATGCCAGCAGTGGATGAAACTCGAGATCTTACCATTTTTCCACCCTGATTTATCACCAGTTCAAAGAAGGGATTCTCTGAATAAAACTCATTGGATAATTCAGGAGCAGTGAGAGAACTCAGAGGTGTAGGACCAAGAAAAACTGGCTCAGGAAAGAACTTTTATAAAAAAGTCTTCTAGTATTTTTGGAAAACAACTAACAAAAGAGAGTGATGTAAGAAGAAACGTGACTTAAACAATGAAGAGTCACACCTTCCAAACCTTGTGGTGGGTAGCTCATACTTAGCTGAGAATAAGGCAAATGTGGTTCAACCCTCATTCTTTGACGGGGTGTGGAATCCTGCAGATCTTCTGCCCCTAGGACGTCTTCTGATTTTGGCAAGGGAAATTTGCTCCCAAGGTACGATATTTTGCTGCTGCTCGACGAATAATCTATCTCTGAAGCACTCTTATCGAATATTATTACATGAAAAGTGGAGTTCCCTTTATATTTGAAAACGATGAGGTGACCATGACCAATAGAGTAATGCTCCATGAATTCCCGCCAACCTTTCCACAACGAAACCAAGTCATTGTTACACTTTTCTAGTTCAATAGTCCAGGCTGAACCGCCTGGAACCTTAAGAAGCACCGAGTTTGAGAGATCCTTTCCACATCTTCTCAAAAAATTCTTTGGAATTCCCTATTATGTAAAAAATTAAAGTTAAAGGTCCATGATAATAACTCAACATAGTTAAATTGAAGTGCAGAGAATAGGAAGAAAACTAAGAAACTTTAAATTTTGCAACATGGATGAATGATCAGTTTCCACAATTGTACTTCAGAATAGTCGTGGATTGATTTGTAGTTCTAGTTGCTTCATTGGACAAGCATAAAGCTCAAGAATCCAAAATTCGTTTACACTAAGATTAGTGAAATTGCCGTGCCAAATCCAACAGTTGACATAAAATTATCTTGATCCCATGGCCAAGACGTTTTGTCATACAACAGCTGACATCGATTTTCTTTTCTCCCACGACTGAGATCGGCTGCCCAAGGAAGCAAGGCACATTAGAAAAAGCCCATTACTTTGTCATATCATTTTTGGTCAGTTAAATCTGTGTACCCAAGAAATTACTCTCCCAATAGCAATGTCCAACGGATGTTGTGGAAACCTGAACCATGCACATCACACTATATTCCGAAAACCCATTTCGACCCAAATCGTAAAACGAATATACAAAAAAGCAAACTTTAGCAGAAGAAATGGCAGCAGCCAAGAGGACATGAGGCCGACCATCACCACGGTTCAGGACAACCGGTCGCACATCCGATGAAGACATTCATATCATCGAAGCATGCAAAAAGGAGAAATTTTGTTTGATAAACAGGCCATGTTAGACAATACCCTCTTGTTCTTTTTTAAGCTGGAAGCGAAAAGTTCATTCCAAACCGAACCCACAAACCAGTTTTTCCGGGCTGACGGGTACACAGCACAGAGCACGAGAAACTCTTAAAACACTGATGAAGATGTGATCAACTCACAAGCTTTCCAGATTCCAGCGCGTTGGAGAGTATGATCTTGAAGAAGCAACGGCTCCCAAGACGAGGGCCGGTCGCGACCTCCCGCTCGACAGCTCCATCTTCTCTCCGGCGACGACGACTACCACAAGAAGCCATAGACAGCAGTGTCCCCTGGCTCCTCACAGAAGAAGAAGGAGGAGGAGAAGAAGATGGTTTGTGGGGTTTCAACTTCAACTACAGGAGAGCGGAGCCTTCGTTCTTGAGGCCATCGTCCTGGCAAAATCAGATGGCTCGGTGATCAAGGCAAAGATTCATGGGACGTGTTAATCAGACACGAGCCTCTCGTAACGTGGATGCAGAGGTGTCAAAATAAGTACACGACTCATTTATCGACCCATACTTGTTTAAAAGGTCATTAATGAGTAAAGTTTTATTCCTCAAAGCATCCCGTAATGGATTTTTAAAATAAAGAGATTAAAATATATGAGTGTTAAATGAATCTAATCTGTATCCATTTAAAATCCATTTATCAATCCCTTAAAAATGAATCTAGCTCAGCAGCTATCATAGAGACACAAACGCACTCTCAAAACGCCACGATTTACTCCGCCCTTCTCTCCACGAATCCGAAACGCCACGATTTACTCTGCCCTTCGCTCCACGAATCCGATTCACCGCCACCTCCACTGCCTTTGCCGCCACCCATCTCTAGTGGTCAAGGTTGTTTGACAACTCAATCGTTCACGGTGTCGCTCGTCCTGCACTCCTCGCAAGTAAATCTCTCCGATCGGTGGTCACCACCAAAGGTAGGGTTCGACCCGGCAAAGGCAAAGGAGGTTGGGGCGACCCCCCAGCAGGCAGCGACCTTTGGGTCGGCCGGGCGAGGGCATGCAGGCCCTTGTCGCCGGTCGGCTGGGGCCGCCGACCCTTGGCCCGGGCTTGGTGGCCTCGACCAACACTCCCCAACCTCCCTGGCGACGGAGGGGAGGCGGTAGTGACGACGGCAAGGGCTGAGCCCTCAACCGCCGGCTGCCTCCTCCTTTTTTTTTTTTTTTTTAAAAAATTAATTAATTAATTTTTTAAAATTTAATTTAATTAATTAATATATTAAAATTCAAATTATACCAAAACGACGTTGTTTTGCGTGCAGCTCGCCGGAAAATTGCCACGTTAGCGTTTTTGTCGGATTTTTTTCGCCGGTGGCACTTAAGATCCATTTTGCTCCGATTTTGGTACTTAAGTATCACTTTTGTAACTTTTGGCACCTAAGTATCTCTTTGTACCAAATTTTGGCACTCTAGGGGTTCGGGTGTCTTTTTTATCCTATTCTAGTGATTTATTTCTTATTGTAATTTATTGAGTGCTAAATTAGTGTATGCACACCCTCATGATTAGTGATTTAGGATTAAATTGATCAAGACTACTCACCAAACATTTTGAAATAAAGATAAAAGGTACTAAGATGATGTTAGATTATCTAGCACAACTAGGCCCTCTTGTCCGCGAAATCTCTTATTTGCATAAGTGAAATGTTCCCCTACATTGTATTTAGATTTCCAATTTACCCATAATAGATTAGTAGCAACTCCAAAATAAATTGATTTGCACGTTTAATTGATTAAATTAAAATCCCAAAGTTGCAACTAGTATGGGTTTGGGAGACCCTTGTTTGCTTAGTAATTATTTAACTTTTCCTCAATGGTTCACCTCTGGGAAAGTCACGACAAGAATTTCAACAAAATACGTTAGACATAGAAGAAGGGTTCTCTTACGTTCTCATATTTATCATCTCTCTCAGTCACCATAACCCGAGAACTCATCCGAGCTTATGCTCGTACTGAGAGAGAGAGCACTTTGAGGAGAGCATCAGAAGCATGTTGATGGATTTCTGAGATGGGCTTAAGGCCCATCCGCTCAAGTTGGGCCCAAAAGGGCCCGGCCCACGGGAATAGGGCCCGTGGAAGGGGAGAGGTATAAAAGGGAGGAGAGAGAGAGAGAATAAATGTTTTGGCAATTCAACGTACGTCTTCTCCTGCGCGTTCTCTCTTCCTCCAAAAAGAACAGTAAGTTCAAGGCACTGTTTTTCTCCCCTTCAAGGCGCCATCGGATCGAATGGGGCCAGAGCTTATGCTCGTACTGTGCTTTACGAGACAGAGCGCTTTGAGGAGAGCATCATTATTCCCAACACATGTTCTCTTTCGTGGATTCAAGAAGAGCGAAACCGCAAGCTATAAACGAAACCCTTCCATCATTTGCTCGTCCCAGGTATGAGATGATTGATTTTCCACAATACCCCGATCGTGTCTTATAATTTCATTGTGATCTAACGTCATGCCTTCCTAGTATGTCAACGACAAAACAAAGCCAGCATGCCTGCCCTTGGTTTTTGTTTTCGATTTATCCTTTGTTAACTCGTTGGCCGAATAATCAGGCTCGTTGGCCGAATAATCAGGTTCTTTTGTTATAAATTAATTCCCACCAACCTCAGTCTTTTGTGTTAACTCAGTTTCCATTACACAGTTTCATTCATTCACCCATCATGCTCTTGTTGGGAACTTCATTCCCTGATGAAGATAGATCATTAGTTTATATAGTCCTTTGATGCGTGATAAAGATGATTGTCTTTAAAGTATTATTTGTTCCTATTGTTGCTACTGATTTAAAACAAATATACCTCCAATATATACACTACAGCTAAAAAAAAAAAAAAAGTTCAAGAATTACTTAATTTCTCTCTTGGAATTTCACCTTGAATATATTATCAAATTTGTATGTGAAAAAAGAAAATAATAGTAGGGAATAATATGAAGAAGAGAAGGCTACTATTCTTTAACATGAGTATTGAATAATGTATGATTTGGTCGTATTTACATCTCTTGAGAATATGTACCTTATCCCCATTATTATCACTTTTCATGATCAATCATCATTTCTCTTCATATCCACCTATCACCTATTTTCATGATAATAAGCTATTTCAACAACTCTTTTTATATTTAGTCTCTTATTCGCCCTTCATCTCATTGTTTATAGGTTACATTCATCTATGTACATGTTACGACCCATCCATGATGATCCCCATTGTGTTCAGATTGGTCTTACTTAAATTTCCAACATAATGTCATTTCGATTTTATTTTGCCGGAGTGCACCAAACACCATTCTCGCAAGGAGTTTAAAGTTGTAAGTTCAAAGTTGAAAGTCCAAGAGAACGTAGGTTGATTGCTTGTGCAAATCCTTATAAAATCCGGAGTTGCATTGCTAGGCTTATTTTGGCATATAGATCATGGCATGTAGAATTAGATCATGTATACAAAATTTTCGCCATTGCCAACCACTCTACTTTTCAGGCTTTTGCCTCTTGTACCATCAAAGAAAAAATAATAAAAAAATAGACCATTTACCGTCAGTGTAAAACAAAATTCTTAGTGATATTTTCCGCCACTAATTTGAACATCAGAAATACTTACATGCTGACCAGATTGAAGCTTCGGCGTTGTGCTTTTTCCCAAAGTTGTTCTTGAATTGTATGGAAAACTAAATGACATATCACTTCTAAAAGAAAATGCTTTGGATTGCTGCTTAATTGAGATCAATGACTTTGAGGAACCTCTCAAGATTGTTGATCGAAACTCCTAACCTAGCAAATTAGCTTGTCAGAGAGTACGATCCCAAAGAATATGATCCTCAAGAAGTGAGGGCTACTACTTGGAGGAGGAGTCTCCTGCTCGGCAACAACTTTGTATTCTCTCCGGGAACGAAGATAAAGAGGACAAGCCATAATATTTGAAGGACAAAACATATAAAAGGAGAAATACTCCATGAACATACATCAGAGCATTATGTCTTCACTGTCCTGTAGATCCACTGGTCAGGTTGAGCCGCTGTGCAAAACCATAAAGATCACTGATTTGGGAAGTTCTTTCCAAGCAAGGTAGTCATAGAATTGAGACTAGCACAAAAAGGAAGAAAGGAGAACAAAAAGCAGAAAAGAGTGCTTCTGATTGATTCGCTGCTGCGCTGCTTAATATAATGAGGCATCATTAGGAACCCCTGATTTCATTTCGATGCTGCAATAGCCTCAGGTAATACTTCCGATGCTCATCTCGATTAACATGAATCAGGTCATTACCAGCACCTCTCAGAATGGAGACTTTGAACACTGTCTCATCCCTATCGATGAGCTCAAACAAGCAGACATTTCCTGCACGCAGATCAGTTTCTCTTGCGAATGCACACCAACCGGTGGAGAAGGCCAGAGCCGGAGCACCTCTGGCCTGTCCAAGGCTCCTAATGAGCTTCACTGGCCACGATCTGTCCAAATACCGAAGAGTTGCTACTTGTTTGTTTTCGTGAAGATGTTGCTTGACAAATTTAACCGGAACACTCTGCACATGTGCATGTTTTGAATAGCCAATATATGAAACAGTGAAAAATGAATATGAGATATGTGAGTGATGATTTAAACTTTAGATCTCACCAGGCCATGGAAATAACTTTGGGGGGTCACTTTTTGAAAAAGGGATGCTCCGAATCAATATTGCTAGCAAATTCGGTCAACGTGAGAGGCCTTGATAGTGCAGGACCATGAAAATCCAGCTCAGAACGGCTCGCTCTGCATGTAGATTTCTCTATCCCACCTGTAGTAAAACAATGAGAAATTCGATAGTCATTTGGAGTGAAAATTACTGTCATCATGAAAATCGAATTGAGACTAGTGCAAAGAAGAAGAAAACAGAAACATAAAAAGTATCCTTTTCATGATTCACAACTACCGAATAAAATAGAAAATGTTCATCTCAATCAATGTGAATCAGATCCTTACCAGCACTATTTAAAACGGAGACTTGAAAGACAACATCATCACTATCAATGAGTTCAAACATACAGATATTTCCCACGCACAGATGAGTTTCTCTTGCAAATTCTTTCCAACCAACAGAGAAATACACCCCCTGGTATTTATTATGCGTATAGCTTAAGAGCTTCACTGGCCACGATCTATCTGAAAACCTGAGAGTCGCCATTTCCTTGTTTTCTTGAATATGTTGCTGGGAAAATTAATTTGAAACATACTGCACATTCATACATGCATGAACAAACCACCATATGTTAAAAGGACATCTCATAAGAATACACTCACGTGAAAAAAAAGAAGCACATGAGGCATATTCTTGCCAATAATTGCTACTTCAAGAGTTTTAATCAACAAGCATTAAGGGGCTTATGAAAGTTATTGATCTTAACCTGCAATCAAAAGCATTATTAAAGAAGTGACTATCCATTAATAGCTATTTTCAGTTAGTTTACCATTAAAGTGATGGTCCATCCTTTCACTTGGATAGTGAATAGAGCAGCTTGTGGGGCATCCCAGTAAAGGACAGTCCCGACCCAGTTACAGTCTTTACTTATTCATCTTTTTATGGTTCCACGTTACTCCATCATTAGGTTTCTCCATGGACACTTTAAGAAATATATTATGTCATCTAAGTTTCCAATACAAGCCAAATCAACTTGGGAAAACACAATATCGAGGCATAATTTATAGCAATTGAAATTGAACTCGAGATATGCCAGTTGTGGACTAGGCTTCAGATCTTACCATTTGTTTCATATGATATTGCTGTATCACCACTTTGAAGAAGGGATGCTCCGACTCAAATTCACTGGCTACTTCAGGTGTAGTGGGGGGCTTTGGAGGTGTAGGACCACGAATAACCAGCTCATGATGATTCAATTTGCGTTTGGACAGTTTGTTCCCGCGAAGAACTGAGAATAAAAGGACTTTAGTGTGAGCGTTTCTTCAATTGACCTAGATTGGAAATTATGATTACCATGAAATGAAAAATTCAGACAATTTGACATGAGTGCTCTTCACATCGGAAGTGACAAATCAACTAGAATGCCGCCTCCATTGTTACAATACTAATGGACACACAAAGTTCTTATAAAAACGTACAAGTATATTTTAAAATGACATAGAGGCACAACAACCAAATAAGGGAGGCATAATTATAAACCCAGAATGCAAGTCATGCGATAAACAGCCTAAAGTAACACCTCAAGTACTCATTTTTAACAATGTAAATCAAGTCCTCACCACTCAAAATGGAGACTTCGAAAACAATATCATCCCTATCAATTAGCTTGAACATGCAGACATGTCCTACGTGCAGATGAGTCTCTCTTGCAAATGCATGCCAACCATCAGAAAAGAACAGACACAAAGCTCCTCTGACATGTCCATTGCTCCCGCCAAGCCTCACTGACCATGATCTGTCGGCATGCCTTAGAGTTGCTCTTTGCTTTTCCAGCTTATGCTGCTTGATGAATCCACCTGGAATACTCTGCACGTGCACATGTTTGAACAACCAAGACATGAAATTATTTAAGTGGAATGAGAAATCCCTGGAATGAGTATTGTTGTAGTAATCCATTGTATTATATCATAAACACTATATGGATTGGAGAAAAAAATCTCAGATAGGTGGACATCACAATTAATGTGATCATGGCATTGTAGGTACTAGCAGTCATAATTGAACTATACTCGTGATGAGCTCAAGACTTACCAGTTTACACATATAAGCTCGCCTAATCACCTTTATGAAAAAGGGATATTTGGAATTAATTTTGTGGGTTAATTCAGGAGTAGCGAGAGGCCTTGGAAGCATAGGACCGTGAAAGTCCAGCTCAGAATGACTCGCTCCGCATGTTGGCTGTTTACTCCTCTCTGTCAGGCCAGCTTGAGCTTGAGCCAGATGTGGTTCTTCAGGGTCAGTATCCATGGAAACTACATACGGAGGAGAACAGCTTCCATTTAGCTCCAAAACAAGGGATAGGGATAAAATCAATCGACCTACTTCCCATGGGTACAAATAGAAATAGCAAACCTACTCTGTTCCATAGCAGAGGCCTTTTTTATTCATCTAATGATACCATATCAGTTTAGCGGCTTTAGCTTGTAAAAAGTTCACAAGCATTTTTGGAAAAGAGAGTGATGCAAGAATATACGTGACTTCTAAAATGAAGAGTCACACCTTCAAACCCTCGCGGTGAGAAACTCGGACTTAGCTGAGAACAAGGTAAATGTGGCTCCATCCTCATTCTTTGACGGGGTGTGACGTCCTCCAGACGATCTGTTTCTACAACATCTTCTGCTTTTGGTGAGGGAAGTTCGCTCCCGAGGTATGATGTTTCACCCCTGCTCAAGGAATAATCTATCTCTGAAGCACTCTTATCGAATATTATTATGCGAAAAGTGGAGTTCTCTTTATATTTGAAAACTATGAAGTGACCATGACCAATGGAGTAATGCTCCATGAATTCCCGCCACCCTTTCCCCAACAAAACCATGTCATGGTTACGCTTTTCTAGTTCTATAGTCCAGGTTGAACCGTCAGGGACCTTAAGAAGCACCGAGTTTGAGAGATCCTTCCCACGTCTTCTCAAGAAATTCTTTGGAATTCCCTATTATGAAAAGGTTTACGGGTCCATCATAACAACTCATCATAGTCAAACCAAAGTGCAGAGAACAGGGGAAAAAAAAATCTAAGGAATTTTAAATTCTGCAGCATGAATGAAAGATCAGTTTCCACAAGTGTACTCCGAAATAGTTGTGGATTGATTTGTAGTGATGGTTGCTTCATTGGAAAAGCCCATTACTTTTGTCATATCAACATCTGTAAGTTAACTCTGTGTGTCCATGAAATTACTCTTGTTTTCCGAATAGCAACGTTCAAAGGATGTTGTGGAAACCTGAACCATGCACATTACACTATAGTCCGAAAACCCATATCGACCCGAATCGTAAAATATATATACAAAAAAGTAAACTTCAGCAGAAGACATGGCAGCAGTCATGAGGCCCGCCATCACCATGGTGTAGGACAACTGGTCGCACATCCGATGAAGACTTTCATATCATCGAAGTACGAAAAAGGAGAAATTTTGCTCGATCGACAGCCATGTTAGAGAATACCCTGTTCTTTATTTCTTCGGCTTGAAACGAAAAGTTCCTTGCTCGTTCCAAACCAAACGTGCAGACCCATTTTCCAGGTTGATGGGTACACAGCACAGAGCAAGAGAAACTCTTAAAACAGAGAGCGAAGATTTGACCGACTCACGAGCTTCCCAGAGTCGAGCTCGCCGGAGAGTATGAACTTGAAGAAGCAACGGCTCCCACGGCGAGGAGGACCGGCCGCGGCCTCCCGCTCGACTGCTCCACCTTCTCTCCGGCGGCGGCGACGACCAGTACAAGAAGCCATACTCGGCGGCGTCCCCTGAGAAGAAGAAGATGGTTTTGGCTGTTCTTCTTCGGCACGTCACTGGTGGAGGTGGAGGGGGAGTGCGAAAACGAGCGACGCGTGGTTCGGCGACGGAGGGAGGAGAAATTATTGAGCGCTCGAGCCCATGCGCGCATCGACACGTGCACACGGTGGGCCCCACCCCCGGCTTCCTACCTACCTTCTCGTTTCTTTGACGGCTCCGTTACCCTCTCTCTCTGTCTCTCTCTCTCTCTCTCTGTGCTTGTTCTTCCTCCTCCGAGTACCCGTGGCGTGCCACGCCATTGAATTTGCTTCATCCCCACAGAGTAATTTCGTCGAACGCCTGGTGGGCGCATGCCGGTTCCATGACGAGTCGAGAACGGAGGAAGTGTGGAGGCAAAAAAAGGGTTCTCGAACGGGCTGAGGCGTGAGAGCGAGCGGGCGCGACGCGACATGGAGCTCGTCTTCGCACTATCTCCGGGCCCCTCGCCGGAGGCTTCGCCGCCGTGAAGAAACGGAAAAGGCAGAGTTGAAGGAGTCGGAGTGGGACCCACTGTGTACACGTGGCAACTGATGGGTGGACTCTTGTGAGCGTTACGTGGCTTATCCTTATCCTTCGGTGGTTGCTTCTTCGCGGTACGAATCAGTCCGGAAAAGACAATTTTATCATATACAAGACAAGACCGTTCTTTAATATTCTATTGTATGAAAGTAGTTCAAATATCTGTTCAAAAAAAAAAAAAAAGTAATTCAAATATTACGAGGAGAAACTAGAGCTTACATTTAAATGATAAATTAAAGAAGACTATGCTAACACTATACTTTTAACTCTAGAAGAGAGATCATTAAAAATGAAAGAATATGTGGTTCTTAATCGATGAAAAGCCCATTTTGCAAGCTAATGAGCAACTTCATTAATAATTCAACAAGTCCACTTCAAACTCCATTCACCTCCAAACATCATTTTTGTGGATGTCAAGAGACTAAGCGGCTTTACATGCGAGAAGAAGTGTTGCAGCTTCCACTTCCACTGGCAAGTTCAATATTCCTCGTCTTGCCCGTGCTTGGACAACAAAGCCTCCATCCGATTGTGCAATAATACCTATGGCCCCTTCGTTATCTTTCCACTGGCCATCTACATTAAATGTTGACTCTTGATTTGACGGAGTACTCCAAGAGTTTGTCCTTACCCCGATAGAATTTGGTTCCTCAATGTTGTTGATCATTTTGAGCAATCCATTTAGCGATAAGTGCACTAGAGTTTATAAAATTTATTATAAAGGTGCGATCGAACGATAAAACTTTAAAATTGTGCAATCAAGTCATAAAATTTATCAAATTGGCACAATCAAGTTCTTTCATTAATTTCGTCCAACTTAACTAACATATAATGTTTGTTTTATTTTCTCTCTCTTATGTAACATTGACATACTAAACACTAAGCATAAGATTAAAGTGTTGTTTTAGTGAAATCACTATACATTAACCTAAATCTTAGTTAAATTAGATTAAGACAAGGCTAAATATATAATAATAATAGAAGACCCACCAGGGAGAACCTACGATGCCCCGGTGATGGATGGGGGTTTGGCAAGGCCTCAGGGATGGTTGGCCACCTTCATCAACCCCAGGCAACGCCCCATAGGCCCTTACCTAGATTTGGGAGAGGGTTAGAGTTCTCTCTCATGTCATAGTTAGAAATTAAGCTTATTATATAACTTCAATTATCATTAATTTAGTAGATTTAATTAAGTTTTAAGTTTACTTATCCAATTCGTATAAAAAGGGATTACTTAATTCATTCAAATTGAGAAAATGATTTATAGTAGTTAGAATCTTACCAATCATACGGTTCCGGCCTATCAAATATGATTGTAATTTTGTAATTGGAAAGAAATTACAAATATTCAATGATTGTCAAACAATTTTTTTTTTTATTTTTTTTTTGTAATAAAAAAAGGGCCATGGCCCGAAGTTATAACGTCACTCTCTTAATAAAACATGATCCAATCTGATCCGCTAATAATAAACGAAATAAACTTATTGGTAGCCTATTTAAAAAAATTATTTTAACTTTAACACTTCGATTGTCGCACTTAAAAATCAGTCCTCAAATTCCCAATATTGATTTCTAGTCTTATCAAATTGGCATAAATGCACATAAATCGTGTATTCACTCCTCCAGGTAGAACGGTGGGCCTCCAAATCAAGATTACTTTAAATTGGAGAATAGTCACCTACTGCTAAGCGCTTATCCATGCAATTTTCTCGAAATATTGTTTTCATTTAGCCATAAACATACTGTTTTTTTTTTCCATGCAATTTTCACCGACGGTGCGCCGCAAACCCCGGTGACGTTTTCATTTAGCCATAAACATACTGTTGATCACTTAAAAGGTGAGGAATGCAAAAAGGTTATGCAAGAACTGCTTTCTTTGTATAGTCACTTTCTTGCAAACATCTTTGGTTCAACACAAAACGCTAAGATGTTAGGAAAATGCACAAGATCTCAAGAGAATTACCAAAAATATCGTAAGCGTATTGTAATTGTGCGAAATTAGTAATGAATATTTTTTATTATCAATTTAATCCGAAATCTTTTTGCATTTGTGTTGGCCAATTTTGACTAGTTGATGCGATGTGAATCTTTTTAAAAAATATTTTTTGAATTTTTTTCTTTTTTCTTTCCTTTAATTTCTTCCCCTCCACTTAGAGCCGGTGAGGTTCATATCCGACTGAGTCAGCCGTAAATTTCGAAACCCTGGCTCTCTCTTCTTTCCCTATTTCTTTCTCAATTTTCCCCTCTTTAGACAACTTTAATTTGGGAAAAATGAAATTTGGAACCAAAATGCCCTTATGCAAAAGTAACAGATGAGAACATGTTATCACTCACAAATGCCTCATTACACCCAACGAGATATCATCTCATCCTGCATCATGTCATCACTTTGCTTAGAGAAAGTTGTTCATTCTAGTTATGATCTAATATTTTACTCACAAAAGCTACATGGAAGATTAATTGTTTTTTTACTTATGATGACTTCTAAATACACGTTCAATTGCCTAATTTTTATTAAATAATTTGAGCTAAACTATATAATTTTTATTAAATAATTTGAGCTAAACTATATTTCAAAGTTGATAATTAAATTTCAATCTAATTATCTAGTTTTTTTTTTTTTTTTTTTTGGTAAAGGGTAAATATATATTAACTTTTGAACCAAGGAGCTACACAAATGTACAACAAAAGACCCGGCACCAAGGCTTACACTCGAAGACAACCGGTCAAGAGAGTGGAAGAATGCCGGGGAAGGGGGGGGGGAAGGAGTTGCAGAAAGAGGAACGAAAGAACAACAGCTAGAACTAGGCTAAATAGCAGCCAAAAAAGAAGAGAAAGGGAAAGACGAAGGTGCCCGCGCAGGGGAGAAGGAATACAACCAGAAAACTGAAAAACAACGAGCTAGGGACACCATGGAAGCATCCAAAGCTGACGACCGAACACCGCATCACGCAAGGGGAATATCTTGGAAGCATAGGAGATAGCCAACAACCAGTGTTGAGCAGAAAGCGAATAGCCAACGAATGGGAACCCTCCGAGGGGAAAAGCGGAGAAGGAGGGAGGGTGTTCTTAGAAAACTTGCCAAGATGAACTGCAAAGAAAACCAACTAGAATTTTGGAGGCACTGACCAGTAAAAGGTAACGCCTTAGTCAAAGATCAAGGGATGGATACCCCAACTGAGTTGTAGTCTTCTATTACGGGTCGTATCCGAGACCTTCGAAAAGGTAAAGGCTCTATCCTTGATAGCCTTGCGAAGACGTTCCTTTAAAGCCAGGAGGAATAAGGTTTGGTTGCGGAAGATGATGTTATTCCTCTCCTTCCAAATAAGGTAGCATAAGGCGGCAAAGCCAAACGGGCCACTGATTGATAGAAGCTAGTGTCGGAGAGATGCTTGATAACCCAATCTAAGTTATCCTTCCACGTAGAATTCTGCCATGGCAAATTACATTTATTCGCCCAAAACACACCAAGTCTACCTGTAACCGAACATTCGAAGAACAAATGATCAACAGAGTCGGGTCTAGAGGAACATAACACACAGGAGGAAACTAGAATTCTCCCATAAGCAAACAGAATTACCTGGGTCGGTAATCGGTTGCGAGTGATCAACCATAAGTGGGTTTGATGACCGAGGGGGGGGGGAGAGAGAAGAATTCCAAATGAATCTTGACCAAGGCTTGACCAAGGCACAAGCTAGCCCCTCGCCCTTAGAAGTGTCCAAGCAGAAGCCATCGTAAACACCCCTGAAGAATGGCCCATCCATAGGAGTCGGTCATCATTGTCGTTAAGGTTTGGGAGAGGATCATCCCAACCCATAATGGCTGCCGAGACTGCAGAGGGAAGGGGGAGGGCAGTAATACCAGCAACAACAGAAGCAAGTCGAGGGATGCTAGAACAATATATGTTTCGATTTGTGAAAAGCTTATAGAGCGGCTCCCGGTGATGCTAATGATCAAACCAAAATGATGTAGATAATCCCCCGTGATGCTAATTATCTAGTTGATCTTGATAAAAAATGAAAAAAAAAATGGATCAAATTATGGAAAAGGTTAATATGTTAGAAGCATGATCAAATTTTAAGCATGTTTATATTTGGATCATATCTAGATATTAACAAAACATAAGCACAAAAAGGGAAAAAAAGAGGGAACTTCTTATTGTACATCTACCATGAACTAGATACTTAATATCAATTAAACATTTATTCTCATAGCATGTGGATTAAAACTTTAAAATATGCTTAAAACTTTCCTCCAAAATAATTTGTGAATTTGAAAGTGAAAGAGATGTAACTAGATTTTCAATCCTCATCTTGCAATTCAAATTAAAATATGAAAAGTTCCAAAAGAAAGAACAAAATAAGCAATATTAACTTTAGAAACCTACAAACTTAATTGGGAAAAACACTCATAAGGTCAAGATCGGCTAAATAATTAGATTGGAATTTAATTTTCAGCATTGAAATATAGATTAGCTCAAACTATTTGAATTAAAAAAAAAAAAAAAAGGTAATTGATTGTGAATTCATGGGCTGTCATAAATAGAAATTTATAATCTTCTATTTAGATTTAAAGATAAAAAATATGAGGTCATAAATTAAAATTAACAACCTTCTATAAGCAAAGTGATAACAAAAGATAAGATGACGTCTTGCTAGCTATAATGGAGCATTTATATTATGAAATGGATTAAAGAAATGATAGAAATAAAGTCTTTTTTTGGTAACCTAGGGAACCCGCATACCGTACCAACATGGACAGCCCGAAAGGCCCGGGGTAACGGGGGGTAAACCCTGGGAGCAACACGTGCCACCGGATAAGTCACCCTGCGATGCTTGGGAATCGAACTCCTCCCCTTGCGTTAGGGGGAGAAGTTCGCCGCCAGTAGCGCCACCCATGTCATTTTTGTTGATTAGCCTAATAAATAAAAAAAATAGAGAGAGAATATCTCGGTCAATTATTGGTCTACTGGTCTACTGTGTTTATCCTGCCCTCCTCAGTCACTAACCAAATTGAATAGATTTTCCGGCAATTTCTTTGGAGAGGCCCCAACCTAGGAACTGGGGAACAAAGGTTGCTTGGGAAGAAGCTTGCCTACCCAAGGAGGAAGGTGGGTTAGGTATCCGTTCACTTTGGATCAGCAATGTTGCTGTTATGATCAAACACATTTAGCTCCTCTTTACTGATAAGGAATCACTCTGGTGTAAATGGATTCATTCAAATTTCTTGAAGCGCAAAAACTTATGGATTGCCCCAAGACCTACCTTATGCTCTTGGGTGTGGAAGAAGTTACTTGGCCTCCGTGATCTTATTCATAATCATTTTAAGTGGCGTATTGAAAGTGGTCTTTCGGTTTCCTTTTGGTTCGATTATTGGCACCCTCATGGACCTCTCTATAAACTCTTCTTTGATCATGAAATTTATTGCTTTGGAATTCCTCGTCTCGCATCTGTTGTGGCTGCCTTAACAGCATTGCCTCTACCCTCTGCTGTTGCAACCTCCATTGTGGGTTGGGATGATCCTCTGCCGAGCCTCAATGAGGCTAATGACCACCTCCTTTGGACTGGCATTCTTCAGGAGTCTTCTCTACTGCTTCGGCTTGGAGCATGCTAAGGTTGAGGGGTCCTAGGGTTTCCTAGTCGAGACTTGTGTGGAACTCCTCCCTTATTCTTTGGTACCAGTCCCACCTTTGGCTGATAGCTCGCAATCGCTTGCCTACTCGGGTATTGTTGCTAGCTTATAGAGAATACCGAATGCTTATTGTGCATTCTGCTCAGCTAGGCCGGATTCGGTGGACCACCTTTTCTTTGATTGCCCTATTATTGGCAACCTTGCCTCTTTTTGGGCGGCCAATTATAACTTACCCTGGCGTAATCAATCTTCGAAGGAAAATCTCCAATGGGTTATTGATCACCTTTCGGATGCTACTTTCCACCATTCTCTGGCTCACTTTGCCTTTGGTGCCTTATGTTATCTCATTTGGAAAGAGAGGAATAACATTCTATTTCGCAATCAAAGGTTATCTTTCCCGGCATTAAAAGAGCACCTCCGTAAAGCCATTAAAGACAAGGCTTCTACATTCTCTAAGGTCTTGGATATTCCCCGTAATAGGAGACTTCAATTGAGCTGGGGCCTTCACCCTTCCTTATTTAATTGAGTATGTCTTCTGTGGATTTGGTTTTACTACTGCCAGACTTCTCAAGGCTATCGTTGTGCCTCCCCTTGTGGCTAAAGGGGTGCCTTAGCGTCCTCCTTCCTGGCGCTCCGCCTAGCTGAGCCTCATGGGTCCATTGTGTTGACCCGTTTTTTTGTAGTTTCTTTCCTTGTGCGAGCCACAGTTGTTTGTGTGCTCTTCTCAGTTTCTTTTCTTGTTTGCCGGCCTCTTTGTTGCCCTTCCACTGCTAGTGGTCCCCGTACTCTATATCCTCGCCGCAACTTCTTTTTTCTTTTCTCCCCCCCCCCCCGGGACCCGTCCACTCATTGCTTTTATCTTTATGAGTGCAAATTGGTGCCGGGGCTCCCCTTGCTGTACAGTTGTATAGCATTTTGCAATAATTAATATATCTCTTACCTTTACAATATATATATATCTATATATATATATATATATATCTCGGTCAATTAACTAAAACGATAAGTGCATTGGCCGAAATGGAAGAGGAATTGACATCGCCTCTATTGCATTGTGTAAATATTCAAAATATATATTATTTTTCTCCACAACACTAATATAATTCAAGCATTTTTTTATATCAAAAATGGGTTTTTTTTTTTTTACATCAAAAATGGGTTTAGAAACTGTTCTTTTAAAAAATTAGTTACTCTGATATTATTTTATATCAAATTTATTCATATGGGATTACTAGAGTGGCAATTTGTGTCATTTGATCATTTTTTCAATAATCCCATAATTGCTATATATGGGCAGATATCCTGTTTGTCTTAATTTGTGGGTAACTACATCAACATAAACCAAAGTTCCCATATATTGTACCCGACAGTGGAGTTCCGATTCCATTGACCATAGACGTCACAATAATTCTTTATGTTAGACGAGAAGATTAGATCGAAATTAAGGAAGAAAAGAAAAGTTAATCAAGTGGTTATTGATTGTTAAAGTTAATTATCTCATGATGTAATCATGATATAAATAATGAGATAAAGGGTATGTTCTCTGTAGTACACGATTGCACAAACTAACAAAACCAGAATAGACATTGTGAATATTTGCTTTACAAAAAGAGAATATTTCCTCACCTTGGCTGGGCGAGGTCGACCTCGCCGAGATCTGATGAGGCCGAGCTCGCCCAATCTAGCCCAAGTGAGGCCGAGGCTTGGGCCGACGAGGACCGAGAAAGTGAAACTGCTTGGCGTTGCATATTCGAACTTAGTAAAGCTCGATTCGCATCATTATGCTTGATAAAAGGAATGAGAGAAGCTCCAATAGAAAAATATTGGAAAGGAAAAATACTTCGAAGATTAACTTGTTCCCATGCAATAGTTAGGGATTCTTGACGGTATCGAGCTGGAACAACTTGTTCTTCTTGAATACGCTGATTCAACGTTAAAGAATTTCCCGCCGCTATCATATAGTATTCATCTCTACTTGGTGATAAATAAAACATCCGTACTTTTTTTGATTTTGAACTCTTAGAGATTTCATAAAATGCGCTTTCTAGAGACCCCCCGACCAATTCTCACATGAATTGCTAAAGATCCAATAAATCCAACATTGATTCCTTCAGTCGCCGTGGCTCGACGTCTCCAGGGCAGGCGACGCTCTGGCGAGGTCATTGGCCCTCTTCTGGCCGGTCACCGGCGTTGGCCATGGCCATGGCCAATGCCGGCAATTGGCCAAAAGGAAGAAGAAGAAGAAGAAGAAAAGAGAAGAAAAAAGAAGAGAGAAAATTTGATTTTAGAAATTGTTTCCGGGAACAGGAAGCTTAGGGCGCGCATGGAAACACTTCTGTTCTTTTTTTGTTCCTGGGAACAGAAAAAAAAAAAGTATTTCTGTTCCGGGGAACAGTTTTTGAACAAAAGAACGCGTTTGGTAAGTGTAAAAAAAACTGTTCTTGGAATAAAAAAAAAACAGAAACACGTTTGGTAATCGCAAGTCAATTTCTGTTCCTAGAATAGAAAAAGAACATAAACACGTTTGGTAAACGACAAAAAAATTTCTGTTTTAAATTTAAAAAAAAAACCTTTTCTTTAATAAAGTTTAAAATTGATATTGAATTCTCATTCTTATGAAATGCTCATCAATTTTATTTTGTTCATGGTTAGTGAAGACAAATATTTTGAACATGATCATATGGAATATTTCGTAGAAAATTTTGTAATTAAAGTTTGTATCAAATTTTTTCAAGTAATTTTTTATTTTTTAGTTTTAAAGCATATAAACTTGATATTGATTTCTCATTCTCATTAAATGCTTATCAATTTAATTTTGAAAAATGGTGAGTGAAGAAAAATATTTTCAACATGGTCATATGTGCGCCCTTAAACGAAAATTTCATACATCTCAACATAAACCCTTCCATACATGATATCACAATAATGAAGTAATATAGTTCATTGTTCAACTGCATCACAGTGAATACGTAAAAGCAATATTACAAAAGTCAACAAATCTCATGCATATTGTGATCCATTGCCATTTTATTTGCAATTCTTATCCTAAGCCTGTTCATCCCAGATGACTGCTCATCCGATGTATCATCTGCAACTTCCCCTCCTGTAGGTCCAAACGAATACTCCGGATCTTCATATATGGAAAAATTTCTGTCCATCCTATATTGATCACGAATGTAATTATGAAGAGCACAACATGCAATTACAACAAGTGCTTGCTTCCGAATTGTAAATGGAAGCATATGTCTCAAAATGGTGAAGCGATTCTTTAATGCCCCAAATGACCTCTTAATTACATTTCTTAGTGAAGAGTGCTTATAGTTGAATAACTCTTTTACTGTTCTTGGCCGTCTCCCACTCCATCTATATTCGCCGAGATGATACCGTTCCCTTCTACAAGGAGTTAAAAATCCCTAAGTACCGCATAATCGGAATCGCCACGTAGTATTTCCCTACAACATGATATATATAAATTTGTTATGATATTAAACCATAATATAATCACAAATGTCAATATAAATAAAGTAAATACCAGGTGGTGGTCGGGAAATTGCAATTGAGGAGTTTCGAGTCTTTGTCGAAAGCACTCGACAATCATTGCAGATCCTTCCCATCCAAGATACACGAAAGTAAATTTCATATCAAATGAGCAAACACACAACACGTTCTGTGTGATAGTTCATCTCCTGTCTCTAAATCGAACTTGCCGAGACACCGGGATAATAGCATTTATATGGGTGCCATCCGAGCACTTACGCAGTCTGTCAATTTATTACCAATATAAGATTATAAAAGATTATGAACTACATGTATTTGATGGTATAAAATTGATATATAAATCATACCTTGAAGTAGCGCTTATGACTAGGATCCATAAGAATTTCTTCAGGAATGACATCAAAGGACGGTGGTTTGATTATCTCTTTTGAAAGTTTGATAATTGCTTTCAACATTTTGCTGAAATACTTGCTGATCGTTTCTTCAGAATATTGAAATCTCTCACATAAATTTCTATTTGAGCTACCATGACAAACCATAGATAAGAATATCCCAATTTGTTCATCTATTCTAATATATCGACTATCTTTTAACCAACCTCTTACTCTCATCAAATCACATAAATTCAGAAAAACATGCCTCTCCATCCTGAAGGCTTCATATATCCTATATGGATGTCCAGTAATAATCTCCCTTATCCATTCGGATCCTAATTATTTGCTGTCCCTAATTAGTTCTATTGTATGCACAGACGCGTCAATGGCAACCGTGCACAACCACGCTAGCAATACGGCTAGATCATCCTCATCAAAGAATTGTTGAACTTGTTCTACCTCTTTACTACATATACTATCTAATCCATCTTCCATAGTACCTATACCATCACAAAAATATAAAAACATCAATAACATAAGTCATAGTCTCAATAGAAGATGCCATTACATATAAGTACGAAGAGTCTCAACACTTAAAACGACATATTAATAGATAACATAAGTTATACAATCTCTACGTTACCCCCACTCAATTCATAAATCTATTGAAGATGATAAAGAAGTCCAATTCTCCTTTCAGGTGTGGATTTAATGAAAGCTACCCTCCATGAGGCACTATTGCATGCTCGATCCACTGCTTTATTGTAAAGATCTTGGTCTATCTCAGGCATAGTAAGCAGAATATCCATCACAGCAGTGATGGAGAAAGGATCATCAGATGATGGCATAACCCCAGAGGTCGCAGAGCCACTACCAGATTGATTGGACTTAACTTTCAAAAAGTCTTGGATAGCTTTGCAAGTGTCATTAATACTGTTTTTGGTACTCCTCCTTCTCCTCTTAGTATTTGGAGTCCTATCCAATTTGTGCTTTCCACAAGTTGAAGTTCCAGCATCTTCTGGTGTAAAGACTCTCTCATCAGTGTGATGATCACCGAAGTCATCTGTATGGCCACCACCAGCATCACCATAGGCATTGCCATCACTGTTGTCACCATATGCATTGTAACCACTGTCGTCACCACCTACATTGGCATTACTAGTGTCATCTTCCTCCGACACCGTCACATCTTGAGCATTTGCAATGCCATATTCCCCAGTAGCATATGTACCACCAAATACAATACATAACTCGGGATATTAGGGAAATCCATCATTCCTGAATTTTGCTCACTCTACATTCTCCTACAATTTTGACAATAATGACATTTGAGGTATATAATCATACATTTTAAAATTAATATACATAATGACATCAAAATGACCAAAAAGTTAATATATATATATATATATATATATACCTTGATGTGAGCTTCCCATATGCTTGGATCGTCGACATCAACTCTTTTATTGACATTATCCCAACCGAATCTAGACTGAGACATAAGTTTTTCAAAACTGCTATACTGTTTTCTCAGTTTGTTTAGCTTGTTCCTCATCTGGACCATGCTATATTGGCATCATGTTTGTCTAACGAATTCAGTCTGTATATTCCTCCACCCCGCTTTGTTGAAACTAGAAGTGGTCCGATTTCCCTTTTTGACCTCATCCACCAACAAACTAATAAATATGTTGGTTATAGACTCGGTCCACTTCGCATTGCATGTCTGTCTCTCAGATGCCATTTAATCTTTGATCGGTTGAGCAACATATGAGTTATAAGTTAAATTAATAACATAATACTATATATGCCAAACACAAAATCATTCTCAAGAGATGCAAGCCAAGAAGACTATATAATGACAAAAATGAAAATTGTTGAACTAACTTGTGTAAAACAGATCATAAGTTGCATTTTTAGCTATAAGAAGTACATAGTAATGCTACATATAGAGTGCAACCATGAAATTCAGCCAACACAAGGCAGCATTACCCTTGGTTATTACCTTTTTACGATGCCGCACAACCACGCTGCGCCCCAACTTCGGCTGGTTCTCCCCCTTGGTGGTGAAATCGTCGTTGAACGCCCTCGCCATGTGCTTCACCAGCCTGTCCATTCCACATCACCATGAGCAACAAAACAACAATCGAAGGAAACCCCAATCCAATCGATGAATTGAAATTCCCCCATTCCAAAACTGAATCAAGCAACAACACAACATTACTCGAACCCCCTGCGGAATCGAAGGATCCACCTGTTGAATGGATCGATCGACCGTCGGTCTGTGCTCCTCAAGCGAGCTGGAGCTCGAGCTACTGCTCGAGCAGCTGTTGGAGCTCGAGCAGCTTTGCCAGCTCGAGCTGCTGCTCGCTGGAGTTGTTGCTTGAGCAGCTCGCGCCCGGAGCCGCCGCTCGAGCGCCTCCGCGCGGATCGAGCTGCAGCTTGAGCGAGCAGCTACTGCTCGAGCTGGCAAAGAGCTCCCTCGAGCAGCTCGAGCGAGCAGCCGTCCCAGATCTGCCGCAGATCTGGGCGAGCAACGCTCGCTTGAGGCTCGAGCGAGCCGTCTCAGATCTGCCGTCGGCAGCCTCAAGCGAGCGTCCCAGATCTGCCTCGCCAAAGCCCATCGTCGATCGAAGAAGGAGGAGCACCAGAAACGTACCTGGATTCGGAAGCTTCAGTCGGTGAGTCGCCGGAGTGAGGAGTCGCCGGAGAGTTAGCCGAGTGAGAGCCGCCGGAGAGAAAGGAGAGATGCCGGAAAAGGGAGAGTACCAACGAACGAAGCTTCAGCCGAAAGCACGCACGAACAAGAAGCTTTAGCCGCTGTGTTCTTTTTTGCTCCAATTTTGTTCCAGTTTTGTTTTTTGTTCTTTTCATTTTTGTTCTTTTTTGGCTTTGAAGAAGTGTTTCTTTTATCCAAAAATAACTTTTTTGTGTTTTTTTTTTTGCTCCAATTTTGTTCCGAGAACAAAAAAAACAAAAAACAAAAAAACAAAAACGCAACAAAATGTGTTTCCGTTCTTTTTTTGATTTCGGGAACAAAAAAAGTACGGAAGTGTTCTAGAAACGTTTTTTGGAACGTTTCCATACACGCCTTACTTTTTGTTTCTAGGAACAAAAGTTTTACCAAACATGTTTGTATTCTTTTTTCATTCCTCGGAACAAAAAAACAGAAAATTTTGTTCCGAGGAACAAAAATAGATTTTACCGAACAACCCCTAAATGACATGTCACTCCTAAAAGAAAATGCTTTGGATTGCTGCCTAATTGAGATCAATGACTTTCAGGAACCTCTCAAGGGTGTTGATCAAAACTCCTAACCTAGCAAATTAGCTTGTCTGAGAGTACGATCCCGAAGAATATGATCCTGAAGAAGTGAGGGCTACTATTTTGAGGAGTCTCCTGCTCGGCAACAGCTTCGTATTCTCTCCGGGAACGAAGAGTACGAGGACAAGCCATAATATTTTAAGGACAAAACATATAAAAGGAGAAATACTCCATGAACATACATCAGAGCATGATGTCTTCACTGTCTTGTAGATCCACTGGTCAGGTTGAGCCGCTGTGCAAAACCATAGAGATCACTGATTTGGGAGGTTCTTTCCAAGCAAGGTAGTCATAGAATTGAAACTAGCACAAAAAGGAAGAAAGGAGAACAAAAAGCAGATAAGAGTGCCTTTGATTGATTCGCCGCTGCGCTGCTTAATATAAGGAGGCATCATTAGGAACCCCTGATTTCATTTCGATGTTGCAATGGCCTCAGGTAATACTTCCGATGCTCATCTCGAGTAACATGAATCAGGTCATTACCAGCGCCTCTCAGAATGGAGACTTTGAACACTGTCTCATCCCTATCGATGAGCTCAAACAAGCAGACATTTCCTGCACGCAGATCAGTTTCTCTTGCGAATGCACACCAACCGGTGGAGAAGGCCAGAGCCGGAGAACCTCTGGCCTGTCCAAGGCTCCTAATGAACTTCACTGGCCACGATCTGTCCGAATACCGAAGAGTTGCTACTTGTTTGTTTTCGTGAAGATGTTGCTTGACAAATTTAACCGGAACACTCTGCACATGTGCATGTTTTGAATAGCCAATATATGAAACAGTGAAAAATGAATATGAGATATGTGAGTAATGATTTAAACTTTAGATCTCACCAGGCCATGGAAATAACTTTGGGGGGTCACTTTTTGAAAAAGGGATGCTCCGAATCAATATTGCTAGCAAATTCGGGCAACGTGAGAGGCCTTGATAGTAAAGGACCATGAAAATCCAGCTCAGAACGGCTCGCTCTGCATGTAGATTTCTCTATCCCACCTGTAGTAAAACAATGAGAAATTTGATAGTCATTTGGAGTGAAAATTACTGTCATCATGAAAATCGAATTGAGACTAGTGCAAAGAAGAAGTAAACAGAAACATAAAAAGTATCCTTTTCATGATTCACAACTACCGAATAAAATAGAAAATGTTCATCTCGATCAATGTGAATCAGATCCTTACCAGCACTATTTAAAACGGAGACTTGAAAGACAACATCATCACTATCAATGAGTTCAAACATACAGATATTTCCCACGCACAGATGAGTTTCTCTTGCAAATTCTTTCCAACCAACAGAGAAATACACCCCCTGGTATTTATTATGCGTATAGCTTAAGAGCTTCACCGGCCATGATCTATCTGAAAACCTGAGAGTCGCCATTTCCTTGTTTTCTTGAATATGTCGCTGGGAAAATTGATTTGAAACATACTGCACATTCATACATGCATGAACAAACCACCATATGTTAAAAGGACATCTCATAAGAATACACATGTGAAAAAAAAGCACATGAGGCATATTCTTGCCGATAATTGCTAGTTCAAGAGTTTTAATCAACAAGCATTAAGGGGCTTATGAAAGTTATTGATCTTAACCTGCAATCAAAAGCATTATTAAAGAAGTGACTATCCATTAATAGCTATTTTCAGTTAGTTTACCATTAAAGTGATGGTCCATCCTTTCACTTGGATAGTGAATAGAGCAGCTTGTGGGGCATCCCAGTAAAGGACAGTCCCGACCCAGTTACAGTCTTTACTTATTCATCTTTTTATGGTTCCACGTTACTCCATCATTAGGTTTCTCCATGGACACTTTAAGAAATATATTATGTCATCTAAGTTTCCAATACAAGCCAAATCAACTTGGGAAAACACAATATCGAGGCATAATTTATAGCAATTGAACTTGAACTCGAGATATGCCAGTTGTGGACTAGGCTTCAGATCTTACCATTTGTTTCATATGATGTTGCTGTATCACCACTTTGAAGAAGGGATGCTCCGACTCAAATTCACTGGCTACTTCAGGTGTAGTGGGGGGCTTTGGAGGTATAGGACCACGAATAACCAGCTCATGATGATTCACTTTGCGTTTGGACAGTTTGTTCCCGCGAAGAACTGAGAATAAAAGGACTTTAGTGTGAGCGTTTCTTCAATTGACCTAGATTGGAAGTTATGATTACCATGAAATGAAAAATTCAGACAATTTGACATGAGTGCTCTTCACATCGGAAGTGACAAATCAACTAGAATGCCACCTCAATTATTACAATACTAATCGACACACAAAGTTCTTATAAAAACGCACGAGTATATTTTAAAATGACGTAGAGGCACAACAACCAAATAAGGGAGGCATAATTATAAACCCAGAATGCAAGTCATGCGATAAACAGCCTAAAGTTACACCTCAAGTACTCATTTTTAACAATGTAAATCAAGTCCTCACCACTCAAAATGGAGACTTCGAATACAATATCATCCCTATCAATTAGCTTGAACATGCAGACATGTCCTACGTGCAGATGAGTCTCTCTTGCAAATGCATGCCAACCATCAGAAAAGAACAGACACAAAGCCCCTCTGACATGTCCATTGCTCCCGCCAAGCCTCACTGACCATGATCTGTTGGCATGCCTTAGAGTTGCTCTTTGCTTTTCCAGCTTATGCTGCTTGATGAATCCACCTGGAATACTCTGCACGTGCACATGTTTGAACAACCAAGACATGAAATTAATTAAGTGGAATGAGAAATCCCTGGAATGAGTATTGTTGTAGTAATCCATTGTATTATATCATAAACACTATATGGATTGGAGAAAAAAATCTCAAATAGGTGGACATCATAATTAATGTGATCATGGCATTGTAGGTACTAGCAGTCATAATTGAACTATACTCGTGATGAGCTCAAGACTTACCAGTTTACTCATATAAGCTCGCCTAATCACCTTTATGAAAAAGGGATATTTGGAATTAATTTTGCGGGTTAATTCAGGAGTAGCGAGAGGCCTTGGAAGCATAGGACCGTGAAAGTCCAGCTCAGAATGACTCGCTCCGCATGTTGGCTGTTTACTCCTCTCTGTCAGGCCAGCTTGAGCTTGAGCCAGATGTGGTTCTTCAGGGTCAGTATCCATGGAAACTACATACGGAGGAGAACAGCTTCCATTTAGCTCCAAAACAAGGGATAGGGATAAAATCAATCGACCTACTTCCCATGGCTACAAATAGAAATAGCAAAGCTTCTCTGTTCCATAGCAGAGGCCTTTTTTTTTCATCTAATGATACCATATCAGTTTAGCGGCTTTAGCTTGTAAAAAGTTCACAAGCATTTTTGGAAAAGAGCTAACAAAAGAGAGTGATGCAAGAATATACGTGACTTCTAAAATGAAGAGTCACACCTTCAGACCCTCGCGGTGAGAAACTCGGACTTAGCTGAGAACAAGGTAAATGTGGCTCCATCCTCATTCTTTGATGGGGTGTGACGTCCTCCAGACGATCTGTTTCTACAACATCTTCTGCTTTTGGTGAGGGAAGTTCGCTCCCAAGGTATGATGTTTCACCCCTGCTCAAGGAATAATCTATCTCTGAAGCACTCTTATCGAATATTATTACGCGAAAAGTGGAGTTCTCTTTATATTTGAAAACTATGAAGTGACCATGACCAACGGAGTAATGCTCCATGAATTCCCGCCACCCTTTCCCCAACATAACCATGTCATGATTACGCTTTTCTAGTTCTATAGTCCAGGTTGAACCGTCAGGGACCTTAAGAAGCACCGAGTTTGAGAGATCCTTCCCACGTCTTCTCAAGAAATTCTTTGGAATTCCCTATTATGAAAAGGTTTACGGGTCTATCATAATAACTCATCATAGTCAAACCAAAGTGCAGAGAACAGGGGAAAAAAAAATCTAATTCTGCAGCATGAATGAAAGATCAGTTTCCACAAGTGTACTCCGAAATAGTTGTGGATTGATTTGTAGTGATGGTTGCTTCATTGGACAAGCCAGGCACCTTAGGAAAAGCCCATTACTTTTGTCATATCAACATCTGTAAGTTAACTATGTGTATCCATGAAATTACTCTTCTTTTCCGAATAGCAACGTTCAAAGGATGTTGTGGAAACCTGAACCATGCACATAACACTATAGTCCGAGAACCCATACCGACCCAAATCGTAAAATCTATATACAAAAAAGTAAACTTCAGCAGAAGACATGGCAGCAGCGATGAGGCCCGCCATCACCATGGTGTAGGACAACTGGTCGCACATCCAATGGAGACTTTCATATCATCGAAGTACGAAAAAGGAGAAATTTTGCTCGATCGACAGCCATGTTAGAGAATACCCTGTTCTTTATTTCTTCGGCTTGAAACGAAAAGTTCATTGCTCGTTCCAAACCAAACGCGCCGACCCGTTTTCCAGGTTGATGGGTAGACAGCACAGAGCAAGAGAAACTCTTAAAACAGAGAGCGAAGATTTGACCGACTCACGAGCTTCCCAGAGTCGAGCTCGCCGGAGACTATGAACTTGAAGAAGCAACGGCTCCCACGGCGAGGAGGACCGGCCGCGGCCTCCCGCTCGACTGCTCCACCTTCTCTCCGGCGGCGGCGACGACCAGTACAAGAAGCCATACTCGGCGGCGTCCCCTGAGAAGAAGAAGATGGTTTTGGCTGTTCTTCTTCGGCACGTCACTGGTGGAGGTGGAGGGGGAGTGCGAAAACGAGCGACGCGTGGTTCGGCGACGGAGGGAGGAGAAATTATTGAGCGCTCGAGCCCATACGCGCATCGACACGTGCACACGCTGGGCCCCACCCCCGGCTTCCTACCTACCTTCTCGTTTCTTTGACGGCTCCGTTACCCTCTCTCTCTCTCTCTCTCTCTCTCTCTCTCTGTGTGCTCGTTCTTCCTCAGAGTAATTTCGTCGAACGCCTGGTGGGCGCATGCCGGTTCCATGACGAGTCGAGAACGGAGGAAGTGTGGAGGCAAAAGGGTTCTCGAACGGGCTGAGGCGTGAGAGCGAGCGGGCGCGACGCGACATGGAGCTGGTCTTCGCACTATCTCCGGGCCCCTCGCCGGAGGCTTCGCCGCCGCCGGTGGTGGCCGCCGCCGTGAAGAAACGGAAAAGGCGGAGTTGACGGAGTCGGAGTGGGACCCACTGTGTACACGTGGCAACTGATGGGTGGACTCTTGTGAGCGTTACGTGGCTTATCCTTATCCTTCGGTGGTTGTTTCTTCGCGGTACGAATCAGTCCGGAAAAGACAATTTTATCATATACAAGACAAGACCGTTCTTTAATCTTCTATTGTATCAAAGTAGTTCAAATATCTGTTCAAAAAAAAAAAAAGTAGTTCAAATATTACGAGGAGAAATTAGACCTTACATTTAAATGATAAATTAAAGAAGACTATGCTAAATTAGAGAGATCATTAAAAATGAAAGAATATGTGGTTCTTAATCAATGAAAAGCCCATTTTGCAAGCTAATGAGCAACTTCATTAATAATTCAACAAGTCCACTTCAAACTCCATTCACCTCCAAATATCATTTTTGTGGATGTCAAGAGACTAAGCGGCTTTACATGCAAGAAGAAGTGTTGCAGCTTCCACTTCCACTGGCAAGTTCCATCTTCCTCATCTTTCCTGCGCTTGGACAACAAAGCCTCCATCCGATTGTGCAATAATACCTATGGCCCCTTCGTTATCTTTCCACTGGCCATCTACATTAAATGTTGACTCTTGATTTGATGGAGTACTCCAAGAGTTTGTCCTTACCCCAATAGAATTTGGTTCCTCAATGTTGTTGATCATTTGGAGCAATCCATTTAGCGATAAGTGCGCTAGAGTTTATAAAATTTATTATAAAGGTGCAATCGAACGATAAAACTTTAAATTGTGTAATCAAGTCATAAAATTTATCAATGGCACAATCAAGTTCTTTCATTAATTTCGTCCAACTTAACTAACATATAATGTTTGTTTTATTTTTACTTTTTATTTTCTCTCTCTTATGTAACATTGACATACTAAACACTAAGCATAAGATTAAAGTGTTGTTTTAGTGAAATCACTGTACATTAACCTAAATCTTAGTTAAATTAGATTAAGACAAGGCTAAATATATAATAATAATAGAAGACCCACCAGGGAGAACCTACGATGCTCCGGTGATGGATGGGGGTTTGGCAAGGCTTCAGGGATGGTTGGCGACCTTCATCAATCCTAGGCAACGCCCCATAGGCCCTTACCTAGATTTGGGAGAGGGTCAGAGTTCTCTCTCATGTCATAGTTAGAAATTAAGCTTATTATATAACTTCAATTATCATTAATTTAGTAGATTTAATTAAGTTTTAAGTTTACTTATCCAATTCGTATAAAAAGGGATTACTTAATTCATTCAAATTGAGAAAATGATTTATAGTAGTTAGAATCTTGCCAATCATACGGTTCCGGCCTATCAAATATGATTGTAATTTTGTAATTGGAAAGAAATTACAAATATTCAATGATTGTCAAACAATTTTTTATTTTATTTATTTTTTTGTAATAAAAAAAGGGCCATGGCCCGAAGTTATAACGTCACTCTCCTAATAAAACATGATCCAATCTGATCCGCTAATAATAAAGGAAATAAACTTATTGGTAGCCTATTTAAAACTTTTTTTATTTTAACTTTGACACTTAAGATTGTCAGCACTTAAAAATCAGTCCTCAAATTCCCCAATATTGATTTCTCAGTCTTATCAAATTGGCATAAATGCACATAAATCAGTGTATTCACTCCTCCGGTAGAACGGTGGGCCTCCAAATCAAGATTACTTTAAGTTGGAGAATAGTTCGTTTAGAAACACGTCACCTACTGGTAAGCGCTTATCCATGCAATTTTCTCGAAATATTGTTTTCATTTAGCCATAAACATACTGTTGATCACTTAAAAGGCGAGGAATGCAAAAAGGTTATGCAAGAACTGCTTTCTTTGTATAGTCACTTTCTTGCAAACATCTTTGGTTCAACACAAAACACTAAGATGTTAGGAAAATGCACAAGATCTCGAGAGAATTACCAAAAATATCGTACACGTATTGTAATTGTGCGAAATTAGTAAAGAATATTTTTTATTATCAATTTAATCCGAAATCTTTTTGCATTTGTGTTGGCCAATTTTGACTAGTTGATGCTGATGTGAACCTTTTTAAATAATATTTTTTGAATTTTTTTCCTTTTTTTCTTTTTCTTTTCTTTAATTTCTTCCCCTCCACTTAGAGCGGGTGAGGTTCATATCCGACTCGGTCAGCCGTAAATTTTGAAACCCCGGCTCTCTCTTCTTTCCCGATTTCTTTCTCAATTTTCCCCTCTTTAGACAACTTTAATTTGGGAAAAAATCAAATTTGGAACCAAAATGCCCTTATGCAAAAGTAACAGATGAGAACATGTTATCACTTACAAATGCCTCATTACACCCGACGAGATATCATCTCATCCCGCATCATGTCATCACTTTGCTTAGAGAAAGTTGTTCATTCTAGTTATGATCTAATATTTTACTCACAAAAGCTACATGGAAGATTAATTGTTTTTTTACTTATGATGACTTCTAAATACACGTTCAATTGCCTAATTTTTATTAAATAATTTGAGCTAAACTATATTTCAAAGTTGATAATTAAATTTCAATCTAATTATCTAGTTTTTTTTTTTGGTAAAGGGTAAATATATATTAACTTTTGAACCAAGGAGCTACACAAATGTACAGCACAAGACCCTGGCACCAAGGCTTGCACTCAGAAGACAACTAGTCAAGAGAGTGGAAGAATGCCAGGGAAGGGGGGGGGGGGGAAGGAGCTGCATAAAGAGGAACGAAAGAACAACAGCTAGAACCAGGCTAAACATTAGCCAAAAAAGAAGAGAAGGGGAAAGATGAAGGCACCCGCGCAGGGGAGAAGGAATACAACCAGAAAACTGAAAAACAACGAGCTAGGGACACCATGGAAGCATCCAAAGCTGACGACCGGACACTGCATCACGTAAGGGGAATATCTTGGAAGCACCGGAGATAGCTAGCAACCAGTGTTGAGCAGAAAGTGAATAGCCAACGAACGGGAACCCTCTGGGGGAAAAGCAGAGAAAGAGGGAGGGTGTTCTTAGAAAACTTGCCAAGATGAACTGCAAAGAAAACCAACTAGAATTCTGGAGGCACTGACCCGTAAAAGGTAACGCCTTAGTCAAAGATCAAGGGATGGATACCCCAACTGAGTTGTAGTCTTCTATTACGGGTCGTATCCGGGACCTTCGAAAAGGTAAAGGCTCTATCCTTGATAGCCTTGCGAAGATGTTCCTTTAAAGCCGGGAGGAATAAGGTTTGGTTGCGGAAGATGATGTTATTCCTCTCCTTCCAAATAAGGTAGCATAAGGCGGCAAAGCCAAACCGGCCACTGCTTGATAGAAGCTGGTGTTAGAGAGATGCTTGATAACCCAATCTAAGTTATCCTTCCACGTAGAATTCTGCCATGGCAAATTACATTTATTCGCCCAAAACGCACCAAGTCTACTCGTAATCGAACATTCGAAGAACAAATGATCAACAGAGTCGGGTCTAGAGGAACAAAACACACAGGAGGAAACTAGAATTCTCCCATAAGCAAACAGAATTACCTGGGTCGGTAATCGGTTGCGAGTGATCAACCATAAGTGGGTTTGATGACCGGGGGCGGAGGGGGGGGAGGGGGAGAGAGAGAAGAATTCCAAATGAATCTCGACCAAGGCACAAGCTAGCCCCTCGCCCTTAGAATCGTCCAAGCAGAAGCCGTCGTAAACACCCCTAAAGAATGGCCCAGCCATAGGAGTCGGTCATCATTGTCGTTAAGGTTTGGGAGAGGATCATCCCAACCCATAATGGCTGCCGAGACTGCAGAGGGAAGGGGGAGGGCAGTAATACCAGCAGCAATAGAAGCAAGTCGAGGGATGCTAGAACAGTATATGTTCCGATCTGTGAAAAGCTTATAGAGCGGCTCACGGTGATGCTAATGATCGAACCAAAAGGATGTAGATAATCCCCCGATGATGCTAATTATCTAGTTGATCTTGATAAAAAATGAAAAAAAAATGGATCAAATTATGGAAAAGGTTAATATGTTAGAAGCATGATCAAATTTTAAGCATGTTTATATTTGGATCATATCTAGATATTAACAAAACATAAGCACAAAAAGGGAAAAAAAGAGGGAACTTCTTATTGTACATCTACCATGAACTAGATACTTAATATCAATTAAACATTTATTCTCATAGCATGTGGATTAAAACTTTAAAATATGCTTAAAACTTTCCTCCAAAATAATTTGTGAATTTGAAAGTGAAAGAGATGTAACTAGATTTTCAATCCTCATCTTGCAATTCGAATTAAAATATGAAAAGTTCCAAAAGAAAGCACAAAATAAGCAATATTAACTTTAGAAACCTACAAACTTAATTGGGAAAAACACTCATAAGGTCAAGATCGGCTAAATAATTAGATTGGAATTTAATTTTCAGCATTGAAATATAGATTAGCTCAAACTATTTGAATTTAAAAAAAAAAAAGGTAATTGATTGTGAATTCATGGGCTGTCATAAATAGAAATTTATAATCTTCTATTTAGATTTAAAGATAAAAAATATGAGGTCATAAATTAAAATTAACAACCTTCTATAAGCAAAGTGATAACACAAGATAAGATGACGTCTTGCTAGCTATAATGGAGCATTTATATTATGAAATGGATTAAAGAAATGATAGAAATAAAGTCTTTTTTTGGTGACCTAGGGAACCCGCACACCATACCAACATGGACAGCCCGAAAGGCTCGGGGTAACGGGGGTAAACCCTGGGAGCAACACGTGCCACCGGGTAAGTCACCCTGCGATGCTTGGGAATCGAATTCCTCCCCTTGCATTAGGGGGAGAAGCTCGCCGCTAGCAGCGTCACCCAGGTCATTTTTGTTGATTAGCCTAATAAATAAAAAAATAGAGAGAGAATATCTCGGTCAATTATTGGTCTATTGGTCTATTGTGTTTATCCTGCCCTCATCGGTCACTAACCAAATTGAACAGATTTTCCGGCAATTTCTTTGGAGAGGCCCCAACCTAGGAACTGGGGAACAAAGGTTGCTTGGGAAGAAGCTTGCCTATCCAAGGAGGAAGGTGGGTTGGGTATCCGTTCACTTTGGATCAACAATGTTGCTATTATGATCAAACACCTTTAGCTCCTCTTTACTGATAAGGAATCACTCTGGTGTAAATGGATTCATTCAAATTTCTTGAAGCGCAAAAACTTATGGATTGCCCCAAGACCTGCCTTATGCTCTTGGGTGTGGAAGAAGTTACTTGGCCTCCGTGATCTTATTCATAATCATTTTAAGTGGCATATTGGAAATGGTCTTTCGGTTTTCTTTTGGTTCCATTATTGGCACCCTCATGAACCTCTCTATAAACTCTTCTTTGATTATGAAATTTATTGCTTTGGAATTCCTCGTCTCGCATCTGTTGCGGCTGCCTTAACAGCATTGCCTCTACCCTCTACTGTTGCAACCTCCATTATGGGTTGGAATGATCCTCTGCCAAGCCTCAATGAGGCTAATGACCACCTCCTTTGGACTGGCCATTCTTCAGGAGTCTTCTCTACTGCTTTGTCTTGGAGCCTGCTAAGGTTGAGGGGTCCTAGGGTTTCCTGGTCGAGACTTGTGTGGAACTCCTCCCTTATTCTTTGGTACCAGTCCCACCTTTGGCTGATAGCTCACAATCGCTTGCCTACGCAGGTATGTTGCTAGCTTATCAAAGAATACCAAATGCTTCTTGTGCATTCTGCTCGGCTAGGCCAGATTCGATGGACCACCTTTTCTTTGATTGCCCTATTACTGACAACCTTGCTCTTTTTGGGCGGCCAATTGTAACTTACCCTGGCGTAATCAATCTTCGAAGGAAAATCTCCAATGGGTTATTGATCACCTTTCGGATGCTACTTTCCACCATTCTCTGGCTCACTTTGCCTTTGGTGCCTTATGTTATCTCATTTGGAAATAGAGGAATAACATTCTATTTCACAATCAAAGGTTATCTTTCACGGCATTAAAAGAACACCTCCATAAAGCCATTAAAGACAAGGCTTCTACATTCTCTAAGGTCCCGGATATTCCCCGTAATAGGAGACTTCAATTGAGCTGGGGCTTCCCCCTTCCTTATTTAATTAAGTATGTCTTATGTGGATTTGATTTTACTACTGCTAGACTTCTCAATGCTTTCGTTGCGCCTCCCCTTGTGGCTAAAGGGGTGCCTTAGCGTCCTCCTTCCCGGCGCTCCGCCTAGCTGAGCCTCTTGGGTCCATTGTGCTAACCCGTTTTTTTGTAGTTTCTTTCCCTGTGCAGGCCACAATTGTTTGTGTGCTCTTCTTGGTTTCTTTTCTTGTTTGCTGGCCTCCTTGTTGCCCTTCCACTGCTAGTGGTCCCTGTGCTCTGTATCCTCGCCGCAGCTTCTTTTTTCTTTTCTCCCCCCTGGCACCCCTCCACTCATTGCGTTTATTTCTCTGAGTGCAAATTGGTGCCAGGGCTCCCCTTGCTGTACAGTTGTATAGCATTTTGCAATAATTAATATATCTCTTACCTTTACAATATATATATCTCAGTCAATTAACTAAAACGATAAGTGCACTGGCCGAAATGGAGGAGGAATTGACATCGCCTCTATCGCATTGTGTAAATATTCAAAATATATATCATTTTTCTCCACAACACTAATATAATTCAAGCATTTTTTTATATCAAAAATGGGTTTTTTTTTTTTTTTTTTACATCAAAAATGGGTTTAGAAACTGTTCTTTTTAAAAAATTAGTTACTCTGATATGATTTTATATAAAATTTATTCATATGGGATTACTAGAGTGGCAATTTGTGTCATTTAATCATTTTTTTCCCTTCACGACGTCTATTCGAATCAATAATCCCATAATTGCCATATATGGGCAGATATCCTGTTTGTCTTAATTTGTGGGTAACTACATCAACATAAACCAAAGTTCCCATATATTGTACCCGACAGTGGAGTTCCGATTCCATTGACCATAGACGTCACAATAATTCTTTATGTTAGACGAGAAGATTAGATCGAAATTAAGGAAGAAAAGAAAAGTTAATCAAGTGGTTATTGATTGTTAAAGTTAATTATCTCATGATGTAATCATGATATAAATAATGAGATAAAGGGTATGTTCTCTGTAGTATACGATTGCACGAACTAACAAAACCAGAATAGACATTGTGAATATTTGCTTTACAAAAAGAGAATATTTCCTCATCTTGGCTGGATGAGGTCAACCTCGCTGAGATCTAGTGAGGCCAAGCTCGCCCAATCTAGCCCAAGTGAGGCCGAGGCTTGGGCCGACGAGGACCAAGAAAGTGGAACTGCTTGGCGTTGCATATTCGAACTCATTAAAGCTCGATTCACATCATTATGCTTGATAAAAGGAATGAGAGAAGCTCCAATAGAAAAATATTGGAAAGGAAAAATACTTCGAAGATTAACCTGTTCCCATGCAATAGTTAGGAATTCTTGACAGTATCGAGCTGGAACAACTTGTTCTTCTTGAATACGCTGATTCAACGCTAAAGAATTTCCCGCCGCTATCATATAGTATTCATCTCTACTTGGTGATAAATAAAGCATTCGTACTTTTTATGATTTCGATCCCTAAGATATTTCATAAAATGGGCTTTCTAGAGACCCCCTGACCAATTCTCGCATGAATTGCTAAAGATCCAATAAGTCCAACATTGATTCCTTCAGTTGCCGTGGCTCGAGGTCTCCGGGGTAGGCGACGCTCTGGCAAGGTCGTTGGCCCTCTTCTGGCCGGTCATTAGCGTTGGCCATGGCCATGGCCAATGCCGGCAATTGGCCAAAAGAAAGAAGAAGAAGAAAAGAGAAGAAAAAAGAAGAGAGAAAATTTGATTCTAGAAATTATTTTCTGGGAACAGGAAGCTTACTTTTTGTTTCTAGGAACAAAAATCTTACCAAACATGTTTGTATTTTTTTTCGTTCCTCGAAACAAAAATACAGAAAATTTTGTTTCGAGGAACAAAAATAGATTTTACCGAACAACCCCTAAATGACATGTCACTCCTAAAAGAAAATGCTTTGGATTGCTGCTTAATTGTGATCAATGACTTTCAGGAACCTCTCAAGGGTGTTGATCAAAACTCCTAACCTAGCAAATTAGCTTGTCTGAGAGTACGATCCCGAAGAAGTGAGGGCTACTATTTCGAGGAGTCTCCTGCTCGGCAACAGCTTCGTATTCTCTCCGGGAACGAAGAGGACGAGGACAAGCCAAAATATTTTTAAGGACAAAACATATAAAAGGAGAAATACTCCATGAACATACATCAGAGCATTATGTCTTCACTGTCTTGTAGATCCACTGGACAGGTTGAGCCGCTGTGCAAAACCATAGAGATCACTGATTTGGGAGGTTCTTTCCAAGCAAGGTAGTCATAGAATTGAAACTAGCACAAAAAGGAAGAAAGGAGAACAAAAAGCAGATAAGAGTGCCTTTGATTGATTCGCTGCTGCGCTGCTTAATATAAGGAGGCATCATTAGGAACCCCTGATTTCATTTCGATGCTGCAATGGCCTCAGGTAATACTTCCGATGCTCATCTCGATTAACATGAATCAGGTCATTACCAGCGCCTCTCAGAATGGAGACTTTGAACACTGTCTCATCCCTATTGATGAGTTCAAACAAGCAGACGTTTCCGGCACGCAGATCAGTTTCTCTTGCGAACGCATGCCAACCAGCTGAGAAATACACCTTGTTTTTATGCGTATACCTTAAGAGCTTCACCGGCCACGATCTATCTGAAAACCTGACAGTCGCCATTTCCTTGTTTTCTTGAATATATTGCTGGGAAAATTGAAGTGGAACATACTGCACATTCGTACATGCATGAACAAACCACTGTATGTTAAAAGGACATCTCATAAGAATACACTCGCGTGAAAAAAAGAAGCACATGAGGCATATTCTTGCCGATAATTGCTAGTTCAAGAGTTTTAATCAACAGCATTAAGGGGCTTATGAAAGTTATCGATCTTAACCTGCAATCAAAAGCATTATTAAAGAAGTGACTATCCATTAATAGCTATTTTCAGTTAGTTTACCGTTAAAGTGACTGTCCATCCTTTCACTTGGATAGTGAATAGAGCGGCTTGTGGGGCATCCCAGTAAAGGACAGTCCCGACCCAGTTACAGTCTCTACTTATTCTTCTTTTTATGGTTCCACGTTACTCCATCATTAGGTTTCTCCTTGGACACTCTAAGAAATATATTATGTCATCTAAGTTTCCAATACAAACCAAATCAACTTGGGAAAACACAATATCGAGGCATGATTTATAGCAATTGAAATTGAACTCGAGATATGCCAGTTGTGGACTAGGCTTCAGATCTTACCATTTGTCTCTTATGATATAGCCGTATCACCACTTTGAAGAAGGGATGCTCCGACTCAAATTCACTGGCTACTTCAGGTGTGGTGGGGGGCTTTGGAGGTGTAGGACCACGAAAAACCAGCTCATGATGATTCACTCTGCGTTTGGACAGTTTGTTCCTGCGATGAACTGAGAATAAAAGGACTTTAGTGTGAGCGTTTCTTCAATTGACCTAGATTGGAAGTTATGATTACCATGAAATGAAAAATTCAGACAATTTGACATGAGTGCTCTTCACATTGGAAGAGACAAATCAACTAGAATGCCAACTCAATTATTACAATACTAATCGACACACAAAGTTCTTATAAAAACGTACAGGTATATTTTAAAATGACATAGAGGCACAACAACCAAATAAGGGAGGCATAATTATAAACCCAGAGTGCAAGTCACGCGATAAACAGCCTAAAGTTACACCTCAAGTACTCATTTTTAACAATGTAAATTAAGTCCTCACCACTCAAAATGGAGACTTCGAATACAATATCATCCCTATCAATTAGCTCGAACATGCAGGCATCTCCTATGCGCAGATGAGTCTCTCTTGCAAATGCAGGCCAACCAGCAGAAAAGAACAGATGCAAAGTCCCTCTGACATGTCCGTTGCTCCCGCCAAGCCTCACTGACCATGATCTGTTGGCATGCCTTAGAGTTGCTCTTTGCTTTTCCAGCTTATGCTGCTTGATGAATCCACCTGGAATACTCTGCACTTGCACATGTTTGAACAACCAAGACATGAAATTATTTAAGTGGAATGAGAAATCCCAGGAATGAGTATTGTTGTAGTAATCCATTGTATTATATCATAAACACGATATGGATAGGCGAAAAAATCTCAAATAGGTGGACATCACAGCTAATGTGATCATGGCATTGTAGGTACTGGCAATCATAATTGAACTATACCCGTGATGAGCTCAAGACTTACCAGTTTACTCATATAAGATCGCCTAATCACCTTTTTGAAAAAGGGATATTCAGAATTAATTTTGCGGGTTAATTCAGGAGTAGTGAGAGGCCTTGGAAGCATGGGACCGTGAAAATCCAGCTCAGAATGACTCGCTCCGCATGTTGGCTGTTTACTCCTATCTGTCAGGCCAGCTTGCGCTTGAGACAGATGTGGCTCTTCAGGGTCCGTATCCATGGGAACTACATACGGAGGAGACCAGCTTCCTATTAGCTCCAAAACAAAGGATAGCGATAAATTCAATCGACCTACTTCCCATTGCTACAAATAGAAAAAGCAAAGCTACTCTGTTCCATAGCAGAGGCCTTTTTTTTTTTTTCATCTAATGATACCATAACAGAGGCCTTTTTAGCGGCTTTAGATTATGAAAAGTTCACAAGTACTTTTGGAAAAGAACTAACGAAAGAGAGTGATGCAAGAATATACGTGACTTCTAAAATGAAGAGTCACACCTTCAGACCCTCGCGGTGAGTAGCTCAGACCTAGCTGAGAATAAGGTAAATGTGGCTCCATCCTCATTCTTTGATGGGGTGTGACATCCTCCAGAAGATCTGTTTCTACAACATCTTCTGCTTCTGGCGAGAAAAGTTCACTCCCAAGGTATGATGTTTTGCCCCTGCTCGAGGAATAATCTATCTCTGAAGCACTCTTATCGAATATTATTACATGAAAAGTGGAGTTTTCTTTATATTTGAAAACTATGAAGTGACCATAACTAATGGAGTAATGCTCCATGAATTCCCGCCACCCTTTCCCCAACAAAACCATGTCATGGTTACGCTTTTCTAGTTCTATACTCCAGGTTGAACTGTCAGGAACCTTGAGAAGCACAGAGTTTGAGAGATCCTTCCCACATCTTCTCAAGAAATTCTTTGGAATTCCCTGTTACGAAAAAGTTTACAGTTCCATCATAATAACTCATCATAGTCAAACCAAAGTGCAGAGAATAGGAAAAAAAAAAAAAAAAACTAAGAAATTTTAAATTCTGCTACATGAATGAAAGATCTATTTCCACAAGTGTACACCGAAATAGTTGTGGATTGATTTGTAGTGATAGTTGCTTCATTGGACAAGCCAGGCACCGTAGGAAAAGCCCATTACTTTTGTCATATCAACATCTGTAAGTTAACTCTGTGTATCCATGAACGTTCAAAGGATGTTGTGGAAACCTGAACCATGCACATTACACTATATTCCAAAAACTCATTTCGACCCGAATCGTAAAATAAATACATAAAAAAGAAAAATTTAGCAGAAGAAACGTAGGCAGCGAAGAGGACATGAGGCCGACCATCACCCATAGTTCAGGACAACCGGACGAACATCCGATGAAAACGTTCATATCATCGAAGTACGAAAAAGGAGAAATTTTGCTCGATCAACAGCCATATTAGAAGATACCCAGTTGTTCTTTTTTAAGTTGGAAGCGAAAAGTTCATCGTTCATTCCAAACCAAACGCGCGGGCCCGTTTTCCAGGTTGATGGGTACACAGCACAGAGCGCGAGAAACTCTGAAAACAGAGTGCGAAGATTCGACCGACTCACGAGCTTCCCAGAGTCGAGCGCGCCGGAGAGTATGAACTTGAAGAAGCAACGGCTCCCACGACGACGAGGAGGACCGGTCGGAACCTCCCGCTCGACTGCTCCACCTTCTCTCCCGCGACGACGGCTACAAGAAGCCATGGACGGCGGCGTCCCCTGACTCCTTACAGCAGAAGGAGAAGAAGAAGAAACGAGCGACGCTTGGTTCGACGGAGGGGGGAGAAAATATTGGGCGTCGAGCCCATTCGCGAATCGACACGTGTACGCGCTGGGCCCCAGCCCCCGGCTTCCGTCGGGGCTGCCGTCTCGTTTCCTTTGACGGCTCCGTTACCCCTCTCTCTCTCTCTCTCTCCCTCTCTGTTGGGGGCTTGTTTCGCACCATCTTCGGGCCCCTCGCCGGAGGCTCCGCCGTCGGTGGTGGCGGCGGCCGCCATCTCTCTCTCTCTCTCTCTCCCTGGGTCCGGCGATCCGCGGTAGCGAGGAGGAAGAGGGGGGGGAGAGTAACGGGAGACGTGAAGAAACGGAAAAAGCCGAGTTGACGGAGTCAGAGTGGGACCCACCGTGGACACGTGGTAACTGATGAGTGGACTGTTGTGAGTCTTACGTGGCTTGTCCTGCTGCAGTTATTTCTTCGCGGTACGAAGCAGCCCGGAAAAGACATTTTATGATATGTGAGACCGTTGTTGATCATTTTTATCTCTTCTTTTTTTTTTTTTTTTTGGATAAAACAAACCTTCCATCGCGTCAAAATAGTTCAAATATCACGAGGAAAAATCAGAGCTTACATCAAGATAATTACAGAAGACTCCACTAACACTAAAATTTTAACTCTAGAAGGGAGATATTAAAAAGGAAAGAATATGCAGTTCCTAACAAATGAAAAGCCCATTTTGTAAGCTCATGAGTAGCTCCATTACTAATTCAATTAGTCCACTTCAAACTCCATCTTACATTTTTTTTTTGGTGGTCATACCATACTGGGTCGTAATGAGAGTCCGAGACGAAAGAATGAGGACACTAAGGGCAAAGGCCATTTCGTTAAATAGTATCAATTAACACCTTATAGTCACTTTCAAACACTTCTTTGTGGATGCAAGGAGACTAAGTAGCTTTGCACGCGGGAAGAAGAGCAGCAGCTTCCACTTCCACCAGTGAGTTCCATCTTCCTTGTCTTGTCCAAGCTTGGACAACAAAGCCTCTATCCGATCGCGCAATAATACCTATGGCCCCATTGTTTCCTTTCCACATGCCATCTACATTAAATTTTAACTCTTGATTTGATGGAGTAATCCAACGTTTATCCTTACCCCAATAGAATTTAGTTCATCAACCGTTGTTGATCATTTGGAGTGATCCATTTAGGGGTAAGTGCACTAGAGTTTTTAAGATTTATCATGAAGGTATAATTGAACGCTAAAACTTCAAAAAATGTGCAATTAAGTTTTAAAATTTAGCAAATTGACACAATCAAGTCATTTCATTAATTTCGTCCAACTTAACTAATAGATAATACTTGTTATATTTTTATTTTTTTATTTTCTCCCTCTCATGTAGCATTGACTTACTAAACATTAAGCATAGGACTAAAATGTCATTTTAGTGAAATCATAATGCATTAATCTAAATCTTAGTTAAGCTAGATTAAAACACGGCTAAGTATTTGATAATAATAAAAAAAACCCACTAGGGGAGAACCTACGATGCCTTTGTGACAGATGAAGGTTGGCAAGGCCTCAGGGATAGTTGGCGACCTTCATCAACCACAGGCGAGGCCTTATACGCACTTGCCCAGATTTGGCAAAGGGTCGCACCCTCTCCCATGTCATAGTTAGAAATTAAGCTTGTTAGATAACTTTAATTAGCATTAATTAAGTAGATTTAATTAAGTTATAAATTTACTTATTCAATACGCAAAAAAAAAAAGGGGATTACTTAATTCATGCAAATTAAGAAAAGTGATTGATAGTAGTTAGAATCTTACCAATTATACGATTCCGGCCTATCAAGCATGATTGTAGTTTTGTAATTGGAAATAAATTACAAATATTCAATGATTGTCAAACAATTTTTTATTTTATTTATTTTTTGTAATAAAAAAAGGGCCATGGGCCGAAATTACACTGTTACTTTCCTAATAAAGCAGGATCCAATTTGATCCGTTAATAATAAAGGAAGCAAAATTATTGGTGGCCTATTTAAATTTTTTTATTTTAACACTTAAGATTGTGAGCACTTAAAAATCAATCCTTAAATTCCCAATATTGATTTCTCAGTCTTAACAAATTGGCATAAATGCGCATAAATCAAAGTGCATTCACGTAGATTGAGAAAAGTACTAAAAAAGTTATAAATATATTGTATTGATATCAATTCAGTATTAAACATTTCAATTGGACCACTGTAGTCCTAAACCTTTTACATTTGTCCTAATTCAGTCTTGAATTTATCAATTTGACCAATTTAATCTTAAACATTTTCGTATTGGTACCAATTTAGTCCATTCGGCCACTTTTAGCCGGCCGGTGCTAACATGGACACTAGGCGATGCAACTTTTAAATAATTTTTTATTTTTCGAAATTTTTTATTAATTTTTTCTTTTCTTTTTCTTTCCCCTTCTTCTTCCTCCTTGGACTTTCTTGCAGTGGTCGGTGAGCCTCCGGCAAGGCTGGCCGCCTGCTGGGCAAGCGTTGCGAAGCGCTTGTTGGAGATCAATGAGGTTCACAGCCCTTGCCCAAGCCCGCGGGTGAGGTGGCTTTGCCCAGATATGGGTGAGGCCAGCCTTACCTTGGCCTTGGGTGAAGGCTGCCATGGCCTCGCTAGCCACTGGGGAGGTGGCCTTTGCCTGTGGCAAGGCCAGGGCAAGGCTGGCCTCACCCAAATTTGGCAAACTTGCTTCACCCACAACCTTGGGCAAAGCCGGTGAGGGCCACGACCCTCACCGACGATCGATGAGGGCTTCACGGCCCTCACCGGCTGCCGCGAGAAAGTCCAAGGAGGAAGAAGAAGGAAAAAAAAAAAAGGAAAAAAAAATGAAAATGAAAAAAATGAAAAATTCAAAAAAGTTATTTAAAAATTAGCGCGTTAACGTTCGGTCATTGGCCGGCGTCCATGTTAATGCTAGCCAATCAAAATTAGTCGAATAAATTGAATTGATATCAATGTAAAAACATTTATGACTAAATTGATCCAATTAAAAGGTTTAAGACTGAATTAATACCAATGTGAAAAAATTTAGAACTGAATATGTACTAATGTGAAAAGATTTATGACTAAATTGGTCCAATTGAAAGATTTAGAATTGAATTGGTATAAATACAATAGATTTATGACTTTTTTGATACTTTTCCCCATGTAGATCTGACAAGGCTCCTTTAGTAGAATGGTGAGCCTCCAAATCAAGATTACTTTAAATTGAAGAATGGTTAGTTTAGAAGCACGTCACGTATAAGCAAGTGCTTATCCATGCAACTTTCTCAAAACATATTGTTGATCGCTTAAAAGGTGAGGAATGCAAACAGTTTATGCAAGAACTACTTTCCTTGTATTGTCACTTTCTTGCAAACATCTTTGGTTCAACACGAAATGTTAAGATGTTACGGAAATGCATAAGAGCTAGAGAGAATTACCAAACATTCGTAAATATATTACAATTGTGCATAAACATATTTTATTGTCAATTCAATCCTAAACTCTTTTGCATTTGCACTGGCCAATTTTGATTGGGCGACACTTGACATGGTTACTTTTAAATAATATTTTTTTTTTCATTTTTTCCTTTTTTCTTTTTGTTTCTGTAATTTCTTCCCCTCCATTTAGAACCGGTGAGGGTCATATCCGACTGAATCAGCCTAAATTTCGAAACCCTAGCTCACTCTTCTTTCTCAATTTTCCCCTCTTTCGGACAACTTTGACTCGGGAAAAATGATTTTTGGAACCATAACCCTCGATCTTCTTAAATCACCATCCTCTCTCTACATTACCTGATCCACTTGTTCCCTCTATTGCGTCAGACGGTACTCAACCTCTTAAACCACAATTCCGGCCATGTTCGCTACCTCTTACTCTTATACTTGGACGACTTGCATGGTTTGCTATCTTCATCTACTGTTACAATCTACCTCTTTCATCGGCTTCAGCACCATGTCGAGATCGCCAAATTCAGCGCTGATTGTCCCTGGTTAGTTTTGCATGTCTCTGATTCTCTGGGTTCATTGATGCAGACGTAGAATTGCAACGTATAATTGTTGTTTGGCTTCCCTTTGCCGTTTCCTTTGTCTTCTGCATTTGTATCTCTAGTTCTCTGGCTGTGAATCAAATTGCCATGGATTCTACCGAACAGACGCAATCCTCACGTCTTGCTGCTCTCTGTACTAGTCTGGGTCGTCTAACTACAGAATAGTTTATTGACGATTAGGATGAAAACCCGGCTTCCGACACGGTTGAGGAGTGTCGTTTAACACTGGTTGGCAAAATCCTTTCTGACCCAGCTATTAATCTCCTTGCCCTTCAAACCACATTACGTAAAGCCTGGCGCATCAATTCTACTAATATATTACAACGTGAGGAAGGGTTCTACATTGCCAAATTTAAAACACATGAAGATAAGCAACGAGTCCTTGATGGCGGGCATTGGCTTTTTTCAAGGCACTTGGTTAACTTTAAACCATGGATTCCTAACACCCCATTACATTGCTATGACTTTTCTACATGTGATTTTTGGATTCAAGTTGTAGGATTACCTTTAGAATGGTCTTCAGAGCGACTGCTTCTCAAAGCAGTTTAGCATCTTGGTGAGATAAAAGAAGTGAAGCTGGATTCCAAGGAAGGTCACCTGTCCAAATCAAGAAGAGTTCGAGTCCAACTTAATGTCCATACACCTCTTGTAACAGGGAAGTTGATTAGAATACAGGGCAAACCTTTTTGGCTGGATTTCCGTTATGAAAGGCTTTCGCATTTTTGCTTCTCCCGTGGTAAGCTCGGTCATTATGCGATGTACTGCAAAGACATTCCATATTCTGGGGATAAGCATGAGGGCAGAGACAAGATGGCTTATGGGCCATGGCTTTGAGCGGAAGTCAAAATGAATAGCCCTTACTGGAAGATCTTTTATGGCCCACCGGATACAAATGAACAAACTGAGGAGGTCATTCCTGAAACTCCACCTGCACAGTTCACCTCACCTCCATTATTGCCCTCTCCCTCTTGAATAATCGAACCTACCTCTGCCATGCTTTGTATTGCACTCGTTGCTGCACCTATTTCAGCTACCGAAGCTACCTCTGTTGCTACCGTACAGCAGGTCCATCGAGCAACTCCTTCAACGGCTCAGATGCCCTCTCCTGGACTTAGCCTTCCCCTGCATATACAGACTAGTCACACCGCATTGGTACCTGCAATAGAGAAGATGAAAGGGATTCAGCAACAGCCTATCAGTCTTCAACTAGGCAAATAAATTAAGAGCTCTCGCCATACATCAAAACTCAGCCCAGCTAAAAAGATGAAACGCTACAATCCCTATGATATTAGCAGTGCACCTCCTCCTGCCTTTGATGAGGCTTGTCTTTTGGATGCTCCGATTATGGAACTACCTACTGATGGAATTTGGGTGAAGGTGACTGGCCCTCAATAGTCACCAAGTCATAAATGAAACTCTTAAGTTGGAACTGCCAGGGGTTGGGCAATCCCCTAACAGTTCAAGCATTAAAAGCCCTAGTGGCTCAAGAAAAGCCCGATCTTCTTTTTCTTATGGAAACTAAGTAGCAAGAAGTGTTTCTTCAGCGACTAAATCGTCGTTTGCATTTTTGTCATTTTCATGTATATGATCCGGTAGGCTTGGCCGGAGGCTTGGTTGTTTTTTGGAATGACACTGTTTCTCTAGATTTTCTTAGCTCTACCTTTGTTTTTCTCGATATGACTTGCAAGGAAGGAGGGGACGGTCTTTCTTGGCGCCTTACTTGCCTTCATGCCCCTGTAGTCCATCACCTTCGTCAGCAGGTTTGGCATGATCTCATCCGGATAAGTCTTGCCAATGTTCTTCCTTGGGTTTGTATTAGCGATTTTAACGAGATTCTTTACCACTGGGAGAAGCAAGGGGGACGAGCAGTAGATTTTAATAGATTGGCATCTTTCCAAGAAGTTGTTAATGATTGTGGGTTAATGCACATGGAAGCAAAGGGCTGCGCCTTTACTTGGACCAATAACCGTCAGGGGCCTGCTTTTATTAAGGAATGTCTTGACCGAGCTCTGTGTTCTATGGAATGGCGTCTGCTTTTTCCTGGGGCTGAAGTTTCTGCTCTCCCAGCAATTGCATCAGATCATAGTCCGCTTATTCTCAACACTACCCTCGCTCAAACCAACACACAACGCTACTTTATGTATGAAGCATACTGGAACCAAGATGCAGAGTGTCGAGACATTATCAGCTCCTCTTGGAATTCTGATCATCTAAAGAATGCAGCAATCAAGCTTAAGATCCAAGCCGTCTCTAGAGCTCTTACAAGGTGGAGCCGTACTAAATTTCTACATAATCGTCACCATGTGCACAATTTGCAACAACAATTACAGCAGCTCATTAATCGCCCTCATGGTTTGTATGACCACTCAGCAGCTAATGCTTTAAAAGAAGAGCTACAACTGGTGTGGAGTCGTGAAGAACAGTATTGGGCTATGAGATTTAGACTAAATTGGCTGAAATGGGGGGATAAAAATACCAAGTTTTTTCACGCTACTACTATTCAAAGGCGTCAGAGGAATAGAATTACTATGCTACAAGATGATAATCATTGTTGGGTACGGGACCCTACAACATTGCAAGAGATGGCCACCACTCACTTTTCAAGCTTATATACCACCGTTGACCACCGCAATTATGAACCTATCTTGTCACAATGCCTTACCATGGTTACACATGAGATGAATCAGCGTTTAACTGCAACTGTAACCATTGAAGAAGTCCATCAAGCTACATTTCAACTAGGGGCCACCAAAGCTCCGGGTCCGGATGGTATTAATGGTTTATTCTACCAGACGCATTGGGACATTATCAAAACTAATCTCTTTCGAGAGGTAAGTCATTTCTTTACTTCTGGTATCATGCCTCTATCAATAAACCGGATGCTGATTTCTTTAATTCCTAAAGTTCCCCACCCTGATATCGCTCTATCAGCTTGTGCAATTATGTTTATAAAATTATCTCCAAGGTCATAGCCAATCGTTTGAAACCTCTGCTACCAGTTCTAATTTCAGAAGAGCAGTCTGCATTTGTTGGGGGTAGGCAGATACAGGATAACATTTTACTAGTCCAGGAAGTTCTTCACCAACTTAGGATCTCACGAGGGAAGCGCCACTTTCGAGCTATTCTTAAAGTTGATACGATGAAGGCATATGATAGGGTTGAATGGGATTTCCTCAAAGACTATCTTCTTAAATTGGGATTTCATCCTATGTGGGTGCAGTGGACAATGCAGTGTATTACAACCCAATCTTCTTGTGTGAAATTTAATGGGCAGCACCTACAGTATTTTCATCCTTCTAGAGGTCTTCGACAGGGTGATCCCCTTTCCCCATATCTTTTTATATTGATGGCCAACCTTTTATCAGTCTTAATTAACAATGCCATCAGTATGGAAACTCTTAAAGGAATCAGACTCAACAGATGGTGTCCTTTGTTGTCCCATTTGTTCTTTGCAGATGATGCTATCTTTTTTCTTGATGGCACTGTTCGCGAATGTCAGAATTTATCTAATATCTTACATTAGTACTGTGTAGCTACAGGGCAAGCAATTAATCGTAATAAATTCGGCCTTTTTTTTTTTTTTCGGGAAAGCCTGTCCTGCTAGTTTACAACTTAACATGGCCAGTGAATTATGTGTTCCTATCTTGCAGCAGTCTGGGAAATATTTGGGGATACCTTATGATTAGGGGCGTTCAAAAAAAGATATGTTCTCTTGGATAATGGGGAGAGTAAATAAGAAGTTGGAAGGGTGGAAAGAATCACTATTATCAAAAGGGGGGAAGGAGATCCTTCTTAAAACTGTTGTACAGGCTGTTCCTCAGTACGCCATGTCCATTTTTAAGCTTTCACTCTCTATTTGTAGATCGATTGAGAAACGAATTGCCAGGTTTTGGTGGCAGACAGATAAAAACCGATCTGCTATCCATTGGAGGAGTTGGGAAGTCCTGACAAAACGAAAGGAAGAAGGCGGTTTGGGATTTCGAGATCTCTTGAATTTTAATAAAGCCATGTTGGGCAAACAGGCTTGGCGTTTGTTTACTAACCCTTCCTCGCTATGGAGTAAGGTTTTTAAGGGCATCTACTTCCACTCAAGATCATTTTATAATGCTGAATGCGGAGCTCGTCCATCTTGGGGCTAGCAGAGTCTCTTAACGGGACGAGATGCCATCCTACCCAACATACGTTGGTCGGTTGGTGATGGCCGATCAATCAACATTCGTCATGATCGGTGGCTCCCCATGGGTATTTTAGGAGGACCATCGCTACGCGAGGAACCCCAATTCGTAGCTAACCTTATTGATCAACATTCTGGTACCTGGAATGTCACTCTACTGGAAACATTTTTTGATTAACAGATAAGAGACCAGATTACATCCATCCCTATCAGCCCCCATTGTGTTCAAGATCAACTTATGTGAACAGCAACCACAGATGGCTCTTTCACAGTTAAGACTGCTTATCACACTATTACAGCATCAACAGTATCTCAGCCCTCTCATTCAACCTCAACCTCTTATCAGAATCCAAGTTGGCTGTGGCGAAAACTCTAGCATTTGAAATCCCCCCCCCCCCCAAATTAGGACCTTTATGTGGTCCATTTGTCAGAATGCCCTAGCAACCAAAGCAAATTTATATCACAGACATGTTATTCCTACTCCTATTTGCATGCTTTGCAATCAGAATTCACCCGAGACTCTTGAACACATTTTTCTGCTATGTCCCTGGGTAATAGAGGTATGGTCTCATCCCCTTTTGAATATACATATCACTTCCACAGTAGTACAGAGAATAGACAAATGGATTGCAAAGCAAGTCCAAAGCAAACACAACTCACCTGGTTTGGAGATCCTCGCATTTGTGTTGTGGTAGATTTGGCGTGCTCAATTTGGGTTCATTTTCCGCAACCAGTAGCTTCAACCTTCTCGCGTGGCCGAGGCAGCGCTTGCTGGGAATCATGCCGCTCGTCTTGTTGCCTTCTCCTTTACCAGTAAAGGCCGATCGCTAAATCTCGGGGAAACCCTTTGGAAACCGCCTGATCCGGGTACCCTGAAAGTAAACATAGATGGATCACATCAGCCAGGATCTAACGAGGGTAGTATGGCTTGCATCTGTCGCGATCACAATGGTCGACTCATTGATGGCTTCTCCTTGCACTTTGCAGCGACTTCGGCTTTACAAGCGGAAATCCAAGCTTTCACTTTGACACTCAAGCATCTGATATGCCAAGGCTTAGCTAATGCTCGCCTTCTCCTTGAATATGATAGTTTGGTCTTAGTTGACACTCTTAATCACCGGAGGAAGCCCCTATGGGATGTCCGATCTCTGTTCGAAGAAGCTGCGGCGGTGTTGTCCCTCTTCTCTAACCTAACTCTCTGTCACTGTAGACGAGAGGCAAATGTCGCCGCTGATTGGGCTTCAAAGGCCCATAATCAGGCTTCTGCTTTTAAAAGTTGGACTGTTTTTCCTCCTTTTCAGTTAGTAGACATCATCTGTGCCGATGTTTTAGCAACTGGCTGTACTGGTCGTTGATTATTTATAAAGTATCTTTTCCGACCAAAAAAAAAAATGCCCCATTACACCCAATAAGATATTATCTCATCGTGCATCATGTTATCACTTTGCTTAGAGAAAGTTGTTCATTCTAATTATGGTCTTATATTTTACTCACAAAAGCTACATGGAAAATTTAATTTTATTTATTTATGACAGTTTTTGAATACACGTTCAATTGCCTAATTTTTATCAAATAGTTTGAGCTAAACTATATTTCAAAGTTGAAAATTAACTTTCAATCTAATTATCTAGTTTTTTTTTTTTTTTTTTTTTTTTGGTGACTCAGGAACCAACGTACAGCCGATAGCCGGCGGCATAAACCCGGGGCAACCCACCTCCCCTGGACCACGGGTGAGTCGCACAAACGACCACGGGGATTCTTTCGAGAAGAGGGATTGAGCGCAAACCACATGACCATCAATGGAGTGGGTTCTAATTATCTAGTTGATATTGATAAAAAAAATGAAAAAAAAAATAATGGATCAAAATATGGAAAATGTTAATATGTTAGAAACATGATCAAATGTTAAACATGTTTATATTTGGATCATATCTAGATATTAACAACAGATAAACGCAAAACGGAAAAAAAAAAAAAAAAAAAGAGGGAACTTCTTATTGTACTTCTACCATGAAAAAGATAATTAATGTCAATTATTGATTTATTCTCACAAAAAGTGGATCAAAACTTTAAAATATGATTAAAACTTTCCTCTAAAAAATTTGTGAATTTGAAAGTGAAAGAGATGTAACTAGATTTTCAATCCACATCTTGCAATTTCAATTAAAATGTGAAAAGTTTAAAAGAAATTACAAAATAACCAATATTAACTTTAAAAACCTACAAAATTAATAAGGAAAAATGCTCATAAGATCAAGATCGGCTAGATATAGATTGGAATTCAATTTTCAGCATTGAAATATAGATTAGCTCAAACTATTTGAATTAAAAAAAAAAAGCAATTGATTGTGAATTCATGGGCTGTCATAAATAGAAATTTATAATCTTCTATATAGATTTAGCGATAAAAAATATGAGGTCATAAATTAAAATTAACAACCTTCTATAAGCAAAATGATAACAAAATGCTGGGTAAGATGACATCTTGTGGGCAGATATCTTGTTTGTCTTAATTTGTAGGTAACTACATAAACATAAACCATAGTTTCCATATATTGTAGCCGACGGTAAAGTTCCGATTCCATTCACCGTGGACGGTACAATAATTCTTTATGTTATATGAGAAGATTAGATCGACATTAAGGAAGAAAAGAAAAGTTAATCAAGTGGTTATTGATTGTTAAAGTTAATTATCTAATGATGTAATCGTGATATAAATAATGAGATAAAGGATATAGTCTTTGTAGTACACGATTGCACGAACTAACAAAATCAGAATAGACATTGTGAATATCTGCTTTACAGATAGAGAATATTTCCTCTTTTGAGCATGAGGTTTGAGAATTTGATTGCTTACTTAGATAATGACCGAACGTATCATGATAAAGTCAAACCAATTGTTTGAGCTTATAGCGCTGACTCTTTAGATACAAATGCTTGAAAATTCAATTATAGTTAAGTATTCACAAATAGAAGGCATATAAAAATTCATTTTATCTATAAAATTCTCAAACTCAGTCATATATTACTCTTTAGACAAAATTAAGTCAAAATTAATCAGCAATTGACTTTGTGCATGTCTCATAGTTTACACTTTGACAAAATAAAGTCAAAATCTATCAGGAAATAAAATCATTATAGAGCGATGACCTCAGATCTAGAAGTATTTGACTTTATACATGTCTTGTGCTTTGAGGGAATTAAAATGCTAATTAAACAGGCTAAAATTAAAAAAAGGCTCATAATTTTGTGATCCATGGTATGGTGGGATTTGTCCTATTCTTGTGAAGGAGTATTCAAGAGAGACTGATTTTGATATTCTGGCTCAAGAAAGTCTCATAGGATCATTTGAAGAATATCCCAACACCGATTCAAGAAACTTTTGCAGAGTATAGTCTTTGGATGACATCCTCTTTTTAGATTAAACACACTTCGTATGTATGCTATGCACGCAAGAACATGACCATGATGTAATATCCAGGTGGAAGTGACAGAAAAATAACTGCATCCATGGGTTCTTAATACTGAGATCGAGCAATTCAAGACTTGCAGAGATTGTGAAAAGGAATGCTTGTGAAAGAGTAATAGATATGGTCCACTTTACCAATATATGCTGTAACAGTCCTGGATGTCCTTTTGAAGTTCATGATGTTCATAGATGTGTCGAGATGCATCTTCTATGTTTGTTCATGTTTGTGAATGCATTCAATCTAGATAACTTGTGAAAATGAAAGACCACTGAAGCTGGTGGCTTCTGAAATCATAATTCTTGCTTACCCAGAAGACTTGGAGAGATAGGGAAAAAGAATGCTTGTGAAGGAGGAGGAATAGAGATGACCTTTTTTACCAATAATGCTGTAACAGTCCTGGATGTCCTTTCAAAGTTTGTGGTGTTCACAGATGTGTCAAGATGCATCTTCTATTTTTATTCATGTCTGCAAATGCATGCAATCTAGATAACTTGTGAAAATGAAGGACTACTGAAGCTGGTGGCTTCTGAAATCATGTTCCTTGGTTAGCCAGAAGATAAAATCATCATTTTGTACTTTCACAGACAATACAAAGCAGTTCCATGCATTTATTGGCAGCTACTTCGCAAAATGTTTACAGTTTACAGCATTTGGCTACTTTTCCTAAACACTTTGAGAATTGAGGTAGTTGCTGAATCTCATTATAAGGAAAGAATCAATGATTGTCATGAGGATGTGCTTTCACTTGAAAACTTTTCAGTTTTCATTTATGCACCCTTCAGTACACAAAGTGGTGGCTGTCAATTGTCATGAGGATGTGCTTTCAATTGACAACTTTTCAGTTTTCATTCAAGCACCCTTCAATACACAAAGTGGTGGCGGTCGACATCAGTGGTTACAGAAGTTGTTGAACTTTGGCAGATGCCTTGATGAATAAATAAAGCTGTTCATCGTTACCAAAAAAAAAATAAATAAAGCTGTTCAAGGGAGAAAAACTACTTCATATGCAACTTTTCCTGTCACTGTGAGTCTGGTAAGAAGATAGCTATTAATGCAGATTGACACCGTGAGAGATCTTCAAGCTATCTATATGGACCTACTTTTTCTCATATTATTAGCTGAAAAATGTTGGAGACACTAATTAAATTTTCAATTCACGAACCAGGAAACTAGAAAACGGATAAAAATTGCAGAGCTTAAAAATTACTCAAGATCTTGGCTGTGGGTGAGATTGAACACTAAAATTGAATGGTTTCTCGACCATGCAAATGAACCCAAATTATGGTGTAAAATATGCAACATTGTCATGCAAATCGACACCAAGAAAAAACAGTAGAATTCTTTTATCACAGCAGATTTGGAGAATTTAATAATCTCACCTTAATTTCATGTTGAGCTAATTCTGCATCAACAGCTTCCACCTAGGGTATTTATCACCATTCAAATAAATAAAAACAAATGTGTTACTAGGATCAGAGCTCGAAGAAGGAAAGAAAGACGAATTTGGATGATTTAAAATGCCAGAAGCTCACCTTTTGCAAACATGGGATGAGTTGCTTCTTTTGCTTTCAAAGCCATTAGAAAGGTTGAATTAGAAGATAAAGCGAAGATGGAGACTTGTTGTTACTTGTTAGGCTAGAAAAGGATGATTTTAGGGAGTTTGAACCACCTCCGATCTCCCACAAAAAAAAAAAAAAAAAAAAAAAAAAAAAAAAAAAAAAAACCAGCTCCGATCCAATGGGAAATTTGAGAAAGTATATATAATGGAAACAAAAGACGTACTAGTTTCTTATTTACACTCCAAGTTTTCTAGTCATCTACAAAGTGGAATGGAAATTGTTTTTACTCGAACCTTGAGTAGTCAAACCCTTATTTTAGATATGACAGATGACGTGCACATTGATTATCCATTGGTGAAAAGTTATTGAATGAACTTGTGGATGGACCGATCCCCGTGATTTGTAGGGCTATGTCAAATCCAAGGTTCAGACATCAAACTATTAAAATAGAAAGAATTTCCGTTATTGATATGTGATTTCATGACATAACAAATTGCTTGAGCTGAAGAATTAACTATCCAGCAATCGTAGTATCCACGTGTTCGAATGTGATCTGTGTTTTATACAGGTAAAATTCATCAATGGATAAAAACCAGAAGGAGTGCCTTTTCCTTCAAAGTCTATCATTGAAAAGAAGGAAAAAAAGAAACAAAACCCAATTGACATTGTACTCACCCTAACTAGGTACAGAATTACTAACAACTTTGTTTATGTGTTGACTTGATTTAGCAAGCAAAATAGGCATAGAAAGCATAATATAATATGTAGTCTGCTGTTTTTTTTTTCACAAAAGTTGTAAGCAGTTCCAAAAACTCACTTGGAGTACTGTACTCCAGAAGATGGTGGGAAGCTTGTTGGACATGGAAGTATTTGTTGAGGAAGCTGTAAATTTCCATAAGAAGCTTTTGGGATCTGCTGAGCCGGTCAACTTCGAGATGGCTGAGTTGCAGCAATTGCTTGATTTGAGGCTTAGAAAGGTGAATCCCCTAGTTATATTGGATTTCTTCCAATGATCTAAGCTGCCTAGAGTGTTACACTGGTGCCTGTAGTCTTAAATGCCTCCATGATGACTCAATTTAGGCCAATTCCTGCTAGAACCTTACCTTATAAACTAGCAAAGATGCCCGTGTGTCGCATGGGTTTAAGACTATGTTTGCTAAGTTATTCCAAATGTTGTTATTGACATTAATTTTCACAAGAAAAGAAATATGCAGAAATTATTCCTAAATATAAATACACATCAATCAAATTCTCAACTAGAATTTGAGTAAAGCCTTATTTAGAGTGAATCCAAATCCCATCATGTTGGCGCATTCTCCAATGGGGAATTTTGGATCTTGTGGTGAATGGTATAATAATATTTATATTATACGAGAAGAATAGATCAATGATAGGCAAAGAAAGACAAACTGATGAAGTGGTTCTTGATTGTTTTAGATAGGGATGTCACTGTAATATTATAGTTTAAAGATAGAAGATTAGTTATCTGCAATACAGGAGAGCATGAACGGACAAAACTAGGGTTGATATTGTGAAGAACAATGCTTAGAGGACGGTACGGTCACTTTCCATAAAGTGATGGTACTGTTCTGACCACACATCTCCAATTTAATTGATGACAAAATCTACTATTAGACCATACAAAATCTATTGCTTGACAACACACTTGAGAATGTGTGGTGAGGAGAGTATTGCCACTTTCCATAAGCATTTTTCTATTGTGAATATTCTCTTTACGAAAAGAAAAGGGTTTCCTCTTTTGAGCAGGAGGTTGAAGAATTTGATCACTTAATTAGATAATGCTTATCGCACTTACTTTAAATGCTTGAAAAAGCAGCTATAATTTAAGTATGTATGATAAAATTTTCAAACTTAGTAATATTTATCACTTTGGTGAAATTAAGTCAAATTTAATTAGGAAAAGGAATCGTTGTAGAGCGGAGATGTTAATTTTTAAAAGTACGTGACTATATGCATGGCATTTGCAATGAGAGAATTAAATTAAATGCTAATAAAACTGATAATATAGGAGGAAAAGGTCACAATATTTGGTTTATTGGTTTGGTGAGATTTGCCCTATTCTTTTGAAGTAGTATTCAAGAGAATCTGATTTCAACATTATATTTTAAGAAAGTCCTCTAGGATCATTTGTGGAATATCCGATTTAGGGTTTGCTCTATTCAACAATAATACTGGTCATTTAATATTATAGGATCATTGAGTTGCCCTATTCTCTTTCATCACATATTAGTGATGAATAGTGTTGTTTGAGCCCCCAAAAAGAAACAGAAAGTTGGAGTCATTGGTGAAAGTTTAGCTTTAGAATTTGGTCAATGTCAAGAAGAGTCTACAATAGGAGGGCCAATCTACTGAAAGTTGTAGTTAGAATGGCGTGAATTGGCCTCACTCACCATGATTTTCCTTTTCATGAAACTTGATCGCTTGCGAAAAGAGAATGAGATTCCGCTAGACGATCTAATGTGCGAGATCAAGCCATGAAACATACATTTCAAGCTTGCTTAGTGCATTAATAAAGTGTAATATGGGCGGCTACTTAGCGAAATGTTTTTAGGTTACAACTATTGCCTACTTTTGGGAAACAATTTCATACTTGAGAAAGTTGTCGAATCTCATCATAAGATTCAATGATTGTCATGAGCATGTGCTTACACATGCGTAGTAAGTGTAACTGCACAATTTATCAAGTCCTTAGGCTCTTTTTAATTGCTTCAAAGCTTTTCAGTTTTCCCTCAAGTATGACCCTTCAGTCCAGAATGTGGTTGCAGTTGAAATCGGTGATTAGAGCGGTTGTCGAACTCTGGCAGATGGGGGAATTGACATTTCTGGTGATGACCAAAGAAAAGCTGCTCAAGGGAGAAAAACTACTTCATATACAACTTTTCCCGTCACCTGTGAGTCTGAAGTGAAGATAGCTGTCAATGCAACTTGATACTACGAGAGATATTGAAGCCACTTATATCGTACCAACTTTTGCTCATACTTTCTGCTGAAAAATGTTGGAGAAACTGCTGAAATTTTAATTCACGAATCAAGAAACTGTAATAGTGCACAAAAGCTGCAAAGATCAATAATTGCTCAAGATCGTGACAATGGGTGAGATCTAGCACCAAAGATCAACCAGTTTCTTAACGAAGTTGATGGTTGCGAAGTGGAAGTACTTGCCCTCCGAAAGATGATCATGCAGATGAACCCAAAGTACACGGGTTAAATTGACAGCTATAGCATTCAACTACCAAGAAACAACAGTGGAATTATTTTGCTCCATGCAGAGAAAATTTGGAGGATTCATACATTTCATCTTAATTTCGTGTTGAATCCACTCTGTATCAACAGCTAAAGAAAAACAACAAATAAGCGATTAGGATCAAAGCTCATAGGGAAGAAGGAAAGGCGAGCTTGGATGAACTACAATCCCAGAGTCTCACCTTTTGCAGACATGGGGTGGATTAATTGAGTTGATTCAATTGTGTTCAAAGCCAAAATAGATGTTAAAATAGAAAATATGAAGACGGCAACTAGCTGTTGGACTAGGAAAGGATGATTTTAGGGAATTTGACGAAGCTCCAGGATGATGTGAAATTTGAGAAATGTCTAATTTTCTCATAGAATGAACCACTATTACATATTACAAAAGTTTTTAGCACAAAATTGAGGCTAAACTATACAAAAAGGAAACAAAAGATGTACAAATTTCCTATATACTCTCTAATTACATTTTCTAGTGGTATACTGGGTGGAAGGGGGAAATTGTCTTTGCCCAAAGATTGGGTGGTCAAACCCTTCGTACAGAAACGACAGATTACGTGCACGTTGACCACCTCTTCGATGAAGTCTTCACGGACTGATCTCCGTGCTTTGCAGGACTTTGTCAAATTCAAGGTTCAGACACTCAAATTATTGAACAAGAAGGAATTTGTGTCATGGCTAGTTGATTCAATTACATAAAATATCGCTTGAGCTGAAGATTTGCCTATCTGGCTTTTCTAGCAGCTATATGTTTGAATGGGATCTAGGTTTTATATTGGTACGATTTATCAATGAATATAAAACCAGAAGGAGAAAAGGCGTCTATCATTGAAACGAAGGAAAAAAGAAACCCAATTGACATTGCACTCACCCTAACTAGAGCAACTGTTACTAGCAAAGTTTGTTCATTTGCTGACTTGATTTAGGAAAATCTAATATAGTATCAGGGCAAAATTTACGGAAAAAATAAGAAGCATAATATATAATATGTAGTCTGTAATTCCAAGAACTCACTGAGAATACTACTCCAAAGATGTTAGGAAGCTTGTTGGCAACAAAAGCATAGTTGAGGAAGCTTTGAACTTGTGTAAGAAGCTTTTGGGATCTGCTGAGCATGTTAATTCTGAGATGGCTGAGGTGCAGCAATTGCTTGATTTCAGGCTTACTGAAGAGAAGAGACGTGCCTTGGTAAAACCAGTTAATGCTCAGGAGATTAAAGCGAGGTCTTGTGGTCCATGGATGGAGATAAATCCCCGGGTCCAGATGGCTTTAGTTCAGGGTTTCAAAGGGCTACTTGGACTCCGGTGGGAGAGGATTTATCCAATGTCATTTTGGATATCTTTTAATCATCTAAGCTTCTTCGGAAAATCCAATATCCTGGTGCCTAAAGTTTAAAATTACCAAAATAATCCTAAATATGTTGTACTTGTACAAATTTAATCTTAACTCTTTCAATTGTGCAAATTCAATCTTAAACTTTTTGAAAGTTTGCTAATATAATCCTTTTTGCCAATTTTGACCGAGAAACACTAATGTGGCAGTGCAGTCAATACCAATTACCCTATATGGTGTAGCGGTGTTAACGTGGATGATTTTTTTTAAATTTTTTTTCCTTTCCTTTTTGCTAGTGGCCAGCCCTAGGTGATGGCAAACCACGGCAAATTGCTAAAGAGGGCTGTGTGAGGGTAACCCTCGCCCTACTTTACCCAGCCCTATTTGAGCATTGTTGGTGGTTGGTCATCGCTTGAGACTAGCCATCAGCAAAAAGGAAAGAAAAATATAGAAAAAGGAAATAAAAATAACAATAATAATTTTTTTAGAAAATTATCCATGTCAATACCATAATGTCACATAGGACAACCGGTGATAATTGAACCACCATATCAGCATTTTTTGATTAAAATTGATCGGAATGATTATATCAAATTATTAAAAGATTTAGACTTGAATTGATACAATGCAATCAACTTACGACTTTCTACAATTTTCCCTAAAAATCTCAAATGCCTCAATGATGACTCAATTTATCCCAATTTCTTGCCACGACATAACCGTATATACTAGTAAGATGCCCATGCATTACACAGGTCGAAGACTATATTTTGTAGCCGCCGAGATATGCGGCTACTTATGAATTTATTTATTTATATTCTTTTGTTAATTTTATATAAGACCCATCTTGTGTAATATTTATTAAACGTATCGCGTCGCACGTACGTGGGGACCCTAAGCAGACACCATTGAAGGGTCGGTCCAGGGAAAAAAAAAAGATGCAATTTTCTATTTCTTCTCATGGTTGGCCGAAAAAGGTTATTTTTCTCAAGGTTCTCCCAGAAGAAAATTCATAGTGTCTTGTGCAGGGAGGCCGACAACGTTGGAACGCGTTAAGGAATAATTGCTGAGTTAAAAACTGGAACATTTTATTCCATTTGTGAAATTAAGTTCAAAGGACTTACGAAACGATTTGGTATTCTGCTTTTGTACTTGATTGGGATGTTGCTGATTTGTCTGTCATTGCAGTCACCTGAAAGATTGAGGAGTTGTAAAGCAATAGTCAATGGGATCTCTAGTGCAGTTAGCATCGGAATCGACCTTTGAATTGATTTATCGTGTAGCGGCATGAAGAGTCCTTTCCAACTCGAGGGAATGGTCCAGTCTCAACGGGGACTTACCTACTAGCCAAATCTGATCAGGATATTATGGTTGGTTTCTTATGAAGTGTCTTTGCATAAGAATAATCAGAGTTATTTCAAGGTATTGAGGGATCGATTTAGGGCCAAAAAAGTCAGCAAGCTAGTGAAGCTAGAAAAATCTAGATGAGGTAAACTTCTTGGAAAGTCGGGAGGGAACCGAGTGATCCAGCGATGACCACACTCGCCACCACCATCACCTAATGATGGCAAAAACATGCGATGACCGGTTGATCGTCGTCCTCGATTTAAGGGTGCTAGACCATGAAGAAAGGCTGAGGACCTAACCCGATGGTCAAGGTAAACCAACCCTTTACTAAGACACCAGCACCCACAGAGATTAGGACTGATCGGTTTCTGGTCCAAGACAGGGAGGACTGATTCCTAGATTCTGGGATTGGCAACTAAACTGATCAATCGGTCCGGTCCAGTCCGGTCCAATGGAACCGGTAATTTGCTGTTTCTGGTCAAAAATAAACTGAAAAATATTGCAGCTAATCAATTCGAGTTTGAGATGGGCGTTAGCTCTTCAGGCTCTCTCCATGCACGCATTGCTTCTTGTATTTCCAATTTGATTTACAGCTCCCTCTGTCGAATCCTGTCGATATTTATGGCGAAAGATGGAAGAAAGGACGTTTCTTTGTCTGATCTGTCCGTTCATTTAATGGGTTGATCATTGATAGCAGTGACGCTACGTGGGGTGGCGAACCCTCTTGAGCTTCACATCGTATCACTGCTCAAAATGAAGTTTGCACCCTGTGTTCTGTAGTTGTTTGATCGTTAGAGAGCATGCATTCCTTTCTTTGATGAGTTTTAGGAAAGCTTGAGATATTTTGCCAAAAATCCTATCTTTCTTGCTCAAGTAAATTATATATGTATATAATCAACTAGTCCGGTCAGTCCGATTCCCACCTTAAAACTGGGAACTAGACCAACCGGACACCAGTTCCAAGAATGGGAACTGAGAATTGAACTGCCCTCTCCAAGAACTGCTCATAATTGGTCAATTTGATCTGGTCTGAGCGATTTTTGATTCAAATGATTCTCTTTACACACCCCTAATAGAAATAGTGACGCCTCGTCCTACCCCACCACCTACCCAGCACCCACACACGCGCGCAAGCAGCCTTAATCAATATCATGACATTTGTGAATAGCCTCAATCGGTACCTAATTACTTGACAGGGTCCCATGTATATGTGTATGCATAATTTGATCTTTAATATACTTTTCATTTCCCCCTTTTTTTATTTGCAATATGTTGACGAGAATAATGGAGATTTAAATATATTTTCCTTTTCAGTTGATGTCCCTTCCTGATTCTAGAAAGACTCAAGCATGCAGTGCTGCCAATGTCGCTCTTGCTGCACCAACCAATGAGGAAGCAGTCCAAACCTAAGATTCTGCCGGTTTTCTCGCTTCTCTCTTTACGCGTAAAACTAAAACTAGGCAATTTTTCCCCAAAGAAAACTACCCAAAATTTAATTCAAATGAAATTCTCATTACATATATATATCGAGGGCCATTTCGCACGTATGACCATCATCCTCTAATGCAAGCAAGAACAAAATCTTCTCATTCTCAGCCTACGAAGTTGTTGTAATATTTCTTTATACCAAATATGGCATGATTCGAGAATTTGATATAAGAAAAATGACCAAATCTTTGTGGATATCATCGATTAGTAGGAAGCTCGGTCGAAGAGAGCAAAAATCATTAATGAACAAAACAATCAATAGACTCTAAGTTCGTGGACAGTGCAGGATGTCTAGGCAATAAGATGGTGATATAAATACCGAGTCTATTGATGAAATTCTTCGCCAACCAACAACTTGAAGGAAATTAATTGACAAAATCATCGAAAGCAGACAATCGCAGATTTTAACTCTATGTTAAAGACGTCTTTAATGAAATAAATAAATAAATAAATGACATAGATTTGTCAACACATCGGTCTAATACGCAAACAATAGATAAAGATGAGCACGTGATTCCGAGATGGTTATGTTTAGAATCTTGAGAACCGTAAACTTTATCATTGCAACACCTTTATCGTTCCGTGACCTTTAAATTACTAGGAAGTTGCACTTCATTACCTATAACTACATTCATTCACTTTTTTTTTGGTATAAAATCAACGACAAAAAATATATATGGTGAAACAACTATTTATTCCTTCAAATTAATGGCCCATAAAGTCATGCACGTTAAAAAAAAATTACATGGCAAGAATATGCTATAGATACTATGAGAATAATAAATGTCTTTCTGCTTCTTTTTCTTTTCATTTTTATATTATTTTTTCCATGCTGATTCTAGGCCGGCCTGCACGATCAAGATGTCCAAATGTTTTCACAAATAATTTCTCATGAAAGAGCTGGCACTAGGAGTTGACTTAAAGCGAAAGGCCCGTTTTGTCCATCAAGAGAAGTCATACAAGCAGCTTTCACTTTCAATGCCTTGGCTTGCATTTCATTTTCTCTTTCTTAAATGATTAGGGCTTATATAGCAACCATTACAGGACCAGTTTGGGAACTTGACCAATGGAGCATCTAAATCCCTGCTTTTTGTTTATTCTTTATTCGAAATATCACTTTAGAACTTATTGTCCATAAAAACATTTTAATACTCCGTATGTTTAAGTCTTAAGATCTATGTATAACTTTGATGTTCTTGTGTCCTTCAGGTAACTCCATAAGTTTTGGGAAAATGCTCCGAAAATTCTAAATCTTTTAGGTGGAATACAATTCAATCATGAACCTTTGATTAAATTAATGCAGTCTTAACCATTTGTAAGAAAAGATCAAGTAGTCAATTTTACTGGGTTTTTCTTATGTGGCGGTTAAGTCACAGCAACTTGGGGAATTGGTCGCCATTTAATTGAATGAGACTAAGTTTTTCCACTGTTTTGCCGTTTGTTAATAAAAGTGGAGGGTTTTGCGGCGATGAAAACCTCAACTTGCAGCCGCCACAAGGGATGACCTAGCTTTCGGTAACATCAGATTTCGGTTCGCAAGCTCAGATCCGACGTCGGGAGACCAAATTCGAGGCCAAATAGATTTAAAATTCAAACAAACCAATTCTACTACCAATATCCATATCATCACTTCAAATTAATTGATTATTTATTTTCGATAAATTTAATCAACTCAAATCCCTTCATATCAACATGGACTACTGTCGATTTAATGTTTCAAATTATTGCTTATTCAATGTTGCAGTTCAAAATGGTGAATGTACTTCTTTAGCTAGTTCTCATTCTCTGATGTTTTGGTATTCACATGCTATGTTAGAAATTCAAATTACGTTGTGTTAGGTTTTAATTAAGTCAAGAAAGCTGTTTTTATTTAAATATTTCTCAGTTTTTTTTAAAGAAGCTTAATTTAAATTTATTATATACAAAGAAAAGAATAATGCAAGGGGTAGCAAAAAAATAAAAATAAGAAGAAGAAATAAAAAATTCAGAAAATTTGAAAAAAATAAATTGCAAAATTTTTTCATGTTAGCATTGGACATGTAGTCTAGGATAATCAGCATTCATGTCAATGATTTCTAACCAATTTTAATTAGGATAACTAAATTGCCAATTTATCAAAAAGGTTTATAATTAAATTTGCACAATTAAAAAAGTTAGAGTTGAATCGACTACCGTACATTAAGTTTAAGACTTTTTGTGACTATTTTCTCAAGTAAAAATGGCCCATCTACATCATTCCTCTCTTTTTTTATTTCCTTCTTTTCTTCAAAGATCTTTTTCTAGCACATTGCTTCATAGTGATTCAATATACTTCTTACATAGATTTGTTGCTTTTGTTGTCATAGCATATGCTTCGAGATCCCGTTTGAAAATTCTCCGACTTAACCAAACCACCTCTTTAGGTTATGTCCACCATGCTTATTATCTAAGTAATACGGACATTAATACTCGACACATGACATGACACAACAAAACACAATATACCGATATGCCGTTTCTAAAAAAAAAAATTAAAAATTACGACATATTGGGACCAATTATATGTTAAATGTATACTTTTATATATACATGATAAATTATCATTTTTATGATTATTTTAATCAAATTAATTTGATTCAAATTCATAAATAAATAAATAAATAATAAAAATAAAAAAAGAGCTTAAAATGAATGTACATTAAAAAAGTAATTATTCATCGTTTCAATTTGACGAATTCGACTCCACTAATAATCCATAAAACTTGGAGGAAAAAAAACAAGCAATTCATATTCTGGACTTATGTGTCAAAGCATGTTAAAAGAGAAGGGAAAAAATAAACTTGGCGGGTGAATGGTATGTCATGGGAAGTGAGAGTTGGAAGAGAATAGAAGGTTAGATGTTTCTTCTTTCCCCATTTATTATGTTTCTTATTTTTTATTTTCTTACATATTTACATTTTGATCATTCATTTATTGATTTTTTCGACTTGAGTGCATATTAGAATCACATTTCGAAATTCCAACTCACATGTCGAAATTCTTGACTCGTGTGTTGAAAGTGTTGGGAGAGTTGACCAAGTGTCAAATTTTCTGACAGGTGTTCATTGAGTGTCAGAGATTGTTGAAGAGTGCTGAAGAGTATCGAACATATGTTGGAACATTTGACACGACATGAAGGCCTCAAAAAGTGTCAATGCTTCCTAACTTATCATTGCAAGAGTATTGGTTGTATGTTCTTTTTATTTTTCATTATTTGGTAAGATTTTTCTTTTTTGTGCCAATTAATAAAAGGTTTATATCACCAATAATCTCAAGTTACTATACCTGTGACAAATTTATCGTAAACTAATTTTTTGACCATAAAAACTCCAAATCGGTATCTTTGTAACAAATTTATTTTATGTTTAGTTTATGTTAAATTTTACCAGTAAATTACTAGTCGGATAACACGTGACAATTGACGGGTGCACTAGTTGAGATTCTACCAGCCATTTGTCACATTTGTACCAATTTGTGATTTTTTGTAGTATTGGGTGCGTTTGATAACGCTTCGTTCTCGGGAATAATTTCTAATTAGAAATGATTCTTTTTAATTCTATTCCCAAAAATAATTTCTAAGTATTTTAAACTGTTTGGTAACTACTTCAATTCTCATAATAGAATTGCGTTTAGTACAATTCTCAAAATTTCTATTTCAAAACATTTTCTTTTAATTTTTAATAATTTTATTACTTTTTTCTTATTTCTTCTTTTCTTTTCTTTTTTTTCTTTCCTTTCTCCTCCTCCTTTTCAAGGGTTGCCAGTAGCCGGCCTTGGGATGACCGGCAATTGGCCAAACGAGGGCCGATGACCTCACCGAGATCATGCCTCGTCAGCCGAGCCTTGGCTGGGCAAGTAGCCTCACCCAGATCTAACAAGGCCGAGCTCACCCAGCAGTCGGCGGGGCTCGACCTTGCGGTGGCCCAACGAGGTCAAGCCTCACTCGGCCATGGCTCAGCCGAGCCTCGCTGGTGGCTGGGGGAGGCCCAGGGGAGGCTCGCCTGGCCATTAGCGAGGCTAGGCCGCTCTAGATCTGGTAAGGCCAAGCCTTACCAGTGGCTGGGCGAGCTCACTGGACCTTGTCAGATTGGTCATCGGTGACAGTGGGCGGCGATGGTAGCGATTGAAGAAGAGAAGAGAGGGAAGAAGAACAATAAGAAAGAAGAGAAAAAATGGCTTAACTTGATTTTGAAATTATTTTAAAACAAAGAGTCAACTTTTTTTTTATTTCATGATTCTCGTTTCGAAATCTACTTTTGGGAACCAAAAAAAAAAAAAAAAATAGAAATTTGTTTCCGGGAAGAAAAATTTTACTAAATGAATTTTTATTCTAAAAGTACTCCCGAGAACAAAAAAATAGAAATTGTTCTTGTTTGGCAACTTGCCAAACAGAGCCTTAATCAATTTAATTGAAACTAATGAAAAGTAAATTTTTTTCATAAGTTTATTTAGTTTGTTAAAATGCATTTCCACGGTATTATTGTCGAAATACTCAAAGTTATATATAGAAAAAAAAAAAAAAAGCAATCACGCATACGTGTGACATAGGCATCCGTACTGGGCGCAAATTGCATCTCACGAGTATTTTAATATCTAGTCCCAAGCGAATGTTCGTTCAAAAATTGATTCCATCCGATACAAAAAGAGCAGTAACAATAATAATTTCAGTTTCATGGTTAGTACAGTATTTACACTGACTGTAATTTTTTCTTTTTTCTTTTGGATAAACGATTGAGAACTGCCTTCGGCATCATCTCTTCTTGCAAAGTGAGATGCTATAAAAACAACACTTAAGATTATTGAAGAAAGCTTGTATTTTGATCCTTGAAAATCTTTAACCTGTATTCATTTTGCTATCAAGTGTGATTCACGTTGAATCGCAACCCGAAGCCTCATTTCGTGTTTCGAATCACCTTATCTATACTCCTTGATAAGCCATTTATTTGAAATGAAATTTAAAGTATTTGCTTTTTCTATTTTTAAGAAGATTTAAGACTATTTAAGCACTCAATTAATCTTACTTGATGTATAAGACCCCTCGTTCTTCACGCGCATATAGAGACCCATTCAACTGTTGCAGTAATTAGTTTGTTGTTGTTGCATTTTGAAATGTGAGGGAAAATGTCACATACATCATTGAAATTGGTGAAATTCAACCTCATGATTCGATGTGTGTAAAAATTGGGGATTGCGATAGCTAAAAAACCCCTTTTTTTGGAGTCTTGACACTACTAAATTTTTATTTGATGAACCGTAATAAAAATTCAGAAATCTGAAGTCTCAAACTCAACAAGAAAAAAAGATGTATAGAAGATAGAACCCAATTAATCCTTTAACAATTATTTTTTGTCATTATAGTCTCTAACTCTCATATTGATATCCTTATTTCTTCCGAGTGATGTGAATTTTAAGCATACTTTAAACAACTTTTAGATTATGTCAAGCTATATTACTGGATTAGGATGCAATTTTGTTACATGCAAGAACTAGGACCTAAATTTGTGTGTGCCTACACTTTTGTGGCACTAATTTGCATTTAGTTTGAGTGCTTAAAATCATCACAGAAGTTCTAATATTTCCCAAGATATCTTTCAAAAAGTGACCCACAAAACATGTATCTCTATTGGAAGTGATAGTTTTCTACGCTTTGAGACTAAGTTGGTCATAAAAAGAAAAAAATATAGTCCATGTTCGGAGCAAGCCACAATTATGGATCGAAATCAACAAGTAGGGTTTGAACTTCAAATGTTCAAAGATCAGTGGTTCGTTTTGAAAGTTGAGAAGCAAAGCGTGACTATACATGTCAACCAAATGCACGAAGTTGAGCCTTTTAACCACAGACCAAAATTGACTTGAACTCCACTGCTTTCCCCTTTTTTATTTTGGCCTTCTGGACTCAACTACCGCATAATTGAGAGCGGAGTGGGATTTCAAGTCAAGAACAAGACATTCTCCTCATTACCACCTGGATGCAGGCTCAAACGCTAGTTAGAGTTAAAAGGGTACATTGGAGGAGACAAGAATCCATCCAGCTGACAGCTTGTCTGGTTCTGAGCAGTTTAAAATACTTTCTTGAAGAATGTCAAACTCAGAAATCATTTGGTGCTGTCCTTTTTGGAAAAAAATCTCCACTATCTCACTCCCACGTCATTTTTCTATAGTTTTTTAAGGACCGATCATTTAATTTCTCCACCCTGACAGAAGAAGACCTCCCACGTCTTTGTGATCATATGCCAGGTTAGATTCTCCCCCCTAACGAATATCTCTCTCTCTCTCCCTCCAAATCTGCTTAATCTTGATTAATGGACCCAGTTCTTGAAATTAACAAGTCTTAAACCAAATAATTGCAGTTATGTCGTTATCAGTTATCCCTGGTTTTGCCCATTTCTGCTGCTTGAAGGATCCTGAAGCTCACACAGCTCTCCTCCCTACTTTTGTCTATGTCCGGGGCCTTTTAAGGGCTCTGAGGGGTTGAACTTTGTTTTATTTGCTGTCGTTGAACTATTAAACCAAGTCCCAGCTGAGTTGTACCCGCCTCACGCGCAACTCGTGTGGATTGGGTTCAGAGGAGAATAGAGACTTCGCCTGAATTATCTAATTGGATGATTAAAAATTGGGATCTCAGGTATTACAAAATGTAGGTCAGATCTTGCAAAAATGGCCTAACCTGTTGCCTGCATGTATAAATACGTGTGCTGAAACTTGTTCCTGTTCAAGCATTTCAATAAGCTAACCCCCACCAAGCTTTCCTTCTACTCCCTCTCCGGTTAACACCAGAGGCTTCCAGAAAATCTTTGCCATTTTTGTAGTTGGAGAAGAAAAGAGAACTGAGTATGGAGCCTCTAGGGACTGTTTCTGAGGGAGAATGGAGCTCTTTGAGCGGGGCTTACACCACCGAGGAGGCCGATTTCATGGCCCAATTGCTTAACGATTGGCCTCTCCACGCCGATGCCAAGGGCTGGTCCAAGGTCAGTGCACAGCACGGGCATTGGCCGAGTCATGAGTCGAGCATTGATCTGTCGGGGCTTGAGGGGAGCTCATTTTGTTCTACTGATGTTGCTAATAATTCCAGCTTGCAATTTTTGCCGCAAGCGATTAGCTATAACTGCGGCAGCTCTAGCATAGTTTTCCCTCCTTCAGGTCACGAGAACTACTATTTGAGTCATCCTAATGAAATTTTGGCGAATAGTACCGAACTGATGAATCCCGGATCGTTTAGCTTAGGATGGAGTAATGGGTTAAACCAAGAAATGAGTGATTGCAATGTGGAAGAGTCAGGAGGAGGAGCTCCGGCAGATGGTTCTCTCAAAATCAGCGTTCAGCCGAAAGGAGAATCAGAAATATCGGAACGAGAGGTGGCTGAAGAAGAGAACAATCGCGACACCATCGCAAATGCGAGGAAAAGATCTCGGACGGCCGGCAATGTAAGCTCAGAGAAAACATAAATAGAATTTTGATTTTGCTATTCGGTTCACCAACTTATTGATGCTGAATGTCACATCTTTCTCCAAATAGACATTTCAAAGGTCTGATGATTTCATTGGCTTGTGCAGGTTCAAAAGATGAAGAGGAATGTCAAGTCAAAGAAGAGCGTGAATCTTGATCTTCCGGGCCAAGATGAAGAAGACGGCGATGCTCAAGGCAACAATCAGAGCTTGAGCTCTTGCTGCTCGGAGGAGGAATCCAGTACTTCTCACGAGAAGAATGTAGCGGCTGCGACAGCAAGCTCGAAGGAGCCAGCAGCAGTCAACCTCAGCAGCAAAACCCGAGCCAGCCGAGGCTCAGCCACCGATCCTCAGAGCCTTTACGCTAGAGTAAGAGCGAAAGCCACCTCATTGTACTGTTCTTTATTTGAATCATATTCAATTGCATTGAATGACAGAACTTTTTTGTGTTAATCTCCAGAAACGAAGAGAGAGGATTAATGAACGTTTGCGGATTCTGCAGAAACTCATCCCGAATGGAACCAAGGTAGATACGGTCATCAAATGACCGCACAATTGTTTGTTTTTTGTCAATTAAAACACGGGTTTTACCGGTGAGAAACTGCTTCTCACAGCGAGTTGTGTTCTGTTTGGTAGGTTGACATCAGCACAATGCTTGAGGAAGCTGTTCAATATGTCAAGTTTTTGCAGCTCCAAATCAAGGTAAGATCTAAGCGACAGTCTCTCCAAAGACTAAAATCATGATACCAAACCACGGCGTGAACCTAAATCGAGATTGTTTCTGATGTTGTCCAGCTCTTGAGCTCGGACGATCTGTGGATGTACGCCCCGATCGCTTACAACGGAATGGACATCGGACTCGACCTGAAGCTCAACATCTCGAGGTGATTGCTGCTGAGACGACAGGAAAGAGCAATTGGAGAAGGGGTGGTTTTTTCATATCATAAATAGAAATTAAAATGTTAAATCTCATCTGACATTCCTTGACAGATGACCTTATGAGGAATAATTGATCCTGAATCATCAGGTCAATCGGATGCTTTTTGAATGGGATTCTTCTAAATTTGCCAGCCATTTTGTTACTTTGAAGAGTTCTATTCTCAACAGGGAAATTGATTCTCGGTTATGTTGTCCCTTCGGTGGTCCTCCATTTTAGATTTGGCCAAAATAATGATATAATGCTTCCAGAACGAGCACAATGTCTCCTGAATATCAAAATCTTTTGAAGTCTATAAAAAAAAGAAGAAAAAAAACATTAATTTATTTTCCCAACACGCTTTAGATCCAAGAAGTGAAGATCTACCTAACCTTGTTCATCCTACATCCAGTGTAGCTGGACACGAATTGTTTTTCCTAAAAGACATCATGGTATGATCGGAAATTGGACTTGCAAAGCGCCATGCAAGATGAGAAACAATTCGCGCAAAGATGACACAGATTTATCATGACCCGAGAAAGCCAGTACACTATAAAAGACCCGATGAATGTGAATTTAAGAATTGTATAAGAGCATCACTATAGGAAAACTCCATACATCTATGAAAAGGAATATCTATAGATCAAACTCATGACATTTGGTTCTAAGATCATCTTAGAGTCGACTACTAAACTCTGCTTAAAGCCGGTACAAAATGATATTTTAATCTTATGAAACATTTCAAAGTAGACAATTTCCATGTTGTATTGTGGAAAACTCCACACATCTATGAAAAGGAATGTCTATAGATCAAACTCATGACATTTGGTTCTAAGATCATCTTAGAGTCGACTACTAAACTCTACTTAAAGCCGGTACAAAATAACATTTTAATCTTATTAAACATTTCAAAGTAGACAATTTCCATCTTGTATTGTGGATGATCCATTACATCCTAGTATATTTCTGATCAAAATTTCACAATCCACGAGAACCGCTTCAATTGTTAATTCTTGTAGAACCTGCTCCTAGTAGTTAATACATTTTGTCCACATAGACCCTCTTACTTTTGATTTTCTCTTTTGTTGTTCGTCAAAAGTTACTGATAAAATCTTTTGCACACGAAATCACACCCAATTTCCATGCATAGTTTGATATGCAGCAATTTTACTACCTGAAAACAGAATTGAGAGCTTGTGTTCCTTACCCTGTTTTGCTCTCTGTCTCTCACCAAGAACTAAATTACCTCCACCGTCTTCTCTACCTCTTTCCAATTATTAAATTCTTTCTCATCTATCTAATCTCAATTCCACCTCCTTCCAGGATCTCAGGTTAATTTGATACAGCAAATCCATATGAATATCTCAGGTTAACTTATACACTTCCGTGCTACATCGACCAATTATGCAACTCTAGCTTAGATTAATATAAGCCAAGTTTGCAGGTTACTTCTTTCAGAAATTCATGTACAGACTACTTTTTATTTATCACCTAATGTAATCACTGAGAGTTTTCTTAACAGGATCCTAAGCTCCCATGAACCGATGTAACAATCCTAACCACCATGTTCTCCCTAGCACCTATTCATTCCACTTTTTTCCTTTCATCCATTTTAACCAGGGCAAGTTTCTCTTAAGCTACACAAGATGGAACGACTAAAATAAGGTCACGTTGAGTACTCCACTCAAAAAGCAAATACTAAAAAGTTTCGGGCAAGAACCTCAACGTTGTCCTAAAACAAAGACAGTACGCAGCGAAGCACTTTAAACATATAGAATGTGGGAGCTCATTCTCGATGTAAATCAGGAAAACAATCTAATGAGAACTGAGAAAAGAGTCCTAGAAGCTACTGTCTCTAAGTCATATACACCCCATTCCTCATGAAGACTTTTTAATCTAGCATAAGATCAGGAAGCACTCTGAAATAATCCAATTGCTAAAAATATGTGACCCGTGACCCATTACTTTGTGCCACACCATAATTTACAGCGACACAATTCACGTTTAAAATATGTGAATGGATAAATTAAGGGCAGTCCGCTCAAACTAAATCCTTTTCATCGCCTTAAACCTTCAAGAGACCAAACCGTGCATGGCCCCTCTCTCTCTATGCATGAATCTCATTGACATGGTTCGGGACTTCAGCTTGGCTATCGAGAGGCATATACTGTGCCATTATAGCCCTGATCTCTGAATCCATGTATGACTGCAATGATGACAACAGAAAAAAGGAGTATCAGCAAGTTCCCTCAACTAGCACTCATACAAAGCAGAGGCTGGCAGTGAATTCCATGTCTACGTATGAAAATAGATTACTACGAGAGAACCTGACTGCCAAAGTCAGCAATCATACATTCACTCGAGTATACTAAAACTACTATTTGCTATCATGGCAACTTTCACATTTTTTTTTTTTTGGGCGGGGGGGGGGGGGGGGGGTGGTGGTTTATGGGCATCGTGCACATTTGGAAGATACACATGTTTCCCCGTATTCGTGTTTTAGCATGTTCTAGTAACTTTGAACATGTGTGGGCTTGTGCAGAATCCGTGCACGTGCACTGGCATGCATGAGCGCAGATGTGCATGTACATGCATGCACAGATATGCAATAAGTACACCACCAGGACTGTAATTCTCCCCATAAATAGAGCAATATCTACCAATGGAAAGGTAAAAGTCCAAATAAAAAATTAAATCCCATTAACATGCAAGAGGTGTATACATCAGCTATTCTCAATTGCAAAACTAACAGGTTTCTAATGAAAAATATCAACCACTCAGAAAAATGCTAGACAGATAAGGAAATCAGAACAGTCAGAGATGGTAGCAACATCATTCCATTCTTAGGTGAAAAATACCCACAAAATTTTAATGCTAGACAAGTTGGTTTGATCCAATATCTCCCATTGAAGGGACTTAGTCAAAATGTAATTCATCATAGGTATTTAAAAGCCCATTTTCACCACCAAAGTCAATTCTAACAGTACTTGACTACGAAGTCACATATAACACAATAATATTCCAGTGCTACTTAATTATTTTAAGCCTTGAAGACTCCGCTGACAGAAAGGATGAAAAGTCAAACAACGCCAGTACTCACGTTAAGGGGAAAGAGACAAAGTAAACCTCTGTCTTTTCTTTCTTTTCTTTTTTTTTTTTTTTTTTTTTTTTTGGGGGTGGGGGGGGGGGGAGCGCTGTGATGCAGGGTTGTGGGGGGGAGAGAGAGAGGATACACAACTCAAGAATAAGAAGCATACCCTCAGTCTATATTTGTAGACAAGATATCCACCACCACCAGCCATGGCTAAACCTATCACGATGACCCAAACAGCAGCCCAGGCAGATTTTGTCTCTGTACTGCTCTTACCTGCAAACAACCAGAGCCAGCAGGCATGTATGCTTAACGTGCATCGTATATGAATCCACAGAGCAATCACATGAGAACCAAAAATAGAGGAAAAGCAAAAAAGCAAACAAAAGGTAGACACGCTTGTGAGCAAGATCAGCTGGGCTTACTTATGCAGGTGTCATGATCCCTAATGTACAGAAGATCTCCACTACATGTGCACTCATAACTTCCCCAGGTATTCTTACAGCTACATTCAGGGCATTGACAGGCTTTCTTCTCTTTGCATTCATCAATATCTGTGAAGAAGAAACATAACAGAAGGGAAAGTCATTTATAGTTAATCTGCACAGATCCAGGCAATAATAGGCCTTACTCTTGGATTCGTCAATTTCTAGGTAAAAGGAAAAAGTATGAAGGACCGAAAACCCATCTAACAGATGTTTGTGATAAAAGTCCAAAGTGGCGGAGTGATCACAATCAGCCATTACTAACACAATTATAGAGGGGAGGAATTTAGTAGTCAGTCTAGGGGGCCTGTTCGAGATTTGTCACAGTATCAGACATAAACAAAATGTAATGTTCCAAGCATCCAAGTATGCATTCACCATCACTGCCATTAACTTTGAGTGCAAGAGAGCAATATAACCATTGAAATTAGATTAGTAACCGTGCAAAACATTGAGAAAAGCATTTTGAAAATAGTTAAAGGAGGTAAAATAGAAATTGCCACAGCTGGCGTCAGTTAACAGGCTTATCTAGAAGGCTAGCATAGTGTTTCCAGAAGGCACCGAAGAAAACTGAGGACGCCAATATTAATTTTATGCTGAAGTTCAATGGACTGGATTACTTCATTTGAGTGGTCAAAAATTCCTTATATAGATTCTGGGAATAATAGAGTAAAACATGAGTGCATAACATCAGTATTACCTTCACAAGTTTTGACACCGTCACCTTTAAACCCACGCGGACACTGGCATTTGCTGTTCCCGAAATCCTATTGACAATAAAAAAAGTGATTAGACCTTCATTGCTTTCTTGCTTAAGTTACTATAAAAGACATAAAGAAAATTCGGAAAGGAGACCCAGGAGAAAGCTTGAAAATCACTCACCAAACAAGCAGAGTATGACTGCCCATTCTGAGAATCATTCCAACAACCTCCATTGTTAATCTTGCACCTCCCAGGTCCGCTTGCTGCAAATAAAATATGAGATGCATTAGACGCATAGAAAGATATTCAACAATTCACTGAATCAGAAAGTTGTGGTCAAAAAGTTGATTATCATGGTAAATGGTACTGAAAAATTTGGTACAGAACCGTTTCCAGAGCATTTTAATGAAGTTGCTCTCTTTTTATATCTGTCTGAGAAGGGGTAAAATATAGCTATTTGCTCAGGGAAGAGTACAGTCCCGTTAAGAATGTCCTTGTAATTTGTGTAGTAATATACCCAACCCACAATTATTCAACTAACCACGGTCTCGTCTAGACCTGAGTATGTCCTTAAACTGCTCTCATCCTCTTTAGGGGTTTATGCCCAGCAGAAGATGGGGAACCTTCGATCTGGGGTGTGAAGCAAAATAAACCCCAGAAATTGGGCTAGGGGAGAGGGAGGTGCACCCTCATTAATGAAAGGCTGCTCTGTACTTCCCAGGGAAAAATACCCTGGCAGAGGCAGGAAGCCCCTAGGGAGCAGTCAATTTATTCACGGTGCACATTTCAAGATCACTCATCTTTGCGCAGTCAAAACTAATGAGCTTATTTAATTGTCTCTGGCTGATTCAGATAAATTTGGTACACATAGCAATGATCCCTACGAGTGCTGTTACATTCAAGTTCTTGAAAGCTTTCAAATTGCAGAGCCCTCCTGTTTTCTTTCAAAACCCACACTAGCCCCTTGTACAAAAGTTGGTTGATCAACCATTCATTTCCATGTTTGTATAGGTTGCCCACTACAATGAGGCAACATGTTCAAATTTATCCAAGTCAACAGTAACAGAAACAAAGTACTACCTCCATATCTGTAAGTATAGGTTATGAAGGGTTGTTTCTATATGAACTATCTATATGAACTAGCCCATAATCACAAGGCTAGGTTACTGCCCTATAAAATTTCTAAGCTTAAGATTAAAGATCTATGGATCTTAGAAATTCACCATGCAATCAAAAGGTTTTATTATACCAAGTCAAAAGATAACCAATCAGCAAGCTAATCCTTCAATAAAATTATAAAAGCACCAACCTTGCTATTTGAAAGGACCCGGTGCAAAACTATCAATGGGAGAACTTCGAAAACACATTTATCAGTAAAGAGGAAAAGTTATCCAAGAATAAAAAGCAACTTAGCACTTGAGACTCCGAGGAGTTAGCACCGCAGATGAATACTTCAGAATATTCTAAAGGTGATTATTTTACACATCAGATTTTCAACCAAAAAACCACAACCATGGAAAATTGTTGTGCACTCACATTAGGTGCAATTTATTTTCTCCTTGTGATCATTCAGAAACGAACTACAATGATTGCATACAAATGCACATGCCAGTTTTTATGGTACTCATGCAAACAAATGCAAAAAATATGAAAACGGAATGACAAGGTCAGGTAGATATACATCCTCTCACCTGCTCCACATACACTTACTATGAGCTAGAGTCAGTTATGAATACTCTGATACCCATCCTGAAACTTATTAGGAAACCCCCACCATCCATGACACAATCATTTTAGATAGAAATGCGTTTCATCATGACTACATTACTAAATGCAAGTACATTTAATTTGAAAGAATCACATATGGAGTTTGCAGAAGCAAAAGAGGCCCCTAAAGACGTTCAGGAGTAGAAAAAGCTTTTTATTTATCCCATTTGCCAAACAAAATATTCAAAACTAACCCATAGGACATGAACTTTTCAATAAAAAAAACAAATTATGTGCTCTATGTACCTTCACAGGTGGTGTAGCCATCTCCTTTGAATTGCACCCCATCAACCAAGGGGCACTCACACACCCTCCCACGAAATGTATCCTGAACAATGATAAGAGCATGGTCAATTGCAATGTACACAATCAATGAAATGCATAGGCAGTACACCTAGTACATACCTTGCAGGCAGTTACGTTAGCTGTTTTGTCCTCCCAGCAGCCACCATTATTATCCAAGCACTCATTTGTCTCCACATCTGCCACAACGGATATCCTACTTTACTATTTAATATCCTCAGAGAAAATATATGAGAAAGATATGTGAAGAAAACCTACCATCACTTAGACAGACAGCAGGCTCAGTAGTTTCCTCAAAACCAGCACAAATTGCCTTCAAAACAGCACCTTTCGCCAGCTTACCTGGATGATGTTCCAGATAATGTAACTAAAGCTTTTTCTGAGAAAAAATAGGACAAATAGGCAAGGAAAGGGTGAAACCTCGATATTGTCTATTATTGACAACAAGAGTTGGCAAGATGGTAACATCCCCTCTGGATCCTTTTCCAACCTACAAATATACGCTCTATGGTTAAACCACTGAAACATAAGCTTTAGAGGATCCTCTCAATGAGTTGAAGAAATATGCTGAAGAGCTCCTGTAATTATCAAGAAGTAAGGTAAACATACTTGGGCATTTTGCTCTTCCTTCAAAACAGGATTATCAGAATCAGCATTTGGGTCTCCCATGCATTTCTCAATCTTTTTAAGGTCAAGGCCTGCAGAGAGTGAGTACTATAGGTTTATTCTTGATTGGAGGAATCACTAGGTATTAGACCAAATGTTTGAAATGTACTAATTTCTTTACCAAGAGATCTAATAACGCCGTCAGCACATTCCTGGTTGTATTTCTTTTCCTTCATGGGACATCTAATCTGGAAATCAGTAACATAGTCCCACCACAACCACGGCTTTTTAGATTCATTAGCCACTCGGAACAAACATAGTTGCCTTAAGTTTTCAAGCACAACATCCTTCCCATCATAACCAGAGCTGAAATCCTGCTCTGGATCAGGAGCACAATATCTTCCATGATTTATGCATTGGGATTTACACTGCTTGCTTAAGGTAAATGCCTGAGGACAATACCAAGTAATATAATGGGGGGTGAACAGAGTGTATCCGCCCTTCTCGAGTATCTGTGCCGCACCCTTAAAATCTTTCACAAAGTCCATCAACATGTCACATTTAACTCCACATTCATCATTGCTGTTGGTCCATAACTCATACTCAACACGATCATCAGGGTGGGGAACCGCTTCTCTCCAATCGAGATTCACATTGACCATATCTCCACTACTTATTGCTTTCTTTAATGTTTCACCAAAACTTTTCTCAATAAGTGCAGAAGGTATAGTAATATTTTCAATGTATTTTGCAGTCGAACCATCCTCTTCAGGAGTATCCATAGTTATTAATCTTTCCTCGATGTCATCCGCAACAAGTACTGCCGAAGCACCAGCTTTCTGGGCATTCCAAACCTTTAAAGCGAAGAAGCAATCTGGGAAACAGAAAAGACAGCTATCAAGCTCAAAAAGGGCAGATATCAAGAGAACTTATCATCACAAACCATGTAGATTACAAATTTGTCTGGGTTAAATATCAAGAAAAAAAGCAACCTTTTTTACACACAAAATGTCAAGATGCCAAAAAACCAAGTCCGACAGTATTCAACTTCTAACACGGGATAAGGACTCTTGTCAATCTCAGAACAAAAACACAAAAGTCACTGTATATCAACCACAATGAAATTAATATAATCTAGTTAAGCGAAGAACTCGACGTAGCTATCTAATAAGGCATAGTAGAAGCATACCGAATCAAACTTACCAAAAGAACACTTCCCTAAAAAACGATAAGCATTTATCATATCTCAAACTGTCTTTCACTTGCTCTGAGCTAAAACGAAATAAGTACAGCCGAAACGCAATACATGAGACCCCAAACAGCCAAGAGAACAGACAAAGCCTCACCATCTACCTTGAAAAATACTGACTGCAGCCATACAATCCACGGAAAACTTGATTTATGAATGAACTATTAAGGGAAGTCACCATCACAAACCATGTAAATTTACAAGTTTGTCTGTGCTATATGTCAAGAAAACCAATCAACCTTTTCGCACCATAAAACGTCAAGATGCTTACAAACCAAGTCCAACAGTATTCAAACTTCCAACCAAAGGGAGAGGGCTCTTTGGCAATCTCAGAAAGAAAATGAAAAACTCACTGTACGTCAACCACAATGAAATTAATATCATAAGGCTTGACGTACCTGTCTAATAAGACATAGTAGAAGTATACCGTATCAAAACTACTCAAAGAGCACGCTCATAATAAACAATGAGCATTTATCGTATCTCAAACTGACTCTCTCTTTCATTCGCTCTGAGCTAAAAAAAAATACCAACAGCTGAAATGCCATGCATTAGACCCAAAACAGCCAAGAGAACAGACAAAGTCTCAACATCTACCTCAGAAAATACTCACTCTACCATAAACCAATCAAAGCCCCCCACAAAAAACTTGATTTAGGGGGAAAAAAATATTAAGACAAGCATCTTTCCGATGGCAGCAAGCAACAAACCCAATCAGATTAACCCAAATTAACACAACCTCACTGTCCCCCAAAACAACCCGCTCAAACCTTAAATTTCACGAACGAGCAAAACTCGCACGTGAGGGTTCCTAATTGCACTCGTTAAGAAACAGCTGAAAACAGGCCGATTGCTCAGAATCAAGAAAAGGGCACAACCGAAAGCGACCAAGAGACAGAGAGGGTTACCTCCGCGATCAACCAAGACGAACGTGGGCAGCATGCCGGGCTTGGACTTGAACGAAATGTCGAACTCGCTGAACTCCTTGCACCCCTTCCGGTTCTTCTCCGGGTACGTGACCGCCCCGGCCATGCTACCCCCGTACTGCGGGATCCCGAAGTTCCCGATCGCGCTGTCGTAATTGCCCTTGATCTTGTCCGGCGACGTCACCGTCAGGCTGTTCTTCTCCACCACGAACCTCGCCACGGACGGCGGCGCCAGCGACACCACCACCGCCACCAGCAGGACGAACCCTAGCAAGAACCTCGTCGGCGGCGGCGGCGGCGCCGATCTCGGGTGCTCCATTTTCGCACGGGAAGAGCCAAGGAGCCAAGAAAACCAAAAGGGTCTAATGGGTAGTCCCCGGAAATCGATGGCGGATCGAGGATTTGTGGAAGAGGGAAGATTCGTCTGCAGTGGAAAGGCTGCAGCGGCGGAAAGTTCCGGGTCTTGATTCGCCTGGTGGGTTTCTTGCGGGGGGAGAGAAGGACGGTGTAAAAGGCGCGATCTCTTTCGGGTAAAATCTCGCGAACGAAAGGGGAGAGAGCAGATTGGAGAACGGTCAAGAACGGGAGTTGGCTTTGGGTTTGGGTTCGGCTTTTCTGGGATGTCGAAGGATGTTGTCGTGCGCGTCGGGCGTTGCTTGTCGTGTGAAGCCGGTGAATTTACTCGCGTCGCGTCTGTCACACACAGAGAGAGAGAGAAAGAGAGAGGGATTGGAGTCTCTGTAGAATATCTTTCTTGAATAAATTATTCATTGAAGAGGTTGATTGATGTGTGGTGAAGAAGAAGAGTTTGATCACTTTGATGTGCTTTGTTTTTTTATTTTCCTTTTACTTTGGTTTTGTATATTTTGTATTTAGATTAATTTTCATGGGAGAGAGATGAATTAGGTTTGGTTTTGAATTAGATGTGTTTTTATGGAAGAACGATCAGATGAGAGGGATGAGAGGGAGTGAACTGTCTTGCGATTTAAAGTCGAGGATTTCGAATCGGTTATATTTAGATCATCGTGTGTGATGTCATTGGACCATATCCCAAATGGATAAATGTGCTCGGAAGTTACTTAAAATGAGATGAATTCATCAGATTTGGAGTATTTATCTTTCTCTCAAACTTAAAAAACAGTATGAGAAAATTAAGGATTTTTTAATATTATTTTTGCTAAGTAGGAAACATTTTCTTTATAAACTTTCTTTAACATCAAAACAAAAGGGTTTTGTCGGAAGTAGATTCCAAATATCCTGATGATTGTCCGATAAAAGAAAAAAAGCAAAGCAGACCTTATCCGTTAATTGTAAAGCATTTAAGTGTTTGTGCATTACAATATTTTTATACGAGAATTACAAAAAACACGTAAGAAATTGTGACCAGGGTCTAAGCACATTTTACAATTAATTAGACTTTCAATAGAATAAAATTCAGCACAATTCTTTCTTTCCCTTTTCAGTATTTGCTATATTATAATAATACGACCAAAGACTCTCAAGCCATCTGCCTAACTTTCTAGTTTTTTTTCTCACCTAATTAGCGCAGCAGTTGGCGGTTGCTCTAGACCGAGCCCAACCGCACCATCTGTCAAATTCGTTACCACATTCCAAAAGGCACGTGCACATCATGCGTCATGCTTTCCATATAACTTTCCTTTGCCTCGGGTCCTTTTCCCCGTTTTTTTATCCAATTTCCCTCCTTGTTTCTTTTGGATCCAGTTCTGAGTCCCTCCGACAAGACATCTAGTATCTACCATACGAGTATCAAACAACTTTTCAATCTTATGTTGTAATGCTGTGTGATACACTCGGTATACCATAAAAGTGTCATTTTTAAATAACAATTTGAATAGTATACATATAATCCTGATGTGTGTTAGCTTATACCATGACACATTTGAACGGAGAGAATTACCTAATTAGTCTTAAACCTATTATACATATCTCAATTTAGTCTCAAACTTTTGATTTTTGCCAATTAGTCTTAAATCTTTACTTGAGATTTCAATATAATTTTTCCAACTAATTTTCTTCGAAAATTGTTGACTTGATTGTTTAGTCATATCTAGTTGTGCCATTAGCATATGGTCACATCAATTATTTCCGATGAAAAATTTTATCATAAATACTATATTGAAAATCCATGTAAATAATTAAGACTGAAATTTAAAATTTTTAAATGTTATGATTGAATTGGAATTTGTACAATAAATTTAAAATTTGATTGGACGATTCCCCTGGAACGTAATACAAAAAGTCTCTCTTACTTTAAGACAAAGATGGGTGCAAAAGATTCGAGGAAGAAAATAAAGAAGGGCTCTCTTGAGAATTAGCACATATGATTGCTGCTCTTTCTTTAAACAAGGAGAATATTTTTTTCTCCAAATCCAAACGTGACTAGTATGGACACGAATGATCCATTGATAAAAACAAACCAAGAGCTAAGAAGACCTAAACTACTGGGATTTGTCCTAATGAGCACCCTTCCAATTTAGAAAAGAGAGGTAATAGGTTCGAATCCCCACCTTCTTAGGGATTTGCACCCTCCAAGAAAGTAGGGTAAAAGTCTGAAAGTAAATGTAAGAGTAGGAATAGAGTAAGACCGACAAAAAAAAAAAAAAAAAAAAAAGCTAAGAAGACCTAGAAATAAAACAACGGGTTCCAAGACCCAAAAGGCCCAATAAACAGGCCAATGGGGGAGTTCGATTAAGCGGGTACAATCACTATACCTCGACGCGGCTATTCTCTCGCTAAATCCGTGGTGGGGCAGTAGTGACAAGCTTGCTCGTAACGAGTAACAGCCGTGGCTCAAATTGAATGTTTTTGTCATGGGTATGGAACGTCTGTGGTGGTAGTGCTTGGGAGGAGTAGCCGATGTTGGTCGCCCATCCCCACCATTTTATCGATCGAAAAGCTACTATCGTAATAAAAGATGGAATTCCCACAAAATAGGATGTGCGATGGAGAAAATGAAATGAGGAGAGATAGGTGTGAGAAACACGACAATATATGGCCTGTTTTGCGAGAGAAATTGGTTTGAAATGTTTATGAAGATGGGTTTTAATACCTCGCATCCCGCAATGATAATTCCGTAAAAATAACTGTCCTTTTCTAATGAATTATCTAAAGAATGATGCAAATTGTTAGTTCGTTATCAAATAAATCACAAGATGAAAAAGAGTGAATTTTTCAAAACTGGAACACGTAAATAGAGCCAATATGTGTCTATAGACATATATGTATGCAAATATATAACATAGAACAGAGGATTGCATCTATGTGCATGGTTATTGTCGAACAACATTAGGCCTACCTGGCCGCGTCGTTGTTCTAGTGATTTTGTCAGCGATTAGTGTAGGGTCGTGGCCCGGGCCGCTGAAGCCCGATTTCCAGGCCATTTTTCAGCCTGGGAATGGGCTGCACGTCCACCGAGCAAACCGCTTTCTTGATCCAATATATTCTAAAGCACGAGCAAACCTAATCATGTCGTTCACCTTTCTATCTCCTATTGGATTTACATGTCGGTCGAACATTTAATTTCAGCTATTCTCTCTCGTCACGAAATTGGCAAGCATTCATGCGCACGTGCTTCACTGGTAAAGAACATTATCTTCGGCTGGACTTTGTTAAGTTCAGTGTTTTGGATCCTTCCAACGTGAAGAGTAGACAAGGCGAATTAACTATTGAAAACCAACTATATTGGGAAGATCTGATGCGTGGCACTGAAGTGATTAGCTATCTGCTCAATATAATATTTACAAACTTCTTATAAATTTGATTATTTTATTTTAGTGATGGTGTCCAAATTACTTTTCTTTTTATAAATATTATGGGCGTGCATAGGTCCATCATATCATTTAAACATCTTCAAGAGAGCCCCTAAAATCTTCATTGACCATCCATCTAATTCTCGCGTCCATCTGGGTCGCATGCTTTCTCAATACATCAATCAACTGATGTTTTACCAAGTTCTCACGTCTAAAGGAAACTTAGTCATGTTCCTTTTTATGTCACTTGCAAAGCAACTCTATATGATGTTGTGATGATTCATCCACAGAGATTATATCAATTACCCAGGAAATAGTACAAAAAAAAGTCATAAACCATTATATTGATATCAAATTTAGTCATAAACTTCTCAATTAGATCAATTTAGTTCCAAATATTTTTATATTGATACAAATTCAGTCCAATAAAATGCAATCATCAGTGGTAAATGCCATGCATCTCAGAAGTCACTTATAATATAGGTTAAGAAACGTGGGTTATTGCAATTGTTGAGTAGTGGTACAAGGGGGTGATGCTGGCTAGAGAATTGCCATCGAGTAATGGGTGTGTCTAGGTGTTGGTTAACCAATTGTGAATATTAGTTGTTGAATTTTAGGAGTCATATAAAATGCAATTGTGTTATTTGTAACCATTATTAATCGTCGATAGTAATTATGAATACTAGAATTACAATTCGAGCAAAAGACTACCAGTCAATTAATGGACACCGCCTGCTCAATTGTACTTCTAGTTTATCTTTACGTTTTCAATACCATTTTACATGGATGGACACAATTGTCTCTTGTCTTAGTATTATTATTATTATTTTTTGTCAATTACGTTTCTTATCCAAGAATCAACAAATGACTCTACACATTTTCTGTTGATTTCCACGTCAATCCATATTTAGAAGGCATTTCGTCACTTTTTGACAAAACAATTCACAAGATTTTAAAAGTTAAAACTAAAGTTTGGCAGGTATTAAAAACGGAGAAGCAAGAAATAGAAGAAGAGAAGCAAATTATTTTCCATCTTAAATTTTGGAAAGACAAAGGCGGAGGCAAAAAACACGTAGATTTTCCTATATGGGCACAAGCGCAGAAATCCCATTAGTAAGATTTAAATAGGTCATTTCAAGTTCCTCCTTGGACATTCCCTGGTGCTCTAATTAATTGCGTTAAAAGGAAGGGTTAAAAAACGTAGGATTTTATCCACAAGTTTATAAACAACTAGTAATGATGAGGCAAAATCTAGAGAGAAGAAAGTCATGTTGTGGTATGGGAAATTGTGGAGAAGAGGTGTTGATTATTTAACATGCAAAATTGCTCCTCTCAAAACCCAATTAAAAAAAGATATACAGAGACAAAATGGGAAATATGAAAAATTAGTGAGGGTAGTTTTAGAAAAAATAATTTTAGCATTTCTTGCTGAAAATTTAAAGACTCCTGAGGTCAAGTTAAAAGTTTGCTTCATCTCTGACGACTTTTTACTTCATCTTTGATGCAGGTTTGACTGTTCCATGACATAAATATCCCCCGGTGATGCGGCGGGGCAAGTGGGGGATTGCAATCCCTCTTCCCGGGCCACTACCATTAGAGATGTCCCATCCTCGCTGCATGAGTATATTTAATGCACCTTATCCTCAATAGTTTCAAGGTTAAAATTGTTAAACACAATTTATTTTATGCAATAATATCTGGAAAAATGTAAAAGTTTTGAATAATTCATGCATGGGCAAAAAATATGAATTTGAAAATCTTAGATCTATTAACATAGAAATTAATTTGAAAAATTCTCATTATTAATTTGTGAGACAATAGGAATAAATTATTGGAACTATTTACGTTAATATTGACACCTACACTAGAAATAAGAAACCTAATTACCAAATTAATACATAATACATAGAGAAATTACAGTAATACAAGAAATTTCCAAAGTTTAACATCGGATCTTGGGTAGAAGCAAGGGAGGTTCATGGGAATGGGGCCTATTAAATCCATCCCACTCTATCCGTCATGCGAGGCAAGAAATATCGCTCCATCTCCATCCCAAAACTCATTGTTTGCTTGTTATATCTTGATGCGGATGCAGGGTAGGTAAATGTGCTGTGAGGGATAAGGGATAGATGATAAATGGATGGTCATAGATGTAAGATGGATTAGGATCACCACTAAGGTCTAAAGGATGCACCACCATCCAAGGATAAAGATTGGGATTGACAAAGTTCACCATTAAGGCTTAAAGGACAAGCCACCCACAAAGGAAAGGATTTCAGGATAAAAGAAGCACATCACCAAAGCCTAAAAGAAACCACAAGCCAAGGATAAATGTCTTCTTAGTTCACCACCACGAAAAAATTCACCGACCAATGATAAAGAACCGGAATAAAAAGTCACTCACATAGAGGAAAATCGGCAAAAGATCACTTTAAATGCCATAACTTGGCAAAATGGACACTTAGGCTGCGCATGATAAAATTTCTGAAATAGAAATTGATTTCTGCCCAGAAATTGATTTCTTAATTTATATTCCCCTGCACAAATTTCTCGAGCAAAGAAATCCGTTTGATAACAACTCAAAATTTCTATTTCAAAACAAATCCGTTTGATAAAGAATAAAATTTCTATTTCTAAGAATAAAAATTAGATAGATAACAATATAAGAAATTCTCAAATATAAAATAATAGTCGAAATAATATTAATACTTTACAAAAATTGAAAATACAATTTCATGAAATTTTCGGCATATTATTATCCCTTGCCATTTTATTGACAATGGTTTTCCAAAGCGTATTTATTTGGTTTCCCTCCTCGGTCAACTAAATGTTTGCAAGCTCATCCTGCGTAGATTCAACCAAGTACATCGAATCTCTATATAGGGAAAAGTTCTTATCCATCTTGTCTTGATCACGGATGTTATTATTGATAGCACAACATACAATTATGATATGTGCTTGCTTTCAAATTGCAAATGAGGGCACATGTCTCAAAATGAAAAAGCAATTCTTCAATGTCCCAAATGATCTTTCAATAACATTCCTTAAAAAAGAATGCCTATAGTTGAACAATTTTCTTGCAATTGTTGGCCGTGTCGCTCTACCCCTATACTCATTTAAATGATACCAGTCACCTCTAAAAGGAGTTAAAAATCACAGAGTTGCTGCATAACCAGAATCCATGACATATTATTTGTCTACAACAATGTATTCATACATTAGTCATAATTTGTAACTATAAATATAAAGAAAATTACTCCTTAAAGGACAAACAAATACTTAGTGGCGGTCGAGGAAATTCCAAGTGAGGAGTCTCCAGTGCTGCTGCAAGCACTCGACAATCGTTGGCAGAGCTTCCCAACTAGAATATACAAAAGTAAATTTCATATCAAATGAATAAACGCACATCACATTTTGAGTAGTGGTGCCTTTCCTACCTCTAAATGGGATTTGCTTTGACACAGGTATAGAAGCATGAATGTGGATGCCATCGATATTATCAAAGACTAGTATTATACAAGATTATCAACAAAATAAAATTGATGGTGTAAAGGAATATATGAGAATTCTACTTTGAAGTAACGTTTATGTTTAGGATCCATAAGAATCTCTTGTGGGATAACATCAAAGGAATGTGGTATGATAACTTATTTTGTCAATTTGAGAACAAAAATTCTATTTTTGAAAGATGGAGAAAAAAAAATAATTTCTGTTTTTATTTCAGAAATAGAGAAGCTACAATTTCTAACTTCTGATTTCTCCTTCAAATCAATTTCTGGAATAGAAATCTGTTTTAAATAGAGAAATCAAATTGCGTTATCAAACGGATTGCTTTCTAAACTGTTCGGGAACGTAGAAATAGAGAAATCAACAAACAGAAATTTTATCATGCGCAGCCTTAAGTGCCATAATTTACGAAAGTGACACTTAAATGCCACATTTTAAGAAAAATGGGACATGTGAATGCTACCTCCAGTGAAGCCGATCGAAAATCATACGTGGTAAATAAATATTAATATTTCTCGTTAAGGTGACTCACCGGAGAGCTAACTTAGCTCTCATTCACCCAAAACAACGTCGTTTCTATAATTGGCCAAAATAATGTCCTTAAATCGGCCAAAATGACATTTTTTTGGCACAATTTAAATTTTAATATAATATAAAAATTAATTAAATTAAATTAAAAACAAAATAATAATTTATATTAAAAAAACGGAGGAGGAGGAGGAGGAGGAGGAGGAAGGCGGTCGACGGCCGAGGGCTAAGCTCTTGCCACCGCTGCCTCCCCTCTGTCGTCGAAAGGTGGGGGAGGGTTGACCAAGGCCACCGAGCCCTGGTCGAGGGCCAGCGGCCTAAGCCAACCGACAGCGAGGGCCTGCATGCCCTCGCCCCAAATCTAGGCAAGGGCAGGCAGGCCCTTGTCGCCAGTCGGCTAGGTCTGCCAAGCCTCAGCTAGGGCTCGATGGCCCTGGCCGACCCTCCCTAACCTCCCCAGTGACTAAGGGGAGATGGCAATAGCGACAAGGGCTAAGCCCTCAGCCGTTGGCTGCCTCCCCTCCTCCTCCTTCCCCCCTCGCCTGGGCGGACCAAAGGCTGTCGCCTATTGGGGGTCGCCTTAGAGGGCGGCAGCCCTTGGTTAGGTTAGGCAAGAGCCGTCGACCCTCGCTGGATCTGGGCGAGGGCCCCATATCGAGGTGAGGGCTAGCGAGCCCTCGTCGTTGGTCGTCCGGGGTCGCCGGCCCTTGGCTCCTGGCCAGGGCCCGGTGACCCCAACCTACCGTCCCCACTCCACCGTCCCCACTCCACCGCTAGCCCTTGCCGAGCTCAACCTCGCCGCCTCCTTTTTTTTTTTTAAATTTTTTTTTTTTTAACATTTTACTATATATTTTTATAAATTTTTAAAATAAATTTAATTTTTATATTAATTTTTTACCACGTCGCATCAAAACGATGCCGTTTTGCACTTGCTTCGTCGTAAAATTGACACGTTAGCGTTTTGGCCAAATTTTGGTTAGATTGGCACTTAAGGTCGCGCATGGTAACCTTTTCCAGCCCAAGAATTTATATTCTTTTCTTCCCTAACAAAAAAAGAATAAAAACTGTTTGATAACGGCAAGTTAGTTTTTTGTTCCGGGAACAAAAAGTTAGCCTGGGAATGGTTTTGGAATAGAAATGAGAAGTAAAAAAGGTTGCCTCTTGTTCCTGGGAACAAGTTTAAGAAATAAGTTAATTTTTTTTTTTATTCTTCCCTTACTGACTGTCATTGACTACCGTTGACTGCCACCCGTCGTCGCCTGCCATGGTCGTTGCCACCGTGACCGGTGGCGCGCTTAGCCGACTCGCCGGCCGTCGGCCGGCCGCCGGCCACCATCGCGCCCGATGGCCTTCGGCCAACTGTGCCGCCGGACGCCGATCGCCGAAGGCCGACCGACCTTTGTCGTCGCTGGTCACCGCCGATCGTTGGAGGCTGACTTACCGTTGCCGTCGTCGGTTGCCGCCAGACACCGCTAGTCACCATCGGCTGACCGTTGCCGCCGGACATTGCCGCCGCCAGATAACCGTCACCGCCGCCAGACGACCGTCACTGCCACCGGTCACCGGAGGCTGACCGACTGCCACCACCGGACGCTGCTGCCGCCGCCGCACGTTGTCGCCGGCCGACCACTGCCCGCCGATTGCCACCTCACGGTCCATCGGCGGCCGGCGGCCGGCGGTCGACGGCGGCCGATGGCTCGTGAGGCGACAATTGATGGCGACTGGGCCGGCGGCGGCGACGTCCGGCGGTGGGCGGCAATCTCACGGAAAAAATAAAAAAAAAAAAAAAAAAAATAAATATTAAAAAGAAACTGTTTTTTTTAATCAAATGCATGTCTATTCTTTTTCTATTTCTAGAGTAAAAATTTCATGTGGTTACCAAATGGGTTTTTTTTACATAGAAATTGTTCCCCGAATAGAAATAAAAAAGAACTATTTCTGAAAAAAATTGTTCCCAGCCAATAAATGTTGCCATACGCACCTAAGTGATCCATTTTACTCCGATTTTGGCATTTAAGTGTCACTTTCGTAAGTTATGGCACTTAAGTATCCCTTTGTGCCAAATTATGGCACTCCAGAGGTCCTCGTGTCGAGGAAAATCCCATATATACTTAATTCAAGTCTTGCCTGTCTTACAATTTATATTTCATATCTATTATAGAGATAATGCTAAGTAAAAGAGAAGACTCTTGAAATTCTCAGAAACTAAATAGACTCTTGGGGAATTCACATTCTTAAAAGCTACACCACAATAAAGACTCATAAAAATCTATACATAAAGAGACTCAACAACTAGGACTAAATGCACTTTACTAATATAAGATGCCTTGAAACTTGATAAAGCTCTCCAAATTCGTGCACCAACTTTGGAAGCCGAATAGCCACTTTAGAAGAAGAACAACTGGGGAGGAATTCGATAAGAACATCCACCAATTGCTAGGTAGTTGACTGGGAGCCTTGAAGTCGACAATGAATCTTATAATTCAATAACATTACCGCAAAATTGGAAACTTCATCTCTTAAGCCACATAATTAAATTATAGCCGAAGTTGGATTTTGCTTGCATGAATTGCTAATGGGTTGGTTCGATCAATGAAATATGAGTGGAGCTTGAGATCTTATCTATAGATCTTATCTATAGAGCCTGATGCTCCCGCATCATATTTACCCCATGGCTGGGTATATGAGGGGTATATGACAGAACATGTATAATTGCTATCCCTAGACGGGGCTATACTCCCACTGACTTCATGGTGGAGCCGTGATGACCGGCTTGCTCAAAATGAGTACCATGGCTCAAATCGAATTCTTATTGTACGTGTGGAATTTTAATGGTAACGCTCATGAGGAGTCACCTGAAGTCGTGGCCTCTTTCCACCAGTTCACTGATCAAAAACCTAACACCATTATATGCAATGAGAGGGCTGAGATAAAAAGGTGAGGAGCGTGCGATGGAGAAGATAAAATGAGTGGAGTCAGGCGTGAGAAGCACTAAAATAGATGGCCAATTTTGCGAGAAAAAGCGGTTCCCAATGTTTTACCAGGACGGTTTCGAATGCTTTGCATCTTGTAATGACACTTTTGTAAATTTAACCGCCCTTTCCTAACAGATGTCTAATTAAGGATGTCAACTGCTAGTAATTAAACAAACCGCAAGATGAAAAAAGTAATTTTTGTAAAAGTGAAATATGTAAGTAGAAAAAATATGGGTCTATACACATATGTATGTAGGTACATAACATAGGACACAAATGGGATAAGAACGAATACGTTGCTGGAGATATTTAAATTATCGATATTTTATTGATGTAGCATTCAAGTGAACAAAATGAAAGATTATGATATTAAAGTGAATTCCGTACAAAAATTATAGCTTTTATATTGTCTTTCTCCCAAAAAGGATTCTCGATGTTGGTCGAATTTTCGGCTCGACTGAAACTCTCATTATAAGATCTGCAAGCATTGATGAGCACATGCTTCATCATTAAAATGCATTGTTTTCAGTTGGACTTTTTTATGCGGATTTGATCAGTCTGCAAGATATTCATACTGTTTTGTGATTGCTTGGACGTGGGGAGCACAAGAGGGAAATTAACGATAGAGAATCATCACAAATGGAGAGAGTTAAATGCATAGCATTGAAGTGATTAGCTAACTGCTCGATAAAATATTCACAAACTTCTTATCAGTTTTATTCGATCGAGTGTGCCAAAATGGTTTTTATTTATTTATTTAATTATGGTACTTGATTCGAGATTTCCTTTTTAGGTACTTATTCTCACCCTTTTTCGGTACTTCGTTCCTAGTTTGAATCCCTTTTTTTTCCTTCATTGCACGAAAGTGAAAGCACAGAGAGACAGAGAGAGAGGCAATGGCAAGGCAAAAGGCAATGTTGAACTCAAGAAGGAAAGGTCTTGAGAAGAAATGGGCGTGCATTTTGCTGGTGCTAGTGTCTGCCTCAGCTGCTTCGTCTCAGCACCTTGTGGAGACGCTTCCTGGCTTTCCCGGAAGGCTTCCTCTCAAGCTCGAGACCGGGTCAGTTTGTATTCTTTCATGCCATATCTCTCTCCCTCAGTGATGATTTGAACTAGACTTTCTTCACGTATTGCAACTCGCGACAACGATAACAGCGGTCCACGAACAGAGGGCACGGTGACCCAAGCGGCACCATAGTTGGAATAGGTGAACATTTCTTTGCGATTAATTTTTGGTGATGCATGATGATGCCGAGATTGCAGCATTTTCAAAAAAGAAGACACAAGCTTAGGTGAACTTCACAGTTAGTCCCTACAATTTTTCACTTATCTGTGTTCGTTAGGTCCTTCCACTGTCCAGACTCCACACTTTCAGAAAGCTGTGCCATTAGTCCTTACAGTTCATCATATTCATTTCTTTCTAACCTTGTAATATAGAGTCGTAGAAGATTTTCAGGACGATTCTGATCTCGCAGAAAATAAATGCTGAAAGTACATGTCTTTCTTTTCAACGATGTTGGTTCAATAGATGCGATCAACAGCATTAAAGCGAGACAAACAACAATGTGGAAGAACTAAATCAGCTATATACAACTAAATCAATTCGATACTGAATTACAACTCATTCATTCTTCTAGCACATACACACTCATGTCAGAAATTTTGTGTAAAAGTTTTTCCTGCCAACGAGTACAATTGTATTTTCTTAATGAGGAGGAAGCCCACCTAGATCCCGAGAAGTTATGAGTGAATTAGAATTCGTATAATAAATTTAGGTTCAATTAGGTGATTTCCCTAAAATATAACACAGAAGTCTCCCCTAGTTTTAGACGATGATGAGTACAAAAGATTCGACGAATAAAAGAAAGAAGGGCTCTCTTGGGAATGAGCACAGATGATTGTTGCTCTTTCTTTAAACGGCAAAGAGAATTTTTTTTCCAATCCAAACATAAACTAGTACTGACACGAAGGCCCGAAGATCCAAGGCCCAAAAGGCCCCAAAGAAAAGGCAAATGAGTGTCCGCTTAAGTGGGTATGATTACTACATTCTCTCACTAAATCCGTGGTGGGGGCAGCGATGACGAGATTGCTCATGACGAGTAATAGCCATAGCTGAAATCAAATTTTTTTTTTATCGTAGGTATGGAATTCTATGGCAGCAATGACGAGATTGCTATTTCAATTCTAAACTTTTTAATTATGTTAATTTACTCATAAATATTTTTACGTTTTGTCAATTAAGAAGTTTATCCGGTCAATTTAGGCTAAAATTTGCTAACGAGGATATCGACTATCCTACTTGTAATGGCAAATGCTAGCGTGGAAAATTTTTGATAACTTTTTTGGTTTTTTCGTTTCCTTTATTGACTTTTTTTTTTTTTCCTTTTTGGGATTGGGGGCAAGTCACAGTCGTTGGCGAACCCTAGCAAGCCACACGCAATGGCCATGATGCCCTTGCTTGGTCCAGATGTGGGTGAGGGATCGCATACCCTCGCTTTGGCCGGCGATGTGGTGGCCCTCACCAACGAACAAACAAAAAAAGGAGTAAAGTAAAGAAAGAAGACCAAAAAAAAAATCATTAAAAATTATAGAAAAATGTCCATGTTAAAACCGGTTGTGTCATATAGATCGCCATCGGCCACGTCATCGATTTTCAACTTAAATTGGCTCGATAGACTCAATTAGCAAAATGTGAAAAAGTTTTAAGACTAAATCAACAATTGGAGGTTTAAGAATAAATGAACAGAGGTGCAATAGGTTTATGACTTTTTTGGCCGTTTCGCCTAAGCATATATATAACATAGGATGCAAATTGTATGTATGTGCAGGCCTATCATCGGACAATATCAAGCCTATCCGGCGAAGTTTAGCGTAGAGTTGTTCTTGGGCCACCGAAGCCCGATTTCTGGATGTTCGCCGTGCAGACCGCTTTCTTGATCCAATTTATTCTAAGCACAAGCAAACCTAATCATGTCATTCACTATTCTATCTCTCTAGTGGCTTTACATGACGATCCAGCATTGGGAGCCTTGAAGTCGACAATGAGTTTTATAATTCAATAACAATACTGCATAATTGGAAACTTGAACCCACATAATTAAACTATAGCCGAAATCAGATTTTACTTGCGTGAATTGCTAATGGGTTGGTTCAATCGATGAAATATGAGTGGAGCTTGAGATCTTATCTATAGAGCCTGATGCTCCCGCATCATATCTGCCCATGGCGGTTTATGATGGGTATATGACAGAACATGTATAAACCGGGCTACACTCCCACTAACTTCGTGGTGGAGCCGCAGTGACCGGCTTGCTCAAAATGAGTACCATGCTCAAATCGAATTCTTATTGTACTGGTGTAATTTTTTATGGTAACGCTCATCCGGAGTCACCGAAGTCATGGCCTCTTCCCACCAGTTCACTTATCATAAACCTAACACCATCATATGCAATGAGAGGGATGAGATAAAAAGATGGAAAGCGACAAAAATAGGAGCGTGCGATGGAGAAGATAAGCTGAGTGGAGACAGGCATGAGAAGCACTAAAATAGATGGCCAATTTTGCGAGAAAAAGCGGTTCTCAATGTTTTACCAAGACGGTTTCGAATGCTTTGCATCTTGTAATGACACTTTTGTAAATTTAACCGCCCTTTCCTAACAGATGTCTAATTAAGGATGTCAACTGCTAGTAATTAAACAAACCACAAGATGAAAAGAGTAATTTTTGTAAAAATGAAATATGTAAGTAGAAAAAATATGGGTATATACACATATGTATGTAGGTACATAACATAGGACACAAATGGGATAAGAACGAATATGTTGCTGGACAAAATGAAAGATTATGATATTGAAGTGAATTCTGTACAAAAATTATAGCTTTTATACTGTCTTTCTCCCAAAAAGGATTCTCGATTTATTTCGAGCACAAGCAATGATAATCACTACATTTACCTTTCAATACCCTATTGGCTTTACATGTTGGTCGAAGTTTGGGCTCGACTGAAATTCTCATTATAAGATCTGCAAGCATTGATGAGCACATGCTTCATCATTAAAATGCATTATTTTCAGTTGGACTTTTTTATGCGGATTTGATCAGTCTGCAAGGTATTCATAGTGTTCTGTAATTGCTTCGACATGGGTAGCACGAATGGAGAGAGTTAAATGCATAGCATTGAAGTGATTAGCTTCCTGCTCAATAAAATATTCACAAACTTCTTATCAGTTTGATATTTTTATTCGACCGAGGGAGCCAAAATGGTTTTTGGATTTCTTTAAAAAAAAAATTCTGGTACTTGATTCAAGATTTCCTTTTTAGGTACTTGTTCTCACCCTTTTTCGGTACTTCGTTCCTAGTTTGAACCCCTTTTTTTCCTTCATTGCACGAAAGTGAAAGCACAGAGAGACAGAGAGAGAGGCAATGGCAAGGCAAAAGGCAATGTTGAACTCAAGAAGGAAAGGTCTTGAGAAGAAATGGGCGGGCATTTTGCTGGTGCTAGTGTCTGCCTCAGCTGCTTCGTCTCAGCATCTTGTGGAGACGCTTCCTGGCTTTCCCGGAAGACTTCCTTTCAAGCTCGAGACCGGGTCAGTTTGTATTCTTTCATGCCATCTCTCTCTCCCTCAGTGATGATTTGAACTAGACTTTCTTCACGTATTGCAACTCGCGACAACGATTAACAGCGGTCCACGAACAGAGGGCACGGTGACCCAAGTGGCACCATAGTTGGAATAGGTGAACATTTCTTTGCGATTAATTTTTGGTGATGCATGATGATGCCGAGATTGCAGCATTTTAAAAGTGAAGACACAAGCTTAGGTGAACTTCGCAGTTGGTCCCTAATTTTTTTTACTTATCTGTGTCCATTAGGTCCTTCCACAGTCCAGACTCCACATTTTCAGAGAGCTGTGCCATCAGTCCTTACGGTTCATCACATTCATTTCTTTCTAACCTTGTAATATAGAGTCGTAGAAGATTTTCAGGACGATTCTGATCTCGCAGAAAATAAATGCCGAAAGTACATGTCTTTCTTTTTCAACGATGTTGGTTCAATAGATGCGATCAACAGCATTAAAGTGGGACAAACGACAATGTGGAATAACTAAAATGTGAAAAAAAACTTGGATGATGTTGGGATCGAGGTAGAGTTTTAGATAGTAAGTATGCAAAAATCGACTATACACAACTAAATCGATTCGACACTTAATCACAACTCATTCATTCTTCTAGTGCATACACACTCACGTCAGAAATCTTGTGTAAAAGTTTTTCCTGCCAGCGAGTACAATTGTATTTTCTTGATGAGGAGGAAGCCCACCTAGATTCATATTGTGCAAGAGCATATAAATGAACTCTTCCTAATGGATGGATCTACCGTATATCGGCTGCATTAAAATTTTCTCTAGTCATAATACTTTAGTCATCAGGTAGACTTACTGCAAAATGACCAACCTTTCAAAATATTTCGTTAACGTAAGTTTGGCTCCTCCTAACGAGATTGGAATGCCAGCATGTGAACTCTCTAACAGTGACTTCCGTCAGTCTAAGCAAAAACAGCTCCACTTGCCTTTCTCACTTCCTCCCTGCTCCTGTACCTTTCTGGATCTGCATTTTCCATCTGGAATGTCAAAGGAAATACCGGATTATCCCGGTTTGCTGACTGTAAACAAGTAAATGTGGTTTCTGAATGCAGGGATGGATTTGACTTTTAAGGTGATCTTAAATTGGGTATTTTGGCTGATGCAGGTACATCAGTGTTGGCGAGGTTGAGTTCTTCTACTACTTTGTGCAGTCCACCGGGAATCCTGGAGCTGACCCTCTTCTGCTTTTCATGAATGGAGGTCCCGGGTGTTCGGGTTTGAATGCCTTCTTGTACCAGATCGGTCAGTTTTCTTCTTCTTCTTCTTAATGCTGTCATTATTTCAACATGATGCTGCAAATGTCCTCAAGTAGGTGCTTACATATAGTATTTTGAGGTCCGCCATATGCAGGTCCCCTTAAATTCAATGTTACTGATTACACTGGGGGTTTGCCGTCATTACTATACGAGCCAAATGCGTGGACTAAGGTAAAGCGAGGAGTAATGAATTTTCCCTTGATTTTGGAATATTTAACCAATTACTGAATCTCGTTTGACTATAAATATTGTCCCCTTATTGAGTTCATACTGACTCTTTATCTCAAAAATTACCAGACAGCCAACATTATATTCATAGATGCACCGATCGGTGCGGGTTTCTCCTATGCGACAGCAACATCAGCTTACAATTCCACAGACACATTTAATTCTGTACAAATGCAGATATTTTTAAGAAACGTAAGTAAAATTCTTCACATATCACGGTGGCTGTATCATAATGTAATAAAAAAGTTGGGTGTGAAATGAATGCTAATTTATATATGCAACGCAGTGGCTAGCAGCTCATCCAAGTTTCCAAACTAATCCGGTGTTTGTTGGTAGCGATTCCTATGCCGGTATATATCCTCCCATGGTTGCTACGGCAATTCTACGCGGTAATAAATTCTTCTCCATAAGCCCGATTGAATGGGATAAACACAGACGTTGTCACCTGTCCACATCTATGGATGGATTATGAAATAAACATTTGTTTTTCTTTTCTTGTTGCAAACTTGAAGGGAATGAAGCTGGACTTAAACCATATGTCCACCTTAAGGTATGGAAAAAGCTTGCTCCTCATCTTAACTTTTCCTTCTTAGATTTGGCATAAACTGTATCTTACGTTAATGTACTGTTCTTCTCTTCGTTAAATCATTTTCAGGGGATGATATTATCGTGTCCCCACACGAACACAGATCTTGAAGTTAACGCAAGAGTTCGATTCGCTCATAGGTTGGCCCTCATTTCAGATGCACTTTATAAGGTAAATGAACAACAAATCATATGTTAAATTCATCGACGCAAGATTAATTGAGCATTTGCGAATCTTTGGTATAATCGAATTATACATCCTTCGGTATTTGTCAGTCTTTAGAAGTTAATTGTGGTGGGAATTTTGTGGAGTCAACAAACGCGAACTGCACAGAGGATCTGGCAGCCTATGACCAGGTTAGAGAATGGGCATCCTTAACGGATGCATAAGAAATCTTTTTCGGTTTGAGATTAAGTGAACATGAAGTTTGAGCAGAGACTTTTGGTTCTTCCTGTCTTATTTGCAGCTAATCGAATTGATCAGCCAACAAAATGTTCTTGACCCTGTTTGTACTTTCATTTCACCAAAATCGAAAGAAGCTTTCAAATTGGCAATGTCAAGCCAAGAGAAGAACAGGAGGTCCATCCAAGAGTTCACCAAGGATCGTCGCCTGTCGCTCCCAAGACCTCGCGACTTTTGGTGCAAGGTCTCTCTCTCTCTCTCTCTCTCTCTCTCTCTCTCTCTCTCTCTCCCTCTATAAATCTGTCTTCTAATTCTTTCAGTGAATGTGACAGTACTTCGATTATTATCTTGTCGATGTATGGGGTAATTATCCAGGCGTACAGGAAGCTCTTCATGTTCGGCCGGTATGTACATGATTTGCCAATGATCATCACGTTAAAATTTATTCCCTCTTGAGAGAACTAAGCAAATAATTGTATCTCATCGTGTCAATTTGTAGGGGACAGTCAGCGAATTTTTCAGGTGTAATATCTCCTTAGCAGCCTATACTGAAGATGTCGACAGTGTTCTCGATTATCATAAGAATCTCACCCGCCTGGGCATGCAAATTCTAGTTTTCAGGTAAAAACTGCTAAAACCGACATATGCAATAGTTTAGGAACATTTTTGGCAAATGTGAAATTCAATAGAAAAGAAGAATTACTTTGTTCAACTGGTGATGAGTAACACGTTCATTGCAGTGGTGATCATGACATGTTAATACCACACAATGGTATCGAAGTGTGGATAAAATGGCTTAATTTAACGATCGATACAGATTGGAGACCGTGGTTTGTAGATGGCCAAGTAGCCGGGTAAGCTCACAAAGAGTTCAGTCTTCTGCTAGCTTTCACTTGAACTTACTTCTCTCGTTATTTAGTCCTCAATGATGTAACAGCTTCCAATTTGACCATGTTTCCATAGGTACACAAGGAAGTATACAGATGATGGATACCGATTGACCTACGCAACTTTAAAGGTAAGAGAACTCAGACTTCAATGCCACCGTTCTTCCTCATTGAGTAGTTTTTGTTGTCATAATACTTGTGTACTCTCTTAACGCCATTGATACAGGGAGCTGGTCACTCGTCTCCAGAATACAAACGCAGAGAATGTTACGAGATGTTTCAAAGGTGGATTCATTACTATCCTCTGTAGATCCACTCGAGCTAGTGCAAGAATAAAATTTTGTTCGCTTGTTCATTGCCGTGGTTAAATCCTGTTGTGTTTTAATTAATAAAGACATGCAATTCCAATTCCAGTACGTTTTATTTCGTTCTTACATTTCATTCCGACTAATCCAAGAGGACTCCTTTTTCTTATCTTTTTAATTTATGATCATACTTCCATGTCATTGTAGTGGTGGAATACAGATATCTACATCCAGTTTCTTCAGGAGAAAAAAAAAAACTGTAAATCCTACTCAGTTACTTGCCTAGATGAATGTTACATGATTCGACACTTATCTCTCGTGTATATATATATAATCCATCGGTGAGATGTGACGGGAAGAATATCAAGCGCGAATATAATCGGATTAGGTCATGAAGGTAAGTTTAGTGTTGTGTTCTTCCAGTTGTTCTATGTCATTGCCTTAGTGGGTTCATCTTGATGTTAATCCAAGAAGATATGGAAGCTTTTTTCTCTGCAATCAAGCATTGGGAAAAAAAAAATGGGAAGAAAAGCTGTAGAAAGAAACAAAAACACAGAAAACAAGGAAGGCTTTATAAATCAGGACTCTCTCTGGTCTATCTGCAATTTTAAGGCACAGATTCAGGTACAGTACGTGTCAAGAATCAAGATAGCTCCAAACAAGAAGTTCGCATTGCAGGAAAGGTCAAAACCTTGAGGTCAGAATGAACTCCCACTTGCCCCACTTGAACCCTAATAAAACCAAAGTTATTTTTGAGTGAAATGCCTAGGGTTCACATGATTTATTGGAGTGGAGACAAAACTAAGAAGTCTTCAGTTGGAAAATCTTCCTCCTTGCCATGAGCTTTATTTAATCATGAAATTCAGGAGAAATTCTTTAAAATCCAGCATTTTGCTAGTGACACTCGCTAATCAAGTTTAATTTATAGCTAAATAAACAAAACACGCCAACCGCTATCTAATTTTTGTAACATGGGATATTTGGCCCTTCGACTCGCTTAGATCCCGTAAATGTGAGCAAGCCACCCCATCCATATGTGTACTGGGTGAGGCTCCATGTGTGACGTGGCGAGCGTGACTCCTCACGTTATTTTGACTAGTTGACTACTGTGATTCAGACAAGGAATCTTATCGCATCGACCAAGCTCTCCAGTCTTGACCATTCAGCTGACACCTTGATGCTCCAAGATAGTCGCTCTCATTCCCAGCAGAACAGCCAAAGAAAATCTACCACTTGCCCCACTTCAACCCTAATAATTTTCAAAGTCACCTTCGCAGTCACCACTTCGGCACAATTCCTTAACCGGGGGACTATTTAACCCGGTTGGTTAAGGAACTGTGCCGAAGGCATGGTTAAACAGCCGTGGGATTTTCATCTACTCCATATCACGCCGGGTGAGGGACAAGGATTGGTTACTCCATGCCAGCCCAATCATAGCCTATGTTTCCACAGACACAATATTTCTGGGATTGATTACCCACCTTCACTGTCTATGGACCCCAAAATTCCTAGTCTATATCTATCCACCCGACCGAGAGGATGGGGAGGCAAGTACGGGTTCTCACCCAAGGGTAGTTCTCCTGCCTTTACCTCCATGAGCAGTTTAAGGACCTGCTTAGGTCCACTTGCCCCACTTCAACCCTAATAATTTTCAAAGTCACCTTCGCAGTCACCACGAAGCTCTGCCTTTTGTTTTCTTTCGTATTTGCAATGATGTGAAAGATGCATGTGTTTGTATGTGACTAAAAGATCTACATCTAATGTACCATAAGCTAAGTTAGCTCTCTAAACCTCATCGAACAAGCATAGCGAAGAGAAATGGGTAGAACAAATCCAAGACGTCCTCGATCACGGGATCCATATTGAGACCCCTGTCTCCGTCTACCGTGTGCCCAAATCGTTTCAGCTCCACCCATGTCGCACTGGGACCGTACCACCACTTGTGGCCACAGCTCTTCCAGACAGAGAACCCCAAGCTACCCGCGGCCCAACCGCACGTGTGGCACTGAAGCTCCTAGCACTTGATTGAAGAGCTGGTTTGATCAAAGGGCAGGAGTCGAAAATCTGCGCAAGCCATCAGCTGCACCTGGAAATTGGCACAGACACTCTGAAATGGAACATGACCATCGATAGCTCGCTCTTGCTCGACATACTTTACAGTTCCATGTACAAGCGAGAGAAAATGGCCCCAGAAAAGTGGACCAAGAATTGGAGCGAGGAAAGTCCTACAGGGGACGATGATTGATGGGAATTGTACTGATGATCTGAATGAGAGACGGCTGTAATTTGAACAAGGAATCTTATCGCATGGGACCAAGCTCTTGATCATTCAGCCGACCCCTTTGACTCTTCAACACAGTCGCTCTCATTCCCAGGAGATCAGCCCAAAAAAAAAAAATCTACCACTTGCCCCACCTCGACCCTAATAATATTCAAAGTCATCTTCGCAATCACCACGAAGCTCAGCCTTGCTTTCTTTCATATTTGCAACAAGGCAAAAGATATATATATGTTTGTATGCGACTAAAAGATATAAGTTAGCTCTCTAAACCTCGTCGAACAAGCATGTCCTCAGCATCGACCTCCATCATCAACCCAAGCCTTAGCGAGAAGCAATGGGTGAAGCACATCCGAGACTCCCTCGATCATGGGATTGATATTGAGACCCCGGTTTCCGTCCACTGCGTGCCTGAATCTATTCGCTCCGCGAAGCCGGAGGCCTACGTCCCGCACCATGTTGCACTGGGACCATACCACCACTTCCGGCCACAGCTCTACCAGACGGAGAACCCCAAGCTGGCCACAGCCCGGCGGGCACGGGCAGCGCTGATGCTCCCAGCATTCGATCAGACAGCTAATTTGCTCCAAGCAGAGGAGGCGAAGATTCGCGCAAGCTACCAGCTGCACCTGGAAGTCGGCACGGACACTCTGAAATGGATCATGACCATCGACAGCTTGTTCTTGCTCGATCTACTGTACAGTTACAAGTACAGGCAAGAGAAAATGGGCCCAGATAAGCCGGCCAATATCGGGCAGGAAGACTCAATTGGGGAAGATGATCGAGGGGGGAGTCCACCGATGACCCGACACTCCATCGTCAAAGACGTGATGATGGTGGAGAATCAAATTCCCACCTTTGTGCTGAGGAAAATAATGTTGCAGACCAAGAATTCGATGAATGAAGTGAGAGAAAATGAAGAAGATGAGTCGATAGATAAGGATCTTGGGATGATGTCGATGAGGTTCTGTGAAGCGATATCACCTCTCGAACTAAAAAGGTGCTCACCATCCGAAGCTGTTCGCCAGCATAAGCATTTGCTCGATCTCTTTTACAATCTCATCTTGGGAAGAACAGTCCCAGAAGCAGCACAGACGAAGAAGAATGAGCTTAGAGGTTAGTTTTCATTCCCAGGACATGCATGAATGAGATGATGCGTCTCTTCTCCTTTCTTTTGTTGTATGCAAGCATTAGAAAAGCGGATAAGTACACTAGAATAAATACACTAGAAATTCCAAAAATTATGTAGGACACTTATTTTAGTTCAAAAAGGGTTTTTTTTTTTTTTTGGATTATTTAAGTATCACTTTAAAAAAAATGATTACTTAAAGTGTCAACTCCATTTTAGGTTGCTAAAAATTTGATGTGACTATATTTTATTAACTTTTCTGTCCTACATGACTCATCGGCGTACTTAGTAAGTATATAAACCCTAAACGATATCATCTAAAAGTTATAAATCATAATCGTTTGAGTGTAAATTTTGTTAAAGTGATCACTTCAGTGCCTAGTTATTATTAAAAAATGATTGCTTTAATATCAAGCATGTTAGTAGAAATACCACATGGACTAGAGGTTTTAAAAATTATACCAAGTCATGTTATAAATGCCGCGTAATCAATTTGGCTAGAATTTCTCGTTATTGCTACTTAAGTGATTGTTCTTTTATCCAATGTAGTATCTAAGTGAGATGGCAAAAATTTTTGGCACTAAAATGAGTGCTTTATACAACTTTTGGTACTTCTAATATACTAATCCCACTAAAAAAAGTGAATAAAAGTACTTATTTATCAACAGGTGCAACCTTTGGCTATCTGATCAAGATGGTACCCAATCCATCATCCAAAGTCACTGAGGCATGGAATGAGTTATCGAAATTCTCTTTCATGAAGAAGCTGAAAGTGCCGTTCGAGCTTGTCTTCAAGTTAATTCAATTGGTAATGCAATTGATACCCGGATGCTCCGAGTGCCTGCAGAAAGACCCTTCTCAAGAAAGCGTTATGATCCCCACGGTGTCGAAGCTCCACAGCGTCGGGATCAAGCTACGCTTGGCTGTAGGAGGTATCAGAACCATCGCTTTTGATCCAAAAACCGCAACTCTGAAGCTCCCTCGGATCGTTCTGAATGCTCCCACCGAAGTCCTACTACGAAACCTCGTGGCCTACGAAATGATATCGCAGCGTGGCTCCTCGGTTCTGACGCGATACACGGAGTTGATGTACGGCATTATCGACACCTCTGAGGACGTGAAGTTGCTGAGGGAAGCGTCCATCGTCTCGAACCATCTGAACTGCGATGACAAAGTCGTGGAGCTCTTCAATGGAATGATCAAATCCATAGGTTCCAAAAGCACTGCGTCGGAGCTGGACAAGACGATTCAAGACGTCAACAGGTACTACAACAACACTCGAAAGGTCAAGGCTTATAATCTTATGAGGAAGTACGTCTACTCTTCTTGGAAGTTCCTCACTATGGTCACCACAATCGTGCTCATTTTGCTCATGGTTCTGCAGACATTTTGCTCCGTATTGAGTTGTCCTCAGTTTTTCAACACAACATAGGCATTTGTATCGTACACTTCCAAATGTATAAGGCCACGTGTAGACTGTGCAACCAGATCGGTTCTACTCGATAACTAAACCGAACTACCCTGAAAACTTGTCTAATTCCAGCTTTTGGTTGGAACTGGTTTGGTTCCCACTTTCAAATTTTGAACTGCTTCCCTATTCGAAGTGAAGAATGATTGGGGCAATGAATCGACTGGATCGAATTTGGAACCGGTTTCATAAAGTCTAAAGCCTTTCTTTTTTTTTTTTCCTCTCTTTTTCTTTGTTCTCTTTAACCTCACTTAGACTACATAACACTTCATGACTCTCCCTCTTGTTCGTGACTCACCCTCCTCCTCTATTGCTCGCAGCTTGTTCGAGCCTCACTCTTTTGTTCCCAAATTGCATTTGCTCGCTCATCCTTGTTATTCTTTACTTTGAATCGTTTTATTACTAATATTGTTTTACCACAAAAATGAAGCTAAAATAAGGAACAAAAGAAAACAGATTCTTAGGTAGATCCTGGAATTAGAACCCCCCCCCCCCCCAAAAAAAAAAAAATAGGTTCCAAGGCAAACATAATAAATTTTAGAATCCAAAAATTAAGAGTGTCTTTGATTTGGCTTTCCCAAGGGGCTTTCGGCCTCTAATGCCCCTTGGGGAAAAACTGGATGTTTGGCAAGCTTTTCAAAGTAGTTTTTGGCCAAATGTTGGTCTTGGGAATGCTGAAGGCCCAAAACAAGTAGGGACCAACCTTCAAAATAGCATTTGGAAAATGCTAAAAGTAGGGTTAAATAAATTTTTTCTTACAAAACTATCTTCACCAATTCTTCAAATTTTCAATTTTGTCCCTTGCTGTTACACTTCATCTTCTTTGCTAAGGTAGTTGACGAGAGCCAACGAGATCAAATTCGACTAGTGAAGGGCCAACGAGAGACAAGGGAGGTTTTGCAACCCATGTGGTGGCCACCTGAAATCACACAACCGCCCAAGCAATAGTCACCTGAGTTGTGCGACCCTCGCCAAGGGTCGCTTGAGGTCATGTGACCTAGGTCGCTAAGACCAAATCTAGCTAGTTGGCGGCTTGAACTCTTCACCGGAGCTAGTGAAGGGTTTGATTTCTATTTAATAAAAAAGAAAAAATTACTATGAAAGCCCGTTGCAATTTTTTTTTTTTACCAAACATTACTTCACCCAAAGTTGTTTTGCAAATGAGTTTTTACCAAACTCAATTTGCATTTCTTCTAAAGGACTTTGGCTTTAGCATGTGCATCGCACCTTAAATTCAACCAAACTTACCCTAGGATGGTTTTAAATTCAAAGTCTAGAACCTACTCACCTTGAAACCGATCGCCCTTACCTATATGTGTAGAAATATTATATGCAGAAATGACATGATCTTATAAATAAGTCAATGTGAAAAATATTAGTTCGGTTCAAGTATCGATATCTACATCTAGAGAGAGAGCCAATAGCAAATAATACACTATAATCGAAGAATCATAGTTTACAATCATTTACATGTTGGAGTCTTTCCCACATGAAGATGTAAGCTTAAATTAAAAGTATTTATAAATAAACAACTCATTTGGGCGTAAACTCATGACACAAAATCTTTCAAGTGTTTAAGCCCTCCACATATGCCCAAGATAGAACTCAACGCGTTCGTCTTTTTTTCTTGCACACGACGGCTTCTTCTTGACCGTGTTCTTGGCTTGTGTAGCTCTTGTTTTCGTGTGGTGCTCTAGACATTTTGACGCTTCTTTTCTTGTGAAGAAACCCACGTCTTTTTATATATTGTGCCTAGAGTCAACAACTTTAACGCTCGGCCCATCGTGTGCAACTTCAACCGGGATTTGGCAACGTATATATTGTAAAACTTTCATCTTTTACGCCACTTTTATAAAGAGACCAAGTACGGCCGCATGAGAAATAAAAGCAAAACAACCTTGCTTTATTTCTTTCTCAGACGATTACCCTTTTGCCCTCCAATGCAATTATCCTTTTGCCCTCAAAAGCAAAATATAGTAAAAGATAGTGTGCTCATTTTTTGTCCTTTAATGCAAAATTCTTCGGTTCAAATTCAACGTCTTATCCGCAAGAATGCACTCTTGGACTATTATTGAAAACCAACACCCATGACTAAGAAGCCAAATTTGATTTGGATGTGAAATAGCAGATTTTGAACAAATCAAAATCTTCCAACGGATCCGTGATGGCTCAAACTCGAGATATTAATTTAACAATTTTCCACCTTGACTTGATGTTCAAAACCAAGTTATAGCACTCATAATCCATGTTACTCTCCTAATGCCCCGATGGCCACTCACTCTACATAGACGTCAATTGACCTCAAGCAGAGCTTGAGCTTTGCCAAATAAACAGACTTAGTCATTATGTCAATTGGGTTATTTGCTGTAGCAATTTTTTTCGCAATAACATTACCTTTTGCTAAAATATCTCAGATGAAGTGATACCTATTATTGATGTATCTCGTTCGCTCCTAAAAAACTGAATTATATGCCAAAAATATCACACATTGATTATTACAATGTATATCAACACTTTATGATTTAACCCAAAGTCCAAAAGCAAATTTCATGACCATACCACCTCTTTCACTATAAAGGTTAGTGTCATGTACTCTGCCCCAGTCGAAGACAAGGCAACGTGATCCTATAAGAATATTTTCAAACTACCTGCACCACCTACTACCGTTAACACATACCCTAATAAAGACTTGTAATCATCCAAGTCACTAGTGTGATTTGAATCCACAAAATTAGTTGTCTCATTGCTATTGTTGTCCCTTCAATACACTATACTCATGTCTATTGTCCCCTTTAAATATTTGAGGATCCACTTCACAACTTCCCAATAAATTTTACTTGAATGCTTCATACAGAACTAACTGTGCTCATAAATTGCGAAATATCAGGTACAATGCATCCCATAGCATACATAACACTATCCACGGTACTAGAGTAAGGAATACGGGACATATGCTCTTCTTCCTTCTCAATCTACGATGATAATTTATTTAAAAGTTTAGAGTGTTTCACTAAATGTGTACTTACAGATTTCGTTAATTGCATGTTAAAACATGCTATGATTTTCTCTATATATTTCTTTTGAGATAGGTTTAAAGGTCCTATAGTCCTATCATGCAAAACCTCAATACCCGATATTTTCTTTACAACACCTAAATCTTTCATCTTAGATTCAGCAATTAACTATCTATTCAACACATCAATATCAGACATATTTTTAGCCGTTATCAGCATATCATCAACATATAGTAATAGATAAATCAAAGGGAAAATGTCACAAATGGTCCCTGAACTTTCATCTAATGTTCAATTTCATCCCCTAGCTTTCGATTTGCTCAATTTGGTCTCCGAACTTTCATCTAATGTTCCATCTAGTCCTTAACTATTTGAAAATTGACCAATTTCCATTTTTTTAATACCAAACTGGGTTTTTTTTTGGGTTAAAAATACCACATTTATGCAAAATAATAAAGGTCAATATTTCTTTCCTTTCTCCATATTAAAGTCAAATGGAAAAAGGACAAGTAATAATAAACAAAAATGAATCTTGCATTTTGATTTCTTTTTTGTATATGCAAATTACTTTAATAATGTACAAAAGCCCATTAATCAATTTTTCCCTTTTCGGTGAAGTCCATAAAAAAAAAAATTGATTGATGGGCTTTTGTACATTATTCAAGTAATTTACATATACAAAAAAGAAATCAAAATGCAATATTCACCTTTGTTTATTATTACTGTCCCTTTTTCCATTCGTTTTTAATATGGAGAAAAGAAAGAAATATTGACCTTTATTACTTTGCAAAAATATGGTATTTTTTTATTTATTAAAAAAATAGTTTGGTATTAAAAAAATAGTTTGGTATTAAAAAAAGGGAAATTGGTCAATTTTTAAATAGTTAGGGACTAGATGGAACATTATATGAAAGTTCAGGGACCAAATTGAGCAAATTGAAAGCTTATGGATGAAATTGAACATTAAATGAAAGTTTAGGGACCAAATTAAGCAAATTGAAAGCTCATTGATGAAATTGAGCATTAGATGAAAGTTCAGAGACCATTTGTGACATTTTCCCTAAATCAAAGAACCATCTTTCAATCTTCTCAAGTAAACACAACTATCCATCTTACTTTTTGAATAGTCTTGACTAGCCATAAAAGCATCAAAACGCTTATACAATTGCCTAGGAGATTATTTCGGCCTATACAAAGATTTCTTTAACAAGTAAATACAATCTTCCTTGCCAAAATAGCAATCCGCTCCTCCAACTCATCATGAAGAAACACAGTTTTCATGTCTAGCTGGTCTAACTCGAGATCTTGCGTAGCAACTAAAGCAAGCAAAACACAAACAGAGATATGTTTTACCACAGGAGAGAACACTTTGTTATAATTAATGCCCTCACTCTATATATATCCTTTGCCACAAGTCTCACCTTATACCTTGTTGCCTCGCCCTCATTCCATTTAAAGACCTATTTATTTTTGACAATCTTTTGGTTCTCAGATGCTTTGACCAACTCTCATGTCTAATTTTGATGAGTGATTATTCTATCTCTATGCTCATAGCCCCTAGCCAATGCGACAACTCACTCATAACCATTGTATCAAAGTAAGACAAAGGCTCATCTACCTTTACCTTGTCAGCTACTGTCAATGCATAAGTAGTATATGTATAATTATGACGTAGCAGTGATCTAATTTTCCTTCTCTGTCTGTCTGCAGCTATAATGTACCACAGCTATGCTGATTTGTCACTATCACCAACTTTAGGAATTACAACATCATCTTGTAATCTCAACTTCTGTTACTTTTAAGGTCTTCGAAATCTTCACCTGAAGCTCTACCTCACTAATGACATCATGATTTGTTAACTTTGCTAGTTTTGTTACAAGACTCATTTGTTGAAGTATTGCAGTCTTGTTTAAGATTACGTCTTTGCTGATTAGAAACCAAGTGATCTAGGATTAGTGCACCATAGCCGTAGCATTTCACCCATGTGCATAACTCAAAAATATCACTCGCATGAGCATACACAGGATATTCGAATATATGTAATCTAGAATATCAATAGGTTTCTATCGCGACCTACCCCTCAAAGGGAGAGAATAGGTTTAGGGGTATTGCTTAAAGGACGGACTTAAGGCCCATGATTAGGCATGGACTCTCCCAAGCTCATACCTCTTGCGACATTGGGGTATTTTTAAGAATTTCACAATAAGGAGCCACCACTTGGCCTATTGAGGTCGGTTAGAAACCAAGTGAGGCATGTGAGTATACCTCACTTCCTACGCAACTAGATAATCTAGGATCGAGGATTTGATTATACTAATTAACCAATTAGTACCCTTTCGGTACCTAATCTTGTTCATTTAAAAACAAAAGATTTTTGTCAAACAATTTACGTTAATTTTATACAAATCCGCTAACATGTAAAGTGATTATATGGGTGCACAATCATTAAAATAATAGTTAGCAACCAAGGTAAACGTTTAAATAAATTGCATAGGAGAGCAAGTATTTAACATTAAGGAAAAGATAAATGTTAATCGTAACTGGACTAAAGGGGTCAAAACAGCACAAGCATGCAAACAAGAGTAATTGTCTTTGAAGACCATTGAAACCCTAAGGTAGAGCCCTAAGGGCTTACTCAATTTTTGAGCATACTTCAGAGTTAAGAAACTTCCATTTTTTTCTTAAGAAAATAGCTCGGAAAGTTTGTTTTTAAAATTTTTCAAATGAAATTCTGAATTTTCCGTTATTTTTTATTTTTGATTTTGAAATTTTTAATATTTATATTATTATATTTAGAAAAATGGATTCGGACCAGTAAACCCAATCCGGTCCATTGGCTTGACACAAACCTGGATTAAAACTAAAATAGACAAAACCGATTACTTAAAACCTTTTTTTTTGGGTCTTTTTTTATTTATTTTAATATTAATATTTTAATCAATTTTTTTTTGTCTTTTCCCTATTTCGTCTTTTTCACTACATCTCTTCTCTGCGGCTTCTCTTTCCCAAAGCCAGCTTTTGTGTTTCACTTTTTCTGCCATTTTTTTTTTTTTTTTTTTTCCCCGTTGGGTCTTCTTCTCCCCATGCTTTCTTCTTCACCGACGGCTTCCATGGTGCATCTTTTTCTTCACAGATGGCAATCCTTGGTTGCTGGTGGCTGTACAACCACCGGCCCTTCACTACTCGCTCCCATTCTCACCGGCGTCGACCACCGCCGGCCACAAACTCCGGCGACCGTTAATCCACTTATCGGAACCAGGAAAAACCTTCGCCAACTCAACAATACCCAACCATTTTGCAACAATCATGTAGAAACACCACAAGCGATAAACAAAACAAATGCGGTTCAGCGAGCACAGAGGCAAGGGCACGTCAATCTCAAGTTTAAGCATGAATCGACTCTCAGTTTCGGGCTCGAAGTCATGTCCAAAATCAAAATCAAGGAACAAACGCATTCCCTGAAGTCAGAGGTGACTCACCCGAGACCCACACGTGCATAACCGAAGCAAACAAATCTCAGCCCTTAGGTCGATCGAGACAAAACAGAACAAAAGGGGGATCGAGCTCGGCTAACCTCGTCTTTGGGATAGAACATATCATCGTCACCAGTCAAGATCATGTAGAAAATTATTCACATGAATAATTAATTAATCAAGAAGAATCGGATCCATATATGATTGTAAAACATCGAGATCAATAAACACAGCGGAATTAAAGCGTACCTGTTTGAGCCATTGCTTCACTTGAAGAAAACTAGATCACTCTGATAATCAGGGATCTATTGAAATACCAGATCTTCCTCTTTATGACCTATTTCTATATAGAAGCTTTCAATGGGATTAAAGCAACTGATAGGTATAACCTATTCTTTTATAGGCTAGAGAGGGGACCTAGCAAACCCTAATTAATAGCGTGTCAACTGGGCCCTTCCCATTACGGGCTTCAGTCAAACACAATTGCCTACACTTTGCTGCTCAACTAGGCCCGTTAACAATAGATGCCAATACCCAATTCAATCAGATCACTTTAGGGTTCAACAAATATTGGAATATCCATTAACCCGATTATTTAAAATAGAAAATTAATTAATTAATGTAAGCCCATTTTATAAGAAATTTTCAACATTCTCCCACTTGGGCTACATTAATTAACTTATTTTATTTTGAAAAGATTTTATATTGAAAATGACACTATCGGGTTAATAACTGAAAATTTTGTTTTATGTGGCCACAACTTTAAAAAAATAATATTCCAATAATGGCATCTCAATACCAATCCAATCCTATAAAACCTCAGTATAGGACTATGGAGATCAATGTGTTAAGAAAATACCACAACACATGACCTTCCATAATCACATATAATAAGTATTATATTTTCATGGATCATGGGCCTAGTAGTGTAGTAAGAAATAGTGCCAATATGTGATCAAAATATACACTATTTCTTATCGGTCTTCAATGCAATTTCTCAATGACATGAAACTGCATTAACGCAATTTCTAAACAACATGAAATTGCCTTAATGCGATTTCTAAACAACATGAAATTGCACAATTATGTCACAATCCAACATGAGATCTCATAATTAGTGACATTCAGTCATCTTTAAACTAAAATTTGTTTAAAGATGCTGTTTTATACTTCCATTTTCTCAACAGGGAGAAAGGATAACAATATAATCAATAACAATATAATCAATAACAACAATTATTAAAATAAATGCTTTAATAAACATCATAAAAGCATTATCATCCGCATATAACTATAATATCCAAAAATACAAATTATATAACTCCCACTAACAAAAGAAATCAAAAGAATCTAAGACACCATATTCTTTAAATATTCTTTAAACAAAATGAGTCATAAGCCTTTTGTTAGAGGATTAGCCAACATGGACTTAGTTCTAATATTTTCAATCACAATGTCTCCCTTTTTGACCAAGTCCTTAATAGTATAATATTTGATCCAATTAACATTTCAACCGTGGCATTGTTGTTATTTATAGCAAAAATAACTGTTTGTCACACATAATGCAATAAGATCAATTATGGGCAATAAGTATTTTAACAAAAATAATTAGTACATTATAATCTCCCATTTGGGCAGAGTGTATAATTCACCATTAATTTTCACATCATGCACTTTATAAAGCAACAATAAGGAGAATTATATATAATTATTAATGATCCATCCCCTTTGGGTAGACAAATCATTTAAATTATACATATCCATGATATCAATATATAGAGATGATAAAAGAGAATTACATATAATCTTCAAGGTTCAATCCCCTTTGGGCAAGACAGATCTTTTAAATTATATATATCTCCATTATCTCAACATAGAGGGGAATTACACATAACTCTAAAAAATTTATCCCATTTAGGCAGATAAACCTTTTGAGTCACACATCCCCATCATTCATCTCTAATATATCAATATAGAGGGGAATTACATATAACTTTCCAAAATTTATCCCCTTTGGGCAGATAAATCTTTTTGAGTCATACATCCCCCCATCTTTTAATTGTGGAATTTATCTTCATGCAATTTTCAAATTAATATACACAATAACCCTCTTTGGGCAGGTAATTGTATATACTAATTTTTATCAATAGGAAACTCCAAAAAATATATGCCCAAAACTCATCTAACAATATGAAGCACTTTACGACATGTGCTTCCCAAGATCATATTGCATTTATCAAGCAACAATTTTTGCCACAATTTTTTTTAAATTATTATTTTAATATTTTGGACTCATGGCAAAACAAGAATGGATACGAATGGTTACTAGAATTAAAGGGAGCCAAAAATTTCGTAGCTATCATTAATCATTACATCAAAAAATCATGAGGATAATCTTTATCTCACACTTCCTCACTGTCAACCCTTGGTTGGCATATTTAAATTTGGCATCTTTTAAATTTGGGAAATTTTGTAGTCATGCAATAACTCAATCTCTACCTATTTGACACAATCATATCATCTGAATTTAGAAGTATCCTTCATGCATGTTAGCATGAAACCCATAAGAGATCAAGCAAAATCTATATAAAGGAAACTTCTAAACCTCAATCATGTTAAGCCAGTCCACTCCGATGATTCATGGTAAAACCACACAAGAAGACATGAAAGGTCCGTTTGGTTCACAAAAAACAAGCTCATCTCTCAAAGATGCTAAAGAGTTTCCAAAGATCAAACCGTTTCGATACCATGTTATCAATTCCCAAAGCACTCCACATTCGAAAATCCCGAAGATCAAACCTTTTAGGAAGGAAATTCTCGAAAATCCAAAGCGTACATACAATCAGCAACATCAAGATCACAAGGTCATGACACGACGAGGATCAAGCATTTCGAATTTTCATGATCCCGACTAGGAACGACCTCAATTACAGCAAAGGAAGAAAAGAAAAAAAAAACAGGATTCTTTTTCCCTCACACGAACTTCACGAGTCCGCAATTCATCCTACGGACCCTCTTCCATGTATGCATTGAAACGTGACGGACGATCGAGCAACAGCCATGGAAATAACTACATGCAATGCATTTGGACTAATCTACTAACATGAATCTCATTGAAAAACCCAGAAATCAAATCAGCAAAATCAGCCGAAACCCTAATCCGAACTCATGAAAGTACAAAGCACTCCAGTGAGGGCAAGATTCGAACGCACGTCAAGTCAGAATGGCAGCTCCTTCCAAAATACATCATCTCCGTAAGTTGTCTTGACCATGTAATCAATGTAACTAAAATCGTAATCTTAAGATGCACATACAAACCTGTTAGGGGACAGGTTCTCGTATTTACCATCACATTACCCATATCACTAACTCATGTATTCATGAATCATCGACTATAAAAAATTGGAAACTTTTCCACAAACAAAAAACTCACTTGCTGGAAAAAAAAACTTTTAAAAGAGCCGTTTTGATCAGGTATTGACTAATTGACTACAAGCAACAAATCACCTATGTTGGTCTCTGCACAAAGTACAAGCACCCTCTTCAAAGAACTCTCATTCTGCAGAAACAATCATCCATAACAAGGAGACAAAGGCAATGTGGCATTGCGGCCAATCAACAGATCAATCGAGCGCACTAAGAGCATAATCACCATCACTAACAGACTGTTTAACTTCATACCCAAAAAACAAACCCCAAACGCTTGTCCAAAGGGGAACAAACAATTAGCTACAATAATCTCCAAACCAACCGTTGCTACCGTTAAATTGAAGAGAAAAACGAAGTTAAAACTAGAATGTAACTTGAAATTTTAGAACCTTTTATGTATGAACCCTAGAATTTCAAATTTAAAATTCTCACTCAATTCTCAACGGAATTATACAAATTATATATGGTTGGAAAGATCTCGACATGTAGAACAAAAGCCCTATGTTTTCAAAATCAATCGAGCAAGAAATCCATACAAATAAATAATGCCCATATTCGGCCCAAAGAGGAAAATTTCGAATTTGTCCATAAAAAGATAAAATTTGGGTTCTACAATCATATATGACAAGCTCTGATACCACATGTAGAAAATTATTCACATGAATAATTAATTAATCAAGAAGAATCGGATCCATATATGATTGTAAAACACCGAGATCAATAAACACAGCGGAATTAAAGCGTACTTGTTTGAGCCATTGCTTCACTTGAAGAAAAATAGATCACTCGATAATCCGGGATCTATCGAAATACAAGATCTTCCTCTCTATGACCTATTTCGATATAGAAGCTTTCAATGGGATTAAAGCAACTGATAGGTATAACCTACCCTTTTATAGGCTAGAGAGGGGACCTAGCAAAACTAATCAATAGCTTGTCAATTGGGTCCTTCCCATTACGGGCTTCAGTCAAACACAATTGCCTACACTTTGCTACTCAACTAGGCCCATTAACAATAGATGCCAATACCCAATTCAATCGATCACTTTTAGGGTTCAACAAATATTGGAATATCCATTAACCCGATTATTTAAAATAAAAATCAATTAATTAATGTAAGTCCATATTATAGGAAATTTCCAACAGATCAAACTTCCGGTTATCAAAGAATGATGGTCGGGCGAGGAACTCGTGAGAATACTTCACCGGAATGGTCATTCATTTCCTTGCTCCTCGTTATGCTCATTGTTCCTTGTCTCCCTGCATCCGCGTGTTGCTCAAAACAATGTCGAAAATCAAGAAAAAAAAACCCCCCTCTTCACTTGCTTCTCTCTCGCTTTTCAGCATTGACGCCCATGGTCTTCTCGGCCTTCTCTCTGTTTGCCAAACGAAGCATGCCGTATCTCCTCCCTTTTGGCGGCGATGACTCTCGTCTTCAAGGGCTTGAGCCTGAATAGCGCGAAGCAAGAAGACAACGAAGTGGCCGTCGTTCTTGCGCCCCTGACGGACTCGGTGTCCAAGAACGAGAACCCGCCCGAGGTCGAGTCAGAAGAAATGGAAGTAGAGCTAAAGTATAGCGCGTCGCTGTCGTGGTCGGGCTCGTACTTGGGCTTCCTAAGCAGCTCCTGCGAAAAATGGCTCCTCTTCGCGTCCGTTGCGGCATTAGCCCTGTCGCTGCCGCGCTTCTTCTCGACGAAGGAGGTGAACCGTGGGCCCTGCTTCTTGGACAATGCCTCCTTGCAGGACCATAAAAAAAATAGCCGAGAACCCCCCGCTTCACTTGCTCCTCTCTCGCTTTTAAGCATCGACGCGCATGGCCTTCTGCCAAGCCAGCTGTTGCTGCCGGTCTGCCCCCCCGACCACCAACTCCGGTGCAAGGCTCATGCTTGTCCCTTCAACCTCTGTCCTTCCTCTTGCTCGCGGACGTCCGCCTCCTTTCTGCAGAATGCGTGAAGGATGAAGAGAGAGGGGAAAAGAAGGTTGGGCTCATCTTGGGCAAAATAAAAGAAAAGTGGGCCGGCCCAGGCGAAAAGAAAGAAAAGGGAAAGAGAGAGAGGCCGAGCTGACCTGCCCCCGGCCCGGTCTCATATTTCCCATTTTCCTTTTTTTTTTTCTTTTCTCTTTTTTTTTGTAATTAATTTCTTTTGATAATTTCGCATTTGTTTCTCCACTTCAAACAATCTTTCCTAATATGCCTCTCCTTGTGACACTCAAAGCACTTCACAATCAAAGCAATATTTCCTTAAGGGACTTTGAAGGCTAAAAGTTCCTTGGGAAAACTATACCAAACGCATCTTATATTGTAGAGTCCTCACCTTTCATGTCACTTTTATAAAGAGACCACGTATGGCTGCAGGAGAAATGCCCTCAAAAGAAAAATATAATAAAAAAGATAGTGCGCCCATCTTTTGTCCTTTAGTGTAAAACTTTTGGTTCAAACTTAAAGTCTTATCGGCACGAATGCATTCTTGGACTATTATCGAAAACCAACGCCCTTGAATAAGAAACCAAAATCTAATTTGGATAGGGAGTAACAGATTTTGAACAAATCAAAATCTTCCAACTGATCAAATCCATAAAGACTTGAGACATTAATTTAACAACATGCATGTGCAAGATTAAATAAATATATAACTTAAATAAAGAGCTAGTGAGAATTCTTTTTAAAAAAAAAGAAAGGAAAAGAAGTAGGCGTTATTTGATGAGAGGGAATTGGTGTTGGAATATAACTACCATAAAAAATAATAATTAGAATAATCAGGATCACCTACTTATTTGTCAACTTAAGTGAGGTAATTTTGGAAATATTAAAAAGTAAGACGACATGGTGTTTTGGTTTCGTAGTATACAAGCTTTCATGCACGCGCTACTCACTTTCCTGATTAATTTTCATTCCATGTGAAAAATTATAACCTAACAATTAATGAAATTCACAACTTTATTAGAACAGAGAAATAAAATAAAATAAAATAACTTGTCATTATATTGATCTACATAGAGAACATTGAATGAATATTATGCTATCTTTTCAATAACTGAAAAAAAAAATCATTTTTCAACCAAAAAAATTTATTAAATTCAAAAGTAAACAAAAAAAATTAAAAGAGCATTATAAGTTTCTCACATGAAGAGTAAGAATGAGGTTGATTATTGCATTAAAAGGACAATTAAGTTATTTTACCAAGTGTAATTTCTTAACAGAATACGAATACTCAATTTCTTTGTTTTACCTTTTTGTCATCTTGCTAGGTCAATTTTACCTTTTTCTTCTCTTTATTTTACAATTATGAAAATAAGTTTATAAGGGTTAATTAGAAAACACAAAAGTATGGCAATGACACCTCGGCATAATTATATAGTGTGACATTCGGATTTTCACTCAACGAATCATGAGCCTCAGACGCTTAATAGTCAACGCCGCCAAGCTAGACATCGGATCACACCAATTCAGCTCGCTTCCGTCCTGTTGGAAGATATGCTCTAATCCGATTCCAGAAGATATGCTCAAAATCTCAATTGATCTTAATTGTACATAATTTAGCTAGGATCTTTAGATCGAGATTGGATTCGATTTCATAAATATTTGTTTGCCTTTTATTATTTCATCTCTGTACTATAATTACAGAAGAATTGTACATCAGATAGACAATGAAAATACACAAGAATTCCAGATCTCTTTAGTCTTATTCACTTTCTTTCATGGTATCAGAGCTTTAGCTTCTGACCATTGTTCGCTTCCGCTTCTGATTGCCACCAAAGGAGATCTGAATCGCATAACAGATCTGCCATCTTGGTATAGGAATCACTCTTGAAGAAAAAGACAAGAGCTACTAGTTTCTTAACCCAATGGCCGACGACCAAACCACCGTAGACCACTGGCACAGATTCAAAATTTACTTGCAACAACACAACAACAAACAATCCAGGCACACCCTGTTCAATGGAGACCGCACAGCTCGGTTGGTGCAGGGCAACTTTGCGGGCCAACCATTCCAGTGGGTACCTTACCCATTTTATGTCGGGACAAACCCGAACACATCATCGCCCGTTTATGTAGGACACCAGGGAGCCTACGTCCAATCCGAGGCAAGCTCACCAGCCGTAAATGGGGCAAGCTCGACCCCAAGATTAGAGTAGGTAAGCGGATCTGGAGAACCGGGTATGGGAACGAATCCCTACCCGGGCTTTCAAATGCGGGGTATCAATTTGAGACAAACGAATCGGGCCAAGGGACAAATTCTTACCCGAACCTTGCGCTCGGATTCATGCCATTCCCCGTCGCTGCCGTCACTGGGCAACTGGAGCTTGGTGATCCCCTACAAGTCTCAACATCCGACAGCCCCAAGCTGAAACTAATCAACTTTCAGCTAATCGGTCCAGAGAACTATGCCAGGTGGTCCCAAGACTTCTGGTGTGCCCTTGTGACGAAGGACAATGATGGATTCCTCGACGGGACGGTTCCGATTCCTGCCGATGAGTGACTAGCCCGATTCTGGAGGAAATGCAATCAACTCGTGAGGACGTGGATCAGCAATTGCATCTCTCCAGAGGTCGCGGTTGGTCTCCCACCAATAGAGGACTCGAAAACCATGTGGGAGAACATCAAACAGATGTATGGTAAATTAGATCGGGCACGAATTTTTTCCCTTTTGCAGGAGCTTAGTGAGTTAAAACAGGGGAACATGACCATTACCGCTTGTTACAACAAACTGTCGTCCCTGTGGAACGATCTCGAAGCAGCAAAGGAGAAACTCGTGGGTCCAGAAGAGACACTCGCATAATACCGGTCGATCAAAGAAAGGGAAAAGGCGACCCAATTCCTTTTAATCTTGAACGATTCTTACCTGACATTTCGCTCGCATATTTTGGCCATGGAACCAGTGCCTCCTCTTGGTTGGATCTACCAATTGGCTGTCCAAGAAGAAAGCCAAAGGCTTGCTTCTTCAGAATTGGCGAAGGGAGGAGAGGTTTTTGCCTTGGCCAGTCATGGTGAGCGAAGGAATTTGGGATTGAAAACCCTAAACCTAGCGCTCGAAAAAGGGGCGCACGGAGGAGAAGAGCTAGGGTTTCGATTGCCCGGATCTGAAAATCCCTATCTCCTTAAAAGGGGAGCACTGGACGGCTCAGATTCGGCTCGCAGATCGGACGGTCCAAAGGGACCCATCTATTCAACCGGATCCAACGGTGGAGATGGAGTGACTCGCAAGACATCCGACGGTGGTGTTTTTTCCTCTGCATCTGATGGCGGAGGAATTTTCTCGGCATCTATAAAGAATTTTAATCAAAAAGGGGTAAATTATACTGTGATTTTTGCATAAGGCCACATCATACAGTGGAAAATTGCTGGAAATTACACGGTAAACCCGGAGAGAAAGGAAAAAAGATTTCTGCGGCCTACCAAGTTGGTGGTTCTAATGCTGATCGGCCCATTACAAATGATCAATATCAACAACTGATGCAGGCAATACAGAAATTGGACATCTCAAGCAAAGGAGGAAATTTTTCAGGTATTTCTCGCTGCCTGATTAATAATATTTCCAAGAAATCCTGGATAATTGATTTTGGGGCCAGTCATCACATTGTCTGTGAAAGAGCATTATTTTCAGATATACATGAGAACCTAGAATTCCCTATAACTGTCGAATTACCAAATGGGAACGTTACTCATGTCAAAATCATTGGGTCAGTCAAACTCAGCCTAGAGATCATACTCAAAAATGTCCTTTACCTTCCAAAATTTCGATTCAATCTTATTTCTGTGTCCAAAGTTTGCAGAGAAAATTCCTGTCATGTATTATTTGATTCGACACCGCTTCTTTCGTGCCCTTTCGATCGGGCAAGAGTGATGGGCTTGGGTAGTCTTTCGAATGATTGTTTTTATGGAAAAATTCTCCAAGTAATTTTAATTTATCCTTATTTCCTTCAAATAAAATATCATTGTGTAAAACGACTGCCAATGATAAAGACTATCTTTTACATTCACGATTGGCTCATAGTGCTTCATTTCCTTATTCAAAGTGTCAAATATGTCCCCCGGCAAAGCAATCATGCATTCCTTTTGCCCTTAGTAAAAATCGTGCAACGCACATTTTTTCTTTAATTCACATGGATGTTTGGGGTCCTTATCATACCCAACATCACGATGGATCACGCTATTTCTTGACAATCGTGGATGATTATTCTCGTGCCACCTGGGTGTTTCTGATGCAGTCAAAGGGACAAGTTTTCTCACATTTGAAAACATTTATTGCTCTATCCAAGAACCAGTTTGGAAGATCTATCCAACGGGTTAGGACAGACAATGGGAAGGAGTTCTTCAACAATGACTGTAGTTCTCTTTTGTCATCTCATGGGATTCTCCATGAAAGTTCTTGCGTCTATACACCACAACAGAATGGAGTAGTGGAGCGTAAGCACCGTCATCTATTGGAAGTTGCACGTGCATTAAAATTTCAGGCGCACATTCCAGAAAATTATTGGGGTGAATGCGTTATTACTGCAACATATCTCATCAACCGTATGCCAACTCAAATACTTAATGGAAAAACTCCGTTTGAGTTACTTTTCAAGAAGAAACCAGAATTTGGCCATTTAAGGATATTCGAATGCCAGTCCTTCGCTACTGTTTTGGGCCCCCGAGACAAAATGGGGCCTCATGCTCGACGGTGCATCTTCATGGGCTATCCGAATTTACAAAAGGGGTATCAAGTCCTAGATCAATCAACATTGGAATTCTTCATCAGCAGAGATGTTATCTTTCACGAAGATATTTTTCCATTCTAAGAAAAGGATTCTTCAACGGAGACATCAAACATTTCTAGTAGGCCACTATCTGTGGAGGATTTTTCAAATACCGAATATTTTGTGACAGGAACTCCAGCACCACTTATGATGACCCCAATCACTCCTGAGTCTTCCGAACCAACAATTGTCGGAAATGACACTCTATAAAATTCCTCAATGGCGGAAGAATCTTCTGATGAAATTAGCAATACGGAAATATCTTCAACTCTAGCTCAAGTGAATCCTCCTCGACGATCTAGTCGTTCTACACGACCACCAGCTTGGACAGCAGACTATGTTTGTGCATCGCTCAACTCACCAAGTATTAACTACCCAATATCATCTTATGTTTCATTCCTCAGACTTTCCCCGGAACATAGATGTTGTGTGAGTCGAATATTAGAGGACATTGAGCCATCCACTTATGAAGAAGCATCTAAAGATCCAAGATGGCAAGAAGCTATGGGAGCTGAATTGCAGGCACTAACTGCAAATAAGACTTGGGATTTGGTCCATTTACCACCAAATAGGAAACCCATTGGATGCAAATGGGTATACAAGATTAAATATCGTGCTGATGGATCTATTGAGCGTTACAAAGCTCGGTTGGTGGCCAAAGGATTTACTCAACGAGAAGGTTTCGACTACCATGAAACTTTTTCCCCCGTTGCCAAAGATGTAACCGTAAGATCCTTCTTATTTGTTGCAGCTATTAATGATTGGCCTTTACATCAGATGGATGTACATAACACTTTTCTGCATGGAGACCTAGATGAGGAAATCTACATGGATATTCCTCAAGGATTACGGAGACAGGGGGAGAATAGAGTATGTCGTCTCCGTAAATCTCTTTATGGTCTCAAGCAAGCCTCCAGGCAATGGTATGCCAAATTTGCCGATGCCCTCACTTCTGTAGGAGTCGAACAGTCTAGATATGATTACGCTTTGTCCACATGGACTCAAGGTACGTCATCTATTTATCTGATGATATATGTTGATGATATTCTCATCATGGGAAATAATAAAACTGCAATAGAGAGATTCAAGAAGTATTTGCATTTTACTTTCCACATTAAAGACTTGGGAGCAAGCAGCTCACCACCACCACCAACAACGCAGCCCTCTCAGCCAGAGCTTGCCACCAGCCCCATCAAAGCATGACATTCTTCTAGCTGGTGCGAATTAGCGTTGCTGAGTCAACGCCGCACCGCTTGAAGGAGAGGGAATGGCTTTACACGCCAGTAGCTGCTCCTTCCTTCCGCTACATTCCTTCGTGCGACACCGCACCAGGCCATTCAGCCCCTTCAATGAGTGACACACCGTCCCCAGCTGCACATTTCCTGGCAGCCAAAGTCAACGACGACGACCACGAGTGGGACGGACGACCGCGACATAAATGAAGCAACACCACCCGTCCCTCTTCAGTTCACCGAAATTTGCTCTCTGCTCTTCAACATCTCTCATCGTCTCTCTGTAATTCTCTTCTGTTTTACGTGCGTGACGCACTGCATGCAGCGCCGCGACTTCCCCGGCAACCCGTGTGCTGCTTGCCGTCTCGCCTCAGCCGGACCTCAAACCACTTAAGGCTAGTCACGACCTCAGACTTCCGAGACCCTTCGAGCCACGTCGCGACTTGCTTTGGACTAGAGGGAAATAAACTGCTCCGTATATGCTACATAGGTTGATGATTGTGCATTGAGGTCGAATTCCTAGAATTATTGTTGCCTCGGTTGATTTCATGCTTACTTGTGTTCATCGACAATTTCGGAAAAGGTGCATTAGTACTGTTGAAATTTAGCTCATTGAGTCTAAGGATGTGTTGTTGGAATGCTGGATGTTGAAATGTGTGCTAATTTGAGCTTAAATGACACGAGTCATGGACGAATCTGAGGTTACAACTATTTTCGGATCGGTTCACTGTAGGCAGGAAATTTGTCCATTTTGTATTGGCTTTTGTGGTACGAATTTGGTGAGACTTTCTTCACGAAAGTTGTGTGTTATACCTGGTTTTAGAACATACTTTAATTTGGATTTTTTGAACTTCGTACATGCAAAATATATTTGAAAAACTACAGGGTCCGAATCTGTCTTCATAAACAATTATCGGACCTTTACTTAGTTTCCATTTTCTACAGAATTTTCAACACAAGATTTGAAATCGCGTCCTTCATGAAAGTTTTAGACTATTTGTAATTTTCCCGTGATTTTTGGAACTCATTTAAGCTTTTGAAACGTCCAATTTCAGATCTGTTTTTTATGGAAATTCACCTTGTTTTGACGTGAAGTATATAAAATTATTGGACCCATACAAGCTGAACTTGATTTTGAGTTCTTCATGAAAATATTCCCCGGAGTCTCGTCCATATCGTGTTAAAGTCTCGTGATTTCGGAACTGATTTGCTTGGCGAATGCCTTTGATTTCTACAGACGGGCGAGCTACCCTTTTTCCGTCAATTTTGGGTAAACTCCTTTTTGTAAACCATCCTTTTGAACTAGTGCTACCAACTAAATGTATGTATCATTTCTCTGGCTTATAAAGTATAGTTGATGGTACACACTAAACTGTTCTTGTACATTAACTTAGTGGATGTCATGTTTAAATTAAATTATTAAATAGCTGCACCATCAGATGAGTGTGTGATTTGGGAATGCCATCGGTCTTTGGGAGTGACAATGCTTTGGTTGTAGTAGGGATGCCTAGAGGGGTAAGTGTGTTCCTCTGGATGCCTAGGGGGTGTAACACGGTTTTCCGAGATGTCCTCGCGATGCTAAATGAGTGTGAGATGCCTAGGGGTAACGGAGTTCTTGGAGGATTGACAATTAATTCATAGTAAATATGATCATTGGCATTTTTAGATTTCATTCGAGCTTTACTAGTTTCAAAGAAAATATTTTTCACTTGTTATCCTAATTTTGACAAAGGTTTTTAGGCAAGTTGATTTTAAAACGATCTTCTATATTGTATGTCTAAACTTCCTCACATGTGTCGTTATTAAGATATGTAGTACAGATTAGTTGGTAGTTTGCTTGCTAAGTTTTATACTCACTTTTTGACGGATAATCATTTTTCAAATGAGTAGACATGCCTATGCTATTTGTGCCCCCAATGACCCTCTATGATGCCTTGATAGATTTCACGTGACGCCAGATTGAGCTACACGACCTCAACTTTCCTGATGCCACCTTCATCTAAGATTGCAATACTAACAATCGATGCTGGCCTCTCATTGGGCCCGGTGTTGATAAGGTTTGTTGTCATCTACACCCGGATCGGTGGGCATCTAGTGGGACCACTCCCACTCCCACACGGTGATGACGATGGAGATAGCTGGGTTGAGTAGGACGAGGGCTAAAGGACGAGGATAACACTTTTGGTAATACCAGACAGTGGGTTTTGGGACATGTAGGCAACCTTGTAGATAGATGGTATTGTGGTTGGAGTGATACAATTAGTGAAATTTGGTACAGTCCGAAGTATAGGTCACGAAAAGTATATAAATAAGAAGGAAATGAAGTTGCCTGGTTTTATCTTCCTGCGTGCATTCTTTGAATTTTGTATGTCCTGGATTATTATTGGTCTAAATACGCCTCCGCTTGCTTAAAAATTGGAAAGAATTGGAAAACCACATCAGCCGTAATGTACCGGGGGCATCACATATAGATATCCAAATTCTAATCTAAAAGGAAAACAATCATCGACTAATTCACTATTTTTTAACAACTAAAACCAAACATTTATTTAAAAAAAGGATAGAAGTATTTATTATGTATTTAGACTAGTTCTCATGTGTGCATGCAACTTCATTTTAAATGGTATGGTAAATTTTAATTGTAATTCATTTAGTAAAGATCATTTAGGATTAAGATGAGAACCATCATATACATAAAAATATAGGTTGAAAGTGTACATTATGATGATAGCATTCCTAAATCAGTCTGAATCATATTGCCAATTAAGAAAAATGAGACAGAAGGTAGTTATACATGCGTGAAAAAAAGAAAAGAAAAGAAAAGAAAAGAAAAGTAGAAGGTTACTCAATGAATGATATTGCTCATAGCAAAAATAATTTTAAAAAGCAAAAAGTGAAGTCAATAGTGCTTTTGGCTTAAAAACGTTAACTTCGCATGACATCTAATGTAACCTTATCATCAACTCAATCCTCATGTTCACGTAGTGGAGAAGATAAGGTCAAGTTCATTTAAAATATGTACATGCATTATAGGCCATATATGTACTAAATTTTCAGAAGGATCTACAGAATTGGTGACAATAGACATTATATTTTTTGTACATAGTGATGGATATGGATATAGATATAAGATTTCACAAGTTAGATATATCAAATAGCTATGGTTGTAAATGAAATAATTGGATAATTGTTACTAATCTACCTTAGTTATCGAACTTGAATTCAAATCTTCCTCGTATCATCTTCATTCAAAATGCATGATTGATTCCAATCTATGAACATTGTTGCTGCTGGCAAAATGAGAGGTTACTACCATGTGTCCATTAAAATGTTGTTATAGCAGGCCATCAATAAGTCTCAATTCCTAGAGAGAAAATTTATAACATCAAAGGAAATTTACAAATTTAATATCTTCCTTTTGTTGTGTACGGGTATTGAATTTTTTGCCCATTTCCAAAAAGAGATATTAGCAGTAAGTAATTCTATGTGGTAATTTTCATCAAATAAGCATAACGGTAATGCTTGTCCTTAGGGAAAATTATCAAAAAAAGTTATAACCTATTACACTTTTGTCAATTTGATCTAACCCTTTTAATTATACTAATTGAATTCTTAATTTTTTCACGCTTTGTCAATTGAATTCATCCAGTCAATTTTGGATGGAAATCGATGATATGGACGCCGACCTTTTATTTTTTTTTTTTCTTTTCTTATGTTTTCCTTCTTTTCTTTTTTTTTTAGTGGCCAGCGAGGGTTGTGGAGAATTCTTAATAATATTTTAATTTTTTTCAAAATTTTTATGTTATTGTGCCCAACCACCCTAGCCACCACAATAAAAAAAAAAAAAAAAAAAAAGAATAAAAAAGGAAAAGAGAAGAAAAGAAAAAGGCTAGTGCCTATATTAGTGATTTCTAGCCAAAATTGACCGAATAAACTCAAGTGATAAAATGTTGAAAAGGTTGAAGACTCAATTAATAAATTGAAAGATTTATAACTGAATTAATAAATTTTAATTGTTTGAAGACTTTTTTTTGATGAATTTTCCATCCTTATAATTTTTTCGATAGATCGGATTAGGATTGGAAAAAGAAACACATTTTTTTTTGTAATATTCGTCAACGTATCAACATCCTTCAAGTTTTTTCGAAAATGGGGAGATTTTGGAAAATTAGTACTTTTAATAAATTCATTTTCTTCTTTGCTACAAATACCGTTATATTACTTTGAGTTTTTGGAAAAATAGACTGCTAAGATATAAGTCCCATTAAAACCCCATAGATAAGTGATATAATATATTTGAATATACACTCTCTGATGAAGACAATACTGAGAGACACTTGCAGACACTACTGAGAGTGAGAGTAACACGTGAATAGACAAACTAGGAACTGCAAATTCAAAATGAATGTGTGGGCGAGGGGGAAGGAAAAGAAGAGAGGGAGAGAGGGAGAAAGAGAGACAGAAGGAAAGAAAAAGGGGAGGAGCTGCAGGGGATGGGAGGAGGGAAAAGAAAGAGAGAGAAAAAGTGGGGTGGATGGGGACTTGGCAGAAGAGGGGGAAAGGAAACGTAAGGGAGAGAAAAAAGAATGACAAAAATAGGATGCCACATTGATTGATGGGAATTGTACGAATGATCTGAAAGGGAGACTACTATGATTTGAACAAGGAATCTTATCACATCGGATCAAGCTCTTGACCATATTCAACCGACCCATTGATTCTTCACGACAGGTTGCTCTCATTCCCAGGAGAACAGCCCAAAAAAAAAAAAAAAAAAAAAATCTACCACTTGCCCTACTTCAACGCTAATAATAATCAAAGTCATCTTCGCAATCACCACGAAGCTCAGCCTTGTTTTCTTTCATATTTGCAACGAGGCGAAAGATACATGTGTTTGTATGCGACTAAAAGATATAAGTTAGCTCTCTAAACCTCGTCGAACAAGCATGTCCTCATCGTCGACCTCCATCATCAACCCAAGCCTTAGTGAGGAGCAATGGGTGAAGCACATCCGAGACGCCCTACATCACGGGATCGATATTGAGACCCCGGTTTCCGTCCACTGCGTGCCTGAATCTATCAGCTCCGCAAAGCCAGAGGCCTACGTCCCGCACCATGTTGCGCTGGGACCATACCACCACCTCCGGCCACAGCTCTACCAGACGGAGCACCCCAAGCTGGCCGCAGCCCGACGGGCACAGGCAGCGCTGAAGCTCCCGGCATTCGATCGGACGGCTGGTTTGCTCCAAGCGGAGGAGGCGAAGATTCGCGCAAGCTACCAGCTGCACCTGGAAGTCGGCACGGACACTCTGAAATGGATCATGACCATCGACAGCTTGTTCTTGCTCGACCTACTGTACAGATACAAGTCACCCAACATCGGAATCAAGGAAGACTCAATTTGGGATGATGACCCAGACTCCACCGTCAAAGACGTGATGATGGTGGAGAATCAAATTCCGACCTTTGTGCTCAGGAAAATAATGTTGCAGACCGAGAATTCGATGAACGAAGTGAGAGAAAATGAAGAAGATGAGTCCATAGATAGGAAGCTTGGGGAGATGTTGACGAGGTTCTGCGAAGGGATATCACCTCTCCGGCTGGAAATGTGCTTGCCGTCTGAAGCCATTCAGCGTAAGCATTTGCTCGATCTCCTTTACAATCTCATCTTGGGAACAACAGGCCCAGAAGCAGCACAGACGAAGAAGAAAGAGCTTAGAAGTTAGTTCTCATTCCCCATGCCTTGCGTTAGATGATATGGCCTCTTTCCTTCTACTTTTGTTGTATCCAAACATTAGAAAAGTGAATAAAAGTACCTTTTTATCAACAGGTGCAAGGTTTTGTCGTCTGATAGACATGTCATCGACGCAAACATCAAAAGTCACTGAGGCATGGAACGAGTTATCAAAATGCTCTTTCATGAAGAAGCTGAAAGTGCTGATCAAGCTCATCTTCAACATGGTATCAATACCAGCATCAAAAGTCACTGCAGCATGGAAGGAGTTATCGAAATTCTCTTTCATGAAGAAGCCGAAAGTGCCAATCGAGCTCATCTTCAAGATAATTCAAGTGGCAATGCAATTGATTCCCAGATGCTCCGAGTACCTTTCAAATGACCCTTTTCAAGAAATCGTTATGATCCCCACAGCGTCAAAGCTCCGCAGCGTCGGGATCAAACTAAGCTTGGCCACAGGAGGTATCAAAACCATTGCGTTTGATAAGAAAACCGCTACCTTGAAGCTTCCTCATATCGATCTGGATGCTACCACCGAAGTCCTGCTGCGAAACCTCGTGGCCTACGAAATGATATCGCAGAGGGGCTCCTTAATTCTGACACGATACACTGAGTTAATGTACGGCATTATCGACACCTCCGAGGATTTGAAGTTGCTGAGGGAAGCGTCCATTGTCTTGAACCGCCTGAACAGCGACAACAAGGTCGTGGAGCTCTTCAATGGAGTGATCAAATCCATAGGTTCCAAAAGCACTGCGTCGGAGCTGGACGAGACGATTCGAGACGTCAACGAGTACTACAACAGCACTCGAAAGGTCAAGGCTTATAATCTCATGAGGAAGTACGTCTACTCTTCTTGGAAGTTTCTCACTGTGGTCGCCACCGTCGTGCTCATTTTGCTCATGGTTCTGCAGACATTTTGCTCTGTATTGAGTTGTCCTCGGTTATTCAACAAAGCATTCAACAAAGCATGAGCATTTGTATTGTTCATTGTGATATCCCGAAATTTGGCCCTATTTCGAAATATATGAAATGGTTATTTCATCAACGCATTTATGATCATTTTACTCTGAATTGATTACTCACGAGTTAACTAATCTATTTGATGAAACCGTATAGGGTTAAAATGTGAAAGACTAGAGAATTCAATTAGAGATAAATCGCTTGACCATAAAGATTGACAAGGGTCAATACTATGTTGTTATAAATCAATTAACGAACGGATATAAATCGATTCAACGGAAGTACGTAGTCGGTTTGCGGGTGATTATGCATGATTACGATATTCGTGCAATGAACCGATTTTCTATTGATATTATATTTATGGTACGTAATTAAACTCTTGCGATTACATGACACTGAAGGTCGTCCATGATTTGAAGAGGTACAAATGTGGATTGAGAATTATCAACCACGAGTCAATCGCGCAAGAACCCCTAAAAGCCACCCATTAATTTATGTCGTACCCAAGGTTGCGTTTGATCGATTTTTAACCATGAAATTTAATTCGATTTCTCATATTGAACTTTCGAGGGTTTCGAGGATAAATTATTGGATGTTGCATCATCATTTGTCAAATTCATGATAAGTTCAAAATTTTCAGAAAAATGAATTATCGGATGGAAAATTGGAAGTCGAAAAGGAAAAATCGAACCCAATGGCAAGGTTGAAATTTTTGGACCAAAAAGGCTTGTATTCAAGAAATTGGAAATAAAATGAAATTGACAAATTGGAAATAAAAAATAATTGAGGGGACAAATTGTTAGGTTGAGAGGAAATTGTGGAGAGTGAGTGAAGGGGAAATCATGAAGATTTTAGAGAAAATTCTTCTTATTTTCTCTCTCTCACTTCCCCCCACTTCCTATCCCCTTGCTCAGCCGAACTCATCCCCCCACACTTTCTCCATTTGTTTTTATTTTTTTCAACTTCTCATTCTTGTTTTTCTTCCCTCATTTGCCGCAAGTCACGCCATTCCTCACCACCATGTGTTGCCGCCATTGTCCACCGCTTGACCACCCCACCGCCATCACCGAACCACCACCACCACCATGAGCCACCATCCTTGCCACGGCCCGCTCCCTGCCGCAAGCCACCATCGCTGGTTCACCACCGCCCAAGCCAAGCTTGGCCGTGGGTTTTGAGGAGCCACCACCACCATTGAGTTTTTGTTCAAGTCGTGAGCCTCATGTTTTCATCACCGTTGGACCACCGTCACCATGAGCTCGCCATCATTGAAAGAATTAGGGTGTTAATTACGTTTGGGGTGGTTAGTTTAATATTAATGACGTTTAATATTAGCTAATGTTGGTTTAAACTTAATTGTGATTAAAGATGGTTTAGATTAAATTGAAGTGTGATTAATTTAAATAATTACAATTATATTAATTAATCGTGGTTAGATTAATTAATTGAGTTTAGTTTAATTAATCATGATTTATTTAAAGAATCATAATTTATTTATTTAATCGTAATTATTTTATTTAACAATGATTAATTTTAATTAAGTATAGTTAGGTTAATTAATTGGGATTAGCCTAATTAATCACAATTAGCTTAATTAATTGCGATTAGTGTAATTAATGACATATTAGCCGTTAACTAAAATTTTATGCCCGTTTTTCAGGATGAAATTGTGCTTAATTTTGATCATTTGAGCATTATGATGCTATGTTATTGATTGTCCAATTATAGATTTTATTTATTACATCAAAAAAAAGAAAGGTTTAAGGATAAGAAAATAGAAAATTTTGATGTGTCAGGTTTGGACACCGAATTTTACGTGCTTAATAAAATAATGGGGTTTAAAAAAAAAGTGTGCAAAGTTTGACAGATTGGTTTTAAATAACTCAAACTTTACTAGCATGGAGAATTGAAAAAACTCGTCATTATTGTCTTCTTTTTTATCACTATGCAATTATTGATCAACATAGAGAACATTGGATAAATATTTTTCTATCTTTTCAATAACAGAAAAAAAATCATTTTTCAACCGAAAAAAACATGTATTAAATTGAAAAGTAAAAAATAAAATTAAAAGATCGTTATAAGTTTCTCACATGAAGTGTAAGAATGAGGTTGATTATTGCATGATAAGGACAATTAAGTTATTTTACCAAATGCACTATCTTAACAGAATGCGAATAGTCAATTTCTTCGTTTTGCCTTTTTGTCATCTTTCTTGGTCAATTTTACCTTTTTTCCTCTTTTCTTTACAATTAGGAAAATAAGTTTATAAGGGTTAATTAGAAAACACAAAAGTAAGACAAATGACACTTTGGCATAACTATATAATTATACAAATTCTAATCTAGAAAGAAAGCAATCATTGACTATTTCAATATTTTTTAATAACTAAAACCAAACATTTATTTAAAAAGGATTTAAGAATTTAATATGTATTTAGACTAGTTCTCATTTGTGCATGCAACTTCATTTAAAATGATATGGTAAATTATATTTGCTATTTTATTTAGTAAAGATTATTTGGGATTAAGATTAGGACCATCATATACATAAGATAAAATAAAAAAGGTTGAAAGTGTACATAATGACGATAGCATTCCTAAATCATTCTAAATCATATTGGCAATAAAGAAAAATGATATAGATGGCAGTTATATATGCATGAAAAAAAAAGTGGAAGTTTACTCAATGAATGATATTGCTTATAGCAAGCATAATTTTAAAAAGCAAAAAGTGTAATAAATAGTGCTTTTGACATTAAAATGTTGAACTTGGCATGACATCTAATGTAACCTTATCATCAACTCAATCCTCGCGTTGATGTAGTGGAGAAGATAAGGTCAAGTTCATGTAAAATATGTACATGCATTAGAGGCCATATATGTACTAAATTTTCGAAAGGATCTACAGAATCAGCGATAATAGACATAATATTTTTTTATACAAAGAGATAGATATGGAAAGTCTAGGAAACTTGGGATGCCAAAACTTAGCACAATAGCACAATGGGACACTTAAATGCCAAAAGTTAGGAAAGTGACACTTAAGTGTCAAAATCGGAGCAAAATGGATTAGTTAAGTGCTAATGGCGAGAAAATCCGACCAAAATGCTAACGTGGCAATTTTCCGACGAGCCAAGTATAAAACAACATGTTGTTTTGCACACTGATGTAGTTAGACAAGTGCAAAAACAATATTGTTTTATTGCCGACATGGGTAAATAATTAATATAAAATTAATTAAATTAAATCAACCCTTGCCACCATCGCCTCCTTGCTATCGTTGGGAAGGTGGGGGAAGAGTCAACCGAGGTCGCCGACCCTTGGCTAAGGGCCGGCAACCCCAACCAATCAGCAGCAAGGTCACGGCTCTCCCCCAAATCCGGCGTGGGTCATCGGCCCTCGCCCGATCAAGCCAAAGGCCACCGCCTATTGGGGATCGACTTGGCTAGTGATGGCTCTAGCCCGGCTGAGCGAGGTCTAGCAACCTTGCCAAATCTAGGGAAATGCCACGACTCTCGCCACAGATTTATGCAAGGGCTTACAGGCCCTTGCTATCAGTCCACTAGGGTCGTCGGCCTCTAGCCAAGGCTCGACAACCTCGGCCAACCCTCCCCCACCTTTCTGGCGACAGTGAGGCGGCGGCGGTAGTGAAGGTTGAGCTCTCGACCGCCAGCTATTGTTTATCTTCCTCCTTCCCTTTTTTTTTTAAAGATTTGATTTAATTAATTTTTATATTAAAATTCAAATAGTGCCAAAACAACATCGTTTTTGTGTTTCTTTAATAAGTTAGCTTTTCAACGGGCTACGTAAGTAAGTAAAATTAATAAAAAATTGCCACGTAAGATTTCCAGCGGGTTTACCTAGATGTGACATTCAATTGTTTCATTTTAAAAAAAAAAGTGACACTTAAATGTCACTTTTATAACTTTTGGCATTTAAGTATCTATTTGTGCCAAGTTTTGATATTTAAGGTGTTTTTTACCTAGATATGATTATAGATATAATTCTACGAGTTAGACATAGCAAATAGCTATGGTCATAAATTAAATAATCAGATAATTGTTACCAATCTACCTTAGTTATTGAACTTAAATTTAAATCCTCCTCGTATCATATTCATTCAAAATGTATGATTGATTCCAATCTATGAACGTTTTTGCCGCTGGCAAAATATGGTGGTATTATCATGTGTCCATTAATATAGCAGGCCATCAATAAGTCTCAATGCTTGGAGAGCAAATTTGTAAACATCAAAGGAAATTTAGAAATTTAGTATCTTCCTTTTGTTGTGTCCGTGTGTTGAATTTTTTGCCATTGCCAAAAAGAGATATTAGCAGTAAGTAATTCTATGTGGTAATTTTCATCAAATAAGCATAACAGATAATGCTCGTCCTTAGATCATATTTAGACCGATGTGTGTGTGCTGTCATTTGATTATATCCCAAATGCATAAATGCGTTGTAATAGGGAAGTTACTTTAAATAAGATGAATTCATTGGACTTGGAATATCTATCTTTTTTTCTCAAATTAAAAAAGCGATGCGTGATAATTAGGGGTGTGCATGGTCCGGGCGGGCGGTTCCTGACCTAGAACCGGGAACCGCCCGCTAAGGACCGGTTCCAAAAAATTGGAACCGGGATCCACCCATTTGTTGTGTGGATCCACCCGGGAACTAGACCGCCGGTCCGGTCCGGTTTCCGGGTGGATCCATGGAACCGATTTTGACGTGAAAATTTTTTGGTTTTCAACAAAAAAACAATTACGTGACATCAAAGCAAGCCAAAGAAAGAAAAATCAAATTTAAGTACGTGGAACAAAGATTCATTTGTTGTAATTATAAATGTATCTTGTAGATAAAAAAACGCGCGAGATGGAATGCAACATTCTCCCATTTCCTACTTGCAAATAACCATAGATGGTTAAATTTTCTTTGACCAAAGGTAAAGGTTCCCTAGAGAGTGAGATGAGATGTAGAGTTTCTCTTAGTAATTTTTTTTTTTTAATATTAAAAAGGTCCCGGTCCGGTCGAGTGGGCGGATCCGCCCACGGAACCGGGAACCGGACCGGTACCCACTGGTTCCAATAAAAAGAACCAGGAACCGGACCGGTTCCCTCAAGACCCGCCGGTTCCAGCGGTTCCGGTCCGGTTTCGGCGATCCAGCGAGATCTCGGGTATTTTGCACACCCCTAGTGATAATTAAAGAATTCTTCTTTTTAAATTTTTTTCCTAAATAGGAAACATTTTCTTTGTGGACTTTCCTTAACATCAAAACAAAAGGGTTTTGTCGGGATCGGATTCTAAACATCCTGATGATCTTCGAATGAAAAAGAAAAAAAAAAAAAGAAGGTAAACCCCATCCGTCAATTTTAAAGCATTTAAGTTTCCGTGCCTAATGATATTTTTTTAAGAGCCACGAAAAAGCGTAAGAAACTATGATCAGGAGAAGGAGCACATTTTTCGATAATTAATTGGACTTTCGATAAAATTAAATTCAGCATAATTCTTTATTCCCTTTTTAGTATTTGCTATACAATTTCAGGACTAGAGACTCTCAAACCATCTGCCTAACTTTCTTGGTTTTTTCCTCACCTAATTAGCGCAGCACTATCAAGTTCGTCACCACATTTCTACAGGCACGTGCACGTCATGCGTCATGCGTCATGCTTTTTATGTAAGTTCCTTCTTGTTGCGTCCTTTTCCAGCCTGTCCAAATTGCCTTCTTGTCTCTTTTGGATCCGGTTCTGTGTCCCTTCTACAACATATCTACCATGCCAATATCAAACAACTTCTCGACATTCTCGTACTTAGATTACTACCATGAGGCATTGTAACGTTGTGTGATACACTCAGAATACCATAAAAGCGTCATTTTTGAATAAACAATTTGAATAATACGCATGTAATTTTGGTGTATGTTAGCTTACACCATGACATACTCAAATAGGGAGAATTACCCAATTAATCTTAAATTTATTGTATGAATGTGAATTCAATTTTAAACTTTCAATTCTTGACAAATTAATCCTAAATCTTTTTTGCTCGAAATTCCAATATAATCTTCCGATCAATTTTCGTTGCAAATTGCTAATGTGATTGTCTAATCATATTTGGTTGTTCTATTGGCACATGGCTATGTTATCAAATTCCGGCGAAAATTAGCCAAAAAGACTATATTGGGATTGTAAAAATGTTTAAGACTAAAACAAGAAAATTTAAAAATTTTGTATCGAATTGACATACGTATAATAGATTGAAGACTTATCGAACTCCTTGAATATAATACTAAAGTCTCTCCTACTTTAAGACTATGATGTGTACAAAAGATTCAAAAAAAGAAAGGGCTCTCCTTTAAAAGGCAAAGAGAAGTTATTCAAATTCAAACATAACTATTATACCCCACTAAGCTGGTATAAATTACTATACCTCGACCCGACTATTCTCTCTCAAAATCCATGGCGGGGCAGCGGTGGCGAGCTTGCTCATGACGATTAATAGCCATGGTTCAAATCAAATGTTTTTGCCATGGGTATGGAACTTCTATGGTAGCGCTCAAGGGAGTCACCGACGTTGGTCGCCCATTACCACCATTTTACTGATTGAAAAGCTAAAATCGTAACGAAACATGGAAATTTCACAAAGTGGAGTGTTGGATGGAGAAAGTGAAATGAGAAGAGATAGGCATGAGAAACGCGACAGTATATGGCCTGTTTCGGGAGAAAAAATCGGTTTAAAATGTTTACACGGAGGGGTTTCGAATAGTTTGCATCTTGTAAAGATACTTCTGTAAATCTTTCCGCCCTTTTCCTACTAATTATCTAATGGCTAGTGCAAATTGCAAGTTAGTTATCAAACTAGCCACAAGATGAAAAGAGTAATTTTTTTTTTTTTAAATTGAACATGTAAATAGAGCCAATATGTGTATATCTGTACATACGTATGCAAATATCTAACATAGGACACAGATTGCATTTATGAGCATGCTTATTGTCGAACAATATCAGGCTTACCCAGCAGCATCGTGATTCTAGTGATTTTATTAGCGGTTAGTGTAGGGTCATTCCCGGGCCACTGAAGCCCGATTGCCGGCCATTTTTCAGCCCGGGAACGAACTGGATGTCCACCGCGCAGACCGCTTTCTTGATCCAATTTATTCCCAGCCACAAGCAAACCTAATCATGCCATTCACCTTTCTATCTCCCTATTGGATTTACATGTCGGTCGAACATTAATTTCAACTATTCTCTCTCGTTACGAAATTGGCAAAGCATTTACGCGCACTTGTTTCATTGGTAAAGAACATCTTCCTCAGCTGGACTTTGGTTCATGTGGACAGTACTGCCTGCAAAATTTCAGTGTGTTGGATCCTTCCAAGGTGAAGAGTAGACAAGGCAAATTAACTATTGAAAACCTACTACAATTGGGAAGAGCTTATGTATGGTACTGAAGTGATTAGCTACCTACTCAAAATGCGTGATCAATTTCAATCTATGAATGCTGTTGCCGCTGGCAAAATGTGGGGTTACTACCATTTGTGCATTAAAATGCTGATATAGCAGGCCATCAATAAGTCTCCATTCCTGGAGAGAAAATTTACAACATCAAAGGAAATTAACAAATTTAATATCTTCCTATTGTTGTGTACGGGTATTGAATTTTTTGCCCATTGCTAAAGAGATATTAGCAGTAAGTAATTCCGTGTGGTAACTTTCGTCAAATAAGCATAATGGATGATGCTTGTCCTTGGGGAAAATTATCAAAAAAGTTATAACCTCTTACACTTTTTATCAATTTAATCTAACCCTTTTAACGATACCAATTGAATCATTAATTTTTTCACGTTTTATCATCAAATTTATCCATCACTTTTGAGCAAAAATTGATGATATGGATGCCAACCTTTTCTTTTTCATTTTTTTCTTTTCTTATCTTTTCCTTCTTTTCTTTTTTTTTTTTTTTTTAGTGGCTAGCAAGGGTTGTGGAGAATTCTTAATAATATATATTTTTAAAATTATATTTTTCATTTGCTTCTCTTTTTCTTCTTTACTTTTTATTTTATTGTGCCTGGCCACCCTCGCTGCCATGATAAAAAAAGAATATAAAAAAGAAAAGGAGAAGAAAAGAAAAGGCCAATGTTTATATTAATGAATTCTGGCCAAAATTGGCTAAATGAATTCATGTGGCAAAAACTCGAAAAGGTTGAAAATTCAATTAATATAATTGAAAGATATATGATTGAATTGATAAAATTTTAATAGGTTGAAGACTTTATTGATGATTTTTCCCATCCTTATAATTGTTCGACAGATCGGATTAGGAGGGAAAATAAACACATTTTTTTTTTGGTAATATTCGTCAACATATCAACATCCTTCAAGTTTTTTTGAAAATGGGGAGATTTTGGAAAGGTGCTGCTTTTAATAAACTCATTTTCTTCTTTGCCATAAATACCGTTATATTATTTTGAGTCAATTTAACATAGAGTATGTCATCGTTAACCTCTTTTGAGATTCTTGCTTGTATTTTATGTAAGCTAAAGTTGTTCACGCAGACCTTTTCTACATTTTATTTTTTTATCTTTTGCATATATTATGTGGATGAGGACATTTTCTATCTTTTGTGGGATGGTTGCAGCCTTATGGTTTGGCAGATTGATTTAATCAACATACTTATTTGGCTTGTTTTCTTTTTTCAAAATTTCAGGGCATATCAATATCGAGTCAAGTGGTCAGGCTAGCACCAAATTTGCCTGATCCATATGATACATTAGGAAGGATTTATGATGTTTTTGGCAATGACAAAAAAGCAGTGGACTTTTACATGATTGCTGCACATCTTAAGCCGAAAGATTCTTCAATGTGGAAGTGTCCTTTCACCCGGTCCTTGTAAGCTTTTGGTCGTCACTATTTTCATCAATTCATTGCATAGTAGGGCTTGTACCTGGTCAGTATACTTATGTATATGAGTACATCTGTTGAAGTTCTTTGCTGATGCTGGGATGGAAACTTAGACTTAAATATTTTTAGGCTAACTAGGCGTTATGGGCAACATTTAAGTTTCCTTTCAAAACAAAGATAATATATTGATTTGTAAAAGATTATTAAAATTTGGGGTAACTTTGCATGCTGGTATTTATAAGCTTTTGAAGATTTTGGGTGTCGAAAGCCCAAAAAAAAAAAAAAAAACAAAAGGTTGCCTATCTAGTGTTAAAACTAAAAACAATGCAATAATTTAAAGGCCAGCAAAAACGCAATTAATTATTGGAGTGGCAATTTTTTCCAAGCTCGGGGATTCAAAAGATTGGTAGGGGAATGTTTTACCTTAGAGGTAAGTAATGCGGTGGAAGGGGTGGTTAAAGTGAACACAATGGTGTTGGCTTGACTAGTGCAACCATTGGTGAGAAGTCAATTGGATGAAAATATTGTCATTCAGAAAAGCCGAATACAATTTTTTTATTGGCATCAAATTTTGATGTATGTCTGAAAGTGCTTATGACGTGATTTGATTTGACGCCTCATGTACCTAGTGACTTTGAGAACAATCGACCTCTGTTATCTATAAATCTGTGTGCCTTTAGGGTCTCTGTCGTAATTTTTTGCTTTAATTGTGGTGTTATTGATTTCCTGCTCTTCTGTACACAGAGAACAAGGAAACAATGGTCAGGCAAAGTATTGCCTCTCTAAAGCCATCACAGCAGACCCAAAAGATGTTTCTCTACTGTTTCACCAAGCATCACTGCATTCAAACCTTGGAGATTATCAAAAGGCTGCGGAGTTGTTTGAACAGATACAAATGATATGTCCTGAGGATGTTGAAGCTCTCCAAACTGGGGCAAAGGTTTCTAACCTGTCTCAGATGAGACATTTCTCATAAGATAAATTCTTGATTCATGTGCCTGGAAATAGACTCGTTAATTGTAACGAACCCTTGTCGGTTATTAAAATAATAGGTATTTTAGTATCTATCTTTTGGGCTTGGATTTTGTTTGGTTAATTTGTATGGTTGTTTTTACTTTCCGGTGCTAATTTGATGGTTTTTGTACTTTATGAAAGTCAGGCTTCCTGGGCTGTATTTACATGGTGATGGATGGTTAGTTTGTGCGTCGGTGTGCATCTAGGGCATGCATCTTGTGCAGGTTGGAGTAGAAAACTTATAGCTTGTTAATTCAAGGGCAATTGTGACTTTCTACTCGAGGGTGAGGATAGGTTGTATGTGTAAGGTACTTTTCAAAATATCATGCAGAGTTGCGCGAGTTGCACAATTTGCACGATATGCAAGTCTGATGTTTGCAATAGTTGGTCCAGGATCTAAACTTTCCATCCTTTCATTGAGGAGGTTAGTTCGTGGTGAAGACTAAACTCAAAAAGTTTTTGGTACAACCATCACATAAGGAAACTGTTTCTGGGATATATGTATGGTTCGATTAGAGTGGGGATCTAGTTTTCTGTACATTTTGCTTCACATTGTGCTGATTTCCTTTACTCATGAATTTAATATCAGATGTTATAATAGAAGAGGTCTCCTAGTAGGTTTTTCTCTCACTATCTGGTTGTTTCTTGAAGCTTGGAGTAGCATTTGCGGTAGGTATAGTTACTTGCTAGTGTTTCCCAGGTGATGAGAGTTTGTTGGTCAATGACCATCTTGCTCCTTTCCATTGAGAGTCACTGCTGACGTCGAGTCTTCTTCCTAGAAAGCATTCTATTTTCTTTAGACAAATATCTAGACAGTGTTTATGAACACTTCTGTTTAAGCTTTAATTTGTTCACCAAATAAGTCTTGACCAAATTGTTGATTTTTTAGCAAATTTATGGTGGGATAATGGCCATAGAATACAAGATGAAGTAAGCGTCAGATAGTGTCACTCCCTGTATGATTACAATTACGATGAATAATTATTTATCAACTTTTGTTTATTTTATGCCTTCTATAAAATCTGTTATGCACGCGGTGTCTCGCTAATATTCTGTGAGGTTGTGCTTTTGGGGAACATTGTTCTTATGTAGACATATGTTTTCTAGAAATGTAACAGTTTCTTACTTTACTTTTCAGTTGTACCTTAGATGTGGCCAGCTTGAGCATGCTATCAGCATTTTGGTTGAATATGTAAACAGTTATCCATCTGAAGCTGATTTGAGCGTGGTTGATCTGCTAGCCACGATATACATGGAAAGTAAGGCATATGATAAAGCTATTCAGCTTTTTCATTCTCATAGCCAGAAAAAGCCACTCCCTGCAAATTTGGTTATGAAAGAAGGAATTTGTCATCTTCATCTCGGAAATTCAGAGAAGGCAGAGGTGCAATGGCTATTGCTTTTTTTCTTTTTTCTTTTTTCTTTTGTCTATTTTTGGGTAATCCTATTACAGTTGCGGGGTTTGCTATCTCTACAACAGATGCTCATTTCTTGCTTACATTAATGCCAAAGGCCTGTGCTGATCAAATGTTATCATTGTGCTTGTTCTAATATTGTGTCGTTTATGATATTCAAATATTCGAGTTCTCTCAAGCTACGTCTGTTCCACTGCCTTTTTGACTTGCGCTTCTACCATATAAATGAGTTTTTCTTGGAGCATGTTGACGCCGCCGTTGTTTGCAGTATTCAAACATCCTTGGACCTAATGGATTTAAATTTGGTCTGATATAAGCCTGATGAAGGGTGCTTAAAGATGATGGATTGGATGCTGTCATTTTTGTACTTTGGGACTTAGCAGAAGAGGGGGGAAGGAAACGTGAGGGAGAAAGAGGAGAGAGAGAAGAAGCAGACAAAAAGAGGATGTCACGTTAATTAATTGAACAAGGACTCTTACCACATCGGACCAAGTTCTTGACCATTCAGCCGACCCCTTGATTCTTCAAGACAGTTTCTTGTGTGTGTGTGTTGGGGGTTGGGGGGGGGAGAAGAGAGAAGGAAAGAAAAAGGGGCAGGGGCTGCAGGGGATGGCGAGAGGGAGGAGAGAAACGAAAGATGAAAAAGGAGGGTGGATGGGACATGGCAGAAGAGGAGGGACGGAAACGTGAGGGAGAAAGAGGAGAGAGAGAAGAAGACAAAAAGAGGATGTTACATTAATTGATGGAAATTGTACGGATGATCTGAATGGGATATCGCTGTGATTTGAACAAGGAATCTTACCACATGGGACCAAGCTCTTGACCATCAGTCGACCCCTTGATTCTTCAAGACAGTTGGTCTCATTCCCAGGAGAACAGCCCAAAAAAAAAAAAAAAAGAAAAAAAATCTACCACTTGCCCTACTTCAACTCTACTAATATTTAAAATCATCTTCGCAATCACCACGAAGCTCAGCCTTGTTTACTTTCATATTTGCAACGGGGCGAAAGATCCATGTGTTTGTATCCGAAGTACAAGCATTTTTGGTTGATCCCAAGTGTACTCGACTTAGGTTGCGAAAAGTATATAAATAAGAAGGAAATGAAGTTGCTTGGTTTTATCTTCCTGCGTGCATTCTTCGAATTTCATATGTCCTAGATTATTATTGGTCTAAATACGCCTCTGCTTGCTTAAAAATTGGAAAGAATTGGAAAACCACATTAGCTACCAGGGGCGTCACATATAGATATCCAAATTCTAATCTAAAAGGAAAACAATCATTGACTAATTCACTACTTTTTAACAACTAAAACCAAACATTTATTTAAAAAAGGATAGAAGCATTTATTATGTATTTAGACTAGTTCTCATGTGTGCATGCAACTTCATTTTAAATGGTATGGTAAATTTTAATTGTAATTCATTTAGTAAAGATCATTTAGGATTAAGATGAGAACCATCATATACATAAAAAAATATAGGTTGAAAGTGTACATTATGATGATAGCATTCCTAAATCAGTCTAAATCATATTGCCAATTAAGAAAAATGAGACAGAAGGTAGTTATACATGCGTGAAAAAAAGAAAAGAAAAGTAGAAGGTTACTCAATGAATGATATTGCTCATAGCAAAAATAATTTTAAAAAGCAAAAAGTGTAGTCAACAGTGCTTTTGGCTTAAAAACGTTAACTTCGCATGACATCTAATGTAACCTTATCATCAACTCAATCCTCATGTTCACGTAGTGGAGAAGATAAGGTCAAGTTCATTTAAAATATGTACATGCATTATAGGCCATATATGTACTAAATTTTTAGAAGGATCTACAGAATTGGCGACAATAGACATTATATTTTTTGTACATAGCGATGGATATGGATATAGATATAAGATTTCACGAGTTAGATATAGCAAATGGCTATGGCTGTAAATGAAATAATTGGATAATTGTTACTAATCTATCTTAGTTATCGAACTTGAATTTAAATCTTCCTTGTATCATCTTCATTCATAGTGCATGATTAATTCCAATCTATGAACATTGTTGCTGCTGGCAAAATGTGAGGTTGCTACCATGTGTGCATTAAAATGCTGTTATAGCAGGGCATCAATAAGTCTCAATTCTGGAGAGAAAATTCATAACATAAAAGGAAATTTACAAATTTAATATCTTCCTTTTGTTGTGTACGGGTATTGAATTTTTTGCCCATTGCCAAAAAGAGATATTAGCAGTAAGTAATTCTATGTTGTAATTTTCATCAAATAAGCATAACGGTAATGCTTGTCCTTAAGGAAAATTATCAAAAAAGTTATAACCTATTACATTTTTGTCAATTTGATCAACCCTTTTAATTATACTAATTGAATTCTTAATTTTTTATGCTTTGTCAATTGAATTCATCCAGTCAATTTTGGATAGAAATTGATGATATGGATGTCAACCTTTTCTTTTTCATTTTTTCTTTTTTCATGTTTTCCTTCTTTTCTTTTCTTTTCTTTTCTTTTCTTTTCTTTTCTTTTCTTTTCTTTTTTAGTGGCCACGAGGGTTGTGGAGAATTCTTAATAATATTTTAATTTTTTTCAAAATTTTTATATTATTGTGCCCAACCACCCTTGCCGCCACAATAAAAAAGGAAAATAAAAAGGAAAGAGAAGAAAAGAAAAAGGCTAGTGCCTATATTAGTGATTTCGATCAAAATTGACCGAATAAACTCAAGTGGCAAAAACTTGAAAAGGTTGAAGACTCAATTAATAAATTGAAATATTTATAAATGAATTAATAAATTTTAATAGTTTGAAGACTTTTTTTTTTATGATTTTTCCCATCCTTATAATTTTTCGATAGATCGGATTAGGAGGGGAAAAAGAAACACATTTTCTTTTTGTAATATTTGTCAACATATCAACATCCTTCAAGTTTTTTCGAAAATGGGGAGATTTTGGAAAGTTAGTACTTTTAATAAACTCATTTTCTTCTTTGCTACAAATACCATTATATTACTTTGAGTTTTTGGAAAGATAGACTACTTAGATATAAGTCCCATTAAAACCCCATAGACAAGCAATATAATATATTTGAATATCCACTCTCAAATGTAGATTGTACTGAGAGTCACTTGCAGACAGTACTGAGAGTGACACGTGAATTGACAAATTAGGAACTGCAAATTCGAAATGAATATGGGGGCGGGGGGAAGGAAAAGAAGAGAGGGAGAGAGGGAGAAAGAGAGAAGAAAAGAAAAAGGGGAGGAGCTGCAGGGGACAGGAGGAGAGAAAAGAAAGAGAGAAAAAAGGGGGCGGCGCCGGGGGGGGGGGGGGCGGCGGGTGGGGCTGGATGGGGACTTGGCAGAAGAGGGGGAAAAGGAAACGTAAGGGTGAGAAAAAAGAAGACAAAAAAGGATGCCACATTGATTGATGGAAATCGTACGAATGACTGCTTGGGAGACCACTGTAATTTAAGCAAGGAATCTTATCACATTGGACCAAGCTCTTGACCATTCAAGCGACCTATTGATTCTTCAAGACAGGTTGCTCTCATTCCCTAGAGAGCAGCCCCTACCACTTGCCCCACTTCAACGCTAATAATAATCAAAGTCATCTTCGCAATCACCACGAAGCTCAGCCTTGCTTTCTTTCATATTTGCAACGAAGCGAAAGATACATGTGTTTGTATGCGACTAAAAGATATAAGTTAGCTCTCTAAACCTCGTCGAACAAGCATGTCCTCATCGTCGACCTCCATCATCAACCCAAGCCTTAGTGAGGAGCAATGGGTGAAGCACATCCGAGACACCCTACATCACGGGATCGATATTGAGACCCCGGTTTCCGTCCACTGCGTGCCTAAATTTATCAGCTCCGCAAAGCCGGAGGCCTACGTCCCGCACCATGTTGCGCTGGGACCATACCACCACCTCCGGCCACAGCTCTACCAGACGGAGCACTCCAAGCTGGCCGCAGCCCGGCGGACGCAGGCAGCGCTGAAACTCCCGGCATTCGATCGGACGGCTGGTTTGCTCCAAGCGGAGGAGGCGAAGATTCGCGCAAGCTACCAGCTGCACCTGGAAGTCGGCACGGACACTCTGAAATGGATCATGACCATCGACAGCTTGTTCTTGCTCGACCTACTGTACAGATACAAGTCACCCAATATCGGGATCAAGGAAGACTCAATTTGGGATGATGACCCAGACTCCACCGTCAAAGACGTGATGATGGTGGAGAATCAAATTCCGACCTTTGTGCTCAGGAAAATAATGTTGCAGACCGAGAATTCGATGAACGAAGTGAGAGAAAATGAAGAAGATGAGTCCATAGATAGGAAGCTTGGGGAGATGTTGACGAGGTTCTGCGAAGGGATATCACCTCTCCGGCTGGAAATGTGCTTGCCGTCTGAAGCCATTCAGCGTAAGCATTTGCTGGATCTCCTTTACAATCTCATCTTGGGAACAACAGGCCCAGAAGCAGCACAGACGAAGAAGAATGAGCTTAGAAGTAAGTTCTCATTCCCCATGCCATGCGTTAGATGATATGGCCTCTTTCCTCATTCTTTTGTTGTATCCAAACATTAGAAAAGTGAATAAAAGTACCTTTTTATCAACAGGTGCAAGGTTTTTCCGTCTGATAGACATGTTATCGACGCAAGCATCAAAAGTCACTAAGGCATGGAACAAGTTATCGAAATGCTCTTTCATGAAGAAGCTGAAAGTGCTGATCAAGCTCTTCTTCAAGATGGTATCGATACTAGCATCAATAGTCACTGCAGCATGGAACGAGTTATCGAAATTCTCTTTCATGAAGGAGCTGAAAGAGCGAATCGAGCTCATTTTCAAGATAATTCAAGTGGCAATGCAATTGATTCCCAGATGCTCCGAGTACCCTCCGAATGACCCTTTTCAAGAATTCGTTATGATCCCCACAGCGTCAAAGCTCTACAGCATCGGGATCAAAATAAGCTTGGCCACAGGAGGTATCAAAACCATTGCGTTCGATAAGAAAACCGCTACCTTGAAGCTCCCTCAAATCGATCTGGATGCTACCACCGAAGTCCTGCTGCGAAACCTCGTGGCCTACGAAATGATATCGCAGAGGGGCTCCTTAATTCTGACACGATACACTGAGTTAATGTACGGCATTATCGACACCTCCGAGGATTTGAAGTTGCTGAGGGAAGCGTCCATTGTCTTGAACCGCCTGAACAGCGACAAAAAGGTCTTGGACCTCTTCAATGGAGTGATCAAATCCATAGGTTCCAAAAGCACTGCGTCGGAGCTGGACGAGACAATTCGAGACGTCAACGAGTACTACAACAGCACTCGAAAGGTCAAGGCTTATAATCTCATGAGGAAGTACGTCTACTCTTCTTGGAAGTTTCTCACTGTGGTCGCCACCGTCGTGTTCATTTTGCTCATGGTTCTGCAGACAGTTTGCAATGTATTGGATTGTCGTAAAGTTATTTAACACCGCATGAGCATTTGTATTGTTCATCGTGATATCCCGAAATTTGACCCTATTTCAAAATATATGAAATGGTTATTTCATTAACGTACTTATGATTATTTTACTCTAAATTAATTACTCACGAGTTAATTAATCTATTAGGTAATGCCATATAGGGTTAAAATGTGAAAGACTAGAAAATTCAATTAGGGATAAATCGCTTGACTATAAAGATTGACAAGGGTCAATACTACGCTATTATAAATCAATTAACGAACGGATGTAACTCGATTCAATGGAAGTACGTAGTCGGTTTGCAAGTGATTCTGCATGATTACGATATTTGTGTCGAATGACAATGAACTGTTGATATTATATTTATGGTACGTAATTGAACTCTCGTGATTATATAACAACCGAAGGTTGTCCACGATTTGAAGAGGCACAAACGTAGATCGCGAATTATCGACCACAGGTCAACCACCCGAGAACCCCTAAGAGCCACCTAATAATTTATGTCGTACCCAAGGTTGCATTCAGTCGATTTTTAACCATGAAATTTAATTCAATTTCGCATATCAAACTTTCAAGGGTTTCTAGGATAAATTATTGGACGTCGCACCATTGTTTGTCGAATTCATGACAAGTTCGAAATTTTTGGAAAAAGGAATTATCAGACATAAAATTGGAAGTCATAAAGGAAAAATCAAACCCAATGGCAAGTGTTAACACCTAAATTTTGGGCAACTCATTTAGTTATTTATGACACAAAAATCAAACCCAATGGCAAGTGTTAACACCTAAAAAAAATTGCATAGCATATAATTTTAGGTGCATTTATTTTGCATTTACATTGAAATGGTGATAGATGGGTTTGACTTGGTGGTTCTAAATTTTAATTTGGCAAGCCCGTGAAGAGAGCAAATTGGCCAAAGTCCGTATCCTTAAGGAGATTTTACGGACTCATCTTCGCGAGATTTCAAATTTGAAGAAATCCTATTGCAATTTTGAAAATTGGTGGAGAATATTCATTTTTGTAAAGAAATATTACGCTCAAGGGGTTATAGACGTTTTTCGTGCATATTAAAAAGGGATGAAATATTCCACAAAGGCTATATTTGTTTTGCCTGTAAAATGGTTGTGTACGGAGGTCGATGAGGGGATCCTTTTTCAAGGGTTTGGTTTTCGAAGTCAAAAAATTCGAAAAACAAAAACAGAGAGAAAAGCTTTCGGTGTTCTTTTTTAGGGAAAAGAAAAGTCAGCACAGTGGGGGGAAGAAAAGCTGAAAAAAAAAAAAAAAGGGAAAAACGTGACTGTTCATCTTCTTCACGGGTTCCCTCCGCCGGTCACAACTGCTGACCGCTGCGCCCGCGCTGCTGCGGCTGCATCCCCGCGCCACCGCCGCTCCGCCAGTCGCCGGAGTTCCCCCTCGCCGTGCCAGAGCCACCGCCGCAGCGACCTGCAGCAGATCTCGAGTTCCCTGCTGTCCGACGCTGGTCACCCCGTGCGAACACCACCACGACTCCGCCCTCAGCCCGTCACCAGGCGCCTCTGCCCGAACGCCGTCGCTACGCCTTCGAAGCCTGTGACCTACTGTTCGTCAGCCTTGCACCAGCAACCTCCAGCGACTCCGAGCTGCTCCGGCCCCCAGCGACTCCGAGTTGCCAGCGCCGCCGGTCCAGCCTTACCGGAGCCCCGACGCTCGTCGCCGCCCCTCACCGGAACGTCGGCGACCCATCAAACCCGACGAACCACCACGAGCGGCCAAGCATGGCTGGAAAGCAAAAGCTAAAAAAAAAAAAAGGAGAAAATCAAATTAGGTAGTTTTTTTTTTTCTATTTACTTTATTTTGTTATTTTGTTATTTTATTTTATTTTATTTTATTTTATTTCTTTGTTTTTTAGTAGAATTACTCTTAAATGTAATATTGAGATTTCCCTATACGAAATAGCCTGTTAAATTAGGGATTGATAATCCGATTTTCGCGATCAAAGTCCGACTTGCAATCACCTGAAAAATTGACAATCCAATCTCATGCCTAAGATTTAATTCGTGATTTATTTAAAATCAACCATATGGTTCATCAATTTTTTAGATATTGTCGCAACCTAATTTTCGGGTGCATCACCTAGACTTTAGGTTAATGAACTGCTAAGCTTAGACTAAACTCGGGTCCTCCCAAGCATATACTAATTCACGACTTAATGTTTAAATATTTAGCCACTAATTAGTTTACAGAAGTCGATTAAACACATAAGTAAAATAACAGGATAATTATTTTACTCATACGAATCAAAGACTAAGGGTCTAGGGACTTAGTTATACTAGATTTCTCTAATACCCTTTCGGTACTATTCATTTTTTTAATTTTGAAAAATGTTTGACAAGCAATTTGAATTAATTTTAATTCACTCCCTAACATGTGAGGCGATCAAACCACTAATTTAACACTCAGATAAAGTAGTAAATAAACTGCAAAATTTATCTTAAAGTAATGAAACATTTACAATGTTAAATCATAATTCACATCAACAGCCATAGATATGATTTCTAATTAACAAGCAATTTCTTTTTTTATTTTCACTTAATTAATGAAAATCATGCAATATGCAATGCATGTTACTAATTTAATATGGAATGGTATGACATAGCAAAGATAGCCTAAGCTATATGACATGAGTAAAAGAAATGCAATAATTAAATATGCAATTTAAATTAATCTAATGACTTAACTCTAATGGAGAGTAATTTCTAATTAAATAGACCTAACAATAATCACTAATGACGTGCACTTTCATGATCCTAATTCTATATGACATGGGCATTTTTATTTTTCTAGCAAAAACATGCAATCCTAATATGCAATAACATGCAAAGAATATCATAATTCTACATGGCGTACATCATGCAAGCTAATATGCATATTATATATCATGCAATATTTAGCAAATGAACTAATCTAATGACGGGAAAATGTTAATGTCACTATGCTAATATATTAAATGCAATCTTAAATGAATTTATTTTAATGACATGTGAGATGCAATTCTTATTTGAACTTATCACTACATGTATGCAATCTAATTTATATAGTCCTAAATGTGCATGCGCTACGTGATATGACATGGTACATCTATATGCATGTTCTTTTTATGATTTTTTTTAATGATGATCCATTTTTAATATATGCAACCTACACCAAATAATGATGACATAAAATGGGATTAATTATGAACTAACCCATTAACCAACTAAGCAAGAGACCTTTGTGTTTTTACTCTTTTTTTCAAAATAACTTAATAATTCTTATTAAAAAGAAAGCAACCTAATGATGCAATTAAATAAAGCTACACAATGGGGCTACTAAAACATTAAACTATGAGTTGCTAATTAAAGCGCACCATATTATGAAATCTATATGACCTAAATAACATTTTTTAGTTTTGGTTTTATTAAAGGAAATTTGTCTTAATTCTATATGAATCTTAAAAAAAAAAAAATGCGTTGCTTTAAACATGAAATGTGCATGGCCCTAAGTACCTAAGTTTTAGATATGCCATAATTAGACTAATAAACAAATTCTAATTAAATAAACCTATTATGCAAATTAATTAACATGCACTTAATATTTTTGTATTTTTCTTAATAAAATTCGGAATTAATAAAAAATAATTTTCTAATTTATTTTAGTGATTAATTTCACTTAAACCCTATCCTATCTTGAAAAACTATTTCTAGAAAAATGAGATAATTAAAATGTGCAAACATTACCTAAAACCCTATTTACATAGAAAATTATTTAGATCTAACCCTAAACTATTTTAAAACAAAAATTATCTACGAAGCAATTCTAAAAACATAATCCTAAAGAAAATCTAATTACCTAATCTTACATATTTGATTTACTAAACCTATATGCTTATGCAGGATTTTGACTTTTTGATTTTTTTCGATTGTTTTTAGTTTTTTCTTAAAGATAAGTGATTATTAAATATTAAATTTGAACAATCAATATAATCAACAAATAAAGGATTAAAGTAATAAAAAAAATAACCTATTGTCTCATAGGTCAAATTAACAATTATTCTTAGTCTCATAGGTCAAATTAACAATTATTCTAATCCTAATTATCATGACAAAAAGGTTCAAAATAATTAAAAATCTTGTCCGAAATCTTACGGATCAAGTTAATAATTATATTGATTCAACAATTAAAATATTATCAACAACCCAAAAAATTAATATAATTAAAAAAATGGTCCGACATCTTACGGATCAAATTAGTAATTACAATAATTTTGAGGAAAACCCTGCAGATAATGCCTACAAGATCTTATAAATATTAATATCCAATATTGCAATTTAAATAAATAAACTTAAAAATGCAAACAAAATAAAGTAAATTGAAAAAGAAAAAAAAATCTACCTAATTTACTTTTCCTTTTTTCTCTTGTTTTTTTTTTTTGGCCGCCGGTTCAGGGTTCACCGTCGGTCGCCGGTCGTCGGAGCTCCGGGGGAGCAGCAGCGAGCGGATCGGCGGTGAGCAGTGGCATCGCGGGTCAGGGATCTCGAGCGGCTGGTTGCGGGTCAAGGATCTCGAGTGGCTGGTCGCGGGTCAGGGATCTCGAGCGGCTGGCTTCGTTCGGAAGAGGGGCGTCGGACGGCGGAGGCGCGAGATCGGGCACGGCAGCAGCAATCGTCGGAGGAACAAAGAACTGCCAGCGTCTCTGGTGGCTCGGAGCAGCACGAGCACGCGGACAAGGCAGGGGTGCGGCTTCAGCAGGCGTCGGGTCAGGGGCAGACCTGCAGAAACAGAAGCTTCGTCGCGGCTGGGAGGTGAATCGGCGGACAGGGGCGTAGGGTCGGACAGCGATTCGACTTGGGTCCAGCTGCTGGGCGACGGGTGGCGATCGGGATCTGAGGCGTCGGGGAAGGGCAGCGCGCGATGGTGGCAGACTGGTGTCGCGAGGCTGACCGAAGCGCGAGGACTGGGGACTCGCGGGTTGCTGGCGCGGTGGCCGGCGCGGGTTCTCAGGCTGGTGCAGGGTCGCGGCGGGCAGGCTGCTGCGACGGAGGTCCGCCGGTGTTGAGTGACGCTGGAGCAGCGGCGGAGGCGTGGGCAGCTACGGTGGGCGTCGACTCGGCAGCAGGGGTCGCCGGGGAACCTACGAAGAAGAAGACCTCTCCCTTTTTCCCCTTTTTTTTTTTTTTGCACTTTTCTGCACTCACGTCTTCTGCTTGTCGGCAAAAAAAAAAGAAAACTTTTTGACTTTTTTTCCCTGAGCCCGAAAACTCTCTTCTCCTTTTGTGAATTTTTTTTAACCTAAAACTCGAGAGAAGCCCCTCCTTTCATCGACCTCCGTACACCCCTTTTATATGCAAAACCGTTTGAATATTTCATCCCACGAAAATTGCCTCCAACCTCCCCGATCACGAAAATTTTTCTTCCTCATCTTTTAATATTCTCTTCCGATCTTATCTATTGCTAAAGATAAAGTTTATCTATTGCTAAAGATAAGATTGCAACGCGATTTTCTCAATTTTTCACAAGATAATTTTTTTTAAAAAAGGCTTAAGCTAATTTGCTCATTTCGTGAGCTTACTCCGACTCATCAATTTAAAATTCAGAACTAATAATTCAAACCCACCTATCACCGGCCCAACATAAATGTAAATTAAAAATAAATGCACCTAAAACTATATGTTATGCAATTAATATTTTTTCAGGGATAAAATTAGCCCATAATTTTTAATGCGATAAATGACTAAATGAGTCGTAAAAATTTAGGTTTCAACAGATATCAATCTTATCTTGCTTTGATTTACTGTCGTGTGGTTTAAGTCGACTTTGTTTTCGTAAAAATAATCCAAATAATCTAAGATGGATTAGGTTCATATTAGAATATCGCATGCTTTAGGGTAATTTGCATATTTAGACTAATCATTTTATTTATTTTGAATTTTTGAGATAAAAAATACCAAAAACATAAATTTAGGACGTTAGATTTTCCTTGCACTAATTTAAATTACATATTTAATTATTTGACAATTTTAATTTCGAATTTTAAAAGAAAAGAGAAAAAAATAGAATTAGGGCATTATTTGCACACCATTACATATAGGATAAAATTACACGTAGTTTAATTCTAGATAGTATTTTCTAATTTCTTATAAGTTTAAATATTTTTGTTAAATAGATTGCATTTTAGGGTTACAAATAAGATTATACAAATTGAATAGAACATTAATCTAGCTAGATAATCCTTGCATTTTTCTAATTTTGAATATCATGGAAAATGCAAAAAATTGCCTTAGAATTAATCAATTTCATTCTTTAAAATAGACTGCATTTTATTTATGTCACATAGTTTAAGTCATATTGCCATGCCATATCATTTCATGTTAAATTAGTAGCATGCATTGTATAAAGCATGATTCCCATTAAATAAGTGAAAAAAAAAAGGGATTTCGTGTTTTTAGAATCGTTGATCTGAATTCTAATCTAACATTGCAGATACTTTCGTTGCTATGAGGTAAGTCTTGCAATTTGTTCATTACTTTTTCTGGACGTTAAATTGGTGGTTTGCACACATTGCCTCACATGTTAAAGAGGTAAATTAAAATTAATTCAAGCTGCTTGCCATACATTTTTTTTTTCAAAATAAAAGAGAAAAGTACTGAAAGAACATTAGAGAAATCTAATGTAATCAAGTCCCGAACTTACATCTCGATTCGTAGGAGTAAAGTTACTTTACTTGGTTTCTAATGGTTCGTAGGAGTAAAGTTACTTTACTTGGTTTCGATTCGTAGGAGTAAAGTTACTTTACTTGGTTTCTAATGGTTCGTAGGAGTAAAGTTACTTTACTTGGTTTCTAATCAACCCACGGTAGGAGTAAAGTTTGGGTTTCTAATCGATCCACAATAGGAGTAAAGTTACTTTACTTGGTTTCAAATCAACCCACAAAAAATATATTAGTGACGACTCATATCTGAAAAAAATCATTTACATGTTAGAAATTTAAATCTAAGTCACGAATTAGTATGGACTTGAGAGAGCCCGAGCTAAATTTATTTAGTAATTCATTAGCCAAACTCTAAGTTTAGATTTAGTAATCCATTAGCCAAACTCTAAGTGATTTACTCGAAATTTTGATTGCAACAGTAAAATTGAAATTTTTGGACCAAAAAGGCATGTTTTCAAGAAATAAAAAGAAAAAAGAAATTGATGGGACAAATTGTTAGGTTGAGAGGAAATTGTGGAGAGTGAATGAAGGGGATATCATGAGACTTTAGAGAAAATCTTGAGAAAATTCTTCTTATTTTCTCTCTCTCACTTTCCCCCCTCTACCCGGCTCGCGTTGGCTCGGGTAGTGAGGCAGCAACTCGGATGAACAGGAGCGTCAAGACTTGGTTGGGATGTAGGGATCGCCGTGACTTGGACAGGAAAGCAGGGGCGTTGTCTAGAGGGACCAAAGGAAAGAGTCTACGTGCGTTTGTCGATTGCGTGGGTATCCTGGGCACACGCAAGTCAGAAGCCTGCACAGAAGTGTTCCCTTTTATGACTTCTCCCCCCCCAACGAGTGCTCTCTTAACTTTTTTTTCTCTTTCAATGTTACGTAGTGTCCATGCTTTTCTCAGGTTTTTGGCCGTGTCTCAAAACAGTGTACTCCTTAAATAGCCGATATCCCGTGCTTCTCTTGGAAACTTGATCTTCAAAATATATTCTTCGGATCATGTAAATATTCACTGGAGCCCGGCTTGCCAAGATGGATATCTTTTCCCTTTTTCACGAAAATCCCCACAAGATATCATCACCATCTGCTGCCTCTCTTTTATTTTCTTCCCCAAATAGTTGGGCATGGATAATCCCCACAAGATATCATCACCATCTGCTGCCTTTCTCTTATTTTCTTCCCCAAATAGTTGGGCATGTATAATATACCGGGAATCCACGCCGATTGCTTTCTTTTCCTTGTTGCCCATCGAATATCTCGAATGGTCTTATGCAAATGCATAATGCAATTTTGGTATTTTTTTAGGAGTTAAAAATCTCTAATTTTCTATGTAATAAATAACTAATCAGATTACCAAAATTTAGGTGTCAATAATGATCATTGGCATTTTTAGATTTCATTTGAACTTTACTGGTTTCGAAGAAAATGTTTTTCACTTGCTATCCTGATTTTGACAAATGTTCTCAAGCAAGTTGATCTTAAAACAATCTTCTATATTGTATGTCTAAACCCCCTCGCATGTGCCATTATTGAGATATGTAGTATAGATTGGTTGGTAGTTTGCTTGCTAAGTTTTACACTCACTTTTTGTGGATAATTATTTTTCAAATCAGTAGACATGCCTCTACTAGTTGTGCCCCCCCATTACCCTCTACGATGCCTTGATAGATTTCATGTGACACTAGATTGAGCTGCATGACCCCAACTTTCTTGATACCACTTTCATTTGGGTCATCGCAATATTGACAGTCAACGTTGGCCTCTCATCAAGCCTGGTGTTGATCGGGTTTGTTGTTGTCTACACCCGGATCGGTGGGCATATGGTGGGACCACTCCCACTCCTGGACGATGATGGCGATAGAGATAGTTGGGTTGAGTTGGACGAGGGTTGGAGGACGAGGATAACATTTTTGGAAAGACTAGGCAGTGGGGTTTGGGACATGTAGGCGACCTTGTAGATAGACGGTATTGTGGTTGGAATGATACAGTTAGTGAAATTTGGCACAATCCAAAGTATGAGCATTTTTGGTTGATCCCTATTGTACCCGACTTAGGTCGCCAAAAGTATATAAATAAAAAGGAAATGAAGTTGCCTAGTTTTATCTTCTTGCATGCATTCTCTGAATTTCATATGTCTTAGGTTATTATTGGTCTAAATACACTTCCGCATGCTTAAAAATTGGAAAACCACGTTAGTCGTAATATTCCGGGCATCACATATAGATATCCAAATTCTAATCTAAAAAGAAAACAATCATTGACTACTTCACTTTTTTTTAACAACTAAAACCAGACATTAATTTAAAAAAAGGATAGAAGCATTTATTATGTATTTAGACTAGTTCTCATGTGTGCATGCAACTTAATTTTAAATGGTACGGTAAATTTTATTTGTAATTCATTTAGTAAAAGATCATTTAGGATTAAGATGAGAACCATCATATACCTAAAAATATAAGTTGAAAGTGTACATAATGATGATAGCATTCCTAAATCATTCTAAATCATATTGGCAATTAAGAAAAATGAGACAGAAGGTCGTTATGTATGCGTGAAAAAAAAAAAAAGAAAAAAAGTGGAAGGTTACTCAGTGAATGATATTGCTTATAGCAAAAATAATTTTAGAAAGCAAAAAGTGTGGTCAATAGTGCTTTTGGCTTAAAAACGTTAACTTCACATCACATTTGTAACCGTGTCATCAACCCAATCCTTGTGTTCATGTAGTGGAGGAGATAAGGTCAAGTTCATTTAAAATATGTACATGCATTATAGGCCATATATGTACTAAATTTTCACAGAGATCTACAGAATCGATGACAATAGATATTATACTTTTTGTAAATAGAGATTAATATGGATATAGAAATAAGATTTCGCGAGTTAGATAAAGCAAATAGCTATGGTCGTAAATGGAATAATCAAATAATTGTTACTAATCTACCTTAGTCATTGAACTTGAATTTAAATCTTCCTAGTATTATCTTCATTCAAAATGCGTGATCGATTCCAATCTATGAACGTTGTTGCCGCTGGCAAAATGTGGGGTTACTACCATTTGTGCATTAAAAAGCTGATATAGCAGGCCATCAATAAGTCTCAATTCCTAGAGAGAAAATTTACAACATCAAAGGAAATTTACAAATTCAATATCTTCCTATTGTTGTGTACGGGTATTGAATTTTTTGCCCATTGCCAAAAAGAGATATTAGCAGTAAGTAACTCTATGTGGTAATTTTCATCAAATAAGCATAATGGATGATGCTGGTCCTTAGGGAAAATTATCAGAAAAGTTATAACCTCTTCCACTTTTACCAATTTAATCTAACCCTTTGAAATATACCAATTGAATCATTGATTTTTTCACGTTTTATCAATTGAATTTATCCAATCACTTTTGGGCATAAATCGATGATATGGATGCCAAAATTTTCTTTTTAATTTTTTCCTTTTCTTATCTTTTCCTTCTTTTCTTTTTCTTTTTTTTTTAGTGGCTAGTGAGGATTGTGGAGAATTCTTAATAACATTTTATTTAAAAAATTATATTTTTCATTTGCTTCTCTTTTTCTTCTTTACTTTTTATTTTATTGTGCTTGGCCACCCTCGCCGCCACAATAAAAAAGGAATATAAAAAAGAAAAAGGAGAAGAAAAGAAAAGGCCAATATTTATATTAATGATTTTGGCCAAAATTGGCCAAATGAATTCATGTGGCAAAAACTTGAAAAGGTTGAAAACTCAATTAATATAATTGAAAGATATATGACTGAATTGATAAAATTTTAATAGGTTGAAGACTTTATCGATGATTTTCCCCATCCTTATAATTTTTCAACAGATCGGATTAGGAGGGAAAATAAACACATTTTTTGGGTATTATTTGTCAACATATCAACATCCTTCAAGTTTTTTTTTTTTAAAATGGGGAGATTTTGGAAAGGCACTACTTTTAATAAACTCATTTTCTTCTTTGCCATAAATATCGTTATATTTTTTTGAGTTTTTGGAAAGATAGACTACTTAGATATAAGTCCCATTAAAACCCCATAGACAAGCGATATAATATATCTGAATATCTACTCTCACATGCATATCGAACTAAGAGTGACATGTAAATTAACAAACTAGGAACTACAAATTCATTATAAATATGGGGCAAAACCAGATATTGTATCATGTGAAACAAAATATTCGTGAAATTAAGCAAAACAATGCGGTTTTATCTAAAATGATTTACATTAGATTACTCTCTATGACATGCAAGATGGTTTGGGATGATTAGATGGCCAAGTTAGCAATTTCAAGTGAGATTTGAGTGAGAGGACTTGATTGCATTTTTACTTAAAGGTTCAATGTAAGGATTTAGGATTAAATTGAAATTCGTATAATAAGTCTAGAATTGAAATATCATTTAAAAAAAATGGCATTTAAATAATCTTTTAAAAATATTAGTTGGTCGTAAAGTCTCAGCAGTAGTGAAATTAAAAATTTGATAAATAATGTCGTCAACCAAAAGCAAAAATTACAAAGCAATTATTCTTGTTTTGCCACCTTTTTTCTTTGCTTTGTTAAGACTTAACCAAAATCATGGAGCAAACACACACACGCTTGCATTCCGAATAATTTCATTTAAAATTGCAAAGATCTAGTTGCTTTCCTTAAAAAGAAAGCCAAAAAAGGAAGTGAGGAAAATTGTCTTCACCTCTCATCCTTAGCTTCTCTTTTGCTTCTTGTCTTATTTTCCTCTATCTTGAGATTAAATATTAAAGCTAGGAGTTTTGTAAAAATGTCTCAATTAAGGAAAATCAATCATTCAACATGACAACATAAATTGTGCGTCATCACAATCTAAAAATTATTAGTACCAAGAACTAGATCACTTATGCCACAACTAATCATCCATTTACGTGATTGGCCAGAATTGTGTCATGATTATTTACAACAATGTCATGTTAAAATTCTTTGATAAACTAAGGGCGCGCATGATAAAATTTCCGTTTCTCGATTTTTTTGTTTCTCTGTTCTCTAGAACGGGTTTGGAGCAATCCATTTGGTAACGCAATTTGATTTCTTTATTTCTAAAATAGATTTCTATTCGAGAAATAGAGAAATCAAATAAATCAAAAAGCTGAAATTTTTAACTTTTCAGTTTTCGAAACAAAAATATATTTTTTTTGGTAAGGAAAAAATAGAAATTATTTTTCTTTTCTCCATTTGGGCATGTCTTTCTCAACTTTTGTGATCTAATGAAGGAGAAAAAGGTAGGTTGGAAGATAACTGATATATTGGGATAAATGAACAAATCGAGATGTTTTTATATATGATTTGTCACAAGAACTCAAGTAGAGATTTATGTGAGAGATTCCAACGTTCGGGACAAGTTATAAGTAAATACTTCACTAAAGTATTGGAAGCAGTTCTCAAATTGGCACAAGAGGTTATCATACCATCTTCTTTTGATGTTGTCCCAAAAGAGATTCTTATGGATCATAACCATAAATGTTACTTCAAGGTAGAATTCTCATATATTCATTTACACTATCAATTTTATTTTGTTGATAATATTGTATAATATTAGTCTTTGATAAAATGACAGGGCTATATAAGCGCCATTGATGGCACCCATATTCATGCTTATGTACATGTGTTGAAGCATATCCCATTTAGAAGTAGGAAATGAATCACCACTCAGAATGTGATGTGCGCTTGTTCATTTGATATGAAATTTACTTTTATATATGCTAGTTGGGAAGGCTTTGCCAACGATTTTTGAGTGACTCCTCGCTTGGAATTTCCTAGGCCGCCACCAGGTATTTGCTTGTCCTTTAAGGAGTAATTTTCTTTATGATTATATTTATAGTTACAAATTATGACCAACATATGAATACATTGTTGTAGGCAAATACTATGTCGTGGATTCTGATTATGCAGCAACTCCGGGATTTTTAACTCATTTTAAAGGTGAACGGTATCATTTAAATGATTATAGGGATAGAGCGAGACGGCCAACAACTGCAAGAGAATTGTTCAACTATAGGTATTCTTATCTAAAGAATGTCCTTGAAAGATCATTTGCGGCATTGAAGAATCGTTTTTTCATATTGAGGCACATGCTCTCATTTGCAATTCGAAAGCAAACACATATTATAATTGTATGTTGTGCCATTCATAATTACATCTGTGATAAGGACAAGATGGATAAGAACTTTTCCATATATGGAAATCCGCAGATTTTGCGAACCTACACAGGATGAGCTTACAAATGATACGTTGACCAAGGAGGAAAACCAAATAAATACGCTTAGGAAAACCATTGCCAATAAAATGACAAGGGATTATATGCCGGAAATTCCATGAAATTGTATTTTCACCTTTTGTAATGTATTAGTATTATTTGGACTATTATTTTGTATTTGAGGATTTCCTATATTGTTATCTAATCAATTTCTATTCTTAGAAATAGAAATTTTATTTTGTTATCAAATGGATTTATTAGAAATAGAAATTTTGAGTTGTTATCAAACGGGTTTTAACTTTAAACTTGTTTGGGGAATAAAAATTGAGAAATCAATTTCTAGCTAGAAATCAATTTTTAAAACAGAAATTTTTTCATGCGCGCTCTAAGTTGTCAAAATAATTAAAGTAGTCAATATAAAAAAACTAGGACATATGATTGTTCATAAAGATTGGCATTAAGGCGCGCGTGATAAAATTTCTACTTTTTATTTTCTCTGTTTTTTGTTCTTCGAAAAGATGTTTGGAATAGAAATCCGGTTTAGTAATACTGATTTGATTTTTTCTATTTCTAGAATAAATTTTTATTGTAGAAATATATTTGAAGAAAAAATTAGAAGTTAAATTTTTAACTTCTCAATTTCTATTTTAGAAATTGGAAATCAATTTTATTCCAAAATTTTTATTACGCACCCTAAAAGTTATAATGCTTTCCTTTATCTCTTCTAAAAACAAATGACGAATAGAACAAATTATAAAAAAAATGAATAAGAGGATTTATTAGAGGCGTGGAACATGATAAATTTGTATATCTATGTTGATAAATTGATAAAAAAAAAAAGAGGGTGTAGAAATTATGCAATTAACTAAAAGGTCACTAAACAATCATATATAAATTTACATGTTAATGAAATGTTACCTAAAAGCCAAATTACATGCGGCGTAAATTTAGAAAATAAAATAAAAGGCAAAAGCTATTTTTTTATACAAAAAAAGATTAAAAAAAAATACAAACAGAGGTTGCCAATTTCTGGTTTTTCCCCTTTTCACTTTCCCTCCTTCTCTCTCCTTCGATTTTCCGCTTTCCTGTTTCCGCCACCCCACCGCCAGCAGCTCCGCCTAAAACCCCGCCGGCGAGCGGCGGCGACGACGGACGACCCGGCGGCGCTCCGGCCGGCCCCGAGAGGCTCATCAGAATCGGTCGCCAAATCATCCCAAACCGAGCTCGCTACTGGGTCCGATCTTTTTTCGGCTTTTTCCTCCGAAAATCTCTCGACTTCCGCACAAAACCGGCGGTCGTAGCCGGCGCGGGCGAACGGCGGCGGCCCCGTCCCTCTACGCTCCGGGCACCTTCAATGTGAGTCCCTCTCCCGCCCCTGTAATCGTCCGACAGTGATTATTGTATGTTTGGTGGTGGATGCTGGCCACTTGCATAAGCAGACTGATCTTCATTGTAAACGGTCGGTGGCACTGGGTTTGAATGTAAACGAGTATTTTAGTTAAGGAATTTAGTGGGTAAATTTCAAAAGTGGTGCTGAAATTGAAATTCACAGTAAAGATTAGTTTTTTCTTTTTCTTTTTTTTTTTGTTGTTGTATGTTGTTGATATTAGGCCTTGTTTTTGGGGATTCTGTTGATGTGATTATGTTTCTCTTTGGATTGTTTTATACAGTCAAAATGGATAGTGAGGGGATTTTGGTGACTTCTATGGAAGATGAGGGTGTGGTCGGTGTGGAGGTCGAAGATGGTCAGGCCACAGTAGGAGAACCAGTACTGACTGAAGAAGAAAAGCATGAAGAAGGGGAGGGGTTGCAGGAAGAGGAGGAGGAGGGGGAGAAGAAGAAGAAGAAGATGATGATGATTATGATGCGATGGCGATGGTGATGGCGAGTATGTTTTCCAATTCGGAAGTGGAATGGACCCACTAGATTTCACGAAAGACGATGATTCTGGACTCCAACCTTACCAGCAATTTGAGCGCCTTGAGTATGAAGCATTGGCCGAGAAGAAACGGAAAGGCCTGGATAGCTCTCAAATGTATGGAGATTTTCATTTTGTTTGGGCTGGATGTTACTGAGTTTTGCCATGATTTCTGCTTATGTTACTTACTGTCTTCCTTATTGTGCAGTGTTTTGGAAAGATGTGCAAAGAAGGCTCGGGTGGAGGACAATCCCGGAGCGACCTTTGAGGAGATTATGGAAGCAATGAACTATGGTTCGCGTAGAAAATCAAAAAAGGTTGGGTTTATCACTGGAATTGACATTGAATTAGTGAAAATTTAAATCTAATTCATGTAAAAGCAAATGCACACTAGAGCTTATTTAAATTTAGATGAAATGGGATCAATAATAGGTAGAAGAATTTTCAGTGAATTTTGAGAGTGGGGAGATATTATGCTAGCATCCAGTTGGTGCTTAATCTTTGGGGAGGTCCTATATGTGTAGTCTAACACCCGATGCAATTGTGGTGTTTCTGATTATTGAGTTTATCATTGTTTTTTTGGCGAAATAGGGATTGTGTGTTTTGACTTAGTCCATAATGGAATGTATCTTTGAGGAATTGCATATTGTATCTTGTTTTTTGAGGGACATGATAGATGGTATTATCATTATTGTAGTCAATATTGATATTCTTATGCTGGAATGGTTGCATTTGCCTCTAGTGGCTACTTCTCATATGGCTGCAACCAAATGATGTATCTTGCTAAAGCTCTATTAAGAATGTTCAACTACCCAGAGTTGAGGGCCATCTAGGCAATACTATTGTGGATAATAAAGAGATTGGTGTATTTAATTTGTTTTTATCGTCATGCAGACTAAGAAGAGGGGTAGGAGAAAAGGGTCAAGAAATAAGCTTAGTTCGGAAATCACACGAATGCTCGGTGATGCAACTCTTCACTATGCCCGTGGTAATTATGATGAGGTAAGTTCTAGAGAGAATCCTTTTATTATCTGTTCATAAAATCCCGTGAAGGTCATGGCATTTTACTATTGATTGGAGCAACTATCTTTTGATGGACATTTTGTAGGATTTTATGCAATAATCTGTTAAGGAAATATATCCCATTGTTGATGCCCTGTCTGCACACGTGTTTTATTTGTTCATAAGTCTCTTTAGCTGCCAGGTTTTACAATAATATTGCTAATCTTCTTTTCAAGGTTATTTGACTTTTGCAAGTCTCAAATTACAAAAGTACATTGAACTCTCTCCAGCTTTATTATAATTAATTCCTTTGATCTTTCTTAAAAGTTTGTAGGGAAAATTATGTCATGTCTCCTTTGGTTCTCTGTAAAGTTGAGTCAATTAGTCTTTTGGTCCTTTAACATAGAGAATGTCATCAGGTAACCACTTTTGAGATTACTGCTTGTATTTTATGTAAGCTAAAGTTGTTTACTGCTGGACCTTTTCTACATTCTATTTTTCATCTTTTGCATACATTATGTGGGTGAGGACATGTTCTATCTTTTGTAGGATGGTTGCAGCCTTATGGTTCAGCAGATTGATTTAATCAACATACTTATTTGGCTTGTTTTCTTTTTTCAAAATTTCAGGGCATATCAATATCGAGTCAAGTGGTCAGGCTAGCATCAAATTTGCCTGATCCATATGATACATTAGGAAGGATTTATGATGATCTTGGCAATGACAAAAAAGCAGTGGACTTTTACATGATTGCTGCACATCTTAAGCCAAAAGATTCTTCAATGTGGAAGCGTCTCTTCACCCGGTCCTTGTAAGCTTTTGGTCGTCACTATTTTCATCAATTCATTGCATAGTAGGGCTTGTACCTGGTCAGCATACTTATGTATATGAGTACATCTGTTGAAGTTCTTTGCTGATGCTGGGATGGATACTTAGACTTAACTATTTTTAGACTAACAAGGCCTTATGGGCAACATTTGAGTTTCCTTTCAAAACAAAGATAATATATTGATTAGTAAAAGATTATTAAAATTTGAGGTAACTTTGCATGCTGGTATTTATAAGCTTTTGAAGATTTTGTGTGTCGAAAGTGCCCCTCCCCCACCAAAAGAAGAAGAAGAAGGTTGCATAACTAGTGTTAAAACTAAAAACAATGCAATAAATTAAAGGCCAGCAAAAACGCAATTAATTATTGGAGCGGCAATCTTTCCAAGCTGGGGGATTCAAAAGATTGGTAGGGGAATGTTTTACCTTGGAGGTAAGTAATGCAGTGGAAGGGGTGGTTAAAGTGAGCACAATGGTGTTGGCTTGACTAGTGCAGCCATTGGTGAAAATATTGTCATTCAGAAAGGCTGAATACAATTTTTTTCTTGGCATCAAATTTTGATGTATGTCTTGAAAGTGCTTATGATGTGATTTGATTTGACGCCTCATGTACCTAGTGACTTTGAGAACAATTGACCTCTCTTATCTATAAATCTGTGTGCCTTTAGGGTCTCTGTGGTAATGTTTTGCTTTAATTGTGGTGTTATTGATTTCCTGCTCTTCTGTACACAGAGAACAAGGTAACAATGGTCAGGCAAGGTATTGCCTCTCTAAAGCCATCACAGCAGACCCAAAAGATGTTTCTCTACTGTTTCACCAAGCATCACTGCATTCAAACCTTGGAGATTATCAAAAGGCTGCGGAGTTGTTTGAACAGATACAAAAGATATGTCCTGAGGATGTTGAAGCTCTCCAGACTGGGGCAAAGGTTTCTAACTTGTCTCAAATGAGACATTTCTCATAAGATAAATTCTTGATTCATGTGCTTGGAAATAGACTTGTTAATTGAAATGAACCCTTGTCGGTTATTAAAATAATAGGTATTTTAGTATCTATCTTTTGGGCTTTGATTTTGTTTGGTTAATTTGTATGGGTTGTTTTTACTTTCTGGTGCTAATTTGATGGTTTATGTACTTTATGAAAGTCAGGCTTCCTGGGCTGTATTTACATGGTGATGGATGGTTAGTTTGTGCATTGGTGTGCATCTAGGGCATGCATCTTGTGCAGGTTGGAGTAGAAAACTAATATCTTGTTAATTCAAGGGCAATTGCGACTTTCTACTCGAGGGTGAGGATAGGTTGTATGTGTAAGGTACTTTTCAAAATATCATGCAGAGTTGTGCGAGTTGCACGAGTTGCACGATATGCAAGTCTGATGTTTGCAATAGTTGGTCCAGGATCTAAACTTCCATCATTTCATTGAGGAGGTTAGTTCGTGGTGAAGACTAAACTCAAAAAGTTTTTGGTACAACCATCACATAAGGAAACTGTTTCTGGGATATATGTATGGTTCGATTAGAGTGGGGATCTAGTTTTCTGTACATTTTGCTTCACATTGTGCTGATTTCCTTTACTCATGAATTTAATATCAGATGTTATAATTGAAGAGGTCTCCTAGTAGGTTTTTCTCTCACTATCTGGTTGTTTCTTGAAGCTTGGAGTAGCATTTGCAGTAGATATAGTTACTTGCTAGTGTTTCCCAGGTGATGAGAGTTTGTTGGTCAATGACCATCTCGTTCCTTTCCATTGAGAGTCACTGCTGACGTCGAGTCTTCTTCCTAGAAAGCATTCTATTTTCTTTAGACAAATATCTAGACAGTGTTTATGAACACTTTTGTTTAAGCTTTAATCTGGTCACCAAAGAAGTCTTGACCAAATTGTTGATTTTTGAGCAAATTTATGGTGGGACAATGACCATAGATTACAAGATGAAGTAAGGGTCAGATAGTGTCACTCCCTGTATGATTACAATTACGATGAATAATTATTTATCAACTTTTGTTTATTTTATGCCTTCTATAAAATCTGTTATGGACACGGTGTCTTGCTAATATTCCGTGAGGTTGTGCTTTTGGGAACATTGTTCTTATGTAGACATATGTTTTTCTAGAAATGTAACAGTTTCTTACTTTACTTTTCAGTTGTACCTTAGATGTGGCCAGCTTGAGCATGCTATCAGCATTTTGGTTGAATTTGTAAACAGTCATCCATCTGAAGCTGATTTGAGTGTGGTTGATCTGCTAGCCACGATATACATGGAAAATAATGCATATGATAAAGCTATTCAGCTTTTTCATTCTCACAGCCAGAAAAAGCCACTCCCTGCAAATTTGGTTGTGAAAGAAGGAATTTGTCATCTTCATCTCGGAAATTCAGAGAAGGCAGAGGTACAATGGCTATTGCTTTTTTTCTTTTTTTGCTAATTTTTTTGTCTATCTTTTGGTGATTCTATTACAATTGCGGGAGTTGCTTTCTCTACAACAGATGCTCATTTCTTGCTTACATTAATGCCAAAGGCCAGTGTTGATAAAATGTTATCATTGTGCTTGTTCTAATACTGTGTTATCTATGATATTCAAATATTCAAGTTCTCTCAGGCTTTGTCCGTTCCACTGCCTTTTTGACTTGCGCTTCCACCATATAATTGAGTTATTCTTGGAGCATGTTGACGCTGTTGTTTCCAGGATTCAAACATCCTTGGACCTAATGGATTTAAATTTGGTCTAATATAAGCCTGATGAAGGGTGCTCAAAGATGATGGATTGGATGCTGTCATTTTTGTACTTTGGGGAACAAGTTCCACTGCTTCTTGACTGCATTATTTTCCAAGGCCGCACTTGCTACGATTTGAAATTTTTAGATTGATTAGTTTAGTGGGGTGGCATATACAAGCTGATCACATTGGTTTTGGCAAATAGGCTGTAGTAGGTCAAGGCGTAGATGTTTCTTCCCTATATCACTATGCATTAATAAACCAAAGACACATTTTGGGTGCCGTTTTGATTGCTAATGGGTTTGCTAGTGAGTACTAGTCTAAATCAATAATTGGAAGATCTTGTGAGCATGTTTATCAGAGTTTTATACTGGATATCCTTGGTTTTGGGTGAGAATGGAAGAAGTGGATTCGTGGTTCTCTTTGTAGTGTGAAAATTTGCTTTCTATCTGAGCAGTGTACCTGTTGGTTTCTTTCTAGTACCAGGTTTCTGTGGGCACAATGTTTGTAGTCCTTTGCGGAAAGGTGGACTGACTATAAGAAGACTTACTTAGGGACTCTTACTGTAGCAATCTAGGGCATATTCCATTTGCAGATTTGTTGGTGATTAATAACTTGTGGACAGCATCAGTGGTCCTTTGTAGCCGAGCGTTTCTAAATGATCTCCGACTCTAATCATCAGAAAGGAGCAACAGTTTGTTTCCTCAAGTCTTTCAGTTTTGCCCATCTTACCATTTTTCTGTGGCATTGGTTTTACTTGCTTACTCTACTTCTTTTTTCTTTCTAAATGTTAATTAGTTTCAGCAGTTTGGAGATTAATCCTGCTTCACATCCTATTTTTTATGTTTGGATTAGGCCAGTGGAATATGGTCATGTGCTTATATGGGTATTTCTGTATTACTAATGATTGTTGGTACTTTCAATGTTTTGCAGACTCTCTTCAGCTTTTTGCAGAAGGCGAGCTCATGTGACTGTGCAGACCTCATTACTGAAATAGCAGATACCTATATGAGTCTTGAGCATTTTGACTGCGCATTAAAGTTTTATCAGATGCTGGAGGGAAATTTAGAGAATAGCGTAAGGAAAACTGGTCCTTTTTTTAGTTCTCTTTTTGACAAAAGTATCACAGAATGTTTTTAGTCCTATGTTTCTTTGGAGGGCCATTTTTAGTTTTTCTGAATCATGGATATTGTTCACTTCCCCTCTATAGACTACTTCTTTAAGTGACTATGCATATGTGGTTCTGCTGTGGGTAGGGACCTGCCCAATGCACAATATCTCTTTAGATACTTGGAACCAGAAAAAATGTCCGTTTCTACAGATTGACTACAGTGCCTTGTTTCAATTTTGTCTGGCAAATTCAGACACCATTATATGTACTGTAAAAAGCTAACTTTGCAAAAAATTCAGCAAAGAACTGTAAAAGCTGCCCTCATCATCTCTCTCATCCCAAGTCCTAAAGTAGGGGAGAAGGTCACTGCGTCCAGTATTTTGGTGTAATGGTTTAAAGTTTAATGCAAGATGAGTTGACAGGAAGATAGGGAAAGAAGCATCAGAAATTCACCAGAGCGAAACTTGTTTTGGTAGAGAGAGTTGAAGAGTCTCGTTTTAAGCTTTTCTGTTCATTGCCTGTTGGCACTAAATCAGTTTGATTTAGTTGAACATCTCAGTGAAGTATTAATTTAAATAAAATCATGTTCATTTAATATATGTTTGCTCATATTTCATAAGTTATCTTGAAAGTAACCATTTATAACAATGTAGAGTTGGTATGGGTGGAGAGGATTACCCTCAAAACTATTTTTACTCACTGCATTTGTAAATTTTGGAGTTAGAGCTTGTGTTCTTTTATACCCATTGGGTCCCTATCACGTTATTTGTGGAGGTTCTCCGTATTCCGTTGGACGCCTTAGAAGTGATCTAGACTTAGTCGTGTGTTTCCGATATTGTCATCTCTTTGAAGTATATAATACCATTTCTTTATCGTTACTTGACTGAGTGAACTGCACAAAATGATGGTGGTCAATGATTGTCTTTTGTTGTCTTCACATTATGATATGTCTTTGTTGCCTATTGATTGCTTAATACCGTACGCTTCTTATAGTTGTGATTTTCTCCTCTACCTCTCTCTCAGGGATCTTACCATCTGAAGATTGCTCAGTGTTATCAAGCATTGAAAATGAGGGCACATGCAATTTCAGCTTTCTATAGAGGTAAAACATAATTGATTTTACCACCCCATGTGGTGGCGGCATTGGTTTGAGCTCCTTCCCTTTCATGAAAAGGGGAGAGTTCGAATCCCAGTGTTGTCACTAGTGGTCTTAAGCATAGTGTCGTTGTGGTGGGTCCTGCGCTAGCACCGCTCCGGGTTTATCTCACTGGCTGCCGGCTGTACGGGGGCTCCTAGGTCACCAAAAAAAAAAAAAAACATAATTGATTTTACGCTATATTGTTGATTTGTAATAACATAGAAATAAAGGACAAACAAGTACATACACTTTGGTGGTGCACAATGGAAGTAAAGTTGTTTTGCTTATGGAACAGGTTGTGGAATATTATTTCTTTTGCAATGTGCAATTAAGCTGGTTTTCATTGAGCTTATTCCTTAAGTGAGTATTTCATGAGGGTAGTTTTTTTCTCCCAGAGATATTAGTCCTCAGTAATCCATAATTAGTTACATATCATTTAGAGAAATTTTTGAGGTTTTACAAAGCAGAGGAATGAGTTGGATCGGAGTTTTGAGTCACATGTTTGTCAATGTAGGTTTGCTGTACATATTATTCAAAGAAATCCAGTTGATAATGTGGACTTCGTAATTCTACAGTGCTTAGTGGTTAACATGCCAACATCTGTCATGTCTGCATGATTGAAACAAATGTGTTGTGCTGCAACTGATTCATGTGCCAGTTCAGGTTTGCATCTACTTGAGGACAATGTTGGTGCCCGCCTAACATTAGCTTCACTGCTCCTTGAAGATGATAGAGTAGATGAGACCATTTCACTGCTATCTCCTCCTGAAAATTCAGGTATCAATCAATTGGTGATTGTTGTGCTCATTGTGGTGGTTTGGTCTTACATTAAATAGTCTTTGGTAATGTTTTTATTCATCTGTAGGCTCTGGGGATGTGGATTCTGATAATCATAGACCATGGTGGGATGATGGAAAAGTGAGGTTACAGCTTTGCAGCATATATAGAGCAAAAGGAATGATTAAGGACTTTGTTGATGCAATCTTACCTCTGGTTCGCGAGTCACTTTATATCGAAACTCTTCGGCAGAAGGTAATACTTCTACTCTGTCCCTTTTTCTATTTTGGGGAATGTTAGGGGATCTTTTCTCCTTGATGTTGGATCAACAATATTAATCGCCACTTTCTTATGAACTGTCATCTCTTTTGTATATTTTCTTTACAAATGAAATCTATTATATTTTTCTGCCTCTCTTCACCAATTTGCTTTGTCTTTTTTTTTTTTTTTTTTTCTTTCACATATTTAATTGATGCATGTGAAGCGCTTGTGACCTTTCATGTTAGAGTGTATTGCTTATTGCATTGCCTTTTTCCCTTTCAAATAAATGTTGCCAAGGAAGGTTAAAACAAAAAAAAGAATCCCGAGAAGAGTTCTCTTTGAAAGAGCCAAAATTCTGGATGATCAGCAGCAGAATGATAACGTATTTTCTGGCTTCCGGCCACTTGCTCCCAGCTCAGAACTGTGAGTATAAATACCTATCTCACAAGTATTACTTTAGTTATTATGTACAAGTTTCATTTGGGCCATCTATCTCGAAAATTGATTGTTTAATATCTCTGATAGTGATATCTCTGAGTGCTATATAGTCTCAACTATCCAGCTTCTGGCTTAGGGCATATAATTGTGTTGGCGTAGACCTTCTCCTGGAAGTCTATCATTCTTAGGCATTTAACTTTTTGTTCATGGCATTGGCATGTGACTGTTAAGCCTGGTTACAGGTTTTGATTGTCCTACTCATAGACAATAGCAGAATGGGAGATGATCAATTGTAAACCAGATGATGGAAGAAAGAAATGTTATGTTCAAATGATGCCCAAAGTACTGGTGATACTTACTGCATTCATTATCTGTAATCCACACTACATTGGTTCATGAAGTTTGGGAATTGCTGACGATTCAAATTAATTAAGAACTGATCTAAGATTGACAAGTGCAGCACTCCAAATGACCCATACTCATGCTGGCTTTTGATCTTGTGTCTGTGTTGGATGCTGGGATTACATAAATCCTGGGCTTGGTATGCTGCACTGTTCTATTATACTGCTTTGGACTGTTCAAGCTGCTAGTCTGGGTCATGTCTTCTATCAGAACTCTCAGATACAGAAAAATCTGTGAAGTTTATGGGAGAATTTGATTCGGGGTATATAGTTTGGGTCCCACTGATCAAATGACTGAACCAATTTGATCACCAACCTGCTTCTTGACCAACATGCTTGTTTTTTATAGTCCAGCACTGCAACCCTGTTGTATTTCATGTGAAAAATTTGGGGTTTTGGACATGCATCCCCTTTCTGGTTGCAACTTTCAAGGGATTCAAACTTTTTACTGAATGTTTTGCTATATTACCATGCTCATTGGGTGTCAAGAATGAAGCTAAAAATACCAGTATTGCTACATAATTTGCCCATCTGTCTGTTGATGAAAGGGCCCATGTAATTTAATACAATTGCTTGATTTGCTCTATTGTGCATATCTCATTCCTCATGATGGACTAATTCCCATGGCCTAAGGGTTGGTCACCAACTGGTCCGCACATGTGGATTGCTACACAAATTGTATCACGCTGTGGTTAATCTTTGATAGCCACCTAGCTAGTATCATGCTGGATGAACAGGTCCTTGCAAGGCTGCTGATATTTTGTGAAGTACCTCTTAGATTTATGTTGGACATAACTCAATTCCTTGTGATTTTCACTATTACTGATGGAGATCCCATCCCCCCCTCTTGGGGGGCATGTACTGCATAACTAGTTCTACTGATGAATCGATTTGTTGTCAAAGTGTGGCACCTGACTTTTTCTGTTGAAAGTCTTACCATTTGCCAAAATCCTGTGATGCACCGTTTCATGTAAACCACTTTGAATCAGGTCAAAGGCTGTTAGAGCCAGAAGGTTGCTTCAAAAGAGGCAAACACTGAAGGAAGAAAAAAAAGCTGCCGCTGTTGCATCAGGAGTTGATTGGTGCAGTGATCATTCAGATGATGATCAACTGGTAGCATCTGTTTGATCGGTTATTACATGAAAGATGTAGGTAGTAGCTTCACTTGTGCAAACTAATAACTAATTTGTCATTTTTGTAGGAAGATCGCCCACAAGAAACCATGAGAGAACCCCCCTTGCAGAATATTTGGAAAGATGAGCAGCATCATCTTCTTATAGTCGATGTGATTTTCTTCATTTTCTAGTTCATTGCTTATCTTTCATTAAAATTTGACTCCTGAACTTCCCTAGAAAGTTCTTTGTGAAAACTTATTATTTCTTTGTTGGTCATTAAAAACTTGCTTTTCTAGCTGCTGTAAAATATCTTTCTCCTCTTACACTGTCTGATTCTTCTTAATTCAATATTTGACAGCTGTCTAAGGCCTTGGCATCCTTGAAAAGGTATTGGGACGCCCTAGAGATTATTGATCTCTTTTTGAGATTGGCACACAATGTACTTCCTTCGGATAAGGAGGAGGAGCTTCGGTCACTTGGAGCACGTAATTCCTGAACTTGGAACCATATTTGTTTTCACATGATTACTCTGTTTTAGAAATTACTATTTAGCTTTACCTCATTTTTCCTAGGAAGAGCCTCTGCACAAAACACGTTTATATTCCAACTTGCTCAGACATGTGAGAAGACAAAGTGGGGAGTTTCCTTTCTATCTGAGGCCTGAGAAAGGAAATAATGGAAATAGCATTAGTCTATAATGAATTATAAGTGTTATGTGTCTAAGTAAAATAAACTATATTGTACTGGATGTTATGATGGAGTAGATTAAGTGCAGTAGACATGGAAAGTTAGGAGGGACTTCAGGTGGTGTTCTATACATATTCAGTCTTATGGAAATGGATAGGGTTGGGGGAGATCAAGATTTATTCATGGTGTGGATTGCTTTGTTCTTGGAATGAGAACTTGAATGCGGAATGTTAGAAGTCTAATGTCGGATACATGAGGGGTAGGCTTCTATCTTAGTGGGTCACAACATTCTAAAGTCCCAAAATGCAAGATGCTCAGTTAGAAGGCATTTTTTTTCATACTATGTTACAAATTTTATGCCAAATACAATGTAAGATTTATCTCATTAAAAAGTAGATCATGTCTGAGTATGTCTGTTGCCCTATAGTGGAGCATTCTGATTGTCAATTTTGATATATCAAAACATCAGTGTACATGACACTGAGTGTGCTTTCTTAAGCATGGATCACTGATAGGTCAGAGTATCATGACCACTAAATGGTGTTAGAGGTAAAAGACCATGAATTCAAGTTCTGAATATCATAGATTAAAACTAGTGGTGACGTTTGTGAAGTATCTAAAGGGTAAAATTATGTGGCTTCACATTGGCATATATTGGTTAAGTAGAATTTGTTCAAAAACATATATAAATAATTTTAAATGATTCATGAGTTATGACAAATGAAAAGGACACTACTGCTCAATAATGGTGATCTGTGTTTGTACAAAAAGTAAAAGATATTGCTATATATTCTTCTCTTCAAATAGTATTGCACTATGAACAAAGATGAGTGTGTTGTACTATATTCAAGACAAGAGAGTTAGATGTTGATAAAATAGAATCCCTGCAGTTTAGCCAATTTTGTCATAGATGTGATTTACAGTTCAAAATTGTCACTCTCACAGCTATTTAAAAAAAATAAAAAATTCAGTGTTCTTTTTATGCTTAGTCAATCAACAAAGGGGCACAGGATAAGCCTTCCAGAACACTTTTGTAAAACACTCTGTGATTCCTACATTTTGTTTATCTATTGTTCATCAAACAAAGCAACAGCACACAACACATGAAAGCACAAAAGTTGAAACTCCAAAATGTAGGGTAGAGTCAGATGGCTCTTGGGATTTTATGGATTGACTTTACTGTCTGAGTCTTTAATTGATCAAAGTGTGGGATTTCAGTATTAATCTTTGATAACTATGTTTAGACATAGATTGATGTTACTCGGATCTGAGTATGTGTCCATGCCTTGTGTCTGACTTGCTAATTTATCAGGATCACTGGTGCATGGACTTAGCTTATGGATGTCAAATGTGTTATCTGACAAAATATATTATCTCAGCACAATTGCTTCCCAGATATTTGGTCATCATGCTTATATTAGTTTTTTCTTCGAGGTATTTGTTGTGAATAGTTAGTATTGGGGTAGTCTACAACAAGACGAGCTTGGCATGATCAACTCTGAAACAGTGCCGTCACACCCACACCCACACCTACATCCTCATCCCTACACCTGTGAATGTTGTCCAGACAAGGATAAGTCAATTTATAGGAGAGCTGATAACATAGGACCTGGTTGGCGGCATTGGAAGTCATTTTAGTTGCGCAATTATCATAACCATGCACGACTTTTATGGTGTTTGAGGAGTTATTCATGACTATGTTCTTTTTGAATCCAGAAATATCATACAACACCACAGACCCAAAACAGGGATTCGATTGGGTAAGGCAAGTTGTGCAGCAGCATCCCCACAGTCTGGTTGCCTGGAATTGCTTTTACAAGATGCTTTCAAGGTACATGTTGCTTCTGTCATATCATATTGCTCAACATACGCCTTTATATCTCATTCTCTCTTATTAAGCATGCTTTTTGTGCTATGTTGCATTGAAAACTGTACCCTCTATGAAGATTTCTAAAGAAGCAGTAAAATCACTCTTGTCTGCATCATAGATCATTTGATTAGAACCTTTGTTTGTGGGTGTACTGGAAACTTTCCTCAAAGTTATGCTCTCATTGGATTTCTGCCTTCTAGTAGCATTAGAAAAGTAAGGTAATTTTTGTTCATCTGATGCTCCAGAAGTGATATTCACGCCTCTTTTCATTCTTCTTTAGTATATCTTATAATAGAAGAAGTTTGATCTGGCATAGTTTCCACTGATGCCAAATTTTATGGCATTTTTGCGTCCTTCAAGCATTAGAAGCAATGCAGAGGCACCTTGTTGCTTATGGATGCTTCAAGATCTTTTAAATATGTTAAAATTCTATAGAAAATTCTGTTTCAACATTGTAACTTACTGTAGATAACACATTGATAGTGAACTAATAAGATAAAAACTTTTGGGCAAATAATCCCATGAGTTTTGCAAAGGAAAACCAATTTGTACCCCCTATTTTGGACAGTCCTAATTCTCTTGGTTCTTGAACAAAACTTTTATTACTATGAGCTCCATTCTTTAAATGTATGGGTTTGCCAGTCCTGTTTGCACCTAATGAAGCTTCCCTACCATTGCTTAAAAACCGAAAAATAGATATTGTGGATGGACCTGTTTTATGCATGCTTCAGTGTCTTAGACAGGCATGAGCAATATCGACAAATTGAGTTGACTCCCTCACTATTGTTGATATCCAATTAATTAGGAAGCAGTTTTTCCAATTTCTATGTCGAGTGCAGAACTGTTTTTAAAATTGAAGTCCTTGAGGTAAATATTTAAGTCATAGAAAATTCTCTTAATTAGATTTGATTGCATCAGATCTATTACTAAAAAAGGAAACAGGAGTGGAATGTGGGTAAATGCATTACTTCACCCCATGTTGCTCAATTTTCGAACTCGTCTTTAATTCAACTATGCAAATGTGTCTCTGGATATCTAAGTTGTGGTTCGGACCCCTATGCCTGCTAGGGGGTTATATTTGGTCTGTTCTCGTTTAAAAACTAAGACAATTAAACAAAATACATCCCAATAATTCAATTTTTGTTTTGATCCAAAGCATTTATTCAATACCTTTCTTTTTATGTTTATTTTATTTGAAGAGGCTCAAAATATAAATTATGAGGACTACTGTATCCTTGCTAGTAATCTTTTACCCCCACCAAAAATTTCAAAATATTCTTCATTGAAACTTTTTCTTCATTGGAAAGAAAATATTAGTTCAAATGAATTGCTTCTGTGTCGTGTGAAATAGACTTCTTGAACATACAAACATCTCAAATATCTTGGTTCATTAGTTTGGTTTTAATTTAAGAAAAAAGTCAAAAGATGAAACCATACCAACTTAATTGGTTCCCTTTCTCCGAAAAAGGTGAACTGAACAGAGACTAATAAAGCAGAGTTTTTCAATTTGGATTTGATTAGTTTGTTTCTATTGAACTATTCTCTTTTGCCCCCCTCAACACCCCTATGCAAGTTTATGGAAACTTGTCAAAATATGTTGATCATGTTAGATTTGTCTATTTTAAACATTGTATTTAAGTTGCACTAGTCTCTAATGCAGACCAAAAAATGGATGTTCAATGTGTTTTTGTGCTTATCTTGATCATCCAGATCCATCATTTGTACAGAGTACCTGGACAAAACATGAATATATAGATGGAAGTTCACCTAGGAACACACTGAATAGAAAAAATGTCGCAGAGAGAAGAGCCTATCAACACCCATTCCATTCTCATGCGTCTATTACTCCTTATCAAAAGGCTAATGAAACCAAGAAAGCTCCTTTATCTATTATAGAAAAGTTTTTCTTTCTGCGTCTCTCTGCAACCAAAAAGCAGGAGGGAAGTGGAGGTCTTCAGTTTGCCCCTCAAACTTCTCATGCACAAAACAGTAGAAGTCCTTTGTCACATTCCTCGTCTTGCTGCCTTGCTAACCTTTTCCACACCAGCTATTTTTGTCTTGCTTGATTTGGTTTCCTGGTGGTTTTCTGTTCCATGGAAAGGTATTCTTTTGTTGTCTGCCTAACGAATAAAATTAGGGTTTCGAAATTCATGACGTTTCATCCGCCAGGAATATCTCCTCTTGCAGAGACATCATTTGCATCTTCAACTCAACTAGCAACCTGATTTCAACCTCTTTAGTGTCAATGTCATTGATTTCTTGTAATAGTAGCTAAGAGCTCCTTTGTGATCTGAACATATTACCACACCTTTGCACTATTTGCTTTCAGCATATTCTGTGGGACCATAGATGCATTGAGTCAAAGATGGGCGTTAATCAATGATTCTGACAATATTTGTTCTTTTTGGTTTATATTTGGATTAGTGCTCATCAAATTGTTTAATAAATGGCACTCTATCTTGCAGCATGGAGAAAGACTATAAAAAATATTCGAAGTTTTTGCGTAATTTGCGTGTCAAACATGCGGATTGTGTGCCACCTATTCTTATTGCTGGGCATCAGTTTATGATTAGTAGCCACCACCAAGATGCTGCAAGGGAATACCTAAAGGCCTATAAGCTGCTCCCTGACAGTCCCTTAATCAACCTCTGTGTTGGTAACTTGCTATAAGGATTGCCTTTCTTTTTATGTCAACTTTTACCTTTGTTGCTTTTGTCAGTCGTGCAACATTCAATCCTTTTTCTTGTGCAGGAACTTCCCTGATTAACTTGGCGCTTGGTTTCAGACTTCAAAACAAGCATCAATGTATTACACAAGGGTTGGCATTTCTATTCAAGAACTTGCAGCAGAGTGAAAATAGCCAGGTTTTCTTTACTATTTTATCCTTAGGTTTTAGGTTTTTTTTTTTTTTTCCTTTTAATGATTAAGTCCCTTTTTGTTATTTGTTGATTCATATTACCTGCATCAATAGTCAACAGCAGATTATGTTCAGATACATATATTTTTTTTAAAGATGAATTGTGGTTTAGGTGTCTGACTCCTTCCAATACGTTAAAGTTTTCCAATCAGTTTAACTTGGTAATAGACAGTAGCTCAACTGTATGTTTGGTAGGGGTGATTGAAAAAAGAAAAGAGGTGATTCAAATGACTAGGAGAGCAAAGAAAAAAACTGATCTGAAAATGATTGATTTATAAAATTTTTTAGATACTAGCTAGGGAAAATAATGCATTTTGATATAAATATACTTTCAGGTTTATAGAAACAGATATAAAATGAGGGCAAAGTGAGAAAGAATAAAATGTTTATTAATCAATAGAACAATTTCTCCTAATCCCTCCATATTTGGACAGATTTGGAGGGGCTTGAGATGTACATAAAGATAGACTTTACCAATCCCCCAAAATCTCTTCTAATCCTATCTCTCATTCTTGACCCTTCCATCCAAACCAGATTGTGTTTTTTAGGATCCTTTTGCTTCCTTCCTAATCCCTCCTACCAAAATATGTTTAAGGAGCTTTTAAGATTTCTATCTCTCCACTTAATATTTCTTGGAGGAAAGGATGGTGTGTGTCATTCCAAGTTTCGGTGCTTGTGCTCATATTTAGCTAAGAATTTGATCGGACATTTATCTTGAGCAGGTTTATGTTAGGGTCAGGAGATGTTAATCATAAGTATAAAATAAATTGAGCTTAAGATTTTTGAAGCAAATACATAAAGGGGTTTACAATCAGATGCTGATGAACAGAAGGAAGGACAGTCTTTAAGCCATAAGATGTGGTGGAACCTTTACAAGCTTTTGCTTCATTACCTGTCATTTGAGATTACTCGTTTTCTTAAACTCATGTTTTTGCTGGATGGTCTACTGCAAATTATTCCTGTCTGATTAGTCAATTTTAGTTTCAGACTGGCAACTTGTAGTGCGGGCAACTCTTATCCGATCAAATGCACTGTTAATCATCAACTTTTGATCTTTGTCCAGGAAGCAGTGTACAACATTGCGCGGGCATTTCATCATGTCGGGCTAGTAACGCTTGCAGCCTCGTATTACGAGAAGGTGCTGGCCACACGAGAAAAGGACTGTCCTCTCCCACAACTTCCATACGAGAATCGGTTCCATGCGGAAAATGTGAAGCCTGGTTCTTGCGATCTCCGGAGAGAAGCTGCTTACAACTTGCATCTGATCTACAAGAAGAGCGGGGCCTCCGATCTTGCGAGACAGGTCTTGAAAGACTATTGCTCATTTTGACTTGCTGTGTATATGTCCTGGACTAATTATGTCAGTATCAGGTTGCTAGTCATGCTCTGCAAACTAGGTTTTGGTAACTATCTAATGTTTCTGAAATTTCATTAGTTCTGCATTAATTATTCGTTCAATGTTTCCAAAATATCACGACACTATCTTATCATATATGATTGAAAAGCTGTGATCCGACATTAGAATTCGATTGTAAGGTACTTTTCGCATAATTCAGTTCATCGTGCAACTTAATTGCCTTTGTGATTATACTTCACGAAGACGGGGTTGACGGACGACCAAGACGCCTGGACGGCAGAAACTAAAGCACGGATTACACGAAAACCAAAAATCAAAAGTTAAAAACCGAAAAACCGAACTAAACCGAACCAAATTCGGTTTCGATATTTATTCGAGACATGATTCTATGTACTTGCATGAAATTCATCACCTAGATCAATTGGCTTCATGAGTATGATTAGTGGTCACCAAGCATCATGGATGGATTTTCTAAGTTTCTGCATTATTCTTGCAATGATGATCACGACGGTTTTCCCATTTACTTCTAAATCGGGAAACGGGTCGATTTGCCTCCCGAAATAAAGCGAATGATGTCAATGACCAATGCCTCAACATCTAAAAGTCAACTATAATTGCTTCAATGCTTCAATTGAGATACGCAAACGTTGCAAAAATTTATTTTGGCTTTGACATTGTTGGATTTTTCAAAGGAGAGCAAATTGAAGTAATCTTATCTGGTTTCGTGGGTTGAGTAATGCCAGTTTGCATGTGGGACCAAATCGATCCTAAATAATTTATGAACATTACCGAATATGCAATATGGTATTTGATTTTTAATTTATTTAATATGGCTTTTAAATTTTAGCTCAATGTGCAATATAATCCTGGAAAATTTAATTATTTAATATAATTTTTGAATTTTTGGTACTTGTTTGTAACACCTAAATTATATGAAAATGATCAATGTTGTCATTTCATTAATTCAAGATATGATTACATTGAGTATTTTCATATAATTCAGAATTAAATTGAATATTCAAAAAATATTACAATGAACAAATTAAAAGTTTAAAAACACATTGAATAAATTAAAAATTTAGAGATTATATTATACATTAAATTAAAGTTCATGGGCCATTTATATCGTTTTCCCTTGGATTTATCCCATTTCAAGAGGTGGCTTCCAAACTGAAAACCAAAACTTAGAAATCAAAGTTGCGGACAATTCCTTCCAATCATGTTAGGGTTCGAAAGACTAGACTAGGGACCTATCGCAAATTGAAAATGGGGGCGTTCTTAGCTACCGAGAAGGTCGATTATTCCCAATAGGATGGCGTGGTGACGGATCGATTCTTGGAGATGGGGTGGGGCCAGTAGCTCTTCGTAAGTTCATCAGAACGAGCTAACTAGAAAGGTTATCATTTGTCAATTCTAATTATTAATTGATACGGAATCGCGGCCTTACCCTAACCTGCCCTGCCTAAAATGTGACCTGCCCCGGCCGTCGGTGTGGCCCGGTCCGCCGGCGGCTTGGATCAAGAAAAGTTGAAAAATTGCAGCGGACACGCCATCGATTCGAGTTGGAAAAGTCAAACTTGGTGACATCTTTGAAATTATCCTCAAAACCGTCCCCACATACATAAAACCTGCAAAGCGTGCGACCACTGGAATCATCATGATTCTATGAGCAAAAACGCGTTACCAAAAAAAAATAATTTAAATTTGTTGGGCGAATGTTACTTCAACTCTAATCGTTTCAATTTTACAAATGACCTACACCCACATTTTTTACCATTTTTTTATAAAATTTTATGAATTATTTCCTTTTAAATTTATAAAACTACAAAAAGTATATACGTTAGTACCGTAAGTGATTTTTAATCAAAATTAACCGAAATGATTACGTTGTTAAATTATCAAGATGGTTAGAATTAAGTTGGTAAAATTGAAATATTTAAATGCCGAATTGATATTTATTCAATGAGTTGATGACCCTTCTTTTTTTTTTTTTTTTTTTTTTTTTTGTAATTAACACCATAAACAACCAAAAGGAAACAAAACTCCTATTTCAGAAGATAATTTACAGAAAAGCCAATCCATCATTCGGTGGTAATAAGATATGATTGAAATAATGCTTTCATGACGTGCTAATGCCTATCCACTTCATAACTAATTGGGAAGGTCATTCTCTAAGGAATCTGCTCAATGGTTGAAAGGATGACAAGCATTAGGAGACCTAATGACGTTGTCCTTATCTAAATTAATTTTTGCCCTTTTCTTTTTTCTGGGTCAAGAGCATGAATTAGGTGCAATGTCAAGATTTGCTCTCTAGAACAATTCAAGTTCTAACTAATCATAGGGAAAATCTGACAGGCTTACCACGTGGTTCAATGTACCATTTGGACTAGACTTTCAAAATGGGATATTTGACTTCCCATTTTGACAACTTGGCTTGCAAAATCCTAAAGAACTAAGTTATGGGATCAAGCTGTCATTCAACGTTCAATCCCCACTATATAAATACACATCTACCAAGCCACTTTCTTAGCCATTCACAAAATCAACACAAGCAACATACCCACTTTCACACTTTCAAGAAAGATCTTTGCAAGAAGGAGCAAAAGAAGAAGGAGCATGGAAGGTTTGATCCCGTTTGTCATCCGCAGCGTCCGGAAACAAAGGCTGTACAATAGCTACAGGTGCCTGTCTGATGGCTCAACCAGGAGCTACCATCTTCTCGCAGGGGGCGACTCTGTCGATGGCTCCACTCATCGGCGAACCCAGTCGGAGTTGCCGCAGCTGTCAGCCGCTGAGTTCAAGGAGCAGCGAAGCGGGGTAGAGTTGGCCCAGTCTCGCAGCATGAATAAAGGTTCTATGGTCTCTACTGCAACAGCTGCTAATGGTTCCAACATTGCCAGTTCATACTATCCCCAGATCAACAAGGATGCGAATGCCGGTTTCTCAACTCTTCGCCATCGGCGGTGAAAGGGGAAGAACTGGGAAGAGCTGAAAAGTCGAAGGAATTTGGGCGATTTATGTTGTTTCATTCATCTGTTTTTTGTAGTTTGAGATAATTGTGGAATAAGGTATGAGTGGCATAAGGAGGACCTGCCATTTAATGATTTTTAAATACTGTGTTTAGTAATATTTGCAAGTGTCAATATGTAAACTGTAAATGGCAATTTGTTTGTTTTGTATGCAAATTTTCTATGCAAGATCAAGGCTTTCCAATTAACAAGAATATGGATCTGGCTATTCTCTCTCCCCTAAAATAAAACACAACGTCCAATCCAACACAAAAAAAGGAGATGATTTGTCAGTTTGGTGTACCGTGAAGCAATTATTGCAGAGAAATGCTTCATCTGCATCCAGCCAATTGAATTGCTGGTGCGCCTCCTGAGTTCGAACTTGCTCACCAACTCCTCTCCACTTTCATCGTGAAGCAATTATTGCAGAGAAATGCTTGATCTGTATCCAGCCAAATGAATTGCTGGTGCGCCTCCTGAGTTCGAACTTGCTCACCAACTCCTCTTCACTTTCATCATTACATGCATTAGTACTTACAAGTTCGGTCAAACTCAATAAGTTTTCATGTTTTCTAAGGCATCCGGGTTGCGTAGCAGTCGAGCTTGGCTATAGCACAAAATACGAACGTGAACAAGATGCATCGGGTCGATCCATGTGGTGCTTCACTACAGGTTCGTGTCCGAATTTCCCTCCCGCAAGCAAGGGAATCTCCAAGGCCGAAGAACAAATTTTCAGCTTTCCAACAAAATGAGTTTCATCGACTATATATTGCCGAGCAAAGCAAATTCCTCGATAAAATATTGAACTTGTCAAATTTGATAGTAGTGCCAGTGCAGCAGAGTTTCATCTCTTACCATAGAAAAATAACCAAATTGTATCTAATTTGGCATCCTAGTGGCACAAGAGGAAAAGAAAACTTGGAACTAAAATTGGTGTTGAAGAGAATTCACAAAATTCTATCCCATGTAAAAAAGCAGAAAAGTTGGTCCAACACAAAAACGATTTCTTTTGCAGCGCTACAATCAAACTTAATGAAGGCAAACAGCAACCAATCAAGACCTAAATGTCATGAACTGAGAGAAATTATGTTGTAAGAAACTTGATGTTTCTACATGAACACCGGAAAACAAAAAATGTCATATTACATTTGTGCACATGCTTATGAAGCCAAGAGAGCTTCTATCTTGGCCAAGCGATCGTCCTCATTCTTTGGGGATGGACTCTTGTTAGCCTCATTGTATAAATCGTGCTTCCACCTCTCTATTTGAGCACCACCAGGGCGGTAAGTTTGTCTACCATTAAAAGATTCTCTTCCTCTAGTAAACCTGCCGCCACCGCCACTGCCACCACCACCGCCACCAAATCTTTCTTTTGATATAAACTCACCACCCCTCTGATCCTCTCTCCTGTAAGGCCGTGCTCTATCACGGAAATCAGTTTTTCCAGATCTTTCTGAATTGTGGGGGTAACGCCTTCGTTCCTCATTTCTTTCACCATCTAACATAGTATGGCTAGGCTTTACAGCCTCATTGGTCACTTTATCAGCATTAAAGTCTGAAGGAATCTTCTGTTCTCTGAATGCAGGTCTCCTACGAGTTGCTGGCAGAGCTGGGTTAGCCTCCATCTCAAAGTACCCATCGTGGCGCCAAGTGCTGCGGTCATCTCTTTTACGTGGATTCTCTTCTCTTTGCTTTGCATTTACAGTTGCTATCTTGTTGGTTGCCCTTTCAGTACCTTGGTCCCTTGGATCTTTCCACCAACCTCGTTCTATTAAGAAAGTTACCAAGTGAGAGCATAGTCAGTTGAAACGATCTCAAAATATAATCTACGAGCACAGTTGATCTTGAAAATACTGATAGCACGCACAACTGGAGAAAATACTTGGAGAAAAGGACTCCGCAAAATAAAAGAAAATAAAAACCAAATTGAATAAAAAGGACAAAAGAAATTGCTCTATGCAGCATCAAATTCTCAACAGAATTGATTTCCTAACAAACAAAATAGTCACTCCGGAACAGTTTCAATTAAAAAAGAAAAAACATACTCCAAAATCTAAACTTCTGCACCATCAAGACCAGATCTCCAGACTGGTCCAGAGATCAAGCAACTATGCAACCTTGTCCCTAACATCATCTGAAACTGATAATCTTGCATGTCTTTTATTATTAGCTGAGGACAGTAACATAACTTAATCAAAGAAAATTGATTTGAAAAAGAATATATGCAAATACAAAACTTTGAATCCAATTCACAGACCATATCTTCAAAAAAGTAGAGAGTTCCGTCTTCAGTGAAGATTACTAAATAGAGGAGAGGAGAGAAGAAGCAAGGAGACTTACCAATAGGGGCTCTTTGACCAGAGCTGCGACCACCTTGCCCGGCACGACCACGCTCATCGTGCTGTTACAAGACAAGCACAGGCAAGCCTAAAATGGTTACACACAGGGAGGCCCTGCAAGGCACAGGCTTTGAACAAAATCCACGGCAACATCACCACTAGACAAAAAGTTTTGGGTACGCTGAATAACCAACAACCAAACTTAATAATCACTGGTAATTGTAAAACATCTATACAATCAGGAATATGGAAAAGTTCTAGAAACCATGCTCATGACAATGGCAAAGCATCTCTCATCCCCATGTTAGCATATGTAGAGAGAGAGAGAGAGAGAGAGAGAGAGAGAGAGAGAGACTCCATATTCATTTTCCTATGCAACAAGGATGCAAAGCTAATCCACTCTGCTTCTATGTTTAGACAAAAAATGTCTGGAAAGAACTTACTCTATTTTATTTGAAAAGCTAAAATGTAAACCTAAATAGCCAGATCTTAACTATAGAAAAGCATTAGATCTCTAGTTTGCTAATGTCTAAAGTGATGATCATCCATTTCTGCAACTTCAACATTCATCATCAATTTTTGCAACTTCAATTAAAATATCCAAAAAAATAACTTGACTATTGCATTGGTAGGTTAACCTACACCAATTGCCTCAGGCATTGCAGGGAAAACGAGGTGATAAAACTACAAATTTATGGTTCATATGCCACAATAAAATAGCCTTAAATAACACATAACACTTTTAACTTTTTCATATGCAGGTGTTCCTCTACCCTTGGCCAGTGGATATTCAATAATATAACAAGAATCAAATTATCCTAAAATTGATTTTCAATAAGACAATAATGAACCCCACCAACTCTCCCTCAACCTACAGGTATTCTAAATGGTTCCACGTTAACAGTCATCAGTTATTCCAACAAGGGTAGTAAAAAAACTGATGTAATTCTGCTCGTGGCTGTTCATCATTTGACAGCATTAGATTCAAGTAAACCAGTAAAACCTGGAAGTAAGATCTTGACCGAGGCACTTCAGTAGGATTAGAAGAATGCTTCCTTCCATCAGAATTTGTTCCCAAGGCCTTCGTTTCAGAATCTTTACCCTCAGCTACAGTCCCTGCTTTAGGGTCAAAACGTGAGGGTGCCTCAAGGGATGATGGACCAAGCAGTTGGTGACCATGCTTTCCATCCCTCTCTCCAGGATCAGTGTTGCCCAGGACTCTCTCTGCTTCAGGTTTTCCATCCCGCCTAGACCTCTTGGGACTAGGAACCCAACAATTAATCAGTTAGAAGTGAAAACAAGAGGCCCCTATCAAATTTAGTACAAAAATACAGATGCAAAAGGAAATAGATGGATAATCCACCAAGTACAATGCCTCAATCAGTCTTGCTCAGGGGAAAAGATTGCATTAAGACATTAAACGATCCCTCAACAAGAATCTAGGGTGCTAAAACCAAAAATAAAACAATCACTTGATGTTGCTGATGATGTCACTGCGTCCAGTCATTTTCTGAGTATTGAGTTCGCCATTCACAGCTCTCAACTAAAACCACCTACCAAATTTCTGACACAAATGTATGTGCACCGGTGAATACACATTCTCCCCAGGCAAGAAAACTATATAGTCGTCCAAAAATCCAACAAATTCTGCACTCTTTTTTTCTAAGCCACATTACGAAACACGCACGACTGTCAAACGCCCACAAAACCATTCGAGAGGGAAGATACAATAATGCGAAGAACTCGAGCAAACCGCCTCATCACCCCGACGCCTCCAGTCACCAGGCTACCTCCTCGTTCAAACAGAACCAGGTCACTATATTCCCACAAAACATCTACTGCAGCTCCTATAATTTCCACCGCAACAATGCACAAGGAGCATCGAGCCAAAGCCGCTCGGGCCGCCTTTTTTTCCCCATAAAGAGCGCGACCCATCAAAGCAGGCGGCCGCATCTCATCGAAGAACCCCGAACCCGAGACCCATGATCACCACCGCATTCCACCTGCAACCCAAGAACAAATCATGCCCCCGGCCGCGTGCGCACTCGATGCAACACAAGGCAAAACGCACCAAAACACCTCGTTCTCCGCAACACAAACGAAACCCATCTTTCCCACCGAAAAAAGACAGCCACCCACCATTTTTCTCCCGCATTCGAGCCGCACCGACAATGACCCACCAATGCCAGCTTCACAGAGAAGGAAAGAGATAGAGAGAGAGGTTACCTGGGCTCTCTGTCAAATCTGGAGCGGCGCCGCCTGGCGTCGGAGTCGCGACCTTCCCCCGCCGAGACATTCTCCGTTTTGCTTTCTTCCTCGCTGGCCGGCTGTGGCTTAACCCCAAGAGCGGTAGGGCTTCTTTAGCTTCTCTCTTCTTCTTCCGCCATGGGGGATTGGATTAGGGAGGAGACGAGAGGGGCGTTCTTGTAAATAATGGGAAAACCGTGTCTGATTCCGGATTCGAAACCGGGATGACGGCGAGATGCGACCCTGGCCGTCGGATCGGTTCCTCTCTTCTTGTTTTCCATTTTCTTCAATGTAAATGCATTTACCGACCCCCCCAAAAAAAGTAAATTGTAAATGCATTTATTTCCATGATAATTTTATGATGAAGAGAAATAATTTTCACAAAAATAATTTTTTAAAAAATGGTTAATTTTGATTTATATGGTGATTTAGGAAAAGTAATTTTTCTTGTTGCCCGTATGGAAAGTCGTTTTCTTTGCATTAAATTGATCATTTTTGTCTATAAAGAATGTTTATACACATCGATAAGTTCCCATCATCTAAACACCAAAAAGTCATTAAATAATTTCTTGGAAACATTTTTGCTTTAAATGAACATTTATCAATATCAAATTATCTTAAACATGTAGATTCAGAATTTAATTGAAGCGATTTTCACAATTTTCTAAGGTTGGAGTCAACAATAATAATCTCAAGAAATATGGAAAGAATGAAGTTGCTGCTCGTTTAAAACACAAAAGCTTCGTATTGTCATGAAAATACAAAAACGTCCGTATTAATCAAAATAGTGATATTTTATTGCATTGCCTTATGTGGTTTTTCCTCTTTTTGGCTTATTAATGTGCTCAGGCTGATTTCTACGAAGGATTTTTCGTGGTGAGTAGAAACCCTATTGGTGATTTTCATTGAATTAACACATCTTAAATATAAATTATAATCATAAGAAGCTTACAATTTTAACCAAAGAATTCCATTAAAAGAACGCTTGAGCTAAAGAATCGAATATTGCCAGGTGCTGTTTAAAATTGAACGGTAGAGAGGCATTTTAAACGAAAGGACCTTCAAAATATACTCTTAATTAGTCCGATCAGTAGATTTATTATGATACTTGAATCTTAGATGGTCTGTCATAAAAATGCGATGAACATTTAAACTTCTCTGATTTGAATATAAAAGAATAAAAAATAACAGTTTGGGAAATATTTATAAAAAATTATTAGATCAATTGGTCTACATTTAAGAAATATTTGTCTTATTTCATCAATCTTACTCCTGATGAGCGAAGAGAGATACATTGAACTATTTAAACTTTATGATGCTATATAAGAGGCAGGAACAACGTCAGCCTTTTTTTTTTTAAAAAAAAAATCTAAAATAACTTTTACGAAGATATGGAATTAATTCTTATTTAGAAGTAGAGAATATTGGGCTGAACTGCCATTTAGGTAATTCTTTTTTATTTGACAATATCAGTATTTAATACAACATAGTGGAGGGGGAAAAAAGCCAATGATGGCCCATACAACTTAAACTAACACTCAAACTGTATCCTAGGGGTGTATGGTACACATCTAACATATCTACAAATAATTTGATCTCAGCTTCAGCAAAGAAAACTATACATAGAAAAAGAATCAATTGCACAAAGAATGATCTCTAGGGTTTCTGATTAATCTTCCCAAAGAACACGTTTATCGGAAGATGTCCGTCCGAAGGCAACGACTTGCGCTTCTTGTGTTTTTTTCCACTTCCAGTCTGCACCTGTGCCGACCTGAAACAAGTCGAAGTTAACCAGCGTATGGCATCTGATAAAGAATGACAAAAAGGGTAACAAATCATCATTTTGACAGTCATCAAAGTTGAGATGATAGTTCATAAATTTGATCAATATCAGACTAACATAATTGACAGCCGTGACCCAACGTCAGCATGAGCCCCAATGACTTCACTTTCTCCACAAAGCAAAACCTTCAACCAGTTCTTTTTTCCTTGCTTATTTCATTAGAGGTTTACGGTTCCATAGAAAGATGAAAAATACGCAAGGAAAATTCGGCAATGCCTTCTAGATCATGTCTTTGACTATTATATGGAACATATGTCGGCTAGGTTTAACAGTTAAACTACTAATGCTAACTCTTCTCTGGAAACATTACCACTGCAATTCAGGATATCGGGAAACTTCAAGATAAATGAGCAGTTAATAGTAACAAAGGCTGCAAACATTATGGAAAATTATACAACAGAGTACTGTCAAGGAAAATCATAATAACACCAAAGACAACAGAATCCTAGGTTAAGATTCTTCAATAGTGAGCAGAAAGACATTGAGAAAACACAAGTCATTTAACAAAACTACAAAATCCAAAATGATCCAGCCAATTTTGTTTGACGGAAGAATCATTTGGCTAGCGAAAAAAAAAATGTTAGATGATAGTTAAAGCAGTATCAGCATGCATCAGAAAGAAAGCATAAATTCTGAAAAATATTTCTTAGGAGCTCATCATGCTGCTTGGTGAGTATCGGGCCAAATGCCACTATACCTTTTCCCTGCAATGAGTGTTCTTGAATCCATGCCTGATTCCTCTTTCTGAAGTCTCTCTGCAAGATGAAAGTCCGCATGTTCTTGCCTTTCCTCCACAAAAGATGACGGCAATTCAATCCCACAAAGTGAACACTTGTAGTCATTCATCCACAGAATCTGCTCTTCGTGTCGAGATGATGTTTCACCTTGGAGCTGATAATGATTGTTATCCTCCTGATTTAGGCAGCTGCTCATCTCAGCCGTGTGAGGTAAAAAAGAATCCGGTCCCATTCTGTTCGATTTTTCGAGTTGACGAGATTTTGGGTCACTCTCCTTGGTACAAGCATCTGCCTGATGTGGTAGCAAAAATTAAAGGAGACGCCAATAAGAAACATATCTAGACATCAAAGATTCTCATTTGTAACCAGAGCAGATTATTATGAGCCCCTTGCTCAAATATATTTCTGGGGTCAATATGAAGTTTGGGCTTTTGCATACCTTGTCCATGGTAGACCCATTTATATGCTCATGCATTCCCTCGGTTTTGCCAGCAAATTCAATCCAAGTGCAGTTCCTTGTTGGATCAGATGCATCATTTTGGTCGAATGGATTCTCACTTTCACTTTCAATTGTCTCATCAGTCTCTACAGAAATATCCACTCCCAAGTCATTCGTGAAGAGAGTACTGCTAGTTTCTGATCCCAATGAGCTCTGTCCTTTGTTAAAGTTTCCAGAAGCATCCGCTGACATGAAGCTCAGCAGACTTTTCTGTGTTGGATCAGATGGAGCACCCACCTTATCTTCTTTAAACTGAGACACCCTAAGTCCTGAAACGTTTGACACCTACTGAGTACTACTAGTAAATTCAGAGCTTACAAAGATGACAACATACAGATTTCTCTATAATAACTAGTCCTCAATTTAAAAACTCGGCTCTTCAATTTTGAGTTGAAATGAATGATGCCTATAATCTTACAAAATACAGAGATAGATCCACTGTAATGAATGTATTAATCTTAAAGATCTGGGAATTTAAAGGAGGAGGATGATAACAAATTTAAACTACCTATCAGTCTTAAAGATACGGGAAGTTCAGCCTTCAGAAGCTTCGATGCATATTTATACATATCATCCCGTGAGGATATGTAATTCTGTAGAGTTAAAGCTCTGGTTCGAACCTGCAGATATTTCAGTGAATAAAGAAACAAAAGAGAATAAAAGATAAGCATATTGTGAGCAAAAGAAGGGTTCTATGAGTATGAACATATAAGAAGAATATCATGTTCTGAGAAAGTTAACAGTATTGAAATATCATCAATCAAAGTGACTATAAAAAAAAAGAGTTTATGTCTGGGAAATTCCTAGTGTGTTGTAAGTATCCTACATCACTTGTTGTCTAAGGAGTTTATAATGGCCTTGTATTCACATAGTTTTTTTGGGTTGGACATTCTAATGTACACAACTATTGAGAAAAAGAGAAGCCAATCAAGCACAGAAAGTACCTCAAAAGATGAAGTTTTCAGTTTAAGAGTTAATGTCCGGCCATGAAGACCTTCCTTTTGCATATCACTAGAAAGCATCTCTGCAAGTTCATCTGTAAAAGTAAAGCTAATAAAGATTAACAATTGACAGCAGTTATTTCATCTCATACCTAACTATCTTAAGACTAAATGTAAAAAATCAAATTGGTCCATAAATTTAGTTAACAACATTCCACACGTTCACCGGATCAACTGAGACGAGAAAATAATCTAAGTAAATATACTTCAAGACTAGTCATTAGAGGCATTGGCTTTCTTTTCTGTTCACAAGGTAAGTTCAGGAAAGAGGAGCTATGAGGCTTAAAACAGAAATGGTCAGGCTTTAACTTAATCCTCGCAGATCAGTCATTTTCCATTCTTATAACTTAGATGGAATGGAAAAAGAACGAAGAGAGTATAAAAGAAAAAAAAGACGTGGAAAGACAGCTTTAAGATGCTCAGGCAAGCCCATCAGTGAGCACTCTTCATAGAACCATTACTCGTCTATCCATTCTTAAATGGAAAAAGGAAAACACAGAAAATGGATAGGAAGAAAACACTGAACCTATCTTTTGATACAGCAAAGCCTCATTGTCTGTGGCTTGAAATGTTCGCTCATTACTGATACTCTTTCGCAGCCTCATTTGTGGAGGATCTGTCCCCCCAAGACCAAGCCCCACGGAGAGAAAAAAGTCTGCCAGAACTTCCAAATTGTTGATACTAATGGACAACACGACCAGAATATAATTACAAATATAAGGCATGCTGAATTCATAAAAGGCAACTCTTAAGTTTAAGAGAAGAAAATCAGAGAGCAACACTTGATGGAAATACTGAACAAAACATCCCACGTATCAAGAAAAATAAAAAGTTGCTACTGAAAAATGATTGAGATAAATATCAGTGTCAAGATTTTAGTGCACCTCGGTGTAATCTAAGTAACAATTGGAATTGACCATTAACAATGCCAAAATCTAATTACAAACTCTGCCAGCCTAATATACCATAAACTAGAGAGCTGTCTGGCACAAGAAACACTGACTCCACCCCTCATATAGATGCAACAATTTACAACCTGATGCAGTACATAAAACTTGAATATGTTGTATCAGCAAAATGCACACAATCAGAAATCAGATAAGCTATAAGATAAACAATGATGTAGTAAAACAAAACGTGTAAATCAGAAAAAGCATTATTGTGTTAGGGAGATAAGTAATAAGAAAAGGACAAAGAGGGTACCAGCTGAGGAGTGAGAAAAAAGAGCACAAAGGTACCCTCCCTTTTGCAGCATCTCCTCACAGGTACTGATACCAAATACATCTGTTAAGATACGTTCTGTAACCTTACCAACGCCTCCAATCTGTGGGTGGTTAAAACATCGCATCAAGACTACCGCAAACACAAAGATTGGCACAAAAGGGTCTAACTATGTTGAGATGTAACTATGAAGATTCCAGCTGCAAACCAGAAATAAGTACGTTGTACCTTTCGGATAGGAAGTGAGGAGATAAATGTCATGACAGCCAGCAGTTCATTAGGCAAGACAAACTGTCCATTTGGCTTGTTTATATCAGAGCAAACCTAAGCAGAAATGGTGGAAAAGGTTATTGAGAACTTTAAGTAGCAAGAAAAATGGCCATGAGGGGAAAGAAAAGGTAAAAACTGCAAATAGAGGAGCAATGGCAAGAGGTATCAGCACTTAATTTGACAACATACCACCTAAACTCCTATCATCCTTTCCTTCTTTATAATTTTAGACTGCTCAAACTTTGATGCATTGGGAGCCATAACATGATTGGCATAAATCTATAGCTTAACAGTCCTTAAAATTGTGGGACCAAATTTTTTCAAACTCCATTGTGAATTCGGCAATTAATGAGTCAAACCACTACAACAACAAGAACACCATCAAACTAAGGCAAATCCTTCTAAATGAGGTTGGCTATATAAGTTACTTACCCCACTGGACTTGATCCTGTATCAACTCACATAAAAGGTCAAAGGGCTCTAGATCTTTCTTTTATCATCTCTTCCCATGTCTTTTAGGTTCTTCCCTCACCGCTTATTACTAAATTCTCTATCTCATGGTTATCCCTTCTTATTGGACCGTTTGATTGCTTAATTAGTCATTTCCATATCATTTATTGAACAAGAAGAATGACACTCAACTAAGACACTAAAATTAATCAAATCAGTACATAACTATAAGGTGAGATGATGTATCCACAATTAAATGACGGCATAAGGCAAAAAAGGGGCAATAGCTACATTGTCCTCTCTCATTGAATGCAACATATTTCCATGAAAGCTGTAGATGCTAAATACCATAATGAAATTAGAGAGACCGCTTAATTCCTCCAGAAATGAAGTCTCAAAGAGTAGTCAACTTCCTGCGGTTCTTCCTGTGGTTTTTCATTCAAGCTGCTTGTGATTTTCAGAAAGTTGGACACCTATTCATCTACATCCCCCCTCCCCAGCAAACCCACAAACTACTGGGGCTTGATGGACTGTACAGAAAATCATTCATTTTTTCAACAAAACCAGAGATGAGAATTTTCCACACTAATGTAACTCCCGATCATGTCTGAAGGAGCGGTGTTTCCTGCTTTCTAGGAAAAGGAAAAAAGCACTTTGAAAAACCCCTAAATAAGCAATTTGACTGGACCTCCAGCCAAAAAAGGGGTCCAGCATTATGGGGTAATAATACTGTAATGAAATTTATTGGTTATAACATTTAGTCACACAAAACAAACCTTTACCCATAATTTGTAACTTAATTGGATTCAGTACCTTAATATATAAAGATAAAAAATAAAAATAAATCAAACAGTTCTTTCAAACAAAGATGGTAAAATGTTTATGCTAGGCTACTTAATCATACCCAAGAAGATATTTAAGGTTGCAGATACTTCTAGAAAACTTCCCATACCTTGGCAAGCAAGCGGTTTGCAGCAACTCCAGCACTACAAGTGAGGCCAGTCTCCCCAAACACAGTATTTCTAAGTTCTTCAGCAACCTTAAGTATAAAGGAGACAAATTAGATGACAAAACTAGTAAATGGGCAGTCTAAAATTCAGTGATACATGAATGGCATACTTCTCCACCAGAGACACCTCTTTCCTTGGAGACCTCGGTTATATCAAGGTAAGCTTCATCCAAACTACCAGCAATAAAGTTGGGATCATACCTCTGGAACACTAGTAGAAGATACATATGTTCTTGAATTATATACTAAACAATAGTCAATCTGCCAATATAAACAGTTATACAAGTAAGGGCCTGACCTTTTCGAGTTAGACCACTGTAATAAGTATACTTTTTGAAATCTACCGGAACCAAAATTAACTCTGGACATAATTTACGTGCAATAAAACCAGGCATTGCTGCACGAACTCCATATCGCCTTGCCTACAACGTCAAGAAGCTTGTATCAATGGAAAATAAAGCAAGATATTATTAAGCATGGATTCTCTTCAACATTTATTCCATCTAAGCTTTGAATGTTCAAATTCACAAAAAGATCAGAAGAACCAAAAGAAATTAATTGGGTGCATCCAACAAACCATCGGTGAAGTAAATCAAACCTCATAGTTAGCAGTTGAGATCATAGACATGCCGCCAACTGCCATTGGTTTCCCTTTTAAAGAAGGATCGCTTAATGTTTCCACAGCTGCATAAAAAGCATCCATATCTACATGCAGCCAAACCTTTGAAAGGTCTCGTGTAGCTTCCAGTTCTAGGATTCTTTTGTCAGCCACCTGAATAATGGTTGGTGCTGAGGATAAAAACATGAACAAGAGGACACATCTTCTCCAAATTTTCTAACACACAACATATTAATGAATGGTAGAAACAGAGAACTGATCTGGAAACTTAAGGTTCATTAATTTGCAAACTAATTAGTGGCCTTCTCCTGCTTGGGCATTAGACAGACTAGATAAAAATGTATTTTTCAACACCCATGAATTAAATGGTGTCATGCATATCTTTCAATGGCTTTGCTTAAACTATGTAAAGACCCTCATACCAAGGGAACAGTATGAAGGAAGTAAAAGCAGTTAGAAGCTGTTTCTTGTCACACAAAATGGTGAAGATTGCAGAATCTCCCACCATTCCTTTCTCCAACAATGAAACTGCACAGAAGCCATACACAGTGATTTGCAAATTCCATCAGTCGGTTTCATGGATAGCCCCATGAATACCAATTCACCCAACAACAATCTGTCCTATCTAGACGACAGTTTCTAATTTGCACACTTCAACCTGGAACAACAAATTCCAAAGCCCCTCAAAAGAGCAATATCATCATGGCACACCCCAAATAAACAGACACCCACTACCCTGAAAGGCATGAAAAACTTTTCACCATACCGTCTGATAGCGAGCCAACTCCGCGGCGGTGAGCTTCGCGCTCCGAGCGCGCATCCTCTCTATCTTCTGCCTTATGAAGGCCTCCTTCCGCTCCTCGTTCTCGAAATACTTGGACCCTTTGCTCATCTCATAAACCACCCTCTGCACCTTCTCCTTGTCCACCCCCTCCATACCTACAAAAAAAAAAAAAAAGACCCCGCACCAATCAAACCCCGTCTCCAAAATTCGCTACAACTACCGCGAAAGTCCGCAAACCCACGTCCGCTTTCGCCGATTCCCCAGGCCTAGCGACGGAACCGCGAGAACCCATGTCGCCAAACTCGAAAAGACGCGCGATTGCCATCGAAAGGAATGAGCTTGCGGCACGGCGGCGGCACTCACCGGCTTTGGCGTTGGTGTAGACGGTGTGGTAAGACTGCCAGGGACGAGGGCCGTCGCTCGACGCGCTCTCGCTCTCCTCCTTCTTCTGCTCCTCCGCCGCCATGGAATCTCTCTGTGGCTTCGCTTGGCCGGAGCGGAACCGGCCGCCTTCTTCTTCTTCTTCTTCTTCTTCTTCTTCTCCGGGAAGCGAACTCCGAGCAACGGCGGAGGGGAATGCGTATTGAGCCAAAGCTTGCGCAGAAATAGCGCGCCAATTTCGTGCGATCTGAATCGTGCTAAGAAAGCCTGAGACTTGTTTGTCGTAAAAGTATAATTTTTTTTTTTGGGTCATAATACGGGTGAATACTTTCATTAATTAATACAATAGGTACATGATAGAGGTAAATATACTACCGAATATAAAATATTCGGAAGAGGCTGGGGATGGATAGACACCCAATTGAATGGAAGATTTTTGCTTTGGTGAGCTTTTGCTACCCAGTCAATGGCTCGGTTTTCTTTTCTTAAACGATGGCCGGCTTGGCTTGGCTAAATTGGTTTAAAATGCGTTTTCCTTCTCTAATTATGTTCCTCATAGCCCATGGGGCTTCTTCACAGCTCAATATGCTTGCCACAACCATTGAGTGGTCACTTTCACACATGTAATGTAGAGGTTTTGTAAAACTTTGGAAAAGTACAATTAAGTCATAAAATTTATTAAGAAAGTGCAATTAAGTCTTAGAGCTTTTAAAAAGTATAATCAACTTTGAAAACTATTCACAAAAGTCCATTTGAGTCATAAATCTTGTCAAATTGATCAAATCAAATCTTTCAATTGATAATAGTTTTTGAAAGTTTTAGGATTTAAATCACTTTCATGATAATTCTTAGGCTTGATTGCATTTTTTTTTTTTAAATTTTAAGTTTTAATTGCACTTTTATGATAAGTTTTAAAATTTTAAGTATTATCCTTTTTTTTTTTATTGGGAGTCATGCTAAGTCCTTTTTTTGACATTGAAAAATATCTTAAACTTATAAATCTTTGATAAATTTATCAAATTAATTTTTTGATCACCAAAAAATTCTTTACCCTATTAATTTCTGTTTAATTGGATTAACACCATGAAGAATCACTAGTAGCCCATTAATTATTATGTGTCATTCAATTTAGTAATTTAACAGAATGAAAATTAACGAAGGATAAAATTGTCACATGTGTATCAATTTAAAAGTTTTTATCATAAAAAAATTAGTTTGAGATAGTCAATCGATTTGGGGTATTAATGCTTTATTTATTTATTTATTTAAGGAAATTGCCATTTGAGTTTCCTATCGAAAATTAAATTATATTTTTGTAACCCTACTTAATTTTTGAGTGATTTTAAATGCCAATTAAAAGTTTTTAGGTAGTCAGACTAAATATATATTTAAAGGGTTAAAGTAAAAAAAAAAAAAAAATTCAAATCCTTGCGAATTAATACGTGCATGTTGGTTGAAACGTCCATTCTCGTAATAAGTTGTCGACTACACCATCTACACTACCTAAGGACAAAATTGTATCGTACATTATAGCCTATTGACTTTTTTATTCGTCGATGTCAATAATGGTGGGATTGGTAGATGGTACAGTATTACATTGCAAGAGTGCCCGAAAAATGACCAAACATTATTTACTCAGTATCGACATGATTTTTCTAGGTCATGATTACATATGCAATGCATTTTTCGACAAAAAAAAAATTGGCAGTTAAGGACAAAAAAAAAAAAATTGGCAGTTAAGGACAAAAAAAAAATCTTAAATTAGCAACTATCAATCAATAATCAAAGCCCTATCCCTAGCTCCAAAGGAGCTTATAGCTGACAATTCATCATATGTGAAAATGGTAAATTATCTTGAAGCTATCTTTGGTCACTTCAAATCTTGAAGTGGAAGAGGAATTTGAGATTGGATCAGTTATGGTGATCTCATACTCCCCATGGAGTAGTGTGGTGCTGAAGAACCCTCCGTCGTCGGCATGAGCCGCCAGGTCCTCGGATCTCCATTCTTGGATCAGCCTGGTCCACGACGTCCCCGGCCGGCGTGTTGTTGAAGTTCATGTCCGCCAACGCGGTGGAGTTGAAGCCGGCATATGCGGGGCCGGCGAACATTATGATACCTTCCACGCCGGGATGGGAGTAAGCCTCCCAGAGCACCTCCTCCAAGTACTGAGCCTGCAAAATTCCAGAAAACCTTACAGTGCATTGCAAAGTGCCAATCTTTTGATATTTGCACTTCCATTTATTGAAAAATGGAGATGAAATGCAAAATCACGACTTAACCTCTTGGACGTTTGTCAAGTTTCATTTTGTTCAATTTGAAGATCTTAGAAAAAGCTTCACTCGCTTCTCGAGGTCTATATCGGTGGAATTCAGGCATCGGTTGCTACATGTCATTTCCAATGTCTAAATTCCATCGACGGCGGGTTCAAGATCCTATCATGGCCTCAAGTCTTCAATTGACTAATGGCCAAAAGCTTTAAGTCATGTTTATGCTCTTCTCCTATTGGAAATTTATCGAAATATGCAAATATGAATTTGATGGGGTTCGAATGGGCCAAGGTGAATGGGCTGGGCCAGCCGCAAAAAGCGAATCTCTCGCCCAACCCGACCCATTTTCCTTTAGGGCATGATTACCTCTTTTCTAAGAAATGCCAATACCTGGTTAGCTCCTGGAGCCACAGACACTTCAGTAAGCCAAATGGGCACGCCAGTTGTGGCCAGAATGTCTAGGCTAGATCTCATGTATGCCAAGTTTGGCTGGCCGGCGCCGAAATGGCCTTGCACTCCTATTCCGGCCGGTATGTCCTTGTTCCCGGGGTACGAAAATATCTCCTGGAACCTCTTCTTGTAGTTCCCTGGGCTCACCTTCTCGTCCCCACTGTACTCGATGGTGTTGTACTCGTTCAGGAACATTCTCGGGGTTGGGTCGAGCTTGTATGCTGTCAAGTAATACATCGAGGAAGCATTTTCCCCTAGGTTGTCCTCGAAGAAGCTGAAGTGCAGGTTCTCATTGACCACGTCCCAGGCAATCAGTTCTCCTGCGTATCGCGAGACAACCGAATTGATCCTCTTCTCTGCCGCCTTTCGCAGATCATCGGGCGAAAGGGTCCTGACCCAATCGGGCTGGTACTTGGGATCGTCCCAGAAGACATTGTGGCCTCGGATCGAAATGTTGTTATCTTGCGCGAACCTCAGCATTGCATCGGCCACTGAGTAGTCCTCATGGCCTTGATCCTTCTCCGTGCTGTACCACTTCATTGCGTTGGTGAAAGTGGTGTATCTGAATCGTGATGCGAACCAGTTCTGGTAATCGGTGCTCTCGAGGATGTGGAAGTTCATGCCGCACCCAAATGGAAAGCCCGGTTTGGTCTGTTTGATGAGAACATTGGCTCCTCCGACTCCGAGTCCTCTTTCATTCGCAGAAGTTATCTGGAACCTCACTGTGCTCTTCCGTACCTGCGAGATCGAAGTTCGGCGTTTGCGACGTCCTTCAAGTTTTTTGAACTAACTTGGCACAAACTTTTCATGTTACCTTCTCTATGCTTTCTTCTTGGTGATTCCTCCATTGCTTCTTAGAGAACGGCTGCAACGCGACATTGTCGACCCATATCTCCGTCGAGGTATTCTTGCTCTGCCGCAACAAAATCAGAATCAGCATATGCCTGGAATTATAAGCACTCATGTACCTTGCAATTTTTCATTGATCCGGACGTACAAAAGAAAACACTGGACCAGCATTAACTCAGTTGAATTCTCGTCTTTCTGAAGTAGATTGTAACCGAAATGTGAAGGAGCTTCACCTCGAAAAGAACATCAGCTGGGCTCGAAGAATTCGCAGCGATGCCTCCTTTCAGCAAAGACCAGCACCCCTGCTTGGCCACAACACTGCCTCCACGGACAAACTGGCCATCTCTAGTTTGAAACACCACTGCTACCGTCTCGCTTCCTTGATTGACTTGTACCCAAGCTGCGAAAACAGCAACAGATCATCCTAGCTTCGTTGTAGATCGCATTTTCACATTTCTTGATGTTGCGATTAGCAATTCTTCACAAATAAACAAAACCATACAAGTATATCGGGTGAATGGGGAACCCAGATATCACATAATTTACGGCTTCACATGAACAGGTCCGACGTAACCATTCTCACTGGAAACTGCAGATCGAGTAATTACCCGAAAATGCGTAGAACATTCCCTTCTCGAGTTGGACTTTCTGAGAGAAACTGTCTGTTGGGCGTTTCCTATAGCGTGCCACCATGAACCTGTTGTTGGTATGCGATATGCGCACTTCGGTCGCTCCTTCCCCAAGCACAGTCCATCCGGAAGTGCCGTGGATGAACTCCGGGTTCAGTATGACCCCACCTCCATACATAAGACTCCCTGGCTCTGCCAAACACTGCTATAATCGAATACGTAAGACGCCGATCACAGAATCTGCTCAGTGTCTTTCCTGGAAACTCTTAACTATTTCTTTTTCAAGGCCACAATGAAATTGCCCTGGTCAGCAAATCATTGGAGTAATTCATTCAACTTGTTCGTTTTTCAGATGGCAATCTTGAGTTCTGATCGCTCAATTTCATGGATGAGTTCTTGAATTGACTCAACAGCAGTGCTCATGAAATACGAATGTGCTCAAATGTGGCAAATAGTGTGTAGGATTTTGATCTTGCCTGTGTTGTTGCCAATGAATCGTAATAATCATCAAAGACAGTCTGCATGATTTGCCCTGAAATGGTTTCAAAGAGAAAGCATTAGCTCAATTGTTCATGTTACATTACAATTGGTAAACCAATGTCATAGTCAACTTCATTGAAACAATCAAGAAAATTTATCAAACACATGGAGCAAGGGATGCTAAAACTCAAGCAAAAATGCTCTCCGAGGTCAATGATCAAGCAAAAACAATTTGAGAAGATGGAATGAACGAGAGAAATCGGTACCTGATCCTAAGGACAGCAATGCAAATGCTAGAGAAAGAAACAAGAACATGTTGGATCCTGGCGAACTTCTCATCGCTCCAGCAATTGGAGCAGTCCTAGAAAAGCCTGGAAGAATCATTCATGTCAGAAGAGCAAAGGTCTCATGTGAATGCGAAGAAGCATGCAACAGCCTGTCAACCTAGAAACAGGTATATCCTCATTTCCTGAAATGGTGACCTGATGAAGCTGATCATCCTCAGTTTTTTATATGTCCCGTGACTCTTTTCTCAAACCCATAAATATATGGCCCCGTTGAAACTACATTATACAAGTGACGTGGAATACTTTAATATGCTTTTTTTGCACGAAATTGATGAATAAGGAACCTGATACCGGGACAAGATCCGGCTCTAATACATGTCATAATGTCCAATCAAAAGTTTGCGTGAAGGAGGATACATGAATAGGAGGCCTATTGAAACTATACAGGTATGTGATGTGCGATTCTTTAGCAAAAGTTCTAATCGAATGTGGGGATAGCAGTGTCCATGTTGCTGCTGAGATCAAATTATATGATGTGATGTGAATTTGAAGAGCATTAAGAAAAGGGGTGGTCATGCACAAACATGAAGACCGGTTCGCTAAACAATACACCCAGAATAATGCGATAAACTCTGCAAGTCGGCATTGAAATATCATGTCGATATTCACCGCCCAACAAGAGTCTAACTTATCACTCAACAACTCTTAGCAGTTAAGCTTGCTCTCAAGGAAAGACACGCTGTGAATTGCAAGCAAGCTTTTCCTTCCGTTTTACTGTTGGATTGCCCAGTTCTGCTATCTTGAAGGAATTCTTGAAGGAATTCTTTCTTGGATGAATATGTTGATTGCAATTTTCTGACTGTGACACCCCCATCAATGCCTACACGTCACATAAATATTATTTAAAAATAAAATTTAGATATATGTTATTTGAGAAGTTATTACATGATCTATAAATATAATCTCGACAATTAATTATGCGGGACCCATTTATATTTTTCTTTGCAATTTCAGGAGAAGGGACAAATTGCAATCCTTAAACTACCATTGAAAATGTTTGAAAATTTTCTTTTTGGGCACAAAAGAAAGTGGACTTTTGCTATATTTGTTGCCATTATCTTTATGACGCTGATGCTTCCGTATGCACATTAAAGGGGCCTTTTTGTTATGATCTCGTGATGGCAGGGTATATCAAATAATCGAGGAAGGGTCGAGTTTGGGAAAAAGTTAAACTTGTGGGGTCAATTCTGAAAAGCATTTCGAGTCATCTAGTTAAGTTTTGGAAAGACGCGTTAAATGAAATGGAAACTGGGGAAGGTACATGGTTTCACAAGCATGATCGACAAAGTGTTTTGAATCTTTTGATGCAGTTAAAATACGTGATCCTGGGAGGAAAAATTCAGTCAATGTAGACAGCTTTGGAGTATGCCTTGGACAAAATCTAGCCAATATGGATGCCGATGTGGACATTTCCCCCCCACGGTCCATGTCAATTGAGTTTGGTCGAATTTGGGGTCAAAGTGGTCTCATTAGAAAGTTTGTTAAAGTAAAAGGACTTAATTAGACAAACTAAAATTTCAGAGAGTTGATTAGAAAATGCGTATAAGTATCGGGAGAAAATGTAGAATTTTTCTTTTTTTCCACATTTATATTCATCCCATCAATGGGAGATTGTTGCTATGGAACTTTCCATGTAAAAACAACTCCTACAAGGAACGCTTTCGAAGAATAAATCCAATAAATTATGGATTTATAGTCCAACTCCAGTATATCCAATCTTTCCTAGCCTGATCTCAAGCAATTTTTTTGAAGAGTAATAATCCTTCCCCGGAATTGTAAATGCATGGAGGCCATACTCATGTATAGATCATTTTCATTTTCACAATTTAAGTTGTGCGGAGGGACATAGGGCATGTGCCTGGGGACTTTAATTGGTCCCAAGATGATTCTTCAAGTCAGGATGTAGGGTTCTGTTCCTTGTCTTACACATTGGCAATGGTTGGCGTGCACTTAAACATGGAGTACGACGAAGAGAGTTCCACTTGAAAAGAGGAGGGAAAAGCATGGATATGAGGGGTATTAAAGTCCCTAGGCACTGCTTGAGGACTTAAATTTTCCATCACAGATAGTTTAGGACTCGTCGATAAAATGAAAATGTTTAATATTAAATTGATATTTGTACATTAATTTTAGGATTTTTTTTTTATAATTTTCTGAAATATAAGTGTCAAGGTTGTAATTTTCATTCTGCAAGACCGCATCTAGAAAACATGTTTCAAAAGTGATTATTAACACTTTATAATATGGGTGGAGTGGACTTTAACTTTAATAGCACGCGCATGGTGTGTTGGACGGTTGCTTTAAATAGGGTGCATTTTCTCCATCAATTTTGGGTATATCCTTTGAAAATCCCTCATTAAGCTTGAGACGCCAAAGCGTTATTTTTATAACACTTTTATTGGTTAGTATCTTCTTCTCCTTCCAATAGCACCGAGGTCCCATTCTTAACATTGTCTACTTATCAACTTGTGTATCGAGAGGATCTCTACGCACTTAATTATATATATTAGTTCATACAAAGTGTTTAGTCATCTTCAAAGTAGGTAAGGAGTTTTTTAACACATGTCACGAGGCTCAACCTCGTGCCAAGTGCTAGTTTTAGCACTATTATATGTTTACTAGTAAGATGCTCATGCATTGCACAAGTTTAAGACCATATTTCTTATGTTATTCTAAATATTAGTGTGGACAGGAATCTTCACGAGACAAATATACAAATATGCATAAAATTATAGCAAAGTAAATATTCACAACAATCAAAATATCCTCTAGAGTTTAGGTGATTTCTTATTTAGTGTGGATCTAGACCCTCGGTTTATCCTCTCATTTAAAAGAAAAAATGAGACATAAAATTGCAATTTTGATTGAATAGCAATATCAGTACAAGCAATTCTTCGAGTGCATAAGTTCATTGAAGAATTATGCATAAGAATATAAGGAAAATTAGAAGTGCATTACCAAAATTTGCACAAGAATTAGATATTTGTAATTAGGTAAAGCTCGCACGTGAATGTGCCCCGTGGCTTGCGTACTGTTGGAATTATATCGGGAAATCATATATGCAAATAAGTTGGTTAAGTGGTTAAGGACTTTAGGATAAATACTTGACTTTTTATAATTTTTCTTTGAGGAGATATCTAGGGCGAAATTAATGGGACATGACTTAGATGTGGTCAAACTGTAAGTTTGACAACAATAAAAAACTTATACTATGAGTGGGTACCATTCCCTTTAAAATGTAGTTTATTGCATGTGATTTACGGTGGTTCCAAAACCAGTCTACCTTTCAAAAGTATGATATGCATTTTTCGAAAAAAATAGTAAATACATACATTGAGATACAAAATAAGAATTTTTTGTAATGTGAGGTCTGCGAAGATGGGATTCTTACCCCACTTCGTAGATTTCCCATCTCTTTAGTGTAGTTACCCAATGTAACGCAGTCCTGAAATTATTCAACACCCAGATTAGATATTTTAAACCCCAAGGTGTATCAATAGGTTATGCGGTAAAAGAGGTAAGAATGAAATGACCATCACCTGGAAATGGATACTATAGAATAGCAATAGAAGGGCTATTGCACGGTTTGGTTTGCAAAATGGAATAACTATGCTTTTTTTTTTTTTTTTTTTTTAAATTAATGGTATTCGTAGAGATATCCGGGAAACAAGTTAGGAATGTGAAAGATGAAAGATTAAAAAAAAAAAAAAAAACAGACTGATTGATAAATAATTATGATATTTTCATACCCATTTTATTGATGGGTATAGAAAACCTTGTTTCTTCTATTATCCATTATACCATCAACTTTGCCCGGACAAAATTGCTGTAAAAATTATATAAAAAGCTTTAAATCTATTGGACAACGGTCAATTCAATTCTAAATGTTTTGATTTGCCCAATTTACTACTAAACATTTTAACAATTTATCAATGTAGTCCTTTCGACAAATTTTGATCAGAAATCACTAATGTAGTGGTCCAATCAGCACTAAGTATCTTATATGGCACAATCTGTATTGATGTGGACAATTCTTGAATTTTTTAAAAAATTTTCCATTTTTTCAATCTTTATTTCCTATTTGCCCCCGCCGGTCCTTGAGACCTCGATGATGGCTAGTAACTAGTCGGCCACAAGCGAGGGTTGCGACACCCTAGCCTCTTGCTTGCTAGATTTGAGTGAGGCGACGATGTTGTGTGCTTGTCTAGATCATTGAGGCGAACCAAACCAATTCCCTTGGGAACTACTGGTTCCAGTCTAGTTTAGTTCAGTCCCGAGCTGCTCTCGGTTCTTTTTCACATCCTAGTTGTGACCCTCACCAAAGATCTCGAGGGGGGCTCACTTGCAATTGGCTAGGGTCGTTGGCCACTGGCCAAGGCTTGTTGACCACGGTTGACCCTCGCCCCACCATCGTCGGCTCTTGGTGGGACAATGGCAACGAGGGCCTACGAGCTGGTTCGCTCTTATTTATTTATTTATTTTAATTTAAGTAAATTAGTATTTGTATTAAAAATTAAATTTGGACCAAAATGACATCGTTTTGGAGTTATACTAGTTTTAGCCACATTAGCACCATGTAGGAGAGATAAAATAATAAAAAAGAGCTACGTTAGCATTTTCCGTTGGCCAAATTAGACAAAGTTAATGTAATGACTTGATTGCACCAATCGACAAGTTTTAAGATTTATTTGCACATTTTGAAAATTTTAGGATTCAATTACACTTTGGTAACAAGTTTTAAAATTTCTAGTGAATATATCCCATTATATTTTTATACCTCTACTTAATTTTTGGGTGATTTTAAATGCCAATTAAAATCTTTTAGTTGGTTAGACTAAATACATATCTAAAGGTTAAAGCCAAAAAAAAAAAAAGTTTCGACCTGTTCCTTTTTTTTGGATTTGGGATTTTTATGTGATGTAGAGTATCTTGAATCTTGCAAATTAAAATGTGTATGTTGTTCGAAAGGTCCATTCTCATGATCAATTTTCGACGATACTCTGTCTACAATACCGAAGGACAAAAATGTACCATACGCCGTCCAGAGGATGAGATTTGTTAGCTTATTGGCCTTTTTTTTTATCTATTGGTATTATTAGCGGCGGGATCGGTACATGGTACAATATCACATTGCAGAAGCGCCCGAAAAATAACTAAACATTATTTACTTGGTATCGACATGATCTTTTTAGGTCATAATTACATATGCAACGCATTATTTGACCCAAAAAAAAATGTTTGGCATTTAGGGGTCCTTATATCTACCCTCTCTTATTAATCTTAATTAAGCAACTATCACTCAATAATCAAAGCACTATCCCTAGCTCCATAGGAGCTTGTAGCTGACAGTTCATTATATATGAAAATGGTAAATTTTCCTGAAGCTATCTTTGGTCACTTCAAATCTCGAAGTGGAAGAGGAATTTGAGATTGGATCGGTGATAGTGATCTCATACTCTCCATGAAGCAGTGTAGTGCTGAAGAGCCCTTCCTCATCGGCGCGAGCCTCCAGGTCCTCGGATCTCCATTCCTGGATCAGCTTGTCCACGACGTCCCCGGCCAGCGTGTTGTTGAAGTTCATGTCCGCGAGCGCCGTGGAGTTGAAGCCGGCGTACATGGGGCCGGCGAACATTATGATCCCTTCGACACCGGGATGGGAGTAAGCCTCCCTGAGCACCTCCTCCAAGTACTGAGCCTGCAACGCCAGAAATCCCTTTATGGATTGTAGAGTGCCAATTATTTATATTTGCACTTTCATTGATTGAAAAAAGAAGGTGATGCGTGCAAAGTCACGACTTAACCTTTTGACCATTGGTCAATTGAGAATATAAATGTTTCATGAAGGTCTTAAAAAAAGCTCCACTCTCATTTCGAGGTCTCCCTAGGTGGAATTCAGGCATCCGTTGCTATGCGTCATTTCCAATGTCTAAATTCCATCGACGGCAGGCTCAAGACCCTATCATGGCCTCCAGTCTTCAATTGACTAATGGCCAAAAGCTTTAAGTCATGTTTATACTCCTCCTATTGAAAAAATATTGAAATGTGCAAATATGAAATTGATAGAGTTCGAATGGGCCAAGGTGAGTGGGCCGGGCCAGCCAGAAAAAGAGAATCGCTTGCCCGACCCAGCACATTTTGCCTTTCGGGCCCACCCGACTGGGCGAGCTGCCAAGGGCATGATCACCCCTATTCTAAGATATGCCAATACCTGGTTAGCTCCTGGATCCACAGACACTTCTGTGAGCCAAATGGGCACACCAGTTGTGGCCAGAATGTCTAGGCTTGATCTCATGTAAGCCAAGTTTGGCTGGCCGGTGCCGAAATGGCCTTGCACTCCTATCCCGGCCGGTATATCCTCATTCCCGGGGTACGAAAATATTTCCTGGAGCCTCTTCTTGTAGTTCCCCGGGCCTGCCTTCTCGTCCCCACTGTACTCGATGGTGTTGTACTCGTTCAGGAACATTCTTGGAATCGGATCGAGCTTGTATGCCGTCGAGTAATACATCGAGGAAGCATTTTCCCCAAGGTTGTCCTCGAAGAAGCTGAAGTGCATGTTCTCATTGACCACATCCCAGGCAATCAGTTCTCCTGCGTATCGCGAGACAACTGAATTGATCCTCTTCTCCGCTGCTTTTCGCAGATCATCGGGTGCAAGGGTCTTGACCCAATCGGGCTGGTACTTCTGGTTGTCCCAGAAGACGTTGTGGCCTCGGATCGAAATGTTATTATCTTGCGCAAACTTCAGCATTGCGTCGGCTATTGTGTAGTTCTCTTGGCCTTGTTTTGCCTCCGTGCTGTACCACTTCATTGCGTTGGTGAAAGTGGTGTATCTGAATCGTGACGCGAACCAGTTCTGGTAATCGGCGCTCTCAAGGATGTGGAAGTTCATGCCACACCCGAATGGAAAGCCTGGTTTGGTCTGTTTGATGAGAACATTGGCTCCTCCGACCCCGAGTCCTCTTTCGTTCACAGAAGTTATCTGGAACCTCACTGTGCTCTTCCGTACCTGTGAGATCGAAGTTCGCGATGGTCCTTTATGTTTTTCGAACTAACTCCGTACAAACTTTTCGTATTACTATCTTACCTTTACCAAAAAAAAAAAAAACTTTTCGTATTACCTTCTCTATGCTTTCTTCTTGGTGATTCCTCCATTGCTGCTTCGAGAACGGCTGCAACGCGACGTTGTCAACCCATATCTCCGTCGAGATATTCTTGCTCTGTCACAAAGAAATCAGAATCAACATATGCCTGGAATTATTAGCACTCATGTGTCTTGCAACTTTTCAATGATTCAAAAGTAGATTGTGATGGAAAGTTGAATGCCCTTCACCTCGAAAAGAACATCAGCTGGGCTCGAAGAATTTGCGGCGATGCCTCCTTTCAGCAAAGACCAGCACCCTTGCTTGGCCACGACACTGCCTCCACGGACAAACTCGCCATCTCTAGTTCGAAACGCCACCGATACCGTCTCGCTTCCTTGACTTACTTGTACCCAAGCTGCAAAGACAGCAACAAATCATCCTAGCTCGGTCAACAATCGCGTTTTCACATTTCTTGATGTTGCAATTAGCAATTCTTCACAAATAAACAAAACTATACGGGTATCTCCGGTGAACAGTGAACCGGCATATCACATTATTTACGGCTTCACATGAACAATTTCAACGTGTGCTCTCTTTAGAAACATTGGAGTGCGTAATTACCGGAAAATGCGTAGAACATTCCCTTCTTGAGCTGGACTTTCTGAGAGAAACTGTCTGACGGGCGTTTCCTATCGCGAGCCACCATGAACCTGTTGTTGGTATGCGATATGCGCAATTCAGTTGCTCCTTGCCCAAACACGGTCCATGCGGAAGTGCCGTGGATGAACTCTGGGTTCAGTATGACCCCACCTCCATACATAAGGCTCCCTGGCTCCGCCAAACACTGCTATAATCGAATACATAAGACTCGGATTACATAATCTGCTTAGTGTCGTTCCTGGAAATTCCTAACTATTTCTTTTCAAGGCAACAAAGAAATTGTGCCACTCAGCAAATCATTAGAGTAATTCATTCAACTAGTTCATTTTTTCAAGTGGCAATCTCGAGTTCTGATTGCCCAATTCGAAGGACAAGTTCTTGAATCTGACTTAGCAGCAGTGCTCATGAAATATGAACTGATATTCACATGTCCAAGTGCTCAGAAGTTGCAAATAGTGCGTAGGAATTTGATCTTGCCTGTGTTGTCGCCGTGGAATCATAATAATCGTCGAAGACAGTCTGCATGATTTGCCCTGAAATGGCTTGAAAAAGAAAGCATTAGCTTTAGTCCATGTTACATTACATCTGGTAAACCAATTTCACAGTCGACTTCATTAAAACAATCAAGAAAATTTATCAAACACTCGGAGCAAGGGATGCTGAACTCAAGCAAAAATGCTCTTCCAAGGTCAATGATCAAGCGAAAATAATTCAAGAAGATATAAATAAACGAGAGAAATCGGTACCTGATCCTGAGGACAACAATGCAAATGCGAGAGAAAGAAACAAGAACATGTTGAATCCCGGTGAACTCCTCATCGCTCCAGCAATTATAGCAGTCTTAGAAAAGCCTGTAAGAATCGTAATCATGTCAGGAAAGCAAAGGTCTCATGTAAATGCGAATAAGCATGCAACAGCCTGTCAACCAAGAAACATTTATATCCTCGTTTCCTTAAATGGCGACCTGATGAAGCTGATCATCCTCGGTTTTTTACATGTCCCTTGACTCTTTTCTCAAACCCACATATATAAATACTCAAACTGAGCAGTAGCCCAAAATTGGCATAGAAATTAGGTGGAAGGAGACTGTTCAAATATAAGGCCCCCTTGAAACCATCTTCTACAAGTGACGTGGAATACTTTAATACCCTCTTTCGCACAGAATTGACGAACAAGGAACCTGACACTGGGACGAAATTCGGTTCTAATAGATGTTGCACTGTCCAATCAAAAGCTTGCACAAAGTAGAACACATGAATACAAGATTTGTCCAAACTATATAGATAGGTGATGTGTGATACTTTGGCAGATGTGTTAATCGAATGCGGGGTATAACGGTGTCCAAGTCGTTGTTGAGATCAAATCATATGATGTGACGTGAATTCGAAGAACATTAAGAGAAGAGGTAATGCATATGTATTAAGACCAGTACACTAAACAAGTATACTTGAAGTGATGCGACAAATGGTGAATTGGCATTGAAATACCTTGTTGATATTCACCACCTAACAAAAGTCCAACTTATCACTCAACAAGTCTTAGCAGTTAGCATTGCTCTCAAGGAAATATAGCCAAAAGAAAAAGACACTTTTGTGAATTGCAAGCAAGCTTTTCCTTGCCTTTTAGTGTTGGATTGCCAGTTCTGCTGTCTTGAAGGAATTCTTTCTTGGATGAATATGTATTGCAATTTTTTGACTGTGACACCCCCGCAATGCCTATGTGCAACATAAATATTCTTTAAAAATAAACTTTAAATATATCTTATTTGGGAAATTATTATATGATCTATAAATATCATATTGACAATCAATTATGCAGGACCCATTTTATATTTTTCTTTGAAATTTCATAAGAAGGGCAAACTGGGAATCCTAAAAGTACCAATGAAAATGTTGGAAAATTTTCTTTTTTGGACACAAAAAGAAAGTGGACTTCTGCTATGTTTGTTACCATAATCTTTATGACGCTCATGTTCCGTATGCACATTATGGGGGTCTTTTTGTCGTGATCTGCTGACGGCAGACATATCGGAAAATCGAGGTGGGGTCGAGTTTGGGAAAAAGTTAAACTTGTGGGGTCTACTCTGAAAAAGCATATTGAGTCATGAAGGTAAGTTTTGGAAAGACGCGTAAAATGAAATGGAAACTAGTGAAGGTACCAGATTTTACAAGCATGATCGATAAAGTGATGCTTGATTTCATTTTAAGACGGTAAAGTTTTATTTTTCATCCATTTGCTTTTGCGCCTAATTATATTAATGTACTTCAATTTATCGAATCAAATGTTTCTACTTTCACAAGGATTTTGATCATGTCACTCCTACACTAATTTGACAAAATTTAGGTGAAGTCGTGATTTTTGGACAATGCAGAAATATAATGCAATCCAAATATATGATCGTGGGTGGAAAAATTTAGTCGATGTAGACAACTTTGGAGTATGATGTGGAAAAGATCTAACCAATGGCTGCCAACGTGGGTGTTTACATTATAAAAAATTGTTTACAAATTGTACAATGACGTCACCTGACGATCTATGTCAATTGAATTTGGCCGGATTTGCTGTCAAAATGTCCTAATTAGAAAGTTTGTGAATATAGAAGGACTTAATTAGACAAACTAAAAGTTCAGACATTTGATTAGAAAATACATAAAAGCATCTGGATAGAAAGTAGAATATTCTCTCTTTTCCATATTTATATTCATCCCATCAATGGGAAATTGTTGCTCTACAACAATTCCCTGCAAGAATGCTTAAAGGTCGACTCCTCATGAATAGATCTTTTTCATTTTACAATTTAAGTTGTGTGGATGGACTTAGGGCGAATGATTGTGGGACTTTAATGGCCCCAAAATGATCCTTCAAGTCAGGATTATGTAGGATCGTGTTCCTTGTTTGAGTTACACCTGGCAATGGTTGGCGTGCACTTAAACATGGGGTTAGGAGCGTCAAAAACTGAACCGAAAACCGAACCAAACTAAATTGAAAAATTCGGTTTTTTCGGTTCGGTTCTCATTAAAAACCGAATTTTTTTTTTCCTTTTTTCCACATTTTTATTCATCCCATCAATGGGAGATTATTGCTATGGAACATTCCCTGTAAAAACAATTCCCACAAGGAACGCTTTCTAGTCCAACTCCAATACATTCAATCTTACCTAGCCTGATCCCAAGCAATTCTTTTGAAGAGTAATAATCGTTCCCTGGAATTGTAAATGCTTGGAGGCCATGCTCATGCATAGATCATTTTCTTTTTCACAATTTAAGTTGTGCGGAGGGACATAGGGCGTGTGCCTGTGTACTTTGATTGGCCCCATGATGATCCTTCAAGTCAAGATGTAGGATCCTGTTCCTTGTTTTACACATTGGCAATAGTTTTTTTTTTCTTTTTTGGAACTCGACACATTGGCAATGGTTGGCGTGCACTCAAACATGGAGTACGACAAAGAGGGTTCCACTTGAAAAGAGGGGGAAAAAAGCATGGATATGAGGGGATCGGTGTAGGTATGTATAGGGGGAATTATCTAATTGGTCATAAATTTTGTAATTAGGTAAAACTTGCACATGCGTGTGCCTTGTGGCCTGCGTATTGTTGGGATTATATTGGGAAATTATATGCAAATAAGTTGGTTAAGGACTTTAGGATAAATAATTGACTTTTTATAATTTTGCTTTGAGGAGATATCTAGGGCGAAATTAATGGGACATGACCTAGATGTGGTCAAACTGTAAGTTTGACAACAATAAAAAACTTATACTATGAGTGGGTACCTTCCCCTTTAAAATGTTGTTTATTGCATGTGATTTACGGTGGTTCCAAAACCAGTCTACTTTTCAAAAGTATGATAGGCATTTGAAAAAACAAATAGTAAGTATATACATTGAGATACAAAATATGAAACTTTTGTAATGTGAGGTCTACGAAGATGGTATTCTTATCGCACTTTGTAGATTATCCTTCTCTTTAGTGTAGTTACCCAATGTAACACAGTCCTGAAATTATTCAACATCCAGATTAGATATTTTAAACCCCAAGGCTACATTTGGTTATCCGGATTTCTAATCGAGAATAGGATTTGGATATGATATAATATGAAATCATGAGGATTTATTTTTATATCATATCCATTGTTTGGTGAAAACAAGTATTAAAGTCGGATATGTTCACATCATATCATGTACAATTTTTTAATATAAATAGCATATCATTGTAAATGAGTCTAAATGTTCATATACGGTGATGGTGAAAATCTCTTGTAACACTATTTCTTAATTTTTTTTTTAATTTTTCCGCTTTTTATATTATTTTCTTTATTATTATTATTTCTTTTTTCACCTTTCATCATTCTTTAATAAAATTTATCAAATAGTAAACTATACTAAGATACCTAAAATACAAAAATACCTAAAATATATAATAAATATAAATATTTAATTTATAGATTGAATGCTTATTATAAGATAGCGTTAAAGTTGAATATATAAATTAAAATAAGATTAATTAAAAAATTATTTTTAATTTTTAATTTCTTAAATTAGAATTAAAATATTATTTATAGTGAAATATAATTTCAATTTTGTTAATTTAATAAGTTTGTTATTCGAGAAAAATAACTATCCTATTATGGCATTAAAAATTCTATCTACCTTTATCCCACCTCTTTTATGGGATAATTTTATCTTGTCTATTTTCCCCTTATATCCGATTTTATTCTGTCTTAAGCGACTACCAAATGTAGGATATGATAAATCATATCATATCTCAAATTTTATCTTGACTGCCAAATGCAAAAGGTCTATCAATAGGTTATGCGGTAAAAGAGGTAAGAATGAAATGACCATCACCTTCATAGAATAGGAATAGGAGGGCTATTGCACGTTTTGGTTTGCAGAATGGAATAACTATGTTTTTTTTTTTTTTTTTGCTATTCCTTGAGTTATACTGGAAACAAGTTAGAAATGTGAAAGATATTACCCATTGTATCCTATGATGAGATACAATCATACCCTCGTTTCTTCTATTGTCATATTACAAATAAAAAAACATACTAATTGATAAATAATTATGATATTTTCATACCCATTTTATTGATAGGTATATAAAACCTTGTTTCTTCTAGAATCCATTATACCATCAACTTTGCCCGGACAAAATTGCTGTAAAAATTATATAAAAAGTTTTAAATCTATTGGATAGCGGTCAACTCAATTTTAAACATTTTGATTTGTCAAATTCACTCCTAAACCTTTTAACAATTTACCAATGAAGTACTTTTGGCAAATTTTGATCAAAACTCACTAATGTGGTGGTCCAATTAGCACTGACTATCTTATGTGGCACAATTGGCATTGATGTGAACAATTCTTGAATTTTTTAAAATGAATTTTCCATTTTTTTTTTATCTTTATTTCCTATTTCCCCCCACTAGTCCTTGAGACCTCGGTGATGGCCATTAACTCCTCGGCCACAAGCGAGGGCTACGACACCTAGCCTCTTGCTAGATTGGAGTGAGGTGACGACGTTGTGTGCCTTAGATCTAGTGAGGCGAATCGAACTAATTCCCTCGGGAACCACCGGTTTCGGTCCAATTTAGTCTAGTTTCGAGTTGTTCTTAGTTCCTTTTCACATCCCTAGTTGCGACCCTCACCGAGATCTCGATGAGGGCTCACTTGCTATTGGCTAGGGTCGTTGGCCACTGGCCGAGGCCTATTGACCACGGTTGACCCTCGCCCCACCATCGTCGGCTCTTGGTGGGACAATGGCAATGAAGGCTTGCGACTTGGTTCGCTCTTTCTTTTTTAAATAATTTAATTTAATTAATATTTGTATTAAAAAATAATTTGGACCAAAATGACATCATTTTGGAGTTATATTGCTTGTTTTAGCCACATTAGCGCCACGTAGGATAGATAAAATAATAATAATAAAGCCACATTAGCATTTTCCGTTAGCCAAATTGGATAGAGTTAATGTAATGACTTGATTGCATCAATTTGACAAGTTTTAAGATTTAATTGCACAATCTAAAAGTTTTAGGATTCAATTACACTTTGGTAACAAGTTTTAAAATTTCTAGTGAATATATCTCATTAAATTTTTGTACCTCTACTTAATTTTTGAGTGATTTTAAATGCCAATTAAAATCTTTTAGTTGGTTAGACTAAATACATATCTAAAGGTTAAAGCCAAAATAAAAAGAAAAATTCGTTCGACCTGTTCCTTTTTTCTTTTTGGATTTGAGATTTTTACGTGATGTAGAGTATCTCGAAATCTTGCAAATTAAAACGTGTATGTTGTTTGAGAGGTCCATTCTCATGATCAATTGTCGACAATACTCCGTCTACAATACCCAAGGACAAAAATGTACCATACGCCGTCCAGAGGATGAGATTTGTTAGCTTATTGGCCTTTTTTATTGATTGGTATTATTAGCGGTGGGATCGGTACATGGTACAATATCACATTGCAGGAGCGCCCGAAAATGACTAAACATTATTTACTTGGTATCGACATGATCTTTTCAGGTCATAATTACATATGCAATGCATTTTTTGACCAAAAAATAAAATGCTTGGCATTTAAGGGTCCTTATATCTACCCTCTTTGATTAATCTTAACATAGCAACTATCAATCAACAATAAAAGCACTATCCCTAGCTCCATAGGAGCTTGTAGCTGACAATTCATTATATGTGAAAATGGTAAATTTTCCTGAAGCTATCTCTAGTCACTTCAAATCTTGAAGTGGAAGAGGAATTAGAGATTGGATCGGTGATAGTGATCTCATACTCTCCGTGAAGCAGTGTAGTGCTGAAGAACCCTTCCTCATCGGCGCGAGCCTCCAGGTCCTCGGATCTCCATTCCTGGATCAGCTTGTCCACAACGTCCCCGATCAGAGTGTTGTTGAAGTTCAGGTCCGCGAGCGCCATGGAATTGTAGCCGGCGTACGCGGGGCCGGCGAACATTATGATCCCTTCCACCCCGGGATGGGAGTAAGCCTCCCTGAGCACCTCCTCCAAGTTCTGAGCCTGCAATACCAGAAATCCCTTTATGGATTGTAGAGTGCCAATTCTTTTTCATATTTGCACTTCCATTCATTGAAAAACGGAGGTAAGTGCAAAATCACGACTTAACCTTTGGCTGTTGGTCAATTTAGAATATAAAGGTTATATTTTGGTCAATTGAAGGTTTTTAAAAAAAGCCCCGCTGGCTTCTCCAAGTCCCTGTCGATGGAATTCAGGCATCGGCTGCCACGTGTCATTTCCAATGTCTGAATTTCACCGGACGGCGAGTTCGAGACCTTATCGTGGCCTCAAGTCTTCAATTGACCAATAGCCAAAAGCTTTAAGCCATGTTTCTGCTCCTCCTATTGAAAAATTATCGAAGTGTGCAAATCTGAAATTGATAGGGTTCGAATGGGCCAAGGTGAGCTGGCCGGGCCAGCCCCAAAAGAGAGTCGCTCGCCTGACCTGGCCCATTTTGCCATTCCGGCCCACCGGACCGGGTGAACTGCCCAGGGCATGATCACCTCTTGTGTAAGATATGCCAATACCTGGTTAGCTCCTGGATCCACAAACACCTCTGTGAGCCAAATGGGCACACCAGTCGTGGCCAGAATGTCTAGGCTTGATCTCATGTAAGCCAAGTTTGGCTGGCCGGTGCCGAAATGGCCTTGCACTCCTATCCCGGCCGGTATATCCTCATTCCCGGGGAACGAAAATATTTCCTGGAGCCTCTTCTTGTAGTTCCCTGGGCTCGCCTTCTCGTCCTCGCTGTACTCGATGGTGTTGTACTCGTTCAGGAACATTCTCGGAGTCGGATCGAGCTTGTATGCCTTCGAGTAATACATCGAGGAAGCATTTTCCCCGAGGTTGTCCTCGAAGAAGCTGAAGTGCATGTTCTCATTGACCACATCCCAGGCAATCAGTTCTCCTGCGTATCGCGAGACAACTGAATTGATCCTCTTCTCTGCTGCTTTTCGCAGATCATCGGGCGCAAGGGTCTTGACCCAATCGGGCTGGTACTTCTGGTTGTCCCAGAAGACATTGTGGCCTCGGATCGAAATGTTATTATCTTGCGCAAACTTCAGCATCGCGTCGGCTATTGTGTAGTTCTCTTGGCCTTGTTTTGCCTCCGTGCTGTACCACTTCATTGCGTTGGTGAAAGTGGTGTATCTGAATCGCGACGCGAACCAGTTCCGGTAATCGGCGCTCTCAAGGATGTGGAAGTTCATGCCACACCCGAATGGAAAACCTGGTTTGGTCTGTTTGATGAGAACATTGGCTCCTCCGACCCCGAGTCCTCTTTCGTTCACAGAAGTTATCTGGAACCTCACTGTGCTCTTCCGTACCTGTGAGATCGAAGTTCGTGACGGTCCTTCATGTTTTTCGAACGAACTACATACATATTTTTGGTATTACCTTGTCTATGCTTTCTTCTTGGTGATTCCTCCATTGCTGCTTCGAGAACGGCTGCAATGCGACATTGTCGACCCATATCTCCGTTGAGATATTCTTGCTCTGTCACAACACAATCAGAATCAACATATGCCTGGAATTATTCGCAATCACGTGTCTTGCAACTTTTCAATGATTCAGAAGTAGATTGTAATGGAAAGTTGAATGCCCTTCACCTCGAAAAGAAGATCAGCTGGGCTTGAAGAATTTGCAGCGATGCCTCCTTTCAGCAAAGACCAGCACCCTTGCTTGGCCACGACACTGCCTCCACGGACAAACTCGCCATCTCCAATTCGAAACGCCACCGATACCGTCTCGCTTCCTTGACTTACTTGTACCCAAGCTGCAAAGACAGCAACAAATCATCCTAGCTCGGTCAACAATCGCGTTTTCACATTTCTTGATGTTGCAATTAGCAATTCTTCACAACTAAACAAAACTATACGAGTATATCCGGTGAACGGTGAACTGGCATATCACATAATTTACGGCTTCACATGAACAATTTCAACGTGTACTCTCTCTAGAAACAGCAGAGCGTGTAATTACCGGAAAATGCGTAGAACATTCCCTTCTCGAGCTGGACTTTCTGAGAGAAACTGTCTGACGGGCTTTTCCTATTGCGAGCCACCATGAACCTGTTGTTGGTATGCGATATGCGCAATTCAGTTGCTCCTTGCCCAAACACGGTCCATGCGGAAGTGCCGTGGATGAACTCTGGGTTCAGTATGACCCCACCTCCATACATAAGGCTCCCTGGCTCCGCCAAACACTGCCATAATCGAATACGTAAGAGTCGGATTACATAATCTGCTTAGTGTCGTTCCTGGAAACTCCTAACTATTTCTTTTCAAGCCAACAAAGAAACTGTGCCACTCCGCAAATCATTAGAGTAATTCATTCAACTAGTTCATTTTTTCGAGTGGCAATCTCGAGTTCTGATCACCCAATTCCGAGGACAAGTTCTTGAATTTGACTTAGCGGCAGTGATCATGAAATATGAACTGATATTCACGTGTCAACGTGCTCAGAAATCGCAAATAGTGCATAGGAATTTGATCTTGCCTGTGTTGTTGCCGTTGAATCATAATAATCATCGAAGACGGTCTGCGTGATTTGCCCTGAAATGGCTTGAAAAAGAAAGCATTAGCTTAACTGTCCATGTTACACTACAACTGCTAAACCAATTTCAGAGTCGACTTCATTGAAATAATCGAGAAAATTTATCAAACACTTGGAGCAAGGGATGCTGAACTCAAGTAAAAATGCTCTTCCAAAGTCAATGATCAAGCGAAAGTAATTCAAGAAGATATTAATAAACGAAAGAAATCGGTACCTGAACCTAAGTACAACAATGCAAATGCGAGAGAAAGAAACAAGAACATGTTGAATCCTGGTGAACTCCTCATCGCTCCAGCAATTCGAGCAGTCCTAGAAAAGCCTGAAAGAATCATAATCATGTCAGAAGAGCAAAGGTCTCATGTGAATGCGAATAAGCATGCAACAGCCTGTCAACCAAGAAACAGGTATGTCCTCGTTTCCTTAAATGGGGACCTGATGAAGCTGATCATCCTCGGTTTTTTACATGTCCCGTGACTCTTTTCTCAAACCCACATATATAAATACTCAAACTGAGCAGTAGCCCAAAATTGGCATAGAAATTAGGTGGGAGGTGACTGTACAAATATAAGGCCTCCTTGAAACCATATTGTACAAGCGATGTGGAATACTTTAATATCCTCTTTCTCACGGAATTGATGAACAAGGAGCCTGACACTGGGACTAAATTTGGTTCTGACAGATGTCGGACTGTCCAATCAAAAGCTTGCACAAAGTAGAACACATGAATACGAGATTTGTCCAAACTACATAGATAGGTGATGTGTGATACTTCAGCAGATGTGTTAACCAAATGCAGGGGATAACAGTGTCTAAGTTGCTGTTGAGATCAAATCATATGATGTGACATGAATTCAAAAAGCATTAAGAGAAGGGGTAATGCATATGTATGAAGACTAGTACACTAAACAAGTATACTCGGAGTGATGCGACAAATGGTGAGTTGGCATTGAAATACCTTGTCGATATTCACCACCCAACAAAAGTCCGACTTATCCCTTAACAAGTCTTATCAGTTAGCAATGCTCTCAAGGAAATAAAGCCAAAAGAAAAAGACACTTTTGTGAATTGCAAGCAAGCTTTTCCTTGCCTTTTACAGTTGGATTGCCAGTTCTGCTGTCTTGAAGGAATTCCTTCTTGGATGAATATGTTGATTGCAATTTTTTGACTGTGACACCCCGTCAATGCCTATGTGCAACATAAATATTCTTCAAAAATAAATTTTAGATATATCTTATTTGGGAAATTATTATATGATCTATAAATATCATATTGACAATCAATTATGAGGGACCCATTTTATATTTTTCTTTGAAATTTCAGAAGAAGTGTAAATTGGGAATCCTAAAAGTACCATTGAAAATGTTGGAAAGTGTTCTTTTTTTGACAAAAAAAAGAAAGTGGACTTCTGCTATATTTGTCACCATAATCTTTATGACGCTCATGCTCCGTATGCACATTATGGGGGTCTTTTTGTTGTGATCTGCTGACGGTAGGGCATATTGGAAAATCGAGGGGGAGTCGAGTTCGGGAAAAAGTTAAACTTGTGGGGTCTATTCTGAAATGCATTTTGAGTCAGAAGGTAAGTTTTGGAAAGACGCGTTAAATGAAATGGAAACAAGTGAAGGTACAAGATTTCGCAAGCATGATCGACAAAGTGATACTTGATTTCATTTTAAGACAAGAAAGTTTTATTTTTCATCCATGTACTTTTGTGCCTGATTAAATTAATGTACTTCAATTTTCTAATCAAATGTTTCTACTTTCACAAGGATTTTGATCATGTCACTCCTACACCAATTTGACAAAATTCAAGTGATGTCATGGTTTTTGGACGATGCAGAAATATAAGGCAATCAAAATATGTGATCATGGGTGGAAAAATGTAGTCGATGTAGACAACTTCGGAGTATGATGTGGAAAAAATCTAACCAATATGGTTGCCAACGTGGCTGTTTACATTATAAAAAATTGTATCCAAATTGTAAAATGATGTCGCCCGATTATCTATGTCAATTGAATTTGGCCGGATTTGCCATCAAAATGGCCTAATTAGAAAGTTTGTGAATATAGAAGGATTTAATTAGACAAACTAAAAATTAAGACATTTGATTAGAAAATACATAAAAGCATCTAGATAGAAAGCAGAATATTCTCTCTTTTCCATATTTATATTCATCCCGTCAATGGGAAATTGTTGCTATACAACATTCCCTGCAAAAATGTTTGGAGGTCGACTCCTCATGAATATATCATTTTCATTTTACAATTTAAGTTGCGTGGATGGACTTAGGGCGTATGCTTGTGGGACTTTAATGGCCCCAAAATGATCCTTTAAGTCAGGATTATGTAGGATCGTGTTCCTTGTTTGAGTTACACCTGGCAATTGTTGGCGTGCACTTAAACATGGGGTAAGACAAAGAGTGTTCCGGAACCTTGAAGGGAGGGGTGAAAAAGCCATGGATCAGAGAGGATCGGTGTAGACATAGGTGAAATTATTTAATCAGTTATAAACTTATTATATGGATGTTAATGCAATTAGAGACTTTCTAATTTTATCAATTGAGTCTCATTCTTTTAAGCGAAATTACAATATATTTCTTTCAATAAATTTTCGTTGAAAGTTGCTGATGTGTTGATGTGCAACATATGATGGCCTATGACTGGATCGCATGTTAGTGATTTTGACAACAACTGATTGGAAAGAATACCTTTTGCATAAAGGTGTAGATCTTAATTGATAAAATTAGAAAGTTAAAAACTGAATTGACATTGATACAATATATCCAGGATTAACTGGGGAATTTTCCCAAGACAATGTATATGCATACTAATGATCGAAATGGACTAATTACAACGGTTCAGAGGGAGTGAATCGATTGCCGAGTGAGATTTCTACAAATTTTCCCTACAAGCATTGGACGTTGTGCTCAAAGTAACGTAGAAGTTGGGTGCTCGTGCAGAAATATCTTCTTTTTACTGAAAATGAAGAGATCAAGAGAGAAAAAGAAGTAATAAACCCGGGTATATTAGTGGTTTGGCCTTTCCATTTGGCCTACTCCACTCCCCTAACTCCATAGCCTCTCATTCTACGGAGGGCTACAATGAAACCATACTTCAGTGCAGGGCTAAAGGGAAACTTTGTACTTCATTAATCTTTTACTACAACTATTTTGAACCATACTTGAAGAGATTTCCAACTCAATTTGATTGTTGGAGCCATTGATCGGTCGATTAGTAATGGCATGTTTGATAACATTTCTATTTTTTTTGTTTTTCTGTTCTTTTATTCTTCAAAACAGAAAAAAGAAAAAAAAAACACAAAAATCTGTTTGTGTATGTCAATTAATTTTTCTATGCATTGAAATAAATGAGTGGCCAAGGAATAGATTTGAAATGGAAACAAGAAGTAGAAACACATTTGGTAAAAAAAAACATTTTTATTTTATTATTTATTTTTTCCTTTCTTTTTACTTTCTTATTATAGGAACAGAAAAAAGAGATAATGTCATTTTAGAGAAACAAGCTCAACGTAACTTTATGCTCATCTTTACACAATCAACTTAAGGTTTGGGTGAGACTCACATCCGAACTTAGTCTACTGACCCGATTCGAGTCCCCATATTTCAAAATAAAAAATAAAAAATTCATGAGTTTAGAAATTAGATTTGACTAGTTTTACTAGATTTTAGTGTGGATTCTAGTTTAGAATTAATTTAGCATACAAAATTGTGAAAATCTTTTGATGAAAATTTGATTCAAAATTGAATAATCTCATTGGGCTTTACCATATGGATCTTTGAATTCCTTTTTTTTTGGCAATGCTAGGTCACGATAGCTTGGTGACTTGAGTGAGAGAATACGTCTTCTTCTCCTAAGATTTTATTGGAGACATCCTTTAAGATAATCTACAATTCTGTTTTAATAGAAAATTAATTGGCTCTAAACAAGTCATTTGTATTACCATTTGTCTTGTGTTCATCCCAATCGAATAAACCTATGTTCCTTGGATTTCTCATGTCATTCACTTGAAGGTTTCATGAGTTTGTGCAAATAAATGCACCAACTTCATGATCGCCTCTATCCACAGTTGTTTTGTCTTTACCCATTCCACCGGATAACGTTTGCTCTTCTTCTTGTACTTAAAAAGCTCAAAAGGTCTATGCACTTATTTATCGTAATGCCCAAAGATTTACTGTTAACCTCCTCATATTATGAGTTATAAACTAATGGAACTTTTCGTTACCATTTCTAGCCATCCATCTTTGACTAACTATTACGTTAGATTTTCTGAGGCTATGTTAGAATATCTTGATAGGTTAAGTCCTCACAAGAGTCCAATTTATCCAAACATGAATTGTTAAGTCTTCACTAACATTTTATAATTAATTAAAAAATATCGAGAATAGAAATTTTTAGGGTCGTACCAAACACATTTATGTTTTTTTTTTCTACTTTGAGAATAAATTTTTTCTATAGTTATCAAAAATGTTCTTCTACTTAGAAACTCATTTGGGGAATAGAAATTAAAAAAAAAAACTATTTTTAAACAAAAATTATTCCTGGAAACAAAATTGTTGTCATATACATCTTAAGTTGCTCCCCCAAAAAATGGTTATGCAAGGTAATCTCTTGCTAGGTAGGGGTGAAACCAAGGCGATTAGTTAACTTGCTAACAACTCATGCTGGATTCAAAGATGAATCAAGATCAATCCACATGATTTTGAGTCAAGCTCGCGCTACTTGATTATCTTGTCAAAATGAGCTCAAGCTCATCAAAGCTCAGATCGATGGGCTTGCTAACCTAATCTAGTTTCCATCATTCTTTCATAAATGTTCTATCATTCCGATAAGTGACATATAAGTCCTTATGAATGTGCGGTATCACACAGAGCTTGAACTAAGTATGCAAAACCTTAATTTTTACACACATTCAAGCTAGAGTTGAGTTTCAAGTACTAAGTATGCAAATCGAGTTGAGCCCGAGCTTGGCGTGTATCGACTCAATAACATCTTCACTATTGGGCATTACTAGACAACTTCAATAATAATAATAATAATAATAATAATAATAATAATAATAATAACAGCCTGCTTTTGCTGTGCGCCGGCACTTCTTCTTTTTAGCCAAAGCTGGCTAATCAGCAAATCATCAAGAAATTTAAAATTTAATTGGTGAAATTATAAAGTTACAATTAAATCCACATCTACACATTAAGTTTAAGACTTATTTGATAATTTTTCTGAAATATATATATGTCAAGGTCGTACTTTTCATTCTGCATGACCGCATCTAGAAAAACATGTGGTAAAGATGATTATTAGCATTTTATAATGTCGGTGGAGTGAACTTGATGCTTCACGATGTTCAACACAATTGTCGTGTGAACAGCAAATCCACTCATTTTCTCCATCGATTTTCTCAATAGTTCGTGCATGGAGTGGACGTTTTCTTTAAGAGCACGTGCATGGTGTGGACGGTTGCTTTAAATTGGGCGCAATTCCCCATCGGTTTTGGGTATTTCCTTTGAGAATCCCTCATTAAGATCGTCAGAGGAGGTGCTTTGCAGAAGAAAGAGACACGGAGAGGGAATCGTGGGATCGTCGAAACAGCTTGAGACATCAAAGTAGCGACGCCTGAATCTTTGAAATGTCATAATTTGACATAAAGAGACATTTAAGTGTTAAAATTGGAGCTAAATGAATCACTTAAGTGTCAAACCGGCCAAAATACTAACATGTCAATTTTCCGACGAAGTAAGTATAAAACGGTGTCGTTTTGGTGTTGATGTGGTAAAAAATTAATATAAAAATTAAATTTATTTAAAAAAATTTATAAAAAAATTATACAAATATTAAAAAAATATAAAATTTTAAAAATTACAAAAAAATTTTAAAAAAAAATTAAAAGGGAGGTAGGCCCCTTAGCCGTTGCCATTGACAAGGGGCGACGATGGAGGGGGAGAGTCGATTGGGGTCGCGGAGGCTAGGTCCGGCTAATTGGTGGCGAGGGCCCACGAGCCCTCGCCTCGATTTGGGGCGAGCGGGGGAGGAAGAGGAGGGGAGGCAATCGACAATTGAGGAAGAGGAAGGAGGAGGTAAAAAAAAAAGGTGAGGGGGGGGAAGGAGGAGGAGGGAGGCAGTCGGCAGTTGAGGGCTCAACCCTCACTGCCACAACAACCATCTCTCCTCCGTCGCTAAGGAGGTGAGGGAGGGTTGGCCGAGGCCGTTAAGCCCTAGTTGAGAGCCGGCAGTGAAGGCTTGCATGCCATCGTCCTTCCGATGACGGTAGGGAGGTGGTGGACGGCGGGGAGGTGGTGGCGGCAAGAGCTCGGCCCTTAGGCGTGGGCCGCCTTCCTTCTCTTCCGTTTTTTTTTTAATAATATAAATTATTATTATTATTATTATTATTATTATTATTATTATTATTATTACTTTGTTTTAAATTTAATTTAATTTTATATTATATTAAAATTGAAATTGTGCCAAAACAACGTCGTTTTGGGTGAATTAAAGCTGAGTTAGCTCTCTGGTGAGCCACCTTGGTGAGAAATATTAATATTTAATTGCCACGTATAATTTTTGGCCGACTTCGCCAGAGTCTCATTTTTATTAAAATGTGGCACTTAAGTGTTACTTTCGTAAGTTATGGCACTTAAGTATCATTTTGTGTCAAGTTATGACACTTGAAGCGATATTTTACCCCAAAGTGGCATATTCGCTTGGATCCGCTGAGCTTTGGATTTCGGTTTTGACGAGACTTTCCTCTATCAAACTCCACAATTTTTTCATTCATGTCCCTTGCTTCTTTGTCGAAATCAAGAGGTGCTTCCAATTCTAACACTTAATATCTTGTTCTCCATCTGCAAATCACGGAAACTCTCCATTAGCACGGAGGTCCTGTTCTTAGCATTGCCTGCTTATCAACTTGTGTATCGAGAGGATCTCTTTGTACTTACTGGTACATATTAGTTCACATGGTGTTTTGTCGTCCTCAACGTACAAAAGAGTTTTTCCAACACGTGTCATGAGACTCGACCTTGCGCTAATTTCAGCACTATTATATGTTTCGTTAGAGAGGTGCTTGTGCATTGCACGGGTTTAAGACCACATTTATTATGTTGTTCAAATGTTATTGCCGACAGGAATTTCTGCAAGAGACATATACTAATATGTAGAAAATTCTAGCAAAATAAATATTCACAATAATCAAATTATCATCTAGAGTTTAGGTGAAGTGTTATTTAGTGCAGATCTAGACCCTCTATTTATCCTCTCATTAAAAAATTAAGAAAATTTTAAAAAATAAATATATAAAAATTGGTTATTTTAGCATTGACTATATCATATAAGAAAGTCAGCATACATGTCCACAATTTGTAGTCAAAAATTGGCTAAAAGGATTATATTGCCAAATCATTAAAATGTTTAGGACTAAATTTGTCAAATTGAATTGATCGCCGTACAATATGCTTATGTTTTTTTTTCCCCACAATTATCTTCAAAATTTCAAGCATTGTAACTATCAAAATATATCATACACTGCTTGACTATAAGGTTTATATATTTTATGTGTGTGTGGGATCTCATTTTCACGTAGGAGCTCATTCTTAGTTCTATTCCCCCTTAATTCCAAGTATCTTTCTATATCACATCTCTTGACCTTCATTCCTAGTCTCTTTTACTAGACTGTATCATGAAGGCTACCATCGAGATCGCGTTGTTAGACCACAACGCCCACCATCATCTCATGTCTCATTTCACTTGATCGAACCATAAAAATTGTTGTTGATCACAAGATTCCTTCTTTGAAATAGGCACAAAATACTGATATACATTGAGAGCGAGCCATCAATCAACCATCGATTTCCATACTATAGTAGAAGTCAAACTCAAAAGTGTAAAACTGCATTTTTAAAAAATATTCTAAAATTTGGATTGAACCCACTAAAAAACAATATTAAAGGTGGGGACTAGTTTTTTTTTTTTGGGTCGGAAGGGGACTAGTTCAGAGTTCACCATATCATTCAACCATCTCTCTCCCGCCTACTCCCTAAAAGCTCATGTAATTAGCTTCACTACTTTCCATTTTATGTGAAGCATCTCCTCAAAATTTCCCATCACGACTCGAACTCTTTTCATGAAAAACAGGCCCATGAGAAAAGCTCTTTCCCAAAACTCGACTCCCCCTAGTTTCCAATAGATCCAAGCGTCACAAGAACATACAAGATCATGACAATGATTATTCCCAAAAGAGAAATGATTGGGTATCAGTTTTTAATCTACTATGAGGATAGCAGTCTAGGAAACCTCGAATATCCCACTTGTTTGAATTATCCACATGTGCTCCATCACATCACTTAGCAAACAAGTTTAGTAGGATTACTCGTTTCTCGATGCTCTCTCTGCATCCAAGTCACATTCTTACTATTGACTTACAGAACGCTAATTTGGACACCGTTGGCACCTACCCGTCAAGATCTCCAGACCAGCCCTGGGCCAGTCTTTTGTTGGGTTATATATATGGGGTCGAGAGAAGAGTCACGGGACGTGCAAGAACTGAGATTGATTAGGTTGCTGCTTTTACATTCACAGGAGTTATTTTGTCTTTTGGACATGACTGATTGGTGCCTTACACGGTTTCTCTGGCTGGCATTTTATTGCAGGACTGGAAAGAGGCGATAAGCTCCTCTGTATGCACCATGCCACTGTTTCTTTGGCTCACATTTGTGTTGTTCTACTCCGGATCAGGTGCTAGTTTCTCTCACAGTTTATTCCACTTGCATTATAATTAGTATTATGTCATATCCCTCCAAGAACTTTTCAATAGAGTTTAGGATTTGTTGTTTTTTTAAAGATTTTTCTTGATGTACTTTGAATAAAGTTGACTGTCAGATTGGTTTTAGCTGTTCCAAATGCTTTTCTTAGTCACGTCGGTGATGACGTGAACGATTAAGCTAAATGCTTTCTATGTTTAGCCATTTCAGGGCAGATCACCCAGGCTGTCTTCAGTGATGTGCAATATGATGCATTGGCAACCACCCAGGTAAGATCAAAGTCCTGGACACTACTTGCAACTTTTGAGTTATGTTCACGTGTGAATGCCAATTCGATTTTCATAGTCATCAATAAGTTGAATGAATTATTCTCAACCCAAGATCGCTGCCCCAAAGAGAGAAATATGATCAAACGAATCATTCTGTACAATGAGGTTCTTTTCATGTAGTACCCATTTTTTGGTTCCTGAATGTCAATAGCTAAAAACCTGCAGGAAACACTTTGCGCTGAAATTAAGCAAAAAATTTTGGTTCATGCCCAAATTGTGATTTTGGTACTGATGAGAATTAACAGTAACTGGGATCCCTATGTGTCCAATAAGCAGTGTTTGGCAGAGCCTGGGAGTACTATGTATGGCGGTGGGGTCATAGTTAACTCGGAGTTCAGTAATGGCACCGCCGGCTGGGCTGTGTTTGGGAAAGGAGTGATTGAAGAACGCGTATCTCGTAGCAAGAACAGGTTCATGGTGGCACGCAATAGGAAACGTCCCATGGACAGTGTCTCTCAGAAAGTTCGACTTGAGAAGGGCAAGTTCTATGCATTCTCAGGTAATTATCTGAAAAACTTTTCCTACAGAACATCTTTACAAACCCCAAGTACGCGCACACGCCTTCACGTGCATGTCGGATTTTCTTCATGAAGCCAATAAACATGTGATTTGTGGGTTCGCATAAACAAGACACTTGAATTTTTTTTTTTTTCCCTTTGCAAAGAATTTCGGGTCTCCAATGTCAAGGAATGCGCAACGGTATCTGTGGATGAAGTTTAAGATGATTTATTACTCATGTCGATGAGGGATTTTCGCAGCTTGGATACAAGTCAATGAAGGAAGCGAGACGGTGTCAGTGGTATTTGGAGTTGGAGATGGCGAGTTTGTCCCTGGAGGCAGCATCGTGGCAGAGCAAGGGTGCTGGTCTTTGCTAAAAGGAGGCGTCGCTGCGAATTCTTCGAGCACTGTCGATGTTCTTTTCAAGGTGAAGTGATGGCCACTGAACTGTTTTAGATTAATCTACTACTGAAAGAACACACTTCAACTAGTTTATGCCTTCTGAGGTGATTATTAAAAGATCAGCATATTCCAAAAATGAACTGAATTCAAGACAAGATCAGAGACTTGATGTATGATTGCCATTGTTATCCCCCATGTGCACAGTTAACTTCTCCAGTAATCAGCACTTTTCGATATTCACCCTTCGATCGGGAGTAAACGGGCAGTGTGTTTGCCATATTCGTCCTGAATTTGGTCAAGATTAAAGCTGCGTGAGAATACTTTCACTGAAAAGTTGGAAGCTACATTAGGTGGAGTGCTAATGTTGTTCTGATTCCTGATTGTGGCAGAGCAAGAATACCTCGAAAGAAATATGGGTCGACAATGTTGCGCTGCAGCCATTCTCAAAGAAGCAATGGAGGTTTCACCAAGATAAAAGCATAGAGAAGGTAAAATCAGAAGTTGTCCCAAGTTAGCTCAAAAAAAAAAAAAAAAAATGTTGCGAATTTTAATCTCGCAGGTACGGAAGAGCAGAGTCAGGTTCAAGATAACTTATGCGAAGAAAAGAGGACTCGCGGTCAGAGGAGCCAAATTTCTTGTCAAACAAACCAAGCCGGGCTTCCCATTCGGGTGCGGTATGAACTTCCACATCCTCGAGAGCACTGATTATCAAAACTGGTTCGCTTCAAGGTTCAGGTACACCACTTTCACCAACGCGATGAAGTGGTACAGCACGGAGGCGAAACAAGGCCAAGAGAACTACACAATAGCCGACGCAATGGTGAAGTTCTCGCAAGATAATGGCATTTCAATCCGAGGCCATAATGTTTTCTGGGACGATCCCAAGTACCAGCCTGATTGGGTCAAGACCCTGTCGCCTGAGGACTTGCGAAAAGCAGCAGAGAAGAGGATCAATTCGGTTGTCTCCAGATATGCAGGAAAACTGATTGCTTGGGATGTGGTCAATGAGAACCTGCACTTCAGCTTCTTTGAGGACAACCTCGGGAAAAACGCTTCCTCGATATATTACTCGACCGCATACAAACTTGATCCAACCCCAAGGATGTTCTTGAATGAGTACAACACCATTGAGTACTGTGGGGACGAGAAGGTGAGCCCGGGGAACTACAAGAAGAGGCTCAAGGAGATATTTTCGTACCCTGGAAACGAAGATATCCCGGCAGGAATAGGAGTACAAGGCAATTTTGGCCGTGGTCAGCCAAATTTGGCTTACATGAGATCAACTCTGGAGATTCTGGCTACAACTGGTGTTCCCATTTGGCTCACAGAAGTGTCTGTGCATCCAGGAGTTAACCAGGTATCAACCATGCATGGCCACGCAAGCGGCCCGAGAGGAAAAATTGGGCAGGCTTGGGCAAGCATTTCTCTTCCTGTAACGAGCCGGCCCAACTTTGCTCGCCAACCCTGTCAATATTAAATAAAATATTTGATTTTCTTAATAATGGGCATCTACCCTTACCCTAGAATGTACTGTCCTGAACCAACCTAGAGTTGTGATTAGTGACAAACTGAAAGTGCAATATCAAAGGATCGGCACTCCCTAATGCATTAAAGCTTTTTTTTTTTTTTTTTTTTATCTGGTGTCGCAGGCTCAGTACTTGGAGGAGATCCTGAGGGAGGCTTTTTCCCATCCTGCTGTGGAAGGGATCATAATGTTTGCAGGCCCCGCGTATGCCGGCTTCAATGTCACAGCTCTCGCCGACATAAGCTTCAACAACACACCGGCTGGGGACATCGTGGACAACCTGATTGAGGAATGGAAATCCCCCGATTTCGAAGCCCACACGGACAATGGAGGGTTCTTTAGCACTTCACTGTTCCATGGAGAGTATGAGATTACGATAACCAACCCAGCCACAAATTGCTCCTCCACTTCAAGATTTGAAGTGACCAGAGATAGCTCAGGGAGAACTTTCCATTTTCAGATTGGATAAATACTCTGCTGGAAGCTCCTATAGATATCTGAGGATAGTGTTTGATGGTTGACAGATAACTGCTAATTAAGATTAATTAAGGAGGGCAAAAGCAAAAGGGTTCAATAAAAATGTCAGTAATTATTTGTATGGATAGTGAATAGCATGTAATTTTGACCTAGAAGATCATGCTTACTGATGACATACAAGTGATTTTGCACCTCTATGAGAATGTGAAAATTTCCCTTAGAAGCATGTTAATAATGCCGGCCAGGTCACCTCAGGCAATGTGGTAGTTGTGGGGTGGCGATGGTGATTGTGGCATTGCGAATGTTGTCTCTTCCCTCGGTCCTTCAGAAGGCAAAAAAGATGATTGTTCCGTTATATAGTGTAATATTTATGTTCGCATAAGTTAAAATATAAGATCGAACTAGAAAGATACAACTAGTTCGAAAAAATTTAAGCTTAAAGTCAGCCTTGTAGGTCATTGTTGCAAAAATTCTTTAGTGCCAGAGACTGCTTGTTCTATAGGTAGACATAGAAGCTTCAGTTAGTTCTCTCATTAGCATTGAATTCACATAATTTCGAACTCAACCGCAATTTTTCTTTCTTTTTTCTGCTTAGTTCAGAAAAGCAAAAGTCTCATGTGAATGCGAATAAGCATGCAGCAGCCTGTCAACCAAGAAACGGGTATATCCTCGTTTCCTTAAATGGTGACCTGATGAAGCTGATCATCCTCGGTTTTTCACATGTCCCGTGACTCTTTTCCCAAACCCACACATATAAATACTCAAACTGAGCAGTAGCCCAAATTGGCATAGAAATTAGGTGGAAGGAGTCTGTACAAATATAAGGCCCCCTTGAAACCATATTCTACAAGTGACGAGGAATACTTTAATACCCTCTTTCACACGGAAATGATGAACAAGGAGCCTGACACTGGGACTAAATTTGGTTCTGACAGATGTTGGACTGTCCAATCAAAAGCTTGCACAAAGTAGAACACATGAATATGAGATTTGTCCAAACTATATAGATAGGTGATGTGTGATACTTTAGCAGATGTGTTAATTGAATACGAAGGATAATTGTGTCCAAGTCGTTGTTGAGATCAAATCATATGATGTGACATGAATTGAAAAGCATTAAAAGAAGAGGTAATGCATATGTATTAAGACTAGTACACTAAACAAGTATACTTGGAGTGATACGACAAATGGCGAGTTGGCATTGAAATACCTTATCAATATTCACCACCTAACAAAAGTCCGACTTATCACTCAACAAGTCTTAGCAGTTAGCAATGCTCTCAAGGAAATATAGCCAAAAGAAAAAGACACTGTTGTGAATTGCAAGCAAGCTTTCCCTTGCCTTTTACTGTTGGATTGCCAGTTTTGTTGTCTTGAAGGAATTCTTTCTTGGATGAATATGTTGATTGCAATTTTCTAACCATGACACCTTAAGTAGCACCGATACTAACGGGTGATACGACACGACACAACATGCTGACATGTCATTTCTAAAAAATAGAGAATTACAACACGTTAGGATATGCTATATATTAAATATATATTTTTATATATACATAATAAATTATCATTTTTATGATTATTTCAATCAAATTATTTTGAATCAAATTCATAAATAAATAATTTAAAAAGCCTTAGAATGAATATACACTAAAAAGCATTAATCTGTAATTTATTAATATTATTCATTATTTCAATTTGACAATTTCAACTCTATTTCAATATTTCATAAAACTTGGAGAAAAAACAAGCAATCTATATTCTAGATTCATGCGTTAGATATGTTGGAAGAGGAGAAAACTAAACACAAGGGGGAATTGTATAGTACGGGAAGTGGAAGTCAGAAGAAAAAGAAAAGACTAGGCTTTTCTTCTTTCTCCATTTATTATTTTTATTATTGTGTTTTATTTTTTCACATATATATATTTTGACCTCTCATTTATTGAATTTTTAAAATTGACCTTGATATCGGAATCACACGTCTGAAACTCATATGTCAGAATTCCAACTCAAGTGTCAAAGAATGTCGAGAAAGTTGACCAGGTATCGAATTTTCCGACATGTGTTGACCGAGTGTTGGAGATTATCCTAAGAGTGTTGAATATGTGTCGAAGTATCCAACATGACACAAATTTTTTTGGAGATTGTTGATACTTCATAGGTGACACCCCGTCAATGCCTATATGCAACATAAATATTCTTTAAAAATAAATTTTAGATTTATCTTATTTGGGAAATTGTTATATGATCTATAAATATCATATCGACAATCAATTATGCGGGACCCATTTTATATTTTTCTTTGAAATTTCAGAAGAAGGGCAAATTGGGAATCCTAAAAGTACCATTGAAAATGTTGGAAAATTTTCTTTTTTGGACACAAAAAGAAAGTGGACTTCTGCTATATTTGTTACCATAATCTTTATGACGCTCATGCTCCGTATGCACATAATGGGGGTCTACTTTGAAAAGCATTTTGATTCATGAAGGTAAGTTTTGGAAAGATGCGTTAAATGAAATGGAAACTAGTGAAGGTACAAGATTTTGCAAGCATGATGGACAAAGTGATACTTGATTTCATTTTAAGACAAGAAAGTTTTATTTTTCATCCAGGTACTTTTGTGCCTAATCATATTAATGCACTTCAATTTTTCTAATCAAATGTTTCTACTTTCACAAAGATTTTGATCATGTCACTCCTACACCAATTTGACAAAATTCAAGTGACGTCGTGGTTTTTGGATGATGTAGAAATATAGTGCAATCAAAATATGCAATCATGGGTGGAAAAATGTAGTCGATGTAGACAACTTCAGAGTATGATGTGGAAAAAATCTTAACTAATTATCGCGACCAAATTTTTGGGGGTGAACCACCTAGGGTTTGGCTAATGGATTATTAAGACTAGACTTAACTTGGACTCTCCCAAGCCCATACCAATTCGCAACTTAGGTTTGAATTCTTAACATGTAAATGATTTTCAATTAGGAGTCGCCACTAATCAATTTATGGTAGGTCGATTAGACACCTAAATAAAATAACGGGAGAATTATTTTACTTCTACGAACCAGAGATTTTGGATACGGGAACTTGATTATGCTAGATTTTTCTAACGCCCTTTCGGTATCATTTCTTTTATTTTGAAAAAGAGGTTTTGCAGGCAACTTGAATTGATTTTAAACTATCTCCTTAACATGTGAGGTGTTCATGTAGCTGTGCAAACCACCAATTTAACACCCAAGAAAGCAATTAAATAATGCAGGACTTACCTCAAAACAACGAAAGCATATGTAGTGTTAAATTAAAATCCATATCAACAACCCTAGATATGGTTTCTAATTAACAAGCAATTACTCAATTTTTGTTTTCTCTTTTCAAAGAAAATATAGTCCATATGCAATGCAATACTTCTAATCTAATATGAAATGATATGGCATGACGATATGTCCTAAACTATATGAATGAGTAAAAAAGCTAATGATTTCTTAATGAACATGCAATAATTAAATATGCAATCTAAATTAACCATAGTGACTTAATTCTAATGAACGTTTGATGCAATGCAATGACTTACAAAATTACTTTAACTAAAATGACATGTGACATGCAATTCAGTGGGCGAGCTATATGTCACGCGACATTTATTAAATGACCTAATCTAAATGACGGGCAATTTCTAATTAAATGGACCTAATAACAATCAATAAATGACATGCATTTCATGAATCTAATTCTATATGACATGGACATTTTTATTTTCCTAACAAAACATGCAATTTATCTAGGAGAGATTATTTACCTATAATTGATCAACATGCAATCCTAACATGCAATGACGTGCAAAGAATGCCCTAATTCAACATGATATATGCATGATTATTATTTTTGTTTCTTTTTATAAAATTCGAAATTTAAAATTGCCAAATAATTAAATGTGCAATTCAAATTTAAAACTAACATCCTAAATGAATACATTCTTTTTGGATTTTTTATTTAAAAATTCAAAATAAGATTGCAATCCTAAATATGCAAGATAACCCTAAAACAGGAACTATTCTAAAGCAAATCTAATCCTAACTCAAATATTTTTTTGGATTTTTCTTTTACGAAAATAAGATTGACTCAACCAACTTGACGAGAGCAAATCAAACAAGATAAGATTGATATCCAAAAATTGACGAACCATATGTCGCGTATAAGATTGGGTTGGCCAATTTTAAATTAAATCGCGAATCAAATCTCGGGCTTGATATTAGATTGTTGATTTTTGTAAGGGATTGTGAGTCGGATTTCGGGCGCGAAAATCGGACTGTCAATCTCTAGCTTGAGGGACTTTTTCATGTTGGAATTTCAATCATGTATCAATGAATAATTACACTAAAAAAAACTATAAAAAAACTATAAACTATATAAAAATAATAAAGAATAATAAAAAAACTACCTAATCTAATTTTTTGTCTTTTCTATTTTTCTTCCTTTCCACACACAGCCGTGTATCTCCAAGGGGAGTTGGTTGATCAGTCCGGCAAAGGGGGATCTAGCAAGGGCGGTAGCAGGCAATGCGGGGACGTGGAGCGCGGCTATTGGGCATCACGGACAGGGCACCTACTTGTCGAGTCACCGATCTGCTGCTCGTAAAGATTCGAGCAGCAGGAGGAGTGGAGCAATGGCGAGATCGAGTATGGCAGGGGCTTTGGGTGTGGGGAGTCGCGGATCAGGCGGGCCGGGAGGCGTTGGGCAGCAACAACTCGTCGGGATCGTGGGTAAGCACCGCACGAATGGGAGAGCTCGGACGGACACCGGCGGGGCTTTGAGCGAGGCAGTTGCGGCTGGCCTCGGCTTCCAAGCGGCGTCGGCGTGGCGAGACAGCGGTGTCTAGCGGACAACGTTGGTGACCGGTTGGGATGCCGACGGAGCGACGGTGGTCGCGGGGGTTTTTGCGGATGGAAGTTGCAGAGGGGGTCGAGCAGTGAGGGAGATGATGAACAGTCGTTCCTCTGCCGCTTGTACTTTTCTCCTCTGCCCCCTTTTCTTTTTTCTGCTTTTTGTTGTGTTTGCTTGTTTTTTTCTTCTTTCGACCCTTTTCTCTTCTTTCCTTTCGACGAAGAAAAACCTAGAAAAAGCCCCCCCTTCTCTCACTGTACACGATTGCTTTTATAGACAAACATAACATGATCTTCATAGAATATTTCGAAAATTGCCTATAACCTCCGAATCACAAAATCCTTTTATCTCATGAATATTCTCCCTCGATTTCATGATCTATTGATAGAGATAAGATTACAATGCGATCTCCTTAATTTCCAAAAATCATCATAATATCCCATCAAATCTCAATTTGAGAAAACGGGTTCGGGCCAATTTGTACTCTTCATGGGCTTAGTCCGACCTGTTAACTCAAAACCACTAATTCAATCCATCCGCCACCGGTCCAGTAAAAAATGCAAATATGCAGACTAAAAATAAATGCATTTAAATTTATATGCTATGCAATTAATATTTTTTTAAGGATAAAATTACCCCTAATTTTCTATGCAATAAATAAATAAACGGCTCGCCAAAATTTAGGTGTCAAAACAGCTGCCCCTCTTTGAAAGTGAGCTCGTAGAGATTGGCTTCAAAGACAAATTGAGACCTAAATTTTGATTTTTCACATATATTGAATGATTTTTTGTCGGGAAATGTATCCTATTTTTTTTAAATGCAATTTATATGGTGCATGGAAATGCTAATGCAAATGCATGATGTCAAAGGAAAGAATGTACCTACAATTACTTACCAATCAGTGCGGTAAAGCATCTTGAGGTACATGATAAATCCCTATTTACTCCACAAGTACCCAACTCTCACTCAGGTTCCTTGAAAAGCGTAATAGGCAATAGATTGAGACATCCAAATCTAGATTGAGATGTCAAGATTCTTTGCTCAAAATACCTAGATCCAAACTAAGGTATAATGAGAAGGATTGACAAACATTCACATCCAGAGTGAAATGTTTGAATGAAAATAATCAAGACATCCATGTCCAGATTGAGATGTCAAGATTTTTGTACTCGAGATACCTAGATCCAGACTAAGTATAACGAGAAAGGTCGAAAAAATGTTCACATCCAGAGTGAAATGTTTAGACGAAAATAATCAAGACATCCGGGTCCAGACAGAGATGTCAAGATTTTAGAAGCTTGAAATACCTAAATCCATACTAAGGTATAACGAGGAAAGTTGAAGAACATTCACATCCAGAGTGAAACGTTCAACGAAGAGAATTGAGACATCCAGATCTAGACTGAGATGTCAAAATTTTGGAATGCAATTTGTACACAAATGGTAAAGGAACCTACCTATAATATCTTACCTTCAAGGAGGGTAGAGTGATTCAAGATAGTCGGTGTTACATGTTCAGGACCTGTACCTTTCTACGGTCGCCTAAAATAGTAACGAAGAGGCTACTTTCCTAGGACCCGTACCTTTCTATGGTTGCCTAGTAGAGCAACAAGGTTTTGTAAGGAAACTATTTTCCTAGGACTCGTAACTTTCTACGATCACCTAATAAGGCAGTGTTTGGTTGTGTCTAGGACCCGTACCATTCTACGGTCGCCTAAATGGGGATTTACCTTCCAAGACCCGTACCATTCTACGGTCACCGAATAGGGAAATAGATGTTGTCTAGGACCCGTACCATTCTACGGTCGCCTAAACGGGGGTTTACCTTCAAGGACCTGTACCATTCTACGGTCGCCTGAATAGGGAAATAGGTTTTGTCTAGGACCCGTACCATTCTACGGTCGCCTAAATAAGGAATAGGTTTTGTCTAGGACCCATACCATTCTACGGTCGCCTGAATAGGGAAATTGCTTTTCCAGGACTCGTACCTTTCTACGGTCGCCTAAATGAGATTTTGCTTGGCTAGGACCCGAACCTTTCTTCGGTCGCCTAATGTTGTAGCATAGATTATTTGACCAAGATCTGAACCTTTCTTCAGTCGCCTTAATCAGATTGAATATGGAGAAAAATCTTTGGGGGATAGCTCAATCGAGTGTCAGTGTTTTTAAAAGGGAATATCTACACAATGACAAGTATTTAAGGTATGGATAGAGATATACTTACCTGGTATCATCTTTGTTCCTAGGGGAAATGTCTTATGCAAAACATGGTTATAGGAGAAGCAATATGCATTTGTGATCACAAACATGCATTAATTTAAGGGAGGTTCATGCGCTATGATTTATATCAAGCCTGTATCACCTAATTTCCATTGGGAAAGATTTCACAAAGAATGTTCCAATTTGAACACATGAGTGTCATGAATGTGCCAAATGGGGGACCTCTTGGTCTGAAAGGACTTTTCACTCTTCCTCATTAAAATGAGTTGTTTTATCCTGACCTTTGATACATGATTGTTCACAATCACTCCATCTTTCCATCATCATGCCAAACAAGGGTTCGAGCAATCTCGCAAGTGGTACGAACTTACCAATCTGAGAGGTCTTTAACAGGGACCGTAACGTTGGCTTGGTCAACGGCTTAGCAAAGAAGACTCTTTGAGTCGAGGCTATTAAAAAATAAATGATATTTCACAATCATCTTGGGGTTTACAAGCCAAGAAACATGAGAAATGAAGTAGAAATTATCTTACTCGCACTTCTTCAAGCGATGCTTCCAAACATATGAACTTTTACGTTAATTCAAGTGCCATAATCTGAAGAGACTTTGTAAGGGACGTAATGTAGGTTGGGTTGAGAAACGAAAGGATCATTTGGCTAAAAAAATGTTTATGGGGTCAAAGTTGGTGATTATCTTGACATTTCCAATAATTTTCCTTCCCATCATCGAAGATTTTCTTCACATCACAACTCCACTGATTGCAACATCTCAACATTTGAGTTTTTTTGTTCTTTTTTTTGGGCACCACCTTGTTGGAGATATGACTCACTTCATCAAGTGTTTGATTTTTTTCTTTGGACATTGGCCTTAGTTTTACCAAGCACACTCCTTTTTCATGTCCCATTTTTTGCACTCTCTTTTTTTGGACAAAGTCTCCATTTTTATTAGCATTGTAAATCATGCTACTTGAGTGATTTGATTTTTCTTTCCTTGCCCCAATGTGGGGAATGATCACCAACTAGGTTTAATGTGAAATGAATTCATAGGCTCAAGGGGGCTATGCAATGGATAAAGTGTATAGGATAGAGAAAGAACCGCTTTTCATCGTCCTAAGGCACTTTAAATTATCGTACAAGTTACAGTGCGAAAGCAATACTCGAAGATTGATGCAAGTGTGAGTAAGGACATTCCTATCATTCATTTCAAATCTTGTCCTAGTATAGGACAATCCTTGACAGGGATAATTTAAAAAGCTTTTCATGTGTGTGGGTTCATAGGGCTAAACAATGGATATACCTGTAGTGTTTTGGGTAGCAGAAAAAACTGCCTCTCATCACTTCGGTTGACATACCATTTGCGAGATCACCCTTTTCCTCATAGGCATGGAATTTTTCCACACAACTCACTAGGGGTTAGTGTATGAAATAGTGTATGGAATAAGGCTTGCCTTTCACCATTCCAAGGTATCCCATTTGACACATTCAATTTATCTCACATAAATCATCAAGGAAGAAAAAATGCAAGATTTGCAATAAATTTGAACAATTCAATTCACTGAGGCAATTTACTCATCATAGAAATGCTTGCAGCTCAAAACATGACATGACAAATTCTATCATGAATAATACTTCTTGACAACATTAGAATTAATTGGAGTAGAAAACTCATGACTACTCATTTATGCTAGGATGGCACCTCCTGAAAGTACATTCCTTACCATATATAGGCTGTAATTTGGAGCAAACTTGCCCCCTAGGATCTTCCACCAAAGAATGATGGCTCTCTTTTACTTGCCCCAAATGTTTTTTCATTGCAAGTGCGCTCTAAACCTATTGATCACAAGTCAAGTTTATGATCACTGAAACTTGATACGCTATTCTCAGGGACATACGCTATTCTCAGATGTCCTTGTCATAACAAGTTATAGAATTATGCTCTGAGACAAAAAGCAAATGAGTCAGACAAACAAACAGGTTTAATCTGCTACAAGTTTTGGGAAATTTTTTTTTGTTTGTTCTTTTTTAAATAGTGAAATGCTTTTGTTTTTAAAAAAAGTTTTTGGGAGGAAACATGAGAAAGTCCAGCCCTCAGGATTTCTCCGTGGATGATATTTTTCTTTTTTATGGTTGGATATCGTCATTGGACTGGTTTGGTATACTCCATCATGTCCTCAAAATTGGAAATAAAATTGTAATTTCATTGAATATAATCAAATGAATTACATTATTAGAATGGAAATTGTAATTCCTAAACCCCTAAAATGATTCCTAAAAAGCGAAAACCAATCCTAAAAAGTGATAAAAATTCCTAGAAAGAGATAAAAATTCCCACGCAGGGGAATGTGCAACAGTAACAAATTACTCTTGCAAGCTAACATCCATGTCTTCCGAAGGTCCTTTGTCATTGGCTCCTATGAAGAGGTCATCGAACAGACCTATGATTCCTTCCAGGGCGTCATCAAAGTTCTCTGTCTTTGGAGGCGTCAGATTGTCCATGTCATCCCATCCACTTAGAACTATGTTGCGGGAGTCAAAGTAAAAGCTGGGAGGAGCTGAATACTTCACCAGGTAATCAAACTTGCCATTAGGTTGCCCTAAAGTGTCCATCGCTTCCACTTCATCATGCCCCATCTTAGGGACATTGTCAGGTTTAGGTTTTTCAGCAGTGACCAACAGTGGGTCATCTTCCAGGTCAAGCATGTCACCATTGCCAATTTGGGTCTTACCTGACTGCTTCAAGACTACTGTCTCAGGGAGAGCAGGTGCAAGAGTCAAATCCGTTTGGAGGGATTGGATTTGAGCTGTCATGAATTGCATAGAGGCGAGCAACTGTCGGAGTTGGTCTTTCATAGCGGAGATACGATCACGCATTTCGGTTTGGTCGGCCATTCTAGCTCTTGATTGCGTAATACGCGGAGGATTCGTTATCACCTAATCTGAATGAATGAAAATATATAAGTACGAGGTGCAAATAAAGAATCAATCCATGACAATGATCTATCAACTTTTTTCATCATTTTTTTTTTTGAAAAGCTCTTACAAGGAGGGAATTTCCTAAAGAGAGCTAGAAAAATAGACATCCTAGTAAGATCAAATTTTCTAGACATGAATTGAAAACAAATTCTCCAAAGTTTTTTATTTTTCAAATGATTTATTGCATGGCAATTTCCTCATTTCATTCTTGAAAGGAATTATATCAAATGACTATCCTAGGTTGTCATGGACAGACCAAAAGCATGACAAAATAAATTGCATGGTATAGGGATAGAAAACTTACTTTACCAAAAATCAACGGCAATCACATAGACATGCATATGGTAAGTGGCTCGATTTCTAATCTATAAAGCTTATCAAGGTGGAGCCACAAGGATGATCAGACTAGCCACGGGCTTGTGGACTATGTCGGGTTCTCATGACTCCGGCTTGGTCAAAGAGCTAACCCGGGTCGTGGGCATGCGGACCGAGGTGGGTACTCTTGACACCATGAAAGAAATTTCGGGATTGGGATGGGCGACTCGTACCGCGAGCATGCGGTTGGAGTGGTATCCATCTCAATACCATCCTAAATGATCCTATGCGGCCCAGGTCCGGCGGCAGGTCGTGTGTGCAAAGTGTAGTGATAAATGCAAAGCATGCATAGTAGTTTAAATCAAACAATACTTCGTTCATGAAAATAAACCATACATTCCTACACCTCTTTGCAAAATAAAGGTTAGCAAACACTTCCCTTATACCTCCCATCCTGCAAAAACATTTAACACCTTAAATGTTAGGGACATACCTGGAATCCTTGTTGCCAAACAAAAATATTTTTTTCAAAAAAAGAAAATTGGCCTAAGTCCACCAAGAGTTTCAACTCAAGTCCCAGCGGAGTCGCCAAGCTGTCGCAACCAATTTTTTCGGGTGAACCACCTAGGGTTTGGCTAATGGATTGTTAAGCCTAGACTTAACTCGGACTCTCCCAAGCCCATACCAATTCGCAACTTATGTTTGAATTCTTAACATTCAAATGATTTTTAATCAAGAGTCGCCACTAATCAATTTATGGTAGGTCGATTAGAAACCTAAGTAAAATAACGGAAGAATTATTTTACTTCTACGAACCAGAGATTTTGGATACGGGAACTTGATTACGCTAGATTTTTCTAACGCCCTTTCGGTACCATTTCTTTTATTTTGAAAAAAAGGTTTTGCAGACAGCTTGAATTGATTTTAAACTATTTCCCTAACATGTGAGATGTTCATGCAAGTGCGCAAACCACCAATTTAACATCCAAGAAAGCAATTAAATAATGCAGGACTTACCTCAAAGCAACGAAAGCATATGCAGTGTTAAATTAAAATCCACATCAACAACCCTAGATATGGTTTCTAATTAACAAGCAATTACTCAATTTTTGTTTTCTCTTTTCCAAAGAAAATATAGTCCATATGCAATGCAATGCTTCTAATCTAATATGAAATGATATGGCATGATAATATGTCCTAAACTATATGAATGAGTAAAAAAGCTAATGATTTCTTAATGAACATGCAATAATTAAATATGCAATCTAAATTAACCAAAGTGACTTAATTCTAATGACGTAGGATGCAATGCAATGACGTACAAAATTATTTTAACTAAAATGACACGTGACATGCAATTCAGTGGGCGAGCTATATCTCACGCGACATTTATTAAATGACCTAATCTAAATGACGGGCAATTTCTAATTAAATGGACCTAACAACAATCAATAAATGACATGCATTTCATGAACCTAATTCTATATGACATGGACATTTTTATTTTCCTAACAAAACATGCAATTTATCTAGGAGAGATTATCTACCTATAATTGATCAACATGCAATCCTAACATGCAATGATGTGCAAAGAATGCCCTAATTCAACATGATATATGCATGATGATTTTTTTGTTTCTTTTTATAAAATTCGAAATTTAAAATTGCCAAATAATTAAATGTGCAATTCAAATTTAAAACTAACATCCTAAATGAATGCATTTTTTTGGATTTTTTATTTAAAAATTCAAAATAAGATTGCAATCCTAAATATGCAAGATAACCCTAAAATAGGAACTATTCTAAAGCAAATCTAATCCTAACTCAAATATTTTTTTGGATTTTTCTTTTACGAAAATAAGATTGACTCAACCAACTTGACGAGAGCAAATCAAACAAGATAATATTGATATCCAAAAATTGACAAACCATATCTCGCGCATGAGATCGGGTTGGCCAATTTTAAATTAAATCACGAATCAAATCTCGGGCTTGAGATTAGATTGTTGATTTTTGTAAGGGATTGCGAGTCGGATTTCGGGCGCGAAAATCGGACTGTCAATCTCTAGCTTGAGGGACTTTTTCATGTTGGAATTTCAATCATGTATCACTGAATAATTACACTAAAAAAAAAACTATAAAAAAAACTATAAACTATATAAAAATAATAAAGAATAATAAAAAAACTACTTAATCTGATTTTTTGTCTTTTCTATTTTTTCTTCCTTTCCACACATAGCCGTGTATCTCCAAGGGGAGCCGGCTGATCAGTTCGGCAAAGGGGGATCTAGCAAGGGCGCGCGCGACGCGGGGACGTGGAGCGCAGCTACTGGGCATCACGGACAGGGCACCTACTCGTCGAGTCACCGATCTGCTGCTCGTAAAGATTCAAGCAACAGGAGGAGCGGAGCGATGGCGAGATTGGGTACGCGGGGGCTCCGGGTGCGGGAGTCACGGATCAGGCGAGGCCGGGGAGGCGTTGGGCAGCAACAACTCGTCGGGATCATGGGTAAACACCGCACGAATGGGAGAGCTCGGACGGACACCAGCGAGGCTTTGAGCGAGGCGGTCGCGGCTGGCCTTGGCTTCCAGGTGGCGTCGGCGTGGCGAGACAGCGGCGTCCGGCGGACAACGTCGATGACCGGTCGGGATGCCGGCGGAGCGGCGGTGGGCACGGGGGTCTTCGCGGATGGAAGTTGCAGAGGGGGTCGAGCGGCGAGGGAGACGATGAACAGTCGTCCCTCTGTCGCTTGTACTTTTCTCCTCTGTCGCCTTTCTTTTTTTTGCTTTTTGCTGTTTTTGCTTTTTTTTTCTTCTTTCGACCCTTTTCTCTTGTTTCCTTTCGACAAAGAAAAACCTAGAAAAACCCCCCCTTCTCTCACTGTACACAATTGCTTTTATAGACAAACATAACGTGATCTTCATAGAATATTTCGAAAATTGCCTATAACCTCCGAATCACAAAATCCTTTTATCTCATGAATATTCTCCCTCGATTTCATGATCTATTGATAGAGATAAGATTACAATGCGATCTCCTTAATTTCCAAACATCATCGTAATATCCCATCAAATCTCAATTTCAGAAAACGGGTTCAGGCCAATTTGTACTCTTTATGGGCTTAGTCCGACTTGTTAACTCAAAACCACTAATTCAATCCATCCACCACTGGTCCAGTAAAAAATGCAAATATGCAGACTAAAAATAAATGCATTTAAATGTATATACTATGCAATTAATATTTTTTCAAGGATAAAATTACCCCTAATTTTCTATGCAATAAATAAATAAACGGCTCGCCAAAATTTAGGTGTCAACACCAATATGCTTGCCAACGTGGGTGTTTACATTATAAAAAATTGTATCCAAATTGTAAAATGATGTTGCCCGACGATATATGTCAATTGAATTTGGCCGGATTTGCGATCAAAATGGCCTAATTTGAATGTTTGTGAATATAGGACTTAATTAGACAAACTAAAAGTTAAGACATTTGATTAGAAAATACATAAAACATCTAGATGGAAAGCAGAATATTCTCTCTTTTCCATATTTATATTCATCCCGTCAACAGGAAATTGTTGCTATACAACATTCCCTGCAAAAATTCTTGGACGCCAACTTCTCATGAATATATCATTTTCATTTTACAATTTAAGTTGTGTGGATGGAATTAGGGCATATGCTTGTGGGACTTTAATGGCCCCAAAATGATCATTCAAGTCAGGATTATGTAGGATTGTGTTCCTTGTTTGAGTTACACCCGGCAATTGTTGGCGTGCACTTAAACATGGGGTATGACAAAGAGTGTTCTGGAACCTTTACGAGAGGGGTGAAAAAGCCATGGATCAAAGAGGATCGGTGTAGACATTGGTGAAATTGTTTAATTAGTTATAAACTTATTATATAGATATTAATGAAATTACAGACTTTATAATTTTATCAATCAAGTCTCATTCTTTTAAGAGAAATTACAATATAATTCTTTCAATAAATTTTTGTCGAAAATTGCTGATGTATTGATGTGCAATGTAGGACAGCCTATGATTGGATCGCCACGTTAGTGATTCTAACAACAACTTATTGGAAGGAATACCTTTTGCATAAAGGTTTAATCGAATTGACATCGGTACAATATACTCATGATTAATTGGGGAATTTTTCCGAGATAATGCATAAGCATACTAATGATAGAAATGGACTAATCCCTACAACGGTTCAAAGGGAGTGAATTGATTGCCGAGTGAGATTTCTACATATTTTCCCTACAAGCATTGGACGTTGTGCTCAAAGTAATGTAGAAGTGGGGTGCTCGTGCAGAAATATCTTCTTCTTTTTACTGAATATGAAGAGATCAAGAGAGAAAAAGAAGTAATAAACCCGGGTATACAGTGGTTTGGCCTTTCCATTTGGCCTACTCCACTCCCCTAACTCCATAGCCTCTCCTTCTACTGAGGACTACAATGAAACCGTACTTCATTGCAGGGCTAAAGAGAAACTTTGTACTTCATCAATCTATCCCTACAACTATTTTGAACCATACTTGAAGAGATTTCCAACTCAATTTGATCGTTGGAGCCATTGATCGGTCAATTAGTAATGGCCTGTTTAATAACATTTCTATTTTTTTTGTTTTTCTGTTCTTTTATTTTTTGAAACAGAAAAAAAAAAATAGCAATCTGTTTGTGCATGTCAATTAATTTTTCTATGCCTTGGAATAAATCAGTGGCCAAATAATAGATTTGGAATGGAAACAATAAATAATAAAAATTTACTTTTTAGTTATAGGAACAAAAAAAAAAAAAGATGAGATAATGTCATTTTTGAGAAACAAACTCAACATAACTTTATGCTCATCTTTACACAATCGACATAAGGTCCGAGTGGGACTCACATCCGAACTTGGTCTCCTCACCTGATTCGAGTCCCCATTTTTCCAAATAAAAAATAAATACAAAAATCATGAGTTTAGAAATTAGATTTTGACTAGTTTTATTGGACTTTAGTGTTAATTATAGTTTAGAATTAATTTAGCTTAAAAATTGTGAAAATATTTTGATGAAAATTAGATTCAAAATTGAATAATGTCATAGGGCTTTACCATATGGATCTTTGAATGCCTTTTTTTTTTTTTTACAATGGTAGGTCACAATAGCTTGGTGACTTGATTGAGAGAATACGTCTTCTCTTCCTAAGATTTTATTGGAGATGTCCTTTAAGATCATCTACAATTCTGTTTTAACGGAAAATTAATTGGCTTTGAACAAGTCTTTGGTATTACCATTTGTCTTGTGTTCATAGTAGTCAAATAAACCCGTGTTCCTTGGATTTCTCTGTTAGATGCAAATTGTGCAATCTCAATATCTCCATAACTTGAATAAGAACATGCATAATTGAGTAGAAAGATTAATACACATATTTTAGGATCCATCATTCTTGAAGCGGAAGCGAAAAACCGATGTTCCACGCGCAAGTCCTTCTCCTCTATTACCCTTCGTATTACTTGTTCAATGAGATGACCACTTCACCCTTTAGCGTTAGGTTAATGCTCCTTATTGTTAGGGAAGTCCCTTATGATGTTTTGAAGATGACAAAATAAATCAAAGGCTACTAACATGTTTGATGGTTGAGTAATAGACCATGCCGATGATAGAACATGTAAAGGATATTGTCAAAGTGCGAAGACGACCAGAAGACTGAACGTAACACATGTCCAAAATATATTATGAAGATTTCCAGACTTCTGTGTCAAAGTCTGAAGACTGCCAGACTTTAGTGTCAAAGTCTGTTCTACATCAGAAATCTGTCAACTCTAACTAATTCCAGACTGAACGTGAATGATGAACCAGAAGACAGACTCTATGTTGAAGCTGAACCAGAAGACAGACTCTATGCTAAAGCTGAACTGGGTACAGACCTTAAAGCTAAATCTGTTCATAAGCAAATATGTTCAGACCCAGATTGTAAAGTCTACAGACTCATATTGTAAAGTCTACAGACTCAGACTTTACATCCAGATTCGATGAATCGTAACTCAAGCCCCATCATACAACGGCTAGTGATCTGGTTTGGATTCCACATCAAGATTGATTTGATTGATTCAATCTAATTGATTGATGATTTGATCTTAAAGACAAGAACTTTCTATATGAAGAAGCTTTACTTATGGAAACCAAGATTTCGTTTGTATGGGCGATCGGAATCAATTTGGGATTTTACCTTTGTCACTCAACGGCTACCAAATCTTCTAGATACAGAGCTGTCCAATGGGTATATTGGAAGACGATTCTCCGGGATACTGTCCAACGGGTAGTTTGGAAGTGGAGGAGTATTTAAGGAGAACATGGACCAATGAGCAAGTAAGAGACGGAGCGTAGAATTTATAATTCCAAAGTCTGAGTGACTTTCAATCATATACTTGTCTCTTGAGAGCTTAAACATTTGTAATCGTGAGAGAAATATTAAAAGAGTGACTTAGTAAGATAGTGTGATCTACTACTAAGTATTTGCACTCGAAGTTGTAATCTCTTGTTGATTGCATAGTGGAATCCAGCCAAGAAGGCTGTTAGCATGGGAGAGTGGATGTAGGCTTGGATTAAGCCGAACCACTATAAATCTTGTGTTCTTATTCTCTTCCCTAACTCCTTTATTTTGTTCATACTAGCACTATCAATTGGTATCAGAGCCAAGTGCTTGGTTTATAAAAGTGTTTTTACTTTTGAGCTAAAGATTCTTTATGGCTAGTATGTTGGCACCAGGACTTATGGAAGGGCCAAGCAACATAAGGCCACCATATTTTGATGGAAAGGAATACGATGTATGGAAGAACAAAATGAAAGCATTCCTAAGATCCAGAGATCTCTTGCAATGGGATGTTGTGGAAAGAGGAATCAACCCCATTGCTGCGTCTACATCAAATAAGAATGGCAAAGACAAAGAAACAAAACCCCCCGCTCCTATGTCTCGGACGGAGATGTCCAAAAGAGAAGCTTTTGATGCGAAAGCAATTTATTCTTTATATTGCGCTTTGTCTCTTGCTGAATATAATAGAATCTATTCATGTGAAACAGCAAAAGAAGTTTGGGATAGACTTCATGTTACATATGAAGGGACCGATCGTGTAAAAGAGACAAAAGTAAACTTCTTGCTTGGCCAATATGAATCATTCAAGATGAAGCAAGGAGAGTCAATTGGAGATATGTTCAGCCGTTTTACAGAAATTGTAAATGGTTTAGCATATCAAGGTCAGCAAATTTCTACCCCGATGAAGGTCAACAAACTCTTGCAAGGTCTCTCAAAAGATTGGAATCATGTCAAGACCTCAATCCGGGAGACTCAAAGGATTATGCCACTCTCCGTTGATGAATTGATTGGCACTCTTCAATCCTATGAAGTGGAACAACTTAATGACGAAGATCCCGAAGGTAAGAAGTCCATTGCTTTAATATCTAATGCTGTTTTTGATGAAACAGACTCAGAAAATGACATGGACGATGAAGAACTTGCCTTTATGGTCGAGAAATTTAAAAAGCTGAGTAGAAAAGGAAGGAAATTCGATAAAAAAAGTCAATAAAAGCATAATGGCCATTAAAGAATCATGAAAGAAGATGATGATCAAGAAAATAAATGCTTGATGGCACATTCAAAATCTGAGTCTGATTCAGACACAGACTCAGAATCAAAGTCTGATTCAGACACAAACTCAGAATCAAAGTCTGACTCGGATACAGACTCAGAATCCGATGAGGAAATCGAGAAAAAAATGGGTACCAAAGAAAAGATAAGTTATTTTTGCAGGATATAAAGAAGAAAGAAGAAAGAGGATTTGGTAAGGAATTTTTATTCTCAATTTCTCATTATGCTTGATATTCGATATATCCTTGGTTGATTGAGATTTTATAATGATCATATTTTTCTTTATGAAAAAAGAATCGTATGGTTTGTTTTTGTGATTTGTGAGTTGAGATTTGATTTAGTACGTGTGATTATTTGAGATAATTCAAATTATTTTGTCTAATTTTATACTCTCAAATTTAATCATATTTTGCAAAGTGAAAATCTGTTTTACGTGATGATGCAAGATATTCTTAGATATTCAAAGATTTTATTCTCTCTGTTTTTATCGTACTATGACTAAGTGAGAATATATTTTTCAAAATATCATTGTGCATAATATTCTTTCTTTGAATACTTTGTTACGATGAATTAAGAAAGAATATTTGATTATGGAGGTTTTCTATTTTACTCTAACATCAAGGAAGGATCCAAATTAATGGATACCAAAAAGGGAAATGAGTTGATTGCAGGAAATTCTTTAAGGGAAGGATGATTGCGAATCTACGCAGATTTTGGTGCAATCAGAAAATATCTCCTGCGACAATTGCAACAATTGTTTCTATTCGCAAATATTGTCATGATCATAGGGGAAGAAAGCAAATCCAAAAGAAAAGGAAAAGAATCATGATCACCTCAAAAAGGCAACAAATTGAGGGGGAGCATTGATCAATTATGGAAAAATCTTTTTTGATTGATCGTGATCTTGTTATGAAAAGAAGGAAGGTAAATGTGTCAGAATTGTTAAGATCTACAAAATCCGGTTAGTGCATTTTTTATTACATTTTGTCATTAACAAATCTCTTATTGATTTTATTATGACAAAAAGGGTGCGTGCAAGTTATGATGCATCCGTGATTTTTATTGGATATTTGCCGATATAATCGAAGTGAGCTATATTGTATATCTTTAATAGTCGATAAAAAAAAAAAGCTGATTTTTGGAAATTGTGATTCATGCAAGATATTTGTTATCATTCTCTACGTGAATCCATTATTATCGCTTTTTGATTATGACAAAAAGGGGGAGAAGATATGAATATGCATATGTGCTGATTGGTTGATATTATTTATTGCATAATATTGAGCTGCGATTATTTTCTATATATTATTATGCTCAATCTATTTGTTATCTTTCGATATCATTTGATTTAAAAGTATGTTTATAAATCTGCATATTCAGAGATTGTTTTGTCATCATCAAAAAGGGGGAGATTGTTAGGGAAATCCCTTATGATGTTTTGAAGATGACAAAATAAATCAAAGGTTACTAACATGTTTGATGGTTGAGTAATAGACCATGCCGATGATAGAACATGTAAAGGATATTGTCAAAGTGCGAAGACGACCAGAAGACTGAACGTAACACATGTCCAAAGTATATTATGAAGATCTCCAGACTTCTGTGTTAAAGTCTGAAGACTGCCAGACTTTAGTGTTAAAGTCTGTTCTACATCAGAAATCTGTCAACTCTGACTAATTCCAGACTGAACGTGAATGATGAACCAGAAGACAGACTCTATGTTGAAGCTGAACCAGAAGACAGACTCTATGCTGAAGCTGAACTGGGTACAGACCTTAAAGCTAAATCTGTTCAGAAGCAGATATGTTCAGACCCAGATTGTAAAGTCTACAGACTCATATTGTAAAGTCTACAGACTCAGACTTTACATCCAGATTCGATGAATCGTAACTCAAGCCCAATCATACAACGGCTAGTGATCTGGTTTGGATTCCACATCAAGATTGATTTGATTGATTCAATCTAATTGATTGACGATTTGATCTTAAAGACAAGAACTTTCTATATGAAGAAGTTTAATTATGGAAACCAAGATTTCGTTTGTATGGGCGATCGGAATCAATTTGGGATTTTACCTTTGTCACTCAACGGCTACCAAATCTTCTAGATATAGAGCTGTCCAATGGGTATATTGGAAGACGATTCTCCGGGATACTGTCCAACGGGTAGTTTGAAAGTGGAGGAGTATTTAAGGAGATCATGGACCAATAAGCAAGTAAGAGACGGAGCGTAGAATTTATAATTCCAAAGTCTGAGCGACTTTCGATTATATACTTGTCTCTTGAGAGCTTAAACGTTTGTAATCGTGAGAGAAATATCAAAAGAGTGATTTAGTGAGATAGTGTGACTACTACTAAGTGTTTGCACTCGAAGTTGTAATCTCTTGTTGATTGCATAGTGGAATCCAGCCAAGAAGGCTGTTAGCGTGGGAGAGTGGACGTAGGCTTGGATTAAGCCGAACCACTATAAATCTTGTGTTCTTATTCTCTTCCCTAACTCCTTTATTTTGTTCATACTAGCACTCTCACTTATGTCTTTATGTGAGGATACATGTGAGAATTAGGGTTAGGGAGAGACTTAAGCACTATTTATAGAGTTTCTAGCTAGGTTCCCTTATTACGAGCCAAGCTCAACTCGGCCCACACTAGCTAGCCACATATTAGACTAATTAAGAAACTTTCTGTCTCACATTAAACCAAACCTCATTTTACAATAACCGTAAAACGGTAAATTATAATATCAATTAATGTAGCCTACATCAGAAAAACTCTTACATTTTCCCACTTTGGCTATATTAATTGAAATTGTACTGTATATATGCACATTGGTTTAGATATAATTCTTAATAGTCAATCATATCTCATAAAGTCTCAAACAACAAATCATGGCGGTAATTGCATGTATATACACAGAGCCTTCCACGGTCACAAATGCTTTCTATTTTATTGATATGAATTCAATATAATAGTGTAGCAAATAGATAACAAATTTCATAGATAGATCACATTTGCCAGTCACTATTCTCTCACCTTAAGCGTCACAAAAAACTTGTGCCACTAGAAAAAGGCTTTATGGTTCCAATGAACCTACCTATATCTTGTCCTTACAGTTAACATTTCTTTATATATAACAAAATATATGCACAAGACTAATAAGCGAATGCTCTTAGCCTTCACTCAAGATTTATATAATACCTTAAGACTTTTATCAATATGTATTCAACATAATGACAACACATTCAAAAATATTTTAGAATGCAAAAGTTGATACATATCAAAACGTTACTAAGTGTAACGATCACAGAAATAAACTTTATTAAAGTAAAACCAAAATAGCTCCCACTAAACAACATCTCATAATATTCTTAAGCTTATATTAATGACATGTCATTTAAGAAAAATAAAGTCATTTAGTTAGTGAATTTGCAACCACATCATGTGTGGAAATATGCTATATTATAACATTACATTTCTGTACCATTTCTTTATAGTCAAAAATTTGATTGCCATATATTTAGACCCCTTAAGACCTCCGTTGTTGATAAAATTACTACAAATTTATTATCTCAATACAACCGTATGAGTCAATTCATAAAGTTAAAAAACGGTCAATTTCTTAATGAGCATTCGAAGCCAAATAGCTTGAGTAGCAGTTTGAAAATATGCTAAAAACTCCGCTTGCATGGTAGAAGAAGACATAGGGTATAAAAAAAAAAAATTTCCTCTCACTAACCTCGTAATATAAAAAAAAAAAATTTCCTCCGGTTGACATGTTTACTTTGAAAGAATCTTTAAAAGTACTAAAAAGAAATATTTATTTCTTAATATCTATGAATGTCACCCCTCTTTTAGAGTGAAAACTTTATCGCCTTTTATGGCATCTTTTTGCAGTGCAGTCAGTTGGTAAACCATTTTTCAAGTGTTTCTGAATGAAACACTTCATTGATAATAAGCAAATTTTATTATATTTTTTCCAAGCAACAAATCATATGTCCACTACTTAAAATTCGAACTAATAGAAACCTCAATAATAGTGGAGTTATTAATCACAAAAAATGTGACTAAAAAACTTACGTAACTCAAATTTATTATCGAACCACTGCATGTGGTGACCCATTTGGATAAGGCTCCCATGACCCTTTGCGAGGAGGAGAGGAGTTTGAATCCCGCTGGCTGCACGGGATCTTAAGCGTGACGTCGGGGTGATGGATCCTCCGTTAGTGTCACCCCGGGTTTACCTCGCCGGCTACTAGCTATACGGGGGTTCCCAGGTTACAAAAAAAAAATGTGACTGAAAAACAAACAGTGTATATTGATAACTCTATAAAAATAGAGTTATTTTACCTATTTTAGGCAACAATTAATGCAATATCTATGAGAAAATATTTGAATTTCCTTCTGATTATTTGATTTTTCCTTATTTATACAGAATAATGAGATATGGAGAGGATAAGGAAAAGAATGGCAACTATCAGGAATTCAAATAAAAAAAAAAAGTGGAAAATGGATATCAAATCAGGAAATTCTTGATTTTGTTCTCTAATGTTATCTACAAGCATTGGGAGATAGATATCTTGGATATATCCTATAAATAACAGAACATGGAGAGGGTGGTTAGGTTTTTTATTAAATCGTTTTTCATTCTTTTGAGAGTATTTCAAGTATTTTGAAGAGAAGACAAAAGTGGTGACATAATTTTTGTTCTTTGATTCAAGATGCTGAGTTTTATTTTTATTTATACTTTTTCTTATACTATATTCTAATTTTATTTTGTTAGGGCTATGATGTAACCTAACCATGATGATGTGAACTTCATGATTTTTATGTTTTTCAATTGATTTCACTTGTGTGAGTTATAGATTATTGTGCTTAATACTTCTGAGTGACAGGCTACCACTTGAATAATCTGATGTGCACGTTTAAGACTAAGAAATGATAATATGCAATTGCTCATTATAATATATAACCATGAATTAAATGTGGATCAAACAGCTTCATAATGGACATGAGAATATCCATGTTGAACCCATTGTCTAGGAAATTCTGGAGGGATCTGGAGAGTAACAAAATACTTTTTTTCAGTAGCAGGAATAGGATGCTGGTCGAATTTGGAGGACTGGACGTATTCCTTTACTTGCTTTGGGGTTTGATGAATGAGCTAGTGAATGGACCGGATGGGTGAGAATGAGGAGTTTGGTTTAGCAAAGGTGGAGTAAGGATTTATGAGAGGAAGTTGGGATTCAGAAATCTTGGTTTCATCGCTAAGAGAGACTTCATAAAGATAATCTATCTTAAAAGCATTGGAAACACGAAATTCTGGAGGTGTTGAAGATGAAGAAGAAGGGGCAAGAGAAACGGGTGCTTCAAGAATTTCAATATCGCTCAAGCGCATGGAATGGATAATATTAAAAATGAAACCATTTCTTTCTTACAATAAAGTCCAAGTCCTTTGAATGCCGGAACAGTTTTTGTGACTTTGTATCCAAACTTCAACATCGCTCTTTCGGAGCTCTTTCTTTCTTAAAAGTCCAAGTCCAGCTTACTGGAGCTCCTCAAACAGCTGACTCTGTAGCTGCAACACTACATTACCAAATGGTTTATCGAATGCAGAACCATGCCCTTGACCTCAACTTCAACAATGGTAATGAAGATGCGTTGTTCATCTCTATGCAGAATGACTAGGCGTCCTGCATCCATATTCCTAGACAAATCCCGAAGGATACGTTGGCCAAGCTCCTACCAGAGACTTGGATCACCAACTATGAAAAGCTACACCAGCATAACAAGCCTTTCCAGTCTACGGACTCAGAGTTCGTATGGAAAAAAGATGGAACTGTTTCCATCAAATTTGGCAAGGAAAAGGAAGAAAGTCCTTCTATCTTCCAGACCCTCTTCATGATCGAACCATGTGTTCCTGAATCTATTTCTAAGCCAGACCTAAAAAAACTTGTTCGACACTTCAATGGTGATGGACATCCTGTTCATTACTATAAAGACAACTATGATCATTGTTTTTGGGATCTTTTTGCCAATGTTCCTATTGTACAAATTCTCCTGACGAGGTAGACCCTCTTGCAAGATCTCCACCTCGACGGAAAATGCCAAAAGATAAGATGTACCAAAGGTACTTAAACGGAGACTCCTCCGTTGATACTCTCGGTGAGTGTGACAAATACCAGTTCATGGTTTCTTACGCACCACCTCCATCGCCAGAATCTAGTACCATATCCCAAGCCTTACCAGATCCACCAAAAACAACCCCACCATCTCCTCCTTAGAAAAAGCAAGCTCTCTCTCCATTTTACAAGTTAATCCTCAAATGGGCTAAGAAACATTCTTACCCACTTGAAGCCCCAGAAGAAACACCACCCATTTCTTCTATTGCCATGTTCCATGATATCGATTTTCCCCCTCTTGTCAAAGAAAATTCCAAACTATCATTTCCTGCTCCCGAAGAATTCGTTGACCCACAAAATAGATATCATCATGCTCCAAAAATAGCAACCCCCACTGATGTGGATGAACATGGGAGACAGAAAAAAACCCCTGCTGTTGAAGTTGTTCTAAACTAGCAATCAGAGACTCTGTTGGTACAAAACAATGCCTTCAAGGCAATTGATTCCAAAATTGGAAATGTGTAACAAGATCTCCGAAGGTATGATGAAAGTACCAAAAAGATACTTTCTAAATTCCAAAAAGGCTTCATGCCTTGGAATCAGGACAAGATCTTGGGTATCATTATCTTGAAAATCCAAAGCCAAAAATAGAAAAGCTCAAGAGGCCAATCCAACTTCATGAAGAAGGAAGGTTCAGACCTTTGATCCATTAGCACCTCCTGTTAGAACAAGGTATTTACCTCCACCACCACAAACGTCTAGTTTTTCCACTATTCCAGAAGATCCTTACAGAAGAGAACCAGATATGGCAGAAATACGAAATCGCCTCAAGGCCTTGCAGAAGGAAAAAGGGAAAGAAAAAATGCTGCCTATGGAATCAAGTTCAATTGTTATAAGAGAAAGGCCAGATAAGATGATGTTATCAAATCCATTAGAATCTTTTTTAAAGGATTTAGGTACTCAAGAACTTGACCTTGTTATCCAACATACTAATCCTGCCATTCCAGAAAAATAGATTCTATTCCTAGCTGAACAAACTTCCCCTGATACTAAATCAGATTTAGCATCTCTTTCCTCTTCTTCATCCTTCTCAATTCTTACAGTTGATTCCCTCTCCATTGCGCCAGTAACTTCATCAATATTCATGGCAGACCCTCTAGATGATGAAATGGAATCCAACTATTCTGAGCCAGGAAACTGCTCAGACGAGCAATCCTGCATAGCATGTGTCCATAGCATTAAAACAATTCTTCACCATCGATGATATTCCTTATCATAAATGGCCAGAAAGACTTGAAGAATTTCATACTTGGTTAAATACTTAGTCCATCACCAACCATGATATGAATGATATCCTGTACAACTTTGTTACAAGATTTACAGGAAGTCTCAAACTCTGGTGGCAATCAATTTCAGAACAAGACCAGATTCATTTTCTGATGTCACCTAATTTCAGCCATGCCATCATTCTCTTATATCATGTCTTTGTGGGAAAACCCATTGATCTCATAGAGATAAAAAGAAGAGAGTTTTTCGAGAGAAGATGCTGCTCCTTCCATGAAAAGCATCTTGATAAGCATTATCGAGTAATGCTTCAGCTCTTTTACCAAGTCGGAGCATATCCAAATCTGAAACATGTTTTCCTTACCTCCATTCCTAAAAAACTATCCCAGATGGTTGAAAGATCTTTCTTTGGAAAACAAAGGAGAATACAAGATATTCCCTTGGGAGAAATATAGCAAGAAGTTTTTTTATGTCTCGAAGAATTATGCTTAAACTGCCAAATGGTCCGTACCTACATCACAGATGACAAGCGCCTTGAATCAACTTGTTCTCACTAGAAGTTAAAAATCAAATGCTCCAAGCAAGACTTTGATGGTACTTGTGGCAAGTATTCCCGGAAGAAGAAACATTACAAGAAGTTTTGGATAAAGAAATCCAAACATGGCTCCAAAAATTTTGGAAAAGGAATAAATGGCGATACCTATGCAAAAGAAAGGATCGCACAGGTCACAAAAAATCAAATTGTTGCAACATTTGCAATTAGAAAGGACATTTGCCAAAAACTGTCTTCAAGCGAGAAAAAGTCAGAATCGTCTAATTCATCACATTGAGAATGAAATAGGTATTTCTCTTGAAAATGATGATATTGAATCCCTATTCTCTACTGATGAAGAGCCATCTGAACAAACTCTTTGTGTCATTCCCTCTTACCAAACTTCCAGTGAGACTGAGTCAGACTCAGAATCTGAAGACATTTTTCATATATTTCCCACATCTTCAGAACCAAATCTTGACATATTTTCAAGTCAAACTCACTGTCCCCATTTCCTTGTAAAAATCCTCACTTCGAAGTTTGCTAAATCTATCACTGTCATTGCTCTCATTGATACCGGAGCAAGTTGTTCCATCTTAGATACTAAAGTTCTACCTAAAGAATATTGGACTCCCTATGTCCAATATTTCAACTCCGCCTTAGGAGATACTTTCTCCACAAATGTCAGGATCACTCCTGTAACTGTCCAGTTCTTTCCTCAATGCTCCATAAATGCAAAAATCTTTGGATTAAACCTCCCCAATAAAGATCTGATAATTGGGTGGGACATAATGACTCAAATTTCTCAACTTCGCATCATTCCTAGAAAAGGTCTTAGATATAAAGATCAATTCTTTGAGTTCATTAATATTCAGAGACTCTTTTCCATTCAGATGAGTTTACTAGATCCAATCATGTAAAAGTTGCTAGAATCTTGTTCAGAATCTCATTCGGAATTCGCTCAAAAATGTTCTCATCCTTTATGGGAAAATCCAGAATTCTTTGTTCGCCTTCCTTTCAAGAAAAATGAAGACATCAACCCAACAAAGGCGAGTCATATAGGAATGAAGCCAGAGCACTTGGCTTTAGCCCAAAGGGAATGCTCAGAATTATTGCAACAAGACCTTATTGAAATCTCCGATTCTCAATGGGCTTATGAAGCCTTTTATGTCAATAAGCACGCCGAGCAAAACAGAGGAAAAATGAGACTGGTGATCAACTATCAACCTCTCAATCTTTTCTCCAAGATGATAAGTTCCATTTACCATCTAGAGATTCTCTCTTTAGTGGTTTAACTAAGGCCCATATCTATTCCAAATTCGACCTCAAAGCCGGATTTTGGCAATTGGGCATCCATCCTGAAGACAGATTCAAAAAATGATTCTGTATCCCGAATCAGCACTTCTAGTGGAAAGTTATTCCTTTTGGCCTCAAGGTAGCACCATCCCTTTTCCAAAAGGCCATGTGTCGTATTTTCCAACCAATCTTATCAAGTGCAGCCGTATACATCGATGATATTTTGTTCTACAATCCTCACGAGCAGTTACACTGTCAACTCCTTGAACAGTTTGCAGAAATTATGAAAAAAACATGGTATTATGCTTTCTCAAAGGAAAATGAATATTGCCCAGACAGAAATCGAATTTCTTGGTATGCACCTCAACAAAGGTACATACTATCTAGGGCCACATATCGCTCAAGAATTATTGAAGTTTCCTATAGATAACTTCACAACAAAACAAGTTCAACAATTTCTTGGTATAATCAATTATCTCAGGGTTTTTATCCCAAACATTGCAAAGCTCTTGATTCCTTTGCAATCCATGCTGAAAAAGAATTTCCCACTTTGGGGAAAAACTCAGACCAAAGTAGTCGCTGAGCTTAAGGAGATTATGCAGAATCTCCCACCATTACAAATACCATCAATAGGAAAAAGAATTCTTCAAACTGACGCCAGTGATGAATACTGGGCAGCCTTCCTATTAGAAGAAATTGATGGTAAGAGACACCTTTGTGCTCACAAAAGTGGAAATTTTTCTCAAACTAAAATGCATTACCATTCCACTTTCAAAGAAATCCTAGCAGTAAAAAATTGAATAAAAAAATTCAAGTTTCATCTTATCGGCCATCACTTCTTGGTAGAATTAGACATGGCATCTTTTCCTCAGATGACCAAGTTTAAACAAAAACAGATTCCAAATTCTCAATTGCTTCGATGGGCTGAATGGTTCTCAAAATACTCTTTTGAAACCAAACATATTCTTGGAAAAAAGAATGTGCTTGTTGACTTTTTGTCAAGACTCAAAGTACCAGCTGAAATCAACATGTACATCAAGAGGCTTGTTTTCCATATGCTCAATCATGGCGTGAAATACAAGATTGAGAAGATCAAAGATTTGCCAAGTTGGAAATATCCTAAAGAGATTATTTAACAAATCCAGAATGACAGTCTTATGGAAAACCTTGGAAATCTCATGTGATAATGCCATGGAGATCTGTTCAGGTTCAATGGAGGTTCGATTCTTTATCCTTTTGGATTAAATTCAAATTATCTATTCATTCATCCTCTCATCTGGAAGGAAGATGATTTCCCTGATCAACTCAAAACGTTATTGTGGTACTTAACCAATAAGTACTTAATAGCTTTTGAAATTCCAACCAGGAGGTTCGTTGCTAGCCTCACCAGGATATTCTTGCTCGGAAGAAACATCGAAAAAGAATGTGATAAAAATCTTTTAGATTTTCTAAACTAGTTCCATCATCCTACTCATTGGAAACATCTCCTCGAAAAGGAACTGAGAACCATGACATCGAACCCCAAAGTCCACACCATCCCGTTTTTCCGACGTCCATGGTATTTTTTCAGAAATAATGGCAATATTCTTGATGCCCCACTGGATATAGGAACCACATCCTATAAACCTCACTTGGACAGCCGAGAAGCTCAAATTCACAAATCTTATCCAAGATCTGTTAGATTTTGTGAACACGAGTACCGAGAACTCTAGAGAATCTTATGCCAAGAAAACAAAATCATTCCTGAAGATGTTTTGAATAATGTACCAACTACGTGGGATCATTATGACCTAGCACAAGAAGCTAAGGAAGCACTCAGGGAAAACAGACAAGCAGCATCATCTCAAGAGCACGAAATGACAAGGGAAGATGACATTGTCCAGTTTACTCAAGACCCCTATGCACGCTTTGGAGGTCCTCTATCCCAAGATCTCTATGATCCAGGACCTTCGTCCTCATCTCAAAGAATGAACACATCCTTTTATGCACAACCATCCAATTGGCCTCAGCCAAGCATTCCTGCCAACACTACAAGCGAAAATATGAACTGGGCAGAAGAAGAAGCATCACATTGGGCTCATGAACAAGCATCCTCATCAAGAAGGCTGAATCAAATTCTCTCACCTGAAGACCTTAAAGCTCTTGAACAGAAATATGAGGCACATCTCCTAGAAGACAGCTCAAATGACTCAGTCTGTAGCTACAATGCCCGTGACCGATGAGACCACTGAGTCCGTACAATTTCACTGTAGCAAATCACTATTCACTTTTACTGTAGCAATAGGCTAGGGAAAGTACTATTCACAGTACGGTCACTGTTCATAGTGTGCAAATAATTTCCTCCTAGAAGTTTTCGGTGCCTCTGTTTGTATCTGGACCCGTGAGTTTGGTCCCTGTGTGCGTCCTTGTGACCTCTTATCGTCTATATAAGGCAATAAGGATATATTGTTTTGGGCATAGTTCCCTGAAGAAAAGAGTGTGCTTTGTGAAAAATCTCTTCATGGCTTTCTAAATTTCTCTTCTTCTCCAGCCTGGTAGGATCCTCCAAGAAATGCAGCTTGGGTAGGTTAGAAACGTTTCCATCCTAGCATTTCTAAGTGTCTCTAAGCTCTGAACTAATGGGCTGAGTGGTTTTCTGCTAAAAGGTTGTCCCTGAAGAGCTTGAACGGGAGTTGTTCGCCCACTATGGGATGCATACATGCAGGAAATTTACTCTCCTTTCCTGGTTCTAAGTCTAGGTCCATTTGTATAGCTTTCGATGATAAGGTGATCCAAAAGACTAATTATGAGCGGAGAATATTCATAGTTTTTAATGCACTTATATTTATTTTAATTCATATAGAGATATAATGGATTAATAAACTCACTAGGTTTGCTATACATAGAGATATGATAGTAAATTAATTAGGAAATTTTGCTATCACATGTTTGATATTGTTCTTATACCCACAAGTAATCTAAAATTCATATCTAGTGGTTATGGTGAAATCGGATGTTCTAACATATTTATCGGATTAATTTACTGCATTTAGTCTCCTAATTTTGTTTTTAATTCAATTCTAAATTATATTTTGATTTGTTAGATAAATTTTAGAATTAATCTATTTTAGTATTTAATTAGTTTATTAATCATCGATCTTCGTGGGACGATACTTTTTCTTATCATTATATTAATTATTCGATACGTTCACTTGCCTTTAGAATTTTATAAACAAGTTTTTGACACCATTTCCGGGGATCATTTATTTAATACTAATTAATATTGATATCAGATAATTCTAAGTTTAATCTAGCTTTTGTTTTGTTTTATTTTTTAGGGTGTACATCGGTTTATGACATGTAGCCAACAAGAGAAACTTGTTGAGCTTGATCCAAAAATCGAGTGTACATTCAAAAGGCAACTAAGAGAATAGAGAAATCACGCTAAGAAGATGGCAGATGGTGAGAATGAAAATCCACGTAGACTGTTAAAAGATTATGCCGCGCCAACAATTCAAGGCACTACATCAAGTATCAGAAGACCTGCAATTCAAGCTAACAATTTTGAGATCAAGTCGTCACTTATTCAGATGCTTCAACAATCAATGTAATTCAGCAAGCTACCAAGCGATGATCCAAACGCTTACATCAATGCTTTTCTTGAAATTTGTGACACCATTAAATATAATGAAGTTACAAATGATGCTATAAGATTGAGATTATTTCCATTCTCTCTTAGAGACAAAGCTAAAAGTTGGCTTTCTTCTCTTCCTGCAAGATCAATTACTATATTGAATGATATGGCTCAAAAATTTCTTGGTAAGTTCTTTCAACCTGCAAAGTCTGTGAAGATACGTAACGATATTACTAATTTTATGTAGATGGATAATGAATCATTATATGAAGTATGGGAAAGATTCAAAGAATTTCTTAGGAGATGCTTACATCATGGACTACCCATATGGATGTAGGTACAAGCTTTTTATAATGGTTTTAGTACAAATCTTCGTTCTATGATTGATGCAGCTGCAGGAGGAATTCTAAATAATAAAACACCAAAAGGAACCTACAATCTATTAGAGGAGATGGCGTCCAATAGTTATCAGTGGCCTACTGAGAGATTACCAATGCGAAAAGTTAGCGGAGTTCACGAAATGGATGCTTTTGCTGCAATTGCTACACAATTTGAAGCACTTAACAAAAAGCTAGATAATATGAGTATTTTAGTCATGAAAATTCAGAATTTGACATGTGATTTTTGTGGTGGAGAACATGTTAGCACAAAATGTCAGGGAGGTAATACTTTTAAACAATCTAGTGAAAATTCTAACTTTGTTGGGAATTTTAATAAGTCACAGAATAATCCCTACTCCAACACGTATAATCCGGGATTGAGCAATCATCCAAATTTTTCATGAAATAATCAGAATGTGACGAGACCACTAGGATTCAAACAATCAGAAGAGACAAAATCAAATTTGAAAGATATAGTCACCAAACTTGCTAGTACAACTCATGACTTCATCAAAAGCACGAATGTGAGATTTCAAAACCAAGAGGCTTCAATTAGAAATCTGGAGATGCAAGTGGATCAGTTAGCAAACATAATGTCAGGGAGACAACATGGTTCTTTGCCAAGCAACACAGAGAAAAATTCAATTGAAAACATAAAGCCTATTACCCTGAGAAGTGGTAAACAAGTGAGAAAAGAAGAGATTTTCAGAGACAAGGAAGAGGTGATCAATAAACAATCAAAGAAGACAAGCAAGAGTAAACTTTTTCCAGATAATCCCAAGCCATATGTCTCGCCAATTCCATTCCCTCAACGACTCCAGCAGCACAAAATAGATAAGCAATTTTCTAAATTTCTTGATATATTTAAAAAATTACACATTAACATTCCTTTTGCAGATACTTTAACACAACTATCTAGTTATGCAAAAAAATTTTAAGGAGATTTTGGCAAACAAAAGGAAACTGGAGGATTATGAAACTGTGAAGTTAAATGAGGAGTGTTCAGCCATCCTACAAAGCAAATTGCCTCTGAAATTAAAAAATCCAGGGAGTTTTACTATTCTTTGCACTATTGATGATTTTTACTTTGAAAAAATATGATGTGATTTAAGTGCAAGTATTAATCTAATGCCTTATTCAGTTTTCAAGAAATTAGGATTGGGCGAGTTAAAAGAAACCACAGTGTCACTTCAATTGGCTGATCAATCAATTAAATATCCGAGAGGTATTATGGAAGATGTTTTGGTAAAAGTTGACAAATTTATCTTTCATGTAGATTTTATAGTTCTTGACATGGAGGAAAATTTTGTGATACCACTTATCTTAGGTCGACCTTTTCTAGCAACAGGAAAATCTCTTATTGATGTATAACAAGGGACGTTGATCCTTAGAGTTCAAGATGATCTTGTTTCATTTAATGTTTTTAAAGCAATGAAATATCCATCTGATGATAATTTTTGTTTTAAAATTGAGACAATTGATAAGTTGGTGAATAAAGTTTTTCAGGAAAATATTTTTGATGATCCACTTGAAGTATGTTTGATTCAACCAAGGGACAAAGATATTTAGAATGAGGAGATAAAGGAGCACGCAAATCTCATGGAGGCAATTCCACCATATTCAAGGTAAAAGACAATTAAATTTGAGGAGTTGGAACAACGCATTACAAAGCCTAAACCATTAATTGAAGAGCTTCCAATACTTGAACTCAAACCATTACCTTCTCATTTAAAATATACTTATTTAGATTCTTCTTTACCGATAATTATATCTTCTTCTTTAATAGATTTGATAGAGGAGAAACTGCTCAGAGTATTAAGAGAGCATAAGGGTGCAATTGGATAGAAAATAGCTTATACCAAGGGAATTAGTCCTTCAATTTGCATGCAAAAAATTTTGATTGAGGAACAATATAAACCCAATATCCAACCTCAAAGGCGTTTGAACCCGAAGATACAAGAAGTAGTAAAAGCTGAAGTAATTAAGCTACTTGATGCATGTATCATCTATCCTATCTTTGATAGTTCTTAGGTAAGTCCTGTACAAGTTGTGCCAAAGAAAGTTGGTATGACTGTTCAAAAAAATGACAACAATGAATTGATTCCAATTAGAACAGTTACTGGGTGGCGTGTGTGTATGGATTATAGAAAATTGAATGATGCCACTAGAAAAGATCACTTTCCTTTACCATTTATTGATCATATGTTAGAAAGACTTGCAGGACATGAGTTTTATTGCTTTCTTGATGGATATTTAGGGTTTAATCAGATTCCTATTACACTAGAAGATGAATAGAAAACTACTTTCACTTGTCCCTATGATACTTTTACTTTTAGAAGAATGACATTTGGTCTTTGTAATGCACCAGTTACTTTTCAGAGATGCATGATGGCTATTTTTTCTGATATGGTTTAAAAATATATTGAGATTTTCATGGATGATTTTTCTGTTTTTGGCTTATCATTTGATTCTTGTTTGAATAATTTGGCTTTGGTCTTACAAAAGTATGAGAAGACTAACCTTATTTTGAATTGGGAGAAGTGTCACTTTATGGTGCAGGAAGAAATAGTGCTCGAGCATAGAATTTCTCGAAACGAAATAGAAGTCAATCCAAGCCAAAGTGGAGGTCATTACAAAATTACCTCCACCAACATTTGTGAAACTTGTCAGAGGATTTTTGGGGTATATAGGATTTTACATGCAATTTATAAAAGATTTTTCAAAAATTGTTAAACTTCTTTCTAATCTTTTGGAAAAATATGCTCTTTTTAATTTTTCTATTGAATGCATGCAAGCTTTTAACACTTTAAATGAGAAGTTAATGTTAGCACCAATTATGACAGCACCAAATTGGATTTACTTTTTTAACTGATGTGTGATGCTAGTGATTTTGCAGTAGGAGTTGTTTTGGGACAAAGGAAGAATAAAGTTTTTCTAAGCATATATTATGCTAGTCGAACCTTGTCAGGTACACAATTGAATTATTCAACAACATAAAAGGAACTTTTGGTGGTAGTATTTACTTTTGATAAATTTCATTCTTATTTAATTGGCTAAAAAATTATAATTTATTCTAACCACGCTGCTCTTAAGTATCTGCTTGAAAAGAAAGAATCAAAACCCCGGTTGATCAGGTGAATTCTATTACTACAAGAATTTGATTTGGAAATCAAATATAAGAAGGGGACTGAAAAATTAATTGCAAACCACTTATCAATAATTCCAAATTCAAAGGAAGAGATAAGACCAATTTTGGAAAAATTCCCTAATGAGAAAATTTTTTCCATCAAATCCACAATTCCTTGGTATGTCGACTTTGTAAATTATTTGGTAAGTAATGTTCTTCCTCCTGAATTATCATATCAATAGAAGAAAAAATTATTTTCTAATGTTAAAAATTATTTTTTAGAAGAACCTTTATTGTTTAAAGTATATGCAAACTAGGTCATAAAGAGATGTGTTTTAGACGAAGAAAATGCAAATATTCTACGTCATTGTCATGATAAAGAGGCAGGTGGTCATTTTGGTGCCACCAAAATTGCAACTAAGATTTTATAATCTGGATTTTATTGGCCTACACTTTTTTAAAGATGCATACTCCTATGTAGCTTCATATGATAGGTGTCAAGAACTAAAAATATTTCAAGAAAAAAATGAGATGCCTTTAAACAACATTATTGTGTGTGAATTATTTGATGTTTGGAGTATTATTTTCATGGGATCCTTTACACCTTCTTATAGAAATTTATACATTTTAGTGGATGTGGAGCATGTGTCTAAGTGGATAGAAGCTGCAGCATTGCCAACAAATAATACTAAGGTTGTGATCAAATTCTTGAAGAAAAATATTTTTACCCGATTCGGCACTCCTAAGGCAATCATAAGTGATAGGGGGACATATTTTTACAACAAATAATTTGAGGCACTTTTGAGTAAGTATGGAGTCACACATAAGATTGCAACCCCTTATCATCCTCAGACTAATGGTTAAGTAGAGGTTTAAAATAGGGAAATTAAGAGAATTTAAGAAAAAAAAAATAGTGAATGCCTCTAGGAAATATTGATTAATAAAACTTGATGATGCACTTTTGGCTTATAGGACAACGTTCAAAACTCCAATTGAGATGTCTCCTTTTAGGTTAATGTTTGGAAAAACATGTCACTTACTAGTGGAATTAGAGCATAAAGCATATTGGGCATTGAAATTTTTGAATTTTGATATACAGTCTGCAGGTGAAGAAAAATTATTACAACTGAATGAATTTGAGGAATTTCACAATGAGGCATATGAAAATTCTAAGTTGTATAAGAAACGTACAAAAAGATGGTATGACAATCTCATATTTAGAAGAGAGTTTAAAATTGGTAAAAAAGTCTTACTCTATAACTCTCGCCTTAAACTTTTTCCAAGAAAGTTGTGGTCTGGATGGTCTTGTCCTTGTACAGTTACACAAGTATTCCCATATGGAACAGTTGAAGTTGCACATGACACTGAGGGCACGTTCAAAGTAAACGGTCAACGGTTGAAGTGTGGCATCCCAAAATTCTTAACGACCTCTAGCTATATTAAATTCTATGAATAGGTAATGGAAGTACCATCAAGTTATGGCCATTTAATCCATAATTTGCAATAAGATATATGGCCAAGCTTTTGAGGGATAATTATGTGATAGGAAAGAAAATCCTATCATTGGCCATGTGTTTTATAAATTGGAATTTATGGAATTATGATTTCAAGATTTTGGCCATGTGGAATTTAGTAATTAAATTCTTAAAAAGAAAGAATTAAAGATGAATAATTGAAAGTGAAATTGTGGGTTTAATTAGGTTGGGCCTTAGGCCCAAGAGTATGGATTTTGGAGGGCCAAATGGTCGGCCCATTGGAGCCAAGGAGGGGCTGTCGACCAGCCCATTTGCTGGCCCAAGGTTGGCCCAAGAAGAAGGCCCATTAACCTTGCATGTCCTCCAACACTTGTCCTCTCCTTTTTGCCACTTGTTCTGCTCATGAGAACACTTGTCCCTCATGCAAAGAGGGGATACATGCAATATAAAAGGGAAGGAAAGGAGAGAGAATGGCTGGTTAGCCATTCGGCCAAGAGAGAAAGGGAGAGAGAGAGAGAGAAACGTGCGAGAGAGAGAGGAAGAGGGTGCGGCCGAGAGAGGGAGGCCGAGAGAGGAAGGAGCCACCGCCATCCGTCCGCCGTGATCGTCGCCGGTGTGCCGCCATTCGTGTGGTCTAGAGGCAAGTGGAGTCCTCTAACTTCTCTTGAATGCTTGTATTGTTGATTGCATGTTAGATTTTGGGTGTTTTAAGTGCGAAAAACCAAGGTAAGGTTGGCTCGTTCTTAAGTTGTGTGACTGTTCTTGCTCAGGTTGTGTGAGTCAGTAATTTGTTTGAGCTTGCATGTGTGTTTGGAGCCCGATTTTGGCTTCGATGTCTTCATAAAAGTTGTAGCTAACATCTTTTACTATAACATAATGAAATTTCGTGGAAAATTATGGAGATTTGTGGGGTTAAAGTCGTATCTTACGGAGACCTCAGATCTAGAGAGTTTTTACTAACCTTTTGCTGGATTCATGGTTGCATGTTGGTTTTTGTTGAGAATCTTACTTCTATTTCTTCATGAAAGTTGTAGGGAACATCTTAAACTACAACATACTCAAATTTGAAGTGAAAATAACAAGTATAGCTTGGTAAATCGACTAGATCTTGAAGATGATGATTCTGGTGATGTATTCCGAGACACCCGAGACTTCAAGGACCTAAATGGTGACCATATTCTGGTTATTTGACCTAGATCTCTTCATGAAACTTGTAAAGGATACCTTGATGCATAAAATATCTAAATTTCAGAGAAAACTAAAGAGAATAGGTAGGTTAAAACTTCATATTTCGGAGATGGAGGCACTGGACGATGCGGTAATGGGTCCAGAAGGTTCGTGAGGTTGTATAAAATAATATAAAAATAATTTGGTTTGGAGTTCTTCATGAAAGTTGTACGAAAATGTCTTGGCTATCACTCTGTAAAATTTCGTAATTTTTGGAGACCGTATGGATATTTTAATTGAATTTCTTCGGAAACTGTGCATTCTGGTTTTATCCGAATATTATGGGCTGTTTTGTGGAAATTGTGAAATTTTGTGAAATTCGATTTGGCCATGAATTTTACATGTAATTCTATTGGTTTGTAATTGCTTGAATTTTATAATTTTGGGAATTTATAGATATTGAATTTAATATTTATTTATTAAAAATAATACTAATAAATAAATAAAAATAAAATGGATTATTTTATTGGCCATTTATTAATAAATAATTATACATTGTTGCATGTACGATGAGATATTGGCGTATGTATGACATTGAATTGTGATGCATGTGTGAATGCTATGTCAAGTATGACTTGTTTGATGTCACAACATGTGCCATGTTAAATTGAGATCAAAATAATAGTAAATGTGGATAATGATAAGTGAGGAAGTGGTTGTGGTGGATGATGATGCTTAGTGGCCTAGTGGCGTAATTCCGGAGATTCCCCAGGAGTGTCGGGATGCCCGGTGGTATACGGTACGTAATTCCAGGGGAGGCCTGGTGGTATGTCGGTACATAATTCCGGAAGCCTTGTCGGAGGTCTTTGCCCAAAAGGAATACCTCGCGATGCCAGGATTGGAATGCGGGATGCCCGGCCAGGGAGTGTAAATGCCGGAAGCCCTGTTGGAGGTTTCTGCCCGAAGGGAATGCCTCGTGATGCTAGTTGAGATGCGAGATGCCCGGAATGTGGGGGGCCGGATGCCTGGTGGCCTGGGAGGCTGAATGCCGGAAGCCTCGGAGGTCTTTACCCGAGGGGATGATGAAATTGATGATTTGAGAAATGGGTGATGTGGTGATCAATTGAAAAGCAAAAAGTGGAAATTAAACCATGATATGACATGCATGATGATATGCATGATGATGATAATAATATGTGATGTGAAATAACGATGATCACCCATGATGATATGATATGATGATGATGATGATGATGATGATGATGACGATATGCAGGATGATATGCATGATGATCATGATATGATATGCATGATGATATACATGATAATGATGATGATATGACATGCATGATGATATGCATGGTGATGATAATGATGATGATATATGATATGACATGTGTAATGTGATGATGTCTTGATGATGATGACATGTATGATATGATGATGATACACATGTATGTGTTATAAACTGATATGATGATGCATGATAGTATGCGCATAGCTTCAAGGTGAGTAACGCCTGCAATGCATGTATGATTTGCCTGATGCATTGAGTTGTTATTGGATTTCCCTATCTGCTGAGTGGTTGTACTCACCCCTTTTGGGGACCAACATTTCAGATTAGTAAATGGTTTGGGCAGTTGGATATGACCGCGGGGAGAAAGATAGCAAAGGAGGGAACCTTTGGACGCCGACACTGGTTGATGGACCTTAAGCATACGATTGTGGGAGGAGATGTCGGTCATCTTTTAAAGTATAGCTGAGTATAGAAACATTGGCATTTCGATGTACTGACTAAAGATGTCCATATGCTTTATGTAAATAAACGTGTTCGGCTTTTACCTATAAATGTTTAGTAGGTGTGCATCGTTTTCTAAATATAGGGAAGGGAGTTGTTAGACGTGCTTCCGCATATAAATTGCGCAAGGGACCGATCGAAAAAAAAAATGTAAACCCCCAAGTTGTATGGACCCGCTGCAATTGAAATGGTATCAGAGTGATATGTTAATAAGGAAAATGAAAGGTAAACGAACTGTGGCGACCCTAATTGGATTGGGGGCTGTCGAGGGGTGCCGGGGCTTGTCGAGGGGTGCCACATGAAGCCCTACTTTGAAGGTGGTTACAACAAGCAGAAGACTACCATTGAACTTCATCCTTCAGAATAGCGACATTTGAGATAGTTTGTCTAAAAATTATAAAGCAAACACTTCTTAGAAGGCAACCCAAGCATTTTAATTATATATATTTTTATTATTTATTGTTAAGTTTATGTTTTGCAAAAAGAAAAAAGAGATTAACTTTTCTCTGTTTTATCCAGGTTAATTTTTTAGGGATCTCATTCAAGAGTTTAATCATCAATGTCATCTATGGACTTATCCTATAACCAGGGGAGTTTTCTTCTTTCTCTTTCTATTTTTTCGCATTGAGGACTCTGCTTCATTTAAGTTTGGGGGGAAACAAATTTTTTGGATAATTTTTTTATTATGAGTGCATTCCTGGTTGTGAATTTTTGCGATTCTTAGGAAAATTTAAATTTTATTTGAACTTGCAATTGATGTGTGAGTTAATTTTAATTCTGATTATGTTGACCCACTTACTAAGCACTAAAAGTTCTTAATTTTTGAATTGTGTGTAAATTTAGAGAACATTCATGTGAAGTATGTGATTTTCTTAAATTTCACCAAAATATTAGAATTTGTTTGATTTTCTCTTGAGGCAAAATCCTAAACTAAATCTAATTGAGAAAATGATTTAGTCAGTTTTTGGATCGATTGAGTCTCTCAAGCTAACCCTATTTATTTATCCCTAGTCACCTCATTGAGCCTTAATTATTACCCAATTTTTTCATTGGCACCCATATATGCCTAGCCATTATCAAATTATATCATTATCCCATACCTTATGAACACGTTGATTTTTTTTTTTTTGGATAAAAATTATTTGAGCTTAATAGAAATTTGGGAGGAATGATAGAGTATGAAAAAAAAAAAGTGATTGCAATGGTTGCTTGTGGTGTATTAAAAAAATAATACTTTTATAGTTCCCTATCATGCTTTCAATTGAGTGAGCCTTTTGGATACTCAATGGGTTAGAAATTTTCATATTATATTAGGAGAGACTTTGGGAGAAACTCCACCATAAAGTAATTCAAAAAAAAAAGAAAAAAAAAAAAGAAAAAAAGGGGGAAAAATGAATGATGATATATGGTGGCAGAAAAATTATCTTGAATGAGTAAAATTGGATAGTGACATTGGCTCTAATTAAATCCTAGAAATCAACGTATTGATGGGTGATTTAAGTTTAAAATTACCGTTATCTCACCTTTAGCCCAACCTTACATCACAAACTGAGAAAAGTCCTATTGATTTTTGGTTATATAATTATCTTACATTAGTGGAGAGAGGAATGTAAAGCAAACCTATAAGATTTGATCATAATTATTGAGAATTTTTTTAGGTTACATGTCAATGTGAATTTATTTGGACTGCATATAATTCGAAAAAGATGAGGATTCTCACATACACACACTTGAATCACATAGTTAGAATTGGTCTTAACTTATAAATCAATTTTAATGTTTGGATGAAATTTGTGTTTTTCCTTGAATTGTGAATTTGAGCAATTATGGAAAGATGTCATGGAGGAGGTTGTTAGCTTGAGTATGTGTTATGTCTTGATTTTGCTCGAGGACTAGCAAAATGTTAAGTTTGGAGGTTTGATAACTCTATAAAAAATAGAGTTATTTTACCTATTTTAGACAACAATTAATGTAATATCTATGAGAAAATATTTAGATTTCCTTTTAATTATTTGAATTTTCATTATTTATGTAGAATAATGAGATATGGATATGATAAGGAAAAGAATGGCAACTATCAGGAATTCAAATAAAATAAAATAAAAAACAGTGGAAAATGGATATCAAATCGGGAAATTCTTGATTTTGTTCTTTAATGTTATCTGCAAACGTTAGAAGATAGATATATTGGATATATCCTATAAATAGGAGAACATGGATATGGTAGTTAGGTTTTTTGTTAGATCGTTTTTCATTTTTCTGAGAGCTTTTCAAGTATTTTGAAGAGAAGACAAAAGTGGTAACAGAATTCTTGTTCTCTAATTCGAAATGCTGAGTTTAATTTTTATTTTTACTTTTTCTTCTATTATATTCTAATTTTCTTTTGTTAGGTTACTATGTAGCTTAACCATGATGATATGAATTTCATGATTTTTATGTTTTTCAATTGATTTCATTCATGTGAGTTATATTATTGTGCTTAATCCTTATGAGTGACTGGCCCCCATTTGAATGATCTAATGTGTATGTTTGAGACTAAGAAGTGATAATATGCAATTACTCATTATAATATATAACCATAAATTAAACGTGGATAGAGATATACTACGTTATTTGTGTAACTTTTGATGATAAAGTGATCCAAAAGACTCATTGTAAGCTGGGAATATTCATAATTTTTAATGCACTTATATTTATTTTAATTCACATAGAGACATAGTGGATTATTAAATTGATTAGGTTTGCTATACCTAGAGATATGATAGTAAATTGATTAGAAAATTCCGTTATCACATGTTTGATATTATTATTGTATCCACAATAATCTGAAATTTATATCTAGTGGTTATGGTGAAATCGGATATTCTAACATATTTATCGGATTGATTTACTGCATTTAGTCTCATAATTTTGTTTTTAATTTAATTCTAGATTATATTTTGATCTGTTAAATAAATTTTAGAATTAATTTATTTTAGTATTTAGTTAGTTTATTAATCATCAATCTCCGTGGGACGATATTTTTTCTTATCATTATATTACTTGTTCGATACGTTTACTTGCTTTTAGAATTTTACGAATATATATAATTAGCATCATGTGAGTACCGTGTAACTTGACGTACAAGTATACATCCAGAGAGTTACATGCAAAATCATATAATCACATTTGGGCAGAATACATGATATGTAATTGTACACTCCCCACATGATAGCGGTTATGAGAATATATTTCGATTTTCGTAAATTCATCACATTTGGGCATATGAACCACTATGATCAGCTACTTCTCCACCACACCATCATGTATCCCTCCATGAACTAAACTAATATATAATTACCTCAATTTGGAGTATGACTACGCATTAGATCATGAGACATCCCAATCAATATACGAGACTGATATTTCTCAATCACAATCAAGTGTGCCACTTTGGTGGTCACTACTCAATTGAATCCTTAAAACTCTCTCATACCAGGATATAAACTTTACATCTCACATACACCATATACATGTATTTTAACTTTAATGATATGGGCAACATATCACTGAAATTACATATCATGTTAATTACACTGCCTTATTCATTAATAAAAATTAAACTTTCTTGTATATTATTAATGAATAACACTTTTATAATGTTTATGTAATAACGTACCAATAACCCAACACTTGTATTTCCAAAATCACAGAAAAATGCAAGAAAAATACGCGAAAATACATGTATTTAGGTTTTCATATGTATTTTCACATCTATAAAATCATCAAAAATGTAAAATAAATATGCCACAACATTGAAGATAAACATACAAGTCCAATGCCACCAACCATACGCAAATCGAAGCCTCCACGTGCCCACACGCGCTACCTAAGTGCAAGGCGCGTGGAGCTCACACGCAAGTGTAAAAGGCCGGTCAAAATTGATCTGACCGTGGCGGTCCGACCGGCCTTGGCTCGACCGCTCGGTCCAACCGATTGGTCCGATCGGTTGACCAGTCCGATCCACCGTTGAACGGGTCGGGTCGGGTCAATGGTCAATGGGTCAAGTATCGTTCAACAATCAACGGGTTGAGTTGTGAGAAACGGTCAATGGGTCGGGTCGGATCTGGTCACTGACCTCATGATGACATCAGCCTTTGCACGTGTGTTGCAGGTGCGAGCTGCGCCCCGTGCATGGGGGCGCATGATTGCGCGTGGGGCGCATCTCCAACGCTCCTAGTGGCGTGTGGCCACGCGTGGGGCGCATCTCCAATGCCCCTAGCGGCTTGTGGCTGTGCGTGGGGGCGCATGCGGCCTCCCCCGATGACATGCCGCCCACGGATCTGCTCATCTCGTCGAGCCCAATCTGAATTTGTGATTTAATTTTATTTTTATTGAAAAAAAATCACGAAAATCACAAATTATGGCAAAAATTCTATGCGTTCGAGTTCTAAGGTTATAGGTGCTCTGATATCATATGTTGAATGCAAATTACGCAATCCTAAGATCTCCATAATCAGAACAAGAACATGCATAATTGAGTAGAAAGATTAAGACACTTGTTTTGGAATCCATCGTTCTTAAAGCGGAGGCAGAAAACTGATGTTCCACGTGCAAGTCATTCTTCTCTATTGCCCTCCATATCATTAGCTCAATGAGACGGGCACTTCACCCTTTAGTGCTAGGTTAATGCTTCTTATGTGAAGATACATGTGAGAATTAGGGTTAGAGAAGAGACTTTAGCACTATTTATAGAGTTTTCAGCCAGGCCCCCTCATGACGAACTAGGCTTAACTCGGCCCACACTAGCCAGCCCCATATTAGATTAATTAAAAAACTTTCTATCTCACCTTAAACCAAATCCCATTTTACAATAACCATAAAATGGTAAATTATAATATCAATTAATGTAACACACATCAAAAAAACATTCTCATGTCATTTACTTGAAGGTTTCATGAGTTTGTGCAAATAAATGCACCAATTTTATGATTGCCTCCATCCTCAGTTGTTTTGTCTTTACCCAACGTTTGCTCTCCTTCTTGTACTTAAAAAAGTTCAAAAGGTCTATGCACTTATTTATTGTAATGTCCAAAGACTTACTATTAATCTCCTCATATTATGAATTATAAACTAATGGAACTCTTTGTTACCATTTCTAGCCATCCATCTTTGACTAACTATTATGTTGGATTTTCCGAGACCATCTTAGAATATCTTGATAAGTTAAGTCCTTATAAGAGTCCAATTTATCCAAATATGAATTGTTAAGTCTTCACTAAAATTTTTATAATTAATTAAAAAAATATCGAGAATAGAAATTTTTAGGGTTATACCAAATGCATTTATGTGTTTTTCTACTTCGAGAATAATTTTTTTATAGTTACCAAAAATGTTTTTTCTGCTTAGAAACTCATTTGAGGAATAGAAATTAAAAAAAAAAAAAAAATACTATTTCTAAACATAAATTATTCCTGAAAACAAAATTGTTATTATATACATCTTAAGTTGCTCCCCCAGAAAATGGTTATGCAAGGTAATCTCTTGCTAGGTAGGGGTGAAACCAAGTCATTAACTTGCTAACAGCTCATGTCAGATTTGAAGATGAATTGAGATCAATCCGCATGATTTCAAGTCAAGCTTTCGCTACTTGAATATCTTGTCAAAATGAGCTCAAGCTCATCAAAGCTCAGATTGATGGGCTTGCTAACCTAATCTAGTTTCCATCATTCTTTCATAAATGTTCTATCATTCCAATAAGTGACATACAAGTCCTTACGAATGTGCGGTATCACACAGACACAAGTGCTGGGTAAACCTTTGAGCTTGTTAAACCAGAGCTTGAACTCAAGTTCATACACAACTTCATTATAATTGAGTCATATATATATTGGAGTTGAGCTAAAACCTTAATTTTTACACATGTTCAAGCTAGAGTTGAGTTTCAAGTACTAAGTATGCAAATCGAGTCAAGCCTGAGCTTGGCGTGTATCGACTCAATAACATCTTCACTATTGGGCATTACTAGACAACTTCAACAACAACAACAACAACAACAACAACAACAACAACAACAACAATAATAATAATAATAATAATAATAATAATAATAATAATAATAATAACAGCCTGCTTTTGCTGTGTGCCGGCACTTCTTCTATTTAGCCAAAACTGGCTAATCAGCAAATCATCATGAAATTTAAAATTTAATCGGTGAAATTATAAAATTTACAATTAAATTGACATCTACACGTTAAGTTTAAGACTTATTTGATAATTTTTCTGAAATATATATGTCAAGGTGGTACTTTTTTTTCTGCATGAACGCATCTAGAAAAACATGTGGTAAAGATGATTATTAGCATTTTATAATATGGGTGGAGTGAACTTGATGCTTCACGATGTTCAAAACAATTGTCGTGTGAACAGCAAATCCATTCATTTTCTCCATCGATTTTCTCAATAGTTCGTGCATGGAGTGGACGTTTACTCTAAGAGCACGTGCATGGTGTGGACGGTTGCCTTAAATTGGGTGCATTCCCCATCAGTTTTGGGTATTTCCTTTGAGATTCCCTCATTAAGATCGTCAGAGGAGGTGCTCTGCAGAAGAAAGAGACACGGAGAGGGAATCGTGGGATTGTCGAACCAGCTTGAGACCCCATCGTGGCATATGCGCTTGGATTGGCCGAGCTTTGGACTTCGGTTTTGACAAGACTTTCCTCTATCAAACTCCACAATTTTTTCATTCATGTCCCTGTGCTTGTTTGTCGAAATCAAATTACCTCCAATTCTAACACTCGTCGGTTGGTATCTAGTTCTCCACTTGCAAAACAAGGAAACTCTCCATTAGCACAGAGGTCCCGTTCTTAGCATTTTCTGCTTATCAACTTGTGTATCGAGAGGATCTCTTTGCGCTTAATGATGTATATTAGTTCACATAGTGTTTTGTCGTCTTCATAGTACAAAAGAGTTTTTCTGACACATGTCATGAGACTCAACTTTGCGCTAGTTTCAGCACTATTATATGTTTTATTAGAGAGGTGCTTGTGGGTTGCATGGGTTTAAGACCATATTTATTGTGCTGTTCAAATGTTATTGTCAGTAGGAATTTCCGCAAGAGACATAGACTGATATGCAGAAAATTCTAGCAAAATAAATATTCACAACAATTAAATTATCATCTAGAGTTTAAGTGGAGTGTTATTTAGTGCGGATCTAGACCCTCTATTTATCCTCTCATTAAAAATTCAGAAATTTTTAAAAAAATTATAAAAATTGGTTATTTTAAACATCGACTATGTCATTTAAGACATTCAACATACATGTCCACAATTTCCAATAAAAAATTAACTGAAATGATTATATTGGCAAATCATCAAAATATTTAAGATTAAATTTGCTAAATTGAAAAGTTTATAATTGAATTGATTGCCGTACAATAGGTTTATTTATTTTTTTTTTTTTTACAATTATCTTCAAAATTGCAAGTGTTGTAACTGTCAAAATGTATCACACATTGCTTGATTATAGGGTTTATATATTTTGTGTGTTTGTGGTCTCCTCTTCACATAGGAGCTCATTCTTAGTTATGTTCCCCTTAATTCCAAGTATCCTTCTATATCAACATCTCTCGACCTTCATTCTTAGTCTTTTTACCAGGCCGTATCATGAAGGCTGCCATCGAGATTGTGCATCACACCACAATGCCCACCTTCATCTTGTGTCTCGTTCCACTAGACCGAACCATAAAGACTGTTGATCATGAGATTCCTTTTTTGAAATATGCACCAAACACCGATATACATTGAGAGTGGACCATCAATCAATCATCGAATTAGATACTATAGTAGAAGTCAAACCTGAAAGTGTAAAACCGCATATTTTAAAATATTCTAACCTTTGGATTGAACCCACCAAAAAACAATATTAAAGGTGGGGACTAGTTCTTTTATTTTAGGTCGGAAGGGGACTAGTTCAGAGTTCACCATATCATTCGACCGTCTCCCACCCTCCTACTCCCTAAAAGCTCATGTAATTAGCTTCACTACTTTCCATTTTATGTGAAGCATCTCCTCAAAATTTTCCATCACGACTCGAACTCTTTTCATGAAAAACAGGCCCACGAGAAAAGCTCTTCCCAAAACTCGACTTCCCACTAGTTTCCAATAAATCCAAGCGTCAAAAGAACATAATCAAAACGCCTTTGCACATACCAAAGCATTTCACAAGCAACATACAAGATCATGACAACAATTATTCTCAAAAGAGAAATGATTGGATAACAGTTCTTAATCTACTGTGAGGATGGCAGTCTATTTTGAATAAAAAAAAAATCAAATAATAAATAATTATAAATTATTATGTAACTTATTTTTTCAAGAATTTATGACTCAAAATAAGTTTGTTTTTATAGTAACTCAAAGATTATTATGCTAACAAAATCCTTACAAAAAGCATTACCTCGACACAAAAGCTTCCGTCCCGCATCCTCGTCATGCACTGAACTTCATGCCATTCCTGTGTGTCCGAAGGAAAAGAAAATTTCCCAACGTATGCGTTGCCATGCCGCTTTTAAAGATTCCCATTTGTCTCTTCTTGTGTGTCTAAAAGAACCGTGTAAAATTACTGCAGAAGCGAACCACCCCCACCCCTCCCCCCCCCTCAAAAAAAAAAAAAAAAAAATTACAATCTCCGTTATAAAAATCAAGAAAATGTCCTCGTTATTCACACCCGGTCAATTTACTAGTCCTCACTTCATCAGGGTTCATCCAAAAGAGGATTCCTCCAAGACAGCTGAACAGGCAATCCAAACAGTAAAGATCTCGAGACCAGCCCTGGGCCAGTCTTTTGTTGGGTTATATATATATGGGGTCGAGAGAAGAGTCACGGGACGTGCAAGAACTGAGATTGATTAGGTTGCTGCACGCTTTCACATTCACAGCAGTCATTTTGTCTTTTGGACATGACTGATTGGTGCCTTACACGGTTTCTCTGGCTGGCTTTTTATTGCAGGACTGGAAAGAGGCGATAAGCTCCTCTGTATGCGCCATGCCACTGTTTCTTTGGCTAACATTTGTGTTGTTCTACTCAGGATCAGGTGCTAGTTTCTCTCACAGTTTATTCCACTTGCGTTATAATTAGTATTATGTCATATCCCTCCAAGAACTTTTCAATAGAGTTTAGGATTTGTCGTTTTTTAAAAGATTTTTCTTGATGTACTTTGAATAAAGTTGACTGTTAGATTGGTTTTAGCTGTTCCAAATGATTTTCTTAGTCACATCGGTGATGACATGAACGATTAAGCTAAATGCTTTCTATGTTTAGCCATTTCAGGGCAGATCACCCAGGCTGTCTTCAGTGATGAGCAATATGATGCATCAGCAACCACCCAGGTAAAATCAAAGTCCTGCACACTCCTCGCAACTTTTTGAGTTATGTTCACGTGTGAATGCCAACTCGATTTTCATGGTCATCGATAAGTCCAATGAATTATTGTCAACCCAAGATTGCCACCCCAAAGAGAGAAATATGATCAAACGTATCATTCTGTACAATGATGCTGTTTTCGTGTAGTACCTATTTTTTGGTTCCTGAGAGTCAACAGCTAAAAGTCTGCAGGAAACGATTTGTGCTGAAATTAAGCAAAAAATTTTGGTTCGTGCCCAGATTGTGATTTTGGTACTGATGAGAACTAACTGTAACTGGGATCCTTATGTATCCAATAAGCAGTGTTTGGCAGAGCCTGGGAGTACTATGTATGGCGGTGGGGTCATAGTTAACCCGGAGTTCAGTAATGGCACCGCCGGATGGGCCATGTTTGGGAAAGGAGTGATTGAAGAACGCGTATCGCGTAGCAAGAACAGGTTCATGGTGGCACGCAATAGGAAACGTCCTGTGGACAGTGTCTCTCAGAAAGTTCAACTTGAGAAGGGCAAGTTCTATGCATTCTCAGGTAATTATCTGAAAAACTTTTCCTACAGAACATCACTACAAACCCCAAGTAGCGCACATGCCTTCACGTGCATGTCGGATTTTCTTTATGTGAAGCCAATAAACATGTGGTTTGTGGGCTTGCATAAACAGGACACTTGAATGGTTTTTCTTTTTTTTTTGCAAAGAATTTCGGGTCTCCAATATCAAGGAATGCGAAATGGTATCTGTGGATGAAGTTTAAGATGATTTATTACTCATGTTGATGAGGGATTTTCGCAGCTTGGATACAAGTCAATGAAGGAAGCGAGACGGTGTCAGTGGTATTTGGAGTTGGACATGGGGAGTTTGTCCCTGGAGGCAGCATCGTGGCAGAGCAAGGGTGCTGGTCTTTGCTAAAAGGAGGCGTCGCTGCGAATTCTTCGAGAACTATCGATGTTCTTTTCAAGGTGAAGTGATGGCCACTGAACTGTTTTAGATTAATCTACTACTGAAAGAACACACTTCAACTAGTTTATGCCTTCTTATTTGATTATTAAAAGATCAGCACATTCGAAAAATGAACTGAATTCAAGACAAGATCAGAGATTTGACTTATGATTGCTATTATTATCCCCCATGTGTACAGTTAACTTCTCCAGTAATCAGTACTTTTGGAAATTCACCCTTCGATCGGGAGTAAACGTGCAGTGTGTTTGCCATATTCGTCCTGAATTTGATCAAGATTAAACCTGTGTGAGAATACTTTCACTGAAAAGTTGGAAGCTACATTAGGTGGAGTGCTAATGTTGTTCTGATTCCTGATTGTGGCAGAGCAAGAATACCTCGAAAGAAATATGGGTCGACAATGTTGCGCTGCAGCCATTCTCGAAGAAGCAATGGAGGTTTCACCAAGATAAAAGCATAGAGAAGGTGAAATCAGAAGTTGTCCCAAGTTAGCTCAAAAAACAAAAACAAAAAACTGTTGTGAATTTTAATCTCGCAGGTACGGAAGAGCAGAGTGAGGTTCCAGATAACTTGTGCGAAGAAAAGAGGACTCGCGGTCAGAGGAGCCAAATTTCTTGTCAAACAAACCAAGCCGGGCTTCCCATTCGGGTGCGGTATGAACTTCCACATCCTCGAGAGCATTGATTATCAAAACTGGTTCGCTTCAAGGTTCAGGTACACCACTTTCACCAACGCAATGAAGTGGTACAGCACAGAGGAAAAACAAGGCCAAGAGAACTACACAATAGCTGACGCAATGGTGAAGTTCTCGCAAGATAATGGCATTTCGATCCGAGGCCATAATGTTTTCTGGGACGATCCCAAGTACCAGCCTGATTGGGTCAAGACCCTATCGCCTGAGGACTTGCGAAAAGCAGCAGAGAAGAGGATCAATTCGGTTATCTCCAGATATGCAGGAAAACTGATTGCTTGGGATGTGGTCAATGAGAACCTGCACTTCAGCTTTTTCGAGGACAACCTCGGGAAAAACGCTTCCTCGATATATTACTCGACGGCATACAAACTCGATCCAACCCCGAGGATGTTCTTGAATGAGTACAACACCATTGAGTACTGTGGGGACGAGAAGGTGAGCCCGGGGAACTACAAGAAGAGGCTCAAGGAGATTTTTTCGTACCCCGGAAACGAAGATATCCCAGCAGGAATAGGAGTACAAGGCCATTTTGGCCCTGGTCAACCAAATTTGGCTTACATGAGATCTAGTCTGGAGATTCTGGCTACAACTGGTGTTCCCATTTGGCTCACAGAAGTGTCTGTGGAACCAGGAGTTAACCAGGTATTCAACTATGCATGGCCACGCAACCAGGTGCACCGGGTCAGACCTGGTTGGCCCGAGAGGAAAAATTGGGTGGGCTTGGGCAAGCATTTCTCTTCCTGTAATCGGCCCACCCAACTTCGCCCACCAACCCTGTCAATATTAAATAAACTATTTGATTTTCTTAATAATGGGCATCCACACTCATCCTAGAATGTGCTGTCCTGAACCAATTTAGAGTTATGATTAGTGACAAACTGAAAGTGCAATATCAAAGGATTGGCACTCCCTAATGCATTAAAGTTTTTTCTTTTTCTGGCGTTGCAGGCTCAGTACTTGGAGGAGATCCTAAGGGAGGCTTTTTCACATCCTGCTGTGGAAGGGATCATAATGTTTGCAGGCCCTGCGTACGCTGGCTTCAATGCCACGGCTCTCACCGACAAAAGCTTCAACAACACGCCGGCTGGGGACATTGTGGACAAACTGATCGAGGAATGGAAATCCCCTGATTTCGAAGCCTGCACCAACGATGGAGGGTTCTTTAGCACTTCACTGTTCCATGGAGAGTATGAGATTACGATAACGGACCCAGCCACAAATTGCTCCTCCACTTCAAGATTTGAAGTGACCAGAGATAGCTCAAGGAGAACTTTCCATTTCCAGATTGGATAAATACTCAGCTGGAAGGTCCTATAGATATCTGAGGATAGTGTTTGATGGTTGACAGATAACTGCTAATTAAGTTTAATTAAGGAGGGCAAAAGCAAAAGGGTTCAATGAAAATGTCAGTAATTATTTGTATGGATAGTGAATAGCATGTAATTATGACCTAAAAGATCATGCTTATTGATGACATACAAGTGATTTTGCATCTGTATGAGAATGTGAAAATTTCCCTTAGAAGCATGGTAATAATGCTGGCCAGGTCACCTCAGGCTATGCGGTAGTTGTGGGGGTGGCGATGGTGATGGTCGCATTGCAAATGTTGTCTCTTCTCTCGGTCCATCAGAAGAAAAAAACGATGATTGTTCCATTTTATAATGTAATATTTATGTTTGCGTAAGTTAAAATATAAGATTGAACTAGAAAGATACAACTAGTTTAAAAAAATTTAAGCTTAAAGTTAGCCTAGTAGGTCATTGTTGCAAAAATACTTTAGTGCCAGACACTGCTTGTTATATAGGTAGACATAGAAGCTTCAGTTAATTATCTATTTAGCATTGAATTCACATAATTTGGAACTCAATCACAATTTTTCTTTCTTTTTTCCACTTAGTTTAGGATTGCAAGCTGTCCCCTGCAAGCTTTAGCTATGTACCCTTTAGGAGACCAAAAATGCAAACTACTTGGAAAATCAGATGTGCAGAATAATTCATATGGCCATTTTTCTTTTTTGGGCTGAGATCTTGGGTTCTGATTGTCTAAGATCAATGTTCGGTTCTTCATTCTTGCATTCATGATAGTACTGATTGCACAATCGAATTGGCAATTCACATGTCAACACCCAAGAAAGTCTCAAAAGGGCAGTCCGCGTATTTGATATTGCCTGTGTTGGTGCTGATTTGCCTTCAAATGGCTTAAAACTGAAAGCATTAGCTTAATTGTTTAGGACTGCGTCATCAGAACAGGTAAAATATTCTCTCAGTCAACTTCGTTCAAAGCATCGAGAGAAAAAAAAAATCACTAATACCTGATCCTGAGTAGAAGAGCAGAACCAAATATGTAATGTTCCTATTACTCTCATTCCAGAAAAGTCTCCTAGAAAGAACGAAAATTGAAAAATATCGACTATTGCTCATGAAATCCTAAGATGAATTATCTACTTTTAAAAATACCTATACTATGAATTATATCAGCATCAATCAACACTCAAAAACTATCCTTAGGTGTATAGGAGCTTGTGACAGACTGTTCATTCCATCTGAATATGGAAGATCTTCTCTGAGCTATCCTTAGTCACTTCGAATATTGAAGTGGAAGAGGAATTCGTGATCGGATTGATTATCGTGATCTCATATTCTCCATGGAGCAGCGAAGTGCCAAAGAACCCTCCTTCATCTGTGCGAGCTTTCAGGTCATCAGATTTCCATTCCTTGATCAGCTTGTCCACGATGTCTCCGGCGGGGGTGCTGTTGAAGTTCATGTCCGTGAGAGCAGTGGCAGAAAAACCAGCAGGCAAAGGGCCTGAGAAAATTATGATCCCTTCCACGGCAGGATGAGAATAAGCCTCCCTAAGCACCTCCTCCAAGTACTGAGCCTGCGATGTCAGGAAAAGATTTGTGCATATTAGAAAGTGTCAAATTGCCAGGTTTTTAAAACTGTGCTTCTAGTCACTGATCACAACTCAAGGTTGGCTCAGGACAGTAGATGTTAGGATTATGTATAGGCCAGGACTAATATTGGGAAAACGAAACTGCTCTATATAAGATTGGAGAGGTTCGGCGGGTGGGACACGAGAAGAGAACTGCTATCCCAAGCCCTGCCCATTTTGCTCTTCAGGTTGAGCGGGCTGCCATGCACATGATCAGCTCTGTCCTAGGGAAAGGCCAATACCTGGTTAAGTCCTGGTTCCACAGATACTTCTGTCAGCCAAATGGGCGCTCCAGTTGTTGCAAGAATATCCAGGCTTGATCTCATATAAGCCAAATTTGGCTGGCCAGGGCCAAAATGGCCCTTGCACTCCAATTCCTGCAGGTATATCTTCGTTTCCAGGATACGAAAGCATCCCCTCGAGCCTTTCTTGAGGTTCCCGGGGCTCACCTTAACATCTCCACCAAACTCAATGGTATTGAACTCATTCACGAACATTCTCGCACTTGGATCGAGCTTATATGTCTTCGAGAAATAAATGGAAGAGGCATTTTTCCCGAGATTGTCCTCAAGGAAGCTGAAGTGCAGGTTCTCATTGACCACATCCCAAGCAATCACATCTCCAGCATATCTTGATACGATGGAGTTGATCCTCCTCTCAGCTGCTTCCTTCAGTTCCTTGGGCGAAAGGGCCTTGACCCAGTCAGTCTGGTACTTCGGGTCATCCCAGAAAACGGTGTGGCCTCGAATCGATATTTTGTTGTCCTGTGCAAACTTCAGCATCGCGTCAGCTATCGTGTAGTTCTCCTGGCCTTGCTTCTTCTCTGTGCTGTACCACTTCATTTCGTTGGTGAAAGCAGTGAATTTGAACCTCGATGCAAACCAATTTTGATAATCGGTGCTTTTGAGAATGTGGGAGTTCATGCCGCACCCGAATGCAAAGCCTGGTTTGGTTTGTTTGATGAGAACTGTGGCTCCGCCGACTCCGGCTTTTGAATATGGATAAGTAACTTGCAACCTCACTTTGCTCTTCCGCAGCTGCAATTATGAAATTTGCCGCAGTTTGTTATGGTACAAGATACAATTCAACTCGATATAACTTTACCTTCTCAATGCTTTGGTCTTGGTGAAACCTCCATTGCTTCTTTGAGAATGGCTGCAACGAGACATTGTCGACCCATATTTCCTTCGAGGTATTCTTGCTCTGTGACAATCAGAAATTGGTATCAATTTATGCTTAATATTAGCTCTGCACCTAATGTAGCCTGGAACTTTCCAATGAAATTGTTCTTGCAAAGGTTTAATCTTGACAAAATTAAGGATGAATTAAGGGTAAAATTCAAAAGAATTGATCACTCAGCATGGAAAGTAAGAGTAACAATCATACATTAAGCGTCTGATTTAGCATCCTGAATACATTTCATTTTCGAATGTGCTGATCTTCTAATAACACCTAATAAAGCACTGACTAGTAGAAATGTGTTCACCATAAATAGATAGACCAAAAAAGTTGAATGCCTTTCACCTCAAAAAGGAGGTCGACGAGTCCTGAAGTGTTCGCAGCAATGCCTCCTTTTAGCAATGACCAGCAACCATGCTCAGCCACGACACTGCCTCCGGGAACAAACTCGCCTCCTCCAGTTCCAAATACTGCCAATACCGTCTCGCTTCCTTCACTGACTTGTACCCAAGCTGCAAAATCACCACTTTCAACATGAGTAACATTCATCTTTAACTTCATCGAAATTCATGTTTTCACATCCCTTGTTATGTCACAAGCTTGTGGGCTTCACATGAACAACTCCAACATGCAAGTATAGGCGCATACATACGTGTACTGGGAGCATACAATAATCTTTGTGGAGATCGCAGAGGGAATAATTACCTGAAAACATGTAGAACTTGCCCTTCTCGAGTAGAACTTTCTGGGAGAAACTGTCCAGTGGAAGTTTCCTATTGTACGCCACCATGAACTCATTGTTGGTACGCGATACGCGTTCTGCAATCTCTCCTTGCCCAGATACAGTCCATCCGTACGTGCCGTAGGTAAACTGCGGGTTAACTATGATGCCGCCTCCTTACATGGTAATCCCTGGCTCTGCTAGACACTGCTCATCGAATACGTACACATAGAAGCTTCAGTCAATTCTCTAATTAGCATTGAATTCACCAAACATCAAAGTCAATAACATTTAATATGCTTAGCTTAGGATTGCAAGTTGTTTCCCGGAAACTTTAGCTACGTACTATCAGGAGACCAAAAATGTGAACTACTTGAAAAACCAATGCACGGAATAATTGATTGTCTAAGATCAATCTCCGGTTCTTTGTGCTTGAATTCAACTTAGCAATGATTGCGAATATGACATGCTTAAAGTTCGTGAAAGGGTGTCTAGGAATTTGATCTTGCCTGTGTTGTTGCTGATGCATCATAGTAAACATCATTGAAGGCATCCTGCGTGACCTGTCCTGGAATGGCTTAAAACAAGAAAGCATTAGCTTAATTGCCCATGACTACACTACATCACAACAGGTAAAACAATCCAACAGTCAACCTTTTTCAAAGCATCAAGGAAAACACAAAAGAATCACATAGTACCAAAGGGAGTCTGGTAAAGTGTTCTTGGAGGGGCATGTGATTTAGCAAACAAAGCAAACAAAAGAGGGAGATAAACGAGAGAAACTAGAACCTGATCCTGAGTAGAAGAGCACGAATGTGAGACAAAGAAGCAACGGCATGGTGAATCCTGAGAAAGTCTTCATGTCTCTCCTGCACAAAGAGCAGCCACAGAAGTGCCTGTACAGATCAATCATCAATCCTTTCAAAAACCATCACAGGTTGACAACAGTGCTGTCTGAACTAATGTTACAGGTTAAGAACAAGCCAAACTAATTCCACAAAAGTACACGATCCATAAACTCCACGATCAAACTACTCAAAATCTACAAAACCGTAACTGGTTTAACTTAACTATGAATCATCAACTCAGAATGCAATGGATTAGACATGTCATAAAGTTCGAAAGAATAAAACAGTTCTGCACCAAACGATACATAACATATATACATCACATACTTTCCACATGTTTCCATATCAGTACATGGTCATAGTCAAAATCTACATATATGCGCAACTTGGCAACTATATCAAACTCTCCTCAGTAGCCAAATCACAGTGACAGGTCTCTTGGATCACATATAAGACTCAAAATTATATAGCCTAAGCAAATATAATCAAACCAAGAGAGAAGGAAATCCACTGAACTGAGGCAGAAGAGCAAATCGACCGTGCAAATAATGTCTGCTGAACCTCCAATTGTTTCTCTTGGCAAAACTTCCGAAGTTGCTACAACTTTAATGAATAAACCATTGACATATATATATGGTAAAATGTTTGAGTTAGATAAGATGTTGGTTCCAAGGAGTTATCTTTTGTTGAGATTAGATTTCAGTAAAAGGTAGATAGAGGGTATGCCGAGTTATATCTCTCGTTTAGTTTAGACTTATAAAACAAACGGATAGATTAAAGAAACCACCTTTCAAATATACTCTTAACGATATGGCTTATTTTGAAAATAGTTTCGCATATGTACTCTTCAATGGTATAATTATTTATTTAATCAATTTAAATTTTTCATTGAGCAAAATCTCATCAATAAGAAACAAATAAATTTAAAAAAAAACAAAGAGTTAATACCATTAAAAATCCTAAACTTATATCTAATAACATTTACCCTTAAAGTAATCTTTGCCTCATAGGCTAGTTTCCCTAACCCAAATCTATAATTCGTTAAAAAGTTTATGTGTTGACAATGTAGATTTCCACATTGGATTTGTCATTCTCTACCTTAGATATATCTTATTGTCTTCTACCACATGTAATGTATGAATTTTAATGGGATAGTGAACAGAATTCTATATTTGGGTTAGGCGCACCAATTTATGAGCCTGGATAAATGTGTTATAAGGTACTAGTTTTGGAATTTTTGTATTACAAAAATTAGTGGCAAATGTGTTAAACCAAAAATTTTTTTTTGTAATACTTTTATCTTTTCTATCTAAAATTCAAAAGTTTGAGTTTAAAATTGAAAAGAATAGATTGAGAAAGAAAAATACCTTCATTTATATCCTTGAATGATGTATATCACTTAAAAAATTATATTCCCCCCTCCCCCGGGGGGCGGGGCGGGGGCCCCCTTTTCCCAAAAAGAAAATGTACTTGTATTTGTGTAAATTCTTAAAAGTTAGAATCTTTGGGATGAACTATACTAGGACTAGGATTCTCTCACTACCCCGTCAAACCAATTCAAATCCAAAAGGGTCGTTTATAAGGACATCGTTTGAAATAATGGACACATCGAATGATAAAGGTTTGGCCAAAAGGAGAAAAAATCGAATGATAAGGACAGGATGGGGACGAAAGCAACATCTTCACGCAAAAGCCAAACTACTATTCTTTTTAATTTTTATTTTTCTCTCTCTTTTTTTGGAATATTTTTTGGATTAATTTCCCAGCGATGAGTGGAGTTCCCACGTTGGTTCCGACTGTACGCATGACATTGATGTTGAACTTAGAAAAAGACTGAAGATGGGACAACACACTTTTTTATAATAAAGGTTCCTGTTTACCAAGAAATTAGGTGATCTCTCCCTACAATTTTCCTGAAAATTGAGGAAAGGATTGGTTCGATCAATTTATTTCGTAAAAAATAAATTATTTAAAAAGAAAAATTTCACGAAATTAATAACTTAGTGTCAATTACAAAAATTGAATAAATGATGAATATTTTCATTATCTATAAAAATAAAATGAAATTATTGGTCATTTCTTTAAGTGGTAAAAATAATTATTTTAAAAAAATATTTTCCAATTTTATTAATCGGGAGAGGAAAAAAGAAGATGAGTTGGTATGATGTGCCAACATGCAAAGGTGGTAGGATGCAATTGGAAAAAGACATCATCCACTTGTGGCCATCTCCCAAGCGTCGTTTTCTCTTGAGACGACTCCACAAATGCAATTTTTAGTCAAGTCAATCCAATAATTTCATAATGACCAAAATCTTCACCCCGCTAGTATTTTTTGGTTTTGGTCGAAATCAGCCACAGTAGTTGAGGTTGTGATAAACGTGGGGTCGTGACTAGACTTTTGAAAGACTTGTGCTGCACTGTCTAGAGTCATCTTAGTGACAACAATCGTTTAACAAAAAATTTAGTTTTTTGAAAAAAATTTAATGTCCGAGATGTGAATGTAAGATAATCACTATTATGAGAATAGTGAAAAAAAATTGATATCATAAAAGTACGGATGAATTAATTGACGAATTTGTTATGCGACGTCGTAAGAATAACTGTCGAATTAATTTCACTATATACCCAGCCTAAATCCGAAAAATGGATGCATTGAACCGACGCGACATGAGATCATAAATGAGTTGGAATCCACGATGACATGATTTGACATTTTCTTGATTTCGTATATATCCTTTCTACATTAGACCTTCCAAAAGAGCATGCGAATATTCCCTTCTTCAATCTTCTATCCCAACACACCACCGCACCCCAAAAGCAAGGAGGAAATTCCTTCCCCGGTTCCCCCCACCCTACCACGCAACCCACCGCCACACCCCCAGATCGATTTACGAAAAGATCACAAAAGAAAAAAAAAAAAAAAAAAAAGTAATTACTCCAATGGTCCTACAGATTCTAATCCAATAATTTTACTTGGAATGAATATAAAATACTTCGATTAACTCTCATATTTGATCGTTGTTAAGACCATCGAAACCCATTTTCAAAATCATTATCAGCTCGAGATTGAATTAATCAAAGTCAACGAGTATATGTACACAGGTGACGGTACAAAGAAATTGGACTTGGTGGCTCTAGCACCATCTTACCGAAAACCCTATATAAGAATGATGCGAGATTATTTTTTATAACGGGGACAACGAGGTCAATTTTTGCGAGGACTTAAGCAGTATATTATACAATAAAGCACACCATTTACTTAAACAAAAATGGGAGACGCAAATGAGAACCAGCCTTCCCCATAAGAACCGATTCTATCCAAGAACCATTTAAGGTAGGTTTCAGGGTGGGAACAATTAGTTCAAAGTTAGGAATCAAAGTCAAATTGGCAAAGGCCAATCCCAAAAGGTTTTACTCGAAAATTGAACCAATCCTAGTTTGAGTCCTAGTCCTAGCAGAGGCACAAGAATCCACTTCGTTGTAAAGATCAGAACGAGAGATAATCATACATTACTGTAGTATACTAGTGGTTGGATTTCAGACACCCTAAATTGAAAACCCAACCTTCAGGATCGCACTGTAATCCCTAGGTGGTATCAATAATGAATCCTCCATCTTTTGGATTTATTATATGTTGATTGTATGGTTTGTACTAAAAACTCTTCCTATTAATGCACCTTAGTTTACTTGCTCAAAAAAAAAAAAGTAGGTTAGGTTCCCGAATTAAAAAAACGATTTGATTGATACAGTGAAAAGGACAAATTCATGTGGGACTTTAAGCAGCAGCGGCGGCATGGTGCAGATTCCAAGAACAAAACACATCGACCACATGGGCGGGGGGGAAATGCACTTACAAATTGACAAGCAAAGTTCGTATTATTTGAGGAGTCGGTGTGGGAGCACAAATTAGACGCGGAGAATATAATAGTAATAATAACAATAATAACAAAAGCAAATAACAAAAGAGTCCTTCTCCTTCACTAGAAAATCACACTTTCAGTCTTGTTGCTCTCCTCCTCAGAAGCAAGCGTCCAGAAGACAGCAACAGCACAGTGCAGCCAAACTGCAATTTGCATTCACCATTCCCAAATTAGAATTTAAAAAAAAAAAAAAAACCCAAGATTAGCATGATTTCCGGCATTTGCCCGCCAATAATTTTCCGAAAAAAGGGCATTTAGACTACAATAAAGGGTTATACTACTCTTAAAACCTTATACCGTTTCAACCAAGATAATTGATCGATTACATGAAAGCATACGATGCCGATAACATAAAACCCTGATGTATACAACAGTAAGGCAAAATATACATTGACCCACACTATTGCAATCGCATCGCCCGCCCGACCAGGGAGCTTACTGAATGGATTGCCTATAACATGTATCCTTGAGCGATTCTGTAAATGCGATATCGAATTATAGAAAGTCAATGATTTTTATACTATTTTAGTAATTACTATATCTGCTGCGAAATGTTTATATGGGGTTCTTGCACGCTTTCAAGGTTGCATCCCAAGAGGACGCATCTCACCCCTAGTTGAGCATTGTGCAATGAACCCGGTGAACTAACGCCAGCATTGATCATGCACGCCTCTATGTCAACAGGTTTCTAGATGGATAGGATAGGATAGGATAGGAACTTGTCGATCGGTGGTCCCAAAAGCTAAGTGAAGATACCTCGGTTTTCAACACCAGGGGACCAGCCTGACTGCTCATTTGCATCCAGCTTGGTTCCAAAGTATTGATTCCAGCTTGGTTCTAAAGTATTGATTACACATAACAAGACGAAGATAATCTCCATGCCTATTTGATTTGATATTTTGATAAGAAAGACCTTGTTAGGAAAAACTCCTTAATTTTTACTTAGTCATTAAGAATTTGTCAATTGATTCGTAATTCAATAGAATAATTCAGTGCACCAAACTACACTCATCATCTTGAATCACCCAAATGATAAAATACTCAAGAGACCCAATTGACCAGATCACTGACATTTTCCCTAACCTAAATCCCCAAAATTGAATTTGATTTTGTCACTGGCCAAATTGAACCCGAACCCGACCCGCTTACTCCGTCCCACTGTCAATCAATCGGGGTCGAAACAGATTTTCCCTAACCTAAATCCCCAAAAATTGAATTTGATTTTGTCACTGGCCGGCGGCCCGCTTACTCCGTCCCACTGTCAAGTGGCCGGGAGTTCCAGCGGGCCGCCGCCGCCGCCGCCGCCAAATCAGGGTCGAAACAGACCAGACTCTCTATCATCCGCCGGATCGTCGACGACCGGCGGCCCCGGTTGACGCCCATAGAACCGGGCTAGACCCGACCCGTTCGGGTCGAGTCGCCCGACTTGGCGGATGCGACGGGAAAACTGAAGAAACCGCATGTTTGGATACACGAATAAGGCCGATCCCAGTCGAGAAGAACGAACAAGGCGGGAATCAGGAGACGTACCAGCCTTCCATCATACCGGTGGTGCTCGACTGCTGCTGCTGCGGCGGCGGCTGCGCGTACTGCGGCGCGTACTGCGGCGGCGGGTAGCCGGGCTGCGGCGGGTACCCGGCGGGGTAGCCCTGCGGGGGGTATCCGGGGGGCGGGTACGCGTCCTTGGGATATCCCTCCGGCGGATAACCTAATACACGCAACCAAACAGGGTCAGGTTCTCGACGACGAAGCCGAACCCCACACCAGATCCGTCGCCGGAAACCGCCGGCCCGACGCGGATCTGAGGGGGATAAAGATCGGAACTTTCGCCCAGGAAACGACGACCCATCCATCGACCGGCGCGAAAGCTCGGCGGAATCGGAAGTGGGTCGATCGCGGGTCGATCCGGAGGTCGGGATTCGCGGCTGACCTTGCGGCGGAGGGACGCCGACGGGGGGTTGCTGCTGGTTGTAGTAGCTCATTCTCGCGGCGGAGATTGGCTCCCGGCGGCCGTCGGAGAGATTGCTTTCCTCCTCCTCGTCTGCGAGCAAAACCAAAACTTGTAGAGAGAGAGAAAGAGAGAGAGAGAGAGAGAAAGAGTGATGATAGAGAAAGGAGAGGGAGACGGGTAAGCAGAGGATTTTTATAATTTTGTTTTTTTTCTTTTTATTTTTTAGCTTTTTTAATTTATTTTACGTGGATTGTAAATGAATAAAAAGACAACGGGAGTGTTTGGTGCTGCAATTGATAAGATCTTTCGTGGTCCGCTTACTTTAATAATATAATTTTTATGTGATAATGACGGTTGTAGACGGAGCGAATTATATTATTAATTTTTTTTTTTTATAGAAATTCAAATTCGAATTCAAAATTTAGTCTTCCATGTGAAAGAGACTAGACCAAATCAACTCTACTCAACCGATTTTAGGTCGATTTACACTGAACTAATAGATTCTTAATATGAAAACTGGAGAATCGGATTTGATCAACTAAGGAAGTATATTCATAACGTAATCAGTATGTCACAAATCATTTACATGGTATAATTTTTTATTCAGATTCGAGATCAATTCTCAAGCCGGCCTTAGGACTACTATGATGAAGATGAGTTTCGGATTGTTAATCGGGATTTTACCCAATTATTGAATCGAAGGATTCCTAATTTAAAATGGAATTAAAAGGGAAAGGTGGGATGTAAGTGGCAATTGCTGAATCAAAAAGGAAGGGGGCCATCATTACCGTCCAAATCACGGTGATCTTTGCAAATTAGCAGTGGAAACCGTCATCAGACTGATGAAGGGTCCTGATTTCGCCACGTGGCGGTCGGCGAGAGCTCGAGGGCTGTGATTTGTGTGTGATTTATTGAGGAGCGAATCAGCATCGGAAGACGTGATTGTTACCGTTTCTTATCAAAAGGGCAAATACTAGGAAAAAAAAAGAAGAGAGAGAGAGAGAGAGAGGAAAAAGCCAAAAGGGAAAGGCAAAACTCATGCATTTGTCAAACGGGGAAAGCGGGAGTGGGGCCGAAAGGCGATTTGAGGGAGAAAGCACCGCGTGAAGCATGCGTCTCCGTTCGGGTCGTTTCTAAAATATACTTAGGAGTAGGTTCCCAAAATTGACCATATAAAATAGCATCTTCTTCTTTTCTATTTCATAACATCAAAAAGGAGAAGAAAAGAAAAAGGAACAGCGTATGCTTTGCATTTGAAGAAGAAATACTTGGAAAAAGTGTTGAAAACGTGTGACATGACAATTTTTGGTCCATTTTTGGGAATGCGATTTTATATGGTTTCTATATAAAAATTCGGTCCATGCCCAATACAAAAAAAGAAACCATCGAGGCTTTGTCTATAAAGAACTCGATGCAAGGTGGGTTGGGCACTTTTCCAATTTTGATCGGATGGGATCTCTCCACCTTGAGGTGGATTAAACTGAATATTGATAGGAATTAGGATTTGCGAGTGTAGGTGGTTTATTAAGAAACGAAGAGGGTGATCAACTTGATGGATTTTGCCACATTCGAGAGAATATGTTCATTGACACAAGAAGAATTTTGGGTATTGTAGTTGGGACTAAACTTGGCTAAAACAACTTGATTTTCACAAGATCACTAAAGATTGACTCTAAAAGCCATCACTAATCTTGTCAATCCGGAGTTTATGGTTGATAATGTTGGCCTTGCTTTACTTAAAAATATTGAAAGATTGTTGAGTTCTCACTTTGGATTCAAAGTGCAACAAGATTTTCAGGAAGAAAATCATCTTACTAACTAGCTTACTAATTTTGGAATTTATAAGTGCTTGAACACTATGTTCTTTTCATTGCCTCTTAGAAAGTCACTTTATGTTTTATTAGGTGATGAAATAAGAATAATAAATTCATGAGTCAAATTTTTGTATTCTATTTTAGCCTCCTTTTCATACCAAAAAACAAAGCATTAAGATAGGTGAATTCGTGTAACCTTGGCAATCAACTTGAATTCGAATTTGAATGACAAGAAATTCATGGATCACTTAACAATCATCTTGATTATCGTAAATCATGGGTTCTTATCCAATTATTTAGTTATAAGTACTGTAATTTATTTTAATTGTAAATATGGAATTGTCATGGATAGTTGTTTTGTAAAAGTTCGAGACAAAGTTTGCTGTTGTGTTAGTTTTATTAGTAACAGAGAAATGGCGGGTAGTTTCTCGTTCTCATTAAGCTCTAGTGAAATTAATAATTGGGTTACTCTTTGGTTTCGATCAATCAATACATTAAATAGTCTTTTTGTTTTTTGGAATTGATGCACTTTCATTAAAATACAGACAAATTGTTGGCAACTCACTAACAGAGAAGCGATGTGGCAATGAGATGGTGTCCGGAAAAATTAGTAATGTGGTCATCAACTTATAAATTGCTGATGAAAGTTTGATGCGCATCGCGTGTGGCTTTATGGCATATTGGTCACATATATGTGGACCAATCGATATGCCATTAATCAATTCTATGCACCAAATCATCCAAACTATGCAAGAATGATCACGATGAATTTGATACGACCATTCAATTCATTAAGCAAGTATCTTGCTTGACCCTTTTATCATTTGCAATTAAATATATTCGTGTCATTTCCAATGAAAAAAAACCTAGAACTAACCTGTGCTCTATGCACTTCGAATTACAAAGCACACATTCATCCTTTTAACCCCTCAAACAAGAGATACGAACAATAAAAAATCGTGCTATTCATGAACCATCAATGGCTTCATCATGGAATGGCAAGTCAATCTCAGGTCAATTTCCTTCAAAAAAAAAAAAAAAAATCTTAGGTCAATTTTGTGTCTTTGGTCATCTTCCTTTTGGTCGAACTTGGTGGGTCGACCTACCTCAAGTCATTGCATCTCGGTCATCTCTTTAGGCAATAAAATAGCATATTCAATTCATTACTTGTAATTGCTACATTCATTCCCCCCCCCCCCCACACCACCTTAAGGTCACTGTCTCTTGGTGGTCTCACCATTCATTGAGAAAAAATCCATAAAAAATCTTAAATTATTTTCATGATCACATATTTACCCCGATTTTTTTTTTGGTAACATAACTAATCCAAACCACACTATTATAACACATTTACCCTAAACTTTTTTTGTGTCATAAAAAAACGCAAAACTTATACCTATGTGACACATTTGTCCTCAATAAATGTTCAATTTGATTATTTTTTTAGTCAAAATAACATTGTTTTTTATATCTCGACATCATTTGCTTTCTAGCATTCATGTATGCAAATTTTTAACGGTGCTTATTAACATACTTTGATGGAAGATAAATATATCACATGAGTACAAGTTCAAGATTTTTTATGCATGAAAAAAGAAAAGTTTAAGGTAAATATAGCACACTTGGCGTAATTTGGTGTTTTTGTGGCTTTTTTTCCTTTCCTAAAAGGCTTTAGAAGTGATCCGTCTGAATTTTTCCTCATTTCCACCGAGACAATGATGGTATTAGGGTTTCTAATAGTAGCTAATCCATCTAAACATTTTATTGGGATTGATGATGATATCACGCTTAGGCGTTAATAAATTAAAGAAAAATTAACCTGGTTTTGCACGAAAAGACATTTCTTGTGATTGAAATACAATTTGACCTATGTGAGAGTCTCTAGAAAGAGGCTTACGCGTTCCATGTGCTATTCCATGAGTTTACCATCAATCAAGGTATCATAAGATATGATATAAAGGACAATAAATTTCCTAAAGCAATCTTGGACAAGATCCCTTAAGGGAAAAAAACTAGATTACCCTTCTTTGAAAACCCTATCTACAAATCTCCTAAAGCCCCTTAACCCAATTTACCTTTTCAACACTAATCTCCCCCACCGTCATCACCCGCCGGTGCCCGCAGCCACCTTCGAACATCATCCAGTCTCTAATGTCATCATCGGCCTCTCTCTCTCTCTCTCTCTCTCTCTCTGCCTTTGCCATGGCACAAGCTTGGATGACTTCGAGTCGAGGTTGCCGTGGTGGTGACCTTGACCTAAGGTTGTGATGGATTACCTCAACCCTTAGGTGATCCATGACTTCCATGACCTCTGGTCATCAAAGCTCCACGATGTCAAGTATGGGATTTTCATAGCACTCTCAGGGAAAGAGAGAGGTGGTGATGCCAATAATCGACATTAATGGGACAACGATGTTGGTTGTTGTGGAGCTTGGTGTTGTGAAAAGAGGGTCTAGGATTTCATGCTTGTCCAACATATAAAAGTAGAAGGGGGCACTCTTTAGGGAATAAAGTAAAGATTTAGTAAATAAAATTTGCATAATTCTTTGGTACCAGATGAAAATTGACCGATAAATGTGAAAGCGAGGATGGAAAGATGTTCTTTATGTCGAGTGTTATCGGACTGAAAACTGCATGTGCTTCTGTAACTTTCCCCTTTATTAATGCAGTGTCATCGATTCTATTTATTTTTCTTGTGTCCAACTAGGTCATCCTCTCAAGCTGATATTAGGAGCATACAAGTTTTCTTAAATTTAAGAAATAAGTACACTGAAAATCTTAAAATTTATCACAAAAATGTAACCAAATCCTAAAATTTTCAAAAAAGTGCAATCAAATCCTTAAATCTATCAAGTTGATGAAATCAAATCTCTTCGTTAACTATGTAGCAAGTTTTATGCTTTAGTTGCACATTTTGAGAGTTCTAAGATTCAATTATACTTTCATAACGATTTTTAAAACTTTTAATATATTTATCCCAAAATTTAAGGTGCATGCTATTTAAAGTGTACATCTAGTAAACTAGTTTTTAATCACATCAATGTAGTAGGGCAATCTAAGAAAGAAAGAGGTGGTTTAAAATTAATCACATGATTATTTGGTGTGGGATAAAATGGTCGTTAAATGTAAAACTGAGGATGCAAGTACTTACCCCAATCTCCGGATTTATTTTTAACTTGTCCCTTTATTTTTTGTACTATCATATATTTTCTTTATTTTTTCGAAGCAATCAAGTGTTATCAACTAGTTTTGAGGAAATTTAAATAGTTCACCTCCCAAGTGATTTGGAAAGTGCACATATTTTCTTATTTTTAAAATGCAAAATTTTAGCAATAGGACAACTTTTTTTTTTGGCCATTTTCTATGAAAAACAGGAACTTAAATGAACTTTTTTTTTTGTCGTTCTAGCAACTATCGCTACCAGAAACACATCATGATTCATTAATAATTCTTGTCATGTATGGTTCTCAAGTCTTCCTCAAGACAGCGGACAGTCCAACCAATGTATTGACCTTGCGAAGCGACTTGTAGAAGTCGCGATCAGAATTTTGCGTGGAAAAGATTACCAACACAATAAAAAAAGAAGTCTTGACGAATAATTAAAATTTTTTGCTGAAAATAATTAAACGATGGCAATTCTTTTAGTTTCTTATTTTTATTCATTTTCCTCCTCAACAAAATTAAAAGAATTTTAATAGAGCGTATATACATTTTTTTACTAAGGATAACCATGTTGTTATTTGCGTTTGTTTTTCATGATTCCTACATACCATTTTTGTAATTAACAAAATTGAAGAGAGTCTAAAATGCATCCATCATGCTTTGAAAATATATTTATTGAATTTAAAAAGAAACACCTACTTCATAATTTTAATTGAAGCTATAATATACTTGACATTGGTAAAGAAAAAGCTAATTCCAAGCAGGATAAGAGCATTTGCATTCCTTTTCTCTGGTACCGATCTGGGAGATAACGGATTTAGCTGCAATTCTAATCTTGAAGTTTCTTTTGTATGATTTCATCCTCTAACTTATATCCAATCTGAGTTTTCTAATTTTCTTGATTTGTATCGTTTGGTCCTTCAAATTTTATTTTTGTGTAATCAATTCTTATTATTTTCTCTTTGGGTACAATCGGATTCTATGGTCAACTACTTTTAGTAAAACTGCGAAATTCAATTAATGACGAGGCATTGCCGACGTGGCAAAAAAGGCACAATGCTAATGCGAAGCCTAATTAATGCCCTATTGGCGAAACAACAACTTGGGAAAACAACAAAAAAAGCGAGAGCCTAATGGTGCGTATGTTTTTTGTTTTCAAGAATAGTTTTTTTTTTCAAAATTACTTTTTTTAATTTCTGTTCTCAAAAACAAATTTTGAGCATTTTAAAGTATTTGATAACTATAAAAAAATTTTGTTCCGAGAACAAAAATACATTAGGTACAATCCCAATTTTTTTTTATGACTTAGAATTTCTATTAATATATAAATAATTTTATTAATTTTTTTCTTTTTTCTTTATCTTCTCCTTCCTCTTAGCCAGTCGCCGGCTTTTGCCCTGGTCGACCAGCAATAGGCCAGACGAGGGCTGGTGAGGTCGTCGGCCTCAAGGGAGCCTTGCTGGTCACTGGCGAAGTCCCCTCAAGCCTTGTTGTGACTGGGCAAGACTTGACCTCACCAAGGTCGGGTGAGGCTCGACCTTGCCCAGATTTGGCGAGGCCGAGCCTCGCCTGGCCACCGCAAGGCTCAAGAGGGCCTCACCTAGCCATGGTGAGGCTCCCCTGAGCCTCGTCGATGGCTTATGAGCTTTAGGCGACCTCATCGGGGGTCGACGAGGCTCTGGCAAGGTCATTGAGCCTTGTCTGGCCAATCGTCAGCCATCACCAAGGCTGGCGACCAACTAGGAAGAAGAGAGGAAAGAAAAGGAGGAAAAGAAAAGGAAAAAAAGAAAAGGAAAAAAAAAACTTGTTTTCTTGAGCTGTTCCTAGAAAAAAGAAATAACTTTTTGTTTTGTTTGTTTCTTATTACTATTTTAAATCTATTCCTAAGAACAAAAAAATTACCAAATGCGTTTTTGTTCAATTTTTGTTCCAGGGAATAAAATGATAGAAATGGGTGTTCCTTGAAACGTTGTCAAACAACACCTAATCATACAAATGAGAAGATACAAAATATTTGATTGCGCAAAATAAAAGCTAGATGGTCGACATGTATGGGACGAGAGCATTGCATCACCTAAAGACCACTTGGACGAGTCATATCAGAAATAAAGGGGGAAATTGACAAGCAACGAGCCAAGCAGATGCCTTGAATCTTACCATTAAAAAAAGGATTGATTAAACTTTCTTTTATCAATTGTTAATATTTTCGACCACACAATCAATGAACAGACATTGGGTCAAACATAAATTTTTTTGGGTTTCTAATTTTGGGTGAATAATTTTTTTTTTTAATTATGTGTGCATCTGTTTGCCTATTCGAATTTCCGAATTATGATTGAGCCCATGGGCCAAAATCATTATAGTCCTCTTTCTTTTTAAGGTCCATCGGCCTTTTTACTATTCCCCGTTTATACGTGTGCTTATGTATTACTACTTGAAGGTATACAAGTAGATAAATCAAAACATAAATGATAGTTCACTAAGAAAATAGGCCATGCCGGCCCACAGACCAACAGATAACGGATGGCAAGGCTCCTTTGCCACCGCTAAACCAGGCCATTTCGTGTTACATATATATACACACAAGCTGAGTAAAGATAACATCAAATTAAGGAGTCTTTTTGAACAAAAGTAGATGTCTATCAGAAGGCTAACGTTATAATGAATCTTCTAGACAAGTAATTCAAGTTACTTCGATACCTCTTTTTTTCAAGTACGAGCGAGATTAGGAAGACAACGTGAGATTTGACAAGCAAGTAGCCACCCATGTGAAATAAACTGAGATAGAGTCCAATTTTGACATAGCATAAGAATGTCCAACCCAAAATCTGAAACTTTATAGGTGAAAGGAGACTGCATGTATATACAAAGTATACCAACTTTGTACACAAGTAATGTTGAACACTTCTAACACCAAATGCCAATAAAAAGAAATAATTATAAGAAAGGGAAAAAAAGGGGTGTCCTAAAAAAACATGGTTGCTGCTCTCTTATCATTTGTTACTTTTAAGCCAATCGAGAATACCCTTCTCTGATTCAGTGAGTTGATCCGTCTTATTCCTCAATGACCCTTCCACAAATTCGAAGTAGTCTTTGTAGTTTCTCTTGTAGTAGCTCTCCAGCCTCTGGAAGGGGGAAAAACACAAAAAAGAAAGAGCTCCCATTCCAGGGGCAAAAAATGTTATTTAGTGTACTTATAATCAGTTACCCCAAATAATATTTATAACAATATTGCAAGGACAAATTCCAGATAGGTAGTAAAAAATGAGAATTTCCATACCTCTTTGTCATTTTTCGATTTATTCTCCTCCGATTTCTTCAAATACTCTAAAACGAGTCAAAATGGTGCAAAATTAGTAACACTAATTAATACAAAATATCACAAATGTGCCATTAGCTTTTAATCATGTTTTATTTCGCCTAAAAAAAGAAATTTTCTCTCCACTGAGGCCGACGAATATAACAAGCATTTTGGCCTTTATGTGTAGAAAAAAAAATCAAGGCTAAAAACTGGAGATCGAAAAGGCAAAGAGACTAGTTTAGAGAGAGTACTCTCGAGAATCTCGGTCCGGGAGTCCCCTACAGCCACCGCGGACAGGAGGAGGAGACACCGCCTGGTTCCGGCGACTGATTGGCGGGAGTCCGCCGGAGTGGCTCTCGGCTTTCGCCGCCAACCTTCGCCTCTCGGAACGGCCTGGATGTTGGAGGAGGCGAACTTGTTCACCGTCGCGGTCAGCGCCATCAAAACATTCTGTGCGATCGAAGCCATGAAAATGTCCGACTGTATCATCGATCCTCAATGACTAAATCTCTCTATGTGATATGTGATAATGCCTCTCTCTCTCTCTCTCTCTCTCTCTCTCTCTCTCTCTCTCTCTCTCTATGTGATATGTGATAATGCTTGCTCGACTGCTCGTCCACACGAGGCCTTGTGCTTGTGGATAACGTTACAGCGATGCTTCTTATACGAAGCGCAAGATGACAAAGAGGGTCATCATCCGTCTTATAATTAGGGTAAATATTAAAAAAAAAAGTCCAAATTGATACACTTATGATAGAATAAGAATTTATTCCAAACTAATGTTTTAACCATCAAAAATCTCAAAAATAAATTTATCTTAAACTAATTTTTTACTATTAAAAACCCAAACTTGGACATTTGTGACAATTTATCCATTAGTTTCCGTTTAATTAGATTGATACTATGAAAAACAAACTCATATTTTTGTGATAAATAGAAAGTAAAACCCTAAATTGATACACTTGTCAATTGTTATCTAACTAAGTAATTTGATGGTAAAATATATCGAAAAATAATGAAGGGTAAATTTGTTATGAGTCTACTAGTTTAGGGGTTTTGGTGTTTAAAGGCAAATTTATCACACGTGTCCTAATTTATGGCTTTGCATGATATTAACCATTATAATAATAGAGAGTTAAAAGATTTGCAATAATGACATTTAATTTCGAATATTCTCAGTTATTTTGTAACATTTTGGTGTTGCAAACTCCATGTACCGAGTTATCCCGTTTTTCAAAGGTCCTCGCGCAAGTGTCGCAGTCATCGATTATATGTAAGTGCGACGGCGACTCACGTAATTGTAGAAATTAAATGCAGAGGTGATAAATATAGGTGGCGGAATAACTTTTTTTTTTAATTACTAATTTTTCGATTGTAGTAGGTATCAGGAACTGTTATGCTCGTATGAGATTTGTTAAGGTTGTTCAAGAGGTACGGCTTTCAACGCTACGTCTAGGTAGACATGGTTCCGATTCAAAAACTTATCTATCGTTGTAATTCTTGTCTTTTATGAATGAAAGTAACTATCATCTTTGACAAAAAAAATAAAAATAAATAATGGCGTACATCATATAGAATCGGAAATATGTACATTGTAGGACCTAGCATACTCCGACAGGTTTCAAAACCTATCCTAGAATACTTGAGTGGGTCTGTTCTCGACTTGAACATGGATTAAGAGAGAACATGGGGAGGTAGAAGTTGGCGGGGCGAGTGGTGGCTTGACTTATGGCGGCCGCAGGTGGCGGGCAGGGGCGGGGGTGGCGGTGCCGGAAGGAGAGGGGCTGAGCTGTGGGTGGGAGGATTAGGGTTTAGGGAAGTGGGTAGATTTGAAATGATGGGAGCGGCAACGTTGGATACAAATTATAGAACCAAAAGATAGATGCAACTTGAAATGAAGTGGGAGATCTGAGGATCTAAGTTGTTGGTTTTCAAACTTGAGGTAGCAATTTGATATAGGAATGAAAAGTGGAGATTATTTTTGAAAAAAATTCCACAAAATTATCTTATATATTATTAGCACTGCTGAATTTTAGAATGAAATTGCATAACACAAGCAAATTTAGGATGTTTACACCGAACACTGTCGTTGGGAAAAATCTGCATCGACAAACCGTCCTAATTTAATAGCACCTACGCATTTAATTGATGATGTATAGTCCCATGCATACAAGACAAATATTTATTAAATCAACGATGTTCATTATATAAGATTCGTGAATTAGAAGGGAGCTACATTTGCGAACTAAATGTAATAATAATCGAACCACCTATCAATCATGGCAAAACATTCTTTGGGCTTGTACGGAGCTGTGTGTCCCCCTCCCTGCACAAAGCAGTTCACATAAAACTTACAACCTACGAATCGCAAATTCTAAGGAGCCAATTTGAACGAAATTAGAGTATAAAAATGGGAAAAAGGCTGAAGAACATAAATTTTGTAAAGCAGAAATTATTGGTATGAATCTGCTTGCCTTGACTGTTGCATACGTTAAAAGGGATGGGAAGTAGGAATATAGCGTAGTATACCTACAATAAAGAAAGAGACCAAACGTAATCACAAAAAACTGAGAAGCCAAATAAAAAGAATAAATTAATTCTGTTTAGACACTGTATATATTATGCATTATTACTCTAAGGTAACTCGGGTAGAGATGCTTATACTTTCACGACTTATTAAAAGTACAAGAGTCACACTCGGTATAATCGACCTAAGTATAGGGGCTTTGGGATAATCTATCGGTAAGTTAAAATATAATGAAGTTAGAAGGTTTTGATCGAAAACAAACCCGGCAACTTGTCCATCAACGAACCATGCTTCCCAATCTCGAGAAATTGTCAGATTCAGTGTTCCAATCCAGGCTAATGTTCCCACATATGGGACAACCATGTCATGATCACCACTACATGTTAAGAAATTATATTAAGTGAAGAAAGTCATTCAATCGATGGGTTAGCATGCAAAAAGAAAGAAAAAAAAACATAATTAAATAATTAAGCTTTAGACACATCACAATATAATAATATCAGTTTCATAAATCATATTGCAAAATAATGCTTAATTACCTATAAATAAGTGCTCTATATCCCCTTTTTATGAGGTCCTTGTGGATGTCAATGACATCTGAGACAGTGTATGTGTAAGACAAAGTCTCATTGCATCTTACCCACTTCTCAATTGTCCCCTGGCTTATCATAAAACAAATCGGGAAACACAGATGAAAAAAATATAAAAATAAAGACCAAAAACATAAAAAAGCGATTTTATGTAATTCATATTACTAATTGACATACCTCTCGGACATGAAGAGCATCTTGAACCGTTTTGTCGCTAGCCCAAATATATGAGTATAGATAGTTATAACTCTACAAGTAAAAACACGATTACAAAATTGAACTTGAACTTTGCAATTTGATAACGATTCTTTCGTTTTAATTTGCAGATCACACAAATTTCCCAATATAACCTTTAACGTGCTGGACGCTGGACTGCCGGACCCTTTACGGTCCATTTGATGGTCCTGGGCAATCCTAGGGCAATCCTGGAGCATGTCATTCGAGGTGTTTCCGGGTTCATTCGGGCCCATTTGGAGCTCAAATAAGCGCTCTAAACCCGATGTCCAACGCCTTTAGCCCGCTAAACAGCAGGGCTGGGGTCCTTATTTGGCACCAATGAGGGTCCCTAGCCGACTTGGGATGTCCCGTTCACATTGGTACGTGACTTCGGGGTTGGCACCACATGTTTGGCTTTATCATTGTCTAATTTGTGTTACCATAATTCATTCGTGTTAAATTTACATGTTTAGTGTTATTTAATGGTTTAATCATGTTATCTTTAGAATAGATGAAAAATAACAAGAAAAAAATTAAATGGAAAAAAAAATAAAAGAATTGGAACTTGCATTTAGTGGTAAATCATTTTTTTTTTTTTTTTTTTTAAAGGAATGCTTGGTTGTACTTCATCATAAAATCTACTTACATGAACATCGGAAAGCAAATGGTATCAACATACATGAAATAAAAATAATGTTATTTTGACTGAAAAATCATTTGACAGAATATTGACTGAGAGTAAATGTGTCACATAAGTATAAGTTTAAGGTTTCTCATATCACATAAAAAAAGTTTAGAGTAAACGTATCACAATAAACATGTCAAAAAAAAAGAAAAGAGTTAGAGGTAAATAGGGCATAATTTGAGAATTTTTGTCGGTTTCTCTCTTAAAAGTTACGATTCATATTTTTTTGGACAAAAAAATATGGCAAAAGGTATAAGCATAAATCCGATGCACTTACCCGGCACCAAACTCGGGAAGCTCCCGGCGTGGGAAGAAGGAGAAGTGAACGATCTTCAATTATCAAGCTGGAGTCCCACGCCCCGCCCACCGTCGATTTCGGAGTCATAAGCAGGCAATTGGGTTCGAGTATGTTTGCTTCATATACATTTTCTAGGCACTAAATTAGTCCAAAAAAGAAAAAAGAAGCAAAAATTCAAGGTTTCAATACATGAAATTTCCAAGAAGAAAAGAAAATAATCAAAAAGGGGGAAAAGACATAAAGAAAAAAAATTAAATAGATAGGAGAAAAGAAAAAAAAAAAAAACAGAATGAACGCCCACTAACCTTGGTCACTGCTTCAAGGTCATTGACACATGCAGCATTGCTTAAGTTAACGTCGAAATAATCGCCATCACAATCAATTTTAGCCGACTGAAATGCATCGAAAAGGTAAATATTAATTTTCAGGTCCAATATCAAATACAAATAAGTGATTAATGGGGAAAGAATCGATGTGAAAAAGAAATCCCACAGCTTACTTTCTTACCTCCGTTTTCTCGCTTTTTATGATGATAGGGTCATGACTTAAGAAATTTTTGAATTTATTTCACCTTCTAAGAATGACAATACACGTTGTCCATCTAATATGCATCTGATGCATCTGATGCATCTGATGCATCTGAATTAATCTTTTCCCACACTATGAAATAAAGAAAAGCACGAACTTTTTTCACATGATATGCTATAGGCACAGTGAAAGTCGTTACCCCATATAGTTCATCAGATAAAAGACCCTTCAAATGCGCGAATGGGACAATTGAATTCCTGTCACTACTTATATTTGTTGCAGGGTTTCCGAGCAAGTAGCCCTGAATCAAATTGGATCGATAAGTTTCATCATTTCAGAAAGGAAATGCAAATTAGGGGACAGGGTCTTTATGTGATGGTAGTGATATTTACCTCGAGATTCATTCTAGGCTTCAAACCAGCATTGTTTCCTGGTAGAAATCATAATTGACTGAGATTAAAGCATGTTAGCCTTAAACATAAGCTTTGTCTAAATATCAAGAAAAATAATCAGGAACAATGAGCTTAAAGAAAAACTAACAGTCCTCAAATTAATTGTTTGGAACGTGTTGATACTGGATATGCTATGTTTCGTGGCTTTTTGGTTTTTTTTTCGTATCTAAAATGCATAAATAATTATTCTATAAAGTAAATAATTATGATTAAAAAAACTATTGACTGAGTAACCAAGTGATTAGTTTAAATATATGACATTTATCATCACTCTAAGGATGAACATTTATGTAATCAATGTACATAGACATGATAGTTAGCATGTACACATAAAGATTAGTCCAATAAAAAGGTTTGGATAATCTCTCTATAGAATAATCACCTATCTATATTTTAAGGACCGTCTAAAGACATAGAAGCTTATAATAATGTATATATTTTTTTAATTATTCTGAGATGTTAATATGATTTCTCATATTTCAAATATTTCAAACGTATGCCTATTAATTTCTCATCACTTTCTATGAAAGCTACGATGGGTTTAAATTGATTCCTACGTTTTACCTTATGTTTTATTTAAACTTTGGGGAGTATACACTTTAAATAAATCTTCGAAATATATAAATATTGACGTGTATAAATGCTTATTGATGAGCATGTATAAATGCTTATTGATGAGCAAATGAAGAAAGAATAAATAAGCACACCTTCATCAACTTGCAAAGTGAGCATTGGAACAATGATACCCGAGTAAGAATCCCCAGCAATGTAGAGTGGGTTGCTTTGAAACTCAGGATGGAGCTTAAGCCACTAAACCACAGCTCAAGCAACAAAGCCAAAAGATTAGAAATAGATTATAAATTTTAATAATGCAGCGATTTTCCTTTAGATGAAGATTTCTTTTTCTCTTTACCTTCCTTAGAAATTCGTAAGATTCAGAGGCCGAAATATTATCGTTTACATTGTAACTTTCCCAGCTATTTGCATAGGAGAATCCAGTTCCAACAGGCTGATCTAGGAATATAATGTTCGCCACCTGTGTGAAAATTAATTTGCCAATCCATGAATAGAGCTGATTATGAACCTAATGGCTCGCTAGCCCTTGGAAATCAGACCATAAAAACAAAGTATCTTTCTTATCATTAGCGGTTTAGGAAAATGACTTTTGGGCTTGGCACTCGCCCTGCCCCGCTTATTGATTAGGTATACTTAGCAATTGTCCAATCAAATTATGAGCGTAATGTGGAAAAGATAATAGCCTGAAAAGAAAAAAAAAATTAGTTGTTGTTACCTTTGTCCATGAATATTCATTCAATTTTAAAGCTGGCCTGTCTCTAGTAGATTTGTCGTAGTCGAACGTAAATGGACCTACATTTAATGTAATCAATATGTCACGCTTCACGTATAAGAATTCATAAAGACTGATGGTAATAAGAACCCTGCCAAATATATTAATAAACAGGTTTAAAATATAGCCTTTTCTATGTCTGGTAAGAGATTGATAATATTCGGTTATCATTTTGTAATTATCATCAAAGAACCCTTTAATCCTATTTTCAGCACCGTGTTATATATGTGAAAAGAAAATGATAATTTGTGCGTATGAGCATGGTTAGCTATTTAAGCCATGTCCAAATTGGTGGGAACCATTTCTCTAATGGATAAATATTTCTGCTCGCATTTCGATTTGAAAGAGTGCCCTGCCAAAAAATTAGCGCTAACATTAAAATTGCCACATCAAATTGAAATTACTAGTTTGATTCAACCCAGATGGTAGTTAGATCTCCTAAAACTTATTAGGCAAGTCCATGACATTTCTCCACTGGACTAGTCACGTGGCCCATTGGTAAGGGAATTGGGTGAGTTAGGGATGTTTAGTTTCATGTGTGAAGTTCAATGACCATGCTATATAAAAGGGCGAAGTAAAAGCATGAGAGAGAGAGAGAGAGAGAGAGAGAGAGGAGTTAGAGTAGGACAAACAAAAAGAAAAATTTCCATGAAATTTAAGCATAGTGTGCCAGCCTTTTCCAAATCACTTTTTGAACTTTAGGCATATTCTTAGTACATTTGTCCGAGCTATTCAGTTCGATTTGATTTCATACATAACCTAACAGCTCTATTCAAATAAAGTCGATTAAGCTTGATTTTAGTTTTCCCAAACTGAGTTTGTTCATTTTAATTCGATTTGGCCTCTAATCCAAACAAATTCATACTAAACTCTAAACTTGCAACAATAAAATCCTCAGATTGATAAAAACAATCTCAATTCCAACGTTAGTGAGATTGATTCCGTGTTTGAGCATTTCTCGAAAACCTTGATACCGCATGCAGTATTCTGCTCAGGTACTATTTATTATGTTTCATGGTAGTGGCACAAGAAAAATTGTTCAGACAACTTTGCCTTGTGTTAACAACTGACTTCAATAAAGAAAGAAAGAAAGAAAGAAAGAAAGAAAGAAAGAAAGAAAGAAAGTGACTTCAAGAAGACAAAAGGGATTGCCTAATATAACTTTCTCGTGCCACATTACGCTTGACAATTGCCAAAGCCAATGGGCAAGGCATATAGAGGAGAACTATGTTTTGTATTGTTCTTTTCAAGAAGACAAAAGGGATTGCCTATTATAACTTTCTTGTGCCACATTACGCTTGACAATTGCCATAAGTTAAAAGCTAAAATAAAAATTAAGAAATCATTTATGGGCAAGGCATAATCTATATGATAGAATGAGAAATGCGAATGATAGAACAGTTGAGATTTTGAAAAGATAGATGCTTTTAAAGTTTTGGAAAAGTGGAGGTTTGAAAAGGGACATACCGATCTCGTACAAGATTGCGGAGAGAGCAGAGCAACCGGGGCCGCCGGTGAGCCACAGCACCAAAGGATCATCTTTCGGACTCCTTTCTGACTTGATGAAGTAATAGAACAGTTGAACATCTTCCCGCTCCCCCACTCCAATGTATCTAAAACAAAAGGGAAAGGAATCAGCAACCACATGCAAAGATTCAAACACACATGTTTTGTTGACTAGTCCTATGACTGCATTTCTAGAGGGAGAGAGAAAGGGGTTTCCCTGACCCGGTTTCGAGATAGAAAGGGAGGTCTCCGGGCAGTCCAGGAAGAGACTTCACCACGGTTTGGGAGAGTCCGGATCGGAAGAGAAGACACGGAGCAAGAAAACAAAGCACCCGCCACCACTTCATACTTTTGGAGAATAGAGGGAGATTTCTTAGGTACTGATGGAGGGGTATTTCATTTGGCGCTCCTTCTTTGAATATTGCAAAGATGATGCTCATCATACATGTCCATCATATATAATGAAGGCTCCGCTAGCGGATACTGCGGTAGATAGAGTCTATTTGAAGCTAGAAATCGAGTGGAAACTCGTGCTTTGCAGTCGGATCCGTGTGTTTTCTTATTCTGTGATTGGCTCGGCCAAACAGAGTAAGCCCTACGCAGAAATTTCTCGTGAATTGTTAAAGCCGTGAGGCTGGCTTGGCTCGTGTACCACTTAATGGATTCATGTCCATTTAAAATGGCGTTTCGCATGATGTGATAACAATCGATATTTGTGCAATAGTTTTGGTCATCCGAGGAGGTAAATGAGCTTGGAAGTGCCCGTTGCATCGGTGCCTTCAATTTCTTTTCTTAGTATTAGTTTGAGAATTGGAGGGTCGATCATATGATTAGCTGCAAAACGTGGAGGGGTCCATCGCCCCTTCTCGCCGTTGAACGGGAGGTACACCAAACGGAATGGGAATATGGAAATATTAGGATTGAAGCTTTTGACACTAATTCCATAAAGGAGGAATTGAGTAGCATAAGTGCCAACATCAGATATTAGTTATTTCGACTTTCAAAATATCAATTATATGAGACATGCTGACGCATTGGAAAATGTAAAAGTATACTTATCAAACGCCCTCTCATCGCTCATTGAAAAAATTCAAGTGGTAAAAACATTTTCAACGTGTTACAAAATTAAATGTCGGACGAGCTTAATCTAATACGGAATTTGTAGAGATGAGAGAAGACATTTATTTTGGTGTTTTGGCCGAAACAGGAACCTCGGAAAATAAATGATGATTTGGTAAATTCATTATCAAGCTTTATGTCATTTATGTAAATAAACTTTTTTTTTAACTATATTCAAAATACAATTGCATAAGATACATGCAAATTAAGAAACTTTGGCTTTGGCAATGGAAAAGTTCATGTCCACCAAAATTTAAATCAGCAGTAAGATACTATTAGATTAAAGGTGTTATTATAAAAATTTGCAACATCGACAATGTTTATTATTGTTGACACCCAAAAATATCCCTATGGGCACATGTAAAACACAAGGGATAGAAAGCTTTGAAGTAGTCATCGTAGCCATATATGGGCCATAATTTACATTGGCTCGGCTTCTAGGCGTAGCGTTTGGTAACGATTCTGTTCCAGGAGTTGATTCGATCGAACCGATTCTTTTTTATTACGTTCGAGAACCGATTCTAAGCATTTTAAGCCGTTTGGTAAGCGTCCAAAATTTCGATTCGGAATAGAATTGCGTTTGGTACCGTGTTCATTAATTCTGTTCCAAATCAATTTCTTTTAATTTTTAAATATTTTTTTTACTTTTTTCCTTTGTTTTCTTTTCTTTTTTTCTTTTTTTCATTTTTTCTTTTCATTTTCCTTTTTCTTTTCTTTTTCTTTTTTTCCTTTTTTCTTTTCTTTTTCTCATCTTCTTCTTCTTCTTCCGGCGGCGACCTCACCGGAGCGTCGTCGGCCCTCGGCGAGGCCGGCCCTTGTCAACCGAGCCTCGCCGGTAGCCAGGCGAGGCTTGCCTAGCCCCGCCGAGGCTCGGCCTCGCTGGTGGCCAGGCTGATCTCGTCGGGGTTGGGCGAGGCCTGCCAGGCCACCGGTGGGGCTGGGCGTCGCGAGGCTCGCCCAGCCCTTGCCTAGTCCCGGCGAGGCCTTGCCCAGCCCCAGCGAGGCTCGCCTGGCCACCGGCGAGGCTTGGCCTTGCTAGATCTAGGGAGGCCGAGCCTCGCCGGTGGCTGGGCTTGCCTCCGGCGAGCTCGCCGGATCGGCGACGGACGAGCGGCGGCGGCGGGCGGCGGACGGCGGCCGGCGGCGGCGGACGGCGGACGGTGGCGGGTGGCGGTCGCGAGATGGCCGAAGGGAAGAAGAAAATTTATTGATTTTGATTCTCAAATTCGTTCCTGGAACAAGAATCTTTTTTTTTTTTTGGTTCTTGATTCTATTCCCAATCTGTTCCTGGGAACAAAAATTTTACCAAATGCAATTCTAGGCCGAAATTGATTCCAGGAACAAAGAATCAGAATCTGGCCCTGTTTGGATGGTTACCAAACAGGGCCTAGATATCTATACGAGAAAAGATAATTAAGGATTTTGAAAAATTATGGGCTGAATTTTGATAGACCAAGACATGTAATATCACAATGAAGTTTTGAGTGCCACGTGTCGAAGCCAAATGTCAATGATGAAGATGTAACCTTGGTGGTTAAATAGGTGGGAATCGTTTAAAGGGTGCCAAACTTAAAAGAGGAGCGATTAATACTTGTTGGGTAAGCCATGATATAGTTATTGAACAAGCATAAATAAGGAGGTTTAGCCAGAAACGTGGAGTGACTCTTGAGGAGAAAGTAACCAACTATTAACGATTACCAAGTTAGCTTATAAATACCACAAACTATCCAACAAAGAGACCCCTTCCCAAACAACACACAAAACTACTTTATATTGCCTTTATCTTAACCTAGTTTTAGCTTAACTATAGCTTAAGATTTCCATTGTAGATTCAATTCTAGCAAGTGTCTATATCTGGGAAGTACTATCGATTAGATTCTAGTGCTAACCCATTGTCCAATATTGTCAATTAGATTCCGGCGTTGTGTCCTCATCCTCATCTAAAGATAGTGGTCGTTAGATGTTGTTGCAATCCAGTGTTGTTGATTAGATTCCAATGTTGTGTTCACACATGCATCTAATAGTAGTGTGTACTAGGTGTTATTATCATTATCTAGTGTTGTTGATTAGATTTCGACGTTGTGTCTTCATATCCGTCTTAGACCGTGGTCTACTAGGTGATCATCACTGTCCAACATTGTTGATTAGATTCTAACATTGTGTCCTTAAACTCAGTAGAAAACAATGCCTTGTTAGGCATCTTGTTTGTACCTAGCATTGTTGAAGTACCTTCGATATTGTATAGACTACTTTAATTTCAATGGGCTTTCATTATTATATAAAGTATGTCTAAATGATGCAAATGATTAGTTTTGACATTAATTATCATTAAACAGCTCAATGACTTCTTTAATTTTGAGATTATAAGATACATAGTCTGTTCACATTTGACATTCTCTTTCCAAAGCTAACATATAACCTAATTCTCCTTCAATAAAAATCAAATTATAACACTTGGTAAAAGATATTTCATTGCAGGATCCAAAACTAAGAAACATGTTTTTGGCATGCTTGAAATCCCAGAGAGAATGGTAAGTCAGCCTTATTTAGACTTGTTCCAATTGTCCACCATAGCAATCAAACAATCAAGCTCACTTGGAAAAAGAATAGAAGACATGGTTGAAGAGGAGGTGTTAACTTTGTTGTGACAAATGATTTCGACGAAGAGCAAATGAAGCCAACAAAAGTAGCTATTGGAAAAATGGTCATTAAAATGCCATACACATGCCAAGTGCTGAAGCCGGCCTAGGCAAAGCAGAAGTCAAGCATTATGACTAAGGCCAAAGAATTAGTTTAGTATTCCTTCAATATTAGTAGGACTAAAGAAATATTTGATATATTACTGGCAAATGGGTAAATAAAATTAACAAAAGGATAGAAAGTTCCACCCAAAGAAGAATTAGTAGGAAAGAAGTATTGTAAATGGCACCATTCATGGAGTCATAATACTCTTGATTGTATGGTCCTTAAGAAGAATATTTGGGAGGCAATTTGACAAGGAAAATTTGTTGATGATAAAGGGAAGTCCCCAATGGAGGTAGACATAGACCATTTCACAGTAATGACTGGTATGGTTTTAATAAGATCTTGAGACAAGAGTACAAACCCACCACATTTGTAGTCATTGTAAATGGATGATTGAAGAAACGGATCCTCTAGACCGAAAAGCATATAGGAACCCCTCAAGGGGTCATGCTGTTGGCGGATATCAAAATCTAAGGATTTCGAGGCCATATCAAGAATCACCTCCTTAGAATGGACCAGGATGGTGATCATGGAAGTTGAAATCCTTGCTAACAAATCTTTCACGTATATTTCTCAAATCCTATATACACTGATATAGCACCGATTGAGGAAGTTGGAGTGAGAGAACTATCCTCATATGGAGAAGGATTTGCCAAAGCAAGAATGAAAGAAGGCAATAGAGGGAGAGATCCAAGCCTTAAAAGCAAAATCAGACATGAGATCTCATACCAAGGCCGAGAGGCATCGAACCCAGTAAGAGTTTGCCTAATAGGTTTAATTGAGCGATATGAGACTCGATTAATGGCTCAAGGGTTTCTAGATACCATGAAGTAGATTATGATGAGACTTTCAAATGACATGAACTTGATTTTCGAAGGATGTTATATCCTTTTCAATAATAATAAAAAAATATCTCTAATCGTGTTTGGTGGCCCCTCATTATTTTGTGGCAGGTTAGAATTTGAAAAGGCAAAAAAAAAAAAAAAAAAGAATGTTTTTGTCTCTTCTTATTTCCGCTCAGAGCTAACAATCCTAGAACTTTTGACGACTCCAATGTCGTGGTGTGAACTGTGAATTTTAGTTAGATTTCTGTACCCGGGGCAAGATGGATTCATCGATCTAAATCTGCGGTCCCATCAGATGCGACAGGCACAGCTCGGGATTCACCCGGACAGACTTACAGATCTCGTACAACAGTCCGGAGAGAGCAGAGCAACCGGGGCCGCCGGTGAGCCACGGCACCAAAGGGTCATCCTTTGGATTCCCTTCCGACTTGACGAAGTAATAGAACAGTTGAACATCTTCCGTCTCCCCCACTCCGATGTACCTAAAACAAAAAGTAAAAGGATCGGCAACCACATGCAAAGATTCAAACACACATGATCTCCACGTCCTGGTTGGAACATCGACCCAGTGTGTGACTAATCTTACAACTGCATTTAGAGAGAGACAGAGAGAGAGAGAGGGGGAAGTTTCACTGACCCGGTTTCGAGATGAAAAGGGAGGTCACCGGGCAATCCGGGAAGAGACTTCATCACTGTTTGGGAGAGTCCAGATTGGAAGAGAAGACAGAGAGCAAGACCATGCAGCGTCCACAACATCATACTTCTGGAGAATGGAGAGAGATTTCCTTCACCCTCCTTTTGTGACTCGTGGAAAGATTATGCTCATCATGCAAGTCCATCATATATAATGAAGACTCTGATCTGGGCCATGTGTATAGTTATTAATATCTAATTGGGCTTAGGTCCAATAAAATATTGGGAAAATGTTTAATTAGTACCTAATGTTAAAATATTCAAATATTAAACCATGTCTCCATCTAACATCTTAATTTTTAGAGCAGGAGCAGGTGATCATGATCTCATAACAATTTTTCATCAAACAACATTTTAAAACAGTTGGTTGTTGTCCCATTGAAAATCTTTTACCTGACTGAGGTTGATCCTATAAACTATAGAGGAAGTATCGGGCAGGCTCGGCCTACAGATGATACCATAGTCGGAGCCGATTGATATCTTGAAAATGCGCGGGAACTCGTGCTTTGCAGTGGGATCCAAGTGGCTTGTCTCATCTACCGCTTGATGGACTCATGTCAAATGGAGACGAGATTTGTCCATTTAAAATGGATCGCGTCATTGGACGATGACCGAGATTTGTCCAAGAATTTTGGTCAGTCGAGTTAGAAAATGCAAGTTGCATCGGTGCCTTCAATTCTTTTCCGAGTACGAGTTTGTGGATTAGAGGATCGATCACATGTTTAGATGCAAAACGGGGAGGGGCTCATCGCCCTCTTATCACCGTTGAAAGGGAGGTACACCAAACCAAGTTTGAACGGGGGAAAATGAGGACTAGAGCTTCGACATTAGCTCCAGAAAAAAGACATTAATGCTCCGTTCGTTTCGCGGAAAATATTTTCTAGGAAAACATTTTACAAATTTTCCAGAGTTGGTTTCACAGAAAATGAATTCCTGAGGGAAAATGTTTTCCATGAAAGGAAAAAAGTCTTTTAAATTAGGGGAAAATGTTTTTTACTTTTGAAAAGTGGAAAACATTTTCCTCATTTGATCTCTCTTATCTCACACTTCTACAAATCCTCATTTCCTCTTCTCCTTTTTCTTCTTCTTCTTTTCTTTTTTTATTCGAATTATTTTTAAATTTTCTTTTTCTTTATTTCCTTTTCTTTTTCTTTTTTTTTTCTTTTCTTTGTTTCCCATCTTCTTCTTTCTTGGCTAGTCATTGGCCATCACCAGGTGAACCTCAAGCTCATCGATTTCAAGCTCGCGTTTGTCAATTTGGTGAGCGTGAGCATCTCGAGCTGGCTCTCACCCTCGCCAATTTGGGAAGCGGAAAATATTTTCCTTACCGAATATTGGAAAATATTTTCCAAAAACATTTTTAAGTTTTAACCGAACACTAGAAAATATTGTCATTTTCTTGAAAAATGACTTCTGAGAAAATATTTTCTGGAAATGGCTTATTTTCCGCAAAACGAATGAACCCTAAGTAGCAAACAAAGCAACACTGGATATTAGGTAGTTGTTTTTAACTTTTGAGCTAAATAGGACAACCGTGTGTTTCTAATAGCCTCATCCATTTTTTGGTACAATGCCGTATATTAATCTAAGGTTAGACATGCAACGTTAGAACACAAATTAGTTTATCCCATAGCATTTGCATCCCCTTGCAATCGTTGGCCTAAAATGTACTATCGTTGAATCATACAGGGTGCGTTTCCTTCCATCATTCAATGACTGAGGAGGTGCATATGGGAGCGATGCTCCCAAGTACATAATGTGGATCGTGTGAACTGTAATGCCCCCGGGGCCCATATCAAACTTATTCCACATGGAATGGTTCGACTTTTGAGACATTGATCGCACATGATATGAGACAAGTCGGTGCATTGAAAAATGTAAAGTATGCTTAATTGTTTACTGGTCAAGTGCGGTATTACCACTATCGTTAACAACATTCATGCGAGAAAAACATTTCTCGAGTTGGCACAAGCTTAAATGCTGGAGGAGTTACAACTGCAAATTAAATGTAGTAATAGTCGAACCACCGATTGATCATCGCAAAACATTCTCTGGGCTTGTATTCAGGAGCTGTGTGCCCCCCTCCCTGCACAAAGGAGTTCATACCACTCTTAAAGCGTACGACTCACGAGTGCTAATAATACAATTGGAAAGAAATTCGCATATGAAAATGGGAAAAAGAGAAGAGAAAAGAGTTTGTAAAAGAGAAATTTTTGGATATGAATCTCCTTACCTTGACGGTTGCGTATGTCAGAAGAGATGGTAAGTAAGAATATAAGCATACCTACAAGAAAGAGGCCAAAATAAGCACAAACATTTGAGAGACTTGTACTTTCATTGATTATCGAAAAGGTAGGAACCTCATTCCATAAAATCGGCATAAATACGAGGGTGTCGAGACAATTTGTCAGAGATTGAAATACATAATAACTAGAAGGATGTTCTTGAAACCAAACCTGGACATGCCAATCTTGATAAATCATCAAATTCAATGTATCAATCCAAGCTTGAGTTCCCACGTACGGGATGACCATGTCATGATCACCACTACATGTTAAGAAAGTAAATTAAGTGAAGTAAGTAGCTCGATTATGAGCCATAAATCATATTGCAAAGAGGTGCTTAATTACCTATAAATAAGCGCCCGAACTCCCCTTTTTATGAGCTCTTTGTGTATGTCTATGGCTTCTTTGACAGTGTGTGAGTAAGATAATGTCTCATTGCACCTTACCCACTTCTCAATTGTCCCCTGGTTTATAATTGAACGCATCATAAAACATAGTAAGAATATATAAATATAACCAAAAAAATTATACCCCATGACACGTGTCCCCTAATTTTTTTTTTTGGTGACATTGTAAACTCCAAACTTGTATTTGTGTGATACATTTACCCAAACTTTCTTTTTATAACACAAAAAATCATAAACTTGTATTTATATGATATACTTAAACCAAATTTGTATCATTGTGAGACTTATTCTTTATCATAATTTTGTTAAAAATCTTATATGACTACCTACATGAATGACGGAAAGCAAACGACGCTGATGTGGCGCTCATGTAACAAAAATATGTCAACATATTGTATGTTTTGCTTTTCTCATTTTCTTTTAAATTTCCTCTTTCATTTTCTTCCTTGGTTTGGCGATAGTGAGGATGGTCGCAATGACAATGGTAAGGTCAGTGACAACATCGGCGAAGACAAAGGAGGCAAGCAAAAAAGGAAAAAAAAAAATTCTTAACACATGATAAATGTATAGCTAAGTATAAGTTTGAGATTTTTAGTATCATAAAAATAAGTTTGTGATACATATGTCATATGATTATAACTATGACTGTTTTTATCACAAAAACAAAATAAAAATTGAAGTAAATGTATCACATAAGTACACATTTTGGTTAAATATGTTTTTTTTTTTTTTTTTATGCCGATGATTCGCCATTAAATATGTCTTTTGATATCAAAAAAAAGAAGATTGAAGTAAATAGGTCATTGTAGATATAGTTTAGAGTTTTCCGTGACTTTTACCCTATAAAAAAGCAAAATGATTAAAAAGAGACTTTACGTAATTAATATTACCAATTACGTACCTCTCGGATATGAAGAGCATCTTGAACCATTTTATCGCTAGCCCAAGCATAGGAGTACAAATAGTTATAACTCTACAGGGAAAAAGAAAGATCTAATTAATGAAGTCCATGTTTGTTTTCACTAAGGTAAAAAAAAAGACAAACAAAAATCCTTTTATTTCTCATCAAAATTTAAAATATTATTTTAATTTTTAAAAATTATGAAAAAATTGTGTGCGATTCAAGGTGTCATCATTTATACGTCGTAAAACTTTTCAAGTTTTTCGATTATAAAATAATCGAAGTGCACAAGCAATAAAGATTTGAATAAAGCAAGAGATAAAAGTTAAAATTCCATTCAGGAGTTGATTAGCATGTTTTTTACTGTAAAAAATGTGGTAAAAAATTGAAAATTAAAAAAGAAAATTGTTACTGACCCGGCACCAAACCTGTAAAAAATGTGGTAAAAAGTTGAAATAAAAAAATTTTACTGACCCGGCACCAAACCCGGGGAGATTCCAGCGAGGGAAAAAGGAGAAGTCGACGATCTTCATCTATTAAGCTGGAGTCCCACGCATCACCCATCTTCGATTTCGGAGTCGCATACGCGCAATTGGGTTCCAATATGTTGGCCATATATAAGTTCTCCAGGCACTAAAATTAACAAAAGTCAAGATTCAATACATGAAATTTAGAAAGAGAAAATAATAATATTAAAAAAGACCAGAAAAGGGAAAAAGAAGAAAAAACAAAAATAGATAGTAGAAAAGAAAACATAATGAACGCTCACCCACCTCGGTCACAACTTTAAGGTCATCGACACGGTCAACATTATTTTTGTTGACGTTTATGAAGTCGCCATTACAATCAGCGTCAGCCGACTGAAAATGCACGAAAAAAGCTGACATTAATTTTTGGGTCAGACTTATTAGAGAAAAATAAGCGACTAATGGGAAGAGAATCAATGTGGAAAAAAATTTCCCGAAACACACATTTATAACCTTTTATTTTCTCACTTTTTTATTTGAAATTAACGATACACATTATGCATGTAATGTTGGAAGTTTGTTTGTAAAAACAAACTAAGTGCATTTTCCTTATTCCATGTTGGAAAAGTGGGAGGAAATGGGCTAATTAATAAGTGTGGGATTTCTTTTGTGTACCTAAAGAAATAATTGGATGAGGCTAGACCCCATTATTTGCGTGCGGATGCGCGAATAATGTCGTGATTTTGGAGCACTTAGCGGTTTGAGCATTCTTTCTAAAAACTATAGCCAACCTTTTAGTTGTTTCCTAGAGAGACTCTAAAGAAATACTAGAATTGCTATTTAATATTCTCATTTTGAGATTTTGTTGTATCCTTGAGGATATTTGCCAATGACCATTAGTAATGTTGTGGAGCAAATAAATCCTTAAAGAAAATGATATCACATCACAAAGTCTGACTTGAATACTCTAAAGATCCGTTTTCATTGTTCTATCCAATTCGAAATTATATTTTCCTAACATGTAATACATATGATATACATTTGAATTAATCTTTTTCACGAACCGTGCAATAAAGAAGACCGTGAATTTTTTTTCACACAATACACTATGCGCGTGATAAAAGCCGTTACCTCATATAGCTGTTCAGATATAAGAGCCTTCAAATGAGCAAATGAGACTCTTGAGTTGTAGTCACAATGCACATTTGTAAGAGGGTTGCCAAGCACGTAGCCCTGAATCAAATTCGGTCGATGAGTCTCATTACTTTGAAAAGAAAATGCAGACTTAGGAACGGTGCATAAATGTGATGACAGTGATAATTACCTCAAGATTCATTCTAGGCTTCAAACCTGCTTTGTTTGCTGGCAGAAATCATGATGATGGACCAAGATTAAAACATGCCAGCGAGTAATTGTGAAATAGTAATCTCTACCTAATTCCAATTATGGTGGTAAGAGGATTGCAGGTGGGAAGGCAAGGTCACGATTTTTATTTTCACAAAAAAAATATAACAAATTGATTAGTAGGCATGTCGCTACCTACTTTTAATCGGTTATTCAATTTATTTTCTTGCAAAGTCACGTAAATAATAATCAATAATCACTCTTAAACATAAGCCGTGTTTAAAAATCAAGAAATATAACCAGAAACAAAGAAATTAAAGAATAACTCCTTCGACATAATCTTGAATTTTTTTTTTAAACCCTAATTCAGTGTCGGTAGTCGATAGACTATATTGCATTGTTTTCTGGTTTTCCTTTCACATCTATAATGCATAACTTGAGAGATAAGGACTTAAAGAATTACTCCATTACGAAAATTACAGACCCAAAAAAAAAAAAAAAAAAAAAAAACTCTTGCCCGAATTGTTAAGTAAATGTATGGCATTTGTCATAACTATGAGACAAAGCTTTATTTGATGTACATGGACACGCCAGTTTACATGTATTAATAAAGATTAATGGGAAAATAACACCACAAGTGTCATAGTTTTTATATGGGGCTTGCTTAAGTGTCATAACTTTTTTTTTTTTGAGGTACATAACTTATGTTCATCACTTATTTGAGTACTATAAAGCCTTTTTTCTGATCAAATATGATATAACTTTTTAATCGATCACTTGAATGTCATAATTTTTCAAGAACATTCACCATAAGTGCTATACCATGTTAGATTTTGACATTTTTAGATTTTTTTTTTTACACTTAAGTGATTGATTGAAAGTTATCACATTTAAATATTTTTTTTAAATTATGTCACTTAAGTGATTGAAAAAAAAATAATGACACTCAAGTGAGCACTATATGAAAGTTATGATATTTGTGGTGTCATTGTCCTAAAGATTAGTTTAACAAAAAGGTTCGGATAACCCCCATATAGAAAAGTCAGGGCTCTAGTATGTTTCTAGGATTGCTACTTTCTAAAGACATAGAAAATGAAAAAAAAAAAAAAAAATCACATTATTGAAATTGGTCATTGGGATATCATACGCATTTTTTCCCCTTTTTGCTTTTTTTTTTTCATTTAGGAAAAAATTGGCAACCTTTTGGAAAAAAAAATGTTTATTTGGTAGATAGCCATTATTTTGTACTAGAAAATAGTTATTGAGCACAATTACAAGTGAAGAGAATCATGTACTAGTCAAAATGAATGCTTTTGGTTTAATTTGAACTTTAATATATGTCATTACGTTAAGATCTATATATTCTAATTGCGTAACTTTCATCGTATTTGAATCTTTGAGCAAATTCTCATAATTTTGTTCTAGAAATCAAAGTAAAAAAAAATAAAATACGATCAAGAAGAGATATAGGAAAAATAAAGTAAACAATGTGCAAATATAACTAACCTTTCTTTACTCCTTTGTGTATTTGACACTTGCAGAGTACTTTTGGAGAATGGGGAATAACTTCAGAAGAAGTACAACCATGAAAAAGAAATTTGAGAGAGTGGGGAAGAAGCGGCTTTCTTAGAGGTGGCACTCATAATATTGTCTTTTAGTTAAAATACGATTGTTAATAAGTTTCCTTACAATCCTAATGATTTTTTTAGGTTAATATTGTCTCTTCAAAATGGTAGAGGGGCAATGATAATATGATCTTTCATATCCTGTTAATCTCCTATCGTAATGTGTGAAAGTTATGGCGTGTCTAACTCGGTTTTTATTTTTTACTTTTCATTTTGTTTTGGGGTGCACGAACTTTGAGTTTTTTAATTACAAAATTTTCAGAATGTGTACAGATGCGAAGAACCACATGTATAAATGCTTATTGATGAGCAAAAGGAATGTAGAAAAAGAATAAATAGCCATACCTTCAGCGACTTGCAGAGTGACCATGGGAACAATGATATCCGAGTAAGAATCCCCGGCAATGTAGAGTGCAGAAACTCAGGATGGAGCTTAAGCCACTAAATCACAGCACAGGCAACATAGGCAAAAGATAAAAAGAAATTATGGATTTTAATTATCTGGAGGCTCTCATTTAAATGAAGATTCTTGTTTCGGGTAATTACCAAATCAGTCGTAAATTAATTATACACATGCCAATTCAATCTCAAACTTTTAATTCTACCAATATAATCCTAAATTTTTGTTCGAAATTTCAATATGTTCCTTTCCGCCAATCATTGTTTGAAATTGCAAACGAGGCATCCACTAATCATCAACTGTCCTACGTGGCACACTGACGTGGACAACATTACTTGGAACGACATCTTACGTGGATTGCTAGTTCAACGATTTAAGGTGGTAATTGGCCGAAATCACTACATCGGAATTTCACACAAAGTTTTAAAACTATATTAGCAAAATTGAAAATTTTAGTATTGAATTGGTATCCGTACAATAGATTTACAATTGAATTGGTTGTTTTCCCTTTTTCTTTGAATTTACCTTCCTGAGAAATTCGTAAGTTTCGGCGGCTGAAATGTTGTCGTTTATGTTGTAGGTTTCCGAACTATTTGCGTAGGAGAATCCAGTTCCAACTGGTTGATCTAGGAATATAATATTTGCCACCTGTGTGAACGCTAATTTGTCAATTTTTTTAGTTAAGCTAATCATAGCCCAAAAAGGAAAAAAAATAAAAAAATCAATTCCTGTTACCTTTGTCCATGAAAATGGATTCAATCTTAGAGTTGGTCTCCGTCTAGTAGAATTTTCGTAGTCAATTGTAAATGGACCTGCATTCAAAGTAATAAATATGCCAAGTTTCACGTATTAGAATTCATAAATTTCAAAATCTATTGACATGCACATTTCTTCAAAGAGCAATACGTAATCCTTGTAGGCTGTAATCGGCTCCTTGCAAAATATGTACTATTATCGAGATAATTACATAATGTATTTCTCAGATACAACTTACCTTATTATGACTAAGGGCCAGTTTGAGAACCCTATCTTTGAGAACCCTATCTAAGTGTTCGAAAAATTAAATCATCACTTAATGGGAATAAACTGATTTGATGACCTTAAACAGAATTGACTTAAATGATCCAATTAAGTATAAATAAAAACACTTAACTTAGTAAGTAAAGGAGGGGTACTAAATTTGTTCAACAGAAAAATAATTGATGGTAATTAGAATTTGCGAAATATATTAATATGATCCGGCCTCCATTCCAATCAAAATCAAACTAAAGTTTAATCATGTGGACAACAATATCTTAGTTTATTAGAAAAAGACTCTATTTTCTTCTATCCATTTAAGTCCTAGGAACAGATAGTTCCCCTTCAGCAGGTAATTTTCTCTATCATCATCATCAATGAAGATGAGATCCCAAATCAACGGAAGAAGATGCACCGCTAGATCCATTGGAGAAGGCAAAATGACATAAATGGTCTCTAAAGTTTAGGCCAATGTGCAATGTGTTCCCTCAACTTTTTATTTGTACAAATGCGATAGCTAAACTTTAACTTAACGTGCAATATGATCCATAAACTTTTAATTTGTTTAATGTGGTCCATGAAATTTTGATGCATACTCAGTTTACTTCCTAAACTATATAAAGATATTCAGTGTTGTCCCTTAACTTGAATTAATGAAATGATAGCATTAAAGGTCTTCATATAGTTTAGAGACTCAATTGAACTTGTATAAAAAATTCAGAGATCACATTTAAAAAAAAAAAATTAATAGTTTAGGGATCACATTATACATTAAGGTAAAATTTAGGGATCATATTGAATAAATAAAAAGTTCAAGGATCACATTTTTATTGGTTTAAAGTTCAAGGATCACATTTTTATTGGTTTAAAGTTCAAGGATCACATTATAAAGTTTAAAGACTACATTGAACAAATTAAAAGTTTAGCGATCATATTGTACATTAAGTTAAAGTTCATGGACTATTTATATCATATTCTCATTGGAAAAAAGGACCTCGAAGCCGAGACCAACAAGCTTGTGAGAACAAGAGTAAATAGATAGACTCGTGAAGAAGAGAGGCGAAATCATTAGATAGAAGAAGTTTCTCTGGTAATCCCTAGCAGATCAATTCGAAAAAGGAAATCAAATCTATATCCACTAATGTAGAATTGATTGAGAACTATCCTTATATGGGGCATGATCTGGCCAAGGAAGAACGAAAGAAGGCAACGGAAGAAGAGAAGCAAGTCCTAAAGTAGGACAAGACGCGAGATTTGTATTGAAGCCAAGAGGCCTCGAACCCTTATCTTGTAAATGAGAGAAAAATTGTCCAAAAAGTTCTAAAATTATTACACTTTTGCCAATTTAGTCCTAAATTTTTCAATTTTATCAATTGAGTCCTAAACTTTTTCGCGTTTTACCATTGTGTTTATCTGGCCAATTTTGGCTAAAATTCGCTGACGTCGACGTCGGACATCTTACGTAGAACGACTAGTGTTCACGTAGACAAAATTTAAAAAATTGTTAATTTTTTTTTGAATTTTTGAATTATTATTTTATATTTTTAATTTCTTTTTTCCTTTCCTTTTTTTCCCCCTCTATTAGTTGCCTAGCCTCTAGTGATAGCTGGCGAGGGTTGGCCTCAGGCGAGGCTCACCCTTGCCAAATCCAATGAGGTCGAGCCTTCCCAAAGGCTAGAGAGGGTTGGCCTTGTCAAAGGCTAGGCGTGGTTCGGCCTTGCCCAAAGCAAGTGAGGGGTGACCTCACAGGCTGCAAGCAAGGCTTGCCTTCGCTAGATCTGATGAGGGCGATCCTCACCCTAGGCCAATGAGGTTGTCCCTCACTAGAACCCAGCGAGGGTGAGCTCGTCAGTTGTAGCCTCTGGCATGTTGCCGGAGGCTAGTGATCGGGCAGAGGAAATAGAGGGAAAAAAAGAGAATCAAAAAGAAAAATTCGAAAAAATATTAATAAAATTTCTTCATGTTAGGGTCGGTGCCCATATCGGTGAATTTTAGCCAAAATTGGCTGCATAGACCTAATTAACAAAAAGTGAAAAGGTTGAGAACTCAATTTGCAAGATTGAAAGATTTAGGATTGAATTAATAAAAGTGTAATAAGTTTAGGACTTTTTGGACACTTTTCCCTATAAATGAGTTCACAAGATAAAGAATTTACCTAATTGGTTTGCTTGAGCAATATAAGACTCGATGGATGGCTCAAGGATTTATTTAGATGATGGGCTAGACTATGATGAGATTCCAGTTTAAAAGATAAAAATCATGATAAGTGAGTGAGTTATGAAGCTCTAAGATGGATAGGAAGAATGCTTTCCTTCCTGGCGATTTAGGTTGTGAGATTCACATAAAAGAGCTGCAAGTATTGTACTTGATTTTCAAGGAATAAAATGTCTTTCTCAATAACCTGGCTCATTGCCAAACTGCTGATATTTATACACTAAATAATCAATATAAAAATAGAATATCATTTTGCTCTCAGAGAACGATTTCGGTCTTTACTCGATCCCTGTCCCAAGTATCAAAAGATATAAAAGGGGACTTACCGATCTCGTACAACAGACCGGAGAGAGCGGAGCAACCGGGGCCGCCAGTCAGCCACAGCACCAAAAGGTCGTCTTCCGGCCTCCTCTCCGACTCGACGAAGTAATAAAACAGCTGAACATCTTGCAGCTCCCCGACTCCAATGTATCTAAAAACAGAAGGAAAAGAATCAGCAACGACAAGCAAAGATCCAGACACACATGACCTGTGCATCCTGGTCGGAACACCAACCCGGCGTGTTGACTAATCTTACGACTGCATTTAGAGAGAGTGAGAGAGCGGGGGGGTTTCACCGACCCGGTTTCGAGATAGAAAGGGAGGTCGCCGGGCAATCCGGGAAGAGACTTGACCACTGTCTGGGGGAGTCGAGATCGGAAGAGAAGACAAAGAGCAAGACAACGAAGCGCCCACGACTTCATACTTTTTGGAGAATGGAGGGAGATTTCCTTAGGTGCTAGTGGAGCTGCCTTTCCAATTCATGCTCCTTCCGCGACTCTTGCGACGATTTCGCTCATCATGCTTGGCCATCATATATAAGTTGAAGACTCCGGTCTGCACCATGCGGATGGTGACTAGGGGATGAAGCAGGAATCCAAATTCAGAATTCCGCAGAAAGTCGTGCTTCGCGGCGGGCATACGACGTGCGGTATTACAAGGTGAACTCATGTCATGTCGAGACAAGATTCATCCATTTAAAATTGCATTTCGCATCGTGAATAACGAATCGAGATATGTGCAACATTTATGGTCACTCGTGGAGTGCGATGAGCTAGAACGTGCCGGCTACGTCGGTGCGTTCTCAGGATTGAAGCTTTGACATAGATCGCCAAGATTTGGTGATCTGCTGCCGAACTTATTTCAATTCAATGAGTATTCTCCATATTATGCCTTGAAGAGGACTCGAACCTCCACGCTCTTTAGCACGAGATTTTGAGTCTCGCGTGTCTACCATTTCACCACCAAGGCATCTTGAAATTAGCTCCCGAAAAGGAAATTAAGCCAAACAAGACAACTACGCGCTTCCACTGATCTACATTAATTATTTGGTACGATGCTGTGCGTTTATCCTAGATTAGAAATAGAACTTTTAGAACATATATTAGGTGCTCCCAAAGCATTTGCTCCCTGCAAGCCTCGGTGGATCCCGATCCGTCGCCCAATGATTGATGAGGTGCATGCGGGAGCGGTGCTTCCCTAGTGCGTATTATGGATCATCTTGACAAGAAGCAATGTCGGTTCCTGTCAAGCATATTCCAAATGGAATACTTCGACTTTCAAAGCATTCATTGCACATAATATGAGATATGTCGGTACATCGGAAAATTTTGAAGTACACTTATTCGGTTGCTCGTCAAGTGCCGTTTTACCACTCATTAACAAAGTTTTATGCAATAAAAACACATTAAGGGTTAAAAAATTAAATCCCTGAGCGGATACGGGATTTATAGAGATGAGAGAAGATGTTTATTTGAACATCGACGCGGGTTTGATACACCAAAACACAAATTCGAATTGCATGATATTCTTGCAAATTAAGGACCTTTGGCTTTGGCAATGATGGCATTCATCTCGATCTCCACCAGATTAGAGGTAATAATAAGCAAACCACCTATCAATCATGGCAAAACATTCTTTGGGCTTGTACTCTGGAGCTGTGTGTCCTCCTCCCTGTGCAAAACGAGTGGACAGTTTAATGATGTTCTCACAAATAATTAGCAACTTTGAAACTGTGAAAACTATGATCCTTAAAATAAATATTAAAAAAAGGAGGTGATTGCGCTTGCCTTGACGGTTGCATATGTAAGATAGGCTTCTCCGTAAGAGTATACTGTAGTGTATCTAATAAAAAGCCCAATGCAAACGTAAACATCATATATTAAGAGTGATTCTTTTCATCAACCTATAAAACAAAATGTAAAGACTAAGAAAAGGGTTATTATTGAAACCGACCCTGCAACTTGTCCATCGACAAACCATGCTTGCCAATCTTCAGATACTGTTAAATTCAACGTCTCAATCCATGCGAGTGTTCCCACATACGGGATGGTCAGGTCATGGTCACCACTACATTTCGAGAAAGTTTAAGTAAATTGGGTAATAGCCAAAAAAAAGAAGAAGAAGAAGAAGGAAATTGGTTAATTTAATTACCTATAAATAAGTGCTCTATATCCCCTTTTCAAGAGCTCTTTGTGATAGTCAATCACTTCTCTAATACTGTATTCGTAAGATAAACTCTCGTTGCACCTTACCCACTTCCTAATTGTTCCCTGGCATATCATTTTTTACCCGAAACAAGATGAAAATAAACAGAAATTAACAATTTAATTAGGAGAAAAATTCTATCACTTTGCAGATTCAATTGCATTTCGTTGTAGTATTGGCAATTACATACCGGTCGGACGTGAAGAGCCTCTTGAACGGCTCTATCGTTAGCCCAAGTATAGGAAAGCATGTAGTTATAGACCTACATTGAAAAAAAAAAGAACACCATTAAATTTTGAAAGGTGAATCTGATATACCTGCAAATTGAATCTAAAAAAAAAAAAAAATGAATAATTAAATTTCGGGATCAGCAGTTATTTCCAATTCAATTGCCGTATGTTTAAACTCGTTTTATGTTCTTTTGATATTGAATATCAAAATTATTAAGAGACGCTTATCATTTAGTTACGATGACGTGATAGAAAATGAACAACAATACAATAATATCACGATGAAGTCAAAGATTAAATTAATGCCATTGTGATATAAATTATTCTATACTTGAGTATTGAATGTCAAAGTCTCAATTATTAGGTGCATTTGTCTAAGTTTTCTTATTTTGTTTTGTTTAGTAAGGTCACGATAAAAGTGTATTATTCACCTGCAAAATGAAATAGAAAAACAAAACATTTCTTATACTTACCCGGCACCAGACCCCAGGAAGCTGCGGTGAGGCAAGAAATGTAGGGTCTCGATTGAGTAAGCTCGGGTCCCACGTACCATGCACCGTCGATTTTGGAGTCGAATATAAGCAATTTGGTTCTAATATGTTTGCTATGTCTAATTTCTCCAGGCACTAAAGTCAATTTAAATAAAAGAAAAGGTTTAATACGCGAAATTCTCAACAGGAAATGATATGATCCATATTTTAAAATAATAATAATAATAATTTAATGCCCACTAACCATAGTCACGATTTTGAGGTCATCGACGCAAGCAGCATTGCTTTCATTCACGTTTATGAAATCGCCATTACAATTTTTGTCCGCCGACTGAGATTCAGAGAAACCAATTTTCGGGAAGAGCCAATAAGAATTCCGAACATTCTTTGACTGTTTCCTTTGCTTTCTACTACGATTTGGCATAGCTTCTAAAAACCAATCATTTGACAAAACATATCGAAAAAATAATAACAATACCATAGATATGTTGGAATTGTTACCTTGTACAACTCTTCAGATATAAGAGCCTTCAAATAAGCAAATCGGACCCTTGAATTCTTGTCACTTTGCAAATTTGTTACAGGGTTTCCAAGCAAATACCCCTAAATCGAGTTCGACCAATAAATGTTGGCATTTTCGATGGAAAACTGGATATAAGAAACATGGTATTTATTATGGTTGATGATATTTACCTTCAGATTCATTATTGGCTCAAGGCCCGCTTCAATTCCTGCAACAAGTTATAATATTCGACTACAGTCATAGATTGTTGTTTTGCAGGAAACAAAAATTTATAAGGTTTGGTAAAGGAAGTTGTTCTTGTGATAATTAATTGGATGACAGTCGATTTTTCATATTTGTTATACTTATATTCATGTGAACTTTATAAATTAACTTATATTTTTATATAGAATTGAACAAACCTAATCATTTTATTTAATTGTGATAATACTAAGCAAGCAAGAGAGTTTTATTCTAGATAAAAATTGGAAGGATGGAAAAAATGAGATAAACTGGTTAATATTAGAGAAACTATTCTCAAGCTGATTTCTTTGGTTCCTCAATTTGATGTAGTAGACCAAATCCTAGTTTTTGTTTCCCTGTCACATCTTAATATGCATGGATTATTGAGAAGAGAATGATTCATGTGCACATCCTATAGATTGACGTAGGGCCGATGATTCTCAACACGAATTCGTTAAAAGAAAGAATCTGAACCCATCTCGACTAAACAGTACTTAATTCTAAACTGAAGTCTTCGAAGCTGCAAGTTGATGTAGTCACTGATAGCTTATCAGCTGTAGAGCTCATATCAAGTGAAAGTCCATCATAGAAGATTGCGAGCAATTTCTGGCCCGGCTAAGAGGAGTTTCAATAAAAAAAATATATATATATATATATATAAAAAAAAACTTATGAACCCCATGAAGCAAACCAGACTGTGGATTAGATAGTTAAAACCCATCGAAGAAACCTACTCCCTGATAATTGGCTGTCTAAGCCCCCTCGCTCACTTTAAGTTTCATTATGATCTAATTCTAGACCTATTTATGCTTCCTCAGCAATTCAATAATGAAAGCTCTTTCCTTCGACCCAAAAAAAAAAAAAAATCTAAATTGACACAATTTGAGAGATTTTTTTTTCTTGTTTTTAATAAAGACATCACATACTCACGTTGAAATATTTCTGTAGTGAGATGAATTGTCAATACAAACACGAATTGTTTAATCGTATGTCAACGGCATTAATAAAAAGAAAAATCCTTGGTGAATGGTATTTAAATGAAGATAAATAAATGAATAAATAAGCATACCTTCAGCAACTTTCAGAGTGACAATCGGATTGATGAAGCCGCCATAAGAATCACCACCGATGTAGAGTGGGTTGCTCAGAAACTCAGGATGCAACGTGAGCCACTGAATCACACCTCAAGCGACAGAAAAATCAGAGTGAAATTAAACTAAATTATAATGTCTTGGGCCTAATATAGTTACAGTGAAATAAATAAATATATATCTTGAAAATAGAAAATTTCTAAACTTTTTTTTTTTACTTTACCTTCCTAAGAAACTCATAAGTATCCGTGGCCGAAATATTGTCATTCACATTGTAGCTTTCCCAATTATTCGCGTAAGAGAATCCAGTTCCGACAGGCTCATCTACGAATATGATGTTTGCAACCTGCAAATTTACCAATTAAATGATCGGGGCGATGCAACCAAAGTCACAGCAGGGGAAAGAATCAAATTATTGTTACCTTTGTCCATGAGTATTCATGCACTTTCAGAGTCGGTCTGCTCGGAGTCAAATTCTTGTAGTTGAACGTGAATGGACCTGAATGCAACCATAAACTAAGTAACCTTTATCCGAACTAAAGGTGAGCAATGGTTTTTGAAAATCGGACCAAACCGACCATAGGAACCAGTCTAGTTCCTCATTCGAGTAAAACAAATCGGGAACTAATGGATCATGGTCATGTGTTTTGAACTTTTTTTTATTATTATTTTTTTTAATTTACAGTTCATCTTCTCTAGATCGTTGGTATTGACAAATGAGGATTTTTATTGTTGCATTCACTTTCATATTACTTAACTAAAAATGAAACAAAATAAAGGAAAGAAAAAAATTGAATCAAATCAAAAGGAATTTCCAAATTCTTGGTATGAAATACAGTAAATAAACTAATTCAGGAAAATATTTTCAATCACTAAAAAAAAAAAAAAAAAAACACCTTCTAAGGCAGGGAAAATGATTTCCTCATTTTGACAAGAGGAAATCATTTTCCCTTCTTGAGGTCACTCTCTCTTTTCTCTCTTCTTTCTTCTCTCTCTATCTCAATTCTTTTCACTTGGATCGCACCATCTTCGTCTTCTCTGCCACGCCCATAGAGCCCCCTCCCTCGCCTTCTTTTCTTTTCATCTTATCTCGCCGGCGTCGGGTGAGCTCGACCTCGCCAAAGGCCAGCAATACTCAAGCTCAAGAAGCCCTCAATCCTCACGAGGAAATCGCATTTCTCCTCCGACTCTCTCGTGATCTGTAGAATCCTAGACGGCGAATCCACAAACTCACCGACACAGTCGCCGCGAGGGTGCGGTCGCGGTAGGGAGGGCAAGGGCGGCTCCATGGCAAGGTCGGCCAAGTGGGTGCCGTGGGTGGAGTCACGCTAGATTCGGAGGGGGCGTTGGAGGATAAGGTTGGTGACGAAGGAGAAAGCAAAAAGTAAAATTAAGAAATTCAATTTTTTGGTAATTATTTCCAAGAAATCAAATCAAAATTTTCATACCAAACAGTGAAAAAATTAACTTTCTAAAAAATATTTTTCAGAAATTAATATTTTTTACGAAATAAATGAAACTCGAGATTCAGTAACACTAAAAGTACACGACATGTCGGTGTACGTTTAGACTTACCAATCTCGTACAGAATTGCAGAGAGAGTGGAGCAACCGGGGCCTCCAGTGATCCAGAGCACCAGAGGATCATCTTTTGGACTCCTCTCCGACTTGACGAAGTAGTAGAACATCTGCACATCTTCCAAATCGCCCACCCCAACGTACCTAATCACCACCAAAAGCAAGCCAACAGTTAAAAACATGAAATCTCAGCAAGAAAAGATAAAGAGAAAAGATCTGAGAGAGAGAGAGAGAGAGAGAGAGAGTTGATGTTTCGCTGACCCAGTTTCAAGATAGAAAGGAAGTTCACCGGGAAATCCTGGGAGAGTCTTGATCACCGTCTGCGAGAGTGCAGAGCGAGACAGAAGACACAGAGCAAGGCCAAGAAACGCCAATGACCACTTCATGTCTGTCAGAATTTAGGAATGTCTTTCCGTCAGTTCTAATGCTTAACGGGCATGCCCTCCGATTTATAACAGACGCAGTTCTCGTTGCCGTGGTAAAACGCTTGGCTCGGTCTTAAATTAAGTGTTTGCTCCCCAACCCCGCGTGGTTGGAATCTTATATGCATACAAAAATGATAATTAGCGAAAATTTACAGAGTCAAAAGGTTTGAACGCACCATGAATTGCGACGAGTTTTGAAATTAATGCCTTTTTCGTAGGGTGGGTAATTCCAAACGTGACTCGAGCACAGAAGAATTCGTTCAGAGAAATCCGAATGTGACATGACTTAACTCGGAATCGACCCATTTCTTTACCCATTTTCAAGGAGTGCTCTTTCGGTCTTACCGAGACTGTTTGTTAATGGCGCGACAGATATGCAGAAATTAGTGGACGGGAATGTGGCAACGCGGCACGCATTGCCGACCCTCCTACGATGGTCCCTTTCCGGAGTCCGAGTCCTGTCTTTTTCCTCAAGATGTTCTAACTTGTTATGCAAGGTGGTACAAGATGTTCTAACGCAAGGTATATATACGTGGAAAGTTACGTATATCAACCAAAAAGTGAAGAATGAGGAACAGGCTAGAAGCATCAAGCGTTTTCTCTTTATTTCTCGATTTGACTAAAGACTCCCTCCCCTCTTGAGTAGTACTTGTACCTCATAATTATTAAAATATTTAAATATTAAATTAAACCATATCTAACCGTTTAAATTTTTAAAATAGTTTAATTATGATTTCATACAATTTCAATTTTTTTAGAGCAATTGATTATATGATCTCATGAGATCTCACATGATATTAGAGATAGAGATTTTAAATTACGAATCTTTTCCACCTCCGTTTATCTCCCCAATCAAATTTTCACATTAACTACCAGGCCAAAAAATTAGGCTAAGCATGAAGGAGAGTGTTGAAATATTTAAATTATAAATCAAACTTTCACCTAATAATTTAAATTTTTAGAACAGTTAGTATTGGTCTCACAAAATTTCACAATAATAATGATTTTGGATAAACTTTTCGAAGGGGTCAATCCTTAATGTGCGGATATTTAAAGACTAGTGCTGTGACATCCCGATTTTTCCGATTCTATTTTCAATAAATTGAGACCGGCATTTCGTTGGCACGCATATGGTTCTTTTCCTTGAGTCGGCCACTCATGTAAAAACTAGTCGATCGGGAGAAGCTGTTAAGAGTTTCTAATGCATCGGACTCGAGAATTTGACCAGGAAGCGGCCTTTCGACCGAGCTAATCTGCAAGGGTCATTACGGCACAATTAAAAATCGATTAGAGACCGGAGATAGGTTGACTCGACAGAAGCATGTGATCGAGTGTGGGTGATTCCACCAGTTCGCACAATTCTTGTCGATCGGCACTGGACCGACTTTTCTATCGATTGGGTACCCTGTGTCCGTATTTGAAACCTTGAGATTACCCCGACAACCAAAAGTCGCCAATGTTTCAAAGATGTACATTGTGGCTTGAGATGATCAACCACAGGTCAAATGCATGAAAATTTCTAAAGGCTACCCGGTAGGTTGGGCCGCGCTAGTATCGTCGTGCCAAAGTGAAATTAGTGGAATTGAGATCGAATTCGGGAATTGGAAGTCTGGGTGTGTCACAAATCATTTCAAAATCATTGAATCATCTTTGGAAGATTTTTCGTGCAAGCCGAGTTTTTCAGCAAAATAATCAGAGAATGGCTAATTTGGCTCGAGAAATTAGTAGGCCCGCATTTGGTCGTGCTTTTGGGACTTAAGTTGGTTCTATGAACAAGTGAAGATGTGAATTGAAGTGTGGTGACATTGGATTAATTTTATGGACTTCAATTTGATTCAATTGGAAGAGAATCAAGTGAAATTGAAGAATTGGTCGTACAAAATTTTGGACCCCGGCGGAAAATGAAAGTGCAACCATTGGAGAAGTTGTGGAGGATTTGAGTGAGTGGAAGATGACATGGGATGATGTCATGGTGGTTGAGGCCAAGGGTTGAGATCTTGACACGTGGACGGTGGAGATTTGCCCGAGAAAAGGTGACCCATCACCATCATCTTCCTCCTTGAATCAAGGAGTTGTCTTGGAACTTGGAAAGGGAGAGAGAGAGGGAGAGAGGCGTGCGAACCAGAAGCTCGGCCGGCCTCCCCCTTCGCTTGTCCGCCCGCTCGGCCGCTCGTCGCCGGCCGCCCCTCCGCCCGCTTGCCGTCGCTCAGCCGCGTGCACCTCCGCTTCTTTCCTCTGTCCTCTTCCTGTTGTTCGGTGCCCTTGTTGTGCGAAGATCAGAGCAAACCGAAGCAGCATGTCCCGCTCGCCGCCGCAGCAAACGACCGAAGCTGAAGTCGTCGCCGTCGCAGCTCGCCGCCGTCCAACCGCTCGCTCGCTCGCTGGCTCTCGTCGCTGCCTTGGTCACGCCTTCGTCCGCTCGTTCGGCGTCCCAACAGCTCGTCCGAGCAGCTCGGGCCTTCGCCGGAGCTCCTTCCGCCGCCGTGCACCCCCGCCTTAGCCCGCCGGAGCTCCGCCTAGTCCTTGCTGCCCTTGCTCGCCCCAACCAACGCCGGATCAGCCCTCCTCCGCCCATGATTAGAAGCTGCAGAAAATGGGTATGGCAGCCCATGTTTGGCCCGTTTCGGCCGCCTTCCTGAGCTCGGATGCTCGGCCCACTTTGAGGAAAGTCGATCATCGCGTCGTCCTCGTCGTTTTGGTCTGCTCGGCTCGCTAATCCGGTGAGTTTAGCTCACTAAACCTCGCTTAGAGGGTTAATTATGCTTTAAGTATGCTTAGTCTAAGTTAAGCAAGTTTAGGTGGTTAGATTAGTTTATTTGGTTGATGATTAGATTATGATGTTTAATTAAGTTAATGTGTGTTTAATTTAAAGTTAAGTATGTTTATTTTAATATAAAGCCTTGATGTGAAATAATAGGGTTTTATTTTTGAATTATTTAAATTGTTTTGAAATTCTGGAATTTATAATATTATATTATATTCCGAAATTATTAAAATATTATTATTTAAAAAAACGGAAAAATTATTCTTGACCCCGATTGCTTAGAATTTCATGCCAATCGCTGCTATGCGTTCGGATTTTGAAATTGATGGTTGGATATTATAAATTGAATGTGGATTGTGGAAAATATGGATATTATTATTTAATTAATTTTCGGAATAAATTTAGTTATTTATTAAATTCCGAAAATTTTGCGGACCTTGTTCTCTCGAATTTCGTGCCGATCGCTGCTATGCATGTAGAATTGAAATTGATGATTGGTTGTGGCGAATTGAGTGTGATTGCGATTTATGAGGATTCTTTAGAAAACCCTAAGTGTGGGAATTGATAGGAGATTGGCCGTGATTAACCACCTATTAAAGGTCGTGCCTAGTGAGGCCATGATTAACCACCGATTGGAGGTCGTGCCTAGTGAGGCCGTGATGAACCACCTATGAGAGGTCGTGCCCAGTGAGGCCGTGATGGACCACCTATGAGAGGTCGTGCCCAGTGAGGCCGTGATGGACCACCTAATTAAAGGTCGTTCCGAGTGGGGCCATGATTGCCACTGGTTGTTAAACCTTCCTATAGGGCCATAATTGAAAGCAATGATTGATTTGCTAGAATGACATGTAATCGGCCGAGTCGATTGATCGCTGAGACGATCCAAGTGGTTGAATTGTTCTGATGATGTGATTGTGCTGCAGTTGTTTGGTTATTATAATTGCACGTGGTTGAATTATATAAACTGTGCTAACCTGCAGATAAAGACTAATGCGAGGTAAGTCTTCTGTGTGAATGTGGCTAGGCCACCTGGGGCGTATTTTCTTTCTAATAGGGGTTTAGGGGGTTGAACTTGCTGAGACATCGCCTCATCCCGGTTGTGGGATTAAAATTTCAGGTCCCTGGTGGACGGAGCGATCAGATAGCTTTGGTTGACCTTGAGGAGTTGTGGAGGTAGTCAGGAGGATTGGAGAACGTGTCCGACTTGTAGGTCGTAGGACAATTCCTTTTTAAGAGCCGGTCTTTTGTAGACTTTTGGCCGTAGACTTCCATTTGTGATTCTGTTGAATTATGAAAGTGTTATGTTGTGGTTTTGCTTCCTGCTTTTCTATCCCGTATTTTATTGTCAAGGGTTTTATAATATGTTCCGCTTGCGCATTAATATATTAATGGGGTCGGCAACACTACCTGGGAATGTCGCATTTGATCGACCGCAGTGGGATGTGCGCACGCTCGGGGTTCGGGGCGTGACAAGTGCAGACAAAGACCATCTTTTAACATTAAAAAAAAAAATGAAGTCACACGTCAAAAATCAAACAAACACCAATAGCGCTAGCATCTGCATGAGCTGAAAGATTTATGTGAATGCAAGGATTGTGATTGACATTATTGTACTATGGAGGAAAGTTAGGACATTAAGGGCGCAGTTCATAACTTACCTAATAGTAACTGATTCTATTTTTCTTGTTCACGAGAGTAGATTTGAAATATAAATCCATTTGATTAATTTTTTTGTTCGAGAATGAAAATCCATATTTTTGTTCCCGGGAATAGATTTAGAACAAAATCAAGAAGTAGAAAAAAGTTGATTATTTATTCCAGAGAACAATTCCATAATCAAATCCAAAACTATTTTTCTTTTTTCTTTTCTTCTTCCCCCCAATTGGTCCCAGCAACCACCCTTGATGGTGGCCGACGATTATCTAGACAAGATCTAATGAGCTCATCGGAGGCTCGCCTAGCCATCACGAGCTTCGCCCGGCCACCGATGAGCCTTGACCTCACTTAGGCGACATAGGGTCAACCTCTCTAGATTTGGCAAGAAAAGCCTCACCCAACCACGGTAAGGCTTGGCCTCACCAGGTTAGGGCAAGGCTGACCTCTTGCCACTTGGGCAAGGTCGAGTCTCGCCGATGGCCAAGCGAGGCTCATCGACCTTGCCTAGATTTGGTGAGGCCAAGGCTCACGGTGGCTAGGCGAGCCTCTAGTGAGCTCGCTGGATCTCGCCCTAGCTTGATGAGGCTCCATTGAGCTCACCGGACATTATGCAGCCAATCATCAGCCATTGTCATCATTGGTGACCATCCATAAAGAAGGAGGAAGAAAAAAAAGAGAAAAGGAAAAAAGGAAAAAGAAAAAAAAAAATATAATAAAAATATAATAAAAGTATTTAAAATTAAAAGAAATAGAAAAATTTGGAGTCCTACAAAACACATTTTTATTTGAGAATATAAATTTTGAGCAATTATCAAACGTCTTCAAAAGCTCGAAATTGCTCATGGGAATAAAATAAAAAAGAATAATTTCTAAACTGAAATTGTTCCTAGTAATAAAATGACTACCAAACATACCTTAAGCCGGCCGATGCAATTATCACTTTGTTAGAATTTGTACTTGCACACAAGATGCATAGACCCATTAGTATTTCACATAGATTGTAGAAGAACTCTTCTAACTAACATTAGGCTGATCATTTTCATAAAAAGGGCTGAACCTCTATGAAAACATACACTTCGGACAAATTTTTGTTGTGGAAAACAAAAAATAAAAAAAAAAAATCGAACGATAAAATAAACAAAATTTAATAAATCTGATGTTGAATTTACATGATTTGAATGGTGTAACTTACGGCCATGGGGAGAGCAGCATGGAATTCTATTGTAAATCAAGGGATATAATGTAGATTACAACCATATATTGAGTCACCCAACCACTCTCAATGTTTATCCCCAATTACACCAAATACTTCACACATTGTTTGGCACTTATAATTCCTCATTTAAATCTTATTGTAACAACCCAGTCGATGAGAGTGGAGAGTGATTGTTGATATCAAAGGGCCTAGACAATAAATGGCTCTTGAGAAGCTGTTAGTATGGAGCGTTCTTGGGATATATGTGAAATTGGAATTAACTAACAAGATATCTTTGACATAATGTAACATTGTGTGTGTGTGTGTGAAATTGGAATTAACTACTAAGATGAGGATCTCCTAGGAAAATGTCCACCTATATGCCGAAGAATAAAATCGTGATGTTCAGTATGAGATGAGCTAAAGCAAACAAAAATTTAATGAGTTGATCTAGGGTTATAACACTTACCACAAAATTTATTGGCTTCAATGCTCTTGAATGGTTTCAAGGTGTAATTCACAAAGAAGCAGCCTTTTGGGTGCTCTTCACGAAGCAACACTTCTTATACATAGACAAGGTTAGATCCAAAATAGGAAATCCATTTTAGAAAACCTAGTCAAAATAGGAAACTACTTAAAGTAGAAACCAACTCAAACTATGAAACACGTTCTTTTTTTATCAAACTCAAGATATATTTTCAACAACACTTATTACAACTTGACATTTGAGTCAAGTCACAATCATTTTGTTTGATTCTGAACTTCACTGCTACTCTTCCATAGCCCCTCATGAGCTCAATCACCACCGAGATCTTGGAAATCCAAGTTACTCATGAACTTTGCCCTAACCTTGGACCTCATAAGAATCCCAACTCCACTTGCATTTATTAAATGCTCCAAAAGGATTTTTCTACACAACCTCCTCAACCATGGATAAAGCAAAATCATCGCATGCATATCTATCAAGAAATCCAACACAAACATTGTTAAACCCAGCAGTTATAGCAATCATTAGTTCTATAGGCTCTGCCTTGCTATAAGCACCGTTTGTGTTTATTAACATGCTAGCACCATCTGGTTTAGGAGTTTGTGGTTTCAACTCCAACTTAAATTGAACATTACCCAGTCCATATAAACATTGCCACAATCACTCTTATCGATTAGTCCTAGGAACTCATCAAATATAACTTCTCTACTAATAAAAGGTAAATTAATTATGGATACCACAACCGTTAGCCATAGTCACATTGTGCATAACTTTGGAATATACACTTTCTTGTCTTTCTATTGAGTTTACCATGGGCAACCGAGAACTATAAAAAAAGAATGATAAAAAATGTTACTCGACCATACTTTGTGTTTTGAGAGTTTCATATTACGTCTCTGCCGGTGCTAATGCTAATCGTGCATGCCCCTAATTTATAGCAAACACAATTATCTCATTGACTTAGTAAAATGCATTGTTTGGACTAAAATTCCGTACTCAGTTTTTGGTTTTGGTGTTACATTGTCAGCTGGGTGAGATTTCTCGTTGTTGCGTCCGGTCTCCAAGGTTACTGGGAATGACCTAATACTTGGAAAAAACGAACAATATACAAAAAGAAAAAAAAGGAAAAAAAAATTAAGCAAACCGATGTTGGTTTACTAGAAGTTATTCAAGTCAGATGCTGGGGACGGCCGGTGATGACCGAACGCCACGTCAGCATTTTCTGATGAAAATCAGGTTGAAGGATTATATTAGAATTTCACGTAAAGTTTTAGAATTATATTACTAAAAATAAAAAAAATTAAGATTAATTGGATAATATTTTCGAATTAATAGAGTGGAAAGTTCTGGAAGTACGGTGTTGTCGTAAGAAAAATGCGACGAGCTTTACAAAATAGTGCCTCTTTCTTGCGGGACGGGCACTTGCAATTGCAAATTGGGTGCATGGCCCGAGTGGGGAAGAATTCGTCAGAAGAATCCGAGCACGACGTGACTTTGAAATCGAAACCCATACGACCTTCTTCATTCAAATTCAATTAGAAGTACTTTTTCCAATCCGAGCACAACGTGACAGTCCCCCTCGTGTCTTTGCTCAAACCAACGATCGGGCATTTTAGGCAAAGTCAACTTATCATTTGAATTTCAAATAAGGACCGGGGCCTTTGAATGATACCAAATACGTGGGAACAAGAAAACCTCATGTGCTTTAACCTGTGTACAGATCTCATTTGAGTACAATAACTTTTGTTTTCCTTCGACTAATTCAGTGTCACAACTTTTAAAAAATGTTCACTACCATGACTTTTAATTGTTCATTTGAGTGCCATCTTGAATATAAATATATTGGATATCGAAAATTTGTCATTTAGAGAATCCAATTCCAACATGGCATTTGTGATAAGAATATAATATATTATGGCACTCAATTGATCGCAAATATCATGACATTTAATTAATGATGAAAATTGATGACATTCAAAGTCCTAGCAAGGGAGTGAATCAAATTCTTGTTAGCAGCAGCAGCAGCCAAAGTCCCAACAAGGGAGTGAATCAAATTCTTGTTAGTAGTAGTAGTAGTAGGAGTAGCAATAGTATTTTTCAAAATGTTCCTTGAACCATCTTGAATATAAATATCTTGGGTAGTAGTAGTAGTAGTAGCAATAGTAGTAGTAGTAGTAGTAATATAGTAGTAGTAGTAAAAGTCCCAACAAGGGAGTGAATCCAAATTATTGTTACCTAGTAGTAATAGCAGTATCGATTGAACAAATATTTGAATTTCATAACTTTTGAAAATATCGATTGAACAAATATAACCTTCCAAAGGTTAAGACATGATTAAGAAAGATTAGCGAAATAGCAGCACGAAACAAAAAAAGATTAAAAAAACAAAAAAAAAATCATAACAGTAGATTATTGCTAATTATTATTCATGAGCACACAAAGTGCTAACAACATCTAATAATTGCACCAAAATGGCACACCTGCACGCAGGTGTTATGAGCTCTAGCCCACATGCTAGAAGAGGCCGATGCTTATAGAGTGGCTAACATCCTTCCAAACTTTCCTATGTGAAGCCAAAAAAAAAAACACTATTTTGTTTGTTTGCAAACAACCAATAGCAATAACCGGTCTTAAAAAATTACTGTTGTTGAACTGTTGCAGGTTGCATTTCCATCAATCATTCAATGACTGAGGAGGTGCATAAGCGAGCAATGCTCCTGATTACGTATTGAGGATCATGTCAATAGTGCCTTTGGGACCCCTATTAAACATAGTCCACATGGAATGGTTTGACTATGGAGGTATTGATCACATATGATATGAGATAGATCAATGCATTAAAAAAATGTAAAGTATGTATGCTTCATCAGTTACTTATTAAGTGCGGTGTTATCACTCATCAACAACATTTGTGAAAGAAAAAACACTTTGAGATGTTGCAATGTTAGATGTCTAAGGAGCTCAATCTAATCCGGAATTCGTAGAGATGAGCAAGGATATCCATTTCAGCATTGTTCCTGAATCAGAGCACCAGAAAATTATTACATCAACAATATGTTTATTATATAAATCGTCGAACTAAAAGGGAGCTACAAGTGCAAGTTAAATGTAAAAATAATCGAACCACCTACTAATCAGTGCAAAACATTCCTTGGGCTTGTATTCTGGAGCCGTGTGTCCCGCTCCCTGCACGAAGGAGTTCATATAACACCACTTTCAACATACGGTTCGCAAATTCTAAGGAGCCAATTTCGTTGAAATTAAGATATGAAAATGTGAAAAAGCTAAGGAAAAAAGGGCTTGTAAAGAAGAAAGTATAGGATATGAATCTCTTTACCTTGACGGTTAAAAATGTAAAAAGGGATGGAAAGGAAGAATATAGCGTAGCATACCTATAAGAGAGAAGAGAGCAAAGTAAGCACAAACGATTGAGATACCCAATAGAAGGTATAATAAAAATAAAAAGGGATCAGTTGTCTAGCTGCTGTATATGCATTTTGCGATATTATCCTGAGGGAACTCGGATGGACAGACTTTTACTTTCACCGAGTATCGAAAATGCAGGAGCCTCATTCAATAAATCGATATAAGTACCGTGATGTCGGGAGAATTCATCTAGAAATTGAACTATACAGTAGTTAAGAGGTTGTTATCGAAACCAAACCCGGCAACTTGTCCGTCGACAAACCATGCATGCCAATCTTCAGAAATCGTTAGATTCAGTGTATCGATCCAAGCTTGAGTTCCCACGTACGGGATGACCATGTCGTGATCACCACTGCACATTAAGAAAGGGTAACATTAAGTGAAGTAAGTAGGTCAACTATGAGCCATAAATCACATTGCAAAGTGATGCTTAATTACCTATAAATAAGCGCTCGAAATCCCCTTTTTATGAGCTCTTTGTGTATGTCAATGACGACTAGGAAATTGGATGTGTAAGATAAAGTCTTATTGCACCTTACCCACTTCTCAACTGTCCCCTGGCTTATCATTAAACACATCACAAAATATAGACCAAAAATAGATATAAGAAAAAGAACAAAAAGATAATAAATAAAAAAGTGATATTATGTAATTAACATTACTGGTAGACATACCTCTCGGATATGAAGAGCATCTTGAACTACTTTAGCACTAGCCCAGATATAGATGTAGAGATAGTTATAATTCTACATTGAAAAAATGAGGTTACTAAATTGAGCCGGGAACTTTGCAATTTGATCATGATCCTTTTTATTTAAGCTGAAAATGACTAATTCGACACAAATTTCCTGTCAAATTATTATTTTTTTGGTCAGGAATTTCCGGTCAGACTGCTTGAGGGTGTATTTAGCCACGCGATAATTAAAAAAAAAAAATGAGTCACCAATTATTTGATTAGAGAGCTTAAGGGAATCATCCTTAAGCCGACTTCATTGGTTGTAAAATTTCAACCCTGGAGAAATTAAAAATATTTACAGATCATTGGCAACTACTCACATAAGAACTTAAATTTTTTATGGTCAGGAAAATGGTAAGTCATCAAATTTCGAGATTTGTCATTTCTAATTTTTAACCTTGACCTTTAAATTGATATATTAATCATCAAATTTCAGTGTAAATAAATACTAATTACAGCGTAATGAAGTTGTATTTGTACATAATTACCATGGTGTGACTACTAATCAAAAACATGAATATTACTCTTTTTTCCCTTTTTTCTCTTGAACGTAAATATTATGTTAACATGTATTTGATATTCTTGACTAGAGAATGGATGAGAAGTAGAGAATCAAAATAATATGAGAAAACTGTAATTGACCAACAAAGATGATGATCTACCAAATATCTAATTAATTAAGTCACATCCGCTTCAACCAAACGAAAAACGACATCTAGTTTTCTTGTCAGAATAAAAAAATATTATTTAAATTCCGATGATTTTTGAGAACTTTATACTCGAATTTACATATCAATACTTATATATCATGGAAGTTCTTGGTATTTCGAGTATGGAGAAGTCAAAGTGCCTACGCGGCTAAAATTAAATTAATTAAAAGGTAAAAAGGAAAATTCAATTAACAAATTGATTCCTTTTTTTCTGAAAACATGTGGTAAAACGGTGGTCCAAAAAAAAAAAAAAAACTGACTCTTACCCGGCACCAAACCCGGGAAGTTCTCTCCGTCGGCAAAAGGAGAGGTGAAGGGTCTCGATTTATTAAGGTTGGGTCCCACCTATCATTGACCGTCGATTTGGGAGACTGAGTCACGCAGTCCGGTTCCAGTATGTTTGCCGAATTTATATTCTCCACGCACTGTAGTTAGCAAAGAGTCAAGGTTCAATTGCATGGAATTTCCAATAATAAAAAAAAAAATTGGTCAAAAAGAGGAGAAAGACAGAAAGAAATAATAAAGAAATAAAGAGGAGGGAAAAAAAACTGATTGCCAACTAACCAGGTTCACAGCTTTAAGATCGTCAACGCAATCAGCATTGCTTTCGTTGACGTTTATGTACTCACCGTTACAGTCAGTTTTAGCTGACTGAAATGCACAAAAAAGATGGACATTAATTTTCGAATCAAATATTGAATAAAAATAAGTGACTCGTGGAGAAATATTCGGTGTGGGCAAAAATCTCAGAACACATATTTTTGCCTTTTGTTTTCTCTCTTTTTATGATATTAGTAGTGATAATTAAGAAAATTTCCTGAATTTGTATTTCATTCTAAAAATAATGATACACATTCTACATCTAATACATTTAGTATGCGTCTCAATCAATCTTTTCATGCACCAGGCAATAACGAAAAACGTCAAAAATTTTTGTGGCATGACATGCCATAGAAAAAGCGGAAGTCTTTACCTCATATAGCTCATTTGGTATAAGACCCTTCAGATGAGCAAATGGGACTCTTGAATTGAGGTCACTATCATAATTTGTTAGGGGGTTTCCGAGTACGTAGCCCTGAATCAAATTGAACTAATAAGTTTCATTCTTTCAAAAAGGAAATGCAAAATAATGAGTGTACTAATGTGATGATAGCAATAGTTACCTCAAGATTCATCTTAGGCTCCAAACCAGCTTCATTTCCTGGTATAAATCATAATGGACCATGATCCCCAAAAGAAACAAACAAAATCGCCTTTTAGGACGCATCTGAATTGACTTATATTTTTCTTATTTTTTGGTTAAGTTGAATTTGGGGAGTACACACTTGGGCTTTTTTATTCGAAACTTTTTGGAATATAAAAATATTGACGCGAAGAATTGCAAACATAAAATGGTTACTCACAAGGAAGCAGAATATAAAAAATGAATAAATAATGATACCTTTATCAACTTTTAAAGCAACCCTTGGAACAGTGACACCTGAGTAAGAGTCCCCAGCAATGTAGAGTGGGTTGCTCAAAAACTGGGGATGGAGCTTAAGCCACTAAATCAAGCAACAAGGCCAAAAGATTAAAAAGAGATTAATAGTATTAATTATGTAGAGACTCTCCTTTATATAAAATTCTCTTTTTGACTTTACCTTCCTTAGAAATTCGTAAGATTCTGCAACCGAAATGTTGTCATTTATATTATAGCTTTCCCAGTTATTAGCATAAGAAAATCCAGTTCCAACAGGTTGATCTAAGAATATAATATTCGCCACCTGTATAGTGAGCAAAGCTAATCGTGAATGAGTTGTTAACATATAAGACTAGAAATATGGTATACTCAACAATTGTCCAATCAAATTAAGAGGTTCATGTACCATAAATCATTTTTTGTTACCTTTGTCCATGAATAATCATTCAATTTGAGTGTTGGTCTGAATCTAGAAGATTTCTCGTAATTGAACGTAAATGGACCTGCATTACATGTAATGAACATCCGCATTATAATACATAAAATTTCAAAATGACATGTCCATTTATCATGCCATAATCAGCTTATTGCATGCGACGGCATGCAAAATTCAAGTGCCACATGAACTTACTTTTTGAACCAAGAAGAAATGCCATTGTCTCTTAATTCCATTTATTTAATATCCCCTTTTTGTCATTGACATAAGAGACATAATATAATAACTATTCACCTAGGAAAGTAGTAATTGATTTCTAAGGCTTGGTTGTCAGCTACAATCTTGTTTAGCATGAAGCCTCGAAATCAACCTCTCACAAGTATGGAGTTCGATTTGCAATCAAAAGGGTATTAGTCGATTAAGACAGTAAGACAGTGACCATGAAAATTGGGAATGTTAGATTTCACTCTCGGCGGTTGACCACCACATCCGACAAGCTCGGCTCGGTTTCTCTTGACCCGTGTTTTGGCAAAGGCAAAGGTTCAGAGGAGGACTCACCGATCTCGTAAATCAGTCCGGAGAGAGCAGAGCAACCGGGGCCGCCGGTGAGCCATAGCACCAGAGGGTCGTCTCTTGGGCTTCTCTCCGACTCGACAAAGTAATAAAATAGTTGAACATCATCCAACTCCCCAACTCCAATGTATCTAAAACAATTTAAAAAAAAAAAAGGGGGGAGAGAATCTGTCATAACATGCAAAGATTCAAACAAGTACGCAGAGACAGAGAGACAGAGAGAGAGAGAGAGCCAGAGAGAAGGACAACAGCACAAAACAGTGAAAGGGAATGTCACAGACCCGGTTTCGAGATAAAAAGGGAGGTCTCCAGGCAATCCGGGAAGCGACTTGACCACCGTTTGGGACAGTCCAGACTGGAAGAGAAGGCAGAGGAGAAGACACAGAGGAGGACCGGAAAGCCCGCAGCTTCATGCTTTTTCGGGAGAATGGAGAGGGGAGGTTTTCCTAAGGTGATGATGGAGCTGTGCTTTCTACACGCTCCTTTTGCGACACTTGGAAAGGCTATATCCTCACCGCGCATGCCCACGATTCTAGTGAAGGCTCCGGGGTCTGCCAAATCGATAGTGATAGTTACCTAACAGGCCATAATACCGCCAAGGCTTAGCGTTCGGATGATGCGGGTAGATGAGGCCTAGGTGAAATCTAGAACTCGCGCAGAAATCCGTGCTTCGCCCCGGGATCAGGCCTGGATCGCTATCGTGTTATTTCTTGTTACGTGATTAGCTAGTTCTAGCAGATTAATCCAAAAAAGAGGTTGCACAGCTTAATGAACTCTTGGGCATGTGTTGAGACAAGATTTGTTCGTTTAGGACCGGCAGTCAGCGTCGTTTGACCGCGACCTGAGATTTTGTGCAACAATTGGAGGATCGACCCGATGTCCAGCTGGCAAAACTTGGCGGGGTCCAGCGACCTTTCTTACCGTTGAAGGGGAAGGTCCGCCGAACAGCGTTGAATGAGGGTTAGGATTGAAGCTCTGACATTAGATTCAGAAAAAAAAGGAGAGATAAGAGTGGCATAAAGAGCACCGATTGGAACTTCCCGAGCTAGAAACGGGACAGCCACGTCCTTCCGAAGATTAAAGACAGGTTAACACGCCTTACAGCACTCTCCTCAACCACAAGTTAACCTAGTTCCCCCGATTGAGAACAGTACCGAACTTCCCGAGCTAGAAACAGGACAGCCACATCCTTCCAAAGATTAGACAAGAAAATCTCCTAACACTAACAAGGTGCTCCCAAGCAACTCGATCCCTACTATCGGTCGGCCTTAAACTTAATGTTGCTGAATCATATGGCGTGCATTTCAATCCGTCGATCAATGATTGAGATTTTGACCTCTCTCTCTCTCCCCGCTGTTCATCATCGTCAGTGAATGTTTAAACCCTACCAATCTCTTACAAGATTGATTCCAATTTGACCTGATTAGTTGGGAAACTAGAACATTGTGTGTTAGGAAATTGATTTAGAGAGAGGACTGAAAGCAATGCAAAAAAAGGGAGAGAGAGAAAATAAGGGAAGAAGAATAAAAAGAAAAGGGATTCCACGTACGCAATGCAAACACCATAACACATCAATCCAACCCCAAATTGCAATGCCCAGTAAGGATTCAAGCCATTTATTCGTTCACTCGGAGTAACTTTCGGGGTTAGGTACAAGTTCAAAGTTTAGGGAATCAAACTACTAAGTCCAATTTTTAAGTTGTCAAGTTATGAGATTTTATGGAAATAGTGGACTATAGTGTCATAGAGTTGTGGGTTTTGATAGGAGTCAATTTGGAGCAACAGTTTTGTAGGAGCATAATTTTAGGGTTCTGTTTTGCATTACGTTTAAGCGTGAATAATCAATTCAAGTGAGTGATTTGTTAGCACATAAAAGTCATTTTGTTAGTATTTAAGAATAATTTAGTCGATTTGTAGTTAAGGCAGAGTTTTACTAGGTTTTGACCTTGACTTTTGTTTAATTTTTAGGATTATGAGAACCTCAACGTGAATAGTATGTTGTTTGTTAGCGCATAGGAGTCATAGTTTAATCAATTTGTAGTTGAGGTAATCTTACTGGTTTCGGTGTTGATTTTCGTCTAATTGTTAAGATTACGTGATCATCGATGCAAATAGTTTGTTGTGGGTTAAGTGATGATATCTATTTTACGAATTTGTGAACTTATGTCTGGAAAGTTATAGAGATTCAATATATTACGAGTTACGAAAAAGCATGTTTGTTGCATAAAAATCTGGATAGGCATTTACTAGGCAGTTGAGAATGATTATGAAACATGTTGTGAAATGTTATATATACATTGTGAACCTAGTTTATGAAATGGATTTTGAAATAGTCTAAGAAATGCCTTGTGAGATGTATTCTATTTGATGAATGGGCTGAGAAAGATAATATGCTTGGTTTGTGAAACCATTTGTAATTTGATTCCGAATTTGCTTGCCAATTGTAAAGGATCTTGTTACTAGTTTGTGTTGGTGCTTAATATCTATGAGCTCATTGAGGGGCTTATGGGCATGTGCATGTTAGTTTAATATATCCTTAGGCCAAGTAATGACAATATAGGTGGTGACATTGCCAAAAAATGAGTTTGGTTACCTTGTCACAAGGTGTTATGCATAATCATGGCTAATATTTGAGCACGAATTCGGTCAACGAAATAGACCATTTACATGCAATTTGAGATTAGTTGATGAAATTGATCATTGACGTGTGATTTGATGAGATTAATCAATGGTTTAAATCATCAACATGTGAATTGATAAGATTGATTACATGATTAGATCATCGTTGTTTGTTATGATATTATTGATTGAACAAATGTTTTCTAATATGTAGATGTTAAAGCAATATAATTATTCTTTTATTGTATGTGTATTATACTAGGATCAAGATAAGTGAGCTTTGAACATTGTTTTGTAAAGTGCATAGTTGATATTCAATTTGTTTAGAGGAAATATACACTACTTACTAAATTATGATTGTTCACTCATCTCCTTCCTTATTTTTTCGGGTTCCTCAATTAGCGACCACTAAGCACTTTGAGAGCACTTTTGGGAGCTTGACTTTTAGGTATAGTTTGAGATCCTATTTTTGGTGAAAGGACAGTTATGTCATTACCTCTGTGGATTCAGGACGTGACATAGGACATTTTAACATCTTCTAGGAAGTTTTTAGAGAGAGAGAGACAGAGACAGAGACAGAGACAGAGATAGAGACAAAGAGAGAAAGAGAGTTAATATATCGCCGACCTGTTTCTGTTCACTAGGGAATCCCAAGAGAGCCTAGATCGCTGTCTGTGAGAGAGTCCAGAGTGAAAAAATAATAAATAAATAAAAAAATAAAGATAGCCAGACCACGAAACACCAACAGATTTCATGTTTTTTGAGAATTTGGGAAGATCTCCTTGCTGCTTCTATTCCAATGCTCATTGTGCATGCCTGCAATTAACAACCCAACACAGTTTGCTCATCGACGCAGTAAAACGCTTGGTCGGACTCATTGCCGGGGTCACAATTCGGTCCTCCTCGAGCGAAGGATTTGGTTCTTTTGGGACCTATGTGAGATATGAGAGGGCAGTGAGCAGGTGCAGGATTTACTAAGAGGGGTCAAAACCACGATCGCTCTAAAAGAGGTCAATACCAAAAAGGGGTACTTGTTTCCCAGATTTGATAAAAGGCTCCTCTTGAGTGGTTCCTCACGGTTAGGTTTTTCGATGAGCTTTTTGATGGATTCAATCCATAAAATAAGCCACATTTGAACTTCTCGATAAAGAAAATTCAACATTTAAGATTTTGGATGGTGCTACGCATGCACGTGTGCGCCACGTGCGCTCCCGCAGGTCACGTGCTTGTGTACATTCAAAGCCTTTGTCATTATCACTTGTTTGAATTTGTACTTGCATAGGAGACGCATAGATACAGCGATACTCCATATAAATCGCAAGGCAACTCATCTAACAGCGTGCTGATTGTTTCATTAGGGCCAAACATCACTAAAACCGTGCTCTTTGGACAGATTTATCGCAGTATGTTGATTCTATCGAACACGTATCAAAACCAGCTCACTGTCAATGGGCGCTCGATGTCAACTAGTCTTGTAAGAAGACTTGAGCAGATAACACTTGAGCAGAGCTGACCAAGTCTCGCAAAATGTAATTTGTATAGCGGGTGCATAAAGTGGAGTAACAACTAGCACATGGCAAAATAAGTCAATCATAAACTATGAACTATAACTTCTTGACTTTCACATTGAAACACATTTAATATGGTCATTGATCAGTCACATCAAATCAATTTGATAACCAGCAACATCATATTTTTCCCTAAACATAAAAAAATTCACGCCTTTGGCTACTATAACCCTAACAGTTCATAAACCCAGAAGCAAAAAGATATAGCTACCTCCTTCGCAAGTGCGAAAGAGGATAAAGAAATGATAAAGCGTTAAAGGTTGAATTTGAAAAACCATCAGTTGAAACAAGTTATTTTGCAAAAGCATTATATCTCAGAGAACCATACAATCTTTCTCAGTAAACAAAAAACCTTGGGTTTATTTACAATGCAGACTGGAAAATCATCTCCACGAGTTTCTAAAAATATGGCAAACAGGTAAATCATCAGCTCAAGCCATACCAACACCTGAAAAAGGATAATGCTTGTTAGGGAAAAAAAAAAAAAATCGAAGATCAAGACGCCGTCAATGATATACAAGTAGATAGTGCTAGTCATCTACATATCAGATGGTGATGTGGGTATATTCTGAGGTCACAGTATAAGGACATGACATTTTGAGTACAAGGTGTGGAAAGCGCCAAAGATAATAAAGAGTAGCTCAGTGCAAAATCATAGTCGGGAAAGGCAAAGCATTCAAGAAAGAAACAAGAGGAAATAACTTAGCATCAAAGGGACAGTACTAAAGAAGTTCATAATTTGTGACTAATAACGAACATTGTAGCTCCAATTCTTTTGATGTTTCAGGCACAACTTATTGAGCCAATGAATATGTCAATGTTGGACAGTTATATCTCTTATATTTATCCTAATAACACACAAACAAAAGAAAATGCAGTACTTGAAAGCACTTTGGTCCATTGCCATAGCCAGTTAGTTAATTCCTTTGCTTCATGAAACATGTGGCATTATTTGATTAGGACTAACTCTTCATTGAGACATGCTCATGTGGCATCATTTGATTAACAGTGTTGTATTTAGCACTCTTAGGACCTACAACTTAAGATCAAGCAAACCCTAGCCAAGTCATGTGGTAATACATTCTAAAGTTTCCCAAGTATTTAAAGCATCTGCATTAACTGAAAAAGGAAGATTAAAAGATTAGAAACATAAGCCAAGCACAGAACCCAAGAACAGAATTATAAAGTGAAGGATGTAAGGTCCTCATTAAGTCCTTCTGTATTGCCTGCTTAGCTGAAGGAACCTGGGGCTCACCCCATTCGGTAGCCTTCTTTTCAAGCGTTTCAAAATCCACCTCACTAGCCTGACCAAGAAAGTTCAGAATCATATAAAAAAAAAAAAAAAAAAAGTAGACATGGTGAAGAAGCGGTGCATGTTTAAAGGGAATAGTAAGAAGCGATGCTTGCTCTGAGGAAGTACCTCAATTTGAGCCCCGTATTTGGCATCAAAGCTCTCATATCGCTTCCTGACGAGTTCGTCCAGTGAGTTTGAAAAGTGAACACAATTAGTAATGTTGATTGAGAAGGAGTATCTAAACTGTCAGGACTAGGAACATCAATGAGTTGAACGGAAGTAATTAGTTCACATCAATCAGCTTGGCGACATTTCGGAACCCACGAGCCAAGGTGTCCATTCTGCTAATATCAGCGATGAACAAGTCTTAACCGTCCGTGCTTTCTCTTCGTCTACAGCAAAGGACATATGAAAAGAAGCATTGAAAACAATACTAGGCCAAATCCATATTATGCCTCATAGCCTCTATAATGAGTATTAATCTAAAAAAGAAAAAAGATGCATCGAGAAGAGAAGAAAAGGATGCTTACAGTTTGGCATCAAAATTGATGCCCCCTGGTGCCAATCCTCCCTATGAAAGGTGAGAATGAAGAACATAATTATAAAGTTGCATTTACATAGGCTTGTCCCAAAAAGACTTTTTAACTATCCAAAAGCAAAATTAATTTTCGATATACATTTCTGACTACACTAAGCATGACCAAAGTCGCCTCTCCAATATCAGTTAGGAACTGATCAGTGTCCCATCCTGTCAACAATTGCATTACATAATTACTAATTCTATTAAGATGTTTTAACTGCGCATATTCCGGATTTGGATATAGAAAAGTGCCAATCTGTGTATCGCCAGTGTTGGCATCTAAGTTTCCAAATAGGCCATTAAGTCTACTGGTTTCTAGCTTGTGATGACAACTACAAAAATGAACAAAGAAGTAAAGTTTCACCAAAGCAATGAGATCTTCAGGTACACAAGTCAAATTCAAGAACTTAGTCACAGCAAATCAGCATTCAATTTTAGCATCACATAGCATGAAATACCTGTGCCCGGATAAAGTTGCATGGTTACACTCAACATTAATTTTAAATTCTCCCGCAAGGGGATGGACAGAGCAACATCAAGACATGGTTTTAAAATAGGCAGAAGAACTCAAAGTTAAAAAAGTTCCTTAGACTTGCAGGTACACTAACACCAGATGCCTCACATGAGTAAAGGAAAAGAACAACACAGCAAATCATTAATTCAATATTCCTACACAGACCAGCAAATCATTTGATACTCAGCTAAAAGGCCATACTTCTGCAGAAAACTGGAAGCTGTAGTAACATCCCAGTCATACCTGTAACAAGATTCCCATAAGTAAAGGTGATTCATGGAAGCTGTTTCGCCAATTCACGCAAATGCAGAATCATACTGATGTTTCGTTGGCTCTTGAGGCTTAGGTTCAAGCAATAAAGTCCATGGTTAAGCACATGGAAAAGGAAAATCAGGCAAAGCTGATATGGCAGGCAAAATAAACACTAAGTGAAAGAATTTCAGTGGCAGAGCTAACGGATGCTAAATATAAAACAGTCTGAACACAAATCCAGATAATCTACAATCTAATAGAACACTACTTCTATTAAAAGTGTTCCATTTAAATGTCAAGAAAGACATTAGCGTTGAATCCAATCTTCTCCTTATAGGCAACAGCTGCTTCGAGGAACCTTGCCTGTCAATTATGATAAAAGGTATTTTAAGTATAGGATGTTAAGTTGAGTGGAATGAAAATGTAAAATACTAGATGATTTAGGCGATGTGACCAGTATCAAGCAAGCTTAAAGGAAAAATTTTAAAGAGTAACGTAAGCGCATGCTATCAAACACACCTTGTGATCCAGCTCTCGTCCCATGTCTGTGTTCAATAAAATTTGATATCCTTCATGACCACCCCAGAAGACATAGTTTTCTCCTCCTAAATAGTGAGTGACCTGTCCACGTAAAGCCATAAGATATAGTATTACCAGAACTCGTGACAGATAAAAGATACAACAGCCTCCAAAAAATGTTTACCTCCATGGCTTTCTTGACTTGAGCAGCAGCATATGCATATTGCCCAATTTTGGGGCTGTTGAAAACAAATGCATTATATGGTTATATACACACTAAGTTAACAAATACCGTCCTTCTATAGATAACTATGAATTGTCATGTATATTACCTGGTGGCACCTCCATGCGTGTATCGGGGATGCACGAACAATTGAGCAGTACCCTTGGGATGGATTTCAGTTCCGTCTATGCGGAAGAGAACTCAAATATGAAGCCAGAGTATTTGTGGACCTACAGGGAGCTTAATTCACTTGTGTCGTGGGAGACATATAAACTATTTTTAATTTGATGCATTCCTGTTCAAGCCACCAAAAAAAGGGAGTCAACCTGCGTTCACTTGTGTCATTCTATAGCATATTGACCAATAATGGCTGATGCTTAACAAGATAAAATGGGCATCCAATAAAATTGTAACAAACAATTGCAAGATCTCATCTTACTTGAGATCATAACAAATAGTCTAGAGCGGCAATAGAAAGAACTTCCTTAAAATGATTAAAATGAATAATTGAATAACGGAAATATACAAGTTGAGAGACTTCCCTCCAAAATTTTATTGCATTCAACAAATTAAGCTCGGAATAACAAGAACATGGAAACATGAACTAGAAACCATGCTTTCAAGTCCCAACATCAAGTTTGATCATAATTTAGAAAGTAGGAGCAAAAGATCCTCACAGCTTAGGAATATGCTTTATGAATGATGGTGCTCTCAGCAATAACATGGAATCATCATCCATCCAAACACTCCATCAATCAATGCTGAGCCAATGCTTCTAATATAGAAAATTCAGAGTCAGGTTAAGGATTTTCATGCGTTCAAGCAATAGCCTAGAAGACTTCATTAATTGAGTAAAGAAGGCATCATAAAGAATCACATTCCAAGAGTGCTACAGCTGTAACAGAAACAATCATTATTTTGTTTGTCCACCTGCAGCTCCTTCGCAAGGGCCACTACTTCATCCAAGTTTGCATTAGATTCCTGCGACAGTAACGACAAAGAGCAAAACCTAAACTCGACTGTTGGATTAAGAATTTTCATGAGCAGCTGCGTCAGCACAAGTTAAGAATGGGTGTTTCAAAGTTTTTTCTAAGATCATTGTCCTGAGCAACCAAAAGCTACATATGAACTTGTAATACCAAAACTGACTGCGACTATTTACTCTCCTCCAATGTCTTGCCATCAGGAGCAATATTCCTGTCATGGAAGCACCATCGATCAACTCCAAGTTTCTTCAGGAACTCAATGTGGGCCCTCACTGTTTTGTTCATCGAATGCAGAATGAAATAAAAAGTTATTAGCACTGATTCCTATATATATTCCAAACTGAGGTATTTTCCAAACTGAAACACAGTTATTGTTCACTTCCTAGGTAAACATTTCTTACTTCTTTTTGCCATACTAAAGAATTTGTGCCATCCTCCCAGGGCCAAAACTTCGTGGCAGAAAAATGGTTCACCTTCTGTTCCCCTGAATGTGTGCCAAAAGGCAACGCTAAATCTTAGCCAATGCTGCATGCATCAGCCTGCTATCGATATTTATAACCGACACAACTGATCAGCAAAGTAAAAAGGAAAAATCACCAAGGGAAAGAAAAAGAACTCACTTCCCAATCATCAGCATCACCACATTCACCACCAAGGTCATTGGCAGGGCATGTCGGCGGAGCGGAAACCTGTTTGCATAGTTCATCCCAAATCGCAAACACATAATCAGACAGCACTTCAGTTTCACATTCAAATTTGAAAATCAAAAAACACAAGACTATGGAAAAAAGGGAGGGAACTTTGCTTTACCACTCCAGCTATAACCAGACTAACACAGAGAAGAACAAACAAAATCTTCCCCAACTCCATTCTTTTCATGCGCGCAATCTATCTCTGCAACACAAACAGCCGTACCAATCACATTTTCAATCAATCCAAACCAAAACAAACAAAACAAAAAAGAACAAAAAAAGAACAAAAAAAGAAAAAAAAATTCACCCATCGACCCCCAAAATCAGCGTGTAAATCCCTCCCCCCCCCCCGGGGCCCCCAAAAATCCTTCTCTCTCCCCCAAACAAAAAAAAAAAAAAATCATCAGACATGTAAGCAAACACTTTTACATCATCATCGACACAAACAAGCAGCAGCAACTCCACTGATCACTCGGGAGGCACAGCATCTAACGTTTCTCGCATGCGAAGGAAATCAAAACCCAGAAAAGAAAAAAGAAAGCGGCGGAAAATCAACCGCAGAACTTCTACAAGAAACTAAAGCTTCACCCGAAACAGCCGTGGGCTTGCGAAAGCTACAGAGTCAATCAAAGCCCCTCGACAGACTAAGGGGCTGTTTGTTCGTGTTCTTTTTTTTTTTTTCCTGGAACATAATTTCAGTTCTCTTATTTTGAGGAACACAAAAAGAATAGAATCGCTTTTATTTATATTTTTGTTCCTGAAAATAGAAACAATAAACAAGAAAAACTCATTTCTTGTTTCCGAGAAACAATTTTTCTCTCTCCTATTTTTTCCTTTTCTTTTTTTTTTCTTTAGCCAGTCGCCGGCCTTAGTCATAACCAACAACCGGCCATCGAGGGCCGGCGACCTTGACGGGCTAGCGAGCCTCGCTATGGCTAGGCGAGGTTGTCTTCCCTTGTCGGCGATCACCGACCATGGCCGAGGTTGGCGACCGCCAAAACGAAAAAAAATAAAAAAATAAAAAATAAAAAATATATTTAAAAAATAAAAAATTAAAAGAAATAAAAAAAATTATACAAATTTACCAAATGTGTTTCTGTTCTTTTTCTATTTCAAAAATAGAAATTATACAATTTTACTAAATGCGTTATTTTGTTCAAAAATTATTCCCCATTATTTTTTAACAGAAACGTTACCAAACGCCTACTTATATGGCAAAGGAAAAGAATGACATATTTATAAGAAAATACCATAAACCCAAGAAAAATCCTACCATAAACACATTCTTCTATTTAAAAATTGTTCTCCATTATTTTTTAACAGAAACGTTACTAAACGCCTACTTATATGGCAAAGAAAAAGAATGACATATTTACAAGAAAATACCATAAACCCAGGAAAAATCCTACCCAAAATCACATTTATCTGTTAGAAATTCGATGCATTATATGATTTTTGTATTATGTCTTTCAAGCTTCATTTGGTCAATGGAATAAGAAATTGCACAGAATTGGATGCGGTATGATATAAAGGCTCAACATTCACAATTTTTTATAGTAACATCAAATATATAGCTAGAAACAAAAGCTCGATCATGAGGCCAGCGGTTGTAGACATAGCCAAGCTAGTCGCCTTACTATGATCACCGTTTGAAGCCGCTGGGGCGTGTCGCGGCTTATGTGAGTGAGAGCAAGAGCGAGAATAAAAGAGGGATGAATCACTCTTTTTATGTTATTCGAGTCAGATAATCTAATCCAACAAAAGATCACTTTCCGGAGTCCAGGTCCTATCTTTTTACTTGAGTGAGCGATTGGTTAATGTAGGACATGATGAGTTATGAGAGAGTACGATAGCTGGTACAAGATGTTCTAATGCAAGGATGAAAAACAAGATGAAAACAGGCTAGGAGCACTAAAGACTAGTGCAATAGTAGAAATAGAAAAAGATTCGAAAAATAAGTGTTTCATCTTTGTTTCTTGATTTGACTAAAGATTCCCTCCCCTCTTTGAGGAGTACTAGTACCTCATAGTGAGGGTTTTGGATAAACTTTTTGATGGGGTCAATCCCAATGTGCGAATATTTAAAGATAGTGGAGACAAAGACCATCTTTTAACATACAGAAAAAAAAAAATTAAAGTCAAACAACAGAAATCAAACAAATTCCAATAGCGCTAGCACCTACATGAGCTGAAGACTTGTGTGAATGCAGCCATCGTCATTGACATTATTATACTCCAGAGGAAATCAGAACATTAAGGGCGCAACGTTTCTCTTCTTTTGTTTTTTATTCTTTTACTCATAAATTGTTTTAGGGAGTAGAAATAGAAAAAGACTAATTCTGAAAAAAAAAAAATTGTTTTTCGAAACATAAATGTTACCAAACAATCCATAAATTGGTCGATGCAATTATCACTTTATTAGAATTTGTACTTGCGCACGATGCATAGATCCATTGTTATTTTCACATAGACCATAGAAGAACTCTTATAACTAACATTATGCTGATCATTTTCATAAAAACGGACTGAATCTCTATAAAAATATACCCTTTGGACAAATTTTTGTTGTGGAAAATAAAAAATAAAATAAAATCGAATGGCAAAATAAACAAAATAAAATAATAAATCAGACATTGATTTAGATAGTTTGGACAATGTAACCAACATCCATAGGGAGAGCAACACAAAATTCCATTGAAGATTAAACGATATAATGTAGATTCCAATCATATTTGAGTCACCCAACCGCTCTTAGTGTTTACCATCCCCAATTACACCAAATAATCCTCACGCACTAACAATTCCTTACTAAAATCTTATTGTGACAACCCAATCCGATGAAGCGAAGAGTGATTATTGATGTCAAAGGGCCCAAAAAATAAATGGCTCTTGATAAGCTTTTAGTATGGAAAATGACACAAAAGTGAATCGGATTGAGCCCTGAATAGGGGGAGAGTGTTCTTGGGATATATGTAAAATTGGAATTAACTCATAAGATAGCTATGACATAACATAACATTAAGCATGCTTAAGGGATAGCACTATTAAGATGAGTGATCTCCTAAGAAAATGTTCACCTACATGCCGAAGAACAAAATCTTGAGGTTTCGTATGAGATGGGCCAAAGCGGACAAAAATTTAATGAGTTGATCTAGGGGTATAATAGTTACCATAGAATTTATTGGCTTTAATACTCTCGCATTGTATCTGAGTGTAATTCACAAAGAAGCAGCCTTTTGGATGCTCTTCACAAAGCAACATTTCTTATACATAGACAAGGTTAGATCCAAAATAGGAAATCCCTTTCAGAAAACCTAGAAAAAATAGGAAACTACTCAAATTATGAAACATGTTCCTTTTTAGGCTCAAACTCAAAATATATTTTCAACAATATTTACCTTGGCTTGATATTTGAGTCAAGTCACAACCGTTTTGTTTGATTTCGAACTTCACTCCCATTGTCATACTGATCCTCCCATCAAGCCCCTTATGGGCTCGACCGAACCGAACCAAAATCCTTGAAATCCGAAATTTTTTTTTTACGGTTTTTACATGAACTTCACCAAACCGAAAACCGAAAACTTTTTTATCGGTTCTCTTTGGACCTCATTAGAATCCCAACTCCTCTTGGTTTTATCGGTTCCCATCCGAGTACTACGAGAAGGGACGGCGCTCGCCGGTCGCCACCGTCCCTCCGATTCTCCCACCATGTAAGTCCTCCTCCTCTCTCTCTCTCTCTCTCTCTCTCTCTCTCTCTCTCTATGCTTCGCCAGTCGCCACCGTCCCCTCCGATTCGCCGAATTTTGAGCGTCGATTGCTGTTTCCATCGGATGAGGAGTCGTTCGATTGTCGATTCAATAGTTTGTAGGGTGTGTAGTTGTGACTAGATGCGAGGTCTTTCGATCGCGAATCGTGGGTGTGGCCGATCGAGCTCGAGGGTAAGTGAGAATCGGTGTTGGGGGCTTGCGTAGTGAATTGATGTGTGGTGGAAGACTCGCACGAGAAGTAGCAAAGGGGTTGTTTTCTCGATGGAAGTTTGGGTACTCGCCGATTCGGTTGTTGTATGTGGGATTTCGATGGAAGTTCCGGGCCGATGCAAAGGGGCTGTTTTCTGGTTTTCTTGGTGGGAATTTTTAGGTCCTCTTTCATGTTCAGTTTAGTTCATCCTTGTTTAACATTGTAGCGGTGATGAGCTACAATGTTAACATTGTAGGGGAGATTTGCTGGTATGAGCATTAACTTTATGGTGTCTCGTTGATGGTTGTTCGGTGTAAAATTATTTGCGTATGATCTTTATTTCTTTGGCCTTTCGGGGACTTGGTTTTGATGCACGATGTTCTTCCATTGAGGAAAAGAATGCTTTAGCCTTGGCAATAGTTCCCTCGGAACCTGGTAAGCATTTTGTGTATGACTCATGTCTACTTTTTTGTTGTTATGCTTGCTTGAGAGAAGTTTGGTGGGTTGACAGTCTTGCTTCTTCAGCATTTGGTTTCGGTGCTACTCAATCTAAAGACTTCAATCCCCTTTGGATGGGAGCTTGCTCTGGTCTCTACCCCAAGTACTAACATCTCTCGCGGCTAATGAGAGGCAACGGTAATCTCTGTCTTTATCTTCTATGATTCCCGTTGCAAATGAATTCCCGTGAGCATTAACATCACGAAGCTTGTTTGTTTGCCTGCTGTTGCTTGACTTTTATTACATGGTTAGGAATTCAAAGGGCAATTTCAATGTCTTTTCTTCTGGCCTCGGTAGTCCAAAAAACTCTGAATTAGTAATAGCAGTTCTTTTTGTCATTCATAACGCTGTTATGTTGTTATATTAGTTGTGTTTTGGGTGCTCTGGTCTTTTAGTTAATGACTATGCCTCCATAGATTCAATGGGAACTAATAGTTTAGTTTGAGGCTTTAAGTCTTCCAAAAAAATGTCTTTTATCACATGCATACTCACATCTGCTTACACTTGGACAATACATAATTATGTAAATGGTAAGTAGCCATGAGCTTTGATACTAGGTTACATTTTTCTTTTCAGCTTTCTGTTTTTGAACATTCTGAAAATGGCTTGCAATGCTCAAACTCTGCTGAATACACTTTTCAGAAAATGAAGCGGTCTTTGTCCGCGCTTGAATCTCAAGGTATAAGGGAAATCTAAGCTCGGCTTCAAGTAATTATTCAGACTAGCCTAATAATTGCAATCCCTAATTTGTGCTTTTTGCATTGTTGCGGGGTTACATTCTTGGATGCCCACGAGTTGATGCGGACATTAACGAGAACTAGAAAATTATATTTTCTCATCGGATTGGCCTTATAAATGATGAGCTCTATGAGGTATTTTGCTTTGTGAAATAGCCAACTTGATGTATTGAATTCTTGGGAAAATCGTATTTCAAGCAATAAATAGAATTACAGTTGGCCAACTCCTCTTCTTATTTGAATGTCTTGATTTGAACCCACAAGCATCTTGCTAGGGTCACATGTTTTCTTGATGGATCATCTTTTACGTCAACATTATATGAGACCATCATGAAGTTATAGCTTTAGTTGGTTTTGTCACGATGTGGTAAAATCATTTTCCGGGATTGCTGAATTTGATGTCGATCATGTAATGTACTCGTGCAGACGTTGAGGGAGAGTTGCAATGCTAGTTACACCGACATCGATGAAAGCACATCCTCCCCTGAATGCTATGAGGCATATGAATTTTATTCTCGGGTAAGCGATTTAAACCTTGTTCTTATGCATGCTACATGAAGTACATGACATTATATCATTGTGGAGATTCTTGTTATTGAATTTGCATTTTACGTGCAGCTTATCGAAGACATAAACGAAAACAACATTTTGGAGCCTGAATGCGCCTGGGCATCCCCTAAATCCGGTGGAGAGCTCAGTTATAGATCTCTCGAAGAGAACCCCAATAACTTCATTCTCTCGCCTCCCAAGATCCCTGAATTTTATTTCAATTGTTTTGGTCGGGGTATACAAAAGAAAGGAGCAAAGCATTGCGGTTATTGGGCTTAGCATGCACACAACTCCGTGGAGATGCGTGAGAAACTTGCCATTCCGAGGCGAGAATGGCCTTGAGCCATTGGAGAACTCGTAGTTTGAATCATATAGAAGAAGCGGTTGTAATATAATGAAGATATATGTTGTCGCTTTGTCTCAAAGATCGTGGGGTTAAAGAAGTGATTGAATGGATGTCTAATGTGATTTACTTTTACTCGTTGCCATGACTATAATTTGGATTCTTGCAATAATTAATTGCCCTATGATACTTGTTTTATGGATGAAAAGCACTAGTTTCCTTTGAGTTCTTGTTAAATTACTTAGTAGGACGCATGTAACAGTTCAGGGTATAACGATTTGGAGTTTTAATTTATGTTTGTTATAGGTGTATTAATTTGAAATTTTCTTGGTATTAATATAATTTAACGGAAATTAACGACGGCAAACTTGTCGTGAGTAAAAATTAATTTTGGATAAGTTTATCACAAATATATTAATTTGAGATATTTTACGATACAAAAATTAGTTTGAAGTAAATTTATTGCAAACATATCAATTTAATCCGTAAGATTTTGTAACTATGCTTATCTTTTTGGCTCCCGATTATATATATATTTTCAATCGAATTGGCCACATTCTACTAAAAATGAAGTGATCGCTTAAAAATAGTTAATCGATAAAAAATTAAATATTATTTCTAAAAAGTTTTGTGGACGATAAAAATACTTTTCATCCACTCATTTTTATAAGCACTCAAAGTTATCATTTTTTTAGGAAGATATTTTCTCAATCATTCGGTATATAAAGGCACTCAAAATGTTCTCTCAGCATCTTGGGTGATTTTCTACTTACTTTTATCGTACAAAAATATATGAAAGAGAATAAATAATTAAATAAATGAACTGACCTTTATAGACAAGGAAAAAGAAAATTAAAGAAAAGGCCAAATGGTGGCCCAAAGTAGCGCCACTTGCAGCGGTGGTGGCCGCTCCTACTCCAGGCAACCACGTTCGTTAACTTTGGAACATGTCTCATTTACATTTTTTTTATTTGCAATCTTACTTACATTGAGCTTATTTCCATTTCTTCTTTTTGATATAAATAAAGTAGTTATCACACACACTAAAAATAAAATAAAAGATAAGTGATGGCTACATTGGCTAGCGGTGTTTCATCTCAGCAAGTGATAACAAAATAATAATAATAATAAATAAATTTAAAAAAAAAAAGGAAAACCGAAAACCGAAACCCAAAATTTGAAAACCGAAAAAAACCGAACCCGAACCGAACCGAACCGAACCGACCAGTTCGGTTCGGTTTATTCGGGACTTATTCGGTTCGGTTCGAAATTTTCTCAAACGGTTCGGTTCGGTTCGGTTTTTTTGAAAAACCGAATCGAACCGAACCGTTTACACCCCTAACGTACACATCCCTTACTTTTGGTCAATTTTAAAAGCAACATCCAGGACTATGTATCGCCAACCCTTTTTTCGTTTTAATATGCACATATGGAAGCAATTATAATCCCCAGACAATAAAACAATTGGATAGAAAAGTAGGGCCATATTTTTCATAATGAAATTCACAACCAAACTTTTATATAACCACACCTCAAAGTAATTTACCATACTATTCACAAAGGTCTAATCTCACACTCAACCCTCTACAAATAGGGTTCAGGGTTCACAAAGATGATGGGATCATAGTCCTCATCCTGGTCGTACTCGGATCATCATTGGGGTTCTCCTCTAGTTACTCCTCTTCGATCTCTTTCTCCTTAGGCTCCTCATCAGGGTCCTAAAATGTTGTCCCACAACCAAGATGAGACTACGTCTCAACAAGTTCTATCCCACTAAGACTCAATTAGGAAACCAATATGCTAATCGGGCTGCCTATACACACACGGGTTAGAAGACTTACCTTGGCCTCAGATTCCACTTGCATATTAGCACAATTCAATAGGCACCTTACCAATCACATCACAGATCGATATCTCGATCAATCGATCTAGTCGATTACATGTCAATCGGACCATTCAAGGTCACTTTCACTCAATCAGTCAATTCATCAATCGACCCCGTCGATTACATGTTAGTCGGACCATTTCTAGGTCAAATCATTTCTCAATATAAAACCTCCCATTTGCACTCTCAGTCACAGAGCTACAATAATGCTCTCGGGCGTCGTTTTTGCCAAGGTGACGTATGTACTGGACAGCACTCGTGTGTTCTTTAAGGCGCCGTTTTCACCAGTGATATTCTTAATCACCGAACCACGTATGTCCATAATGAGGCATGCAGTAGACAGTAGTCGTGCGTTCTTTAAGGCGCCGTTTTCGCCAGTGATTTCCTTATCACCGAACCACATATGTCTATACTGATGCAAGTAATAGACATCACTCGTGCGTTCTTTAAGGCGCCGTTTTTATTAGTGATTTCCTTATCACCGAACCATGTATATCTATACCTCGTACCTAATCAATCTCAGCCAAGATTATTCTCAGTTCAGCCTCACGATTTTCTCTACTTTACAACTCATCAAAGCATTGTCAATGCTAACTAACTATACTTGGTCATCCACCAATCAATCATTCAATTTCACTCAATTTCAATCAATTAAGGAATAATTCCTCAAATTACACAATTAATTCGATTCAGCACAACGTAGAGCTCAAATAATTAAACAGACCGCACCACGACGATCAGCACAAAATTTCGGTCGTCGGCTATCCTTGCCTAATTTCCAAAAAAAAAATAAATAAATAATTTCGAAAATTAATAAATAAATACTAAAAATCCAATTTAGGCCTGTAATGCCTAATTGAAGCCTGAGAAGAGTCGGGAAAAATCCCGAGATGCATTCAATAAATAGTATAGGTAGTTCTCTAGTTAAGTACAGTAACCACCTAACTAATATGCAATGCAATTAACTAATAATCACTAATCCATTCTAATCTAACAACCTAATTGCACTTAATTAAATTTAATCAACCCTTAAGCATCATTAGTCTACTAAGCAAGGATTAGTGAGATTACTTACTTGATTAAAAGTGGGGACCGGATCACCGCGACGGTGGCCAAAACCCGAACTTTCAGCGGCGTCGACAGACACTCGGGCTGAGCCTACAAGCCTTGCAAGCCCGCAGAAATTTCTAGGCTTGAACCAAACTTGGGCCTGAGCTTGGGCTGACTTGCTTCGCGGGCTTGGGCTTCAAGATTGGGCTGCTTAAGGTTGGGCCGAAAACTGAAGACGGCTGCACTTGTGGACTTGGGCTTCAAATGGGCTGAGATGGGCTTGCTGCTGCAGGGCTTGACTTCGGATGGGCTAGGCCAAAATTCACGGGCTCCAAAGGCATAATTCGTCGGGTTTCAAATGGACTGGACCAAACAGCTGCTGGGTTTGTCTTTGGCCTCGCTGGAATTCACGGGCCGCGGCTTCAATCGAAGGGGACTGGCGTGAGAGAAGCAGCTGCGGCGTTGGGTGAGCTGGATTGAAGAAGCCGAAGATGAAGGCTGCTACCTCGCTCGTGGCGGCTGTCGGCTAAACGTGAAGCCGAATGGAGTTGCAGCTTGATTCGGTGGAGGAGTCAACAATCTGCTTGGCGGGTTGACTTGAGGAGACAAAATTTGGTGGAGCGTGGGCGTGCTGGCGCGACTGCAGAGAGTCGGTGGAATTGCTGGGTTGATCGGTTGAACACAGGGCAGCGTGGGGCTTCGTTCAGCAAGGCTTTGTGGAGATGGGCGGCTTCGTGTGGGGCTAGGAGGTCAACAAACCGATTTTTGTTGGACTCTTTCGTTGACTGGGCATGGGGATTCGGCCATCGGTGGACTTGGACATGCGGAGAGGGACGTGACCGCGAGGAGCTGAAGAAACGAGCAGCTTCTGTGGGAGAACTTCGGCTAAGAGGAAATTGGGAAGAAGACAAAGCTGCTAGCGGCGGAGGTTTCGCTCGGTGGGGCTATGGCGTGCGAAGGAGATGGGAAAAGAGGAAATGAAAAATAGAAGCGTGGGAGAATAGAACGGTCGAAGAGAATGAACGCACCGATGAGAAAGACCGAAGGAGAGAGGCAAAAAATCTAGTAAAGTATCTCAATTTTCATCATGAAATGGGTCCAGGAAGTCTTCCATCTTATCCTATGGTGTCCCCCAAAAACCCACACACCTACCCTCTTTGGTCTCCCAATTATTTTCTTGTAAATTAATCCACAATTAGCTCAAATGGTGCCAAAATACAGCCCCAAGACCTTAGTGCCGAGTTTCACTCAAATACTCTTAATTTTCTTCACCAATTCTCCAAATCGAGGTCCAATTCCTTTGAAGAAAAATCATGAGCAATTTTCTGTAAGTCCCTGGCACTCAAAAGCTCAGCTTAGAAGTCATAATTTTCATCGATTTAGCCCATGTGAATCTCTGCTAATTTTCCGCAACATCCGAATCAATTTTCCGTGAAAATCTCGGGATCTCTGAAAATTCTTCGGAGGGTGAGTCGACGTTCCTAAAATAGCTCGTGACATGACCGAACTTTCAATTTCTGAAATCGAATTGGAATTCACGGTTAATTTCCATTCAACGCGTTATTAGCGTGACTTGCATTTATTAACTTCTCCACAAAGATTTTCCTACATAACCTCCTCAACTGTAGATAAAGTGAAATCATTGCATGCATACCTATCAAGAGATCAAACACACACCTTGTTAAACCCAACAATTACGGCAACCATTAGTTCTATAAGCTCTACCTCTCTATAAGCACTATTTGTGTTTATTAACGTGCTAGCACCATCTACTTGAGGAGTTTTTGGTTTCAACTCCAACTTAAATTGAACATCTCCCTATCCATATAAACACTACCACAATCACTCTTGCCCATTAGTTTTAGGGACTCATCAAATATAACTTCTCTACTAACAAAAGGTGAATTAATTCTGGGTACCACACACTTTCTTGCCCTCCTATTTGGTTTACCATGGGCAACTGAAAATTATAAAAATAGAATGATAAAAAAAAAAAGTCACTTAAGTGCCAAAAATCCGAGGTGGCATGGCACCTGTGATGAATAGTTTCAATATATTATGGCACTCAATTGATAGATTCAAAAGTTTTATAACATTTAAATGATCCGAGAAAAAGTTATGACGCTCAAAAGAGCATTGCACATAAGTTGAGGGGGTTGCTCGGATACTCAAAGGGCAGCAATGTAAGCCACTGAATCAAAGCTCAAGCAGCAAAATATCATAGTAAAATTAAGAGAGTATTTGGTTCACAGAAATGTAACGATTTGGATAATAATTTTCCTAAAAATGATTGCTCATATCATTAAAAAAAAAAAAGTCAACTTCATCATCAAAAAAAAAATATTGAGATTTAAATTTTTGTTGATAATTAAAAAAAAAAAGAATTTTTTCATTGACTAATTCTTTTGCATGATATAAACAATTATTTTAAGAAAAATATTTTTCAAAATGGTTCCTTGAAACATCTTGAATATAAATATCTTGGATATTGAAAATTTTTCAATTAGAGAATCCGGTTCCAACAGGATCATCCAAGAATATAAGATTTGCGACCTGCAAAAATTAACCAATTTTAATGATGGGAACTGATGCAGCGAAAGTCCCAGCAGAGGAGTGAATCAAATTCTTGTTACCTTTGTCCATGAATATGGATGCACTTTTATAGTCGGTCTGCTTCTAGTTGAATTCCCAAACAATGGCCACGGAAAGATTTCTCGTAAAATGCAGTGTCATGAAAGATGCCCCGCTTAATGGACTCATGCGGTATGGACCCCGAGATTTATCCATATAAAATGGTATTTTCGCGTCATTTGATAAACGACCGAGATTTGTCCAGGAATTTTGGTCGCTCGTGAAGTGTAATGAGCTAGAAAGTGATAGTTGTGTCTGTGTCTTTTATTCTAATCCTATTACGAGTTTTGGAATTAGAGGATGGATCATATGTTTAGGTGCAAAACGAGAAGGGGCTCGTCATCGCCCCTTCTCACCGATGAAGGGGAGGTACACCAGCCCCAGTTTGAATAAGGGAAAATGAGGATTGAAGCATTTGACGCCAACTTCAGAAAAAGACATTAAGTAGTTAACAAAACATTTGAACCCCCCTTGCAATTGTTGGCAAAATGCTTTGGATTGGATAGAATGTAATCAAACTTTGAAGCGTGATAACATTGTCTTTAAAGAATTATTTGCCCATTATATTGCTAATGGTCATTGGCAAAAATCCTTCACAATAAAACAAAGTCTCAATCAAGAATTTTATATAGTAATTCTAATATTTCTTCAGAATCTCTCAAGGGAAACAATTGAAAAAATAGTTATATTTTTTATGGAAAAAAACTTCAACCAAACTTTTTCATTGATTCCAAAACCGTTGTATTGTCTCAATCTTAATGAACAAGAAAGGTTGCAAAGTGAACAGGTACATTCTAAGAATACATTGAAAAGACCTATCACAATTTGGAATAAAAATAATAATAGTAATAAATAATAAAAATAATAATGAAATAGTTTTTTTTAATTCTGAATTTCATAACTTCTGAAAATATCGATTGAACAAATACAACTTTTCAAAGGTTGAGACATGACTAAGAAAGATTAGCAAAATAGCAGAAACAAATAATAATAAAATAATAATAATAATAATAATAATAATAATAATCAATAGACGGTTAGTGCTACTTTTTATCCACGAGTATACAAAAAGCTAACTGCACCTAATAATTGTGCCAAAATCACGCACTTGTGTGTGGGTATTATAAGGTCTAGCCCATAAGTTAGAAGATGCCTACACTTATTGAGTGGTCCACATCCCTTCAAACATTCTTTTGTGAAACCAAAAAAAAAATTTTCTTAAAAAAAGCACTATTTTTTTTTTTACAGACAACCAATAGCAATAACTGGCCTTTAAAATGTTCCATTGTTGAGCTGTTGCAAGTTGCATTTCCATCAATCATTTAATGACCAGGGAGGTGCATAATAGAGTGATGCTTCCAATTACTTACTGAGGATCATGTCAATGGTGCCTTTGGGGCCCCTATTAAATAGTTTGACTATCAAGGTATTGAACGCATATGATATGAGATAGATCAATGTATTAAAAAAATGTAAAGTATGTATGCTCCATGAGTTACTTATTGAGAGCGGTGTTACCACTCATCAACATCATTCCTGCAAGAAAAAACTCTTTGAGGTGTCACAATGTTAGATGTCTCAGGAGCTCAATCAAATCCAGAATTCGTAGAGATGAGCAAGGATATCCATTTCAGCATCGTTCCCAAATCGGAGCACTGGAAAATTATTACATTGACAATATTTCTATCATATAAATAGTCGAACTAAAAGGGAGCTACAAGTGCAAGTTAAATGTAAAAATAATCGAACCACCTACTAATCAGCGCAAAACATTCCTCGGGCTTGTATTCTGGAGCCGTGTGTCCCGCTCCCTGCACGAAGAGTTCATATAACACCACTTTCAACGTGCGGTTCGCGACTTCTAAGGAGCCAATTTCGTTGAAATTAAGATATGAAAATTTGAAAAAGCTAAGAAAAAAGGGCTTGTAAGGAAGAAAATACAGGATATGAATTTCTTTACCTTGACGGTTGCAAATGTTAATAGGGATGGAAAGGAAGAGTATAGCGTAGCATACCTACAAGAAAGAAAAGAGAGCAAAGCATGCACAAACAATTGAGATACCCAATAGAAGGTATAATAAAAATAAAAAAAGAGGATAAATTGTCTAGATGCTATACATGCACTTTGCGATATTATCCTAAGGAACTCGGATGGACAGACTTTTACTTTCACCGAGTATCGAACATGCATGAGCCTCGTTCAATAAGATTGGCATAAGTACCGCAATGTCAGGAAAATTTATATAGAAAGTGAACTATGCAATAGTTAGGAGGTTGTTATCAAAACCAGACCCGGCAACTTGTCCGTCAACAAACCATGCGTGCCAATCTGTAGAAATCGTCAGATTCAGTGTGTCAATCCAGGCTTGAGTTCCCACGTACGGGATGACCATGTCGTGATCACCACTACACGTTAAGAAAGAGTAATATTAAATGAAGTAGTAGTAGGTCGACTATGAACCATAAATCACATTGCAAAGCGGTGCTTCATTATCTATAAATAAGTGCTCGAAATCCCCTTTTTATGAGCTCTTTATGTATGTCAATGACAACTAGGACATTGGATGTGTAAGATAAAGTCTTATTGCACCTTACCCACTCCTCAATTGTCCCCTGGCTTATCATTAAACACATCACAAAACATAGACCAAAAATAGATAATGAAAAAAAAAAAGAGCAAAAAGATTAAAGAGTATTTTACTATATCATCATCACAAATTGACATACCTCTCGGATATGAAGAGCATCTTGAACCGCTCTATCGCTAGCCCAGATATAGGAATAGAGATAGTTATAATTCTACATTGAAAAACAAGGTTACTAAATTGAGCTGGGGACTTTGCAATTTGATCATGATTCTTTGTATTATGAATATTTTACAAGACATTCTTTAATTTTTGTTATTATCAAGAAAATAGGTAGATCATCAGATTTCGAGATTTTTCATTTCTAATTTCTAGCCTTGTTCTTTAACGATATATTAATTATCGAATTTCGATATAAATGGATACTAATTACAGCGTAACAAATTTGTATTGTACATAATTACTATGGTGTGGCTAATAATCAATGATGTGAACATTGCTCTTTTCTTTCCCGTTTCTCTTGAAAGTAAATGTTAACGTGTATTTGATAATCTTGAGTAGAGAATGGATGATGAAGAAGAGGATCAAACTAATCAGAAAAAGTTGTAATTTGACCAATGAAGATGACGATCCACCAAAGATCTAATTAATTAAGTCACGTCTACTTAAAGAAAACAAAAAATGACATCTTGTTTTCTCGTCAAAATAAAAAAAAAACTTATTCAAATTCCGATAAATTATGAAAACCTTATACTTGAATAATTTATGTAAAGAACTTAATATTTATATATTATGGAAGTTTTAGGTATTTTGAGTATAGAAAAGTCAAATTGCATATGTGGCTAAAATTAAAGGAAAATAACACAAACAATGCCTAAGCTTTAGCCCAACATATAATTTGGTTTTTGAACTTTTAATTTGTTCAATATGATCACTGACTTTAGCTCAATTTTGTAATGTGATTCATAAACTTTTAATTTATTCAATGTAGTATTGAACTTTTAGTATATGTTATAATATATCCATGAATTATATGAAAATATTTAAGTGACTATATTAAATATTTTTATATACTTCAAAGACTGTATTGAATATGAATCAAAAGTTCAATGATTATATTGAACGAACTAAATTGCACATTAGGTGAAACTTTAGAGGTTATATTGAACAAATTTAAAATTCAATGACCAAATTACATATTGAGCTAAAATGTAGGGACTGTTTATGTCATTTTTCCTACAAAAATTAAATTAGTTAAAAGGTAAAAAGAAAAATAATCGAGATGTTTCTAATTATCGATTACATTATGATGCTAAATAGCTGACCTTACCCGGCACCAAAGCCGGGGAGCTCTCTGTGTCGGCAAAAGGAGAGGTGAACGGTCTCGATTTATTAAGGTCGGGTCCCACCTATCATTCACCGTCGATTTGCGAGCCTGAGTCACGCGGTTCGGTTCCAGTATGTTTGCCGTATCTATATTCTCCACGCACTATAGTTAGCAAAAAGTCTAGGTTCAATACATGGAATTTCCAATAATAAAAAAATATTGATCAAAAAGGGGAAAAAGACAGAAATAAATAATAAATAAATAAAGAGGAAGGGAAAAAAAAAATGAATGAATGCCATCTAACCAGGTTCACAGCTTTAATATCGTCGACGCAATCAGCATTGCTTTCGTTGACGTTTAAGTACTTGCCGTTACAATCTGTTTTAGCTGCCTGGAATACATAAATAAGATGGACATTAATTTTGGAATCAAATATTAAATAAAAATAAGTGATTCGTGGAGAAATATTTGGTGTGGGCAAAAGTCTCAGAACACATATTTTTTACCTTTTGATTTCTCGCTTTTTATGATATTAGTGTCAATAATTAAGAAAATTTTCTGAGTTTGTATTTCGTTCTAAAAATAACGATGCACATCTACTTCTAATACATTTAGTATGCGTTTCAATCAATCTTTTCATGCACCAGGCAATAACAAAAAACATGAAAATTTCTTGTCACGTGATATACCGTAAAAAAAAGCATAAGTCTTTACCTCATATAGCTCATTTGATGTAAGACCCTTCAGATGAGCAAATGGGACTCTTGAATTGAGGTCACTATTATAATTTGTTAGAGGGTTTCCGAGTACGTAGCCCTGAATCAAATTGAACCGATAAGTTTCATTCTTTCAAAAAGGAAATGCAAAATAATGAGTGTCCTAATGTGATGATAGCGATAGTTACCTTAAGATTCATCTTAGGCTCCAAACTGGCTTCATTTCCTGGTATAAATCATAATGGACCATGATCCCCAAAAGAAACAAACAGAATAGTCTTTTTGGACGTGTTTGAATTGACTTATATTTTTCTTCTTTTTTGGTTAATTTGAATTTGGGGAGTACTCACTTGGGCTTTTTTATTCGAAAAATTTTGGAATATAAAAATATCAACGCGTAGAATTGCAAATATAAAATGGTTATTCACAAGGAAGCAAAATTTAAAAAATGAATAAATAATGATACTTTTATCAACTTCTAAAGTGACCATTGGAACAGTGACACCTAAGTAAGAGTCCCCAGCAATGTAGAGTGGGTTGCTTAAAAACTGGGGATGGAGCTTAAGCCACTAAATCAAGCAACAAGGCCAAAATATTAAAAAGAGATTAATATTATTACTTATGAAGAGACTCTCCTTTATATAAAAATTATACTTTTGACTTTACCTTCCTTAGAAATTCGTAAGATTCTGCGACCGAAATGTTGTTGTTCATATTATAACTTTCCCAGCTATTAGCATAAGAAAATCCAGTTCCAACAGTTGATCTAAAAATATAATATTCGCCACTGTGTAGTGAAGAGAGCTAATTGTGAATGGCTTGCTAACATATAAGACTAGAAATATGGTATACTCAATGGTTGTCCAATCAAATGAAGAGGTTCATGTAGCATAAATCAATTCTTGTTACCTTTGTCCATGAATAATCATTCAATTTGAGTGCTGGTCTGAATCTAGTAGATTTCTCGTAATTGAATGTAAATGGACCTGCATTACATGTAATGAACATCTGTATTAGAATACATAAAAAGTCAAAATTTAATGACATGTCCATTTATCATGCCGTAATTAGCTTATTGCATGCGACGGCCTGCAAAATTCAAGTGCCACATGAACTTACTTTTTGAACCGAGAAGAAATGTCATTGTCTCTTAATTCCATTTATTTAATATCCCCTTTTGTGTCATTGACATAAAAGACATAATATAGTAATTATTTGTCTAGAAAATAGTAATTGATTTCTAACGGTTGATTGCCAGCTACAATCTTGTTCGGCATGAAGCCTCCAAATCAACCTCCCACGAGTATGGAGTTCAATTTGCAAACAAAAAGGTATTAATCGATTAAGAAAGTGAGACGGTGACCATGAAAATTGGGAATGTTAGATTTCACTCTCGGCAGTTGACCACCACATAGGACAGGCTCAGCTCGGTTTCTCTTGACGCGTGTTTTGGCAAAGGCAAAGGTTTAGAGAAAGGCTCACCGATCTCATAAATCAGTCCGGAGAGAGCAGAGCAACCGGGCCGCCAGTGAGCCATAGCACCAGAGGGTCATCTCTCGGGCTCCTCTCCGACTCGACCAAGTAATAAAAAAGTTGAACATCATCCAACTCCCCAACTCCAATGTATCTAAAACAAGAAAAAAAGGGGGAGAGGATCAGTCACAGCAAGCAAAGATTCAAACGAGTACACAGAGAAAGGGAGAGAGAGAGAGAGAAGGACAACAGTACAAAAAAGTGAAGAGGGAATGTCACTGACCCGGTTTCGAGATAAAAAGGGACGTCTCCAGGCAATCCGGGAAGAGACTTGACCACCGTTTGGGACAGTCCAGACTGGAAGAAAAGACAGAAGAGAAGACAGAGAGCAGGACCGCGAAGGGCCCGCAGCTTCATGCTTTTAACTGAGAACGGAGAGGGGAGGTTTTCCTAAGGTGATGCGGAGCTGTACTTTCTACACGCTCCCTTTGCGGCACTTGGAAAGGCTATATGCTCGCCGTGCATGCCCACGATTCTACTGAAGGCTCCGGGGTCTGCCAAATCGTGGCGATAGCTTACCTAACAGGCCTAAATGCCGCCAAGGCTTACCGTTCGGATGATGCGGGTAGATGAGGCCTAGGTGAAACCTAGAACTCGCGCGGAAATCCGTGCTTCGCCCTGGGATCAGGCATGGATCTCTATCCGATTTTTCTTGTCATGCGATTGGCTAGGTCTAGCAGATTAATCCAAAAAGAGGTTGCGCTTAATAGACTCTTGGGGCATATGTCGAGACGAGATTTGTTCATTTAGAACCGGCATTTGGAGGCGTTTGATCGTGACCTGAGATTTCGGGCAACAATCGGAGAGGATGGATCCTATGTCCAGCTTTTCAAAAGTTGGTGGGTGTCCAGCGCCCTTTCTCACCGTTGAAGGGGAGGTCCGCCGAACGGTGTTGAATGAGGGTTAGGATTTAAGCTCTGACATTAGATCCATAAAAAAGGAGAGATAAGAGTGGCATAAAAAAAGCCGCAAGATATTCATTGGAACTTCCCGAGCTAGAAACGCGATAGCCACGTCCTTTCAAAGATTAGACAGGAAAATCTCCTAACACACTAACTAGGTGCTCCTCAAGCAATTCGATCCCTGCTATTGGTCTAGCCCAAGTTAGAATATGCCCTCACTTATAAAGTGACCAACATTCCTCCAAATTTTCTTATGTGAAACGAAAAAAAAAAAAAAAAAAAGCACTATTTTTTTTTTTTACAAACAACCAACAGCAATAACAAACTTACCAAACAAGAATAGCAATAACAAAAAAAAAAAAACCATCCTCTCTAGCAGTCCATCGATCCTATGGGATCAGATCCTCCGCAAGCTTGGTTTCCATGAGGGGTCCCTCTCAGTTCGGTACCTAGAGGTTCCTATAATCACTTCGAGGCTGGGAAAAGCGAATTGCGCTGATCTTGTTAGGCGCATCACCTCCAGGTGCAATCCTGGACTTTTCAGTTCTTGTCCCTTGTTGGTCTTCTTCAACTGATCGGGTTAGTTCTCCATGCTATTCAAGCCTACTACGCTAGTGTCTTTATTCTTCCTGCAGTAGTGCTGGATGAGATTGAGCGGATTCTTAGACAATTTCTTTGGAAGTAATCTCATTTGGGCAGAGAGGATGCCAAAGTATCTTGGGAGGACATTTGCCTTCCTAAGTTGGAGGGGGGTCTTGGTATCCGGAGATTGCATGAGTACAACAAGGCGGCCATGCTCAAACATATATGAATCTTATTTTCATATAAGGAGTCTTACCTTCTTAAAGAGAAGGAATTTATGGGTGGTGAAGAAGCCAACCTTTTGTTCTTGGGCTTAAAAGAAAATTCTACAACTCATGATAGAATTCTGGCTCTGATTCTACTGGAGGATAGGCGATGGTCTTACTACATCGCTTTGGTTTGATAATTGGCACCCCAAGGGTCCTTTGAATTTAATGTTCACAGATTCACTCATCTATAGTTTTGGTCTTTCTAAGCAGGCTTCGATGGCTTATCTCTTCTCCGAGGACGGCCGGACTATTAGATCAGTGATCGAGACTTGGGCTTCGCCGCTTCCTTCCTTGATTGATGCCAATGATCGGTTTTGTTGGAGAGAGGATTCGTCAAGCATGTTCACGGTGGCCTTGGCTTGGGAGCTTATAAGGCGAAAGAAGGATCGAGTTAATTGGCATGGTTTCATCTTGAACAATGCCATCCTACCTCAATACTAGCTGAACCTTTGGCTCATCACCAAGTGAAGGTTGCCTACACAAGCTCTCCTCTTGTCTCATGGTAAGATTGATGCTGCTTCCTGCCCTTTCTGCAATGAGATGCCTGACTCTATTGATCATCTCTTTTTTGGTTTTCGCATTACATCGAGTATTGCTTTCTTTTGGGTGACTAGATGCAGTCTTCCCTGGAGTAACTAGCCTTGGGAGGAAACTCTTACTTGGGCCATCACCTTGCTCTCGGTCAAGGAGTTCTATAAATGCATTGCCCGTTTTTTCTTTTGGTGCGCTCTGCCACATCATTTGGAAGAATAGGAACAATATTCTTTTTAGGGGTGAGCCAATCTCTACCTCGGCCATGAAGAAGCACCTTCTTATGGTCATTAAAGATAAGGCTCTTACCTTCGAGAATGTGGAGGACTCCTCAAGAAATAGAAGATTGCAACGCTCATGGGAGTTGACTTGGCTATCTTCTCCTCAGCTGATTGTCATCCATTCGGTTAGGCGTTTTGGTGTCTCTTGGTGTTTTACTTGTGGCGCTCTGCGTAGGTCTTTGGTGCTCTTTTTGTTGCCGCCTGGCCTTTTCCTCAGCTTCCTTTCACTCATAATGAGCATGTTCATCTTAAGTGCAAGCTTTTGAAGCCGACTGTAGTACATTTTCACCTTCTCTAATATATTGCTTACTTTCACCCCAAAATAATAATAATAATAATAATAATAATAATAATAATAATAATAATAATAATAATAATAACCAGCCTTAAAAATGTACCGTCGTTGAGCCGTTGCAGGTTGCATTTCCATCAATCATTCCATGACAGAGGAGGTGCATAAGGGAGCGATGCTCCCAATTACGTACTGAGGATCATGTCAACGGTGCCTTTGGGGCCCCTATTAAACATACTCCACATGGAACAATTTGATTATCGTGGTATTGAACGCATATGATATGAGATAGATCAATACATTAAAAAAATGTAAAGTATGTATGCCCCATCAATTACTTATTGAGTGCAGTGTTACTACTCATCAACAACATTCGTGCAAGAAAAAACTCTTTGAGGTGTCACAATGTTAGATGTCCCAGGAGCTCAATCAAATCCGGAATTCGTAGAGATGAGCAAGGACATCCATTTCAGCATCATTCTCAAATTGGAGCACCGGAAAATTATTACATCGATGATGTGTTTATTATATAAATCGTTGAACTAAAAGGGAGATACAAGTGCAAGTTAAATGTAAAAATAATCGAACCACCTACTAATCAGCGCAAAACATTCCTTGGGCTTGTATTCTGGAGCCGTGTGTCCCGCTCCCTACACGAAGAGTTCATATAACACCACTTTCAATATACGGTTCGCGACTTTTAAGGAGCCAATTTCGTTGAAATTAAGATATGAAAATGTGAAAAAGCCAAGAAAAAAGGGCTTGTAAGGAAGAAAATATACGATATGAATTTCTTTACCTTGACGGTTGCAAATGTTAATAGGGATGGAAAGGAAGAGTATAGCGTAGCATACCTACAAGAAAGAAAAGAGAGCAAAGCATGCACAAACAATTGAGATACCCAATAGAAGGTATAATAAAAATTTAAAAAAAAAAAAAAAATGCTAGAGGATAAATTGTCTAGATGCTATACATGCACTTTATCGATATTATCCTAAGGAACCAAGATGGACAGACTTTTACTTTCACCGAGTATCGAACATGCACGAGCCTCATTCAATAAGATCGGCATAAGTACCGCAATGTCAGGACAATTTATATAGAAAGTGAACTATGCAATAGTTAGGAGGTTGTTATCGAAACCAGACCCGGCAACTTGTCCGTCAACGAACCACGCGTGCCAATCTGTAGAAATCGTCAGATTTAGAGTGTCGATCGAGGCTTGAGTTCCCACATATGGGATGACCATGTCGTGATCACCACTACACATTAAGAAAGAGTAATATTAAATGAAGTAAGTAGGTCGATTATGAACCATAAATCACATTGCAAAGCGGTGCTTAATTACCTATAAATAAGTGCTCGAAATCCCCTTTTTATGAGTTCTTTGTGTATGTCAATGACAACTAGGACATTGGATGTGTAAGATAAAGTCTTATTGCACCTTACCCACTCCTCAATTGTCCCCTGGCTTATCATTAAACACATCACAAAACATAGATCAAAAATAGATAATAAAAAAAAGAGCAAAAAGATTAAAGAGTGATTTTACTATATCATCACAAATTGACATACCTCTCGGATATGAAGAGCATCTTGAACCGCTCTATCGCTAGCCCAGATATAGGAATAGAGATAGTTATAATTCTACATTGAAAAACAAGGTTACTAAATTGAGCTGGGAACTTTGCAATTTATCATGATTCTTTGTATTAGGAATATTTTACAAGACATTCTTTAATTTTTGTTATTATAAAGAAAATAGGTAGATCATCAGATTTCGAGATTTTTCATTTCTAATTTCTAGTCTTGTTCTTTAATGATATATTAATTATCGAATTTCAATATAAATGGATACTAATTACAGCGCAACAAATTTGTATTGTACATAATTACTATGGTGTGGCTAATAATCAATGATGTGAACATTGCTTTTTTCTTTCCCGTTTCTCTTGAACGTAAATGTTAACGTGTATTTGATAATCTTGAGTAGAGAATGGATGATGAAGAAGAGGATCAAACTAATCAGAAAAAGTTGTAATTTGACCAATGAAGATGACGATCCACCAAAGATCTAATTAATTAAGTCACGTCTACTTAAAGAAAACAAAAAATGACATCTTGTTTTCTCGTCAAAATAAATAAAAAAACTTATTCAAATTCCGATAAATAATGAAAACCTTATACTCGAATTTATGCGTTAATATTTATATATTATGGAAGTTTTAGGTATTTTGAGTATAGAAAAGTCAAATTGCATATGTGGCTAAAATTAAAGGAAAATAACACAAACAATGCCTAAGCTTTAGCCCAACATATAATTTGATTTTTGAACTTTTAATTTGTTCAATATGATCACTGACTTTAGCTCAATTTTGTAATGTGATTCATAAACTTTTAATTTATTCAATGTAGTATTGAACTTTTAGTATATGTTATAATATAGTCTATGAATTATATGAAAATATTTAAATGACTATATTAAATATTTTTATATAATTCAAAGACTATATTGAATATGAATCAAAAGTTCAATGATTATATTGAACGAATTAAATTGCACATTAGGTGAAACTTTAGAGGTTATATTGAACAAATTTAAAATTCAATGACCAAATTACATATTGAGCTAAAATGTAGGGACTGTTTATGTCATTTTTCCTAAAATTAAATTAGTTAAAAGGTAAAAAGAAAAATAATTGAGATGTTTCTAATTATAGATTACATTATGATGCTAAATAGCTGACCCTTACCCGGCACCAAACCCGGGGAGCTCTCTGTGTCGGCAAAAGGAGAGGTGAACGGTCTCGATTTATTAAGGTCGGGTCCCACCTATCATTCACCGTCGATTTGCGAGCCTGAGTCACGCAGTTCGGTTCCAGTATGTTTGCCGTATCTATATTCTCCACGCACTATAGTTAGCAAAAAGTCTAGGTTCAATACATGGAATTTCCAATAATAATAAAAAATTGATCAAAAAGGGGAAAAAGAAAGAAAGAAATAATAAAGAAATAAAGAGGAAGGAAAAAAAAAAATGAATGAATGCCATCTAACCAGGTTCACAGCTTTAATATCGTCGACGCAATCAGCATTGCTTTCGTTGACGTTTAAGTACTTGCCGTTACAATCTGTTTTAGCTGACTGGAAAACATAAATAAGATGGACATTAATTTTGGAATAAAATATTAAATAAAAATAAGTGATTCGTGGAGAAATATTTGGTGTGGGCAAAAGTCTCAGAACACATATTTTTACCTTTTGATTTCTCGCTTTTTATGATATTAGTGTCAATAATTAAGAAAATTTTCTGAATTTGTATTTCATTCTAAAAATAACGATGCACATCTACTTCTAATACATTTAGTATGCGTTTCAATCAATCTTTTCATGCACCAGGCAATAACAAAAAACATGAAAAAATTTTGTCATGTGGTATACCATAGAAAAAGCATAAGTCTTTACCTCATATAGCTCATTTGATATAAGACCCTTCAGATGAGCAAAGGGAACTCTTGAATTGAGGTCACTATCATAATTTGTTAGAGGGTTTCCCAGTACATAGCCCTGAATCAAATTGAACCGATAAGTTTCATTCTTTCAAAAAAGAAATGCAAAATAATGAGTGTACTAATGTGATGATAGCAATAGTTACCTTAAGATTCATCTTAGGCTCCAAACCGGCTTCATTTCCTGGTACAAATCATAATAGACCATGATCCCCAAAAGAAACAAACAGAATAGTCTTTTAGGGCGCATTTGAATTGACTTATATTGTTCTTATTTTTTGGTTAATTTGAATTTGGAGAGTACACACTTGGGCTTTTTTATTCGAAACTTTTTGGAATATAAAAATATTGACGTGTAGAATTGCAAATATAAAATGGTTACTCACGAGGAAGCAAAATTTAAAAAATGAATAAATAACAATACCCTTATCAACTTCTAAAGTGACCATTGGAACAGTGACACCTGAGTAAGAGTCCCCAGCAATGTAGAGTGGGTTGCTCAAAAACTGGGGATGGAGCTTAAGCCACTAAATCAAGCAACAAGGCCAAAATATTAAAAAGAGATTAATATTATTACTTATGTAGAGACTCTCCTTTATATAAAAATTATACTTTTGACTTTACCTTCCTTAGAAATTCGTAAGATTCTGCGACCGAAATGTTGTCGTTCATATTATAACTTTCCCAGCTATTAGCATAAGAAAATCCAGTTCCAACAGGCTGATCTAAAAATATAATATTCGCCACCTGTGTAGTGAAGAGAGCTAATTGTGAATGGCTTGCTAACATATAAGACTAGAAATATGGTATACTCAACGGTTGTCCAATCAAATGAAGAGGTTCATGTAGCATAAATCAATTCTTGTTACCTTTGTCCATGAATAATCATTCAATTTGAGTGTTGGTCTGAATCTAGTAGATTTCTCGTAATCGAACGTAAATGGACCTGCATTACATATAATGAACATCCGTATTAGAATACATAAAAAGTCAAAATTTAATGACATGTCCATTTATCATGCCGTAATCAGCTTATTGCATGCGACGGCCTGCAAAATTCAAGTGCCACATGAACTTACCTTTTGAACTAAGAAGAAATGTCATCGTCTCTTAATTCCATTTATCTAATATCCCCTCTTGTGTCATTGACATAAGAGACATAATATAGTAACTATTCATCTAGGAAAGTAGTAATCGATTTCTAAAGGTTGGTTGTCAGCTACAATCTTGTTCGGCATGAAGCCTCGAAATCAACCTCCCACGAGTATGGAGTTCGATTTGCAAACAAAAGGGTATTAGTTGATTAAGACAGTAAGACAGTGACCATGAAAATTAGGAATGTTAGATTTCACTCTCGGCGGTTGACCACCACATCCGACGGGCTCAGATGGTTTCTCTTGACCTGTGTTTTGGGAAAGGCAAAGGTTTAGAGGAGGACTCACCGATCTCATAAATCAGTCCGGAGAGAGCAGAGCAACCGGGGCCGCCAGTGAGCCATAGCACCAGAGGGTCATCTCTCGGGCTCCTCTCCGACTCGACAAAGTAATAAAAAAGTTGAACATCATCCAACTCCCCAACTCCAATGTATCTAAAACAAGAAAAAAAAAAAGGGGGAGAGGATCAGTCACAACATACAAAGATTCAAACGAGTACGCAGAGAAAGAGAGACAGAGAGACAGAGAGAGCCAGAGAGAAGGACAACAGTACAAAACAGTGAAAGGGAATGTCATAGACCCGGTTTCGAGATAAAAAGGGAGTTCTCCAGGCAATCCGGGGAGCGACTTGACCACCGTTTGGGACAGTCCAGACTGGAAGAGAAGACAGAAGAGAAGACAGAGAGCAGGACCGTGAAGGGCCCGCAGCTTCATGCTTTTTGGGGAGAATGGAGAGGGGAGATTTTCCTTAGGTGATGATGGAGATGTGCTTTCTACAATGCTCCTTTCGCAACACTTTGAAAGGCTATATGCTCGCCGTGCATGCGCACGATTCTAATGAAGGCTCCGGGGTCTGCCAAATCGTGGCGATAGCTACCTAACAGGCCTAAATACCGCCAAGGCTTACCGTTCGGATGATGCGGGTAGATGAGGCCTAGGTGAAATCTAGAACTCGCGCGGAACTCCATGCTTGGCCCCGGGATCAGGCATGGATCCTTATCGCGATTTTTCTTGTCACGTAATTGGCTAGTTCTCGCATATTAATCCAAAAAGAGGTTACGCTGCTTAATAGACTCTTGGGGCATATGTCGAGACGAGATTTGTTCGTTTAGGACCGGCATTTGGTGGCGTTTGATCGTGACCTCAGATTTCGTGCAACAATCGGAGAGGATGGATCCTATGTCCAGCTTGCCAAAAGTTGGTGGGTGTCCAGCGCCCTTTCTCACCGGTGAAGGGGAGGTCCACCGAACTGTGTTGAATGAGTGTTAGGATTGAAGCTCTGACATTAGATCCATAAAAAAGGAGAGATAAGAGTGGCATAAAAAAAGCCGCAAGATATTCATTGGAACTTTCCGAGCTAGAAACGCGAAAGCTACGTCCTTCCAAAGATTACACGGGAAAATCTCCTAACACTAACCAGGTGCTCCCCAAGCAATTCGACCCCTGCTATAGGTCGGCCTTAAATGTAATGTTGGTGAGTCGTACGGCGTGCATTTGACAAGGTGCGAGGGGAACGGTCTCGTCCAAAGATTTTGACCTCCCCCCCCCCCGAGGGGATTTTCATCGTCGTCATTGTATGTTTAAACCTTACCGTTCTCTTACAAGATTGCCAAGAGCCAAGAGAGTGAAGGCACCGGGGCATCCGGTGATCCAAATGGACACCTCTCAGACTTCTTTTTTTTTGGTCGGCCTCTCAGACTTCATGAAGATATATAATGTAATATCTTGACCTGTCAGAGGGGGGGGGGGGGGCGCGCAGGGCACGAGAAGAAATGGTGCAGAAGATACTGTTGTCCTAGTTGATCCTAATTTAACCTGATTAGTTGGGAAACTAGAATATTGTGCATTAGGAAATTGATTTGAGAGAGAGAGGACCGAAAGCAATGCACGGGAAAGAAAAAAACATAACGGGAGAGAAAGAAAATAAGGGAAGAAGAATAAAAAGAAGAGAGATATCATGTATGCGATGCAGACACCATGACACACCGATTCAATCCCGAATTGCAATGCTCAATAAGGATTCAACTATTTTATTCATTCATTCAGAGTAACTTTCTGGGTTAGGCACAAATTTGAAGTTTAGCAAATTGAATTATGAAGTCCAATTTTTGAGTTATTGAGTTATGAGATTTTATAGAAATAGTAGATTATAGTGTCTTTGAGCTGTGGGTTTTGGCTGAAGTCAATTTGGAGCAATGGTTTTGTAGGAGCAGAACTTTAGGATTTCACGTGCGAGTTCCACATTACGTTAAGCGTGAATAATCACTTCAAGTGAATGCTTTATTAGCGCATAGAAGTTATTTTGTTAGCATTTAGGCATAGTTTAGCCAATTCATAGTTAAAGTTAAGTCTTATTGGGTTTTAACATTGATTCTCATTTAATTTTTAGGGTTACATAACTGTCAGCACGAATAGTACATTGTTTGTTAGCTCATAGCAGTCATAGTTTAATTAATTTGTAGTTAAGGTAGTCTTACTAGTTTTGAAGTTGATTTTCATCCAATAGTTAAGATTACAAACTTGAATTAATCAAATGGCATAAGAGGGCTTTTCCTAAATGGACACCACTCACGGGACTTGCTAGCATATCGACTACTCACAGGAAGAAGAGGAAACATTAGAAGACTTTCACACCATAGATGACTGGCTGGGAGAATCGACGCCGACATACACTTACTCGAGACTACATACTGCCTCTCCGTGGGGTGAATTCAAGATCTCCATTTTGGAGGGAAAATAGGGACGAGGTTGATGTGATTGGAGCAACCAAAAGGGAGTTCTAATACCGAATAACACTTTGTGGGTGTTTCCAAGTAAGTGGTGATATCTATTTTATGAATTTGTAAACTTATATCTTATAGAAATTCAATATATTATGAGTTACAAAAGAAAAGAACTTGCATAAAAATCTAGATCAAGCATTTACTAGGTAGTTGAGAATGGATTATGAAACATGTTGCAAAATGTTATATGTACATTGCAAACCTAGTTTATGAAATTGAATTTGAAATGGTTTGAGAAACACCTTGCGAAATGTATTTAGTTTGATGAATAGGTTGAGAAAGATAATATGTTTCGTTTGTGAAACCATTTATAATTTGATTCCAAATTGGCTTGTGAATTGTAAAGGATACTATTATAAGTTTGTGTTGGTGCTTAATATCTATGAGCTTATTAAGAGGCTTGTGGCTTTGTGCATGGAATGGACTATTAGCATGTGATTTGATGAGATTAATCAATGGTTTAAACCATTAATATGTGAATTGATAAGATGGATCAAAGGACTAGACCATTAGGGGTTGTTTGTTTAAAATTGCTTCTGTTCCCCGGAACACAAATTTTTGTTCTTTTGTTCCATGGAACAAAAAAAAAAAAAAAAAAACTCATTTGTTTACACTTTTGTTTCCGGGAACAAAATAGATTTTTTTTGTTTCCGAAACAAAAGAACAAAAAAAAAAAGTAAAAAAAAAACTTGTTTCTTTTTTCCGGGAACAATTCTAAAAGACACTTCTTCTTTTTTTCTCCTTCTTCTTCTTCTTTTTATTCTTTTTTTTTTCTTTGGCCGTGACCAACCGTCGAGGCCGCCGACCTGCCGGAGCGTCACCAGCCCCTGGTGAAGCTCGACCTCACCTTAGCTAGGCGAGTTTGAGTCGCCCAACCCAATGAGGCTCGGCCTCACCTAGCCACCGCCAAGTTGGCATTGCCCAGCGGTGGCTCGGTGAGGCCGTCCTCGAGCCAGCCGGCAAGGCTTAGCCTCGCCAAGCCACTACTGGGCAACATTAAACTTGGTGGTGGCCCGGCGAGGCCGAGCCTCGACGGTGGCTAGGCAAGCTCGACCTCGCTAGGGGCAGGCAAGCCTCGCCATGGCTGGGCGAGGCAGTTGGCCCTCATCGACTGGTCACCAACCATAGCCGAGGTCGACAACTGGCCAAAATGAAGAAAAAAAAAAAAAAAAAAAACATAAAAATATTAAAAAATTAAAAGAAACAAAAAAATTATATAAGTTTACCAAATGTGTTTTTTTTTTTTTTTTATTCCGAGACGGAAATTTTGTGCAGTTACCAAACACATTCTTCTATTCAAAAATTTATTCTTCGGAACATAAATAGTTTTTTCTATATATGTTCCCGAAAACAATTTTTAAACAAAAACTTTACCAAATGCAGACTTAGTGTTTGTTATAATATTCTTAATTAAAAATATATATTTTTTGATATTTATATGGTAATGTTAAAGCAATATAATTATTCTTATATCGTATATGTATTATACTAAGATAGAAATAAAATGAAATTTGAACATTGTTTTGTAAAGTGTACAGTAGATATTCGATTTATTTAGAAAAAATATGCACTATTTTTTTCCCTATCTTTTAAAGTTCCTCGGTCAATGACCGATAATACAAGAGTGCTTTTGGGAGCTAGACTTTTAGGTATAATTTGCAACCGTCTTTTGGTGAAAGGACAGCTATGGCATTACCCCTATCTTGAGAGAGAGAGAGAGAGACAGAGTTATTATATCGCTCACCCTGTTTCAAGATGGAAAGTAGGTTCACCAGTTAATCTTGAGAGAGTCTAGATACCTATCTGTGAGAGAGTCTACAGCGAGAAAGAAGACAAAGCCAGACCACGAAACACCAACAAACTTCATGTTTTTTTTAGAATTTATGAAGATCTCCTTGCCGGTTCTATTCTAATGCTCATTGTGCATGCCCGCGATTCACAACCGACGCAGTAAAACGCTTGGTCGGACTGATATCTTGTGTTCCAAACAATCTCCCAATGACGCAGCACTCGTTGCCGAGGTCCCAATTCCGTCTTCCTCGAGCGAAGGATTTGGTTCTTTTAGGACCAATGTGAGTTATGAGAGTGCGCAGTGAGCAGTTGCAGGATTTTACTAGGAGAGGCCAACATCACGATCGCACTAAAAGAGGTCAATATCCGCAAGTGCGCTTGTTTCTCAGATTTGATAAAAGGCTCCTCTTGAGTGGTTCCTCACGATTAGGTTTTTGGATGAACTTTTTGATGGATTCAATCCATAAAATAAAGCCACATTTGAACTTCTCAATAAAGTAAACTCGACATCTAAGCTTTTGGATGACCGATTCTATTGAACAAGCATCAAAACCAGCTCACTGCCAATGGGCGCTAGATGTCGACTAGTCTTGTAAAAAGACTTGAGTAGAGCTGACCTTAGTCTCGCAAAATGTAATTTGTATTTGTGGTTTCATAAAGTGGAGTAACGATTAGCATTTGGCAAAACAAGTCAATCATAAACTATAAACTACATAACTTCTTGACTTTCACATTGAAACACATCTCATATGGCCATTGATCGGTCAAATCAAATCAATCAGATAACCGGCAACATCATATTTTTCCCTAAACATAAAAAAGTCATGCATGAACGTAACAGTTCATAAACCCAGAAGCGAAAAGATACAGCTACCTCTTTCGTGTCAGAAAGAGCGTTAGAAAAAACCACGTGCAAGTGCAAAATTAGGATAAAGATGCAATGTTACTGCTCCAAGAAGAAGGTTGATTTTGATTTGCTAAAACCATCTGAGTTCAAGGAAACTAGAGTTTTATTGCGAAACTAGCATTATATCTCAGAGAACCATACAATCTTTCTTAGTTAACAAAAAAGAAAAAGAACCCTTGCTTTATTTACAATGCAGACTGGAAAATCATCTCCGCGAGTTCCTGAAAATATGGCAAACAGGTACATCAGATCAAAGCCATACCAACACCTGAAAAAGGATAATGCTTGCTAGGGGAAAAAAAAACTCCAGAGATCAAGACTCTGTCAATATGCTATGATATAGAAGTAGATGGTGCTCGTCATCTACATATCAGATGGTGACGTGGGTGTGTTCTGAGGTTACAGTATAAGGACATATGACGTTTCAAGTACTAGGTGTGAAAAGCACCCAAGATAATCAAGAGTAGCTCAGTGCAAAATTGTAGCCGAGAAAGGGATAGCATTCTAGAAAGAAACAAGGAAATAATTTAGCATCAAAGGGACAGTACTAGAGAAGTTCATAATTTGTAATTAATAACAAACATTGTAGCTCCAATTCAATGTTTCAGAAACAACTTATCGAGGCAATGAATATATCAATATTTGACAGTTATATCTCCTATATTTGTCCTAATAACTCAACACACAAAAGAAAACGCATTACTTAAAAGCACTTTGGTCCATTGCCACAGCCAGTTAGTTAAGTCCTTTGCTACATGAAACATGTGACATTATTTGATTAGGACGAAATCTTCATTGAGACATGCAAATGTGGCATCATTTGATTAACAGTGTTGTATTTAGCACTCTTAGGACCAACAACTTAAGATCAAGCAACCGCTAGCCAAGTCATGTAGTAACACATTCTAAAGTTTTCCTAGTATTTAAAGCATCTGTATTAACTTAAAAAGGAAGATTAGAAGACTAGAAACATAAGCCAAGCACAGAACCTAAGAACAGAATTATAAAGTGAAGGATGTAAGGTCCTCATTAAGTCCTTCTATATTACCTGCTTAGCTGAAGGAACCTTGGGCTCACCCCATTCCATAGCCTTCTTTTCAAGCGTTTCAAAATCCACCTTACCAGCCTGATGAAGAAAGTTCAGGATCAATCATAAAAAAAGAAAAAAAGAAAAATTAAAGAGAGTGAAGAATCGGTGCATATTTAAAGGGAATAGTAAGAGGAGATGCTTGCTCTGAAGAAGTACCTCAATTTGTGCCCCAAATTCGGTATCGAAGCTCTCATATCGCTTCCTGACAAGTTTGTCCAGAGAACCATCCTATGTTTGAAAAGTGAGCATAATTAGTCATGTTGATTGAGGAGAAGTATCTAAACTGTTGGGACTAGGAACATCAACGAGTTGAACGAAAGTAATTAGTTCACCTCAATCAGCTTGGCGACATTTCGGAGCCCACGAGCCAAGGTGTCCATTCCGCCAATATGAGCGATGAACAAGTCTTCAACGTCTGTGCTCTCTCTTCGTCTACAATATCACACAAACAACATTTATACTCAGTGAAATGAAGCATTAAAAACAATACTAGGCCAAATCCATATTATGCCTCATAGCCTCTATAATCAGTATTAATCCAAATAAAAAGAGAAAAGACCCATTGAGAAGAGAAGAAAAGGATGCTTACAGTTTGGCATCAAAATTGATGCCCCCTGGTGCCAATCCTCCCTATGAAAGGCAAGGATGAAGAACATAGTTATAAAGTTGCATTTACATGAGCTTGTCCCAACAAGACTTTTTAACTATCCAAGAGCAAAATTAATTTTTGACATACATTTCTGACCACACTGAGCATGACCAAAGTCGCCTCTCCAATATCAGTGAGGAACTGATCGGTGTCCCATCCTGTCAACGATCGCATTACATAATTACTAATTCTATTAAGATGTTTTAATTGCGCACATTCCAGATTTGGATATAGAAAAGTACCAATCTGTGGATCGCCAGTGTTGGCATCTAAGTTTCCAAATAGACCATTAAGTCTAGCAGTTTCTAGCTCGTGATGACAACTACAGAAATGAAAAAAGAAGTAAAGTTTCATCAAAGCAATGAGATCTTCAGGTACACAATCCAAGTTCAAGAACTTAATCGCAGCAAATCAGCATTCAGTTTTAGCATCACATAGCATGAAATACCTGTGCCCGGATAAAGTTGCATGGTTACACTCAACATTAATTTTAAATTCTCCTGCAAGGATGGACAGAGCAACATCAAGACATGGTTTTAAAATAGGCAGAAGAACTCAAAAGTTGAAAAAAATTCCTTGGATTGCAGGTATGCCAACACCAGATAACTTACATGAGTAAAGGAAAAGAACAACACAGCAATTCATTAATTCAATATTCCTACGCGGCAAATCATTTGATACTCACCTAAAAGGCCATACTTCCGCAGAAAACTGGCAGTTGTAGCAACATCCCAGTCATACCTGTAAAAAGAATCCCATAAGTAAAGGTGATTCATGGAAGCTGCTTTACCAATTTACACAGATGCAGAATCATACTGATGCTTTGTTGGCTCTTGAGGCTTAGGTTCAAGCAATAAAGTCCCTGGTTAAGCACATAGAAAAGGAAAATCAGGCAAAGCTATGCTAAATATAAAAGAGTCCAAACACAAATCCAAATAATCCCTAATCCAATAGAACAATAATTCTATTAGAACTGCTCCATTTAAATGTCAAGAAAGACGTCACCGTTGAATCCAATCTTCTTCTTATAGGCAACGGCCGCTTCAAGGAACCTTGCCTGTTGATTATGATGAAAGGTATTTTAAGGATAGGATGTTAAGCCGAGTTGAAGGAAAATGTAAAATACTAGATGATTAAGTTGATGCGGCCAGTATCAAGCAAGCTTAGAAGGTAAAAGTTCAAATAGCAACATAAGCGCAGGCTATCATACACACCATGTGATCCAGCTCTCGTCCCATGTCAGTATTCAATAAAGTTTGATATCCTTCACGACCACCCCAGAAGACATAGTTTTCTCCTCCTAAATAGTGAGTGACCTGTCCACGTAAAGCCATAAGATATAGTATTAACCAGAAGTTGCAACAGAAAAAAAAGATACAACAGCTTCCAAAAAATGTTTACCTCAATGGCTTTCTTGACTTGAGCAGCAGCATATGCATATACCTCAACTTCAGGGCTATTGAAAACAAATGCATTATATGGTTATATACACGCTAAGTTTATAAATACCATCATTCTATAGATAAGTATTGCATAGTCATGTATATTACCTGGTGGCACCTCCATGCATGTATCGGGGATGCACGAACAATTGAGCTGTACCCCACAAAGGACGGATTTCAGTTCCCTGTATGCCAAAGAGAACTCAACTATGAGCCCAGAGTATTTGTGGACCTACAGGGAGCTTAATTCACTTGTGTCGTGGGAGACATAAACTATTTTTAATTTGATGCATTCCTGTTCAAGCCAACCAAAAAAGGGAGTCTTACCTGCATTCACTTGTATCATTCTATAGCATATTGACCAATAATGGCTGATGCTTAACAAGATGACATGGACATCCAATAAAATTATAACAAACAATTGCTAGATCTCATCTTACTCGAGACATAACAGATAGTCTAGAGCAGCAATAAAAAGAACTTCCTTGATGGAACTATACAGGTCGAGAGACTTCCCTCCGAAATTCTATTGCATTCAACAAATTAAGCTCAGAATATCAAGAACATGGAAACATGAATTAGAAACCATGCTTTCTAGTCCCAACATCAAGTTTGATCATATTTTAGAAAGTAGGAGCAAAAGACCCTCACAGCTTAGGAATACGCTTTATGAATAAAGGACTCTCAGAAATAATATGAAATCAGCATCCATCCAAACACTCCATCAATCAACGCTGAGCCAATGCTTCTAATATAGAAAATTCAGAGTCTGGTTAAGGATTTTCATGTGTTCAAGCAATGGGCTAGAGGACTTCATTAATTGCGTAAAGAAGGCATCATAGAAGAAGCACATTCTAAGAGTGCTACAGCTGTAACAAAACCAATCATGTCCAGGAGTCTACCTGCAGCTCCTTTGCAAGGGCCACTACTTCATCCAAGTTCGCATTAGATTCCTGTGACAGTAACGACAAAGAGCAAACTTAAACTCAACTGCTGGGTTACGAATTTTCATGGGCAGCTGCGTCAGAACAAGTTAAGAACAGGCATTTCAAACTTTTTTTCTAAGATCATTGTCCTGAGCAACCAAAATCTACATATGAACTTGTAATACTAAAACTGACTTCGACTATTTACTCACCTCCAATGTCTTGCCATCAGGAGCTATATCCCTGTCATGGAAGCACCATCGATCAACTCCAAGTTTCTTCAAGAACTCAAAGTTGGCCCTCACTGTTTTGTTCATCGAATGCAGAATAAAATAAAAAGTTATTAGCACTGATTCCTATATACAATCCAAACTGAGGTATTTTCCAAACTGGAACACAGTTAATGTTGACTTCCTAGATAAACAGTTCTTACTTCTCCTTTTGGCCATAGCTAAAGAATTTGTGCCATCCTCCCAGGGCCAAAACTTCGTGCCAGAACCAAATGGGTCACCTCCTGTTCCCCTGAATGTGTGCCAAAAGGCAACGCTAAATCTAAGCCAATCCTGCAACATCAGCCAGCTATCAATATTTATAACCTGCCCAACTGATCGGCAAAGCAAAAAGAAAAAATCACCAAGGAAGGAAACAGAACCCACCTTCATTTTCTTGCCTAGTATCTCCTCTTCGGCGTTATACCACTTATATGCCAGTGGGTTCTTGCTTGAAGGACCCTAAATGAGAAGCACGTTGTTTTAATTGAGAATCTCAACCAGCAGGCACTTCCAACAGTATATAACAAAGTTCAAAATTAGACTTTTGAGTTCTCAAGCAAAATTATTGAATTTTCTTCAATACATACAACAAAATCTTGTTTTACTACTTTAACCTGCATGTAGCAGCTAAAACAAAACACGATCTGCTGTGCAAACTTTTGCAGGCCCTAACACGAAGTCAAAGAAGTAAAATTGCAACGAAATCGAAGCTAAACAGACCCTTCTCCAAAAAGCCTCACCTCATACTTAATGTTAGGAATGCCAGGGAAAAATTCTCCTTTCCAATCATCAGCATCACCACAGTCACCGCCAAGGTCATTGGCAGGGCATGTCGGCGGAGAGGCAACCTGTTTGCATAATTCAAACCGAATCGCCTCGGTTTCAAATTCAAATTTGAAAAATCAAAAACACAAGACTACGGGAGAGAGAGGAAAGAAAAGGGAACTTTACCACTCCAGCTATAGCCAGACTAGCACAGAGAAGAACAAACAAAATCTTCCGCAACTCCATTCTTTTCATGAGCGCAATCTATCTCTGCAACACAAACAGCAGTACTGATTACATTACAATCAATTCAAATCGAAACAAACAAACCAGAAAAGAACAAAAGAAAAAAATCGAAATCACCCATCAACCCAAATTCCAAAATCAGTGTGTAACCCCCCAAAATAATCAGACACGTAAGCAAACACGTTTACATCATCATCGACACAAACAAGCAGCAGCAACTCCACTGATCACTCGGGAAGCACAGCATCTAACGTTTCACGCATGCAAAGGAAATCAAACCCCAGAAAATAAAAAAGAAAGCAGTGGATTATCAACAGCAGAACTTCTAGAAGAAACTAAAGCTTCACCCGAAACAGCCGTGGCCTTGCGAAAGCTACAGAGTCGATCAAAGCCCCCTCGACAGACGAAGACTGCTTATGCGGCAGCGGAGAAGACCGACATATTTATAAGAAAATACCATAAACCCAGGAAAAATCCTACCCGAAATCGAATTGGGTCGGCAGAGACATCATCACCGACACAACCAAGCAGGCAAGTAACACCCCCAAAATCATCAGACATGTAAGCAAACACAAGCACATCATCATCGACACAAACAAGCAGCAGCAATTCCACTGATCACTCGGGGAAACACAGCACCTAACTTCTCACGTGTGCAAAGGAAACCAATACCCCAGGAAAGACCAAAGAAAGCAGCGGAAAATCAACCCAAGAACGTCCACAGAAAACCAGAGCTTCACCCGAGACAGCCGTGGGCGTGCGAAAGCTGCAGAGTCGATCAAAGCCTCTCTCGACAGACGAAGACTGCTTATGCGGGCAGTGGCCAAGACGACTCCTTTAAAAGAAAACAACAGGAACCCAGGAGAAATCCAACCCGAAATCGAAGTGGGTCGGGAGAGATTTTCGAAAAGCGTGGGGATTGCTGCCGTGGGGCTTATCCGGAAGCTAGTTTCATGCCAAATCTGTCGCGCTTTCCTGGCGGAAGTGATGATGACGATGACGACGATGGTCGTTAGAAAGATAAAGATGTCGCGAAACTAATGGGCTTAAAAATAGATAAATAAAAAATGATTATGTGCATCACAGAAATTAGAAATTAAGGAGGAGAGAGGAAAAAATAAATAAATTCAAAATATAGGGATCACGAGATGGAAACCTGATGAGTCAATGCTTTCCGCACTCGAATTGGAAAATTCTTGGAAACTTAAAAGGGGGTTCAAAGATGGATAAGTACTCCACGAGGGGTGTGATGGTACAGAGAAGGACTAGAATAGAAATAAACATAGGATTAGGATTATTTACATGTACTATTAGGTTTAGGAGAGTTTGATTCAAGATCATATTTATCTGTTAGGAATTTGACGTATTATCTTACCGCTGTATTATGTCTTTGGAGCTTCATTTGATCAATGAAATATCAAATTGAACATGTTTGGATGCGGTGTGATATGATGGCTTAACATGACACAAATTTTTGTAGTGTTTTGGTAGACTTACCATGATAGAGCTAAAAACATCAAATATATAGATCGGAGAAAAAATTAGACATGTGTTAGCTTGTAACCATAGCCTAGCTAGTTGTCTTGTTGTGATAGCCATTTGAAGCCTGTCGGGGTGTGCCACAACTCATGTGAGCGAGAGCAAGAGAGGGACAACTCACTTCCTTTTTACGTTGTTCGGGTTAGATAATCTAATCATGTTGATACAGCTCGGATAACTTATTTGATATGTGAGTCGTACTTAGATTTATGCTATCCAAGTTCATGGATATTCCATCTTTAGCACCGTATTTTCACTGAATAACAATCAAAATCATTCATCAAGTCTCACTTTGGAAGGTTCAGTACGAGGGGTCATGATCAACTCCCAACAGAAAGAGAAGTGATGACGATCGATTGCATAATATGCGGAAGGATCATGTACAAGCATCTCTCTTCAAATCATTTAACAAATTCTTCAGGCCGTCGATCCATGACCATCGGCATCGGCATCGACACCGTGATCCCAAATTCCCCAATTGAAAACTTGCATTATTTGACTGATTACACCGGTTTTACGGATACAAAATTTATGACAAAGCAAGGAGAAAAGAATCCGAAACTATTGCATATCAAGCTAGTCTCCTCAGTTCTCCGGTCGCAAGTTAGATCGGATAGTAATGGATGAACCTTCGAAACATCTCGTAACACTCTCGTCGCTTGTACTCTTGAGGCGAATGACCAGCCCCCTGCAGTAAATGCACGAAAAACGCGCGTGCGTGCGCAGACAAATGAGTTAACTTCCGAGAAGAAAGCAAGTAATCCGTAAAGACGAAAGATTCAGAGAGAAATATCGATCTTGCCTTGAGACTAACATAGGTCAGTCTGTAACCGTGTTCCGAATACTTGATGGTATAACTGCATATGTCAAATAATTCAGAAAGGATTCAGGACTCTGTAATCACAAAACAGAAAAGAAAGAACTAAACCAGAAAGGTTTAAAGAGATGAGAACGTCCGCTCGAGAATACTGACCCGGCAATCTGGCCATCGACAAGCCACGGTCGCCAATCATTCACAATCGTCAGGTCAAGCACCTTGACCCACTGTTGCGTTCCGGTGCTTGGGATGGTGAGGTCGTGATCGCCACTGTGAAAACAAGAAAGTTTCACAACAGTTCAGCAAGAGAGCAAAACCACTTCAATTAGAGTGAAACGGTAATCAGATGAAAAGCAGTGGATTTTTCTCGTCTCGACCATGAGAAAGTTTGACTTATGCCTCAATCGGTGTGGATCTAGATAGAGGAACTATGAGGTAGGACATTGAACAAGAATGTTTGAATTTACTTGTATACGAGAACTTGCAACCCTTTGGTGCTGAGGTTCTGGTGAACATCGAGGACACTGCTTACATCCATTGTGTACTGCAGTGACTTGTTACATCTAACCCAGTCGCCAACTGTTCCCTGGTTATAGAGATCAAAACAACGAAATTAAGTAACAACTTTAAGATTATGAGCTTCTTTGAGAATGACGCGAGCACTGGGAGTCTACCAGCCGCACGCCAAGAGCTTCCTGAACGCCTTGATCGTTCGCCCACCAGTAGGACATGGCATAGTTGAAGTTCTGCAGAAAAAGTCAATGCATGTTAGTACTCTTCATACACCGTCAAGCTAATCAAGACCAATGCCAGACATCGATTTTTTCACTAAAATTTGCTCAACAAATTGGAGATTTGTATGTGAGACTCGAAGCATCATTGTTGGTCATGCTGAAATGAATGATGATACCATACTAGATTGCTTGATCTACAAGTCTTGAGTGTAATTTCGTTGCGGATTTAGTACTTATTGCTGAGACAAAACAAGTCTGCAGAGAGAGAAGAGACTCACGTGGCACCAAAATTCAGGGATCTTGGGAGGCGAGAGCATGAAGTTGTCGGGGTTCTCTTCGAGAGATCTATAACTGAGCTCTCCACCGGATTTAGGGGATGCCCAGACGCATTTAGGCTCCAAAATGTCGTTTTTGTTTATGTCTTTGATAAGCTGCACAGAAAATGCAAATTCAATAACAAGAATCTCCACAATGATATAATGTCGAGTACTGCATGTAGTATGCATAAGAACAAGGTTTAAATTGCTTACCCGAGAATAAAATTCATATGCCTCATAGCATTCAGGGGAGGATGTGCTTTCATCGATGTCAGTGTAACTAGCATTGCAACTCTCCTTCAACGTCTGCACAAGAACAATACATGATCTACATCAAATTCAGCAATCCCAGGAAAATGATTTTGCCACATCATGACAAAAACAACTAAAGCTAGAACTTCATGATGGGCTCATATAATCTTGACATAAAAGATGATCCATTAAGAAAACATGTGACCCTAGCAGCATGCTTGTGGGTTCAAATCAAGACATTCAGCGCAAGAAGAGTTGGCCGACTGTAATTCTATTTATTGCTTGAAATATGATTTTCCCAAGAATTCAATACATCAAGTTGGCTATTTCACAAAGCAAAATACCTCATAGAGCTCATCATTTATAAGGCCAATTCGATGAGAAAATATAATTTTCGAGTTGTCGTTAATGTCTGCATCAATTCGTGGGCATCCAAGAATGTAACCCTGCAACAATGCAAAAAGCACAAATTAGGGATTGCAATTATTAGGCTAGTCTGAATTATTACTTGAAGCCGAGCTTAGATTTCCCTTATACCTTGAGATTCAAGCGCGGGACAGAACCAGCTTCATTTTCTGAAAAGTGCAATCAGCAGAGTTTGAGCATCGCAAGCCATTTTCAGAATGTTCAAAAACAGAAAGCTGAAAAGAAAAATGTAACCTAGTATCAAAGCTCATGGCTACTTACCATTTACAATATGATTGACTAGGAGACTGCCAGAAATGCCCGAATAAGAATCAACGCCAACAAATAATTGGAGTTTCAAATACTGTGGGTGCTGAATCAACCACTGCATTCCAAACAAAGAACAAAATCTCATCAAATAAGCAGATCGACCTTCTAATTGGTGCTTCTTAAGGGAATAAAAAAAACAATTTACTCAATTGCATTCTCAGAAGTGAAAACCGAAATACAACATCACTTTAATGAATTTTACTCACTTTCCTCAAGAACTTATAGGTTTGCCAGCCAGCTTGCGTGTCTGAGGTGTACCAACCAGAGGCAGTTGTGGAATAAGAGAAGCCAGTACCGACTGGTGCATCAACGAACAAAACGCTTGCAGACTGAAATTTATCACACTCATTACGCAAAAGCACCAGAAGGAAGAAAGGAAAAAAAATGACAAAAATCGAGAGATAAAAACATGTGATTTTGGGGCTATAAGCACATAAAACATCACAGAACTAGGCAGTCATTTGGCATGCTCAAAAATGAAAGGAGCACAAAGAATTCATACATTCAATAAATGCATCAGTTTCAGGTGTCAACAAAGCTTTCGAGACTAAGAAAAACAATATACATGTTTATTGGGTAAAGTAAGATACAAAGAAATTTATCCGAAACAGAATACCTTTGTCCAAGAGTATGGATAGTACTCCAGCTGTGGCACACCTCCTTCATATTCAGTGATGTTGAATTGTAACGGACCTAAAAAAATTTAAAAGTCAGTGCCAAAATATCGCCAATAATAACTTTCGCCAACGATTCTACTTCTTCAGGCTGTAATTATGCTAGAAAACCGAGCCAGATCAATTTCCAATCACTGAGGGAAGATGAAAAACATAAAGTGTCTCCAAATTTGCAATGCTAATATGCATCAATTCAACAACTTGGAACAGCTAGAAAACGACTGACAATTTCAAAATGGGATTCTCATAAAAGTGATAAAACTTCCATGAAATCGTTGTCAATTTCACATTCCCTATAAGAAGCCAAGCTTTTACAATTATCTCTAAACTCGAAAACAATATCGAGTGAGCTTTTTCTCCTCTAAGAGAGACCAAAGCACAAGATGGGACCTTTACCAAAAATAAAAAAAGCACAAGATGGGAATTGATATTAAATATGCAACCATGAGAAACTGGAAAAATATTTGACTGTTTGGTATATAACTGCTTCTTGCTATAGTTCAGACTGAGAGCAACAAGTAAGACTAGTTGCACCACATAATATCAGCATCAACTGATCCTTTGGGCTACAGAATTCAAACAGGACTATAGAAAAATAATTCAAGGTATATTAGAATTAAATACAAAAGCAATATACTAAATAACGAGGTGACACTGGTCCACTTTGTTTATATTCTGATTTACAATCTGCCACTTCCACTTAGTATACTAACTTTGCATACCAGTCTTAGTATATAGAAGAGCAAGACATAACGGACAAGCCTTGCCCATCAGTCTCTTGGGCTGGTGCTCAGTATCTACAAGTACGATTTGCCATGTCTCAAGAATTAGTATTCAATATTGGTGCTTCCTACCACAAATTCAATCACAAAAGAACTTGAGTACTGCAACTGCATCTATCATCCAGGTTATTTGTTGGTTCATGACCCACCAGACAACATATTACTTCTGCTATTTCTTTTCATCCTTTCACTCCTTGACGAAACAGAAATTCATTACAGATAGTGCAAAGTGACTAAAGCATCTGTCTGCCATTGTCCTCATTCAATAAACATTAGTTTCTTGTCTGAAAAAGAAAGGTTTCTCTTTAAATAGTCAACTTATTAATATTAGCTGTCAATTTTAGAAAACTGACCTGTGGCCCCTATACGTTAAGGAAATATATATAAGTTTGCACCATGAACACAACAACAACAACAGAAACAACAAACCATGTTATCCTGCTTGCTAGGTGGAGTCAGCTAATGAATCCTATAACGTCATTGTGCCTGATCCTATTTTAGTATCTACCATGAATACAACTGCCTAAAATAAAACCCAAGAACTCAATTTTCTGGGAAGGTAAAAATACAGGGTTTCCAATCCCAGCAGGGGAGGCGATCAAAATTGAATCTCGGAATAGTGAATATAGTCATGCCGATAGGGCAAATGTGTCCATAGTGACTGGGATGGACTCACATTCAAAAACGCCCCCTTGCACAACAAACCATGAAATGACAATTGAGAAAAGACTGACCATTTTCAAAAATGAGGCCATTAAAAGCAGAGCAACCGGGGCCTCCACTGTACCAGAGCAAAAGAGGGTCTTCTTTAGGGTTTCCCTCTGACTCAATGAAGTAGTAGAACATCTCCGCATCCGCAACAGAGATGTACCTAAACAATCAAGACAAACCCAACATCACAATTCTCTCTGTTTACCCTGAAGGAAAGCGAACGAGAACAAGAAAGAAACACCTACCCAGTCTCAAGGGTAAAGGGAAGTTCACCATCATAACCAGGAAGAGTCTTGACGATCTGGCCTCCCAAAGCTGCATTGGCCGAGAAGGCCACAAGAAGCAGCAAATGCAAGAAAATCTTGGTCATTTTCTTGGCGCCGCTTCACGCAGTTGCTGCTTCAGCAGCAACTTTGTGCAATATCTTTACCCTTCTCCTTTTCTCTTTTGGGGACCTCTCAAATCTTTCCGCAAGCTCCTTATAATGATTGTGTATGCAGGAACAGATGGAATCATATATATGTCGACGTGGTCTCAAGGGGTGGTACAGTGAGTTTGTTGCGAAGGGTATCATTTTCTTCTTGAAATTTGATACGTGTGGCAGGATGGAAATGTTGGTAAAGACCAGGGAGTGATGGGGGGCTGGACTTTGAAGTTCGGTTGTGCAGAGTGTGTTGTATCTGAGAAGAAGAAGACAGAGTCGGAACGGAGGGTTTGAAGCACAGTTGGTCAAAGGAAATCTAGAGGCGGGAATACGGCGGGATCGCCTTTTGGGCTGTCAACATCTGACGCTTTCGTCTCCGCTTCCCAAATCCTAGTTTGCCTTCGACCGAGATATGGCTCAAGAGTTACCAAGAACATTGTTTAACCTCGTCTGATTTCGGAAAGCTCGACTTTGCCAGGGACATCTTCAATGGAATGCGCGCGCAATGACCTTTGATTTGAAGTTGAGAATATAAGTTATGACTTTTGAGTTCGTTTAGCTTGACAATGGAAGGAATTGAAAAATGGATTCTGATTAAAATAGATCGAGCGGTTTGAACATTTTACGCCTTAAGGTGTATGAATTCTCGAGTTTGATTCTCATTCGCAATTGCTTGGAGTCATGCGACAAGAAAGCATGTATTGTGAATCTAATTCCGATATAAATTACCTGTCTTTAATAGGAGCACCTAAGTCGAACCCTCGCACCAAAAACAAAGGAAATGATGAATAAATATTCAAAATGCCATGTGGCTCTCCCAATGTAATTTTTTAATTAAACTATTTATTCATGAGTAGATAATTGGGAAGAAGATCCGGAGTGAGAATGAGAGATTGGAAACAAGTAGAAGAAGATTAAAAATTGATTGAGTTGTCCACAGTGGTCAGAATGATGCCACTTCTCCCTCTTTAACCCTTCAAATATATAAAACTCTGTAAACAATTAGCCTCATATTGAATTGCAATCCTTAATATTGGCACATGGAACCCTAATCCCCAAATCGAAGAATGGCAAGTGGAAGAATGGGGGCCAACGTCTTAATTAAGCAGCGTAACTCTTAATGAGGTTGACTTGGAGTAATATGCTATTGTGGTTTTCAATCACTAATTCTCACGACGGAATAAGTGAAAATAGAAGAAGATTTTATGGTTGAGCTAAGTTTGATGGTACGAGTTGTTGTCATTTCTTCAAGTGAGTTATTTCAAAGATACAAAAATGGGCAAAGGACATAATAGTCAACCTCCTTAAAAGAAATCAAGCATCTTGCTAATCAAGTCAATTAAGACATGACAAAATTGACAAGAACGCTCTACTAGCTAAAATCAAGACTCAAAAGGCAAAAAGAGAAGTTTGAAAGAGGAGTTTGCACGAGTGAAAAAAGATAAGATGCATCAATTGGTATTTAGTTCAAGCATACATTGTATCGTTGTCCTAGGTTTTTGTAGTGTTAGAGTTGGTAGGAAGTTTTCTAAGTCTTTCATGGTTCTCTATTTGTGTTGTGGTGATTTGGGGTGTAGGATTGAGATATGTTTTTGAAGGTGTAATTGACTTGGTGATACTTTGATATGAATGTCGCCACTTATATATGAGATCAAGTCAATGGAGCTGCAATTTTTAAATTTTCAACATATATTGCCCTTAAATTTTCAATGTGGTGATATATCATGTGGAGTTGTTGATGATGACCGGATCACTACTTTAGCGATTTCTAACAAAAAATTGATCGGAAGAACTATATTAGAATTTCAAACAAAGGTTTAAGAGTAAATTGGTAAAATTGAAAAGTTTACAACTAAATTGACATATGCACGATAGGTTTGTGATTGATTGAGTATTTTTCTCGAAATAATGATTGCGTTCCTGCTTTATTTCATTTAGTGAACCAAACATTGCGTATTACACAAAATAATTTCATGAAAACCTACACTGTTCAATTAGCAACAAGAAGAATTACTAAAAAAGTCTTAAACCTATTGCAATTGTGTTCAATCCTAAACTTATTTTTTTTGGCTAATTAAGTTTTAAAGCTCTTGTAATTGTACCAATTTAGTCCATTCGGCCAACACTAACTTGGACAATTTTTTAATAATATTATATATATATTCCCTTTTTTGTCTCCTTTTTTTCCTCGTTCCTCATTCTTCCGTTGGTTGGTTGCCGAATTGAGGCAACCAGCTAGTGGCAAGCTAAGCAAGGGCAAGCTCGCCCAATCATTGGTGAGGCAAGCCCTTGGCAAGCTCAACCTCACTATCGCTAGGTGAGGGCGAGCTACTAGCAAGGCAAGTCCATGCCAAATCTAGTGGGGGCTCACCATGCCACTAGCAAGGCTCACCCTTGCCTAGTAAAGGTAAGGTGAGCTAGCCCTTCTCTAGCTCACCACTGGCCAACCGCCTTAGTCCAGCAACCAACTAGAGTAAGAGGGAGAAAGGAGAGGGAAAAAAGAGAAAAAAAAAAAGGAAAAAAAAAGAAAAAAATTAATTATGAAAATTCAAAAGATAAAATATTATTAAAAAATTGTTTGCACCAACGTTGGTGAGACAGTCGGTGTCGACAAGCATCCTCATTAACTCCAACTGGTCAAATTTGGCCTGATGGACTAAACAGACACAATTAGAAAAGATTTATGACCTAATTGGCCGAAAAAAATAAGTTTAAAACTTAATTGGCCCAATAGCAATAAATTTGTAATTTTTTTTATAATTCTCCCATTAGTAGCATGGTTTTGTTTCTATTTCGGCTTGCGTGGTTTTGTTTCGATTTTGGCTTACACTTGTTCTAACACTTAATCAAATTAGAATCATGCTAATCAAACTACTCTAGAGAAAATTTCACTCCATAGAGCTCGTAGATTTCCCGTCATGAAACTTTAGAATTTTGAAATATTTAACCTATACGAATAACAAACAAGTGATCATAACAATTTCAAGTATATTTTTGTGGGCCAGAAACAATTTTAAATCGCTGTCAATCTATGGGAATTAGTTAGCAGATTAGAGATTGAGAGTTGAGATGGAGCGGACAAGAGACTTGTGAATACGGGTGGACCAACTACATTTCCAATTTGTCAATAACCAGCCGGTCTTTCTTGTTAGGCTAGGACTTCCTTATATTCCTTCCCCACCACCCCCCCCCCCCCGGCCGGCGGGAACCTCTTCTCTCTTCAATATATTATTATTTTTCAACCAACATGCGTACTGCATTCATAAATTTGTTAAGGAGTGTACCTAGAATTTAGTATGTTATATTGCATAATATTAGAAATCGTCAATAGAATGGGTGGATAAAAAAAATATAATTGAGATGTAGCACGTGGAAGCGTGGTCTCCTTGGATTTTAGTTGTAAAGTCAAATTGGATCCCTGGAAGAAGTATATGGCCCAACAACATCCTCAAATCCAACGTCTCTAAATGCAAGCACAGTGATGTTCTCTTTGAAGTGAGAATATAATTATGACTTTGTTTAGTTTAACAATATAAAAGAACGAATTTCAACGAATAGCTTGAGTGGTAAAATAATTGAAAATTTTACACCTGAAGTAGCATGAACTCTCAAGTTGATTCTTATTCCGCAATCACTTGGAGTCGCGTGACAAGAAGGCACTCTGTGAATCCCGGTTCCATATAAAATAACCTGCCTTTAATAGGTACAACTAAGTAGAACCCTCGCACCAGAAACTGACAAGTAATTAATATATATTCAAAATGCCATAGGACTCTCAAAAAGCAATTTTGGTCATAATTACTCTATTCATTAATGAGTAGAAAATTGAGAAGAAGATCAAGAGTGAGAATGACATATTCTAAACAAGTAGTATAAGATTAAGGATGTATTTATTTCACAAAAAATGGATGATTTTAAAAACATTTTCTTAAAAATAATTATTTGTATTAATTGAAATAATTAATTAATGAAAAATATTTGATTATCATTATCGGCAACAATTTATGTGTAAATATTTTTGTGAACGATGAAATTTTTTCTGTTCGTTCATTTTTGTAAGCAATACAATCGATTATATTTTGGAAATTATTTATCAAATCATCTATTTTCCCAAAAACAAACAAAATCTAAGAATGTATTTTTTTTTTTCTTTTCAAATCATAAGAGATTTAATTGAATTTTATTTGTGTGAGGAGTTAGCATAATTTTTTAAAAAGATTAATCAAACAAAGCAGCACAACGGCAATTTAAGTAGTCTTTCTTCATAAATGGCTTGAGCAATCGAGTCGTGTCGGTTTGCCATGTCATGCAAAGGCCATCCTTGGAATGAGCGCAACCCATAATGAACAAACCACCCTGAGGTGACCCATCACAATAGCAGAGGGGTCATGTCAGGCACACTCCACATAGTTTTGAGAGAGGGAAGGGTGGGAAGCGGGCAGAAATATACCAACATTCTACAATCAAGTTCTTAAACTTAATATTCATGCAATTAAGCTCCTCCACTAGCTCCATCCAAATTGATGGATAGGGAATGATGCACAGCTTCATTTATTGATTTCTCTCTATTAGGTGTCGTTTACTTAATTGATTTGTCCTTAGCGATGAAGATGATGCCGGTTCTCCAACTTTAACTCTTCAAAAATATAAAACTTTAGAAACAATGAGCCCCAAGTTGAATTGCAATCCCTAATGTTGGCACAAGGAACCCTAATCCTCATATCGAAGAGTAGCAAGTAGAACAATTACGGAGCCAGTGTCTTAACCAAGGGGCATAGCTTCTAATGAGATACACTTAGAGTAAATACTATTGTGGTATTCAATCACCAAATATTACGGTGGAATAAGAAAAATCAAGATTAAGGTTTTTGTGGTTGAGCTAAGTTCAATGGTACCGATTGTTGCCATTTATTTATGTGGGTTAATTTGAAGATACCAAATTCAACAAAGGATATAATAGTTTACCTTCTTGAAGAAATAAAGCATCTTGCTAATCAAGCTAGTCAAGGCATGATGAGATCGATGTGAGCATATTGCTAGCTGAAATCAAGACTTAAAAGACAGAGAGATGTTTGAAGGATTTTCTTTTTGGTCAAAAGAAAATTCCATTCATTTATTATAATCAAACATGAGAGGACTATAACAAGTTTTTGAGCAAAACAAATCCCAAAAGAGCTGCAAAACAAAACTAGACCCAAAAACAAAAGAGCACGGCTTACAGCTCTAAGCACACTATTTTCCCAAAAGATTAGATCCATAATAGCATCAAAGAACAATGGGCACTTATCACCGGAGTCACTAGTGATGAGCACACACTGAAATCTTTCCCTCTAGAAATTATGACTTGCAATGTGCACCCTAAATTCAACGTCCTCAATACTATGCCATACAGAGACAACAATAATGACAATAACGTGTTGGACCAATATATCTCAAACACTTTTAAGAAACTCCTAGATCTAGATTTAGATTGGGAGACGAGAGTTTCCACCGACTCTTGGAGAAGTCATAGAACCACATCTCAAGCATCTTGCTAGTTAGACTGATGATGACGTTCTCACAAAATTTGTAACTGCAAGCAAATTTATTCACTGTGACTAGCAAAGAAAAGCAACAATAATGAGTGCCAAACGAGGCAAAATAAGACTCCCATATTAGATCGAGAGAGAAAAAAAAAGGGAAAACCAAGGCCTAGAAGAGAAAAACAGAGCAAAGTAGGCTCTTGGCTTCATAAGATGAACCTAACGCTACGTTTGGTCGTCCGAATTTCTAATTGGAATAGGACTGGATATGATAGGATATGAAATCCTATGATATTTTTTATATCCCATTCATTATTTGGTGAATCATAATATTAAAGTCGGATATGTTCACATCATAGCATGTACATTTTTTTTTTTATATAAATGGCATATTATTATAAATGAACTAAATGTTCATAAACAGAGATAGTGAAAATCTCTCGTAACACTATTACTTAATTTATTTTTATTTTATTTTTCCTCTTTTTTATATTATTTTCATTATTATTTCTTTTTTCCCCTTTCATCATTCTTTAATAAAATTTTATCAAATAGTAAATTGTACTAACATACAAAAAATAAAAAATACCTAAAATATATAATAAATATAAATATTTAATTTATAGATTGAATATTTAATATAAGATAGAATTAAAGTTGAATATATAAATTAAAATAAGATTAATTAAAAATAAATGTTTATTTTTTATTTTTTATTTCTTAAATTAGAATTAAAATATTATTTATATTGAAATATAATTTCAATTTTGTTAATTTAATAAGTTTCTTATTCAAGAAAAATAACTTTCCTATTATAAATATTACAAATCATATCCACCTTTATTCCACCTCCCCCATGGGATAATTTTATCCTGTCTATATCCCCCTTATATCCAATGTTATCCCATCCTAAGCGAGCACCAAACGTAGGATAAGATAAATCATATCCTATCCCGAATTTTTTCCCGACTGCCAAATGCAGCCTAAGAGTTTGCACAAGATGTTTCCTTGAGGAAGAGTTTTTTAGGAGAAGAAGGGATTTTTTTCCCTTTGCTCTAAGCCAGATCTTGACATTTGAAGGGGGAGTTTGCACAAGTGAAAAAGGGATAAAATGTATTAATTGTTATTTGTTCCAGCATGTGTTTTATCATTGTGCTGATCTTGTGTAGTATTAGAGTTGGTGGGAAATTTTTAAGTCTTTTATGGTTCTCTAGTTGGGTTATGGTGATTTGGGGAGTAGGATTGTGATATTTTTTTGAAGTTGTAATTGACTTAGTGATACTTTGATGTGAATGTATTCACTTCTTTTTTAGATCGAGTCAATAAAGCCACGATGTTTTTATATTAAAAGTAAAATGTCCAGTTGTTTATGCATGCTTTTTTCATTTCAGTATCAAATGGGTTGAATAATCGTCAAATTTGAAGCAACATTAATCAACAATAAAGCTGCATCAATAGACTTTGAAACTTTTTATCCTTTGATGATTTAACTTTTCATTTAATTCTAGTCAAAGCTTAATTTCCTGGCAATTAAAGCTTAACTCGTAGTCATGAATTTCAATTATAGATGGCTGAAATATCTAAATATGATTACTATATCATATGACATAATTACATTTTTAGTAAAAGTTAACTAAAATATGACACTTTATTATTTGTTGTAAATAATAAAGTGCTATAGACCGGTAGACTTGAACCTTGTTCCTACATTTAGCATATTCTAAATCATAACTACAAATCTAAATCACCAATATCATTAAACAATGATATGGCTTTTATAATCATGACTAAAAATACGCAGACATTAATGTAAAAGAGTATTATAATTATCTATGAATCGTAACCATTTCTGGTCCGCAATCTTAGGAATATAATTATCCGATAAGTTAGGCTTTGATAACCTCATCAGTGGATATTATTGGATTTTTTTTAGTTATTATTCCTAACTTATTACAAATGTGATTGTTGTAAACCATGCAAACAAATAGTTCGGGAATAACTATTCTATCGAGCAAACCAAAATAGAGAGTAACTATTCCGTTCCCATTCTTGGTCTCTCATATTCTTATGAATAGTTTGGGAAAATTATCCAATTAGTTCTAAACCTTATATGAATATCAATTTAATCTTAAACTTTTCAATTTTGTCAATAAAATCCCAAATCTTTGTGCAAAGTTCTAATATAGCTCTTCTGGTCAATTGTCGCCAAAAATCACTAACATAGCAATATGCCACGTAGGATGACTAATGATGGTTGGACTATTACGTTAGGATTTCCAACAAAAATTAACCAAAACAACTGCGTCGAATTTTATGCAAAGGATTAGGATAAAATAAGCAAAACATAAAAGTTCAGAATTAAATTGATATATGTACAATAGATTTACGATGGATTGGCTAATTTTTACAAAAATAGTAATCACTTTCTCGCGTTATTTCTTTTGGCGAACCAAACCTTGCGTATTGCACAAAATAGTTATACAAAATTTCTTTTGGTTTTGTTTCCATTTAGGTTTATGCTTGTTCTATGATGTAATCGATTTAAGAAACTAATTAAAGAAATTGCTAAAAAATTCCTAAACCTAATGTATTTGTATTAATTCAATCATAAACCTTTCAATTTGGTCAATTTAAATTTAAACATTTTGACAATTTGTCAATTCAGTCTTTTTGGATAATTTTGACAATAAATCATTAAAGCAAACACCAATCGTTCTATATGGTATGAACGGCACTGGCATAGATAATATCCATATTCTCTATAAAATAAATTTGTATTTTTGATTTTTGATTTTTTTCTCTATGCTTTTTTTATTGTGCCGGTTGGCAATTGCAAAGGCCTCATCATGGCCTACAAAATCTCAATGGCCTTGTCCAAGACCTTCACATCCTCTCCCGCAATTAGTGAGGGTTGCTAATGACCCTCGCTGACACAATTGAAAAAAAGAAAGCAAAGAGAAAAAATATATAATTCATCTTGAAAAATGCAAAAATTTCTTTGTAGCGTCAGTTGTGCTATATAAAATGATTGGTATCCATATCAATGATTGTTGGCTAAAATTAGCCGGAAAGACTTAATTGGCATATTTTTAAAAGGCTTTAAGACTTAATTGGCACAAATGCAATATGTTTGTTATTTATTTGGTTATTTTCTCTAATTTAGTATCGTGCTAATCAAACTACTCTAGGGAAAGTTCACTCCATTTAGAACTTTGAAATCTTTGAGCCGTATGATGTCACCATGGAGATAACAAGGAAGATAGACCGGCGATTATATGCTCTCATCAATCAATGGGATTTGTCTTGTAGATTGGCGTTCGACACTTGAGATGGAGGGAATAATAGACTTGGGAATACGGTTGGGCCAACTACATTTCCAATTTGTCAAAAACCAGCCAGTCTTTCTTGTTAGGTTAGGGCTTCAATTTTTTTTTTCCCTCTTCAATATTTTATTATTTTGAACCAATGACAATGCTGAATTCATAAATTTGTCAAGGAATACCTAGAATTTTATATATATACACACATCGTCCATGTAGTGGGGGATGAGAAATTTAATCGACATCTAGCACGTGGGAGCGTGGCCGCTGTGACTTTTGGCTATGAAGTCAATTACATCCAACAAAGGAGGAATTAGCCCCACATCATCGGAGAAGCCAATTACATGCGTTTGGAACGTTATGAATTGGTCCCAACCTCAGGACCCCCTCGTTCAATCTCTTTCCATTTTCGAATCTTCATTTTGAGTGTTAAGTTCAAGCTAGCAACCAATTACACCGTGGTCAATAAGAAAATATACCAAATTTATCGATTATTATAGATTTAATACATCTACACTTCGGGAAATTTTCAAATCGCTAATTGAATCATCAAGTTGAGGCATCTCGATTTAGGAACGATGAGGAAAATTGCATTCTAATAAAGCTAGCAAATACATCATCTCAATTGTGATTTCTATTATTTTGATGATTTTTGGATATTATTTTCAAATTTGTGGTGGACTATTTTTTTCTGATTAAATATTTAGGACTCTTAGCAAGCGCAAGATATATAGTTTCCTATCTTTATAAGTTCATTTTTGTCATAATTTAAACTTGAATCTAACATCCCAAGCTCGATGGCTAATTTGTGGTGGACTATTTTTTTGCTTATTAAACCTATTGTACGATGGCTAATTCAGTCATAAATATTTCAATTATGTCAATTTAGTTCTAAATATTTTAATAATTTATCAATTTACTTCTAAAATTTAAAGATTTTTAATTTATTCATAAATCTATTATACTACATTGACAAATTGTTAAAAGGTTTGTAACTAAACTTATCGATCATCAAAATGTTTGGGCTCGAATTGATATAATTGACAAATTTATGATTGAATTAGATGCCGTACAATAAGTTTAGGACTTTTTGAACAATTTCTATTGTTTATGAGCATTATATGATCTTATATCACGTATTGAATTTTTGGCTTTTTGAGTTGAAAGTTTTGCAATGCCATAGTTTTTACCCAACAAAAATCAAAATCACATTCATCAAGTCTCATCACCTAGAGAGAGAGAGAGAGATCCAAAATTAGGGTTTTTGAAGCTCAAATTTCTAATCCAAATCAACCAATCAGGGATTTGGCCTGCAGCCAAACTTCACCCTAAAATCGTTCTACAATATGATGTGGCAAGGGAGAACGAGGACCCACGATGGTTTTTGCCATGGAATGCTTCCAATAGCAAATCCTATCCCCTTGTCTCAGTGCTGTAAATTCCCCATCCCTCAAAACGGGACCATCTCGTACACTCACGGAAACGAAGAAGGTATTCCAATAAGAGAAACCAATAGTACTAACGCATATCTCCTCCCCGCTTACCAAGAACCAATAGCAAATCCTATCCCCTCATCTCAGTGCTGTAAATTCCCCATCCCTCAAAACGGGACCATCTCGTACACTCACGGAAACGAAGAAAGCCCCTTGTTGGGTATTCCAATAAGAGAAACCAATAGTACTAACGCATATCTCCTCCCCGCTTACCAAGAACGGTTGGTCCAACAGCTTTTCCCCATCTATCAAGAAAAAAATAACGAGGAAATCCGAACGGACGTGGTCGAGTCTGGCATTTTCCACGTGCGCGTCGTCCCAATTCCACGTCCGAAAACGGGGCGATTCCGCACGAGCCCCACGAGGGTTTCTGCGAGCATCGTGCGTTGTCGGGGGGCGGTACGGACCTTCTTGTCCGGGTTCTGTACTGTCTTGTCGTCCGGCTACCTTTGACGGCACAAGCGCGCTACTGGCTGTTCAAAAAAACCAAGTCTCAGAACGGTGGTTGGGGCTTGCGGCACCGCGCGGCCGTTCAACGTCCTTCCTTGCTTGAGTTCTAGACGCTTTCTTCAAATGAAAATCACCACAGTGAGATCCACAGGGAAACAGGATGAGACAAGAAGAGGATCCTTCGACTTTAGGGTTTTGTGGTTTCTGCGACATAGTTTAATTTTCGGTGATGAGCGACTATTTTGAAAGATTTTGAAGATTTGAGCTGTCTGTTTTAAAAATTATACATAATAGATCGGAAAATTATCATACCAGTCATAAATCTAATGTACGAATGCCAATTTAATTTTAAACTTTCCAATTTTGCTTGTTTAGTCCATTTTGTGTGAAACTCTAATGCAATCCTTTTGGGCTAAATTTGCTAGAAATCGCAAATGTGATGATCCAGCTATCGCTAGTCATCTTACATGACACAATGCTACGTTATTGGTTTTCGGCAAAATTGGGTTAATATTAAAATTTAGCATAAAAGTTTAAAATTGAATTAGTAAAATTGGAATGCTTAAGATTGAATTGATATTTGTATAATAGGTTACTTTAAACTTGAGAAGTAAGACTTCATATATTTAGTTAGGAGAATACATGGATTATTAGTGCAAAAAGAGCTGGAAGAAATTGAGAAGTAATATATGTTAAAGGTGGTAAACGCGAATGGGTGTAATTAATTTTACTTAATTTACATGTAGAAAAGTGTGTGAAATTGTATGGATTCGAGGTTACATGGTGAATGTTTTCTTTTCTTGGAACATATGTGGAAGACGTTTTTCTAATAGTTAAAAATTAAAGTTGTGTGGACGATTTGTGAATATTTTTTTAAGTAGAAGCAAGGACATATAAATCAAACCAATATTAATTTGGACACGTGAAATATTTTGTTCATAGCTGGTCCCTTCAAAATATATTGAAAGACCGTTGTTTCAACGAATAGTCATATTTTACAAAATACACGTCTCTTATATGAATGGTGGATACTATATATATTTTATAACATATAGATTTATTTTTTATTTTTGGTTTATTTGATTCTTGCTTGAATCGGACGATGAAAAATTATAATGTCCGATTCCTTCGGAGGATGGATTTATAGGAATTCACCTCATTAATGGATGTGACTCTTGACAACAATACAAAATCTCCACCTAATCTTTCGGAACCCCCTTCCCCTCCAAATCAAATCAATCTTGAGGCGTTTGCTTGAAAAATTATACATGATAGAGCAGGAAAATTATCTAATCGGTCCTAAATCTATCATATCAAGTCAATTATAAACAATCCAATCTTATTAGTTTAGTCATAAACTTTGTATGAAATTTTAATGCAGTCATTTCGATCCAATTTTCCTAAATATCACTAGCATGGTAGTCAAGTCGTCGGCAGCCATTTTACATGACACATTACTATGCCGTTGACTTTTAGTAAAACTTGACTGGAATGTTTGCATTTTAATTTTGCGTGGATGTGACACTCCCCACCTAACTTTTTAGAGCTGCCCATTTTACATGACACATCACTGTGCCATTGACTTTTGACGACGATACAAAATCTCCACCTAATCTTTTGGAGCCCCGTTCCCCTCCAAATCAAATCAATATTGAGGCATTCACTTGAAAAATTATACATGATAGAGCAGGACATTTATCAAATTGGTCATAAATCTCTTATATCAAGTCAATTATTAGTTTAGTCCTAAACTTTGTGTGAAATTTTAATACAGTCATTTCAATCCAATTTTGTTGAATATCACTATGGTCCAATCATTGTCAATCATTGTCAGCCATTCTATATGATACCTCGCCACGCCATCGATTTTTAGTAAAAATTGACTGGAATGTCTACATTCTAATTTTGCGTAGATGTGACACTCCCCACCTAACTTTTTAGAGCCGCCCTCCTCCCGCCCCTAGGAGGCGAGAACCTCGCGCCAAGCAGCTTCGTCCTTTCACGGCCAAGCACTGAGATGCTCTTGCGCCAAGGCTGCATCCCCGACCGGAGTTTTTCACCAAAGTGACATCCCGAGTCACGCAATGGAAACCAATGTAAAATGCCATTCTTAGATAGGGTGAGCTTAATGTCAGGGATGCATCGTGCACGATCAAGACGACTTCGCATAAAATTTTTGTGGGACCGCTTTCCCAAGAAAGGGAATTTGACTTAAAACATAATTTATGTAGATTGATGTTGTTTATCAGCTTCGCGCACGTGTAAATCAATTTCCGCAAGTCCAATTCTTTGGTTCGGTAAAAGGAATGACTGGCGGGTCGACCCAGATTTCAAGTCAAATTCTTTTGAAGCCATATTCTTGCGCTGCCCATTGGATGCCCGTGACGGACGAAAGACAGATGAACATTAATTCCTTGGCTGCCCGATGCCCCTTTTCGCGTAAATTACTCCCATGGTCCTTCTACTTTTGTAGAATCGCGGAAGCGCCCCGCGTGTTCTGAAAAATTAGCAGGCGACGCCCTTTAGAACTCGCTTGGATTGAATTGATGAAATCTGGCGGGCCGACCATAGCGCGGTCTGTTTAGAGAGACTTTTTCTTTAGAGTTTTTCACCTTTTTTTCCAATCTTGCAGATAATGTAGTTTGACTCTTTTTTTTTTTTTTTTTTTTTTTTTTTTTAATGTTCGACATTCAAGATTTCACAATATACAATGGTTGGTACTTATTCTTGTAATGTTTGCATAATTTACGCAAAAGTTTAAGTAATAATTTAAACTGCCATCGAAAAATTGAAAATAAATGAACTAAATCAAATTCAAAGGGTTATTTAAAAGGTAGTCTTTGCAATTTCACAAGAACATGAGAATTGCCAAAGTTCTATCGGATATGATCACAACTGTGATGTCATATAGTCTTTTTCACAAGTACCCTTGAGACAATTTTTAAATATATCTTTAAAAAGAAATATTCTATTCTTGAAGCATTGCTTATGCACATCATAAAGACTGTTAGTGCATTTCATATTGTACTTTCCTCATTTAATTATTAATAAGTGATTAAGGTATACTTTGTCTAATAAGATCCAGTACTAAAGAAGAAGGATACAAAATCTAATCCATAAAGGCGAACCCCAGAAAGTTATGAGAACTTCCTAATCAAGGAGGGCTATTCCAACTTGGGGAATGACACATTTGGCCCACCAAAAAGGGTTGGAAAGTATTTGTAGAATGGCTAAAGCCCAACGGTACTTTCGCCCAACATTCCGAAGTAGCACTTGCAACGTGCTAAAATTAAGATTAAAATATTTCTTTCTTTCCAGAAATGCACTCACCAATTCTTTAATATTTTGGTTTTGCCTCTCCTGGTAATTATTCATCTTTTTTCGCATGAGGGTGGCCAAGAAGAACAAATCCGGTTGACGAAGGGCTAGTGAGGGTCACATGACCGTTGCTTGTGTCTTGCAACCTTAGGCATTGCGTGACCTCATGCGGCCCTCCCCCGAGGTCATGAGACCTTAGGTAGTCCTCGCCTAGGGTCAAGCAACCTCCCCGAGATCAAGGCAGTTGTTGTTTGAGGTTAGGCGACCTCAACTAACGGCTGATGGAGCCAAATCTAGCTCACTAGCAACCGTAGCCCTTCTCCAAAGTTGGTGAAGGGCTTAAGTTCTTTTTATAAAAGAAATATAAAATAAATAGTCAAAGCCCCTTCTAAAAGTTTTTTTGTTTTTAGCCAAATACTACTTCAAACTAAAGTCTATTTGCAAAGAGCTTTCACCAAACATTATTTACATTTCTCCATAGGGCTTTAAGTTTTAATATTTACACTGCACCCAAAGCTGATTTGCAAAGTTGAACCAAAATCACCCTAAATCAAAATTTTAAGAGTAACTTGAAAGAGGTGTCTTTGTAGTTTCATGAGAACATGAGAATTGCCAAAGTTCTATCAAATATAGTCGCAACTGTGATGTCATACGGTCTTTTTCATAAGTGTCCTTGAGACAATTGTTGAATGTATTTTTAAAAGGAAATATTCGATTCTTGAAGCATTGCTTATGCACATCATAAACACTTTTAGTGCATTTCATATTGTACTTTCTGCATTTGATTGTTAATAAGTGCTTAAGGTATACTTCTTTAAATTAGATCCAATACTGAAGAAGAAGGATACAAAATCTAATCTATGATGGCGAACCCTAAAAAGTTATGAGAACTTCCTAATCAAGAAGGGCTATTCCAACTTGGAGAATGACACATTTGGCCCACCAAAAAGGGTTCGAAAGCACAAGCTTGAGGCTGGTGGAGTCAATGGATTGGCCAGGTTGGGCCCCCACTTCCAAAGTCTTTTGGGCCCATCCCTACTAATCCTGGTCTAGACACGGATTAGTAGTCAAGGGACCAAACCAAATCACTCTCGGCCTTGAAGAATCTCCTCGGAGATACTAAGGTCGGTCCACCGAGCCGATTTCTGAACCACGACAGACTACTGTTGGATGCTTCGATAAGCCTAGCTTAACCAATCACTGAGCTGCAGTTTCACGTCATGGTTCAACGCTTTGCTATGTGAATCGATTTTGGGATCTAGATCTCAGTATTCCCGATATTACTCTTAATGATGAGGTCGAGGATTTTGCATAGAGTATGCAATCGGAGCGCACCGGATCTCAATCATGCGCTACACGGGGTATGCGGTAATCATGTCTATGTTCTACATGCCCAAACTCATGAGTCATAAGGACAGTCGCGTGACGAATTTGGTCAACGTCATCATTGACATCAGTTAGAATATTTGAATGTCGAGGTCAAACGTAGTCAATGATTCCGCATAATAAATAAGTGGGCCGACAACTTTGAGTAAGCATGATTGGCCCTCCAAAGCATCTTAGCGGTTTTTGCCCCCACAAAAAAGCACCAAAAAACTAAAATGGGAAGATTGCATCACTTTTATTTTCTTTAATGTAAGGATATGATAGGAAATATTGTTGCCATGGGGAAAAATAAAACTGATAGACCTAATCAGAAGGACAAATAGAAGATAAATAGGTAGATTGAAAGATAAGTTGATTTACAAATTTCACATCAATGGGATAGTTTATGTAATTTTTGAAAATTTAGTAGAGTCAAAGATTAGAATAGCTTATTTACTTTATTTTTACAATTTTGGTGTTGATACTTACGAATGTCAATGGGACTATTCGAGTCAACCTACTCGCCAATAGCACGGGCTCGACTCGACAATGGTTGGAAATTGACTTTTTTTATTTTGAGTTCGAGCTCAAGTTATTTATAAATCTTATTGAGTCGACCATATGCTTATCGATACTCCATTTGACAGGCTTTGCAAGCCTAATCGAGATTTGAATGTGATAGTTTACATAAATTTTGAAAAATTAGTAAAGTTGAAGATTTGAATAGCTTATTTGCCTTATTTTTACAATTTTTGGTGTTGATACTTACGAATGTAAATGGGACTATTCAAGTCAACCTACTCGCAAATAACATGGGCTTTCTGCGAAGACCAACCACTCACGAAACATAACGGACTATGGGTCGACGAGGAAGCCTTCAAAGGACCGATGGAAAAGAAGGTAACATATGACACTCCCTTTTCTTTTCCATCCTCATATTTTCATATATTTGATTTGATCAATTCTAATCTTTTATCTATTATGGACAAACGCTCCCACATTTTATGGAAAATTCTATGTCAACATCAATTCAGACGATAGATTAACTGTGACAGCCAATTTAGATTACAAATATTCTAAGGATGACATGTTATATTATTTAGCTCAAATTCATTGATATAAATTACATCTGTCCAATATTTAATTTACAATCAATTTGAGATCCTTTAATTATGATTATACACTAAAATTTCATTTACTATAATCATGTAATTCTCATATCTGGCTGAAACTGTTGATAATCTGAAAGACTTCAATTTTGAATAAAGATGAAGTTTCTCTACCATGGCTGTGAGGACGTGACAGGCTATATGAGGGAACTAATTCTTGAGACGATCACAGGTAAGGAAGCGAAGGGTGAGCAGCAACTGTCCTCCTCGTGGATCGACAAGGGAGGCCACATGTTGAGCACACATAATTTGCTGGCACGTGCGAGCAAGGGAAACCACAGGCACGTGCAACACACGTGCACGGTAACCGCACGAGTGTGTGCGACAACCGTAGGCGTGTGCGCGGCATGTGCCAGCTGACGTCATCGTGACGTCAGCCGGCAATTGCTCGCGCACATGCCAAGCACGTGCCGGGTCACTCGGTTTGGCCCGACCCAACCCATCCGGGCAATACTATCGATCACTAAAAGAAAATACACCTACAAAGGATATCAATGCTTAATATTCCAGAGCTTGAACACCACCGAATAAAATCAACCTCCAGCGGGGATTGGCTGAGTTGATAAGGATCAGATTTGCTTGGACCATCTCTAGTTTCATCATCCCTCATTGTTTTTGGTGCTTGACAAGCATGAGGGAGAACTGATAGAACATGTTGTCGAAACTGTTCTAGGAGAGTTACGAAAAGATTTTCCTCTACTTGTTCCAAAGGAACTAGTTGGACTTCATGATCAGCTGAAGAAGATTATGAGTCGCATAGATAGTCCTTCTGTCAATGCTCGAATGATTGGAATTTATGGCATGGGCGAGATAGGCAAGACAACTCTTGCCAAGTGCATCTACAATCAACTCTCGAATAAATTTGATCATGTATGCTTCCTTCTAGATATTTGAGAAACGACCGAGCGCCATGGTATTAAGTATCTACAGAGTCGACTAATATCTGAGATACTACAAGAAAAAAAATGCAGTGTCTACAGTGGATCGGGGAATTAACTTAATTAAATCTAGATTCACAAGAAAAAAGGTTCTCATTCTTTTGGATGATATAGATCACAAGGATCAGCTAGATGCTTTGGCTGGAGGAGGTTATTGGTTTGCTTCAGGAAGTATTATAATTGTTACAACTAGAAATGAAGCTATTCTTTATCGATCTAAATTTGAGGTAGACTACAAGCATAAAATGAGCGAGATAAATGAGGTGCATTCTTTCATTTTATTTAACAAATATTCAAGTGACTTTGCAGTTATATCTCATGACATCATATCCACTATGGGTCGGTTTCCCTATAAAGAAAAACCAAATCAAGAGGTTTGGGTTGATATGTTGAACAAATTAAAAGAACGACCATATAGAGACATCCTAGGGAAATTGAAGATATGTTATGATGCATTAGAAGTTCGACATAAGGAGATTTTCTTCTATATTGGATATTTCTTTATGGGCAAAAAGATCGAATTTGCTATGTACACGTGGAACAACCGTCAAGGAATTTAAGGGTTGAATATGATGTACTTGATAAAAATTGAGGATGATGGTGAATCAAGCACACATGATCAATTGAGGGATCTTGGAAGTAGCATTTTCTGCGAAGACTAACCACTCATGAAACATAACGGACTATGGGTCGACAAGGAAGCCTTCAAAGGACTGACGGAAAAGGATGTAACATATGACACTCCCTTTTCTTTTCCGTCCTCATATTTTCATATATTTGATTTGATCAATTCTAATCTTTTATCCATTATGGTCAAACGCTCCCACATTTTATGGAAAATTCTATGTCAACATCAATTCATATCCATAGATTAACTGTGACAGCCAATTTAGATTACAAATATTCTAAGGATGACATGTTATATTATTTAGCTCAAATTCATTGATATAAATTACATTTGTCCAATATTTAATTTACAATAAATTTAAGATCCTTTAATTATGATTCTACACTAAAATTTCATTTACTATAATCATGTAATTCTCATATCTAGCTGAAAATGTTGATAATCTGAAAGACTTCAATTTTGAATAAAGATGAAGTTTCGCCGTGGGGACGTGACAGGCTATAAGAGGGAACTAATTCTTGAGATGATCACAGTTAAGGAAGCAAAGCGTGAGCAGCAACTGCCCTCCTCGTGGATCGACAAGGGAGGCCACGTGTTGAGCACACATAATTTGCTGACACATGCGAGCAGGGGAAACCGTAGGCGGGTGCAACGCACATGCACAGCAACCGTTGGCACGTGCGTGGCACGTGCCAGCTGATGTCATCGTGACGTCAGTTGGCAATTGCTTGCGCACGCACCGGCACGTGCCGGTCGCTCGGTTTGGCCCAACCCAACCCGTCCGGCCAATACTATCGATCACTAAAAAAAAAAAGAATACACCTACAAAGGATATCAATGCTTAATCTTCCAAAGCTTGAATGCCACCGAATAAAATCAACCTCCAGCGGGGATTGGCTAAGTTGATAAGGATCAGATTTGCTTGGACCATCTATAGGTTCATCGTCTCTCATTGTTTTTGTTGCATGATAGGCATGAGGGAGAACTGATAGAACGTGTTGTCGAAACTATTCTAGGAGAGTTACAAAAAGATTTTCCTCTACTTGTTCTGAAGGAACTAGTTGGATTTGATGATCAGCCGAAGAAGATTATGAGTCGCATAGATAGTCCTTCTGTCAATGCTTGAATGATTGGAATTTATGGCATGGGGGAAGTAATTCTTGAGACGATCACAGGTAAGGAAGCGAAGGGTGAGCATCAACTGCCCTCCTCGTGGATCGACAAGGGAGGCCACATGTTGAGCACACATAATTTACTGGCATGTGTGAGCAGGGGAAACCGTTGGCCGGTGTAACGCACGCGCACGGTAACCGCACGCACGTGTGCGGCAAGTGCTGGCGCGTGCGCGGGCCACTGCCGGTTGACGTCATCGTGACGCCAGCTAGCAGTTGCCCATGCACGCGACAGGCACGTGCCGAGTCGGTTGGTTCAGCCCGACCTGACCCATCTTCGGTGACCCGTTGACCGTTGACCATTGACTATTGACCCATTGACCATTTAAAAAAGAGAAGAAAAAAGAATGTGTTTCTTTTTTCAATTGGAGAGGAATGCAAGTTGAAGGAGGTCAAGGGGTACAGCGTCGTGCCTCATCAAGTCGTTGAGGTACAGGATGATGCAGTGATTATGATCAATGATGCAATCGCAGACCTTTTGTCTCAGAAATTGAGTTTGAGGAAGGACTCAAAGGACCAAGAATACAAGGGCCATGTGTGTGCACTGCTAGAGGACAGCAGCTTGGTCAACACTAGTCAGCGTCTTTTTTTAGATCACTTGTTCAGCTTGGAGGAACACGACACTTGCCTGTCGATACTGTTGGACCTGAGTAGGTCTTTTAAAAGGCTCAAGGGAGCTAGTGCGTGATGAGCACAATAAAGAGGTTTTTAAAGTCATCAAAATTGAACTGGGCCTCATCTACGATGTGTTCTATGCGAAGGCGAAGGCGGTCTGTACGAGCTGGGGCTTTATTTGTAGACTCTTAATTTCATTCTCAATATGTGTCTCCCTAGTGGTCTTCTTTTTGCGTGACAAAAGGCGATACTTGAAGGCGGATATGTGCTTGACCTTCCTGTTGCTAGGAGCAACCATTTTCCTTGACGTATATATGCACTGTCTCATATCCTTGTCTCCAACCAGTTTGCCTGTTGGCTCATAAAAAACAAGCAATCAGTTGTGTTCAATTTTGTCAACCAAATCCAACCACTATCTAAAAGGCGCAGGTGGTCCAATTCCATCGACGAATACAGCCTAATGAGGTGCTCCTTCAAAGAAAATGACTTTTGCTAGTGGAAATTCCTTAAGCTGTTGCACGTTGACGAGATGGGGGTGAAGTTTCTCTACCATGGCCGCGAGGACGTGATAGGCTATACGAGGGAACTAATTCTTGAGACGATCACAGGTAAGGAAGCGAAGGGTGAGCAGCAACTGCCCTCCTCATGGATCAACAGGGGAGGCCACGTGTTGAGCACACATAATTTGCTGGCACATGCGAGCAAGGGAAACCGCAGGCGCATGCAACGCAGGCGCACAGTAACTGCACGTACGTGTGTGGCATGCGTGCGGCAACCGTTGGCGCGTGCGCGGCACATGCCAGCTAACATCATTGTGACGTCAACTGGCGGTTGCCGATGCATGCGCCAGGCACGTGTCGGGTTGCTCGGTTCGGCTTGACCCGACCCATCTTTAGTGACCCATTGACCATTGACTCTTGACCCGTTGATCGTTGACCATTGAATGTTGACATCATTAAAAAGAAAGAATGTGTCTCTTTTTTCAATTGTAGAGGAATGCGAGTTGAAGGAGGCCGAGGGGTACAATGTTGTGCCTCATCAAGTCATTGAGGTACGGGATGATGCAATGATTATGATCAATGATACAAGGCCATGTGTGCGCACTGCTAGCGACCAACAACTTGGTCGGCACTAGTCAGCATCTTTTCGTAGATCACTTGTTCAACTTGGAGGAACGTGACACTTGCCTGTCGATACTGTTGGACCTGAGCAGGTTCTTAAAAGCCTCAAGGGAGCTAGTGCATGACAAGCACAGTGTAGAGGTTTTTAAAGTCATCAAAATTGAACTGGGCCTCATCTACGATGTGTTCTATGTGAAGGCGAAGGCGGTCTATACGAGCTGGGGCTTTATTTGTAGACTCTTCATTTCATTCTCGATATGTGTCTCCCTGGTGGTCTTCTCTTTGTGTGACATGAGACGATACTTGAAGGTAGATCTGTGCTTGACCTTCTTGTTGCTAGGAGTAGCTGTTTTCCTCGAGTTATACGCTATGAAGCACCGACACCCTCCAAAAGCCTACGTGTCGTGTCAGACACTTCGATACGTGTCCAACACTCTCCGACACTTGATCAACACGTGTTAGAAAATCTAATACCTGGTCAACTTTCTCGACACTTTTCGACATTCGAGTCGGAATTCTAACATACAAGTTTTTAACATGTGATTCCAATATTGAGGTCCATTTTTAAAAAATTTACTAAATGAGAGGTCAAAATGTATATATGTGAAAAAATAAAACACAATAATAAAAATAATAAATTAAGAAAGAAAAAAAATCTATTATTCTCTTCTATTTTGACTCTCACTTCTGGTGATACACAATTCATCCCCTAAGTGTTTTTTCTCCTCTTCCGACCTATCTAATATGCGAGTCCAAAATGTGGATTACTTGTCTTTTCGTCAATTTTTTGAATTATGAATAGAGTTCAATTCGTTTAATTGAAACAATGAATGATATTAATAAATGGTGGATAAATGTTTTTAGTGTAAATTCATTATAGGCTTTTTTATTTATTTAATTATTTATGAATTTGAATGAAATTAATTTGATTGAAATAAACATAAAAATGATAATTTATTATGTATATATAAAAATATATATTTAATATCTAACGTGTCTTGACGTGTCGGAATTCTCTGTTTTTTGAGAAATGATGTGTCGGTGTGTTGTGTCATGTCGTGTTGTGTTGTGTCCCGTGTCGTATGCCAATGTTGGCGCTACTTAGAGAGTAGGTGCCAAAGGTGCTCCAGTTGAAGAAGTTGAGGGGTATGTTATATGTACCGATGCAGTGGCTTCTTTTTTAAGACTTCGATGAGAAATTGAATCGAATGAAATGGTGTAGAAGGATTTATCCACGCCGTTCAGAGGGATAGGCTCAGTTTGTTGTTGTTTTAATAAGAATTTGGCATCATAAGCTTTCGATGTTACAGATTTTCTTGTTTTATATATAGGCTAATCTCCTCAAAAATCTCAATTTTACTTTCATCGAGGTATGCTTTTCTATTATCAGGAGAGCCTGTTCTGTCTGTAAAGCCTTTGTGGCAGATGAGGTGGTCCTGTTGCTAGAGGCCTCGCTTCTTCTAGCTATATAACCTTTCTTTTGCTAATTCTATTAACTTCTTACACTTTATGTAACCCAAAATGGAATTATCCCTTCCAATCTTCAGTAAGCACCGATGGAATTTTATCCATAGTGGCGAGTAAAACTCAGAAACATTGTTTCATTTGATTCAGTGAATGCTTTTTATGCACACTGCTACACATGTTACAGAATAGGGATCTTGCTTTGATCTAGGTTTGAATAACTTAATAATGACTAAGTGATTAGACCCTACTATCTTGCCTTTGTGGAGAAAGTTGTCCTTATCTTGTCCTGTGGAATTACATGTATGAGTAAATAGATAGTCTTAAATTTCGAAACAAGGACCTTATGTTAAGTTGACCTTTAGATCACTAAGCAACTGAATGCATCTCTTTAAGATTCGCTTTAACTCGGTAGAGTCTTGACTTTTGCTGACGTTTCTATTTTTAATGGTCAAGATTTGATGTTTCATTTTCTTTTCACCAGGCTGCTCCCGCTGAGGATGACGACGACTTGGATCTCTTTGGTGAAGAGACAGAGGAGGACCAGAGGCTGCAGAAGAGAGGGAGGCAGCCAAAAAGGCATTCACAAAGAAGAAAGAAAGTAACTTTGCAATCATTCTCCTAAATTCACTTTCTTGGAGTCACTTCTCTCCCGGGTTAAGAAAAAAAATACATACAATAGTAGCAGCTGTTATATCTTGACTCTTGAGGGCTGATGCGTCCTGGTTCATTTACGTTTATACCTGATATGATCAGTAAGTGAACTTTGCTCTGCGATAAAGAAAACAAAAGATAGATAGATGTATACAGCTTGCTTGCTTGAAGGTGTTAACTTCTTAGAAACTTATTTATCGCGTTGATTAGGCTGCTTGCTAGCCTGAACTTGTTTCTTTTTTTTGGAATAAAATTCTCATCAGTGATTTCAATATCTTGGCTTTTGTGTGTATCTGGTTCCTGTTATAGGTGGAAAGTCATCTGTCCTCTTGGATGTGAAACCTTGGGACCATGAGATAGACATGAAGAAGCTGGAAGAGGCTGTTAGGAGTGTGGAGATGCCTAGGCTCTTCTGGGGAGCTTGTAAGTTTTGACTGTCTCATTATATCGCTAATATGACCATAATGCTTTGTCACTGAATGTCATGTTTATTCCCTTATGAGGATTTCTTCTTTTGCTTTCTTCCTTGCAGCGAAACTGGTTCCAGTGGGTTACGGGATAAGAAGTTGCAGATCATGATGACCATTGTGGATGACCTTATCTCAGTGGACACCCTCATCAAGGAGCATCTTCAAGCTGAGCCTATCAAAGAATACGTTCAGAGTTGTGACATTGTCGCCTTCAACAAAATCTAAGAACAGTGCTTCTAAAGTGCTGTGGTGGAATGGCCTTTTTGTCGTGATAATGTAGTTTTACTTACTAGCATTCCATTGCTGTTCTTTAAGCTTTCTTCTAGACATCTACTTTCAACAAGGTGAAAGATGATACGCCTGCTCTTGAATTGGATGTTCTATACCTGTGTGTGGCAAAAGAACAGCCCAAGTGCCATAACTTGGTACGGAAGGACACTTAAGTGCCATAATTTCGAAAATGTACACTTAAGTACCGATTTCAAAGTTAAATGGAATACTTAGGTGCCACTCCAGCAAAAATCCGGCCAAATGGCTGACGTGGCAATTTTCCAGCGAGTTTGATCCAAAATGGCATTGTTTTGCATGCTGACGTGGTGAGAAAATGCAAAAACAACGCTATTTCGTGTATGATGTGTAAATAATAATATAAAAATTAATTATATTAAATTTAAAATTAATTTTATTTAAAATATTCTAAAAATTAAAAAACTAAAAATAAATAAATAAATAAATAAATAAATAAATAAAAAGGGAGGCCGAAGGGGCGGCGCTAAGCCCTCGCGCGCCGCCGCCTCCCCGCCGAAGGGCGGCGACGTAGCGGCGACGAGGGGGAAGGTCGGCCGAGGTCGCCGGCCCCCGGCTGACTGGCGGCAAGGGCCGCGATCCAGGGGCCGCGAGCCCTCGCTACCTCCCCACCGCTGCCGAGAAGGGCCAGCAACGGAGGGGGCAGGGTCGGCTGGGGTTGCTGACGACGCCGGCCGATTGGTGGTGAGGGCCCACGAGCCCTCAATCATGTGCTACACGTGGTATGCAGCAATCGGAGCGTGCCGGCTCTCAATCATGCGCTACATGTGGTATGCGGCAATCATGTCTATGTGCTACATGCCTAAACTCATGAATCATGAGGACCGTCGTGTGACGAATTTGGTCAATATCATCATTGACATTAGATAGAATATTTGAATGTCGAGGTCAAACGTAGTCAATGATTCTGCATACTAAGTGGGCCGACAACTTTGAGTAAGCATGATTGGCCCTCCAAAGCATCTTAGCGGTTTTTGCCCCCACAAAAAAGCACCAAAAAAAAAAAATGGGAAGATTTTTTTTTTTTGAACAGAAACCCTCATAGCATTAAGAGGAATAACCCATACAGCCCACGGCTAGTGCATCCGCGCATAACAAGTTCAAGAGAGCAGGGGGGAATTAAGGGCCCAATTACAATTCAAGGAGGTGCGATTATGGGCCTTGCAAGCCCAGTCAGCGACTGAATTCGCGTCTCTTCGGCAGAACCCTAGCATGAGATTGGGAAATAGGGTTAGGAGGAAGGCAGCCTCTGCGAATAGAGAGCGATCCATCCATGGCGGCTATGAGCGGCTGTTCAAAGTTTCCACCAAAGTGAGGTTGTCTAATTCAACGACGATTGTTGCAGTTTGAAGCCCTTGATGCAGAAGATGGCGAAGCGAGAATGATAAAGCTTGGATCTCAACCTGAAGAGCAGAGACGGCCACTACCCCTAAGGAAAAACCATCGGTAAGCCGGCCTTGATGATCCCTACAAATACAAGCTATCGTTCCCTTGTGCCACGCCGATGAAATGATCCATCTATGTTAACTTTCAATACCCCGAGATCTGGGGGACGCCATAGATGGGATCTGTTTGTGACCAAACTGTTTTGATGCAGATTTGAGGCTGAAGATAATCGTTCTGCTTGAGCGCAAGTCAGTGCTGCTTCTACAACCTGAGATGGATTAGAATAAGTACCTCGGAAGACGAAGGCATTCCGAGCGCGCCAGATTTGCCACAGAATATGAGAAATAAAGGCCAGCCGAGGTAATCGATTTCTTGTCCCAATCGTGGAAGCAATCCATGAATCCAGACGGTGAGTGTTAATGGGAAAGATTGAAACCCGGATTTGGGAATGATTCCACACCTATTGAGTCCACGAGCAGAGTAAGAGTAAATGCTCTAAAGTTTCTGGAGTCTTTCTTTTACACAATGTGCAGCAAGGACTGTCTAATATGTGTCGTCGATACAGGTTTTCTCTTGTCGCCAAGGCATTATTGCAGATGGACCAGAGGAATACTCGGATTTTGGGTGCAGCAGGCATTTTCCAGATAGAGCGCCATAACCAGGTAGGAATTTGGTGTGATGATGATGCATTTGAAGTTGAGATACATGATTGTGTGTGAGTGAGTGCATAATATGCAGATTTGACCGTAAATGTGCCTTGCTTGGTTGCTGTCCATATAAGTGCATCTGTGGTGAAGTTAGGTCGGAGTTGGATGTCTATGATCTGTTGAATGATTGGCATATCGAAAAATTTGAATAATAAATCAATTTTCCATGAACTGGTAGTTTGGTCAATAAGATCAGCTACTAGTGTAGGTTCTTCAGGGGCTTTAGGTCCAGCTAGAATTCCCATAAGAAGCCATCTGTCTTCTCTTATCTTGATGCTTGTTCCATCTCCCACAGACCAACTAACGTGTGGTAAAATTGCATTCCTTCCGCATAATAAGCTTTGCCAGCCCCATGATGGGCGAGAACCCTTGTTAGCTTTTAAAAAAGTGGAAGAATGGAAATATAAGCCCCTAAAAAGCTTGCTCCATAAAGATAATGGCTGATTCATTAGACGCCATGCTTGCTTACCGAGCATGGCGTGATTAAAACTCACTAAATCCCTGAATCCCAATCCACCGAGTTCTTTTCGATTCTGTAGATGTTTCCAGCTCCGCCAATGTGCTCCAAATCTGCTTGTATCATTACTCCACCAGAATTTGGCCATTCTTTTCTCAATAACTTTACATAAGGAGATAGGGATTTTAAACACAGACATTGCATACTGAGGGATAGATTGAATAACCGCCTTTAATAGAACTTCTTTCCCTCCCTTTGAAATTAGCTTCTCCTTCCATCCTTCTAGTTTCGATTGAACTCTACTCAGCAGCCAAGAAAGCATATCTCTTTTAGATCTTCCCCAGTCAGTAGGTATCTCGAGATACTTCCCACAACGCTGTAAAACTGGTACCCGTAATTCAGCAGCTAAATTTTCCTGAAGGTCAATAGGGCAAGAGGGACTAAAGAAAACTCCAGATTTGTTACGATTGATTGCTTGTCCTGATGCCAAGCAATATTGGTTTAAAATGTTAGAAAGATTCTGACACTCCAACAAGGTACTATCCAGAAAAAACATAGCATCGTCGGCGAAAAAAAGATGCGATAGAGTAGGGCACCTTTGATTCAACTTGATACCTTTGAGAGAGCCCATATTCATAGCATTTCTTATTAGGAAGGATAAGATATTTGCAATGATGATAAACAAGTAAGGGGATAAGGGATCTCCCTGCCGCAGCCCACGAGTTGGTTGGAAACTCGGTAAAAAACTCCCCATTCATTTTGATAGAGAAAGATGGCGTGGAGATGCACTGCATGATTAGATGGACCCAATGAGAATGAAATCCCAATCGAAGTAAATAATCTCGGAGAAAGTCCCACTCAACACGGTCATAAGCTTTCTGCATGTCTACCTTTAGAATTGCTTTAAAGTGACGTTTCCTTTGCCTTGTTTTAAGCTGATGAATGATTTCCTGTACAACTAGAACATTGTCCTAAATCTGTTTGCCAGCAACAAAGGCGCTCTGCTCCTCGGTGATCAATAGAGGCAGCAAGGGTTTTAATTGATTAGCAAGCACTTTAGCGAAAATTTTATAGACATAGTTGCATAAGCTAATAGGATGATACTAATCCAAGCTTTCCAGGTTAGGAGTTTTGGGAATTAGGGTTATAGCAGTGCTGTTTAGAGATGGAGGTAATGTGCCATGCTGAAAGAATTGCTATACTGCTCTGTGAATGTCCACTTTAATAATTTCCTAATGCGATCGATAGAATAATCCGTTCAAACCGTCGGGTCCTGGTGCTTTTGAAGCACCTAGTTGAAAAGTAGCAATGCGAACTTCTTCAAGAGTGGGTTGAACGAGAAGGCCTGCATTCATTTCTGCATCTACCAGCTATGGACATTGTTCTAAGATCTGTGCATAAGGTCTAGGCCCTGAAGTAGTGTATAGCTGTGAGTAATAGATAGTAATCATTTGTTTGATATGTTCGCGATCCCTAACCCATTGCTAATTGTCATCTTTCAAGATAGTAATCTGATTGCGTTGCCTTCTTTGAAGTGTGGTAGCATGGAAGAACTTAGTGTTACGGTCTCCCCACTATAACCAGTTTATCCTTGATCGCATTGCCCAATATTGCTCTTCCCTCTGCCATGCTTGTTGAAGTTTTGTTTTAATCGCTGTTCTTTGAGATTGGTTCAGTGAAGTAGGTTGCTGATTTGATAAAATTTGTAACTGTTGATCTAATTCCATTGCCTTTTGCCTGTTATGGGAGAAAACCTGGCGACTCCAATGTGATAAAGCTATAGCAACAGCACGAAGCTTGACTGAGAGAGGAGAGTCCCTTCGCGAGACTGAGTGCCAGGAGGACTTGATCACGGATTGACAGCCAGGATCCTAGTTCCAGAAAGCCTCAAAGGTAAAGAATCTCTTTCGCCGAGTCAAACAGGGATTTGTATGAATAACCAGTGGGCTGTGATCTAAACCTACTGTAGGTAGAGCTGTCACTTGAGCGTTTGGGTAAGAGACACGCCATTCAGCATTGTAGACAGCTCGACCCAAACGCTCCTTCACCAAAGCTTCAGCATCTCTGTTGTTGGACCACGTATAAGCACAACCATGAGAGGGCAGATCCATCAAACTGCAATCATTGAGGACTTCTCTAAAAGAAGAAAGGCAGTAAGAGTCTGCTGGCCTAGAGCCTACTTTCTCCCATCGGTGTAGAATTTCATTAAAGTCGCCAAAGCACACCCAAGGTAAGACATTAAAGCTACTAAAATGGCACAAGGTTTGCCAAAGATACTGACGTTCTTGATAAACTGCAAGTGCATGAATACAAGAAATCCGCATGGATCTAGCATCGAAGATATCGAGACAGGTAGAATCCAAAAAATGCAGGGATGAGGTGAAGTCTGACAAAGAGAGCCCTGCATTCCAAAAAAGAGCTAAGCCACCTGCAGATCCAACAGGGGTAACTAGTCTGTGATGCAAAAAACCAGAAGACCTTTTCAATCGAAGGAGGACTGCATCAACATTTTTCGTCTCCATAAAAAATAACAGGTCAGGCTTTTCCTTAGCCAATAGGGCTTTTAAGGATAGGATTGTCAGGGGATTGTCCAAACCCTGATAGTTCCAACCTATAAGTTTCATCGTTGATTTGGTGACTGTTTAGGGCCAGCCACCGTCGCCCGTAAAACTTCTTCAGACGCCTCCATAATTGGCGCGTCCAACAAGAGAGAGTCATCATAGACCCCCGAATGCCCTCCTGGTAAGTCATAGGGATTATAGCGCCTGGGTTTCTTTGCAGGACTTATCTTACTTGTCGATCGTATACTTTGCCCTTTTTTTGGCTGATTAGTTAATGTTGGCCATTGCACTCCTTTCATCTTCTCTGTAGTTGGGATTAAAGTGGTGGTTAAGGTGTGTGGCTCTGAGGGAGGGATGGTAGAGGTGTTAGTTCTGGTCTGTGTTGAGATGGGAGTAATAGGCTATGGCTGAGAGGTTGTAACAGGAATCGGTGGTAGAAGAAGAGGAAGAGGACGAATCTCAGTGGGAGGAGTTTCAGGTATGGTTTCATCTTTATCCTCCTCCAAAATAGACAGGCCATAGTAACACTGCCAGTAAGGGCTATACTTCTGAACTTCAGCTTTTAACCAGGGACCGTAAGGAGTAGAGTCAGTTTCTGTGATCATTTTCTCCTCAAAGGGAATGGAGGGGCAAGAATCAGTATAATGGCCCAGTCGTCCACAAGAATAGCAGTAATGAGGTAATCTTCCGTACCGAAAATCCAACCACAAAGTTTGATGTGTAAGTTTAATGAGTCGACCTACCTTTAATGGTTCAGATAAATCCAACTCAACGCGAGCGCGGCAAGCTTTCAGGGCGGAACCAGTGGCAAACTCAGATTTTACTTGTAGAACGGAGCCTACCGTGCTAACAGCCTTACGGATCATATCATCAGTACAACATTCCAAAGGTAACCCAATCACCTGAACCCAAAATGCACAGGTAGCAAAGTCATGGCAGTGTAGAGGGGTATTGGCTACCCATGGTTTAAAATTTATAAGATGTCCTGAAAATTGCCAAGGTCCCGTGTCAAGAATTCTCTGTTTTTCAACTTGAGACTTAAATTTGGCTAAATAAATTCCGGCTTCTCTCTGTATGATTTCCATTTGGTCCAACCGCCATGCCTGCTTCAAGACCGATCGAAAAGCTTGGAAATTAAAGGAAGGGTTGGAGTGGACTTTACCAACTAACGCAGCTTGCATTCCTCAACCGCACTGGTGCGGGTTCAACTCGCCATTCTTCGATTGCTTTTTCTGTAGATAATCGGCCCAGTTTTTGACAAAGTGCAGCAATCCGAGATGCATCAGGATCATCGTTAGTAGCCATCGATGAAAGGGAGGATCGACTTAACGGATGAAGGTCGGTAGCATCAAAATTATCGACATGCAGATGGAGAAAGAGGGAAACCAAAGGGAAAAAGCAGAAACCCTCTGGTGAGGGAGAAGGAAGATGATGTGTGGAGGGGTTACGACTTAGATCTATGTAGGACAAGAAGAGGACGAAATTCTGAAGGACTGCCATTCGCATTGCAATAGAAAGCAACTAAAGATTACAGAGAGGGAGGAACAAAGAAGAACTCTATCCAACCGATAGAGAGGAACTCGACAAGACGAGAGAGAGCGTTTTCTTTTCCGAAGAGGTTTTCGTCTAAGGATATGATAGGAGATATTGTTGCCATAGGGGCATTTGGGAAAAATAAAATTAGTAGAGTCAAAGATTTTAGTAGCTTATTTACTTTCTTTTTAAAATTTCAGCGTTGATACTTACGAATGTCAATGGGACTATTCGAGTCAACCTACTCACAAATAGCATGGGCTCAACTTGATAATGGGTGGAAATTGACTTTGTTGATTTTGAGTTTGAGCTCAAGTTATTTATATATCTTATTGAGTCGGCCATATGTTTATTAGTACTCCATTCAACAAGCTTTGCAAGCCTAATCGAGATTTGAATGTGATAGTTTACATAAATTTTGAAAAATCAGTAAAGTCAAAGATTTGAATAGCTTATTTGCCTTATTTTTACAATTTTGGTGTTGATATTTACGAATGTAAATGGGACTATTCAAGTCAACCTACTCGCAAGTAACATGGGCTTGACTCGACAATTGCTGGGGATTGACTTTTCTGATTTCAAGTTTGAGCTCAAGTTATTTATATATCTTGTTGAGTAGACAATATGCTTATTAATAGTCCATTCGATAGCTTTGCAAGCCTAATCGAGCATCTACTATTTTCTCATGAAAAAAAGTTAATAGGTTCTAAAGAGAGATATGAAAATCCTTAAGGCTATGTTTTGTAACCGGGATTAAAATTCATCGTATCATTTTAGTTTATTATTTAATAAATTTTTTTGTTAAGGAATTATTAAAGGGAATAATAAAGGAATAAAAAGAAGAGACGGAAAACTCATATAAAAATATAAGTAAATAAAAGTGAAGTTAAACAATCCGATATCTCGTGGCACCAAGCCTAAGCAAAAGTGGGCAGAAATACAGCACAAGTGCTATAACTTGGCACGGGGGGACACTTAGGTGCTATAACTTCAAAACGGTACACTTAAGTACCACTTTTTTTTTCTAGTGTGACACTTAAGTGCCACCTCCGGCAACCCTTGCCGGAAATCCTACGTGACAATATTTTATTATTATTTTTTGCCTACGTGGCTCGCCGGAGAGTTGAGTCGGCTCTAACTCACCAGAAACGACGTCGTCTGCATAATAAAAGCCCCAAATCTTCCAAAAACGATGTCGTCTCCCCAAATGCCCCAAATCTAAAACCCTAAATCGGCCAAAATTCCTATTAAAGTGCTCGAATTCAACTCTCGAACCCTAATTTTCATTTGCCGAAAATTCCTTCGTCGAATCTTGGAAATGAAGAGCAGGACTCGCAGCAGCGCCTCAATTTCCTCTCACCGAAGCGAAAGAGAAGGCCAGCGTTTCTGTTTTTGTGGGTTACCGAATCTAATAAGAACATCGTGGACTCAAATCAATCCTGGGAAAAGATTTTATGGATGCGCCCGATATAAAGAAGCGTCGAAGTGCAAGTACTTCAAATGGATCGATGAGAAGTTCTCTGACCGAGCCACAGAGGTGATATTAGATCTACTTCATAAAAGACAGCAATCTTCATCTGTGTTCGTGGATGACTTGGACGATGTTAACTCAATGCAAGCTCAAGCGTCTTCAGTTAAATTTTTCAAGAATGAAGTCTCAATGCATGCTCAAGCATCTTCAACTAAACCTTTCAAGAATGAAGTTTCAATGATGAAAATTGAACGAAAGTGTTACCAAGCGTGTATTATGGTATTGTTTTGTTGTCTATTGTACTTTATGATGAAATGTAAAGTACTTGAAAATGAGAAAAAGTTTCTCCGACTGCCATAGTTAAAAATGGTGTTGTTCGGATTAAACGTAAGGTTTTTCTTTTTGAAAGATGCGAAGAAGTTTGTGTTGTTCCACAAGATCATTGTGGCTTTGTTGTTGTTTGTGCTGTCGTATGGAGTTGCCATAAGTTTACCATCATCTTCTCTATTTTGATGCAAAATCATTTTCTCTGTTTTGATGCAGACCAACATATACACAAGACAAACAATAGTGATTACCCAAGTTCCATAAGTTGTATTTAGTAATCACGTAAGTGCTAGTCGCGATGAAAAAGGGATCACTTAAGTGTCAAGTTATTGTTAAAGTGATCGGTTAAGTGTCACTTGTAGTTAAAAGTGAACAGTTAAGTGCCAAGTTTTTTTAGAATAGGATCAGTTAAGTGCCAATTTTTTTTTGTGAGTTTTCTCTAAAAATTGCGCCAGCCACCAGAATCGACTGCACCACCAACCATCACCATCACCACTAGCCACACTACACACTAGGCGCTCCAGCCACCACCATGCTAGTAGTGTTGCTGCACAAGATACTAGTGCAAGTTGAGCCTTGCACTAGTTTGCATCAGTACACATGGTATAAGATGTGCAAATTGCACACTTGTACCAGGTGTGGCTGCTTAAACCTATAACCCCCACCATAAACCGATAATCACCAGGCATCACCACCAGCCACACCAGCACCCCAACAACAAACTGACTACCACCAAACATCACCATCCATCATCACCAGATACACCAGCACTCCAGCTATCACCATAAAACACCAACAGCAGCAGCAACAAGTAAAAGCAGAATCCATGATAAACAACAACATAAATTGACAAGCAGCGCAAAATCATTTCATTGATATTTCATCAAGTCTGGGTCTGACAACATCAATGACTGACAAACTAAAGAAAAAAAAAGATAACCATCCATAGATAGAAAGTCTGACAACATCAACATTTACATAACTGTTTTGACTCCTAAGCTCCACAAATCCTATCACATCTCATCTCATCAATCAATATGCATGACACCCCCCGTTTATGCTCCTTTCGATGGGCCTTTCACTTGATTCATAATTCCGGCACTCTTTCTAACTGGACGTGCAACTTCTTCTTTAACCTTCTCAGTATCCACTGACTCAGATGGAGCTGCAAATGTCCTAGGCCAAATTGAATCAAAAGGAGCTGGAGCTAGAGCTGGAGCTGGGTTCTTTCTCTTCTTTTTTGTTGGCACAATTGATGTTTTCTTTTTTATTGGTGCAGCCGTCGATTCTTGAGTTGGGCCTGAGATAAGAACCTATGAACTTCTCCCAGGCTATAAAAAAACAATAAATTGTTAGCAAAAATCTACAGCATAAATTAAAATTAAATTAAATGCAGCCAATAAAACTTACATTGAGAATAACTGTTCTAGTACGCTCATCTGTATAAAGATCATAGCCATATTGTCTTAACTTCTTCCCAAGTGCCCCTCTTGTTTGAATAGGGGCGTCACTTTCAGGAACTTGTGATTTGTTGCCCATTTTTCCTGCTTTCTTGGGCCCTTTAACTACAGTCGGGGCTTCTTCAACCAATTGTGCTGGGCATTTTCTAGATGGCCTTTGTGTACCTGCCCCTTCACCTGGCCTTGTTCTAGTTGTCCTCCTGTGTAGCCCTTCAACTTCAGTGACACCTCCTTCTGTTGGGCCTTCTGGTGGTACTGGTGGTGGTACTTGTGGTGCCCCTTGCAGTGATTCTTCTGGTGGCCCCCGTGATGATCCTTGAGGTGGCTCCTGTGATGGCCCTTTAGTTGGCAGTTGAGTTCCAACTTGCTTTCTTCGAACCTGAGAAAGAGGCCAAAAGATGCCATAAATATAATATCGAGACATATAATAATAAAAACTGAATACAAATTGGTTGAATTTACCACTGGGTATTTATTTCGCTGCTGAAGAACAGTCGACTGCACTGGCCGTGATGCTGCTTGGGCTAATCCTGCAGCTGGCCCTGATGCTGCTTGGGTCAATCCTTTAGCTGGCCGTGATGCCGCTTGGGCCAATCCTTCACCTAGCTGTCTTCTACCTTACCTTCTTCGAACAGGTTGTTCAGTTTCATGACTTACTGAGGTTCTTCTTGTGACCTAACAAATACATTACATACAAGGCCAAATAGGATATTATGTACATTTTTATGATAAACGACAAGAAAACAACATAAACATAAAATAAATTTCATGACTTACTGGGGTTCTACTTGTTGACTGAAGAATAGTCGACTCATTTGGCCCTACTGTGTGCATTTCTCCAACTGTCTCTTCACTAGGCCATTCACCTTGCCTCAACAGTTGTTGTTACTTCCTCAATTGACAACCTTTAATATTGTGGCCTGTCATGCGACAATAAGAGCACGTGATCTTTGCACCTTGCCTGCTCCTTCTTTGCTGACCCGAGATCTCTCCCTCCGCCATTCTTCGTCTTCGTTTTGTCCTTCCAATTTTCTTCTTCAGTGGCAAAGGTTGAGGTGCTTCATGATCCATGGGCTCCCAAAACTTGCTACTTCTAATTGGCTACATCATGAACTGATGGAAGCAAGATATTTTGATTTATGGTACCAATCATCGATGTAATCATCTATATTGTCGCCCTTCAACTGGATGGCACATATGGCATGTGCACATGGAATTCCACTTACTTGCCATGCTCTACATGAATACTTCCTATTTTCTAGATTGACAACATACTTATCTGCACCCTTCATTATCTCATATCCGTCATCTCCATTCCAAATGAGATGACAATGCGTACTTGCAGCCAAGTTCTCATCCAATTTCTTGACAATCCTAGGACCATATTGTCTTGTCCACTTTGCAGCCTCATCTCTTTGTTTCTGCAGCCGAGTCATAATCGCAACTCGTATATCTTCAAGCATTGAGATGACTGGTTTGCATCTGGCATCTATTATCTTCGAATTAAAGACTTCACAAATGTTGTTGTCGACGTTATCGCACTTGAACTCCTCACTGAAGAATGCCCTGCACCAATGCTTTGGTTCTAGTTGAAATAGGGTAGCACAACATTCCTTTGTCAACTGAAGTAGTCCTTCTTTGGCTATTCTAAAATCAGCCATGTTTGCACTCTTTGCTAATTGCCAAAATTGCAATTGCAGCTTATCCCCTTTATGGTTCTTTGCCCAATTTTCATATATGTGCCGCGCACACATTCGATGTTCAGCATGGGGCAACAACTCGGCTACTGCCGGAACCAATCCCTGCAATAATTCAAAGTAAGAAATACTATAGCAAATTACATGTTCATATTACAAAGCAAAGCAAACTATTGACTAAATTTTTAAAAAAGCAAGCATTACCTTTTGTTGGTCGCTCATGAATGCCCACCCTTCCCCGTTTGTTATCTCCAAGTCAGTCATCAGATTTTTCAAGAACCAGGACCAATTGTCCTTATTCTCTATCTTTACAATAGCCTAAGCTAGTGGGAACATTTGGTTATTCGCATCTCTTCCAATCGTTGCCAACAATTCTCCCTTGCACAAGCCTTTCAAGAAACAGCCGTCCAATCCTATAATCCGTCTACAACCAGCTAAAAATCCTCGTCTGTATGCATCAAAGCACACATAGAACTTATCGAACTTGGTCCCATAATCAGGAAGAGGTCTTTCAATCACCTCTACATACACTCTACTTGTAGGGTTTTGCAGCCTACACTCCCAAGCATACTCCCACACCTGCCCATATTCCTTAGCATACTGACCAATAAGTATCTTTATCACCTTTTTCTTTGCTCTTTTGCACTGATTCCTAGATACATTGATGCCTACACGCTCCTTCACCAGCATCCTAAAGTTAGCAATTTTCATCTCGGGCATCACCTTGATCAGATCGAAGAAGTGCTTGGACAACCATACACTTGTTATCCTTTTGTTTTGAAAATTAATGGAACAAGTGTGTTCCTCATGGTAGGCTATCTGAAAAGACCCACTCTTCTTAACAAACGCACTGTAAATCTTCCATGGACAGTTTTGCTGCGAACACCTAGTTCTTACAAATTTCTTGGTATTTCTAATGAAATCAATATTTCTTTGTGCAGCAATGGAGTTCTTCAGTATAGCTTCCCTAAATTGTATCGCATCATGGAATTTCATACCTACTGACAAAGTAGGAGAGGCAACAGATGGATCATAGGAAGGAAACTTACTTTTCCTTCTACATACAACTCGTTGATCTTCTTCAACTTCATCCTGGGAAGTTGCGGTGTCGATGCTTTCTTCATAATCTGTCTCCAGGACCTGACCAGCAACACCAACATCTGCAGGGCCTTCGTCTCTATTTGGATGAATAGCTACATGCAAAGTTGCAAATCTATATGACAAAAAGTCCCTTTGTTTTTTCCTTGACTGTGTAAGCTCCTCATCGTCGGCGTCACTTAAGATTAATAAATTTTCAGCTTCAGCAGCCAACCCTTCATCATCATCGTCATCGTCATCATCATCGTCACTAGATTTAGCTACTTCCCAATCTAATTCAATGATTGTGACATCACCCATCTCACAATCGCTCTGGTGAACAGCATCTGCGCCCCTCTCCTTCCCATCCTATCCATCATGCCCTATTTCATCCCTAACCTCAGTACTAGCTTGAATACCATCTCCTCATTATCCTACTTGGGTGTTATCTCTGTCATCATCTTCGTCCTCACTATCACTATTGTTTTCAACAAACACTTTCGCCTCTTCGCCATGAAGATAATGATATAAGACATCCCTAAAACCATTATCATCTTCCAAAACTTTCAAACCATCTCTCAAGCCTTTCCTAGGAACACAGTACAGTAACTTTTGTACTCCACAAGACAAAAATGTCACTATATCCCTAACAAATCCAATATAAGATGCCTTCTTTATATCTACAAAGATAGTACCCTCATTTCCCCCCTTCATACTCCCACTCATCCTCCCCAATCACAAAATCTCCACCGTAGTAAATGATGACAGCAACATAGTCTTTATGCGTCATTTCTGCAACAAAAGAGGACAAATATACAATTAACTTTCGGGACCACATTCACAAAGAATAAACAATTGCAAGTGGAGGTCCCTACACTCTTTATTAAAGAAAAGAAAAGAAGAAAGAGAGAGGGAAGATGCGGTCAGACGACAGCTACGGCTTGAAAACAAGAGGCCTCAGGACAAGGACAAATAAAAATAAAGATGGGACCACCCGACAGCTGCTTTGATTATGCGGTCGCATTCCTTTAAAATATGGAGAGATTCGTCAGCATGGGTCCTTAACAATGCAATTTATTAAAAAAATATCCAGAAGTCCCCATCCCCACAACCTTCGATTCGAACATGTCCAAAGTCCAATACTCTGAACCCTAACAATCACCAATCATTGCACATTTCACATCCGACCACTACAAATTACTTTCGCATATCACAATTCAACACCCTGAATGAATCACACATCACAATGGATGAGGCGACGTCGAGCCCTATAGCGAGCCCTAATTTTCCCCCCGCCGAGCCCTACATCGAGCCTATATTTCAATGCCACTCCTAAACTGTCAATTTGAACCCCCCAATAGGATTGTAGTACCACATCTGAGCCATAAATCTCACATCAAGCCTAAGCTTTCCCAGCCGACCCCCAAATTTCAAGTCCGAGCCCTAATAAACGAGTCAGAGCCCTAATTTCACCACAGGGGAGAGGAAGAAGAGAAAAAACTTGAGCAAATCGACGACGGCGAGCGATGATGGCGAGTGACGACGGCAAGCGACGACGGTGAGCGACGAAGGCGAGCGACGTCGGCGAGCGATCACCTGCGAACGGCGAGCTGTAAACGGCGATGGATGGAGAGGACGTCAGACCTAGTTTGAACTGACGAAAGGTTAAGATCCAAACAAACCAAACGACGTCGTTTAACGCTAAGGAAAAACGACGTCGTTTAGTTTGGCCAAATGCACAGTGGATGGGGCGACGTCATTTTCCTCCTCCACATGTGTTTTTTTTTTTTTTTAAATTGCCACATCAGTTAAGCATGTCGCCGGAAAATGCCACGACTGCATTTTGGTCGGTTTTTGGCCGGATTGGCACTTAAGTGTTCCATTTTACTCCGATAATGGCACTTAAGTGTACCATTTTAAAGTTATGGCACTTAAGTATCCCTCCGTGCCAAGTTATAGCACTCCAGGTGTCCCAACCTCGCAAAAGTGCATCAAATTCAAGTTGACAAACATTTTTCTAATTCTCGAAAGTGAGGGGCGAGGAGATTTTTGAAAAAAAAAAAAAAAAGAAAACCCTACTCTCTTACCATTTTAATTAGCAAAATGTTTCCGATTTGCCACTGTTCCGCAACTATTTTTTTCATATCAAAACTCCACAAAAACAGTGAGAGAGTCAAAACTTCTCTTCTTCCATAGCTCTTTAGTTCTCATTGAAGATTCACAAAAACAGTAAAAGAGTCAAAAACTTTTTCTTCTTTGTAACTCATTGGTTTTCTTCGTAAAAACGACAAGAGAGTTAAAACTATACTTTTCAAAATCACTAGAAAGAAAGATTATATTTTCTTTCTCTCGTTAGCTTTGGCATTACTAGCTGATGTATACTGTTGATGTCACTATAGCCCATTTATATTTCTTGTCAAAGTTAAACTTATGGCTTTGGAATGTTGCAATGAGCTCCATTGTTGTTTATCGTGAATTGATTTCGGGAGGTTGTAACCATTTGCACATTGTGGCTCTTTAGAGAAAACTTATTAGTTTCTTGACTAGGGATTTCTATGACCCCTCGTCATAATTGATATCATAACTTCTAGGTGAATGTTGTAATAACACACCGATGACTATCGATTTCAAAGTATTTGTGCATTATTAGGGGTAATTGGTGCATAGGTGGTCTAATTCCCTCCCAAGAATCAGGAACCGGATAAGAGGGACTGGTTTCTAGTTTCTAGAACCGAGTACTAGACTATATGATCCTGCCAGACCAATCCGGACTGATTTCCTGGTGGATAAATAGAACTGTTGTCCTCATACGATCGTCTTCCCCCAAAGAGCCGCATGGCTGTCGTCACCGTGATCTTCTTCTCCTCCCTCCATCTTCTTCCACGACCTCATCTTCACCATAAGGAGCGCCTTGCTGCTGATACTGCTGTTGAGCCTCGAGACAAACTTCTTCTCGCTCGAATTGGGGGATGGACACGCCGTGCTTTGTCAACTTTTGGGGCTTGCGATGAGAAGCGCAAAGGAACATCAAGACAGAGAGGATGGAGATTAAGAGGAAGATGAAGGTTAGAGAGGTTAAATTATAGGGATGGAGATGAAGACCGCTTACCATTCAATATCTTGCCTCCAAAGGTAAAGAGCTCTACACTTCCTGTCCTCTCAAGTCAACGTCACCTCTGGTGAGAATCTGCTAGAACCTAGATTAAAGTTGAAGAAGCCTTCGACAGGGAAATGTTCCCTCGATAAAATCTTTCACCAAAGATGCAAAGCTTCGATTTTATCATCTGTAATGGGTTCTGTGTGACTCCGAAAAGGAAGCGACTAATCTAAACAACTGGCAAAGTAAAATGCAAGAAAACAGGAGAAAAGTAGAGGTACGAATGAATGTAAAAGTGCAATAAAATGAAAGATAACAATAACAATTGAAAAAACTGAATGATTGATTGTCGATTTCGCGAAAGGTCCATACATTGATGCCTCTTCGGCTATTCATAGTGGTAATCCACAGGCAACTACCTTTTAGGAATTATCATTTCAATATTTACAATGTTCTGGAAATCTCGATCTCTTATCGGTAACCGATATGTCCGCTATAACTGCTTTTATTCTCATTCCATCGGTTTCAACAAGCCTTTTGTCGCATTGTTCAAGACCCTTATATCTCGACTGTTGGCATTCTGGCCCACTCTGCGTGGATTCCTGTGTATTGGGCATGCTTTAATCTTTTCGGCTTATGAAGGCCAGTAAGCTAATTTGGACGCCAACAAGAAGACATTAGAGTCACTCAAAGATAGGGTAGAAGACATCGATGATGGCGGCCGTGGACAAGCGAAGGAATAATGAGTTAGGAAGCCGGATAATCCCACCTCGCCACAGGATATTTGGGACCAGCAAGCTCCAAATCAACAAAGACAATGCTTTGATGCTCATTAGAAGCATAGTTTTTTTTTTTTTTGGTCGGTCTTACTCTACTCATATTCGAACTCTCACTTTCAGACTTTTATCCTGACTCCTTGTAAGGCATGAGAGTCGAAACCTATTCCCGAAACTAATTCGCCATCACCCCAATCTCTTTAAGAATGTGAGGATTCGAACCCCCCACATTTCCCTTCCATATTAGAAAGGGTGGCCACTGGGTAAACCCTAATGGTTCATTGGAAGCATAGTTGGAAAGGGCCTTTCTGATATCCCCTAGACCAAGGCCCTCACCCTAGTCCCTCCTTCGATGAGAAGCATGAAGCAACATCAACCTCAATTATTAGCAATTTTTGACAATAAAAATTAAAAAAAAATAAAAAAATAAAAAAAAGGTTTCTGTCTGAGTGAGTCATTCCGCATATGAAATTGGGAACTATACCGAAATTCACTAATTCCAATCACATGAAACTGATAACTGGATCAATGTCTTTGGGAAATGTTGAAAACTGACCGATCGAGATGATTTATTTTGCTTAACCCTACATATCATGACACTTTATATGGGAATTACATTTTAATAAATAAAAAAAACCTGCGTCACAATCAATTAGGTACGGCGGACTGTCGATTGTTTGAGGGACTATAGTCGGGCCTTCTTGGCCTCATCGCCCTCCGAATTATTACGCTCCCAATTATGCTAAAAACAAAGTACAATTATGATTTTATAAAAGGCAGGAGGGGCTCAATGCTCAATTTGGGGGACAAACTCCGGTTTTCTCGTGGCGATTATACTTAAAAATTAGAAGTAGAGGAGGATGAAGGTCAACTTAGAGTGGCTTTGACTAGTACAAGGTAGGCGGAGTTCCAAGCATATATATTATGATTGGGTATCAAGATGCTTGTGCAGTGGGTAGGTGCAGTTGTCCCCGACTCCCATGTGCAAACCCCCATGGGAACTCATGCAAAACCGTGCGTCAATAGGGACTCTACCAAAAATTCACCCAACACTCCATGATTTTGCAATTTCATGAGCTGGTATTTTGGCCTAATATGGAAATTGATTTAATGCAAAGCAATGCCTCAAATTCCTCTTTGAGCATATACACCATCAAAGACAAAAACAATTTATCGAGCTTTTCTTTTTCTCTTTATGTTTTGGCCAGCATAGAAGGGTTGATTTTAGGTCATCGAGATGGGTTTTGACGCAACCGTCGCCCAATGCTTAATTTCACAAAGCTGGTCGAAAAAATTCAATAAAACCCTGGTAAGGAATTACTACCAATCGAATTATATGCCGTTGAGATTTGACGCTCCATTCGAATAACAAAGTTTAAGCATTAAAAGCATGTTAAGTTAAGTAGAATTGAAGGAGTCTTGGCATTTTTCCTTTTGCAACGTCAAGCTTTGTTCATAAATAGTCTTCTTTCACGGTTATCAGCAAAAGAAAATAAAAAATTAGTCAAATTCTTTTTTTACTTATTTATAATTGCTTTATTTTTCTCTTACCCATAGGTTTTTTTTTTCGACTTACCCATAGGTTAATAAATGTCTATGAATAAGCAATATAATCCCAAAATAAAATGAAAAGGAAATGACAATACCAGGAACAACTACACCATTAACAACTTCACGCAAGCCTCCCATTGATTTGATTCAGTTCATACTCACAAAGCAAAACATGAATTTGGAAAATAATAATAATAATATCACAAAATGACAAAAAATAATTGAGAAATGAAAACTAAAACAAAAAGAAGAACAAAAAAAGAAGAAAAAAAGGCTTCTCAAGGCTGGTGATTCTGGGTGTAGATGTAATCGAGGTGAGCCTCTAGGGTTCGTCGCATCAAGCACTCCTCCGCCCCTCCTCCGCCGCCGCCGCCGCCGCCGCAGTCTTCACCGACCTTCGGTCACGAACACACGCAGAGACGACGAGAAAGGGTAAAGATCAGAAACAAACATCTCGCGATGGATCGACATGGTTTCGAGAAAACAAGAACTTGAAAAACAGGAAGGTGGTTACCTGAGGCCGAGGCTGCGTCGTCGAAGTCGAAGTGGCGCCGCCGCGAGATGCCGGCACGGGGCGTGCGGCGGAGGAGACGGCGGCGGAGGAGAAGGAGACGGCGAGGAGGGCCAAGAGGGCGAGACATCTGACTCTTGGAGACATCTCTCTCTCTCTCTCTCTCTCTCTCTCTTCTCTTCGGGTTTCGAGCTTTCTTCGAATGGGTCAAACGACGCAGGACAAGACACGGAGAAGAAGGAGAGCAAGTTCCAACGTATTTATAGCGGGGGGCCGTGGCTGATGAAAATTATTTTGTAACAGGGAATGACAAAAGTTGCCGGCCGTGATAATCAATCTGTTTTTCAGTTTACCTATTTAAGAATATATTTGGAACAGAAATTTATTTAGACAAACTTAAATTAGTAATTTTAAAAAGATAGTAATACAACAATTTTTTTCTAATAATGGAGTGATGGAGCCGATCATCATAGCTTCCAACTACCACGCAATTGTCCTTGCCTTCGACCAATTGTCGTCCAATCGATCGTGCTCCGATAACTTATAATGAAAATGAGAAGTTATATATCACATGATCATCATCATTAAATAATTCAAATCCTTTTGAAGGATCTTGTCTTTAACGAGAGAGAGAGAGAGAGAGAGAGGTGTGTTTGCCCTTGTTACTCACCACCTCAATTCTCATCCACCGGTGGATTCTGTCCATCTCATATCCGCCCCTCGCTACCCTAGTTCGTTGGCTTTGACGCCAATTGGCACCTAAGCTTCACACACGGCATCCACCACCTCGTCGCCATCCTTCACATCTGCATCAGCCATCTCTGTCTCATCTACCAAATTGCCACAATGCTACCTCTCCAATCACTTCACGATGCCTTCAGTGACCCAAGGCTCGTCTTCACCAATGTCTGAATCGCCTCTCATACGTGGTGAAGCTGAGCGAGGATTACGATCTAGTGGTGGAGATGGCGGTGGATCTAGCAAAACCGGGGGGTGAAGTAGACAAACCGAAGGTAGCTTGAGAGAGCAGGTTCGAGACACTGCTGAGGGCGCTCAAGCTGTAAAATATAGACATCATGGGAGATTATATTGAGATAGTAAGATTTTCAAATATTTTTATTCCATCTCGCATTGAATAAAACATGTGATAAGCATATTTCACAATCGAAAGAACTTTTGGAAGATTTTAATATTACCTTTTCTCTTTAATCCTAGTCAAAATTCACACGATCAAACACTATCTTAGGTCTATAGGGCGGGATAGGGCCTATGAATTTATTATTTCCTCATTATGGACAGGTCCAACATTGTACTTTTTTTTTTTTTTTTTTTTTTGGCTAGAAAAAGTCTAACATTGTATTTGACACGCTCAATCCCGAAACACCCAACCCAATTTAAGCTGGACCCGCCTATTAATCATGTCTAATCAGTACGTATTCAAACTCATGAGTAATGGACACAAGCATAATGAATTCCGTCAACATTATCATGCATATCGGGAATGATATTGAATGTCGAGGTCAAACATATTCGATTATTCGGTATTGCTGAGTGGACGTGGGCATGATTGGCCCTCCAAAGTATCTTATTGGTTTTTCCCAAACACACCAAAGGAAAAAAAGAAAAAAGAAAAGGGAAAAAAGGAGAAAGAAAACTAATGAGAGTATGGGTGCATTTGTTTGAGAGAGTGTTTTCCCTGAATTAATTTTCTGAATTTTCACTCATTTGATTTGTCAAAATTATTATCAATTGAAAACACTTTTCAATTGAGGAAAATATTCGTGCATGAAATTAGAAAAGTAAATTCCTAAATCTATTTGACCAAAAAAATCTTAAATCTAAAAAGGTGAAAATACTTTCCAAAATTGCCCATTTTGAATTTTTTTAATATTTTATTTTTTCTTTTTATTTCCAAAATTAATTTCTTAAATATTTTTATTTTTTCTTTTCTATTTTTTTCTTTTCTATCTTTTTTCTCATTCTTCCTCCTTTGTCAATGGACCTCGACGACCAATTATAGGTGTGGGTTGGCCTTGAGCCAGCTCGACCTCGTTGAGCCTCGACAATTGCGCCAATGGCCTATTGCGGCTATCGCGAAGGCTCAATGACTAGTGGATGAGGAAGAAGAAAAAAAAGAAAGAAAAGAAAAAAAATAAAAAAATTATTCTTTTTGGATGAGATAAAAATGAGATTAAAATCATTTTCCAAATGAGATCCAAACACTAAATACATTTTTTTGTCACATACCACCAAACAAATAAAAATTCACATACCACCAAACAAATAAAAATTAATCATTTTCCTAAAAGATAATCTTCTGAAAAGTGTTTTCCTTTTTTGTTAAATTTTCCCCAAACAAATGCACTCAAAAATTATTTGACTTTGAGATTAATAATGATCAAAGTAATCGGGCACATTTCATTTGCATTTTCTCTATTCGATATCTAAGACTACTTGAAGAGAATGCATTTCTTCGAATTTATTTTTTTTTATCTAAGGATATGGTAGGAAAATATCTTTGCCATAGGGCCATTTGGTGAATATAAAATTGACAGACCTAAAATCATATTACCCCATCAACAATACAAAAAGAAGATATACAGATATATTGACAAGATACTTTGATTTGCAAAATCATGCTGATGTGATAATTTATACGTATCTTGATAATTTAAACCTATCTTTAAAATTAGTCGAATCGTATTTGAATAGTTTGTGTTCTCACTTCTTATATGCTTTTGTACATTTAGATTGCAATTGAGTCGAGTTCGAATATCTAGATGTTCTGTTGGAACAAAATTTCAATAATCAAACGAACTTAAGTCATGGCATATTCAATCCCATATCTTATGTCTTCTTTTTCATGCATGTAAATCTCAATATCTCCCTCCCAAAAATTAGTCCAATGAGCTGCCTTGCCAGAGTCATGCATAATTTAACTTCCAAATTAATGGAAATTCGATGAATGGATTAAACAATAAAGTCTACAAAAATTCCTTATTTATTTATTTTTTTGCCATATTTATAAATTGATCCATGATTACAAATATAAAGATTTCATATTCTTATCTCTCATTCCTAAAAGTAACTTAATAATTTCTTGGCTGGGGTGTTTATTATCTATCGCCATAATCGAAAGCCTCCACGTGGAATGTCGTAACAACAAACCCATGACTATTGGTTTCAAAGTGTTTGTACGTTACGAAATTTTACGTGGGAGTTATGGAAAAAAAAAAAAAAACTTATTTACAATGTGGTTGGTCGCTCGACGGACTATAGTCGGTATTACTTGGCCTCAATTACCCTCCTATTTATGTTTAAAACAAAACTACAATTATCATTTGATAAATGGCAAAAAAAAGTGGGGTTCAATGCTAAATTTGAGCGAAAAATTCTGTTTTTCTCATGTCGAGTAAATATAGAAGTTAGAAGTAGAGGAGGATGGAACTTAGAGAGACGCTGACTTAGTCCAAGGTAAGTGTGACATCCAGAATTTTTTATATTCGATAATAATATTTAAGATGTAACATTAAGCATTAATAAATTAGGAATATTGGATGACACGTATGAAATCTCAGGTAGGTCATTAATTTTGCAAGGTACAGAAATTTGATGCTTTAGAATTAAATTGATAGATGTTGATATATAGGTTGATTGTATAGAACAGCAGTGAGCATCTTACCACTTTAGTATCTATTGATGGGGATCGACGCACTATGAAATACGTATTGGATGGTTTTCAAATTTTAAAGTTTACTAAGTTGAGATTTTCCTAGCATCCATTATCTTTCATTAATAATTTTAGTGGAATAAAAAAAATTATAGATTTTTTAGTATTTAGAACGGACACTGATTTACTAGCTTATGTACTGATAAACGAAATATCTTGATAACTTATCAAAATATCTACTTTGAAATTATATAGTTGAGCCATTGTCACTCTTCAATTTGTGCACACCTCTCTTCATTCTCCACCAAGTATTTTGACCTGCATGCTCTTAAGTTTGTCACATCGAACTTAGCCTAACAAATGATATTGTGCATCGTATCACCTCTTTTAACATTTACCTACCAATGCTCTTGATATGCTTGAGTCCTCGTTCATGTATTTTACTTGGCCAATGATACTCTTCCTTTTTCCGTTCAAATATTTCCTTTTAGCTACTCATGTTAAGCCACTTGTAACTTTTGGATTGGAACGCTTATCTCTCTTTTGCACCTATTGTTTTTAACCCAAGGTGATCATTACTTTAACCTCAGTTATTTGATCTTATCTCTTGATAACTCTTGAGTAGCCTTTTAAATACATTCCCTTGGTCATGTAATTCTATACCTAAATATTTCAAGTTTTCAACTTTGCTCTTCTTGTTTCACTTTCCAATCTTTTAAGTAAAAGCAAAGATTCCACTTTTGTATTGTTAAAGCTTCCAATTCCATCTTTTCAAGAGTTTACCAAGTGAAATTGTGGACTTTATTCTCTTTTATTAAACTAGTTTTGTCAAAAGATTGGAGTTGCTAATTTTTGTTCTTATTTATATTGCCTTGGAGGTGGTTAAAGATTTGAGTTGTCCAATTTTTTTGTTCAAGATAAGTAAAAACTCTAGGGACTAAGTTAGATTGATCTAATTAATACTCTTGATTTTTTATTTTTTATTTTTTGGTTGAAAATTATACTCTTGACTTGATTGGTTGATGTTTGTTAATTTAGTCTGACTTTGATGGTAAGTGTGAGCAAGTCTCAATAATGGCATGTTGTGACATTGTGATGATTTGACTTGTCTCGATGAGTTCCTACAAGTGTAATAGCATGTTACACATTAAAAAAGCGAGAATGGCGAAAATGGACTTAGAAGTGATATAAACCATAAGTTGATTATATCTACCTATCAATTATACCCACATGTCGATTATACATACTTGTGTATACCACATGTGATTATAACTACTTATTAATTCTAACCAGAGGTAGATCCTACCAATAATCGATTGTAAACCGTTCGTTGATGTCGAAGCTATCGAATAGTAAGTTGTGAAGTGTTTGTATTATCAATTTTATAACTTGTTGATTTCAATATGAATTTATTATGTTATCCGTTGGGAACTGTGGTGATTGTTGTAAAATCCCCTTAAGCTGTTTCGACGATGACATCAATCAAAAACTATTATGGTTTGGCACGACTGTCGTCGATAAGTTTAATTTCACAAAGATAGCCGATAAGACCCTAACAGGGAATTACTACCAACCGAATTATACCCCGCTTATCAAAATGAGGTCCACCGGAACTCCGTTCAAATAACAAATTTAAGCATTAAAACTTCTGAGTTAAATAGAATTGAATGAGTCCTGGCCTTTTTGCCTTTTGTAACTTTGCAAGCGTTCTTCATAAATAGCCTTCTTTTACGGTTACTAACAAAAGAAAAACAATAAATCAATAAAATCCTTTTCTACCTACCTTGTTTATAATTACTTTATTTTTACCGTACCCAAAAATTAATTCATGTACATGAATAAGCAATATAATCCCAAATAAAATGAAATCACCAGTAAGAGCATGTCATCTTATTGATTTGATATGAAAACTCATTTATTAATGTTAAAATAAAAAAAGAAAACTCAAGGCCCCGGATTCTGGGAGTAAATGTAATCGATGTTGGCATCTAAGGTTTTTCGCTTCAGGCACTCCTCTTCTCCCACGCCGCTGCAACCTTCACCGACCTTCGATCCCTAACACGCAAAGACAACGACGACGACGACAAAAGGTAAAGATCAGAAACGAACGAACGAACGAACATTGAACGATGGATCGACTGATTCCGAGAAAGCAACAAAAGTCGAGGAACAAGAAGCGCGGCGTACCTGAGGCCGAGACTGTGTCGTCGAAGCAGCACCGTGAGTTGCCGGGTCGGGACGCACGGCAGAACATACCGCGACAAAGGAGACGGCGAGGAGGGCCAAGAGGGCGAGACATTTGACTCTCGGAGACATCTTCTCTCTCTCTCTTCTTAGGGTGGCGAGGTTTCTTCGAAAACGCAGGACAAGACAAGGAGAAGGAAGAGAGCGAATTCGAATGTATTTATAGGGAGAGTGGCTGATTAGAATGATACGGAAGGAAGGGACAAAAGTGGATCTGCAAAAGTTGGAAAGATATAATGTTAAATCGAGAATGGGACTGATAATGAATAATGTAGTCAACTAGATGTGATAGATGGTGCCGGGATTATGATGTTTATGAATAAATCTCTTAATAATCCGAATATGATAACCACATTTCCTGATTTACTGGATTTGTGCAATCTTATCCTTCCTTATTTATCGATTCGAATGCTTAAACAATTTCTTTTCCTTTTCCTTTTCGCAAAATGTTTTGACATGATCTAATTCCTCCAACTTACTCAATTCACATGATAAAATCTCCTACTTCATCTAATTACGCGTATCAGAGCCTTCCTAAATTATCAATGAGAACGTGGGCAGTCAATTTCCTAGTTTATCTGATTTGTGCAATCCAATCCTTCCTAATTTATTGACCGCCATGTGTAGAAGGACTCGCCTAGGCCGATTCTAAAGATTTTAAACTAATACTTAGTTACATAAAAGTAACAGCTGAACGCTTCATTTCGTGAGATCTCTCATTTTCTTTTTTATCATCTCCTGTTTGTAAGTTACTAAATTCTAATTAACATAGCGCACCGGACACTCTCAAATTCATGATGAAAAATTAGTTCTAAGAATAAAATTAAAAGGATTGTCGACGCGTAAATTTAGCAACCCATTTAGTTGTTCATTGCATAGAAAAATTAGAGATCAACCCAAGCCTTTAGACAAAAATATTAGTTAGATTGCCTATATATATATATTTTTATTTATTTATTTATTTATTTATTTATTTATTTATTTATTTATATATTATGAGCATTTTAGTGAAGTTCATATAATTTGCATTGAATGGATAGCAGATGAAATAAGGCAAGAGGGTTATGAGCTTAATTTAAATCAGCTAGTGCAAGCCTTTATCGATGGAAATTTGGCCCCCCGTTAGTCCCTACAATGGCCGAAAATTAATGAAGAGAGTTGCCAAGTTCGTAAACAATGATTTATTAAAGATAAACTTGGAGAATAATTAAACTTGATGTTATCACAATTTAAATTATAAGAGACATTAGAGTTTTTCCCTCATGAGGCATATCTTCTTGTGTCAAGATAGGAAATGAAAATGTTCTGGGCTCTTGCAAGACAACCCTAAATTGGTGATTATAAATACAGGAGGATTACGGCACATTTAGGGTGGGTTCCCAATTTAAAGAAAAAAGAGACGGCCACACGCTCAAGAAAAAGAAAAAAGAAAAACGAGAAGTTATCTGTCAAGTTATTCTCCACGAATTTCAAGCGCTTGCACCTGAGGAATGCACATAATAGAGGGAAGAGATCAACGCCTGAGGAAGAGAACAAGGAGAGCAAAAAGTAAATCTAGCCAATCCAACCATAAGCGGTTGCTGAAAGTTAGAGCTATTAGTGACCAAAAGCAAATAGTTTAGGTAAACTTGTCATAGGTTTACTAATTTGGGGTTTTTCATAATATTAACTCTTAAATAAATTCCTTTATTGAAAAACTTAATAACCAAGTATTCGAGTGTGAGATGTTAGATCGATTTTTTTATTATTTTGACTTTTTATTTTGTGTGAGGGTTAATATATTGATTATAGGGTTTATTATATCGCATGTGGTTAATTTAGTGAGCTCTCCCATTTGAAAATTACCCAAAAAAAAAAAAAAGCATCGCATGTTACTATAAGATTATTTTTCTAGTTTAGAATTTCATGTTTAGGAGCAATATAGTAATTGAGGAAATTTCCTAATTTTTAATGAGATTTAATTAAAATTATTTCCAAGTTTGAATTAGGTAATTACATATTTAGCTAACTTGTTATTTTAATTCCTAAAATAGAAATCACAAAAATATATACATATCATATAGAATCAGTTGCACCAATTCCACGTCATCACATTGCCACTTTATCGTATGCCATGCATCATTGCCACGTCATCATGTTAACCTGTCATTGTTTTCCATGTCACCAATATTTGCATGCCATTTTGTGATTGCATGTTTAGGATTATATAAATTAGATTGCATGTCACTTATCATTAGTTAAATTAGCATCACGTAGACATAACCTAGAATTATATTGCACGTTAAACTTAAATATAAATTACATATAGTTTAGTTTTCATAACAAGAAAAAAAAAACAAAAAAAAAAGTTAGAATTACATTAGAAATCATGTTTAGGGAATGCACATTTTTATGTTAACATCTTGTAGATATTTGGGGTATTGATAACAATGAAGCAATGCTTTGCTTAGCGGTAATGAGGTTTTTCCCTTATATCTAGCACTTTATTAATTACTTTGATTATTGAGTGTTATATTATCTATTGTTCCCCACTTGATCACTCTTGCATTTAGTGGCTTATGCTTAAAATCAACCAAGACTATTTGCAAAATATTTTTCAAAATAAAAGAGAAAAAGTTCCGAAAGAGCATTAGATTTATCTAGTGTAATAAAATTCTCATATCCTTGAATATTTAATTTGTAGAAGTAAGGTGCTCTCAACACACATTTCACTAAGGTGTCTAATCAATTTACAAATATTTGATTATTGACAATTTTAAATAAACCAATTTGCATATTGAGTTAATTAAATTAAAAATCAAAAGTTGTGATTGGGGAGGGCTTGGGAAAGTAAGTACTAAGCCTTTGGGCTTAGTAATATGTTAACTTTCATTTTAGTGATTCACCTCAATTTAAGTCATGATAAGGGAGACCTTACTTAAGATTGCCATCAACACTTTATGACTACAATACATCCTTATAAATTATACACTGACCCTTAAGCTGGAATAAACCTATCATGAAAATGACCCTCTTGATTTATTTTCTCATTATTATTCTCTTTTGTTCATCCTTATCAACATGTTAGTGAGGCATTACCCAATGAGAAACAAGGTATGGTATTGTTGGCATCTTTATCGGATACGTTTGAGCAATTTATGGATTCACTTCTATGAAGACATACTATGATTATCTGAGAAGATGTGAAATCTACCTTGTTTTCTAAGAAGTTACAAAGAAGTTATGAGAAGAAAACTTAGTGCAAAATACAATGCAAGGTTGATTATCTGGAGTAGAGACAAATGTAGAGATTCGGGATATAGCATATGAAATAGTCATTCTAAATTAAGGTCAACATTCGGAATTGTCAATGTTATCACTACAATAAGGTACGGCACTATAGGAGAGATTGTCTAAAGTACAAGGGTAAAGGAGTTAAGATGGAGTTTGCAAGCAATGATAATATCATTAACACAATAGATAATAGTTGTAGTGATGTTGATATTGTTTTAACAGTCACCACAAGTTCATCAGGTGATGATTAGGTGTTGACTATGGGTGTTCTTATCTTGTTACTTCTCATAGACAATGATTTATTAACTATCAGTGCATGGAAGGTGGTAAGATGCTTATGGGAAATGATGCTACTTGTGAAGTGATAGTGATCGGAACAGTTCATATTAAGATACACAATGAATTGGTGAGAAAGTTGACTGACGTAAGGCATGTACCAAAGTTGAGAAAAAAATCTTATTTTGTTGAGTGCTCTTGATAAATTTGGATACCAAATCTCCACTAAAGGTGGACTTTAAAGGTCTTTTGAGGTGTGCCTACTATAATGCTAGGGAAGATAGACTTTGGGTTATATCGGGGAGAGCTACCAGAAAAGTCTTACACCTATTGTAATTATGCCAATTCAATCATAAACTTTTTATTTTGTCAATTTAGTCCTAAACTTTTTATTATGTCAATTTAGTCTTAAACCTTTTGCATTGGCTGGCCAGCATTGACGTGATGCTACTAGCATTGATGTGGCATTTTTCTTTTATTTTCTTTTATTTTTATCTTTCCTTCCCCCTTCCTCTTCCTCTACCCTTAGCACTAGCAAGGGTCGCCAACCGACCCTCGTCGATAGTGGGCGAGGGTGTCGTGCCCTCACTCGCTTAGACTTGGTGAGGCCATCATAACCCTCGCTTAGACCAGGCAAGGGCCACGGCATTCTCCTTGGCCAGATCTAGCGAGGGTTGCGACGCCTTCACCCACTATCAGTGAAAGCTATGATGCCCCTCATCCACTACCGGTGGCCCTTGGCGATGCTAAGGTAGGAGAAGGGGAAAAATATAAGACAATAAAAGAAAAAAGAAAAAAATTCAAAAAATTCAAAAAAATATTATTTTAAAAATGCCACGTAAGCACCAGTAGCACTAAGTCATTGCCAGCCAACCAAAATTGGCTAGGTGAGCTAAACTGGTACAAATACAAAATATTTAGGACTGAACTAATAAAAAAATGTTTGTGACTAAAAATTGGCATAATTGTGATTGGTTTAAGACTTTGTTGGTAATTTCCCCAGTTGTATCACCTCTACGGAAAGATAGTATTGGCTCATCTGCTAGATTCTCTAAGGCTTCAAGTCAGGACACGACACAGTTGTGGCATATGAGACTTGGACACATGAGTGAGAGGGAAATGATTGTTTGAAGTCAGAGAGGTCTACTAGGAGGCTATCCGATTGAGAAACTGAACTTTTGTGAACTGTACGACATGGGTAGTTAGCGAAGAGTAAAGTTCAATGCAATAGATCACCGGATCTCAAAGATTTTACACTTCATAAACTCAAAGTTGGAGGGACCTTCTCAAGTTCCGTCCAAGGGTGGTGTCAAGTATGTATTATCCTATATTGATAATGTTTAAAGGAAGGTCTAGATTTATTACTTAAGCACAAGAGTGAGGTGTTTGGTTGGTTCAAGTCATGGGAAGAACATCATGTGCCTAAGAACTAATAAAGGGTTCGAATTCTGTTATGATGAGCTCCATTAGTTTGGCACAAAGGAAGGCATAATGAAATATTGCACCGTTGCCTGTACACTACAACTTAATAGAGTTACATAACTGATAAATGAAATTATATTGGAGAAAGCTCTCTCTTTACCCTTCAACGTTAGATTAAGGGAAGATTTCTAGGCTGAAGTAGTGAATACTGCTTGTTGTTTAGTGAATAGATCACCATCACCATAAATCGATTAGAAACTTCTAGAGAAACATGGTGAGGTAAGTCTGCTGATTATTCCAATAGCCATAAAAAGAAAAGGGCTTGTTGATTATATCAAACTAAGAGTGTTCGGTTGCCTACTTATGCTTGTGTGAATGATGACGTGCTAGATCGAGGCAAGGAAGTGCTTGTTCTTAGACTATACACATGAGTTGAAGGGATACGAGCTATGGTGCACTGAGGGAGATTCACCAAGTTTTATGTTAAATAAAAATAATACCTTTGAAAAATCTGCCATTAAAAAAATAAAAAAAACGTGTAAGAGACCGATTGGGGAAAAAGATCTGGACGATGTTTGGAAACTAGAGAAGCTTCAGGGGGAGCCTAGATGTATTCAGAGTATGGTAGATAAGACGGTGTCTGCAAAGTCAATAGATTCTATTGCAACAGATAGTTATTCCGAGCTCATAGTTGATGAAGCTTCAAGCTAGTCAAAGGAGGTGCATGAGACAGAGCAATAGTTGTATGGATATATTGAATTATATCTCAATATCTCCCTACCAATGAGCTGCCTTACATTAGATCATGCTAACAAAGACAAAAATCTTGTATAATTTAATTTCAAATTAATGGAAATCGGATGAATGCATAAAACAATAACGTCTACTAGATTGTGAAATTAACATTTTAATTATATTTATCAACTTATCCATGATTACAAAAGTGAAGATTTTATATTCTTTTTTATCATTCATAAAAAGACGTTAATAATTTCTTAGCTATGGATTTTCTATGATACCTCGCCATATTATAACTTCCACGTAGAATGTCATGACAACACACTAGTGACTACTGATTTTAACGTGTTTGTGCATTACGACACTTTATGTGGGAGTTACTATAGAAATATAAACGTTGATTATAATGAGATATAATGGATGATTGGTTGCTCAAAGGACTAAAGTCTGGCTTACTTGGCCTCGATTACCCTCCTAATTATGCTCCAAATGATGCTAAAATAAAAGTATAGTTATCATTTGTAAATGGCAATGCTCGATCTAGGCGACAAATTATGTTTTTTTTTTTCGTGGCAATTCAATATAGAAATTAGGGGTGGAGGAGGATGAGAGTCAACTTAGAGAGAGGCTTTGAATTGTCCAAGGTAGGTGGAGTTGCAAGCAAATGTATTATGATTTGGGATCAAGATGCTTGCGTGGTGGGTAGGTGCAACCCCAACACTCACGTGCAAAAGCACATGGGAACTCATGCAAAGCCATACGTCAATTGGGACTCTCCCTAAAATTCATCCTGAACCTCGATGGTTTTGTCATTTCACGAGCTGGTATTTTAGCCTAATATGGAAGACGATCACATGCAAAGCAATACGTAAAATTCCTCTTTGAGTATGTACACAATCAAAGACAAAAACATTTTTATCGAACTTTTCTTTTTCTCCTTTATGTTTTTGGCTAGCATAGAAGGCTCGATTCTAGTCATCAAAACGGGTTTGGCGCAAGATGTTTAATTTCGAAGTTAGTCAAAAAAGTCCAATAAAATCCTAACTAGGAATCACTATTAATTGAGTTATATCCCAGTAGTCAAAATGAGGTTGGATGGATGATTTACATTATAAATTTAACTCTTTGTTCGAATAATGAACTTAAAAGCATAAAAAAATGCTAAGTTAAATAGAATCAAAGGAGTCTTGGCCTTTTTGCTTTTGTAACTTTGCAAGCGTTCTTCATAAATAGTCTTCTTTTACGGTCATCAGCAAAAGAAAAATAAGAAATCAAGCCCATACTATCCAAAAAAAAAAAACGCGTATGTACAGCGTCTTCACATATTGTCCGCTTTAGACACTAAGTCCTCACAGTTTTGTTATTCTCGAGGCAGCCCATACTACCCCAAGAAAACGCGTATATACAGTTAGAGGGCACATTGCCTTATAAGGCAGCCTAGACCTCCCTCCTTAGGCGATGTGGGACAAGAGAGGAACCTCATCTTTGCGCACGTCCGGGGACCAAGGCACGAATGCACCGCCATCCCTCCTCCCCACACACTGCCGCTCAGGCTGTCACACTCACCTCACTAGCATACTGCCGGGGCGATCTTAGTCCATCTCTCCATACTACCCCAGGTTTGGGTTGTCACATATTGAGCGATGATAGAGTAATTATGAGAAAGCAACGAAATTCAAGGAACAAGAAGCGTGCGGGCATGCTGGAGACTGAGACAGTATCGCTGAAGCATCGCCGTGAAATGCCGGGTCGGGACGGGTGGCTGAAGCGACGGCAATGAAGGAGACGACGAGGAGGGCCAAGAGGGCAAGACATTTGACTCTCGGATACATCTCTCTCTCTCTTCTTTGAGCTTCGAGGTTTCTTCGAGAACGCATAAGGAATTCAGAAGTACTTACAGGGAGAGTGGCTGATGGAATGATATGGATGGAAGAGGCAAAAGTAGAATTGCGAAAGTTATGGCGACCAAATTGTAGTGCACAACTTGCTGTATGTGTGATAATCAGGTACCCGAGACCCCAGAACATCTTTTTTTGTTATGTCCATGGACTTATGATGTTTGGATGCATCTAGAATTAGCTATCAAGAGTTCTATAGTAGCTGTGCATCGAATCGAAAGTTGGTTACTACAGTTTATTGACAGCAAGGATTGTGCAGTTGGCGATCGCAGAGGCCCAATCCAGGCGTATTTTCGCTACCCCAGAGCCACGGCCTGTTTCAAAACAGCGTATTTTGAATCACAGATGGCATCCACCAAACCACGGAGTCATAAAAATTAACATTGATGCATCTTACCACTCATCGTGCATCGCTGCCTCGATGGCTGGGGTGTGTACGGACTCATCTGGCCACTTGATCGATGGTTTTGCTCTTTCTGTTCGTGCCTCCTCGGCCCTGCAAGCTAAGGCGATCACTTTCAATCTCACCCTGCATTTTCTGCTTTAGAGAGGATGCGAGATGGATCAGATTGTTGTGGAATCTAACTGCTTGATCATTGTGGAAGTCGTTCGTGATCCTGCCCAATGCTCGTGGGAACTCAGATCTATCCTCGACGAAACCCTGCTATTGCTGATTCGGTGCCCTAATCTCCAACTTCTACACTGCCATAGAGAAGCCAATGCTCTTGCGGACCGAGTTGCGAAGGCCCATCGGGCCTCTTTATTCCCACCGAATTGGGTTACTCAGCTACCTCCCTTTTTGCAAGATATTGTGTTTTCTGAACTGAATATAACTTCTATGCTGCGATCTTAATATATTTGTTGTTTCCGACCAAAAAAAAAAAAATTGCAGTGCACAATTATTTTTTTTTTTGGCTCGCAAAAAGGCAGGAAACACAATTAAATGAGTGAGATCTGTAAAGAATAATGTAGACAATTAAATGTGATGGAGAGTGTTGGGAGCCAATAAATAGTTAAAATAAGCTAATAGCACAAGCCTCTTTTTTTTTTTTACATGATCTAAGCAGATGCGAAGCAAAATTTAAATGATTCGCAAAAGGGAATAGATCACACATTCTTTTCTTTTCTTTTCTTGATTAATACCTAAACCTCATCCATCTTATAAAAGAGTGGTATAACGACCAGCCTAGGCCACTTGTAAAATTTTTAAACTATACTTGAGTAAAATAAAAGTGGTAGCTGAACCATTTATTTCATAATTTGAATAAAGCAAGACATACCACTAGCCTAAATCTTTTCTTTTTTTTTTTCCTTTTTTTATTATCATCTCTTCAATATATATATATAATCAAATTCTAATTGACATAGTGCACCGGATAGGCTCAAATCATGATTGAGAATCAGTTCTAAAAATTAAATTGAAGGGAGAAAAACCTTGTTTAAGACAGCTATTAACACTTCATGATTGCAGTCGAATTCTATAAATTCAGCGCCTACCCGTGATTTGGAATGTAACTGTCATGAAAATGACCCTTTCGATTTATTTTCTCATTGTTCTCCTCTCTTGTTCATCTTCTTTTATAGAAATTTCATTGCAAAAGCGATGGATTTATGAATAGCCAATCATTGTTCGTGTGTGAATGGGATCGATGGAGAGTCTGGATAAGATGATCCAGCGGAGATTTCATTGTAATGATACAGAAATTGATGGATTGAAGTCAACGGGTTTGCACATGTAGACGACAAAACCTAATCGGTTTTGTGGATGTGTTGTAACCAAGGATTTAGCCAGCCCTAAAAGGTTTTTTTTCTTTCTTTCGAAAGAAAGAAAATTGTATTTATTATTAAAAATATATATGAGAAAGACGTAGACTTCTAAAGTAAAGTAGATGGAATTGGAACAAAGCTTAGAATACTACAAAATAAAGTCATATCAAGAAAATAAAGAGCATTAACAAAGCACCAGTAGGTTTAAGCGCACACTCATTATATAAGAACATATCTGTCAAGCAAAATAATCGGCCGTTGATCATTTAATTATTTGAGTGACGTTAGCAAGGGCCTTTCAACAATGCTGAGGATGGTCAACTCAAGTTAGAAGTTGACCTAATAGTGTAGAGGCTTCAAATAGTGATATATGAAATGAAGATGAATTATAAAGATGCATGACATATAAATGAAAATCCATTAGGTTTTGTCTTGGAAAATTTTGATTGATGTAACCGTGATGGGACTTAAACAGCTCAAAATACCATTAAGTTCTCACAACAAGTTTAAAGTACAACATAATTTTTTAGAAGGAAATCGTTCTATTGACTAGCTAGATATAGAATTTGATAAGCACCTAGGTATTAAATTCTTTTCATCGTCCTTTAGAGAGTTACTGCATATTTTATTAAGTGATTAAAAAACGATAGTAAATTTACAACATTACAATTTTATATTTGGCTTTAGCCCTATTTCATACCTAAAAGAAAAGAAAGAAAAAAGAAATTGTAGCCATCTCGAGTGTTTAAATAGAGAGATCGTGAGATATGAATCACAATTGTGCAATCAAAGAGGTTAGTGAAAAACGTTCAATAACGAGCAAGAAAGAAATCGAGTTGAATATGAATGTAGTAAGCATGATTACTACATTTATATTTTTTAAAGGGAAAAAATCACAAAAAATCTTAAAGTATACCTACTGTGACATATTTATCCAAAAAAATTTCTTGTGACATAAAAACCTAAATTTATACCTATATGACACATTTACCCTTTATCAAGGTTCCCCATTAGATGATTTTTCAGCTAAAGCAACGTCATTTTTATTTCACTTAAGTCACGTGAGGCGCCATTTCAACATTATTTGCTTTCTTGCATATATATAGGCAAATTTTTAACTGTTCTTATTAACAAAACTTTGACAAAATGTACATATGTCATAAAAGTACAAGTTTAGAATTTTTGATGTTACACAAAAAATTTAAGAGTAACACGTGTCACCATAGGCATATTTTAGGGTTTTTGGTGGTTGTCCTTTTTTAACTATTATAATATGAACTGAATATATGTACGACTATCAGGTCAAGATACATGGTTAGATGTGCCCAATCACCCAAGTTCCAAAAGGCTCGATTCTAATTAGGAACCATAAATTGGGTTGTCGGGATGATACTTCAATCGAAAATGCATGATTTCTTGGATGAGGAATAGATATGACATGCATTATGAATTGGACGAAACTTGGAAGTGCCGATAAATCAGTGATGCACAGCTATGGTCCTTCATAAGTCCGGGAAATTACGTATTTGAAACCGAAAATGTAGTACTTTGTCAAATGCTGCATCTTCTTTGATAACCGGCAGAGTCACCCGGATTGAAAATGAAGCGAAATTGAATTGCTAATTATGTAATTTGCAGTACCACTTTTGTAATCACATCAAATATGTCTTAAGTGGAAGAGCTTAGAAACCAACATGTGAATAAGGACGTTCACACCGAACGTAAGGTGTATTATCTTTATAGGAACAAGAAGTACGATCTCCAATCATGATGTCCATTCTAATTCCCGCCGAATTGTCCGAAAGGAGAGAGCTTGCTGCGGATCACGCATGATGGCTCTTTCGGTTTGTGCTCTTCTAATCATATGCTCTCCTTCACAACTCATGACTAATCATGGGTCAACAGCAAGACTTGCATCATTCCTTTGTGCACTTAGTGTTCGAACAAAATTTCAATAATCAAACGAACTTGAAGTCATGGCATCATCCAATCCCATATCTTCTGCCTTCTTTTTATCGTGCATGTAAATCTCAATATCTCCCTCCCAAAAGTAGTCCAATGAGCTGGCTTACTAATGATTATGCCGACAGACAAAAATCTTGTATAATTCAACTTCGAAATTAATGGAAATCGGATGAATATTTTAAACGGATTAAACAATAAAGTCTACTAGAATTTCAAATTAAATTTTGATTACAAAAGTAAAGATTTCATATTCTTTATTCCCATTCTTTAAAAAAAAAAATACTAAGTAATTTCTTGGCTGGGGGTTTTCTGTGATCCCTTGTCGTTATTAATATTATAACTTCCACATAGAATGTCATAATAACACATTGATGGCTATTAATTTTCAAAGTGTTTGTGCATTATGACACTTTATGTGAGAGTTAAGAGAAAAAAATAAACCTGGATTACATTGAGATACGACGGATGCACAGAGGGTCGACTGATTGCTCAATTACCCTCCGAAATACGCTTCTAAATATGCTAAAAACAAAGTACAAATATCGTTTTATAAATGGCGGTTGGTTTTCAATGCTCAATTTGGGCGATAAGTTCCGTTTCCCTCGTGGTGCTTAAATATAGAGATTAGAAGTAGAGGAGGATAATATTCAACTTAGATAGAGGCTTTGACTTAGTCCAATGTAGGTGGAGTCGCAAGCAAATATATTATGATTTGGATCAGGATGCTTGTGTGGTGAGAAGGTGCAATTGTTCTCCAACTCTCATGCGCAAAAACCACATGGGAACTCATGCAAAACCAAACGTCAATAGGGACGCTCCCTAAAATTTATTCCAAATCTCCATGGTTTTGTCATTTATATTTTAGCCTAATATGGAAATTGATTATATGCAAATTGATTATATGCAAAAGCATTACATTCAATTCCTCTTTTAGCATACACAATCGAAGACAAAAACCTTTTTATCGAGAGCTTTTCTTTTTCTCTCTATATTTTGACTAGCATAGAAGGTTTCTGAATGGGTTTGACCGTCTTCCACGTGCTTAACCTCGGAGAACTAGTCGAAAAAGTTCAATAAAACTCTAATGGGGAATTACTACCAATAGAATTATATCCCGCTAATCAAAACGGATTCAGAATCATAATTTAATGCTCCGATTTTAAGCCTTTAAAGTGCTGAGTTATGTATGTAGAATTAAAGGAGTCTTGGCCTTTTGTCCTTTTGCCGCTTTGCAAACGGTTCTTCACAAATAGTTTTCTTTTACGGTTACCAGGAAAATAAGAAGTAAGAGATTAGTAAAATTCTTTTTTACTCGTACCTTTTTATAATTGCTCTATTTTTCTCGTGCCCGAAAATTAATTAATGTCCATGAATAAGCGATATAATCCTTAAAGAAAAGAAAAAAAAAAAGAAATTGACACCACCAGTAAGAACATGACCGAAGCCTCCCATTGATTTGATTACTTTAAAACGCAAAAAAAAAAAAAAAAGAACATGAATTTGGAAGGAAAAAAAGTATCACTAAATGAAAAGTTGAGAAATGAAAACTAAAATAAAGTTTAAAAAAAAAAAAAAGATGAAAATGATCTTCTCAAGGCTTGTGATTCTGGGTGTAGATGTAGTCGAGGTGAGCGTCTAGGGTTCGTCGCATCAAGCACTCCTCCGCCCCTCCTCCGCCGCCGCCGCCGCCGCCGCAGTCTTCACCGACCTTCGGCCACAAACACGCGCAGAGACGACAAGCAAAGGGGTAAAAAGATCAGAAACGAACGAACGGACGTCTCGCGATGGATCGACATGGGTTTCGAGAAAACAACTAAGTTTGAGGAGCTTAAAAAAGCAGGAAGGTGGCGTACCTGAGGCTGAGGCCCTGTCGTCGAAGCCGAAGCGGCGCCGCGAGATGATGGCAGGGGGCGCGCCGCCGAGGACACGGCGGCGAAGGAGACGGCGAGGAGGGCCAAGACGGCGAGACATTTGACTCTCGGAGACATCTTCTCTCTCTCTCTCTCTCTCTCTCTCCTCTTCTCTTCTCTTTGGGTTTCGAGCTTTCTACAGATGGGTCAGACAACGCAGAACGAGACACGGAGAAGAAGGAGAACGGGTTCCAACGTATTTATATAGGGGGGCGTGACTGATGAAAATTATTTATAGGGGCAAAAGTGGAATTACTAAAGTGAAGCTGTGAAGAATGCTGTGTACTATATAATATTCCTTTTGAGTAAGTTTTTTACATTATCTAAGCTCTCCAATTATTGTGATTTTGCAATGCCGCGTTCCGACGAAGACAATGAGAGAACATCGTGATGAATGCAGGAAGTGATCGCTTAGGCCAAAGAGTTGGAATATGGAGCGACTCCTTTCAAGCTTCTAAGATAATGAAAGAAGCATGATTGTGTATCAAAGATGGGGAGAATTTTTTGAGATATAAATGTCGAAATTAGGACAATGCAATGTCTAGTTTTGCATTTTTAGCCGGCCAGCCAAAAAGTCTATAGGTCTCTGATACAGCGGTTCAATGGCTTGGAGTTTTTGGCAAAATCTTGGAGATATCAGTCTGAGATGTTGATGGATTGCAAAATCTTCTTTTTTATTTTCATTTTAATTTGCCGGAGGATTCATGTTCCCATTATCTTTTGCTTATATTATCTTCATCTCTGGTCCCACACTGTCCCTAAGTCAACAATGAAAATCCATGTGAATGGGGAAATCTGAAGGCTGCTTAAAAGATGCACGTAACTATCTAAGGACTTAAATTTGTGATTTTTCATTCTGTGGTAATTCTCCGGACAACATATTCTTTTCTACTTCCGTTCTCTTTTCTTCAATGAGCCATGCCTTATCATCCAATTTAGTCAAACCCTATCTCATCTATTGCTTGGCTTAGGTAGACGAAAGCCGAGAGCTGTTGTTCCCAAGCGACATGGGTGAAAAGGAAAATTTGCAGAACTAATTTTAACTTTTAACTTCTAGCTTCATCACTTCCAACGCATCAGATGCTGCGAGCATAGAGGTCACTTTATTGAGAATAATCAGGGGTAGGCTTCTTCTCATTGTTCAGTGAAACAAGATGGAAAAGTTAAAATGCAAAATGATATTGGGCTTACACATGGAAAAAAAATTTGGAGTGTCCAAGAAACATAGGCGAAGTACCAAAATATCTGATGGATTGAGTGTTTGTTGTAAGATCTATAAGAGACATAATCTAATATGCAGCACTCCTTCGAGAAGAATGTTTTTGAGATGACATGTAACAGAGGCAGAAGGGCATAGCCTGTTTGTTGTTCTGGAGATTGTGGGCAATGGGGAAGACCATGAGCATCCAAAGTGTAGTGCTGCTCTTTTTTGTGCAAGCTCTTTTCCTTTTGTTGTCGAATCATCATAAGATGCATTTTTGAGTTCAGATTTTCAGCTGGCGGAAATCTACCTCGTAAGGTCTCCGGAAGGGCCTCCGGAAGGGCCTCGTAAAGTTGTCTTTTTTTTTTTTTGTGATTTAGGAATCTCGTACAGCCGGCAAGTAAATCGGGGGAGACACGTAAGCGGGAGGACCCACCACCTCCAACGTCTCACTTAAGACCCCAAGCGACCGTGAAGGGATTTGAGCACCTCCCCTTCGTGAGGGAAAGAGAGCCCAAACTATCGCGGCCACCAAGGCAATGGTCGTAAAGTTGTCTTATTTATCGTGCATAGCATACCAAAAATTGTCATTTCCTGGATTTGGATCTCGTTTTGTGTGCTGCTGATGGTAAGTCACTCCTCACTATTACCTTTCTTTTCATGTGGTCAGAATGCCTATAATTAAATACCTTAGCTATACGAGCCGACCATCTCATAATCCTATCAATTGAATGAAGGTCAATGTCAAATTCAAGCAAATATTACCTCAACTATAAAACAACAAAACAAGCTTCATAGCTAACAAAATGATTCTCACATGTTTGCAAATCACTCATCCAAAATGATTATTTAAAACTATCTACAACATGGTATCTACAACATGGAGTTAAGTGTGAAATTCTAAAATATCTCGCTGACTAGATTGATACTTCAAATCGACTCCTGTCAAGTTCCACAGTTCCACAATGCCTTAATCTATAATTTCCGTGTAATTTCGTAGTTTAATAACTTCAAAATCAAATCTTGCAGTTCAAATTTTTGCATAATTTTAAAAAATTATTCCAACTAGAAGAATAAAGGGCTTAAATCCTCATCCGGCATTACGAAAGAAGTAAATTTGGCTTGGTGAAATTTCCGTGGCGTGTAAACGCAAAACCCTCATTCCTTTTTCATTTTCCTTTCTTTTCTTTCTGCTTTCTTGCTTTCCCATGGGCCATGCACTCGACGTGCTCTCTGTCTTAAACTGAGCTGAGCTTCCCATTTTCTCTTTCTTGGACTAGTTAACGTTAATTATTTTTATTTTTTTCCATCCCGACCCTTTGAGTCAGTCAAATAATCCAGACATAGTGCAATGGACACGCTGAAAATCATCATTAAAGATCAATTCTAAAAATAAAACTAAAAGGAGATAACCTTGATTGAGACGTCTGTCAACATCTTATGATTCCAGTCCCAACTCTGTAAATTCAACACCTACCCTTAATTATGAATTAAACCTTTCATGAAAATGACCCTCTTGATTTATTTTCTCATTATTCCGCCCTCTTGTTCATATTTTTTTAGAGAAAAATCATCACGAAAGCGATGGTTGTTTTTAATAGTCAACCGTTATTCATGTGTGTACGAAATGGATGGAGAGTCTGCATAAGATGATCCGGCAGAGATTTCATTATATAATGATACGAAAATTAATGGATTAAAGTGAAGGGTTTGTACATACAGAAGATAATATGATTGGGTTTGTGCATATGTTGTACCGAGGAATTAGCCAGTCCTATTTCATTAGATGTTTGATTATTCGAGTGAAGTTAGCAATGGCCACTCTAGATGTTAAGGGTGTTCGACTCCAGTTAGAAGTTGACCTAACGTTGTAGACGCCTCAAATAGGGATAAATGAAATGAAAATATAATATAAAGATGCAGGACATATAGATGAAAATACATTAGATTTTGTCTTGGAAAAATTTGATGAAAAAAAGTTAAGCGTGTTTTATGATGGGACTTCAAAAATGTAGTCGCCGCGAGAATTTAAACAAGGAGAAAATTAAATATTAAATCACGATCGTGCAATCAGATAAGTATGAACTGAATACATGAAATCATGTTTTTTTTTAATTGCTCGAGTATGAACTAAATAAATACACGACTATCAAGTGAAGATAAGTGGTTATTAAGACTATTTGGTAATGTTTCTATTTTTCCTAATTTTTTTTTTGTTCCCGAACAAAAAAAGAACATAAATTTATTTGGTAACGTCAATTAATTTTTATATTCTCTAGAATAGAAAAATGGCGAAAGAATAAATTTGGAACATAAACAACAAGTTTTTATACTCTCTACAATAGAAAAGTGGTGAAGGAATAAATTTGGAACAGAAACAACAAGTAGATCAAAGTAGTTTCTTGTTCCCTTAAACATTTTCTAGAGATAAGTTATTTTCTCTTTTCTTTTTTTTTCTTTTCTTCTTTTCTTCTTCTTTGCCGGTCACCACCCCCATCGCTACCTACATGCCGGCCAACCACCGTCGCCACCACCCGTTTGCTGGTTGTCGGCAAGAAGCAAAAATGACGATAAGGAAAAATAAGAAAAACAAAAAATAAAAGAAATTCTACATTATAAAAAATTTTGTGAATCATACCAAACACATTCACATTCTTTTTCCATTCCAAAAATAGAAATTTTGTATCGTTACCAAGCACATTCTTTTACTAAGAAATTGTTTTGAAGAATAGAAATTAAAAAAAAAAAAAAAAACTATTTCTAAAAGAAAATTGTTCTCGGGAAAGAAGCATTGCTAAACCGGCCTTAAGTTGCCTGAGTTTTGTGCCCTATCCTCCTAGTTCCAAAAGAGTCTTTTAGTGGCCATAAAGTGGGTTTGTAAGTCACATCTCAAAGTTACATGATTAGTTGGGTGAGGAGTACATGACTATACTAATTGCGAACCAGAGGAAACTTGAAAATGCGAATAAGTCGCTCTATTCATGCCTGCGGAGAATTTGGCGTCGTCTTTGATAACCGATGGGCAACCGAGATTGAGAACAATGCCAGATTGATCTACTAATTAGGTAATTCTCACCACCATTTTTGTAGTCACGTCGAATATGTCCAAGTCAAGGAGCTTAGAAACCAACATGTGTACGAGTATGTTCCCACCCAACAAAAGGCGCATTATCTTTATAGGAACAAGAAGAAGGATCTCCAATCATGATGCTCATTCTTACTCCCACCGAATTGTCCGAAAAGAGAGAGCTCCACTATGCATGACGTATGATGGTTCTTTCGGTCTGTTCCCTCCTAATCATATGCGCTCCGTCACAACTCATGTTTAATCATGGGTCAACAGCTTGCATCACTTCCTTGTGCATTTAGTGAGGCTGGATTGGGTGGGACTTTTGACGGTGAAAAAGTGAGCATCTTAGCATGCCTAATTGATGATGAGGAAGGGTTCGATTTGATGAGCTTTTCAACGACAAACTTACCATGCCGATGCCCCCCCCCCCCCCCCCCCCCCAACACCCCCTCTCTCTCTCTACGAGATTGTTTTGGGAATAATTACACAAATAGCACTCTCTCTCTCTCTCTCTCTCTCTCTCTACGAGATTGTTTTGGAAATAATATGTCATGTCGTGCCTAAACTATTAATTTGTTCAATATATTCCTGGAACTTTAACCCAACGTGCAATATTGTTCCTAAACTTTTTAATTAGTTCAATTTGGTCCCTAACATTTTTATAAATATTCAACCTAATTCATAGACTATATGAAAATATCCAATGTTATCCTTCCAAAAATTAAGTTCAAGGACAATAAATACTTGTAAATCTAATCCGATGTTATTTTTTCATCGAACATTTTCATATAATATAGAGAATAATTTGAATATGTACAAAAAGTTTGAGAACCATTTGTATCATTTTTCTTTTGTTCTTCTATATGCCCAAAAATAGCTCTCCTAAACTTTCTCTATCATAATTTGTATGGCAATGGGGACCCCAAACTAAATCACAACAGAATTGCTCCCCCTATGAGAAATTGTTTATAACACTTACAAGAATTTCTTGTTGATATTCCACCATGAAAAACTCGAGCACGACAATGAAGTATCGCTACAACGCTGGGAGATAAATAAACTAAAGAATGGGAATAAGCATGTTCATCTAAACGAAACCACTAGGCAGATTCTTGAATCCGATTGACTGTAAGATTAATCTGTTAGTTAGCGGGGCACTGTCGGTCATGTAGCCCTAACATTCTCTTGTAAACTCCAGGGAGGAGATGATGGGCACTAAAGTCCTCCCAAACAAATGAATATAAACAATCATACAGAAGAAGCAAGACTCGGATTTTTATACTTCATATTCATCTGATTAGATCTACTAGTTTTTGGTCCAAATCGGCTAGTGGATTAGAAAAGGGCACATTCAAGTAAAATTCATATTGGATTAATTGCACAGAACCAACAAATTCTAAAGAAATGATCAAACTAGTTCCCGACAACGGGAAGAGTACCAAGAAAGTTATAAATAATTGCATTGGTACCAACTTAGTCATAAATCTTTCAATTTGATCAATTTAATCATAAACATTTTCACATTAATACTAATCCAATTCATCCTGCCAATTTGAGCAAGAAATTACTAACATAAATACCAATCATCCTATATGGCTCAACCAATACTTACATAGACATTTTTAATGATATTTTAATTTTTTAAAATTTTTAGAATAAGTTTTTGATTTTTTTCCTTTTTTTTTCCTTCTCTTTTCCCTACCTTTGCTCTTTGCTACTGGCCTTCACCAGCCATTGGCCACATCCATAATTGGCGAGGGCTGGCCTCACCTATGTCACCCTTGCCGTCGCCAACCACAAGCGAGGGTTGGCCTCATTGGGTCGCGCTTGGGGGAGGGTGAGCGTCAACCATGTAGGCACAACCAGGTGACCACCCCCCTAGGTAGATTTGGCGAGGCTGACCCTCACCCAAGCCAGGGCGACCTCATCGTGGCTCGCTTAGGCGACGATGAGACCCGACCAACCTTGACCTTGCCTAAGCGAGGATTGGTGAGGGAAAACCCAAAATAGATCTTGCGATGGGGACCTCACCTAGTCGGGCTTGGACAACTGATGCTCACCCTTGCCCAAGCATGGCCTGGTGAGGCCAACCCTTGCCTATGGCTAACGAAGGCGACCCAAGCAAGGCTAGCTCTCACTAGCCATGGATGTGGTTGGTAGCCGGTGATGGCCAATGGCAAAAAGAAAAGACAAAGAAAAGGGAAGGGATAAAAATAAAAATAAAAATTATATTAAAAATTCGAAAAATATTAAAATATTATTAAAAATGTCCACGTCACCGATGACTATGCCACATAAGACAGCTGCTGTCCACATCAACAATTTCCGATATAAATTGACCAAATGGACTGAATTAATATCAATATCAAAATATTTATGACTAAATTGATCTAATTGAAATATTTATAACTGAATTAATACAAATACAATATATTTATATAAAAAAAAAATTTGGTACTTTCCCTCTTGAAAACACATGATTTATTCTCAAAGTTTCTCAAAAACTTTGGGATGTTAAATTAACCTACTCCTTTGTTTAGAACTGCAAAGAACTATTATTCTACTCATTATAACTTTAGAGAAATTGGTATTTCCCCCAGAGAAGTCTCTCTGTCTCTCTCTGAATTTCGGGTAATTAACCTAATCCTGTAGAAGGATATTCTACTTCCTTTGTAGGGCACCTAATCCATGACACAAAATTCTTTGGTCCATAAAAGCAATCCTGAAGTCAAAACCTTTTCTAGAACCTTTACTCATACTTCATAAGACTCCTAAATTAATCCACCACAATCGATCATTTGCGGATACACACAAGTTAACAGTGCTCATTCTTGATATCTTCGTCTATTTATATGTATCGACCCAAATTGTGGTTTTCATCTGAGAATGAGCGGAACTTGAAATCATTAAACTAGAGCTCTTTTTCACCTTTTTTTTTGTTCTTTTTCCTATGATACATCAGAACTTTGATATAGAACACCCTTTGAATCCTTCCACTCTCGTGATACCAATTAAAGTTTTCTAGATAAAATAGATAATCCTTACTTCTCTCCCTTCAGTCTCTTGCAGCTATTGATTGTACTTTTCTTAGACATAGATCAGAGAATTATTTGTCGGAATTCACTTTTTCAAAATTTAGAGTTAAAATATGCCAGTACTGATCAATCTGGAAGAGCAAATCCTCATAAACCTACTTAACAGTCAAAGGGGCTTTGCCTTGGTTGCCACTTTGAGGAAGGGTAAGATGTTCATCGGCAACTGCATGTCAAATATACTCAATACATCTGCTCACAAATTGTTAAAACATATCCAACAATGCCTTCTGCAATGGTCAATAATTCTCTCCATTTATCGTTCCTTCACATACAGAAGATAATTGGTTTTCTACAAGAGTCCTCAAAGCCAGTTCAAAATTCTCTAGCCCAGAGATCAAACGGGTTGGTGTCATCTTGCCAAGAAACAGAGCAAAGGACGCCATCAAGAATTGCTAGTTTCTAAACATCCCAAAGCACCAACAACAACATGCTTCAGTGAAACCTCATCAGTATCAAGATGACATTTTCCTAATATGCAGTAAACCCACCTAGGCCAGATGTATGAAAACCGAAAAATAAATTAAAGAAAATAGAAGATATGCATGCATTTAAAGGAGCCGAAAACACATACAAAACAGCTCGTTTTCTCTATATGAAAAGTGATATGATGACTAACTGAGCTGGACTTCGCAGGGAGCTTATAAAGGTTCACAGCAGCTCAAAAATGAACAGAGCCAAACTACTACTTTTTTACATCTTCGCCAAATTCCCCATCTTCAAGTTCCTCCTCATACCCACCACTTCTGTGAGAACCATTTTTGCGATCTCTCTTGTGTCTCCTACGGTGGCTTTCACTGTCAGACTCTGGAGTGGATTCATGCTACATCATAAGTTATGCAAAAAAAAAAAAAAAAAATCAGCACATTAGTGCTGTCAGGAACCATTGGACAAGAACAAACCTCAGGAAGGAGGAGTCGACAGAATAGAGCATGGAATAGCCAAAGAACACGGAGATGAACAAAAGAGGAAGTGGTTGACTGAGGTGTAAGTCCATAGTATGAGCTATGTACAAATTGAGGACTTCAAGTAATAGTTTGACCTCCTTGTTTATGGAGTGAAAATACCACTTAGCAAGACAAAACACCAAAGAGAGCAAAAGCAACAGCGTTTTCACTTGCCCTCTGATTCTCTCCTTGCGTTCAGCAGTGTGCACCACCAACCACTCTATAATATACATTAACCTCTATACAACAGATCTCCCCAATTAAACAAATGAATCCTTTGAATAGCAACTGAAAGGTATTAAGGGCACCAGCTTTCATGATAATAAACATCCTATCCAAATCTCAACAATGTTACCTCAATGGTGCTCTCTGTTATTAAAAAAAAAAAAAAACAGAGAGAGAGAGAGACCCCGGGGGGGGGGGCGGGTATATGTAGCTGGTACAGGTGTAGAAAAAAGTCCAGCGCCCCGAAAAGCCCAGGCTGACCGAACTTTTTTGGATCTGGGCTTAGCTCAGTCCAGGCTTTCGGGCCTGCCTTGTAAATTTTCCAGGCTGGTCAGTTTTAGGGCCTCAGTATCGGAGGCTCGAAAAAACTGGCCTCGCCCGAAAATACATATGTAAGATAACATATATTAAAAAGTTAAAACACAAGAACCCTGATGCTCATTGCCACGTCTCCTCTAGCTCTCTCAACTAGGGTGTGCACTGCTCCTGTTCAACCCAGAACCAGTTTAACCAGTTCGTTTTTCCCGGTTGAACTGGTTTTGAAGCCTCCTTTAAACAAACAAAAGAATACTTTTGCACCCATTGAGAATCAAACCATGGTCTTCAACACCAACAAATAACAACATAACCACCTAACCAACATATGTTTTTGTATTGGAAAGGTGCAACTCTTATCTGTCATTAAAAAATGGGCTGGATCTCAATTTAGACCACAAACCAAACCAGACCTGAGCAGTTTAGGAATCAGTGGCTCCAAATGGGTTCTAATCTTTTGGAACCAGAAGTCATGGAATCGGCTCCTAGTTCTAAGCCAGGAACCGATCACCCCTATCTCAGCTCCCTCTCATCTCCACCCTTGATTGACCCCACGACTCCAACGTCCACCATCAGGCATCTAGGTATCCAACACTGACCAACATGAAGTTCAACCAATGTCCACCATCTATTCCAGCCAAGCGACAACGGTAAGTGATGACCCTAATCACTTCAAATCAAGCAATTTCACCCATGTCTTTTGCCAGAAAACTACATGAAAAGTGACCACAACCAGCGACGGGACACCAGTAACCTCAAGTGTCAGTTACCTGTTATTGCCTTTTCTACTGTGGTTTTGTACCCTTCTCTGTGTCTTTGTTGGTTGATGTTTCTCATTCTTTCTGTGGGGGTGTTAATTTGGAACTCTTATGTATTTTTTTGGTGATTTTGAATGGACCTGAGGAATTTCTTAGATTTAGGTCTCTTTTTGCTCCTCATTTGCAGTTTGTCAAACCGGGCTAATCCTGAACCAGGATAGATTTGGTCAGGCCAGCCAGCCTACAAAACCAGGCTAAGCTTTCAGGTGTAAAAACATCTGGTCCAATGAGTTCAATGGAGGCTACAATTTTCACAAAAGACCAGCTCATGAGCGCCCCTAGCTATGGTTGCTTCTAGAGATATGAATGCCAGTGGCAGGCAGTTCAAAAAGATTGATTCAGATTCATTCAGTGTGTGCTGCCTCCCAGGATCAAAAGTACTATGCCATTCACCCTATATTACAACAAACATAGCATTTGGCCCCAAAAATTGACAATAAATGCTTCTGCTTGAAGCCAATGACTGATGGAGTACCACCCTCTCAAAACAAATTCGCACATAAACATATGAGCTGGAACTAAACTTTCTGGTTTCATTGGAAACCATTCTGCTATGGAGAGGAGCAAGAACTAAGAGTAGCGATCTAAGGTTGCACATTCACAGGGAAAAGGCTGCAACAATCCAATTTTTGTTGATGTTGCTGCAGTAGGGCAGCAGTTGATTACTTCTTATGACGACCTGAAACACTGGTAATTACCCATTTATCTAATGGACCTTGTTAATGAGTGCTCCCAGGGTACTTGATAAGCAAACTTTATATGAAGATTTGGTTTTGATGATTATGTTTTCACGTTAAAGCGTCATCTCATGTCACTTGAATTTCGTGTTTCAATGGGTTTTATATTCATGCGGCCTCTCTCCACCTACTTAATAAATAAATAAAAATCCGTCGACCTTTCTAACATGATATCATACCATGGTCCGAATCTTTCATGTCCATTTAAGTTTATTCCACATGTGGCTCCCCGTTCTTGAGTTCCGGTTGCATTCTTTTTAAATATCTTAGTCTGATTTGCAAGTGAGAGGAGTTGCTAAAGTATTATCCCTCATCGCTTAAGTGGGGCATTTCGATGGGCATATATACATGTAATCTCTCTTCACCAAATAATTTATGCTTTTGGATTTGATTTTCTACACACAAACCCACTAAGCTATGGCTGAGAATATGCTCAAAATGAAAGTAAAGGTAAATGTCTTATAAGTTGGAAAAAAGAGTGAAACCTGGTTTCATTACACTGAGCATTCTAGGTGCAGAAAAAAGTACCTTACAGTGTTATTTGTGACACTGAAATGCTATAACATGACTATTCTGTCCAAAAACCACAGCTGACATGGCAACTCTCTGTGTTATGAACCCACAAGATAAAGAAATCCAGCCAAAACTGAAACATAGAGACAAGTCCACTTGGATAACTTTTCCATATAATCTCCTCTCAAAGGAAAATGGCAGCTAGCTCAAGCTAAGAAACAGAGGAAATACTAGATACCTGTGTGGCCTTCTTATGGTCACCATTGTGTCTGTGATATTTTTCAGAATGCTCTGCCTCAGCAATGTCCATATGATCTGATGTTCTATGAATATGCCTGTGACGCTTTCTTTCACGATCTTCACCTGATTTTTTCTTCTTATAAGATGCACGAGTCTCAGACAAAATTTCTCGGTCACTGTTTGCTCCATTGTCCCTCGATTCCTCCTCCTCTCTATCATACCTATCTTTTTCTCTCCTATCTTTCCCTCTTTTCCCTTCTTTTCCCCGCTTCTTCTTTTCCCTTTCTGCCTGCAAAGAAGCAAAACAAGTGATAGACAATGAAAACTTGAGGCAATGAGTACCAACACATGAAATTTTGCATGGTCATAATAATTTTGACTTTTGTAGCCTTCTCTTTTGCCATAATGTTAAGGTACTAAAAATAAAAACTTGAAGTACTAGAGCTAAAACAACACAAGTGCCATAGTAATCTGCCCTTAAATTGAGCTAAAAAGGATAAAAATCTAGCTAAATTCCATCTGATTTTTGCATCGCTACTTCAATTGCAGCATAGCACCAAATTTCGAGGTTCCTTTGGCCTCACTGTGTTCTGGCAAATGTCTCAAAATAATCGAGCATAGACTATCATACATATTTACTTTCGTTTACAAATTGAAAATAACAAAAATGAAGGAGCAACAATCAAGAGTGTTATATATATACATGAATCAGAGCAGATAAGTACCTTTTCCTCCTTGTGTTTTCTTGTTTCATGATCCTTCAATTTTGTTATGTACTCTTCAAAAATGTCCTGACAATATATATCATCACCAATTGAACTGCACAAGGATTTTTTTCACAATGTCAGATTCTAGTGTACGTAACAGCATCTCAGAAAGACAAGAAGTAAATTAAAGCTGGATATTCAAATATCGAGGTAGGATAAATGCTGTGGATAGACACCCAGATATCAGACTTAGTTCATTTCTTATATGCAGAAAAGTCCCCTCAGCAAAGTTAAATTAAAATAATATAGCATTTAGATAGACAGATTTAGCTCATTTAAACAGTAGTCTCCAGAATTTAAAATGGAATATGGCTGGTATCTTCAAACAACTACATGTAATAATATAATAAAATTTAACGATGTCTTAAGCTATACCTGTACTCATGACTATTTTCAACCAATTGTTTGCACTCATCCCATGTTGAAGATGGAGTTATTTCCTGGAAATGAGAAGATCAAATTTAGATAGCAAAAACATATCTCTATGATTGCAGACATAAGATGAGTGTGAAGGTATATAATTGACATCCATTCGCAATACCCTTAAGGTCGTAAGTAAATCGAAGAACTTATCACCCAGTCGTTTACGCTTTTTAACAACTCTCTCTTCTTTCTTCCGGGCTCTTTCCAGCAAGTCATCGAACACTAACTGCAAAAAGCAAGAAAATCCAGATCAGATGTTTCTATTGCATGATAAAGTCTTAACTGTCTAAGCCAAGCTTATATATTAGGTTCCTTCTCTCATTAGTCTCTCCTCCTTCAACCAACCCACTCTAGAAGTCAGGATCATATTTCTGTATTTAAGAACATTTCACTGACAAATAAACTTTTTTCCCTTGCTTGCAAATGAGCTGAACAAATCTAAACTCAAGCTCCTGCCTAACTTCTTGGTGGAAAAATCACCACCTTGCTACTTATAGCTATCAAATTCCGCATATCCTTGAAAATGTTTGGTATGTCAATTATTAATAAATTGAGATATATTTCGCCAAATTCTGGCCCATTTCACCATATAAAAATTAAATATCATGGTTCAGCTGGAAATTGCAAGCGCTGAATGCATCCATTTGTCCGTAGAATGTAATTATCCAATTAACAGTTCCTTTGTACAGGCATCCAATTCCTTTATCTCTTAGTATATATGAAACTCACCAGGGTGAGAATGAAGTTTTTATAGGAACTGTCAATTGCTTAATACTAAAAACCATTTGACTGACTAAAATAGTCCAATGTAATTCACAGGAATCTAAGCAACCAGCTTTTGTAAGCAAAAATCACTTTGTCAATCAACATGGTTTCTGACCGACTCTCTGCCATATCATGCCTAAAAGATCATGATTACTACAGTTGTTCAATCAGGTAGAAATATTTAATCATTTAATGTTTTGGCTTTCAGCACACATAATCGTATAGCAATAACAATTCATGCGCCACCTATTTACTCCAAATAGTACCAATAAAATACAGGCTACACATAACCAACTATCACTGTTTTGCAACAACACGATGTCAGAGGCCAAACAAACAATGAAACATAACAAGCCCCTAGCTAATTGTTCAGAAATAGTTTGCTCTGAAAATTAACATACTCTGTGGACCAATTATTGAAGAACCGGAAGGAAGAAACAAGTGGCGAGAGGAACAAATTAACAAGCCAAGAAAATAAACATACTTTAAAATTAATATCTGATATGGGTGTGCCACGAATATCATCTGCAACGGATGCTTTCAGGCCTTCAACGGTCCAGGTTGATGTTAAGGAGATCTGACACAAGCCAGAAGATTAGAAGAGATGATAGAGGCAAGAAACAGCAAAACCCTCCAATCAATCATACCTTTCTAATTTTTACTGCATCATCTACTTGAGATTTATCCTCCTCATACTGCCAAAGGAAGATAAGTCAGAATTTTCCACTTTCCGAGCACATATTTTTTCATGTTTAACAACAGCATCATAGGCACAACTCAATAAGGTAAATTTTCAAGAGCCACAGCAACGAAATTAGTGAAATTGGCTTCAATTGATCATTGCATGATCTGGAAAGAGACTAAGACATGAGATGACATTATCCAAAATAACTAAGAAATGAAACTTTAAAATCAACCGTAGAAGCAATAGATTCTTGTGTTTCACCAAAAGAACACTAGAAGATAATGAAGAGCAAATCTTCCCGCAGCATTGACGTACTGAGTGAAAGCATTAAGTAGAAAAATGATAAATTTAGTAAATGATTATCATGTAATTCCCAAAAGGGGGAAGCAGAAATGATGGGGAACAGGTGATTTCCCTATATAAGAGTGACCATTGATACGATGCATGTTGCTAACTTTAAAGCTATAGATGAAGAAACTAGAGAGGGGCATAATTTGAACAAGTGAACAAAAAGCAGGTAGTTCCGTTGAACCATACATTTTTATGCTATTTTGTCTACAAAATTACTATGAAAAATGAGGCACCATGATGCATGTTAATCACAACATATCTGTTTCCACAAGTAAAACAGATCAGGAATCAAATTCTTAAATTTAAGAATGCAAGTTCAGCATTTGGATCTTCTTCCATGATTGACGATATCAATATAATGGATTAATGTCCTTATCCTGGTTGTAAATAGCAGCTGCAATAAAGCACTCGCACAGCTACTGCTATTGGCCACTATTGCGATGAAAAAAATGCAAGCCAATACCAGCATTATTGCTGTGATACCACCTGACAAGACATCTACTGCAATTTGAGACCTTGGTCCTTATTTGAAGTAATGTTCACATCTCTAACCTTTCTGCTATCTCATTTCCCCAGCATCCCCACCATAACATGACAGCTTTTAACTATAAAATCTAAAACCCATCATTTCACATGTCCTAACCATACTAAATAGTTTCCTCTAATATCTTTGTTCACAGCCACACAACATTTTCTCTGGCATAATAAATCTAGAATCTATGATAGATGCCCCAAAATCTGAAAGGAGTCACTAATGTATTATAATGGTGGAGACACAATCTAGCATTACAGAAACTGGCCTTAGTGGAGAAAACTCAGTAAACCTTGGGAAGAGATGGTACCTTGAAGCAAGCTAATTTGCATTTTTGAGACAAGGCTTCATTATACAAAGAAGTAGATTTAATAAATAGAATTAGAGTTCAATTTTAGATTCCGTTTGTTTTACGAAAAATGAATGTTTTGGAAAATATTTTCCTGCTGATCACCAATATCGCTTGAAATTATTAGTCAACAAAAAAAATTTTGTTATCAACAATGATTTATGTGTAATCCTTTTTGTGGACATTGAAAATATCTTTCGTTTATTTACTTTTGTAAGTGAGATAAGCAATCGTTTTCTAGAAAATGTTTTCCAAATCATTTATTTTCCGCAAAACAAATGGAGCCTTAGTGGAGAAATCAATCAAAAACCCCAGAGTCTTTAAAATACTTCTAAAAGTTGTAAAGTTTCTAAGAACAACCATGAGCACTATGCAATATGGAAAATATTGATCGAAGGACAAAAGCACCTATAGTACATAAATCCTCACCAAAAAGAGAATACGAGGCAGTGAAGAGACTTGAACTATTAATTTCATGACGATAAAAGTAAGAATGCTGGTTGAGGTAACTCCAGTAAGGGGTATTACAAGAGATGCTAAAAGTGTCATTAGCCCCTGCCACCCATGTGAAGTCCAATGAAGGTTTGGTTGACAGTTTTACTTTGCAAGCAAGTCCTAGAATCATTAGATATAAGATCCAGAATTCCAACATGAATCATTCTAGAAGGATAGAATTATTTTGCTGTTATTAATAGGCACAGATCATTTACACAGCAGTGTGTCCAAAGAAAAAATGTGGATTTTAGCTCTTAAATAAATTAAGAAAATGAATTCGAATTCTAACTCAATCTACACCAAAAAAACTTGACATAAAGGCGCACTTCACCTGTTTCTGCAGTTCCTCGGCAACATCTTCAAACAAATCTTTTGGCGTTGAACCTGCCGTATTTGACGCAACTGCCATATATGCTGGCAAATCTTTAACCTAGAACCATCGAAAGTAAAACAGATAGGTAGTTTAGTAACTAAATATATTCATACTATAGAGGAAACAGTTGACTCTAACCATCATGTAGTAATCACGCCAAAGAGTCTTAGCAGTTAGAGTGCCAGCAGCAACATGTTCTTCCATCAATTTGCGGAATTCATCACGGTTTTTGCGTTCTGCCTTTCTCATTTCCTCCTGCATCAGTAAAAATGATGGGAAACAATGGACACAAGAAAGATGTCAAATCAGTTCACCTCATCAAAAAATAAAGAAATATTATGAAGATGAAAAACATTTAACTGCCTGACGATAAATAGTACAGCACCTTCTGTATCTTCCTCTGCTCCTCCTCTTCTTTCTCTAGATCATGCAGATAATCCTGAAAAATCACGTTCATCAGGCCAGTATCAATTACCAAAAATATCCCCAAAGAATTAGCACAAACCTGGAATATCTCTAACCGATCCATCTTTTCCAGGCGTGAACATCTCTCATCAGCCTCCAAGCGATCTTGTAGTTTGCGCCACTGACTGCTTGCCTACATAAGAGAAGCCAATCAGTGGATGGGAGAGATTGACTTCCCCAATAGAGGGACTGGACATGGGGAAATAAAAAAGCATACCAATAAAGATGAGAATTGGAAATATGCTATCAAAGAGGAGATTGCCATAAAGTACCTTAATAAAATCGCAAGACTCCAAGAATTGCCTGTATTCCCTCATATTTTTCTTCCGCTCCTCCAAAGATCTCTCCCTCTCCTAATGACAGAGAAGTTTATACATACTTAGTTTAAGAATGTAGATGAAATTACCCCACAGATTGATATATTAGATACCAGTTTAAACCAACCATAGATCAATCAATCACAACCAGATCAAGCAAAAACCAAAAATATTTTCAAAAAGGTACTTTCCCATATGCTTTAAAAAAAGGAAATTCCAATTTCTTGTCAAGTACCAAGTTTCCTATTCAAGCTTCCACATGACAAATTTCAGGTTCACCACAAATGTCACAGTGAAATTTTGCAATGAGCAACTATCAATGTCCAATAGGTTTGAATGACAGTAATTAATCAATATGTAGTGTCATGTGCATGGAAAGAAATTATTCACTTCTCATAATTAGAGAGAGCTGCTGCCAAATTAGGCACCTTTTCATATGCAAAGAAATCGGTCTGATTCACTAGTATGCTTAACACAGCCCAAAAGCACATCAGATGTTTTTGGTAACTGCCTCCAGTTGCCACATCGCACAGGCACATGACTGAAATAGTAATTTTGAAAGGCACAAGAAGAAGTTACACCACTTGAATTTTCTGGGTGGCAACGCACTGCTTTTATCCTCACCATTAGACTTAACAGATCTCATCTAATTGATTTCACACGACAGTATCCTCACAACACCCTTTATTTTATATTCTCTTTTATATTTCTCTTTATGCACTAAACATAAAAGTACACGTGGACCGGAAAGAATCAATCAAATATGCTGCAAAAAATAATGTCAATCGACAATTGGGTAGCACAATTTAGGTACGCAAAAAGCCTTGTCTAAGACCAAAAGGAAAAGAATACCTTCTTTTCCAGCTCAACTATGAAGCTCTCAAATATATCCTTCCGGTCTTTGTCTCTTTCAATAGCTTTGAAACGTTCATCTTCTTCAAACAATGTCACTACTTTGCTAAACAATATTTAATTATATAGGAACATTAGTGATAATGTCACCAACATAAAGGACCAAAAGAAAACCATCACCAAGACACACCTCCATCTTGAAGAAGATGTCAGCTCTCTGCATTCCTGGGTCAAAATTTGGTAAAGAAGAAATCAGAAAGCTAGAGGGAAAAAAATAAATTTTTCAAAGTGAGGCAATAAATGACTCACTTCTAACATTTGCTTAAAATTATCCCTAGCTTTTTTCTGTTGAATGCGTCTATCCTCAGCATCCTGCTTTTTCCTTTGACCAACAAACTGTCCCATAAAATATAAGTGAATTAGTCAAAAGAAAGGAGGATAGAATGACCATTATAGAGCTGACAATTTAAAGTTTTACCTCATTGAATGCTTCCTTCCTCTCTCCGAGTGTTTTTAAAGCACCATACCTTTTATCATTTATAATTGTTCTCATTGCCTGAAAAGTCAGTGCTACCATCAATACTTGAAGTTATTTGAGTGCAAACAAAAGCTTCAAGAACAGTAACTTACTCGCTCCCAAGTCCAGTCAGAACCAATATTTGCATTCTCCAGAAGTGCATTAAATGCAGCTTTAGCATCCTAAACAAGTAAGGATCATCATAACTCAAATTACAGTACCCAGAATATCTCTTGAAAGGGCCAAAATATTGCAAATCATGTGTCATACCAGCTTAGTGGCATAAGGTGATGGTTCACTATTAGTTAATTTCTCTTCGACAAGTGTCTCTGCCCCTTCAGCACTCACTTCAATATTCTTGGCTTCCTGAAAAGTAAATGGTTAAATTGCTTATGGCATAGGAACTGCAAACTAGAGAACACCATTACAAGATAATTTCAGGCATACTTTGTCTTGAACAGATACTCCAGCTGACCAGGGAACATCCTGAATAGTGGATTTCTTGGAATCAATCCTGCAAATTTAAGTACAGAAAGTTCAATCCAATCTAAAGCTACTTGGCTGACTTTCTATGACATGATAGATTCTTTAATAGGTTACATTGGGGTTGTGCCATCATCAATCGCATCAGCAGCAACTTCATTGCTCTGTTGAACAACAGTTTGCTCAGCATCATCCATGGATGTATCCAACACAACAGCCACCAACGTTGAAGTAGGCACTGGGACAGATATTTCTTCTGATTCAGCAACCACTGCTGACTCTGTGTCCCCAGAGACATTAAGAGGTGCTGCTGGAACTGGGCTTGATGTAGGTCCTTGAGATGTGGAAGATGATATATCTGCGCCATCAGGTTCATTAACTGGAACCAATGAGGTAGAAGAGGAAGGTAAGGACTCTGATTGTGTTCCTGGGGCCAATTTTCTCTTTGCTTCCTCACGAGCCAACTGGAATTGAAGAGTGTCAAAACAGGATAGCGTGATAGAAGGGTAAAGAGATGCAAAAGTGAATGAGATTAGGCACCTTCAGTTCAGCAGGCATTTCCCACTTAGACTGCTTAGTAGCCTTGTTGTAGTAGTATCTACATGTCAATCAATGGGATAGAGTTAAAACAAAAAGAAGCTTATAGGGATGAACATTAACTTGACTTGAAAAGTACACACGTCCTTCCGTCAGAACTTGCAAATTCCTTCCAGTCGGTTGAAGCATCTGCACGCTGTCACAGTAAGAGAATGACAATGAGCAAAAGAGAACACTCAAAATAAAAAATAAAAAAACTACGCATAGTCAAATAGAAAAACTAAATGGCTTTTTTAGGAGGGAAATGGAGAAGATATGGAAAAATCTTGTCCACATATAGAATAATTAAAAGAAGAAATAATGACACTGTTTTAATGATGGGAAGCTATTTGGAACAACTCCAGAGATAGCTCAAATAAAAGGTCCATTGACCACCCAGCCAGAAGGAGATGGAGGAGCCATTTCCCATTTTGAACTCAATAAAATGCATAAAATCAGGATACTCTTTACTTATTCCACTCTAAACCACAACACAATGACTTTTAATTGTTCCTCATTATTTCAGGACCCAAGCTGACTCCCAATTGTCTATACTATTTTGACGTCACAATGAAATCAACAATTAAACCTCAGTAATGAAATTTTTAATCTCTACCAAGCCTCCACGTTGATGAAGAATGATCTTTTCAAACAGTACTATAAGAGTGACGTACTCTAAAATGTGAATGAACTTGCACATAACAGAAACTGCATCGCAAAAGCTCACTTGAAAGCTCAGAAACCATCCTATATGTTTAAAATGTTCAGTCAACACTTGATTATGAAGAATTGCAAGCATACTTGGGTATTTTTTCATCACTAAATTCTTCAAAATGGATGATTAAGAAGATAGAATTGTCACACTGAAGGAAGTAGTAAAATGACAAGATACTAACATTAGGGTTAACTAGTAGATAAGCCATGCAGCAAAGATGCATATCACATATTACCAATCAAGAGAGGAGCAGGGCATGTACCTATAAGTGCCTTTGAAGCTATGGATGTCATGCAAAGCGCATACAGAAAAAAATAGAATTGACAGTTCCATTCTCAAACCACGAAGATCCATGTAAAAAGTATCGAAAGTAAACACACTTCATAAAACCTCAAAGACCATACCAGAAGAGATAATAATGGGACTAAATCAAGTGAAACCTAAAATAATTGAGGGCTATATGACATAATAGATGATCACACTTCTAAGACAACATGCCTCAAAATTCTCTCCCAATAAGCAGGCCATCTAATAATTCAAAAGCCTGGCAACATAACCAGATATCCACTAACTATGCAAGTCCATCAGATTTAACACAATTAACTAGATCAATCAATTCAAGGAACAGAAAATTTCAATATTAAACGGAACAACATAAAGGAATATATCAGTGAACTGCTAAACTGGTTGATAAGTGAGAAACCAAAACCCACGCATAGTTTTACGGATCAGAAATATCAACCACAAATTTTAACAAACGGAAGAAAATGGGTATTGGTTCTCCCCCTGCCCCATACCAAGATTAGATAACCCAAACACACGAGTTATTCTTGACATTTTTTCCCTACCCAAGTAAGTCTTATGTTTTCCTTTATCCTAATAGTGACCAAAAAAATTAAAAGAGGTTAACAAATTGCCTCATCCTTTCTTCTTGTTAAAAGCTGGAAAAGGATCTTGACATAAATGAATTTATCAGTTACTGAGATAGGGTCCACAAATCATACGGACTTAAATTTCACTATGTTAAGGCATAAAGGGATCAACAGTGTTGCCTGGAAGTAAAGCTCCTTCAGAATGCATCTTCACACGGAAAATCCTTTTAATGAAACCTAATGACAATTTCCCATTACAGGAAAAACACCTCGAACTATGCTCTTTTGTTGAACAAACACCAAATAACCACACTTACCCAACTTAAGTCTCACAATGTGCACAGAAAATTAGAAACCGTGTCAGCATACAATCTCACACTCCCAACAAACTTGAGACACCTACGTAAGTTCAATTAACAGCAACTGCTGCAACATCATATCAACAAAAGATGACTCAAGTAGTAGAAACAGATTTCTTGGTTCCAACACTAATGATAATGCATAATAATTTCTACTCTGAAAGATCAATAAGCATCTTCATATAAATAAGATTACCACAAAAACTAGGATGCTCACGCTAAAAGCACAAATGTAGTCATATTTGCTTCTTAGAAAGCACCAAAATTTTACTATGGGTACAAAACTCAGAAACGCTTTCCTTTTTGACCAAGTTACAAGCCAGCTCTTCTTTTGTGTTACCTCTCTCCTCAAACAGGAAGAGCAATGAAATGCCAGATACAAAAGTTGGAATGGTAATCAAAGCACATATAACAAGAAATCCCATACCAGATACAAAGTAATTAGTGTTATATTAGGAAAGGTTACCCTGGATCACAATATTATGAGATAAACAATATACAAGTAGAGTTTCACAATGAATGTGATTACTGTCAAGCATCAAGTGAAGTATAGCCCACCTCAGTTACCGTCATCAACTCAAAGGGCTTCTGCCACGTAGATTGTTTTGTCTTCTTGTTGTAATAATATCTACAACAGACAACAGAGAGCAGAATAAAATCAGGTACTTTAAAAGCTAAATTAATGAAATGTAAACCGGAAAAGGAGTAGACAAGAAAAACATGTGTAGTTCAATAAATAGAAGGCTGTAAGAGCCACTTTGCATTTACTTGTCATCGATTGTAATATCTGGATCTACTCAATAAAATCAAATTTGAAGCATGACCATTCTCACTCATTTTGAAGGCAATCCGGCTCTACAATGCCTCAGAAGACAATTGAAATCACTTTGACATTACTTCCAACGCCATCGAGTGATATTTGAGTCACTTTTCATGCTTTTGCACAAAACTCGGACATCTTGTGTCTACAAAGTATCCATGAGCAAGACAAATGAAGATGACAAGTAACCATCCCCAACCACAGAAAACGGCATACAAATGAAAGAAGGGCTAGGCCCCTTCATCAATTGCCCCATTGAAGTACTGCACTTGCTGGATTCTTATCACCTCCAAAATCAATGAAAGTAACTAACATAACGTAACAACTCAACACAGCTAAAGCACAAACTAGCAGCCTGGGCCAGGAGATGTCATCAATCTGGTGCTGAGATGTCATCAATCTGGTGCTTCAAATCCTAAATTACCCCCTACCTGTTGCAAAAGCAACTCGAGCTATTGCTTCTTTCTCTCTGCAACTCACTTTACCTTTAGAATTAATTGCCAGTTAACGAGAGAAACCCATCCCATATTCAGCATATCAGCAACATCGATATTACCCAAGTGGATAGCTTCTCTAAAAGTGGGCATAGCCGTTTTGCCCCAATCACTCCATTGTGCTCTCATTTGTGCTATATTCTCCATAATATACAAAAACCTCCCTTATGTTGTCAACCCATCTTCTTCATTGGTCTTACCTATTCCTCAGGTCACTATATCACATGAACAAGAATCCCCACATTGTACTCTTAATGGGGCAAATACAAACTTCTCCCCTATAGGCTTAACTTTTGTTCCAAAAGGCAACAGTTTCTTTTGATTGACCCACTTTTTTGGCTAGTCAACTCTAATTAAGCCTATTCAGCAGAATGCGGAGACACTAAAGACAGAAAAAATCGATCCAACCACTTTCATGATGAAGTAATGAAGGGAACTGAATACAAATTTACCACCAAAAGCTTGAGATTAACCATCTTCTCAAGCTATACACCATCATTCTTTGTGCTTTAAAATTCATCGTTTCTATCTTTTGTATTGGAATTCTTTGCAAGTTATCCTCCAGGAGAATATTGATTTCCAGGATAGCACTATTTCAGTCATCATAACAATGGCAATACAATTGCCACATGTTGCATGCTATAAGCATTATAAGTTCTCATCAGGCAAAGAAAGTTTGCCCATCATAAGCATTCTCTATCTACCAAGATGGTCAATTCTAGTTTTTTTTTTTTTTTCATTTTCAATATGAGAATTCCTTTCCTCTTCAAGAAAGTGCCTCTAAAAAGAATCCATCAAAATCACATACTTTCTTCCTGCAGGAGATGTATGCTCTATCCAATCAGTTTGGATTCTTTGGACAACTTCAGAAGAGTTATGCTGACTGTTTGACTCCTGAAAATTTCAAAGTAGAATTTCAAGAAGTTCTTACAAGTATCCATAAAAGGAGAAAGTTCAAAGTTTCGTTGCAGTGAGAAAAAACTATGTGGCCAATGAGGTGAAACAACTTAACCATATTAAATTCATACAAGTGCTAGTGCAGAAGAAACTGCAGGCTGCTCACTGGTAACCGGCAACACAGTCACAGGGGTAGTGTTCTGGCTTTCAGATGGCAGATTGACTTGATCCCCACTTGGGACTCCTGAAGCCTGTGGTTGAGACATTTGATGGTAGAGAGAAGGGGGCCTTGGAGCAACAAAGTTCCCTTGCTGCTGTCCCCCATGAGAAGCAAACTGCAATTAATGCAGTCCATGAAAGCCATGCGAGGAAAGAGCTTAGAAGAAATTTTCAATTAATAAGACTTCTGATCTTACTGTGTATGATGATGACAGAGGAGCTCTTAGGCCGCTCCCTGCAGGCATGAAGTTATTCGAAACAAGACCACTAGGCTGATGAGGTCGTAGTGACTCAGATGCCATGGGCTTATTTTGCTGAGAAATAGGCAATGGCCCCGGAGGAGGAGGAGGAAGGACATTCTGAACTGGCTGCCCAGGCCTTGGAGCCAAATGTTGAACTGGTGGAGGAAATTGGGGATGCGGAGGGGCAGAAGGCAATCCAATATTCATGAGTATGGTACCATGGCTAGGAGTCTGAAAATGTTGAGGTACTGTTGAAACAAACTGCTGTGGTTGCTGAGGTGGAACCGCTGGCCAAGGCTGCAATAATTTTAGATTAAAAGCAGTTTTAGATTGATGTTAATCACAGTAACAAGCAGAGACATGAATAAAATGGAGAATGGCAGTACTTGAACAGGCGCTGGCTGAGTAAAATTCCTTGGAGGATCTGCAGAACCAACTACAGGAGGCTGTAGAGGCTGTAGTAAAACAGTCAGAAAGAACCAGGCACTGAATTATAGGACAACTAACATTAGAAAATGAAAATGAGTCATGAAACTATTCCTGAGGCAAATGAATATGTACACTCCATGCCTAACACCTATTAAAAAAAAAAACCAAACACCACATAGGTTTCCTTGGTCTCCATTCACCCATGGAAAGCGGGAATCAATCCCCCGGTAAGCCATGAAGATGGTTATTATTTCCACTCAGCAGATAAGCAGAAGATATGTTGGCATTCTTTTGTCTACTGTAGACTTGCTCAATTGATTGCAAGTGAACTTAAGACCCGTTACTTTTTCACAACTCCATTTTTCCATCAAATGGTATCCAACTCTTGAGTCCAATTTATAAATTGTCGAGTTCTTACAGTTTCTAACCATCTTATCCTTAAAACAGAATTGTTGAATGTTGATCATTCTGTCTCTATTCTTGTTTTCTCATAGTCCAATGGCTAAATCACCTTCCACACTTTCTTTTGGTTGTAATTTACATCCTATCTGTATGGGTTGCTTTTCCAGTGAGTCTTCCTAGACTCAGCATCAAACCACTTCAATCAACGTCTTTTCATTACATATGGCAGATTTCCTGCAGATTTAAGGTATAATAATCTTTGCAGCGTCACGTTATTTGTTTCACCCAGATGCTTCGCTTCGCAATACAAGTGTCCATGTTTAGCTCCCCACAATGCAAACAACCCCCTCACCTCTCCCTAGAAGATTCATGCACCAATTTAGATATGGAAAAGATGATATCTCTTAGGCATAGTCCGGGTTTTAAAAAGTACATTGTTATTACTAGAGCTATATGTCCACTCAAGACTCTAAACAGATTCAGTCATTTTGAGAGGACATTAATATTGCATGAGGAATAAAACTATGTCCCATAATAGTACCTGAAAACCTGAAAATTGAGTATCATTGGCCATTGGAACTAACCAGCTTCAAAAAAAATACTGCACCAGAAATGAACATGTTAGAACTTTTGGACTTTGCAGCACAATGAAAACACGCACAATATTAAATACAACAAAACATGCTTATCTCCATATATCATTAAATAGAAATATATATGTAACTACACCCTCATGTGGTTATGCCACATACATCACTGTATTCGTATTGTAACAATTGATTATTGTAACAGTCTCAGTTACAAAGGACCGGATATAACCATACCACATGAATACTTGACCATCCAGCCTAGTCATCAACCTAATTACTCTTTCCCCTGATCGACTTTTTCAACAATGCTTTCCCATTGAGTCAGTAATCTACGATAATTGGCTTTTCTTTTCCCAAATAATTGTCATTTCCAACTTAAACAGCCAATAACTTTACAACAGAAACTATCACCAAAACTAACATGAATGGAGACATTTCTCGCCACTACTCACTCTCTGTTTGGTTACTTCCATTCTAGTTAGCACTTCCCTCTTACTACTATTTGGTTAATTGCCTGAGCTAGTACAAAGTTCTTGGCAAGATTTCTTTCCAATTTGATTGATATTTCTTCTTTGAGACCTGAGAAGCCATAATGACATTGAGGCACATTTCAATTTATAGAGACAAATCACTGTTTTTCCTCAAAACCCAAAATCCAAACATCCGGTGGGCAAGGAATTAGTGACCATTAATGCCATAGTTGATGGCATTCGTTTTTTAAGCCAGCACTCAAGGAACCGCAGGCAATCCATACACTACAAGCTGGGTTCCATTATCTCATAATCATAAGCAATGTCTCAATTGGCTCGCTAATGCTAATGCATTCCTCCTACAAAACTTTCAAAATTTCCCATCCTCAAAACTCCCCTTTTAAGATACTGAGTAAGTCATCAAAGTCAAGATAGCGCTACAAAGGCAGCAGGTATCGGCAATATTTAGATCACTAAGGAAATAATTATACTAGACAAAATGACATCAATAGAGAAAGAACTTCCATGTACAAAGTTATTGCAATCAACCAAACTTAAGATAACCTTCAAACAAGGAAAAATTATGTAAGAGGACAACTGATGAATAACCTCTTTTCATGCTCTTCTTTTGTCAATACAAATAACCTTCAATGCTAGTTTTGTTAAGTTGTGAAGATGTAGAAAGGAGATTCAACAAAGCTATTTGTAATAAAGCTTTGATTTTACAGCACGGGCACAAATGAGCTCTCTAACACCTTCGTGGGGTTTTATGTGTGACTCAAAAAACTTGGTTTTTACCCTTTGCAGGTAGTTCCTTGACATGGCAAGAAGAAAGACCTTGAGAACATATGCAAATTATGTGTTGATCCTTCCAATATGCTCACTCGTTATTCATCTTCCCCAAAAATACGATTACATTATGAAAAAAGATTTATAGACATTTTTTGCATTATTTTCAGATCTCTAATCAGAGCCAAATGCAACTGCATAGTAGGTGCTATTTTAAGAAATCATGTTGAGGTATCTGAGTTTAATGCACAAGCTTCTCTCCAAACTACAAGCAAATAAAGGAAGTTGTAATAAGTTGGAAAGAATTTAAAAAAATTGGATATCTATAAATAATATGCCGTTGCCATTGTCTTAGTAGTCATGACTATTTGAATTATTCATGTCCTCCGGGTAAACTTGATCGGATCAACTAACATGGCAAAGGATTATTGATGATTTTGCCTATATTTTTGTGTTTCATATTCTTGTTATAAGAAAACAGATGTCGTTCAACATGTTTGAACTTCAAAGCCAAAAGTAAGTAAGATAATTAAGTTTAAGAGCAAACAACTATCAATCCAATAACTCTGTGAACATAAGCACGAAATTTTCTTATACACAAGCAAATCATAATCACGATCATCTACCATCGATGTCCAAAATACATTTTTTATCAATATCTTGGGTTTATATGGCGTAGTATGATAAATTACTTGCAGAATTATGTTTGCTCTGTGCTATTATCGTACAAATAGACACAAACCACGTTTCCAATTCATGAATTTGCACAGGTCCTCTATTAGCGCCTAACGAAACAAGTCACTTCAAATACCAAAATAGAGACTTTAAGATCACCATAAGCATAAACATTCTAAAGAAGTTCTTAACCAATATGGTGGCTGTGTGGTAGTGCTGATGAGAATCAAACTCCACCCTCCCAACTCTCTTTAATGATGGAAGTTATGGTTGTGACAGTGAACTTGGCATATCTCCAGACGCAGAAAGTGTCAAAAGGCTTATTTTTGGGTTACAAACAATCTTGTTAGGAAAACATCTTCTCTGTTTGTGACTGCAAACGACATTGCAAAGGCCTCAAAGCAATGTCAAGCTTGAAAGTTAAAATCAATGCACAAGTAATTCTTATATTTTGGTCCGCACATGAGCTGAAGTATTACTTTAATGGACAAAATTTAAGGTGCAAGATTTGTTTCACTCAGTTAGGCATAAAGACGCCAGGTCCCACCACATATTGAGCACATGATTTGCCAGGAAAAGGCATTTAAAATTGACACGAAAATGCAATTACTCAAATTAAATTGCTTTTTTGTTCAAATGCAAGTGTCATCATGGCCACGACCCCTTTACTTCATATAGTTATCCACAAATTTAGTACTAAGTCCATTTGAGAGATCTGTATCCATCATTTAGGTCATTGTTAAACAGCCCTTAGTAATAGAGTAGTAGAGTATGAATGACCAGATACACATAGAAGACATCTACTCATTGAAAATCCAGATTTCCACTGCAAGGACATTCTACCAAACATCCGACTGGAGTGCAATCAAGGATCTAATTAGCTGTCCTCAACGATGCCGCTGCATTGAAAGACATGACAAAAGAGCATGGACAGAAAGCATGCAGAGTGCAACATGGCATGACTAATATGAATTCAGATTCGCTTTTTCAACATGATCTGATATTCGATAGTAGAGCGTGCTTCTTCAGCTGTACATACTAAAAGCCAGAAGAACTGACTTGAAATCAGATAGAACACTCGCCCAGCCTCTCTTGATAAAACCATCACATTTATTTGTGGCCACCAACTTGAAGACTTGCAATGCGCGGAGACCTTTCCCTACTCCACTTCATCTTCTTTTCATTCCTTTAGCTACTCACTCCGTTTGCTACAATCTTAGTCAAATGAGTGCCGGAGGGAAAAAAAAACCAGGTCCTAAGCAGCAATTTGGTCGAAATCGAATACCTAAACCACCCAACCATCGTCAGAAACGTCCGGCGGTGCCACTCCCGCAACGATCCCCCAGTCCAAGAAAGCAGCTCGCGGGTCAATCTCTAAGCGAAAACTCTCCCTCTCCCTTCAATATCCTTCACCAACCCTCTCTCCTAATCAAAACTTTCCACCCACCCCCCACCTTCTCTCACGATTCAGAACACGACCCGCCATTCTAGACTCGACAATCCACCCAAGATCGTTCCAAACGAAAGCAAACCGCAAAACCCATCACGGGAATTCGCCGCTACCGACCGACAATCATTCCCATTCGCGACTAGAAAGAAAGCGTGGCAGAGAACGCCCCGTACCTCCGGTGACCGCGCTCCTTCCGGGTTCGCGGCCCTGCAGCGAGTACTGAGGAGTGCTCTTGGTGGGTCGTCTTCTTCTGCTGCCGGCTTTGGTTTCGGAAGCGAAGAGATCGATCCGTGCGCTCTGCCGGTTGAAGGGAAATGCGTTTGCGATGCTTTTGCGTCTCTGTTTGTCGTCCTCTGCTCTCCTCCTTCATGCGGTGAGCGTTTGGAGCAACCTCTTCGATTCTGGGTTTGCTCTTTCCCCTATGCTCTCTGTTTTCCCAAAAGTGGTTCTTTCTTACCATTTCACAATTGCAACATTCATATTATTTCCTTTTCACATTTTTTGCCATACATTTATTATTATTATTATTATTATTATTATTATTATTATTATTATGTCCGCTCTCATTGTATAAAAAAATTTACGTGCCAATTATGATTGGCATGTGTTTTTGGAGAATGGTATATGAATAAATATATTAAATGTCAATTATCCGTTGCTAGATGCATACATAAATCCTTTTTATATCGACAATAGGAAACGGCTAGCTAGTCAATCCTTAGAAAGAACTAAAAACTGCAGAAGGAATTAAAAACTGCACGTTAACTAATTAGTACGTCATCAATCTCAAAACTTGTCAAGTAAATGATATCGATGTGCAGTTTATAAAACCTTACATTTAATGTGTTGAACTTTTCTTGTACTTCCTTTAAAATTGTGATAGTGACCTAGCTTGTTTGGCCCTAACTAGGATCAATCTCAAGCCTAAAAATGACAAATGCACCCTTAAAATTAAGGAAAAAACCACGAAGAATCCCAAATTTTGCTTAAAGTGACAAATTTACCCTCAACTTTTTTTGTAACGAAAAATCCTAAACTTTGCCAACCGTAACATATCTATTCCAAACTTTTTTTCATAACACAAAAAATCATGAACTTTTATCGTGACACATTTACCCTAAATTAAAGGGCATTTTGATCTTTTTACTTTTTATAACTTTTTTCTTTTTTTTTCTTCTCTCTTTCCTCTGCCAGTCATGCCATGGCCGGCGAAGGGAAGCTGGCATTGAGCAAGGGCTGCCCTCACCGGCGTCAAGCGAGGGTCACCCTCAATGTCAGGCAAGGGCCTCCCTCACCAGATTTAGCGAGGGCACCCCTTGCTTAAGTCCAACAAGAGCATCCCTCTCCTGGCCCTCACTGGACATTAACTCTGCCATGGTTGGTGGAGGGAAGAAGAAGAAAAAAAAAAAGAAAAAACATAAAATATAAGACAAAAATGTCATTGATGGGATAAATGTGTCACAATTTGAAAAGTTTTTGGTTTTTCATGTCACAAAAAAAAAAAGTTTTGGATAAATTTGTCACTTTAAGCAAAGTTTGGGGTTTTTAGTGGGTTTTTCCATAAAATTAAACGCTCAAATGTAAAAGAATTTCAAAAAAGAGCATAAAGTGGAACTTTTATTCTCAAGAGAGTTGTCAAGGTAAATCTTGTCTTAAATAAGGTCTCAAAGTGATCATTTAATCTCAAATGAGACCTTGAGCTCATTGATTGGCCAATTCCTCGCCATTTCGCTTTGTAGATGCGACTCGCATGCTTACTCTGGAGGCAAAATCGGGGCAATTTTGTCTGAAACATTTTGATCTTACCCAATCCGAAGTTAGGGTTCTTGCTCAAAATCCCTTTCTACAATTCAGATCAGCATCTGTCCCCAAGGTCCAAAAGAAGCAGCATCGATTAGGACCAGAAGGATTTGCCGAAACAAAGATGGGCAGAAACCAGCGCATGAAACGAAGCATAGAAAAGGACGCGGAAGCTGAGATAATGTCCATGGTTAAAAAGGAGAGGACGAGAGACGCAAGTCCCCAAGAACGAAATTGGGGATTTTGGAGGTGAATGAACAAAATCAGGGATTTTCAGGGATTTTAAGCACAAACCCTAGCTTCATTTTGGGTGTGGTTCGATTTGGGGCTTCTTCAAAATAGATAAAATCATTATATCTCGCACAAAATTGCCCCTATGGTTGCTACCAAAATAAATGAGTTGCACTTGCAAGTCAATAGGTGAAAATTTTGGGTACGAATGTGAATCGCTCTATTTTAGAAAATGGTTAAAAATAGATTTTCAATTTCTATTTCCTAAACAAGTTTTTGAACAAAAATATATATTTAATAACAACACAAAATTTATCCTCCTTGGGCGATGGCTAGAGGAGGTTGGCGAAAGGCCAACGATGGGTGGACAACTAGCTAGTAGAAGGTTGAGTGATTTCCTTTTTTTTTTTTTTTTTTTTTTTTAGAAACGGGAAAGTAAAAATTTTACTTTTCATTTTTATTCCAAATCTATTTCTAAACTAAACTTTTTTTCCAAAAGTAAAAAAATTAAATTACCAAACAAATCTCTATTTCAAACATGTTACCGGAAACAAAAAAAATAGAAAAACAGAGTTCATGCACACCATTGGCCACCTATTGAATTTATGGTATAATTTGAGACTAATTTGGCCATTCCATAACCTTATTTGAAGCAAAAACAACTTTTGGCTGTATTTGCCTACTCAAAACAAGATAAAGTTAGATATAAATGGAATATAGGCAGATAAAATTATCCAATGAGAGACGTAGAATAAAGGTGAATAGGATTTCTAATACCCATGATAAGAAAAATTTTCTCAAATAAAAAGCTTCTTAAATTAACAAATTTAAAATGAATTTTCAATATAAAAACTATTTGAATTCAACCACCGGCCGGTGGTGTGGATGGTAGATCATTGGCCTCTCCGGTGGAGGCCAAGGTTGAAAACTCCCGCAAAGGTGGAGGCCGGGCGCCGTGTGTGGTGACTTAAGCGTAATGTCGGGGTGGTGGTTTTTCCGTTAGCTAGCGTCTTTGGGGGTTTACGGTCAGACCGTCGCTGCAAGGCGATTCCTCCCGTTAAAAAAAAAAAAAAACTATTTGAATTCTAATATAAGAAATTCAAAACAAAAATAATTTTTTTATTTTTATTTTTAATCTAATTTGTATTTATATAGTCGAATTTAATTATATCTTATAATATAAAATTCAATATATAAATATATATTTATATTTATTATGTATTTTAGGTATTTTAGTATTTTAGATATATTAGTATAGTTTTCTTTTAATAAAATTTTATTAAAAAATGATGGGAGGGAAAGAAATAAATTAAAAAATTAATTAAAAAAAGAGAGGTGAATAAGATAAAAAATAAAAATGAAAAAAAGTTGACAAGAGTGTTATGAGAGATTTTTACTAACTCCATCTATAAAATTTGTGATTAATTTGTATTGATATGGCGTTTTCACCAAACAATATATATGATATAATATGAATATATCCAACTTTATTACCGCAATTATCAAACAATAAGGTGCGTTTGTTTGCGTTTCGTTTAAAAATTGTTCCAAGCGAGAAATAGAAAAAAGTGTTTCGTTCCGGAAACAATTTTTGAACAAAAAAATGCATTTGGTAAACTTGTTCCGAGAATAAAAAATGAACGAAAAACACGTTTGGTAAATTTGTATAATTTTTTTATTTCTTTTATTTTTTCTATTTTTTTTTTTTTTTATTTTTTTTCTTTTTTTCTTTTTTTGGCCGGTCGCCGGCCTCGGCCATGGCTGGCGACTAGCCGACGAGGGCCGGTGGCCTCGCCTTGGCTAGGCGAGCTCGAGCTCACCCTGTGGCGGCGTGAGGTCGGCCTCGCCTTGGCCGGGCGAGCCCGAGCTCGCCCAGATCCGGCGAGGCCGACCCTCGCCCAGCTATGGCGAGCCTCGGCCTCGCCGGGGGCCGGCGAGCCTCGCCGTGGCTGGGCGAGGCCGCCGGCCCTCGTCGGCCGGCCGCCGCCATGGCCGAGGCCGGCGACCGCGAAAAGAAAAAAAAGAAGAAGAAAATAGAAGTGTTTCTCGAGATGTGTTTTAGAAATAAGAAACACAAATTTTGTGTTTTTTATTTCGTTTCTTTTTTGTTTCTAGGAACAAAAGAACAAAAAAGGAGTAAATGCACCAAAACGCGTTTGTTCCTTTTTTGTTCCTGGAAGAAAAAAAAAGAAAAAGTGTTTAAAAACAAAAAAAAAAGAAACACAAACAAACGGGGCCTAAATGAAATATAGCAAAATCCCCTGAATTTCATATCTTATCATATTCAGTCATTGGTTACAATATAGACGACCAAACATAGCATTTGTATATTCTTTTAAATAAACGGTTCTTCTTCAAGTCTTCATTAAAAAATTCCAATTATACGGGAAATCCAACAATAAGCAATGTGAAAATTACGAATACTACAATGCTAAACAACTTAATTTTCTACAAAGAAATGGATAATGATATAAATGGTTCATGAATTTTAGCTTAATATGTAATATGGTCCCTTAACTTTTAATTTGTTCAATGTAAACCTAAGCTTTACCTCAATAGGTAATATGGTTCTTAAATTTTTAATTTGTTCAATGTGATCTCTAAAATTTTGCTAGCGATTTGTAGTGAAATTCCTCACCATCTAAGTTTAGTAATACTAGTTTAAGGACTAAATTGAACATGTATTAAAAGTCTGAAGACCATATTGAATAATTTAAAAGTTCAAGGTAATATTATACATTAGGTTAAAGTTAGAGATCACATTAGATAAATTAAGTTTTTAAAGATTACATTGCATATTAGGCCCAAAATTCAAATATCATTTTTGTTCGTGTCCCAATTCTTCAAGATGATTTAAGAAAACTTTTGGAAAAGAAAAATTATATGTGTCAAACACAGATCAATGTTAATGTAATTTTACTATGTTCATCCACTAAACACAAAAAAAAAAAAAAAAAAAAAACTCATTCGAGAAAACCCAAGGCTTTATATACTCGTGTGCACTCATCAAAATATTTATATTGTTTCATTAAACAATCTCAAACCCCATTCGCAGGCGCACGCAAGCATAGGAGGATCACAAACCGTGACACATGTTAGAATAGTTGGTTCTATATTCTCTGCAAAGGGGGTTTAATATAATTGATGTATAAGAGTGGTGTTAGAATAGTTGGTGCTAGGAATTTTAGGCCTTCTATGCACAAACTAGTGGGAAGTTAATGTGGCCCTCCTAATGAGGTCATAGCAGATTGAAACTAGTTGTTATGTCTAAAGTGATATGTTGTCTCGCTCGATAAACTAGATACTTAAGCTAAATTAAGCATGATACTGCCAATAGGAGGAAGCCATTTGTCATATTCTTCTTTGGAACAATATGTCTCACTAGATTTTCCACGAATTATTCCGTGGTCAAGGAACTGTTTGCCCGTGACACGTTAGAGAGTGAACCATCTATTAATCTATTCGGAAGTCATTCAATTGTTCAAGAATTCATATGTCTTCCCATTAATCGAGTTGGCCAAGTACCCCAATCGAAAGACACTATACAAAGTAAGGTTGTATTTTTCTTTGGATTTACTATAGAAGGAAAGTTAATATGGTGTTATTCGCTTATTAGATGCCGCACAGATTACTATTATGCAGTCAAAGAAGGTCGTGACTCATATCTGCGAGCGAACCATCTCTTATCTATCATACTCCCAATAAGTCATTCAACCATTCAATAATCCATTTATCTCCCAATCAGTCGATTTGTTGGCTTGGTATCCTCACATTGTGTGAAGGAAGGTTGTATTTTTATTTTTTTCTAATAACCCAGGAAAATCCCGTACACCGCAGACGGCTGGAGTAAAATCTGGGAGTGAATTGGAGGACCCACCACCCCAGCCACCGGGTAAGATGCAAGCGTCTCCGCATAGAGTCGAACTCTCTCGGGGTCAGCGGGTCCCCCACGATAGGGAAGACTAACCATCGGAGCCACCGAAGCGGGTGGTAAGGAAAGGTTGTATTGCTCTCTGGAATAATCTATAGAAGGGAGGTTGGCTTGATGTTTTCTGCCGATCACGTCGCTCGCGATTAAGGAACTATCTGCCCATGACACATGTCCGAGAGTAAACCATCTCTTACCTATCTTACTCCGGGAAGTGAGTCAACTGTTCAACAAGACTCCATGTATCTCCCAGTCACAATCAAAATCCAAAAGCCATTTTTTAGCAGCCACAGAAATGTTTTCCCTTCGACCATCTCCGAAGACTTCCGAGCGTGGGGTCTCTTCTCCCTCGTCGCCACCCTCTGTCTCTCCGTCCACCTGGAGCTCTTCTCCAACTTTCTAGACCCTGCTCGGCCATGTCCATGCAGCAGGATCAGCGCCCCGTTTATATAGCCATGGCTTCTCCGTGGAAACCTCACCGCCCATGCAAGCTCCTCCTGCCATGGCGACCGTGTTCATCACCAACCCGCGGTGCTCCCCGTCGTTGCCTCTCATCAAGAAGAGCAACCTCAGACACCCGTTTGGCCAGCGTGCACGTATTCCCTTCTGTCTCTCGTCCAAGCCCAGCTCCTCCGTGCGGCCGCTCAAGTCGTCCGCCGGGGACGACCGCGAGAACGAACCCGCCAGCTCTTCTTCGGTAGCCGTGGTGTCCGAAAGGCCGGGGCACGAGGATGGAGACGCGGAGGCGACCGAGACGTCGGGAGAGAGCGAGGAGGAGGAGAGGGAGAGGGAGAAGCAGCAGGAAATGGACTGGAAGAGCGACGAGGAGTTCAAAAGGTTCATGGGCAGTCCTTCCATCGAGGCTGCCATAAAGCTGGAGAAGAAGAGGGCCGACAGGAAGCTCAAGGAGCTGGACAGAGAGAGCAGCGACAACCCGATCGTGGGGCTGTTCAATCGGATCGCGCGGGATAGTTTGGCCAAGGAGAGGGAGAGATTGGAGAAAGCCGAGGAGACCTTCAGAGCTCTTGATCTTAACAAGGTGAGTGAAGGGATGCAACTTTCGTTAGCACTTGATCGAACAGCGTGATCTTTGCATCGCGTGGGATCAAATTCATCAAATTCTAAGCATGTGTGAGCAAAGAACATGCGATTGGTTGGTTTTGTTTGGTTGACATTATTAAGGATAGAGAGATATGGGGACAGTAATGACTGTTACAGTGGTATTCTTAATCATTTGGCCTGAGAATTGACTTTTAACTCTCGCTTCTTGTGTGTAGAAGTAGAACATGTACTGTAATTCTGTTAGTTTGTAGGATTTTTGTGTCCTTTGTGGGGAAAGACTCGTAATACATAACAATTGGTTATAACAATTAAGATGGGGCTCACCTGCCAAATTAAGCAGATGCACGTGGATAGACTTCGTTATGTGGGTATAGTTCTCTAGTGTTTCGATTACAGGATTAGTTGTCAATTAACGAAAATTTCTTTGGTAATTTGGAGAGGTGATTCATAGACCTGCACTAGTTGGTTCTTTTTCGATGAATGTTCAGTGGAAGCAATGCCCCAACACTACCTATTCCATGTTTCACTGTTCAAATTTCTGTTTGGCAGTTGAGGAGCTGTTTTGGCTTCAATACGTTCTTCGCAACTGATGTTCGGAGGTTCGGAGATGGGGGCATTTTCATTGGTAATCTAAGGAGGCCCATCGACGAGGTCATTCCTAAACTGGAGAGCAAGCTGTCTGAGGCAGCAGGTCGGGAGGTAGTCGTGTGGTTCATGGAGGAGAAGGCAGATGACATTACTAAACAGGTACTTAAGAAGAGCTTCATGATGATCTGCTATCTATAGCATAGCTGCACCTACTAGACTGATTAATTTTTCATTGAGCCAGGGCCTGTTATACGGCATGTACAAGATTTCTTCATTGCATTTTTTTTTTTTTGGAAGCCTGTTATACATCATTTGGCTTATACACTTGCCTCAATGTTGGGTATATTTGTAACTTGAGCATTAGTTGTACTGCAGTAAAGGCAAATGATCTTGCGGGACCATTGCCAAGTTGAAACACTTCCATTTCTCTGTTGATGAAATCATCTATTGTCAAACTTGGATGCAAACCTGTTAGTAAATGCCTTTCTGGGTTCTTTGCAATTAATCTGCTCGATAAGTCACTTGGTAGAATAAATGCCACATTCCCTTAGACATTAATATCTTGTACCTGAATAAACTGTCATTGTTTCCTGGTCACTGATTCAGTTTTTCCGTGAGTAGTGTTTTAGTTTTTATGTCTATAGTCTAATCTGATAGATGTTCGATAGTTAACTGAGTTTTTCTGAGGTCAGACAGTATTTAATGTCACTGAAAGTTCCCCATGACTCCAATGTATGTGTGTAGGCTTGTGTGGTGCAACCAAAATCAGAGATGGATCTGCAGTTTGAATCTACCAGGCTTAGCACTCCCTGGGGATACGTTAGTGCAGTAGCATTGTGCGTGACAACTTTTGGGACCATAGCTCTAATGAGCGGCTTCTTCCTCAAACCAGATGCAACTTTTGATGATTACCTTTCAAATGTTGTCCCTCTTTTCGGCGGTTTCATTTCCATTCTGGGAGTCTCTGAGGTACGCTATACTGTCTTTTACTTCGATGCTTTTCTGGACAATTGGTTGTTTGCCTTAATTCTCTCTACATCTGGTGTCTTTGAGTAGCCCGATGGTTTGCTGAGAGGCATGCTTGATTTCTGGAGCTAATCATACCGAACTTAAGTGATACTGGGCTATCTAGCTATGCTGGTATTCATTCTTGTGAACATTTGGTTCTTTAATCAAACTGAAGACCATATGGTTATGTGCATCTTGCAGATAGCCACGAGAGTCACAGCAGCTCGATATGGTGTGAAACTGAGCCCGTCATTTCTAGTCCCATCAAATTGGACGGGGTGCTTGGGAGTCATGAATAACTACGAGTCCCTGCTACCGAATAAAAAAGCACTTTTCGACATTCCGGTGGCCCGTACGGCCAGTGCTTATCTGACATCACTAGCACTCACAATTGCAGCATTTGTGGCTGACGGCAGCTTCAACGGTGGTGACAATGCACTGTAAGCTTTATTGAATACTGTTAAACTTTTCAGGTTGGAAAACTCTAGCAGTGACCTTAGTAATAATGAGTAACATGTTCATTGATAACATGCCTGTTCTCTTATCTTTTGCAGATATATAAGGCCACAGTTTTTCTTTAACAACCCGTTGCTCTCTTTTATCCAATTCGTCATTGGACCTTATACCGATGACCTGGGTAATGTGTTGCCCTATGCTGTGGAAGGTGTTGGCGTTCCTGTCGATCCCCTTGCTTTTGCTGGACTTCTTGGTGAGTTTTTGTGCATTGAGAAGTTGATTCATTGCACCTCTCTCTGTTAGTTTTCAGTTCTTTTTTTTCTTTTCTTCCCTTTCCTATATCATTGTGCTACCTCATCTATGTTGAAACAGGCATGTAATTCACATGATTTGGGCTTTATCTTTTTAACATGCAATATGTTGAGAGAAATTATGATCTTGATTGCCGAGGATATAACTTTTTGAGCACATAATTTGCTTCATAGTGATCATAGCAGATCTGAAAGAATATCCTAAGATACAGGATCAAAGTTCAGCCTGAGTTCATTAGGATTATCAACCTAATCTGTTAGATTGATTTAAAACTATGAAGATATTTTGAGGATGAATAGTGTTCCTCGAGTCTTATGACCATGGAATCGACACTTTGCTTCCATCTTGCAAGCAACCAATGCAGCGGATGCTGACTCAAAGCTTCTGCAGGCATGGTGGTGACTTCCCTAAACCTGTTGCCGTGCGGAAGACTCGAAGGAGGCCGCATTGCTCAAGCCATGTTCGGCAGAAGCACGGCCGCTTTGCTATCCTTTGCCACTTCACTTTTACTCGGCATTGGCGGACTCAGCGGCAGCGTCCTGTGCTTAGCCTGGGGACTCTTTGCCACCTTCTTCCGGGGTGGAGAGGAAATACCCGCCAAGGACGAGATCACGCCCTTGGGAGAGGATAGGTTTGCCTGGGGGATCGTCCTCGGCCTCATCTGCTTCCTCACCCTCTTCCCCAACGTTGGAGGGACATTTTCGAGCTCATTCTTTGAGTCGCCGTTCTTCAGAAGTGACTTTTGAAAAGGCCGTGATAGATCCAGAGGCAGTGGACTGAGTGTGTGATTATTACAGTGATAGTAAGACGGGTGCAGGATCATCATGTAGGAGACCTAAAGTGTTGTGTAGATTGTGATGTCAATGAAATGGCAAGGAGTAGTAGCAGCTCACCGATAATTGTACAGTTCATCTTCTATACGAACTGCCGCAGTTTGTGCAAGCATAGTTTGTTGGCAATTTCTTTGATTAATTGGAATATGAAGTTTTATATGCGAGCTCCACAATTGCGTTTCTTATTTTAGTGCGTTGGTGTCCGCATGCTTCACATCCTCAATTTTCCTTATATCTTTGTCTTCTCCGGGAGGAAGGAATACCCTCTTGATATGTGACATCTTGATAATCTTGAGATTCGAATGAGAACTGAGCTGAAATCTTTTAAGACCTGTTCAGGTTCAAATTTTGATAAATATACTATAATTGGAAGGTGGATGAGTTGTTTACTTTTTTTTTCTTTTTCATATTTATGAAAGTATAAGTAATTGAAAAACAATCTATGAGGAATTTGCGAGTGGGTCATGAGGTATAGCCTAATCGGTATCTTATCATTAAATGCCAAATTGATGAACGAATTGATATGGCCAAGAAGGATTCTAAGTCAAAGTCCATCAATATATACAATTGGATCCACTTTCACTTGAAAAGTTTCAAATAATAAGTCATGAGTTAATTAGGATAATATTAATTACTTTACATTACACTAATACTTTGATGTGAGATTTGTAACAATCCCCGCACATGTGAGTTCGATATTAGGTTTGCTCCCTATTAGTTTAGATACTCTTATGTATCAACTTATTTCAACTTAAATATCCAATGCCCACCTTCATCTCTAGCATATCGAACCATGAAGTTGCCATTGAGACTAGCCAAACGCTTGTTTGCTTGGAAACCGCCTTGATCACCAAATTTTTTTTATGGACATATTCACCAAACATTAGAATAGATGGAGTGTTCTAAAGTCCAACATAAGTGAGTTAGTGTGGTATAAAGCAGTTAATATAATTCTAGTTGGCGTATCATTTATTAATTTAAGTTTCTAAGTGAAGGTAGATTTTACTTAACAAATTTTAATGGGTTCGAACTTAGGCTTCTTGTTGTTAATTTGCCCGTCCGAAAGTATTGGATTTTTACCGTGCGTTCTAACGATTGTTAAGTTCTAAAACATTAGAAATTATTAAATCACCTCGATCCATTATGATTTTATGACTGGCCGTCCCCTTACAAATACCATCAATTTGCAAATATTTCAAGGTTAATTGTTGACCAGCACAAACTATACGGGCACTTATCGTGTAGGATGGAATTTCACTTTTTGTTCAATCTAAATCCTACTTTGAATATTCCTTGCCTTTTCATCAACTCGGAGCACCTAATACTTTTACTTAAATCTTTTCTCTAATAATATTTTGAAACTTAGATAATATCCACAAATTCGACACTAAAACCAAAGAAAAATTCGCCTTTTCCCTTTTCACGATACCATAAGAAACAATTGCATGACAAGTATTGAAACCTGCCAATGTCGTGCTCTTAAATTCTATAAATTTTCTGACCAAAAAAAAAAATTTCTACAACATTTTTTTTCCAGATTAAAAGAAAATCTATAATCACTCTTTTTTTTTTTTTTTTTTTCATAACAAATTTTAAGGTTAGGACAGTTTTGGAATCTAATGTAGGATTCGATGGGTTCAAGGCATCAGAGGTTTCCCAGTTCACGTCATGCATCTTTCTGCCCCCGCCACGTGTACCGTCGGGGCTTTTTCCCGTCGCCGTCGCCTCCTCGTTCTTGCAAGAATCTCCTGAACAACCCGCCTCCACCTCCATGAACGCCGCGCCGCCGCCCGCACCATGTTGAAGCTCCAGCTCCAGCTCCGGCAGCAGCTCCACCTCGCCGCAGCCGCTCCCCGCCTCCTCCCTCGCCGACCCATCACTACCGACGGCTTCTCGATCACGACCCGCCAGCCGTTTCCGCCGCCGAGCCCCTCCTCTCTCCGCTCCCGCCTCCGCGCTTCCCGGCGGCGCGCCTCCGGTTTCCCTCAGGTCCTTTGCCGGAAACATTCTTCGCGATGTTCGCGGGTTTTGGTCTTTTCTTGATTGCCGTGTTGTGTGCAGGGAGGCGGCGGGGGCAATCTGGTGGGGGATGTCAGGAACTGGAGCCGCGCCATCGACTCGGTGTACGGGGATGATGATGACGGTGGGGACGGCAGCGATGAGGATGAGGATCGGAGCTTGGACCTGCTGGTGAGGTTCGTTCAGAACGTGTTCCGGAAGATCTCCAGGAGGGCGAGGAAGGCCGTGCGGTCGGTTCTGCCCGTTTCGATTTCGACCCAATTGGTGAGGCGAATGTTCGGTTTTTCTTGAATTGGTTAAGCAGGGGATTTTCCTGTTGATTGGGAATTGGTTCGCTGACAGTTTGCGATGTCGCGATGTTGCGATGTCTTGAGCTGCTGGCTTTGTGTTGGTCCCCCAATGTCCATGGCTCGTTGTGTTGATCGGTTGGTGATTCACTTTATGTTGATTCATGCTTTTTCTAGAAGTACGAGGCGGTTTAAACTGGTGCAGTTTGAGTGATTGCTTACGGTTTCCCGATAGGTTCGAATGATTGTGTTTGTCAGCTGGTTCATCTTAAACTTGTGCCTGCTGCTCCTCAATTGCAGTTCCTTTCTATTAGTGAATGTGTCCTTGTCAATTGCTGATTTTAGAAGGCTTGAACTGGATGTATGATTTGTCTCAACGTAAAGTGTCTCTTTTTGCTTTTTGAATTTTTGACCTGTGGTGGGGAGGACTCAAGCTATCCAAGGAAAAGGCTAATGTTGCAGTTCTTTGGGGGTGAATGATTATCATTTGAGTTTCTCTACATCACTTTTCCAATAACAGTTGTCTTTGGATGGTTACTGATCAGTCGGTGAATCATTCATTTCCATTTTGCAGGTCAGCTTTTCCGTGAATGGGGTCCTGATTTTGGCATTTCTGTGGGTCTTGAAGGCATTTCTGGAGGTAACTTACGATTTTCAGTGTTTCCAATTTCATGTACCATTTTGAGTGAATTCAGTGACATGCTCTCTCTTGGAGTAGCCATAGTTTGAATAAAGAATACAACTTTGGTGCTTAAGATGGATTCATCCTGCCTCCAAACATGCTTACTCAGTTTGAGCCCATGTGGTAGTAGCAAATATGTTCCGCTTGTTTGCCATCTGGCTAAATCCTTGCCTTGTGTATGCTCCTAGGATATTTTGCTTTTCAACTGATTTACCATTTTTGCATGTCGCCCCTCCCCCTGCATCTGACCAAAATCGCCCAAAAAAGTTAAAAAAAAAAAAAAAAAATTATGAACCCTTTCTAGAATGAACACTTAATGACCAGGCAAAGTTACAATGTACCACTCCAAAGTGTTTAAATTGCTACACTGTCCATTACAAGCCAACAATCATAAGGTACTTGTGGCTTTTTTGTGGAACTTTGAGAATTTGGGAGCCAGAGTAGCTTCTTCTTATCCCACCAAAGATCCTTCGCTTTTCCTAAGCTAATTGAATTCTTGAAAGGGATAAGATACTATGGTCTTCAATGGAGGCAGAAGAAGCTTTGACGACACAGTCCCAAAGAGTCTTTCTTTTTAACTTTCTTGCCAAAAACCTCTGCTAGTGTCTGCTTGAACTTTGATGCCTGCAGTACTTAGCACTGTTTCCCAAGATGCCTAAATTGGAATAATGATCTAGTTGTCACATCACATTGGGAATCGCAATGAAATGCTCTGATGATTAGGAGTGTGGTCAACTTTATTTGGAAATACAGTCTTAAGAAAGTCATAAGTTTTCCAAAAGTGCAACTGACCTGTATCTTGCTAGTTGTGTGTACTTCACTATATTATCACAAAACTGGGCAACGATTCTTTCTCCTTTTGTAAACTGAGAAGTGCATGAATCTAAGTAAGTGAAAAAATACCTTATGAATGAAGGAAACGAAGTAACACTGAACAGTTTAGTGAGAGGGAGAGAAGATCAATCCTATAGAATCTCGCTTGACTATAAATGCTAGTGTACTCGAAGGGTGAAGGACCATCAGGCTTTTTTATCATCAGAAAGACGACTATAGGATAATTTTGAACAATATTTTAGAAGAATTTTCTGTTAACTTGTTTTGCCAAATCAAGAAGTCTAGCATCTAGCCCGTGGTATCACGACACCCTGCAAAGTCTAGGACCAGAAAATCCTTAATTGATAGTCAGAGATATTCGAGTTGAACTGATTGATGGTTCTCTAGTGCTTTCCAAGAATATTTATCTACAAAATACCGCAGAAGATTTCACTCTCCAATGCACTTTGGACTTGAGCATAGCTTTCCAGATGTGTCTTTGTTGCTTAATATGTGTTTGATTAGAGTATTATGCGAGGACACTGCTTTCATGTCGAAAAAATGATGAAATATGCAACATGCTCTTTTATATGGCATACAAAGATTAGAAGAGTACTACAAATAACATGAATTTCAGTTCATACAGAGTCTACTGTATGCACAGGGTAATTATTCATACTCAATTGGGCTTCATGCTTTTCTTTAATATGATTATTTTTTGAGCCTTTTCTGATATGTTTTCTTGTGTACCATGAAGTCCTTGTAGTTGTAAGATAAGTTTTTGCATCTAATCTATTTGAAACCATGCTCAGTGCAAACCTTATATCTTGGCCTTTACTGTTTCTAATTGTTTTGCTACATCAATTATTGTGTCTTCACCTTTTGTACAATTAATTTGACTTCGGGGATATATCTTTCTCTATCATTAATTGCAGAAATACATGGCAAAGGAATAATGCCTGATTGATTGTGTTGTTTTTTATGCATTATTTCCTGGAACTTATCAATAGTAGCTTGGAGTTGAAATACTTAGTTGAAAGAGTTTTCTTACAGCATGAATTTCAAGATGATACATAGGTCAGTGATCGGTATGGAATGTGCTGTAAGAAGCATTTTGCTTGTCATGTAAATTCTGCTTGATTTCATGAACATCGGTTGCATGTCTAGAGTCTGAAGCCTTTTATTCAACAATCATAGGAAGTGCCTTTGAGGCTCTAATAGAGAATATAGAGTTGATAAATGTTGAGCTGGACTGTATTTTTGGATTCCTAATGCAAGAAAGTTGTCATCTTGAATAATTTGATAACATTGGATATTGTCCCCAAAATTCTGTTGGAAAACGCAAGCATTCGTAGGATTTCTGGTTTCAGATTTAAGGTTTTCTTCTCATTTCGTAGACTAGATTTGTTTCCTTCAAGTTGGCACTGGAGCTCGGTTTTACTGTACTGCTACAGCATATATGTCCTTTTCCCCTGGCCATTGGCCAAAGCTGTTGTTTTTCTTTTTTTTCCGAGGATTGCGATTGTACTTCTTACTACATTGTTTTTTCCAAAATTTGTGCGCTAATATCTGTGTGCTTTCAGGTTGTATGTACCCTTGGAAGCGTTGTGTTCGTTAGCATCTTGCTGATCCGTGGAGTGTGGTCTGGGGTTGCTTACATGCAAGAAAACCGTAGTTATAAGATGAACGAAGCCGATGATGATCATCGTGCATGGAGTGGGGCACAGCCAGTTACGTAGTTCATGCACACAACTGAATTGGACATTGTGCAGGAAGGATCAAGGAAGGCAATAGTATTATCCTTCCCAAGAGCAAATTCATAGATCGCCATTGATTATTCTCGGGCCAATTCATTTCTCAGCAACTATGCGTATTCGCATATAGTTCTAGATTGAGCAGCACTTGAATCATCATCCCAATGCGGTCGATTTGAATGAAAGCCGGCATGTGTAATTTCGGGTCGGAACGGCTCTTCCCTAATAATTGCCTGCTGAAAATAAGAGGTAAAAGAGCAGCTCTCTTGGTTAGACTCACGGGTAATGCCCAATTCTTTGGCGACCTTGTACTGGTTGCTCTTTTTTTCTTTAGCTTAGTTTAGATCATAGGATGTCTTTCAACGCTTTAACTACTTTTGAATGGCGAGATCTTTGGTAATAAATGAAGGACGACATGAGGTGTTATTTTTATTTTATTTATATGCTTCTTGGGTAGAGAGAGAGAGAGAGAGAGAGAGAGAGGGGGGGAGTTGGTTTGGCCTCGTGGCATAGCCCTATCAAAGCTGGTGTCAAGGGCAAAGTGTTTCACATGTTCGTTCGATGACTGATGTGATGTGATAGAATCAATCAAATTGTCCATGTAAGAGGGTTGTCATAATAGTGTTAAAACTTTAAAATCATCATATTTTTATTGGCTTCTTAAACCGCGTGTTAATGTCGTGATATAATTCTCATATGAAATGCTTTTTGGTCGTGTCGATCATTAATCCTTAAAAGTTAAATGATAAAAGATCATATTTGAAAGAAGTGTCGGGAACCATGTCTAATATATGAATGAGAACTTGTTTAGTCATATCGTGAGAACTTGTCTAATCATGTTGCGTACTCATCCATTATAGAGTTGTGGGGACTAACAAATCAAAAGCTAGCCTTTGATTCACAATCCTCATCAATTGTTGGATTGAAAGCGAACTTTTATCAACCTTTTTGATAGCTTTGCCATGTTTTATTTCCTAGTGAGATAGACAAATCCATGAATAGACTTACTCGGTCTCGGACCTAAACTTCCTAAGATTTGCGTCCAAGGCCTCCCAAGGGAAAAACACGAGTGTGCTAAGTAGCTCATCGGTACCGTCCTTTCATTTTAATTTCAAAATTTCCAGCTAAAAATAAAAGTAAATAGAAATAAGAAACAAAAGAAAAATAATTTTAGGGCTTTGAGTTATTTTATCACTTCAACTTTTCCTTTGAGTTTTATAGCATTCTCCGCTTCATTTGAAACATGGGCTTACGTCATGTTAGGAGTACTTACAAATATTAAATATCAAAGCAAAATTATCAACAAAACGAATTCAAAATCTCTGTCAATAATCATATTCCGGGCCGGGCCGGGCCGGGCCGAGGAGCCCGGCCCGCCCGCCGAGCGGGGCCCGCCAGCACGTGCTCAACCCGAGAATCCGGCACCACTAACCACCCAACAAAACAAGAAGCCTGCAATAATACTGAACCATACAAAGCGGCAACGACTCAAAAAATTCAAAAATTCAAAAAGAGCCAGAGTCAGAAAGAGACGTTCGAGCTAACCGCGGTTAAGCCACGTGGCCCCCCAACGGCCAGCCCCCCGCCCCCTGCCCCTCCCCCTCAATCTCCGCCGTCCAAACCTCACCACCCTAACTAACCATGGTTAACTCCACCCCCCTCCCCCACTCTCCCTTCTCTATATAGCGAGCCCTCCTCATCGCGACGAAGGTCACGCACCGTTTCCGGTTCTCCAGATCTAGAGATAGAGAGAGAGATTTTCTCCAAGAAGGCGTCTTCATAAACGCCTTCGACCTCCCCTCCGGCGACCGCCGTTTCCTCCGATCTCCCCTCCGGCGAAGCCTCTTCCGGTCCCCCTTTTCCGGCGACGAAGATGAGGGAGTGCATCAGCATCCACATCGGCCAGGCCGGTATCCAGGTCGGAAACGCCTGCTGGGAGCTGTACTGCCTCGAGCACGGCATTCAGGTTCGTTACTCCTCCCCGCCGTCGATCTCGTTGTACGTGCGTGGGTTTTCTCGACAATGCCGATGTAGATCTGGGTTCGGTTCTGAGGTTCCCGTCGCCGGATCTGTGAGCTTAGCGTCGGATCTGGATGTGCGTTGTTCCGGCGTGCGGGAATCGCTAGATCCGCGAGTCTCGCCGGCGGTTGTTCGGAAATGACGTGCGGAGCGGATGGATTTGGCTGTGATCGGCGCCAGATCTTGTTTAGTCAGGATTTGAGGTTCCGGCGAGCGGGAATCGCTAGATCCGCGAGTCGCGTCGTCGACTGATCGGAGATGACGTGCGGAGCGGATGGATTTGGTTGTGATCTGCGCTAGATCTTGTTTAGTTAGGATTAGAGGTTTGAGTCGATGATATGAATCGCTTGTTTCTTTTGCCGTTTGTCGTTTTATGTCTATATCATGCGATTTAGTCAGATCTGGTGTTTATTAATAGTCGGATCTGATTTTCTGGAGGTTTGTAATGCGCTGAATCTGAGGATCTGCCTGATCTGATGTATCGTTTTATCAAAGCTTGAATTATGTATGAGTTTAACGTAAAATGTACAGATCTGCAACTGTATGTTGTATTTTCAGAGTGTAGGATCGTATGTATCATTTAATTAGAACTAATGTTCGGAAAGAGCTGGATGTGAATCGGTGTAGTTTGAGTGGAGTATGGCTTTGATGTTGAAAGGTTGTACGTGATCATGAAATTCTTTGAGATAGGTTGATGGATGTATTTTTTAAGTCTGCAAGTTTCTGCTGTGACATAGGCTGAATGTCTCTGGTTTTTCTCCTGTTCTGCAGCCTGATGGCCAGATGCCAAATGACAAGACCGTTGGCGGAGGTGATGATGCCTTCAACACCTTCTTCAGCGAAACTGGTGCTGGGAAGCACGTCCCTCGTGCTGTCTTTGTAGATCTTGAGCCCACTGTCATCGACGAGGTCAGGACTGGAACCTACCGCCAGCTCTTCCACCCTGAGCAGCTCATCAGCGGCAAGGAAGATGCTGCCAACAACTTTGCTCGTGGCCACTACACAAGTAAATTATACTCTGTTCTGTTTGTATACATCGTCTGCATGTTTGTCACAGTTAATTTGAATTAGTGGTTTTATTTCTTTGTTGCAGTTGGGAAGGAAATTGTCGATCTCTGCTTGGACCGCATCAGAAAGCTTGCTGACAACTGCACTGGTCTTCAAGGGTTCCTTGTGTTCAATGCCGTTGGTGGAGGCACTGGTTCGGGGCTTGGTTCCCTTTTGTTGGAGCGCCTGTCTGTGGATTATGGCAAGAAATCCAAGTTGGGTTTCACTGTCTACCCATCCCCTCAGGTGTCCACATCTGTTGTCGAGCCCTACAACAGTGTCCTCTCAACCCACTCCCTTCTGGAGCACACCGATGTTGCTGTGCTTCTGGACAATGAGGCCATTTATGATATCTGCAGGCGTTCTCTTGACATTGAGCGTCCCACGTACACCAACCTGAACCGTCTCGTTTCGCAGGTATCTTTAGTTGCCAGTCCAGTGTAAAAGTTCAGACTTCTGTCGATATTCAGCTCTTGAAGTGATGAATGACATGATTTTGATCTCTGAATTCAGGTCATTTCCTCCTTGACTGCCTCTCTAAGGTTCGATGGTGCCCTGAATGTGGATGTGACTGAATTCCAGACCAACTTGGTCCCATACCCCAGAATCCACTTCATGCTTTCATCCTATGCACCTGTCATCTCGGCTGAGAAGGCCTACCATGAACAACTCTCTGTGGCTGAGATCACCAACAGCGCATTCGAGCCATCCTCTATGATGGCCAAGTGCGACCCTCGCCATGGGAAATACATGGCGTGCTGCCTCATGTACCGTGGTGATGTGGTGCCCAAGGACGTGAACGCAGCTGTGGCAACCATCAAGACCAAGCGCACCATCCAGTTCGTCGACTGGTGCCCCACCGGATTCAAGTGCGGTATCAACTACCAGCCGCCCACAGTTGTCCCTGGAGGTGACCTCGCCAAGGTCCAGAGGGCTGTGTGCATGATCTCCAACTCAACCAGCGTTGCTGAGGTCTTCTCGCGTATTGACCACAAGTTCGATCTGATGTATGCCAAGCGTGCCTTTGTGCACTGGTACGTGGGTGAGGGTATGGAGGAGGGAGAGTTCTCTGAGGCTCGGGAGGATCTCGCTGCCCTCGAGAAGGATTATGAGGAGGTTGGTGCAGAGTTGGCTGAGGGCGAGGATGATGAGGGTGACGAGTATTAGAGGGTGTTTGCGCCATGATCTCTATTGGCTGTTGATGTTGTTGGGTTTGTATGTGTTTTCTTTCGTTTTTCATTTCTCTGTGGCTTCGAAGACACCTCTGCGTGTTCTGATATTACTATGAAGTGAACCGGTGATCGTAGTATGCTGCTTTATCTTGCGTTTAAATTCTCGTCCTTCATTGTTATATCTGGGGTTTTCCGAAGAATGTTGATCTGTTTTATGTGGCCGAAGACATTTCAAGTTCAAATAGGTCGTGACCAGAAGATATAATAAAATTCAAATGGGAACTTAAGTTTTCCCTTTGCCGAGGGATCTGTACGAATGTATTTCTTAAACAGCAAAGTTTTTGGAAAAAGAAAAAGAACTGCAAGGTTTTTGATTTGAGAATTTCCAAACTCGTGATGAAAATTGACAAATCATTGAACTTGTGGACCGAAAATTTCAGGGCCCAATGATGGGCGGATGGACTTTTTTTATTTGTTCACGTATTTGTTTTTTACTATTATTTCTCTCTTTTTATTTTTTTATACTTACAAAAAATGCATATTAATTTGTCAGCAAAAAAGTCAGCTGTAACATATGTTAAGTAAATTAGCTACGTTGAGAAAGGGGCAACGTTAATTGTAAATATCGAATCATGTCATTGAATGTAATTTGGTAAGTTTAATTACATAAAAAAAATTGTGTTTTAGCCAAAAATGGTGTGGAAATAGTGCCACCCTAAAAAAATGGGATGATTTTTCTCTCAAAATTTATTTGTTGTAAATACCAATAAGAATTTATAAGTGGATTTTGATGTGAAGCAAGCCTTGAAATATCTCTTAAAACATGATCTTATTCAGGATAAATTTATCTAAACGGGTTAAATACTTATTAATTGGACAGCCATTTAAGTTAAAGCCCATTTAAAAGGATTGACTTTCACTTTCCATGGTCAACTACTTATCAATTTTCCTTAGAGCAATTACATGAATTAATTTACCATGAATTCTTATGGAATTTAACGTTGCCTTGGCGTAATAAGATGGTATTAATAGGAAAAGATATCATAACCTATCAATCTCCACTCTATCACATGAAGTAACGACAATGAAAACAAGCCAAATTCAACTTCATATAGATTAACTCCACATACAATAGTATTATGGTATGTGCAAATCAGAACTCGAGTTTAATAATGCCACTTTTCCTAAATGGAGGAAATATTAGGTGCTAAGGGGAGACTTCTTTTTAATGTATTTTGAAAAGTATTTTGTCCATAGTATTTTTGTATCATAAATGATTTAACAATTTTATTGTTGATGCGGGAAGCACAAACTACCATATCTTGCAAAGTCACAAAACTATTAGCAAGTTCAACTTTTACTCATAAAAATGTCGACCATCTTTTGTTTTCCAAATATAAATAAACTTGTAAATTCGTTTTCTCTATTTGAACTAAATAAATTAGTAAGCTTTATATATTGTTATATGTTGCCAACCTGTAGAATGAAATCATTAACATAATATGGCATTTATTGGGGGATATCATACCATAATTCAAATAATTCAATATTCAACACATGGAGTAATATAAGGCAATATGGATGTTGACTGTCAAGCTGATGGCAGATTCTCCTCCTCTAAATGGTTTGCCATTTTCTGGGGTTAATAATGGATTAGGGCTTGCTGACCCTTTTTGAGAACAAGATCCACTTTTTTCTCATATCTTCAATTTCCATCATGAAAGTGGACTTTTTTGATTTTTGTCCCTAATATTTCTTTTTTGTTTAATCTGAAGGAATGAAGTCTAGTATCTCACTAGCAAAGGCTGTATACTTTTTTCTCCTTGTTTATTTCTTTAACGCTTGAATTTGCAGATGTACATAAATAATGGAGGAGTTTAATTTACCATATGATTGCAAGAACTTCTAAGGATAGGGTCTGCACTCTTTATAACAGTGCTTTTGTCAGTTCTTGATCTGGTGTTTGTACAGTTTGCTACGGGCGAAGACAACTTGCTCTTCAATAAGCAGTACTGGCTAATGGTATGTTCGGGATATTTTTACAAGGAATAATTAAGTCCATAATACAGTCACGAGTTCTCATCTGAATTTCTCTAAAAGAGCAATGAGCATAAGACGACAAAAAATTCTTTTGTAGGAGAGACCTTGTGCCCGCCTTATTGATTATGCCTATTTGATTTCTTGAGAGCAAGCGGTGAAGAATTTGCAGAACATATCGTCATGAGATCATTGTAAGCATAATGATAGATCAATAAATCAAAAGCCATCTGTTATTTTAAGTACATGTTTTGATGGCTGGTTACTTTTCATGATCCAGATGATTATGCATTTGAAACAGAAGCAACAGCGAGAAGGTTGAGAGGTGCGTCGAATCTCTCCAGCAATTGGTCCAGCCAAAACCCGACCAATTGAAAGTCTCCGCCAAGGTCATTCGTTTCTCATCAGCTCGTATAAAAAACGGTAACTTGCAAAATGGCTGTAGAGCAATCGGTTTCAATTGTTTTTGTGGAAATTACATATGAGAGAGCTCTTGGGTTTGCTCTTTTCACTATTCATGTTGAGAGTATCAGGTGTTTATTGTTTTGGATGTAATGGAACGATAAGGGTGGTGGAGGATAGGCAAGATTTGCTGTTTCTGTTGTTTTCCCCTTTCAAAGACGCCCATGTGGGGAGCAGGAGGAGGAGGAAGAGAAGGCCAGAGAGGAGCTAAATGATTTTCTATTCAAGGTTGCTGTCAGTTTAGCCAAAAGTGCCAGTTGGTATGTAATTTGTTCTTGTGTTGTGATTCCGTTGTACTTCTAGCCTCTTCGGAGCAATACCCGTTGTTGACTTGTGCACGAATTGCCTTGCAAAGATTTGGTAACTTAGGAGTATTCCAGTAAATTGTAGATTGTACCTGGCTAGGCAACATCAGTATCCAAATGGTCTCTTGCTCAAATTTACCGAACTTTTGTCTGCTTAACTCGAACGATCCTATGACAATATATGGATCATGGAAGTGGTAAATCATTACCTTTCGGTATTCGTTTGAAGAGAGTGGCGTTTGACGGCTAGAGGACAGCTAAAAAATAACCATGTTTGCGCTTGTTAATCTGTCGAGTTCTATGTTTATCTTCGCTTCTTACCTTTGCGTTTGTTGAATTGCAGGCTGGAGACAAATCAGCAGAAGGGGAACCTAGCACATCAAGTACAAAGGCAGAATCTGAAGAGGTCCTACTCGAAAACATAGACTGAGAATGTAAATTGTAATCACTTAAAAAAATGCGAGATAACGTGTAACTAAATGGAGAAAAAGGGATGCGAAATATGATCCTTACAAATATCAATCATGTGCCCGTTGGTAAAACTCTACTTCTCTGCTCTAAACTCCCAACCTTTTCAATTATGTCCATGAATCTTTTATCTTTTCTATCAGACCCTTTAACTTAGATTAGTTTTCGAATGAAGTCCATAACAATTCCGATCAATTCAAGCCACGCTGGCGTCGAACAATGTTGGTGTATGATGCCGTGGATAACCCCATAATAGGAAATGAGGTGGACCGAAATGAATATTTATGCAATTTCATGGAGGCAAATCTCTCCACAATAGCTTGTCCATAGAGGCCAAATCATATTTCAGCATGGTTCGACAGCCATGTTTTTGGAACTTTAGGAAGTAGCTTTATGATCAATCTAGGTTTCACTTCGACTTTGAAACCCACTCATTGAACTGGTTTCCATATTTTTGGAACTTGTAACTGATCCTGCATTTTATGAAACCTAAAAACTATGCCATCGTAGGTTTTAGGGTCTATCCATGTTTCACTTGTATTCATATTAAATGATTATAATGAATTGTCACTTCTGATAATCACTATTTACTGTTATAATCCACTAACCATCGCTTCGGCCTAGCATCTTATGTCATTCTAGTTTAAATAAATTCAAAGAAAAGGTTCGCGCCCTAGAATGCATCCACGTCTTAGCCTTATTGGATAACTAGGCGCTGCTTTTTCCCTATGTAGCACGGATACTCTCCGGAAGCCTTCGTGTCGTGTTCGACACTCTGACACGTGTCCAACACGCTCCGGCACGTCCTGACATGCGGTCAATGAGTGTCGAAAAATCCGACACGTGGTCAACTCTCTCCGACACGCTCCGACATGCGAGTCCAGAACTCGACACGCGATTCCGACACGCACGAGGTTAATTTTAAAAATTTCTAATACTTGAGGGGTCAAAATAAAAATATACACAAAAAAGTAATAAAATTGCTATAAATATACACGCACATGGTCAATTTTTTTTTTTAGTTTTGTTTTTTAAGAATTGTTTTATTTTTTTAAAGTCTTTTACTATGAAAGAAGTAATAAAAAATGCTATATATGATAAATAAATAAATTTAAAAATATCATTTCAGCATTTTTCTTTAAACAATGTTTTTTTCCTCTAAGTTTTGTGTATTATTGTAACAAATTAAAATGATGAATGATATTATTTAATATTTTTTGTGTAAATTAATTATAGGCTATTTTTTTTATTAAAAATATATTTAATATATAACATGTCGAAACATGTCGAAATTCTCTATTTTTAAGAAATGACGTGTTGGCGTGTCGAAATTATCTATTTTTAAGAAATGACGTGTTGGCGTGTCGTGTCGTGTCGCGTCGCTTGTCGTGTGTCCGTGTCGGTGCTACATAACTTTTCCCCTAACATTACCTATGCTTAGACCCTTTATATGGAGCCTTTGATAAGAATGCAACTCCCTTCAAACCACCTCTCCTTTAGTTGGAGCGACCCACAACTTGACGGGCCAGAATTTCCAAACAACAGACCCTCAGCAAGAAATGAGGGGAAAGACATATACACGATCAACAAGCACAAGTACAAAATGATCCATTGACGAAAGGATTCAATCAGATTTAGGTATTCTTACAGCTAAAGCTTGTTCATCAACAGAAGTTTTCCAAGGAAAACTGCAATTTTATGTTTTTATCTATCAGTTCCATTGGTCCACTTGACAATTGAATCGGATTGTTCCGGTCTAGTTCTAAGACGCACCAGTTCGGTTCTCGATTCGAAAAACTGGGAACTGGCCTCTGGTTTGCTTCTTGGTTCTTGAATGGGAATTGAACCATTCGGGAACCAATCACCTTTAGTTGGAGCGACCCACAACTTGCTATCATCCCCCATGATTTTCTTTTCCTCAAGCGGGGTTACAAATATAATGATTTCAACATGAAACTGACAGATGATTAGTGTTGGCCGATGGAATCACATAATTATGTTAGATTCAAGACTGTAGAATCGACAGAGAAAGCGCGATAGTGGAAAAAGAGAGAATAAAAGAGAGAAACATGAGAAAATTGTGTTGGCCAATGGAATCGCGTACATTTTATTAGATTCAAGATTGTAGAATCAACAGAGAAACCACGGTAGCAGAAAAAAGAGAGAACAAAAGAGAGAAACATGAGAAAATTATTTAAAAATTTAGTCTTAAACCTTTCAATTATATTAGGTTAGTCATAAATCTTTCGACGATTTGCCAATGTAATCATTTTAGCTAAGTTTGGTGAGAAATCAATGAAGTGGACTTATGTTGTTCTACGTGGCATGACCAATACTGATATTTTTTTTAATAATTTTCTAAATTTTTTATATTATATATATATATATATATATATTTTACTATTAAGGTTGGTGGGGGCCTACTAGCCATTGAGTGAGAATTGTGGCCCTCACCTATAGCCTATGAGGGCTCACAAGCCCTCGCCTAATGGCTAGCAAGGGTCGTTGAGCCTTAGCCAGTGGCCAACAACCCCTCACCAGCCCTTAGTTGTAAAAAGAGAGAAGAAAAGAAAGGAAAAGCTCTAAAAAAAAATAAAAATTATCCACATTAGTAACGGTCGTGTTACATAGGATAGTTGTTGTCTATGGCAATACTTTCCAACCAAATTTTGGCTAAAAAGGCAACATTGGCAAATTATCAAAACGTTTATGACTAAATCAGCACAATTGAAAAGTTAAATATTGAATTAGCCGCCATATTGTTGGTTTAAAATTATTTGACCAATCATCCCAAGAAACAGAAAGGAGAGCAAAAGAAGTCGGTCCACGTAAAAATCTTTACTTAATTCATAACTTACACTTATTAAGGTACCTGTCTATCGAAAGCCCTTGCTACTTGTCTAATTAGAAAAACCAATAGAGTCAACTCGGTGACTTACCGACAAAAAAAAAAAAACTCGGTGACTTTAACAATTCTCATTATGTTAGGTGGATTCCAATCATGTTCAGCTCATATTGATGGATTTCTATTCGATCCACGAACAATTGATGAACCAATGTACAATGTACAATAGACTGATATAGAATTACGCATTGGACGACCATTAGTAACCACAGTTTTAAACTAGTTATAACTAGGAAGATCTTTAAGAAAGACTAGAGCATATATTCGAAGGGTTTTGATTCTTTCATCTAGGATGATTGAACAAACTAAAGCATCAGCGAAAGTTGAAGTCATGAAATTTTCCAAGCCTTAATCAAAACTATATATCAGTCAAACTGATGTCTACCAAAACTTAGCCAAATTAATCGTGGGGAAGTGGGAAAAATTGTCAGCGACTTGACCCTAGTTGTTGTTCCTCTCTAAGGAAGAAAAGCACAAAAAATGAATAGATGCATTTTCTATAAGTTTAATGTCATAAAAAAATCTCAACCTGATACATATGTACCATATTTACTCAAAATTAATTTTTATATCATAACAAATCTCAAATTAATACACTCATATCACATTTACTCCAAACTAGTACCTGTGTCACGTTTACACAAAACCGGTACACCCGTGCCACATCCTATGTCACATTTAGTTTGAGGTAAATATGACACAAGTGTACGAGTTTTGACTGAATGTGACATGAAAATTAATTTGGAGTGAATGTGACATTAGTGTACTGGTTTGGGATTATGGTAAGGATAAACCAGTTATGAGTTTTTTATAATACAAAAGTCATCTTTGGATAGATGTGCATGAGTCTACTAGTTTGAGAAAGTATTGACTCTTTTCTTTATTTGATATCTAGTGGGTTTTTGTCCCTATAAAATTATAGTTGGCCTATTTCCTTCCTTAGTTTGTTGTAGTCATTAAAAAAATGTGTTCAAGAACATAGGTACATAGAGCTTTATTTGATCTCATTACAAAAAAAAAAAAGGAAAAAAAGAAAAAAAGTGAAATATAAAATAGGAACTTTTGATTAATTTATGGGGCAAGGTAGACCCACATGCTTCTCTAATTTAACACCAACACTCTCAATTATGTTAATATATGAAAACAAGTTTTTTTTTTTTTTTTTTTGGATTTGTGATTTCAGGATTTGCATGTAAGTGATCTATTACGGGCAAAAGCCTGTTTTAATTTTGATACGACTTCAAAGAGAAGTTTTTCTTTCTATTGTTATACTTAACTACAAAAACAATTTTACCATGTCCCAAATGAGGGTCAATTCTCACCTAGCAACTCCTTGCTTCGGCCCTTAGTATAAAGCCACGCCTCTCTCAATTTAGCTTGGATTGGCTTTATGTGTATGTCGGCCTAATACCCTAAAAAATCCTAATTTTAGCTATAGTCCCAATTCCATCATAATTTTTTTTTATCTAATAAAAAATCTAAAGCTTGTGCTCTAGTCCCAGTTGTACCGTAATTTTTTTTTTATTTTATAAAAAATCACCAACTTTAGGTCTAGTCTCAATTCTACCTTGAACTTTTTTTGGTCTCATAAAAGATTGCCAACTTTTGCTTGAATCTCATATCTACCCTCATTAACCTTTCGTCTAAAATCACCCTAAGTGACATGACATTTTCACGTCATTGCTCTCATTTCATATTAAAGAAAACGATGCCTTATTGAGCAATCGGAGTTGGCTTTCTTCAATCACTCTTACTTCTAAGAGAGTTTCTTTCCATCTCGCCCAACAATCTTTGATTTTGTGCTTTGTCTTCAATCTCTCATGCTTGAGAGTCTTCTATCTCTTGCTGCTGGAAAGCTCACACTCAAGACATTTGGCTTGGGATGTTTAAACAGCTCACTAGAGAGTTTTTTTTTTTTTATCTCTTAATTGTCAATCTTTTTTTTTTTCGGAAGGAGAGTTATTGAAGAAAAATTTGGGACTCAAAAAAAAGTTGGTGGTTCTTTATAAGACAATAACAAAAAGTTTAGGGTAGAATTGAGACTGGTTGGGCTTTTTAATGGGGTCAAATTGGGATTGGACTTAAAGTTATAGATTTTTTATAGGATGAAAAGTTTTAGAGTTGAATTGGGACTAGATTAAAGTTAGAGATTTTTTATGGGATAAAAAAGTTTAGTGTGAAATTGAAATTGGACCTAAAGTTGAAGGCTTTTTTAGGGTATTAGGTTGTCAACTGTCTTGTACTTTAAAGAAGTGAAAAAAAGTGCATGTTCCTGGCTTTTTTTTTTTTGGTGCTATTTCTACCCTATTATTGGTTCATGAAACTCCATTATCACATCAAATTGACTTCATTGTCCTTTGTGGGTCACATTCTCAACTCACTATTATTTATTATCTTATTTTCTTCTTCTTTTGTTTCAAATTTATAAAAAGACAAAACTAACAGCATCCCTTTTAAATGACTTTTTTCACCTTAAATTCTTCCTCCAGACCATTTACTTTTTAACATTTCCTTCACGTTTGTCTTCTTCTAAACTTATTCTTCCAATTGTTAACTTTTTTTTCCACAAATAATTCTTATGATTGTTGACTTTGATTTTGCGGTACAAATTTATGAGAAATTAATCAAAAATTGAATATTGTGTTGATGAATGTATTATACACAATTTGTTCATCTTCTATTGTATTGTTTTCTATAGTGTAGTCACCATGGAAGACAATATTGGAAATGATTCAAATTGCTTAAATGTATCTATTGATGATGAAATTGCGAATAGAGAATAGCAATCAATTATGTCGACATGTTCATTTGAAGCTTCAAAACATTGAAAATTATTCTTGATATATATTGTTTTAAGTTAACAACGTCTCTCTTATTAATGTAATTAAAAAATTCTATTGTTTGATTTAGATAATATTTTTTTTTTTCAAAAGAGTAACCTATTTTTGGGGAGCCAATCAGCTGAACAAACAATATCTTTTGTTGAGTTGAATATGCTAATTGTATTGTTACAATAAATTTGTATTTTGAGGATAATTGATGGTTCTATGAAAATTCGGATACATTTAAAATTGACAAAAAATATGCTTTCAAATGGCTTGTCTTAGAATGCCATTAGAATTGTGATAATTTCTTGTCAACAGCTAATAATACCATGTAATCAAGATAAAGATAGTATGTAATAGTGTTATAGGGAGCATTTTATTTTTCGTTTGCATGATAATAATGGATGTTTAGAATTTTTTATATACTTAAATTTGTTATATATATATATATATATATATATATATATATTTGAAAGTATCTTTTAAAACATCATGCAATGATGGCTTGGAGAATAACTAAATGTTAGACTATTAGATTCACTTAATAAAATGAAAGTCTAGTTGATAAGATATACAGATTACAACATAATGACACATATTAAAGTTATAATTAAATAAAATGGGTACTAAAATCAATAGATAATTCTTTATATTCTTACTTGTGTTTAATTTACTTTTGAAATAATAGTTTCCTAGTACCAAAAAAGAATATACAACTCATTAACATAATAATTAGTTAGCTCTATGCTAAACAAACTACCTTATTTTGTTCCAAATGGAGAAAGAAAAGGAGAATTTCAGAAAAGCATAAAAGAAGGCAAGAAATCTTAAATCAAGAGTGGGCCTCACATTTAACCTTAATAAATGTGAATAGTTTCGTCTCTGTAAAATTGAAACAAAAGAAAAAGAAAGGAAAAAAGGGTAAGAAATTATCTTTAATTAATAATGGACTTGCAAGGGATAACATAGTTAATTTAATGTAATAAGGGAATTCTTTTTAGTTTGTTCTACGCTTTTCACTCATTCTTAAGTTTTTGCCCTGCTTTTTTGCAGAGGGTAGGAGTCAAATCTCACACATTGGTCCCTACCCCCAATCTTGGCCGTGGATTTTAATAGTCAACAAAAGGGTGAAAATAACGCGGGCCTTTTCTCATTGGCCTTTTGTCCCTCCTTGAAAGTTAGTCGAGAAAGGCGACTGGGAATTGGAAGTTCTACATATGGGATTTTGTTTTACTAGAAGGAAATGACATGAAAGTGACAAGTGCCCCTCCCCGAACTCTTCTGAAACGCGATTAATGAAAGTAAAAATAACACATCACAGCATGCGTGATCCACGATGCGATTCCCTGTTTTTTTTTTCCTCAGCAAAAAGGGAAAGGGAAACTTTTCGGTCATAATTTGTTGAAGTATATCGCGGTAATTAGGTTACTTATTTCGACATCGGGAGCAGATATAGCCTACATTACTTTGATAGAGAATATGTTTATAAATGAAGTAAATCTACATGATTTTTTTAAAAACTTTTTTATTAGAAAATGATATCATAAGTGTCAATTCTTGTATGATGCTTGGATAAATGCCAAAACTTTCCAATTGATCATTTGAGAGCCACAACATTTAAAATTGCTTACTATAAGTGAAATTTGATATGGAACATTTATTTAAAAGTGAGTACACTAAGGTGATTGATTGAAAATTTATAATACTCAAATAAACGTTTTTTAAAAGTTAAGGCACTTAAGTGAGAGCTGCACAAAAATTATGATACATGCGATATCTTTATCCCATTTTTCATCTCATGGGACAAAAATTCCGTAGAAGAAGTAGGCAACGGAAAAGGGCATTCAAATCAAATAAATCAAGACACGAATTAATTATTGCAACAATAAAAGGAAAACGAAGTGGAAAAAAAAAAAAAGAAAAAAAGAGAGGAAAATGCTAGAAATGCAAATGATCTTCCTTTGTGAATATATATTGATTGGTAGAGACACCCAAGAACGGTCATGAAATAAACCTACATTTTGTTCCCTTTCTCTGTGCTTGTATCAGAGACATTAAGCATCTATCATCCACTGACATATAGTCATCGTAAATTACTAGTACATGATCATCTTTTTCCTCGAGAGCACAAACAATCATCAGTTATTTTTATTCTCTCCGTCTGCCTCATCAAATTCTCTGGGACAATTGCAGGGTTGAATCGTACATTTATGGGGTGTCGCCAAGGCCGGCTTGTCCACGATGCAGCTTCTCTTCCTACCGGCCCCTGCCATCGATGCTATATTGGCCACTTTCTTCGCAACCCACCTGAAGATCCCAGCTTTGACCTGTCCTCTCTTCGGAGGCAGCCTCCCTTTCGAATTGTTCTTCAAGCTCTTCTTTGTCGCACACGCATTGGGCATTTTCTGTGGTCCTCTCTCTGTAAGGAAAAGGAACGAGAAATCTCAAGAGAGTTATTAGAGATGAGCAAGCAGAGAGAGGTAAAGAAAGCAGAGGAAGTAGAGGCGTGCTTTGCCGTGTTTCGGTGGAGACATGTTTGGGTTTGGTTTATATACAGAGTGTCTGGATGGACTTCGCATGAGGTGTGAAAAGAACCGAGAGGGAGGGGGATTGTTGGGGTTTGAATTAGATGAAACCTAAGTAGCATCGATACTGATATAACACGATATGACATGCCGATAAGTCTTTTCTCAAAAAATAAAGAATTCCAATACGTCGGGATATGCTGTATATTAAATATATAATTTTATATATGCATGATCAATTATCATTTTTATGACTATTTTAATCAAATTAATTTGATTCAAATTCACAAATAAATAAATAATAATAAAAGAGCCTAGAATGAATTTTCATTAAAATATCAATTCACAATTTGTTAATATCATTTATTGTTTCAATTCGATAAATTCAACTACACTCTAATAATCCATAAAACTTTGAGGGAAAAAAAAATAAGCAATCCACATTTTAGACTCGTGTGTTAAAGCGTGTCGAAGAGAAGATAAAAAAAATCAACTTTTGGGGTGATTTGTGTATTGTAGGAAGTAAAAGTTAGACGAGAAGAGAATATTAGACTTTTCTTCCTTCCTCTTTATTATTTTTATTATTTTTAATTTTTTTTACATATTTATATTTTAATCCCTCATTTATTATTTTTTTAAAATTGACCATGTGCATATTAAAATCACGTGTTGGAATTTTGAAACTTGCATGTTGGAAATTTTGACTCATGTGTTGGAGAGTGTCGAGAGAGTTGATTAAGTATCAAATTTTCTGACACGTGTTGACCGAGTATTGGAGAGTGTTGCAAAAGTGTCGAATAGTGTTTGATATGCATTGGAGTATTCGATACGACATGAAGGCTTTTGGAGAGTATCGATGCTTCATAAAATAATACTTATGGAAATAAGTACATTCAATTGACAGTTGTACAAGTGATGTAGAACCAGCATGACAAGCAACTATACAAATTCAGCGGAGGGGGTTAATAGGGACTTTAGTCTTCTTTCCTTAGACAAACACATAAGCAAAAAGGAAACTTGAGCCTGTCATTTTCAATCTAACTCGCAATGATAAGAGTTTTAGCACCCTTTTTGATGTTGATACGAGCTAATTAAACACTCATTTTTTAGGTCACAACAACACTGTGTGTAAATAATTCCAACGTCATAGATGATAAAAATAGTTAAATATAATAAAAAGACAGTACATTTATATAGTTCAAAATTGTGATAAGAACTGGGCAAACGGCCCATTGGTAGGGAAAAGTGGGGCGTGGGGGGGGGGGGGGGATGCTAGTATCATAGGTGTGGGGTCCATGCCTAAGATCTACAAAAAGGCCAAACAAAAGCTCAAGAGGGAGATGAGAGTTAGAGATATGACCAACAAAATAAAAAGAATTATGATGAGAGAGAAATGTAATATTCTGTATAAATCCTAATTAAGAGTACAAGCCCCATATAAATAGGGTGAGAAGACAATTATACTTAATTATAATTATTGAAAGCTATAATTAGCCTAATCTCAGAAATGGTAATCCTACACAATAATCGAATATATATATCTAAGGTCCCCATGCAAACTCAAGATGACTTGAAAAAAGTCGACTTGAGTTTGGGAAAATATCTAAAAAAGACAGACTTAATTAGAATTTTTGTAAACTAAAATTAGCCCAATCTCAGAAATAGTAATCCTACATAGTAACCAAATATATAGAAGATCCCCATTCAAACTCAAGGCAACTTGAAGAAAAGATCTAGAATATACACAGATGAATGTGTTTTGGTTAAGATATCAGCATTTTGTTCAAAAATTGAAGTGAAGACAAGTCGAATAGTGTTATGAAGAACGTAAATTAGATGAAATAACAGTCTACTTGGTGCATTCATGAAAAACATCGTTGTATGCTATTTGGATGGCACTTTGATTGTCAAAGAAGAAGAAGAAGATTGTGCCACTATTATGACCTGGGAAAACTATATATATATATAAAGCCCTAAATTCTTGCATTTTCACCAATTTTATCTTAAACTTGTTAATCGTGTTAATTGAGTTCTGAACCTTTTCATGCTTTCTCAATTGAGTCTATCTAGCTAATTTTAGTTCGAAATTATTGATATAGACACGATGGTCTTACGTGGCATGGCCAACATTGATGTGAACAGTTTTTAATAATATTTTAAATTTTTTAGGTTTTTTTATTGTCATTCTTATTTTAATTTGTTTTTTTAATAACTTTAGTAGGCCGGCAAGAGCATCACGGCTTTAGTTGGCCAATAGGCAAGGGTATCGGCCCTTGTCTAGATTTAGGCAAGAGTAATCCCGGCAAAGCAAGGGTCACGACACACTCACCTGTGGTCGGCAAGGGTCGTTCACCTTGGCTTGTGATTGATGATGGTTAGCCAACAACCTTGTCAATTTTGAAAAAAATAAAATAAAAGCAAAGAAAATAAAAAATAAAAAATAAAAAAAATTAAAACATATTAAAACATTATAAAAATTGTACATGTTTGCATAGGTTGTGCACATAGGATGACCAGTGTTGACGTTAAGGAATTCTGATTAAACACAATTGACCAAACACGAAATTGCTTAGATTCAATTGGTACATTTAAAGATTTGAACTAAATTGGGAAAAGTACAATAAATTTAGGATTTTTCAGAGAATTTTTCGATAATGATGCACTCTCATGTTTTCTAGTAGCCATCGCAACCATAGTATATTTGATGTCATATCGATAAGAGTTCAACATTCTACTTTTGTAATAGATGAAGTGGCAATAGTATATTTCTTCCTACGCAATGAAATAAATAAATTGCCTTAGAAGAAATAGTAGCCCATAGTAGAGCAATGATTATGAGTCACCAACCTAGTCATCATCAAAATAAGTTGTCAATTCCAAGGGTGACTAAGCAAAAAAGTAAAGGCCATGAAATAATGTCCCCTTGACGTAAGCAAGATTTTGTAGGACTACAATGAAATAAGTCATATGGGGCTTGGTCATATATAATTGATAATAAGAACAACAAAGGTGGTGTTGAGTCATATAATAGTAAGATATATAAGATTGTCGACCAGCTGTCAATAGTGTAGAATTCGAAAGAGGAGTCTCATCTTTGTCATCAAATTTGGCATTGATTCAGAAAGATAATAATTAGAGGAATTTGAATTACCCTCCAAGTCTAAAAGGTAGCTGAGTTGCTCAAGATATTTCATTTCAAACTATTTTGCTAGAGTTTTGAAATGCTAGCATGATCATCACCCATAATAATCATGTTGTTCAAATGTAAGAGTAGCATAATATACCCATGAAATGCACTTCAAACAAAAGGACCATGGTGTAGGGACTGGATTGGAAGTCAAGAGATTCCATGGTTGAGCTAAACCTAGAGTACCATGCTTGAGGTGCTTGTTTCAAGCCATATAATGCTATACAAACTCTACACACTTTATAGGAATGATAAGTATATCTAGGAGAAGGCATCATGTAAACTTCCGGAGTGAGATTGTCATGTAGGAATGCATTTTTAATATCCATTTAAATAAAATTTGGTGCTTAAACAAGGCAATAACAAAAAGATCACAGACAAAAGGAAGACGCGAAACAAGAGTAAAAGTCTCTTCATAGTCAATTTCATATTCCTATGTAAAGCCTTTCGCCACTAACTGAGTCTTGTAATGGTCTATTGTATCATCTATCTTTATCTTAATTTTATAGACCCATTTACAACCTACAAGGGACTTATCCAAAGGCAAATCAACGTGATATTTGTCAAAGGCTTTCACCTTTTTTGCCATTGCTAGGTGCTAAACATGATTCGTACTAGCTTTTCTATATGTGCAAGGTTTGGAAAGAGAAGCAATGGTAATCCTGAAGTCTAATAGAAGATCGACTTACTCTTATGGAACACTGGATAGAGGTTTACGGAATGTTGGCTAGTTGAGAATTAGTAGATGGAGTAGGCATGCTAAAAGTTGCTGAGGTGGTATCTACAAAAGGACTCGCATCATAATTAGAAGAAGAAGAAAGTTCTGAGAGGAAGATTTACAAGTGGATGGAAGTGTGGGAGCTTTTGGGATTAAATCCACTAAAGTGTTGGTGAAGAAGGAACAAGACCTGATGACTAGAAGGGTTGAAGGGATTCGAATGGATGAAGAGATAAGAACATCCCATGTTCCCAAGAGGTAACGTGACAAGACGTACGAAGGCGGTTAGAAATAGGATCTCTATATCTATCCACTTTACACTCAAAGCCATACCCAAGGAAGCAATGTAAATGGGCACAAGATTCTAACTTTGTGTGATCATGTGAAAGAATAGTATAATAATAAGCACTACCAAAGACTTTTTTTTTTTTTTTTGGTAGAAGACTACCAAAGACTTGAAGAAGACTATAATTCTTTGGTGGGGTTGAAGAAGGTCCCCAAATTTCAGCAAGAATTAGATTAATGACAAGCCATGATGTTTCCCAACTGACAAGGTGGGTTATCAAAACGTTTATTATCACTAGAATCTAAATAACCATTTAAAAATTAGGGATCTTAATTTAGAGGAAGATGCATGACCTAATCGAGAATGTTATGTTTGAGTTGACATCATGGCAGCACACCCAACAAAAAAGTTGGGAATATTCAAGGAAATGAGCTCGAATAGGTGTTCATAGTCCCCATCCATGCGCATGACAACTGTGAGGAGAAAAGTGAACATCAAAACTAAGCTCATGCAATTATCCTATTAAAATTAAACTTGGGAGAGTTTAGGAGTCATAAACGTATTTGGTAAGGATAATTTGGATATCGAAATATTTTCTTTATGGCTGACTCTTGTTCGGGAATCATCAGTTGTGTGAACAGTAGGCACATGTAATGAATGATTTTGAGTGAAGCAAATTAGATTTTGAAATCATAAAATTGTGGCAGGAAAAGCAAAAAAAAAAAAAAAACTACACATTAGAAGTACTTGAAGCGGTATAGTTGATGGGACATATGAGCCCGTAGTACTAGATTCTCAAATGATGAATCACAGACCTTTTAAGGAGAGAGTAGGAGTCAATCCATTTGGAGAAGCATTTTTGGTAGCCGTAATGATTGATGGACTTGCATGTGGACTTCTTTTCCGAGGGTCAGATGTTCAGCCCTATAGGGTACTTAGGTTGTAGTTGATAGCAAATGAATATTGAAACTTCTAATTTATCAATAATATGTACTTTACCATTTTAACACAATAAATTGGACAAGAAATGTGAAGAAAACAGTACCTAATGAGCATATATGGAGAAAATAAAGTAAAAAGTGGACTCGGCATAATGCCAAAATACCTTAGGAGCCAGTCAAAGATCGCCAAAACCGACCAAGGCTGGGTCTAACTGGTCGGAAAAGTAATCGAACCAATCTAGTCACGTTAGTGAACGACCAGAGACTAACGAGGCTATGCCGACCTGACTGATGATGTCATTGATGATGTCAGCATGTGAAAGGAGCATCAGGCACGTGGCGTTCTTGCGGTGCATGAATCTTACAGACGTATAGTGTGGTGTTTTAGTCGCAAAGTTTTACTAGCTCCGGTTGATTGCGGCAAGTCATAATATAACCCCCGGAATGCGTTAGAATAGCACGGAAGTGCTGCGGTCTTAACGGGTTTGAGTCGTGGTGGCACGTAAGGCGAGAATTACCAATAAAGTCCTCAACCTATTGTAATTGTGCCAATTTAGTCATAAACCTTTTATAATTGTGTCAATTCAGTCATTCCGGCCAAAATTGACCGGCCGGAGACAGTTGGCCGAAGAACAATTTCTTTTAATTTTTTTTCGAATTTATTTATTTATTTTATTATTATTATTATTATTATTATTATTATTATTATTATTATTATTATTATTATTATTATTATTTTACCTTCTTCTTCCTCCGGCGCCGACCAGAGGCGAGGGCCGGCGAGGCTGACCTCACCGGCCACTGGTGAAGGTGAGCCTCGCTTAGCGACGGCCATGGTGAGATCAAGCCTTGCCAGATCTAGCGACGGTGGCCTCACAGTCGCTGGGCGAGGTTCGCCTTCGCCAGTGGCCGGCGAGGTCAAGCCTCACCAGTGGCTGACGAGGTCAGCCTCGCTGGCCGACTAGAGGAAGTAGAAGAAGGTAAAAAATAAAATAAAAATTCGAAAAAAAATTAAAAAAATTATTAAAAAATTGTTCGTCGCCCAGCTATTTCCGGTCGACGTCCATGTCGTTGTCGGCCCGGCTAATTTTGGCAGGAAGGACTGAATTGACACAACCGTAAAATGTTTAGGACTAAATTGGCAAAAAAAGAAGAAGGTTTAGGACTGAATTGACACAATTACAATAGGTTTATGACTTTTTTGGTAATTCTCCTAGCATGTAAGGGTGCGTTCATCGACCATTTGCATTAAAATTTTAGGATTTCGCTTGTTTGGTGGTGGCAAGTTTGGTGGTGGTGTCTTTCTCTCAAAAATGAGTAGCAGAAGAGTTTTGAACAGAAATTGAAGCTACAGCCTATGACGGAGAAACATGAGCAATGCGGTCAATATAGGCTGGGAAGAGAACTATACTTAATTACAATCATTGTAAATTACAATTAACCTAATCTAAAAATAGTAATCCTACACCACATAAAGCATATATAAGCCTCGTAAATAAGTGACATGGAAAATCATTTATGTGGCCCTGGATTTATCGTAGCCAAACTGCTACACCTCACATATATTATCTATCCGTGAAATGCTTGTCCACGTGAATAACATGTGTTATCGACAACAGAGGTGATTTCAAAGTAAAACCTTCTAATGATCTGTTTTCATATTTAAATCAAAAGGTTTCTTTTAGACGCTGGACGAGACATCCCCATGGTGATATCCTCGAGTCCCACGATTTGATTCGAATGTGCAAGCGACTTGAAGTCAAAAGCAGTAATAATATGGAGAAGAGTCGAAGTCCCATGATTTGATTCGAATGTTCCCTCCAACCCGAAAGTATTGGGGCATTGAATCTACTCATTTGGGGATTTGATCTCTCTACAGTACTTAGCTGAATCTGGACTCCCTTCTGATGTCGACACACAATCATTCGCCCAAAACCATGTGCAGGTGGAAACGTTCTTTGTCGGACAATGATGTCTTGGAAACGGCGGAGATGGGTCTCGTCAAATTACCTCCTTTTCACATTAAAAACATAGAAATCAACTTCGCGAGACAAAACCTTATTGACGGCACGTGATCGCTTGAGAGAAACGTTTCATACATAAGGGAGATACTTTATCTAGACTTAATTTATGCATGCTCAGCCAATCAAATGTCAAATTCAATTAACCTAAATTCAAGATTAGCAATCGAAAAGTTTTTTCCTCTCTTCTCTTTTCATTGTCTTCTTCAACCTTCAATCATAGGGAGGGTTTAAGTTAGTTTCATCCTCACCTCTATCTGTTTTGATTTTCTTTGAGTTTTTTTTTTTTTTTTTGTACTTTTCCTCTTTTTTCTCTCCTGATTTAGATTTGGGAGCTATGCTCTCCTGATTTAGTTCTACATTTGAGAATTTGAACACTCTAAATCTAGTTTTAAACTTAGGAGTTCTTCTATACCGATTTAGATTTAGGAGTTTAATAATGTTTTCGGAAATTTGATACTCTCATGCTCTGTTCGTGTATAGGTTCTCTACCTCCAGTTTCAATGATGATCGTAAGAACTCTAGCGTCTTACTAAACTATGAAGGTTTGCTCTTTCAAAGGTTAGATCTGTGTTTATTCAACCTATTTTGGTTGTCTTTGTATAGCGACAGTGTAGAGGAAACTGAACCTAGGCCCACATAGTCAAATGGCAACACCATAGTTATTGGAGAAGGAATTTTAGGCATGTGCTCATTACGGACGATGATATGAGATCCAATAATTCGCCATCAATTATTTTTCTTGACAGATTCGTTCTTTTAAAACGAGTGTGTATTTAACCCTGCCAGTATTTTGTTAATTCTCATTGTTTTCTGGATTTGGCTTTGTTTTGTAGCTTTCTAGCCTTTGCTTTGCTTCGATTTGCTTCACCATCAAAATGTATGTATTTCTTATTTACCCTTTTAAGCCATGAATACAAATTTTTTTCAACAAAAAAAAGAAAAAACCGATCAAATTTCATGAATCTTATAGATATCCACGCATGGTCTCTAAAAAAGAAAATAATTCATGGTACGATCTGTTTAGACAACACTAGATAAAACATAAATTACAAAGAGAAAATCTCGATAGTACACAACACGACACACATACTTTTATTATATTGATATGAACCAACATGTTTTCATCCTAATTTAAATATTCGAAAATTTGAATCATAATCAAGATGCTAAAAACCAACAAAAAATGACACACATTATAATAAAATTAATATGAATTTTCAGCCGTAATGGCAACCCTGTCGACTCATGTCGAACCGAACTCCGGCAGGGAAGTTTTGCCACTTTCTTTGGTCCGACGTCTCTGAAAAAAGACGAGAAGAGACAAGCGAGAAAACAAATATGCCTTATTCTTTAAAATCAATCGAACTTCGTTATCTTTCGGCTAGACATGTCAAGGTAGACAATTTAAGGTCATGTAAAAAGCATTCTACTCACTCATTAACGAGTTTAATCGTGCGTTAAAGTGAGTGACAAGCGTAGAAATCTGTGTTGGCTACTCGAAACTGATTAAAGACAGCTAAAGTAAAAAGGTGAGAGAGATAATATTGTTTCGTTTTCAAAAGGTGAGAGGAATGCAAGGTTCTAATATTTCCAAAAAAAATTAATTTGTTTTCTCATGTCAGTAAAATTTGGAAAAAATTGGTAAGTCTCAAAAACATTTTGAGTGAAAAATAATTAATGAACGCCTTATTTCCCTAGTTCTTTGTTGGTAACTTTTTTTTTTTTTTTTTTTTTTTGCTTTTTGACAAATAAGCAGGATATCATTACTATTTGAGGGTTTGAACAAATACATCATGTGCATCAGTACATAGTAAATAAAAAAGAGTATAGGGAGGTTAATAATCCAGTTTCTAGGTAGACAACCCATATGTTGGGCTTTAGCTAACCAACCGGCTACTCTATTGGTACTACGGCTACATTGGGCAAAAGTCAATCCCGAAATAGTCTCCAGTTTGTGCTTGGCCCGGTCCATGAGAGGCTGCACTGACCAGTTTAAAGTAGGTGAGGAGAGAACACTTTCCACCAGCATATGACAATCAAACAAACGTACTATTTCTTTTTCTGGGGAATTCGGGGTGAGCTTTGAAGATATAAAATCTAGGGTTTCAACTAAAGCTACGGCTTCCACTTGTTCAGCTGAACTCACCTCGACATTTTCTGCAAACCCATCTTTTATTTGGCCAATTGAGTCTCTACAGATGCAAGCAACAACAGCTCGAGAGAATGGTCTTCTCTACTGAGTATCGAAGAATCCCCCAGTCGTCTCTTTGGTCATGGTGGGACGCGATGCTAGATTGGGTCTGCTATTAGCATGTCACTTGGTTTGATCGGGGCCAGGAGGAGAGGCGGGTCCTTCCTTTGTGTCGCTACTGCACGGGTAGGTCCTATCCCCATTCCTCTCTTCAGATATGCAAATCCTTACATGGTGGGCGTCGTTGGTGCGCCTTTTGTCTTGCTGCTATGCTGGAGAGTCAGATCTAGTAAATCTGAGGTTGTGTGCAGGTGTTGTAGAGGCGGTAGATTCTTCATCAATGGTGTCATTGGCCAAGGGGAGCTTGCCACGATCTCTCACTTCAACTTTGCTGTGCAGCTCAGGCAGGCGTGCTCTATTACAGATCTGGATCGAGTTGGGCATCTCCAGTGGGTCGAACTCATCCTCGTTGTTGTTGCTATTTAGGTGAGGGTTGCCCCTATCTAGCTTTGTCGATCGGGTGTTCTTAGCAAGGAGGGCCATTCGGATGGGCCTCCGGTTCCAAAGTTATGCTATGTAGGGGTGAGCGGTTCTAGGTTCCGGTTCGGTTCCATCTGGAACCTGGAATCTACCCTCGGGTACAGGTTCCTCAAAATGAGGAACCTGGAACCTACCCGTCAGAACTGAGAACCTGAAACCTACCCTGTCACAGGTTCCAGGGTCGGTTCCAGGTTCCAACAGGTTCCACGTTCCTTTTTTTGTTTTTATTTTTATTTATAGATTTGAACTATAACGTATGCGCACATTACCAAAAAAAAAAATTATAACGTACGCGCACGTTACCAAAAAAAAAAAATATAACGTACACGCACATTATCAAAAAAAATTATAACGTACGTGCACGTTATCAAAAAAAATATAACGTACGCGCACGTTATAAAAAAAAATATATCGTCCGTGCACGTTATAAAAAAAAAACTATAACGTGCGCACACGTTATCAAAAAGAAACTATAACGTGCGCGCACGTTATAAAAAAAAAACTATAACGTGGGCGCACGTTACCAAAAAAAAAAAATATAACGTATGCGCGTGTTACCAATGGTGAGATCACAACAACCATTTAAAGGCTCATAAACTCTTTGACAATATAGTTAAAGCAGCACAAAGTCAATAAAAAACCTTGCTTGAATTCTCTACCGCTAAATCCATTGCTGTTGCGACACCACCAACTCTATTTATCAACAATAATCTCCGCATCAAGGCCAACCATATTTGAAAAAAGAAAAAGAAGAGGTTAAATAAAATATTCACTTATCAAATATACAAAAAGAATTATAATATATAAAGATATAAACATTACTTACCTAATTCAAATTGTTCTGCGTTCTCGATACACTCTTCATCACCAAGCAGTACACGAGCGGCCCTCAGCCAATCTTGAGTGCAAATCAAAGCTTCTACTACTTTGGGAGTTAAAGAACTTTGAAAGCCATCAAGCACACGACCCGATGTACTAAAAGTTGACTCTGAAGCAACGGTTGTTACAGGAATGGACAAAATATCTCGAGCCATCAAAGAAAGGATCTTATATTTTGAACCATTAGCCTTCCACCATATCAAAATGTCAAGACTGAGATCCTTTTCATTTTTTCTTGAAGATACTCATCAAGCTCGGACTTGTTATCATCGCGCCCTTGTTCATTCGAGCATAAAAATATTTTCTTCCAATCTTGGGCTTCATGCATCTTTAGTTCTTCACTACCACCCGTATCGGGTTGGGAAGTGGAACTACTACTACTTGCACCCAAATTATGGCCACCAAAATCTTGATCACTTGAAATAAGAGAAGATTGCTCATAAAATTCATACAAATGCTCCAATGTATTCTTCACCTTGCAATGCATCTCTTCAATCTTCAATTCATCATCATAAATTTGTCCATACAAGAATCTCACATAATTTAACTTGGCTCTAGGATCTAACACAACCGCAATCAACACCATAATATTCACTTTATCCAAGCTTCCATAATATTTGTCAAATTTTTCTTTCATTTTCAAACCCATAGTTTGAAGCTTAGGATCTGAAGCATTGACCGCATTTTTTAAATATCTATACAAAATAGCTATCCCTTCAAAATAATCATTTGAAGTAACATATGAAGTCCCAGCCATCTTCTTGGTGGCATCATAGAATGCTTTTAGAAAATTCGAAAGAATAATAGCATTTTCCCAATCATCATCCTTAGGAGTTTCATGATCTAGCTCACTTACAAAAGATGGATCGTGATCTTCCATCCTTTCGAAAGCTTTTCTGAACTTTATGGCGGTGTCCAACATGAGGTAAGTGGAGTTCCATCTAGTGGCAACGTCAAGAACTACCGAACCCTTATAAGTGATCTTTTCTCTCTCAATGCAAGATTTAAATCCTTTGGCTCTTGTGGGAGAACTCCTTACATACCTAACCACATTTCGGATACGTACAATGGAGTCACGTACCGTAGTCAAGCCATCTCTCACAATCAAATTTAATATATGAGCTGTACATCTTATATGCAAAACACTACCATCTAATATCAACGACCTTTGTTTGGAAAGTTTATCCCTCAAATAGCCAATTGCAACATCATTCGAGCTAGCATTATCCATGGTAATTGTGGACACCTTTTTTTCTATTCCCTACTCCTCAATGCATGTCTCCACCATTTTCCCAATCTCCCTACCCCTGTGACTATGCATCACCACAAAATTGATGATTCTTTTATGCAACTTCCAATTTTCATCAATAAAATATGCAGTGAGACACAAATAATTCAGATTTTGATTGGAACTCCATGTATCAGTCGTAAGTGCGATCCTAGAATTAATCTTTCCAAAATAATTCTTCAAAGAAGTTCTTTCGCATAAAAACAACTTCATACAATCTTTTGCCACTGTGAAACGTAATATATGTTTGAAGAGAGGTTGTATATCACTAACATATTCACGAAATCCAACACGCTCAACCAAGGAAAAAGGTTGCTCATCAATAATGATAAACCGAGCAAGCATGTGCCTAGCTCGTTCTTGATTAAATGACCATGTCGATAAGACGCTACCAAGTACTAGAATCTCCTCCTGCCTTACCAGCCGTGTTGACATTACGTGGTACAAAGAATTTTTGCCTCTTATCTAGATTACGAGGAAACCTCTTACATGTGTTTAAGTGCTTCCTCATTGCAGAAGTACCATTAGCAACACGATACTTAAGCATAGACCCACAATGAATGCATTTCACTTGATATATTTTTCCATCCTTATCACTGATTTTCGAATAATGATTCCAGCATTCAGATGTATATTTCTTATCATGAGAATCGGATATCTTATTTGTGGCACTCAAGGTAGGGGGTGCATCTTCTTCAATTTCATTGCCAAAAAACTCAAATTCCATACCCGGAGTCATCTCCTCACATCCCTCCACCTCCATTGACGTGTTATCTTGATACATTAATTCCGCACTACACAACAATAATATAATATCATTAGAAAATTCAAAACATAATGTGAATTGAGTTATAGAACATGCAAGCAATTGCTAAAAATCAAATCAATACACAACTTTAGGATTATATCATATTATCAATACAAATGCAAAAGATTTATTCAAATATGTCCTTATTTTATGATAAAGCACCAAACCAAGCAAAACTCTAAGTAATCATAAACATCTCTTTCCCATCTTTAGTATAAAAGGAACTCTTTAGTCTTTATCAACCATCTTAACTTAAAAGGACCTCTCCTGAAACTTCAATAATGAGGAGAAAACATCTAGAAGCAAAGCACATTTAAGGAATAAATATCTCTCCTCGCAATTGTGATGGCTCGCTATACTTTTTATTTCTTCTGCAATCGAAGGGTATTGGGATCCTTTTTATTCATCAACATGCAAACAAACACACATGCACAGGGTCAATCACACGGCATATAGTTCACTAGCACAAACAGTACATTCTCGGTAAAAGCATGTATGGAAACAAGACTGCCCTTGCACATAGGCAGACATAAGTGGAAAGAGCAAAGCTACCGGCGAAAGCATCCCTCATTTGCTATAATCCACGAAACTTTATACAAAAGCTTGAATCAAGAAGGGTCTCGATCCCAATAAAACTAAAGCAACATTGTTGAAAATGAGGAGTGCCACAACAGTATTTTCCAGATAATCGACTTCTATTAGTTTAAATAACGAATTCAGCCAAGTCAGAACCAGACTCATCTAGACTCAGGAGTCCGAAGGAACCATGTTACTATCAAAAGGACAGCAATAAACATTGATATGTTACGACAAATTAACAAAAAAAAATATAGGCAGACCCTTTAAGGAACGAAATGTGAATATGGCTCTAACCTATCGATAAAAGCGGAGACAGAGCCTCCTGGTACGACCATAACTAAATTAGCCACAAAGATTTGAGAAGACTAGCAGCTGCAGGTGGTTCTTGACATTACTAGCACATAATGAAAAACCGAAAGAGAAGACTTTCTTGCCCCTCATAGAAATTTTCGGCCGTCTGCCAACGTACTCAGGCCCTCAGCTCCTAAACTTGCGTTCCATCAAATCCATTTAAATCAGCTATGGTGAATAAACTAGACAAAAATTACAAGGTTCTGAAACAGATTATGCAAGATGAATTCAACAATACTGACGAACGAAAATCCCAAAACGTCGAATACCCTTTTGAGAATACCAGCTAAACTTCGCATAAACAACAGTGGCTTCTGGCGTCTGGTTGCAGCAGCAGGGGCGTCGGGTCAGAGGCGTCGACAGCAGCCAGCAACGGCGTCGTGGCCCGTGGGTCAAAATCGTAGCCGAAACAGTGGCTTCTGGTTCGTTGTAGCAGCAGGGGCGTTGGGGCTTCTTGTGTGAGCGGCGTGGGTCACGAGTAAGGACATCGGTCAGGGTCTTCGGGGCAACGGCCGGTCACGAGCAGGGACGTCGGTCAAGGTCGGTCAGCTTCTGGCGATTCGCGAATGCGGGCGTCGAGCGACGTCGGGGACTAGCGTCCAGTGGCGTTCGGCGACGATGGCTGGCACTGAGCAGAGCGACGGGCGTCGAGCGGCGTTCGGCGACGGTGGTCGGCGCTGAGCAGTGAGAAGGGACATCACTCAGGGTCTTGAGGGCAACGACGACTCATGTGTCGCGAATGTGGGCGTCGAGCGACGTCGGGGACCGGGCGTCCGATCCGGTGGCGTTCGGGCGGCGGTGGCCTTGAGGGCGAGCGGCGTCCGCGGCGGCGGTGGCCTTGAGGGCGAGCGGCGTCCAGCTGAAATCGGAGGACTGAGGAAGATACAGAGGACAGGAGGCTGGACTTGGAGGCTTGGAGGTGGAGCGCCGAGCGGGGGGGTTCCTTTTGGAACCCTAACCAGTTCCGAAACCGGTTCCGCAACCGATTCCGGTTCCGGTTCCGCAGTCGGTTCCGGTTCCGGTTCCGCGCCGGTTCCGATTCGGTTCCCGGAAAAATGGAACCGGGAACTGGAACCGATCCTTTAAGAACCGGGAACCGGACCGAGGTTCCGGTTTCGGTTCTTCGGTTCCCGGTTCTACCCTCTACCCGTGCTCGCCCTTAATGCTATGTATTCTGTCACGCCCCGATTCTCGGGCACGCACACATCCTTCTACTTGGTCGATTTTATAATGCGATATCCCAGGACTAAGCATCGCCGACCCTTTTGTTTATTAAGCACATGTGGAAGCAGTTATAAATCCCCACACAGTAACACAATAGGATAGAAAAGTAAGGCCATATTTTTCATATTGAAATCGACAACCAAACTTTTATACATGGCATAACTCGAAGTCTATTCACAAGCTATTCATAACATTCTAGTCTCACATTATTCACATTTAGACAGGATTCCTAAAAGATGACGGGATTTTAGTTCTCATCCGATTCGTACTCAGATCATCATCGGGGTTCTCCTCCAGGTACTCCTCTTCGGTTTCTTTCTCCTTAGGCTCCTCATCGGGTCCTGAAATGTTGTCCCACAACGGGATGAGACTACGTCTTAGCAAGTTCTATCCCACTAAGACTCGATTAGGAAACCAATATGCTAACCAGCTGCCTATACACGCACGGATCGAGGACTTACCTTGGCCTCGATTCCACCTCGCATATTAGCACAGGTTCAATAGGCACCCAAGCAATTACATCACAGATCAAAATCTTGATTCATCGATCTAGTTGATTTCATGTCAATTTGACTATTCCCCAGTCGTTTCCCTTATTCGGTCTCAAATCGTACTCACAACTTCACGAGCATAGCCTACCAAATTTCTTGGCAACAAATTATAGTTCCAAAATCTTTAGGTAGCAAATTACAACCCAATGGGCGCGACCTTTAATAGGTGGCGGATTACGGCCTTATCAGCGCGACCCATATCAGTGTGCGAGATTATGACTTTATCAGCGCGACCCATATCGTGGCGATTACGGTCCAACGGGCGTGACCGACTCCAAATTTGGTGGCGAACTTGGCCCTCTCGGCATGTGACCATACTTTGGGCGACTTTCAAGGTTCAACTCACAACCTCTCACAGTCAAATTCTAATTGAATACCCACACTGATTAATTTGGGATAAATCCCCACATACTCATCAACTCACTCAATTTTCACACGATATTAACGTACCCGATGGATCTTAGCCAAGAGCATAATCAATTCGCTCTCACAAACTTCTCCACTTAATAGCCCATCAAAGCATTATTGACGCTAAATAATCATAGTCGGTCATCCGCAACTCAATTACTCAATCTTAATCAATTTAGGAATAATTCCTCAAATTGCACAATTAATTCAATTTAGCACAATGTAGAGCTCAAATAAGTAAACGGACTGCACCGCGACAATCAACACAAAATTTTGGTCGTAAGCTATTCTTGCCTAATTTCCAAAAATTAAATAATTAAATAATTAATTTTGAAAATTAATAAATAAATACTAAAAATATAATTTATGCCCGTAATGCCTAATTGAAGCCCACTAAGGGTCGGGAAAAATCCCGAGATGCATTGAACAAATAATAGTACATCTCTACTTGCTAATGACTAAGTCTAACCACCAAACATGCATCATTAAGTCACTAATTTAATTGTTCTAAACTAATCTAACCACCTAATTGCACTTAATTAAATCTAATCAATCCTTAAGCATATTTAGTCTACTAAGCGAGGATTAGTGAGATTACTCACTTGATTAAAAACGGGGACCAGGACACCGCGACGGCAACACGACGGCGGCCGAAATCTGAACTTCCGGCGGCGTCGACGGACACTCGGGCCGGACCTACAAGCCTTGCAAGCCCACAGAAATTTCTGGGCTTAGACTGGACTTGGGCCTCAGCTTGGGCTGACTTGCTTCGTGGGCTTGGGCTGCAAATGAGCTTGCTGCAGGTTGGGCTGAACTTAATGGGCTTTGCTGAAATGCAAATGAAGATGGGCTGACTTTAAGAGGGCCAAAAACTGGGCCGAAACTGCTGGATCCTTGGGCTTCACTTGCTACTGATTGTGGGCTGCACTGGGCTTCAAGAAAAGACTGAACTAGGCTGGAATGCTGCAGATCTGGGCCTAACTTCAAGTAAAATTCGTGGGCTTTCTGTTGGTGAAGCTCACGGCTTCAAGGGTCCATTTGCTGGGCTGAGACGAAAGGGCCACAGCGTGAAGATTGCCGCTTCGATCGAAGGAGACCAAAATCACGTGAGCTGCAGAAGACCACACGGCGTCGTTGCTGCTGCTGGAGCTGACTGAGAAGTGGGCTGGCGCAGCTTCGGTAAGAGCTGGGAAGTGCACGGATGATGCTTCGGTGGTTTGCTGGCGTGAGGCCACGAGAGCTTCGGTCAACAAAAGCCTCGGTGAATTTGCATGTTGACCCAAGAGACAAATAATAGTGGAGAAGATGGGATGAGTTCGCCGGTGGTGTGTGGACGTGGGGGCGGCAAGCGGTGAAGAGAAGAATGGAGATGGGATGATGATGATGATGATGGCATGAGCAACTTCGGTGGATGGGCAGAGCTTCAGTGAATGGAGAGGTCAACGTTGGTGGTGAAGAACTTCTTTAGTTGACCAAGGATGGACAGCTCGTGGACGCGTGGCCAAGTAAAGGAGAATTCCCGGTGGGGTGTGGGTTGTTCGCAGAGAAAGAAAAATGATGGCCAAAACAGATAGGAAAATCAAAGAGAGAAAGGCAGCCAGTTCGGTGGGAGAAATGAAAGCAAAATAAAGGGGAAACTACTTGCGTGAGGAAGAAGATGGAGGGGGAGCCGTGTGTGAGGGAGAAACCAGCTGTGAGGGGAACAATCTCAATCCTTAGCCAATACATTGAATGACTTGGTCCCACAAGCTCTCAATTTAATCCCTCTTGTCCCCTAATTCTTTCTAGAAGAATAATTCCACCTTTAATCAACTTTGAAGCCAAAATTTGTAGAAGCCCTCAACCATAGCTCCGAATTTGACACATTGGAGCTTCAATTTATCCAATAAAATTCCCAATTTAATGTCAAACTTTGTCGAAGAAAAATGCCATACCATTTCTGCAAGTGCCCATCGCCAAATAACTCATCTTGGAAGCCTAAATTTTCCTTCAAATTGGCCATCCGAATTTCCGCTATTTTCTCGTGACATCCGTACGATTTTCCATAAAAATCTTGGAATCTCTGAAAAATCTTCTGAGACTGAGTCAACGTTCCTAAAATAGCTCGTGACACCACAGAACTTTCGATTTCTAAAATCGGGTTCGAATTCACGGTTAATTTCCATTCGACGCGTTTTTAGCATGACCTAGACTACCGGGTAGTCTTCAGAACTTTTTAGTGCAAATGACCCGTGGTCGATTTTCTTCGAGCCACAATGAACCCACTCGACACATTGGCAACTCTCGATTGTCGTAGAAATCTCGAGAATTCAAATACGGACACAGGGTACCAAAACGATAGAGAATTCAGTCTAGTGTCGGCCGATGAGAATTTTCTAATTTAGTGGTGTCACCCACGATTAGCCACACATCTCTGTCGAACCGACCTATATCTAATCTCTAATCAATTTACGTCTGTGCCGTAATGATCTCAGCAGATGAACACGGTCGAGCAGCCGATTTCTGGTCGAATTCTCAAGTCTATTTGCCTTAAAATTCTTAATAGTTTCCCCAGATAGTCTAGTTATCTCTAGAATGATCAGTTCTGAGAACAATCCTATAGACGCGTCAATGAAATGCCCGATTTATTCAATTAAAAACATGATTGAAAATCTGGGATGTCACATGTTCAGCATTGACAGATTTGAATCCGTGATAAGTCTTTGTAGGTGGTACAAGCCAGGCGTCGTTAGGGCCGCCACCTAGGGGATGCTTCCCATAATCTTGTGATCAACATCTACTGGGCATCTCGGGTGTGCCTTTGACTCAGGATGGGTATTTCTCGGCTTGCCTTTCTATTTAAACCAGGTAAGCATCGTGCCCAGTCTATACTTCTTAATTCAGCTCGGGGCAACATAGCTCTATACATTTTATCCTTACAAGCAGTGCTGTTTACCTTCGGGTTGTGTGGTATATCAATGTCGCTCTCAGCTATGTTTGCATTCGAAGCTAGAATAGAGGTTAGGAAAGCACTTGGGTTGGCCGGAGTGATGTCGCAATTGGAGATTGAAGCCGGGTAGGATCTGAAATAGCTTCATTGCTTTGCACCACCTCCTCTTGAGATACATTAGGCGAGTTGCTGGCTATATAGACATCTTTGAATGAAGCATCGATGTTTATTTTGAGAACTCCTGGGGGCGAGGGTTGCCATTTGTCAAGTTCAGGTAGATCTTGACCTTGCTTCCCATTTTGTGATTTTTTATTCCAAATTGTGAAGCTCTCCTGTGAGATTGTAGCTCTGAACAGGGTTTGGTGTGGGTTGAAGGGATGTTTCTTGAAGATGAAGTGGTTGCGATCCTTTCATATGCACCATAAAAATGTGGCAACCAGTTCAAAATTACGTGAGTTCCTTGGTCCTGCATGATATTTGCACAACCAGTCATCAAATCGTGTTAGACCCACTCGATCTATGTGGACTTGTAGGGTTGGCTCATTCCATATTTGTGTTGTCCCGGGGCAAAGCAACAAAGTGTGCTCGATCGTCTCCAGTTCTAGATCGCATATTGGGCACATTGGTACAGATACAATCTTCCTTCTATAAAGATTATCCAAAGTAGGCAATGCATTTTGGCAAGCACTCCAAAGGAAAAAATTTATTTTAGGTTGTATGATAGAGTTCTAGATAAGCTTCCATATGTCCGGATCAAATTGGTGTGATGTTGTTGGTGTTGGCTCTTGATGAGTAATAGGTTTTCTAGTCGAAAAGTAACCACTCTTCACCGTATAGGTTCTCAATTTGTTATTTGCCCAAACTAGTTTATCTTATGTAGTTGGGAGGTTGATGGGGACTGCTCCGATTTCTGTCACAAGGGAGTCCTTGAACATGGATTGCAAGAGGTCTTCCTTCCATGTTGCGGCTTCAAAATCAATCAAGTTGACGACTTTGCTTGGTTCATTCGGTCTTACAAGTCCTTAAATCAATCCTTTCTTCAGCCACTTATCCTTTTGAATTGAAATTTGTTGTCCATTACCACTACCCACATAACTTGGGGAGCAATTGCATCTCTTCCGCTAATAAGCTTTGCCAACCCCACGATGGACTTGAACCTTTTCCCGCACCCCATAAGTCACAGTTTGGGAAGTAAAGTCCTTTCATGAGTTGGCTCCAAAGTGTATTCGGATGCTGAGAAATCCTCCAGGCTTGTTTTCCTAACATAGCAATGTTAAAAGCAAGTAGGTTCTTAAAGCCAAGACTGCCTTCTTCCTTACGAAGCTTTAGGAGATTCCATTTTCTCCAGTGCAGACCAACTGTCTTGTTTGTTTCTCCACTAGAAGTTAGCAATTTTCTTCTCAATGGTTTTGATAATTGAAACTGGGATTTTGAAAATTGACATTGTATATTGAGGTATTGCCTGAACTATTGATTTGGGAAGAATTTCCTTACCAGCTCGCGAAAGCAGGTTTTCTTTCCAACTCTCCAACTTTGAGTTTACCCCAGCAAGTATCCAAGCAAACAAATCTTTTTTTTTTTAGGCCTCCCAGTCCAAGGGGATTCCTAAATATTTCCTTGTTTTTGCAATTTCAAGAACTCTTAGCACTGACACCATGTTTCTTCAAAGGCTTTTTGGACACCATTTGCTGAAAAATAATCCTGATTTGTTCAGATTTATGGCCTGGCCTGATGCATAACAATACCGGTGGAGTATAGTTGCTAGGTTTTGGCATTCCAAAACTGTACAATCTAGGAAAAAAATAGAGTCGTTTGCAAATAATAAGTGAGAGAGAGTTGGGCAATTTCTGTTCAGTTTAATGCCGTGGATGGTATCTGCTGCATTTGCTTGTTTCATCATGTGGGATAAGACATTAGCTAATAATAAACAGATACGGGGATAGAGGATCTCCCTGGCGAATACCTTGAGATGGCTTGAAGTAGTGTGAGGACTCTCCATTAAACTTGATGTTGTAGGACACTGTAGTGATGCATTGCATAACCCACTTCACCCATTCGTCGCTAAAGCCCATCTTTCTTAGACACTATTGCAGGAAGTCCCACTCTATTTAGTCATAAGCTTTTTGCATGTTGAGTTTAACAATGACTTGAAATTTTTTCCTCCTGTCTCGAGTTCTTAATTTGTGGAGAACTTCTTGAACAATCAAAATATTATCCTGAATTTGCCGACTCCCCACGAAAGCACTTTGTTCCATAGCGATTATGTCTAGTAATAATGGTTTTAGTCTGTTTGTGAGGATTTTAGAGATGATCTTGTAAACAAAGTTACACAAGCTTATGGGCTGAAATTGATATAACTTTTCTGGATTTTGGTTTTTAGGGATGAGAGTGATTTGGATTTTGTTCAAGGTTGGGTTAAGGGTTCCGGACTCAAAGAAAAGTTGCACTTCCCTAAGAATATCCTCGTTGATGTCTTGCCAATGTTGTTGAAAAAAGAGACCGTTCAATCCATCCGGTCTAGGAGCTTTGGTAGCACCCAATTGGTGTATTGCAACATAAACTTCTTCCATAGTCACAGCTTTAGTGAGTTTAAGGTTCATAACTGCATCGACTGGCGATGGAATGTGGTTTATAATAGGCTGGAAATTCCAAGGACCCACAGAAGTGTATAAATTTTTGAAGAAATCAGTCATCATGTTTTTGAGAGTTTCATTATCCCTCACCCAGTCGCCTTCGGCATTCATTAGCATAGAAATGCAGTTTCTATTTCTCCGTTGTATAGTGGTAGCATGAAAATTTCTTATATTCCTATCTCCCCATTTGAACCCCTTAATTCTAGATCTTACGCCCCAGAACATTTCTTCTTGTTGCCATAATGCTTCAATCTCTTTGTGGATATTTTGAATTCTGGAATGATCATACTGCAATGTGGGGTTGTTCATCCAAATCTGAAGCTCATTTTTTAGGCCTTCGATTTTCTTATAAGCATTGGGGAATCGTTTTTTACTCCATGCCGCTAGTTGAGTAGCCACTATGTGCAGTTTCTCAACCATATTCTTCCTGTGGGAATCCTCCCATGATCGCTTGACAATCCTCTTACAATCTTAATCTTTCGCCCAATATGCCTCATTTTTAAACTCACGCTGCTTTCGTGTCAAAGTGAGTAAAGTTGACAAGATGAGAGGACTGTGGTCGGAACCAATAGCTGGTAAGGCTGTGACTTCGGCATTTGGATAAGCTATTCTCCAGTCCATGGTACAAAGAGCTCTGTCCAATCTTTTTTTAACATTTTCATCTCCCTCTCTTCTGTTCGTTCAAGTAAATGCGCACCCCTTGCTATCCAGGCCCATTAATAAGCAGGCATATAAGAAATCCCCGAATGCGGTAAGTCGAAAGTGTTCTGCCATCCTCTTTCCTACTTTTTCCCAATGGTATAAAATCTCATTAAAGTCCTCGATGCACAGCCAAGGAAGGTGATGGAAGGCACTTGCTCTTTGTATTTCCTCCCATAGTATAATTTTGTCATGAAATGCAATAGGAGCGTGGAGAAAAGTAATCTGCATATTCTGTCTATTGTCATGGAGAAGGCACTACACATTGATAAGATGTTCAGAATGTGAGTCTATGGAAATGGTTACCTGGTCGTCCTAAAAAAGAGCTAAACCCCCCGATAACTCTTTTGGATTCACCAAAAAACTGTGAGAAAACTTGAGTCATCTTCTTAGTCTTTGCACTGTTTGCTCTTGATTTTTAGTTTCCATAAGAAATATAAGATTGGGCATTTCCTGAGTTACTAGGACTCTAAGAGCTTGAATTGTCAGAGGAGAACCTAACCCCTAACAATTCCAACTTAGTAGTTTCATGGGCGCACTAGTGGCTTATTAGGGCTAGCCACCAAAATCCATTGAGTTGATTTATCCTCCTCTATTACGGGGGTGTCCACTAGTTGTAAGTGGTCAACGGATGTTGTCTTGGAGACTTGAGCTCCATACGGTGCAAAATCGCTTACCTTTCTTTGATGTGAGGAGCTTGGTAGATTTGGCTTTGCCTCTAGCGAGCCTCTTTCTAACTCTAAATAGAATTGCCTCTCTTTTCCGACTTCTTTAATTTGTTCATTGTGTAGTGTCATCATGGAATCCACATTTAAGCAACTGCTGTCTCGCTTATGTGGAGCTTTGCCTTCTATAATGGTTAGAGCTCGAGAAGAGAGGAGATGTTCAACGTGCTGTTTGGGCCCCTTCTTCAAGAGATGTTGGGCATGGAAAGGCAGGAGGGGCTGTGTTGCTGTGTTCTGTGCTAGTTGTGTTTCATGGGTATCCATTGCCGGGGGAGATTCCGGCACCATTTCTTGGTCTTCAATGAGTTGGGTTTGCTTGCCATAAAATATTTTTCCATACGGGCTGAGTTCCTAGACCTTAGCTCGTAACCAATTCTCGTAGTTACCTAGTATATCTTCCTCCAACCTTATGTTTTCGTAAGGTGTCTCTTTACAGGCAGTGGCATAATGGTCAATTCTACCACAAGAGTAGCAATAATGTGGCAACTTTTCATATTTGAATTCGATCCACAACTTTTTGCTTCCCAAGTTGACAACTATCCATGTTTTAAGAGGTGTAGCTAGATTTAGCTTGATTCTTGCTTTCCGACCTTATAATTGTTATTTCCTTTTGCTTCCAGTTTCTCCTTAAGAACTTCGCTAATCTTGGAGGCAATCTCTCTAACTACCTCCGTTGTGACTCTGCCAAATGGTAAGCCAAACAAATGCACCCAAAAGGGACAGTGAGAGAAATCATAGCAAATATCGGGAATGTCAGGATCATATTGCTAGAGCACTAGTAGGTTGTTGGAAAAAAACCATGGCTTAGCATCGAGGACTTTTTGCTTCTCAGCTTTTGATTTAAAAGAGAATGAGAAGAAGCTTGGTTCTAACAAGGTACACGAAACATTCTCCGTCCTCCATGCCCATTTCATAGTGCTGAGAAAGGCCTGAAAATTAATGTTTGGTCAAGAATAGAGTTTGCCAAATAATGTTAGCCGGCATTCTTTTAACTTTTCATTGGAAATACCGTCTGTAACATCTACAACATAATCTTCAAACCATAAGTAACCCCAGCTTTTACAGAGCGCTTCTAACCTGGTCACTTTAGAATTAGGATCTGCCATAAGGCCTACTTCAAGAAGGTGCGATGATATGGAGAAAAGAATAGCTCGGGACCGAAAGCTCGTCGCCAAACTTCGTAATGATACTAGGATAACTCTCGGTGAGTCATTTGAAATCGTTGAGTAGAACCTTGATGCTTGATTGTAGAGAAAGGTTGGAATTTTGCGAGACAATTTTCCTCATTGTACTTGCTAAAAGACGGGTAGGGAGAAGTGTAAGGAAGGTCGGAAGGGTTGGGCTGTGGCTAGGGAAAGCGAAGGAAAGAAGTCGAGCAGGGGATAGTTAATAGGTTTTGGCTTGTTATGAGGGTTGGATAACTTGGGGCCGAAGTTTAAGGTTTTGAGAGGGATGCACGAGATGAGAATAAGGTAGGCGAGGAGATGCGGAAAGAAGCCCAGAACGAAATTAGGGTTTGGATGGGGGATTAATATAGGAATGCTGGCTTGAGATGGTTACAAGAGTTAATAGGGTTTCAAAATTCGAGGGAGACGACCAAGGAAAGAGGAATTGAGGTTGGTCGGGGTGAGCATCTTCATATCGAGGAGGGTTGAGGTTGATGGGGAGGATTGGAATGGAAGAAACATCGAAGAGGGTGTCAAGCACGAGGGAATCGAGTGAAAATTACCATGTTGTGACATTCTGAATCTTCAACTTGCTTTCTACTGAATTAATTGGGTATTTCATGAACGTGTCTATAGGGCTATTCTCGAAGCCGATCACTTTCGAGATAACTAGACTATTTAGGGAAGCCATTAAGAAATTTTAAGGCAATAGACTTGAGAATTTAACTAGGAATTAGCTTCTCAACCGTGCTTATCTTTAAAGGCCAATATGGCATAGTTAAAAATCGAATTGAGATCAAAGATAGGTTTGTTTGACTGAGATCTTGTCGCGACCCGATCTCGCTGCCCCTCGAAAATGTTCGAGGTGGAAAAGGTCGGATTTAGGGGTACTTGATCACAAAAGTTCCCTCACGGCTTGCACTCCAAAAGACGTCATCACCTCGCCTTTAGATCAAGCCTCTCATGAGTTCCCTCCACGAGATCGCGAGCTCTCCCAAGCTCGTACCCCGCGTGACAGCAGAATATCACGATCCATACCCACATAAGCGACACACCTAAAAAAAAAAAGAGTCGAATGTGGATATTGAATTTAAGGGTACTTTTACCATGGTAGCCCTCTTGATAGTACGCTTCACCCATTAGGATGGCATCACTTCATCCTTTGGGTTATTCCCACATCAAGTATGCTAAACCATAGTGAGTTTCATCGAAACTCATACCTCGCGTGACAGCGGATTTATTTATACGATCTACTTATTTATGACAACCTAAAAAATAGATGGGAGTCGCCACTAGCCTCATTTTTGGGGGTCGACTAGAAATCCAATCGAGAGTTGGGAGTGTTCCCTCGATTTCTACGCAACCAGATATCTAGGTTCAGGGACTTGGGTTACGCTAATATTGCTATTAGCGCCCTTTCGGTACCTAAATAGTATGTTGTGTTTTTCCTAACATGTCCATGCGTTTCTTTTTACATTTTTCGGGATCATCAATTCCTAGGCTAAGTGATCATGCGTGGTTGATCATTTTCATGCTATTCTATTTCTAAAAGAAAAAAGAAAACAACCAATGAAATTGAAATTGCAAAACGTTAAGTAAGCAATCAAGGAAAAACAGTAAATCTATCAGGCAGTCCTAAAAAAATATAAAAGAGAAAACAATTAAAAAGAAAGAAAGAAAACCCGCAACTCGTCGGGTTTTATACAATACATGGAACCTGAGACATATGTCGGGAAAGAAATGAATATTACATAATGACGGTCGGAGTGGACATCGACCTACACCATCTTCACGCCTTCTCCACCTTCAAGGTTCTAATCTAAACCTAATCTCAAAAATTTATGACTAGGTGTATACAAGTGAAAAAAACAATCATCACAACTAAAAAGCAATTGGGGTAGAACCAATATATGATTGGCTCGAGAAAACAAGCACAAAAATCAAGCACTTTATAAAGAGCAACTTTCATGAATGGAATTTCCTGAGGCGTATCAAGTTCAAGTAAAGTCAAATTCATGGCCGAAAAAGCAACAATCGCTAAAGCATACAAATCAATCATAAGCAAATCAGAGAATGATGCATGATAACTGATTTGTTAAGCCACCTAATCAATGCATGAAAATCATGAAATTTGAACATGATGTAGGGTTAAATGTGAAGAAAAAGTTTGATTTAGACATTTAACCCTAAATCCATGTGCAAAAGGCCACACAAATCCATTAACATTGACACGTGACTTGTCATTAGGAGCAAAATGCATAACAATTTAAATTGCTACATGTCAACTTGAATTCTAAGGTTACTTGACCTTAAAAATTCTCAAATTTTAGCATGGGATGGATATGGATATTATGGACAGCTTTCATTGAGAATTTATCCTCAAGATCATTATGTATAAGATCACACAAAATTGATAGACAGTCAGGTTCATAGAGACAAGACAGCACTGCAAGTCAAGACAAATTCAGACTTCAAAACTTGATCTAAAAAAAGAAGAAGAGCAGGGCAAATGATGGGCAAATTGGACAAACTAGGCATCGTTAGAAAGCTCAAGGTGTCCTCTACGAATTCCTATTAGGTGACAATTGAAAATTAGGTCTTTTTCTAGCTCAAACAAAGCCATTTGCATAAGTAGTCAGATCAGATCATAACAAGCAGAACACATCAGCAAATTAGCGCTCTTTGCAAGAAGCATCAGGCAGGGCAAATGGTGGCCAAATCGCACATATTATATGTCTATGGAACGCTTGAAAAGTCTATTACAAATCTCTAGAAGACATTAAACCCTAATAACATCATCTATCAGTTCATATCAAGCGGTTTATACAGAAGGTCATCCGAAACAGAGAAACAAATATTTGGCAGATTCTGGACCTAACTTTGGACAGGCAAAAACCATATTAAATGAAGTCCGATTAGGGCATTCTATAGCTCATTGGAAAGATAATCGAACCATCTTCAACCTATATGAAGACTTCGAACACAGACAACCACAGCTACCCGCTCATCTCACGTCATTTTGCACAGAAGGTCATTCAGTTAATAAAACAGCAAACATTTAACAAACAGAAATGTGATCGGTTTAATGCCATTCTAATGCCAATCCCACACTCTCTTCTGTCCATTCTCTCTGTTCACTCTCTACGCAGCTCACAGAAGACCACAGAACAAGCACTGACCCTGTTCTTCTCTAATGACCGAAAACATTTGATGGTTCGAGCAACTAAAGGAACCTAAGCCTAATCAGAATAATTCAGGCGTCATATAAACCACATCTAGCCAACATGCGAATGCCATTCATGGCCACAAATACCACCAACCTTCAACTTTGACAGCTGAGAACTAGTTACGCAGAAGCATAACACGCGCACAAAAACGTCGAAACAAAAATATACAAAACACAAGGAGGCAGTAGACATCTATCAGAATTTATCTGACAAACTACGAACCCAGAAACACATAGAGGACTAAGAACAAAAGCGTAGATTTTACTCAAGCATTTCCCCAAACCTATGATAGGCATTTCCATCAAGGAGTTTATACGAGAATCTGAATCAACGATTCACTTTTATTTCCATCACAACAACATCGAGAAAGCTCACATGAATAGCAGATCTTCAATAAGTTGCTGTTTTCACTCTAGAGTTCTTGATCTCCACTTTTGAATTAATGACTCATGCTTGTTTATTCAAACCCTCAGCTTTTGCCCTCACACGACTATCATTCGCAGCAGCATTATTCTTGTATTTTGACCATGAAATCTAGTCACAACTAGTTCTGTTCTATAACAGAAATCTTGATCTACTTCAACACTGATACGAACCTAACGGCTTCCCATATACGGTTCATGATCGAGCCGAGAGAGAACGATCTAAGAGAGAGTGAGAACTCGCACGAGACAGAGCAAATAAGAAAGAGGAATAGAGCGAGAACCTGATCCAGAGAGAGAAACACCGATCGAGCAAGCAAGCGTATGATCTCCGAGAAAAAAAACCAGGTCCTCGGATCTTCAACCGCCGGAGCTTGATCTTCAATCACTCGTCAATGGAGGAAAACCTCTACCTCCGACCGGAGCTCGGGAAAGAACAGCGAAACAGAACCGATGGAGAGAATTCAGAATCCACAACTTGAACGGATTGAAACCGCAAACGAAACCCTAACGGATCGAGAGTGATAGAAAGAGAACTCACCGATCCGGTGAGCCCAATCCCGAGAGATTTGAGTCGGACGGGCCTCTACACCAACGAACCGAGGATGATCGCTGAACCAGATTCGCTGCCGTCGTTGCTGCGACTACCGTCGGCTTCGGATCGAGTTAAATCTGGCCAGCAGAGAACCAGATCCGGCGAGTAGAGAACCAAGAGGGGGAGGTCCGCCGAGAAAGAATCAGGTCCGGCGGAGCCAGAACCGCTGGCGTCGTTGTCGTCGCTGTCACCGCCGCTGATCGGCTTCGGATCTAAGTCTCTCACCTCGAGCTCCTTCGCCGGCGGTTACTCTATCTTCTAGGGTTTTTCCGGAAGTGCAGAAGAGGAGGTCGAGATTTAGAGAGCGAGCGTCCGAGAGAGTTCCTCCCAGAGAGAATCCCCGTGAGAGCCTGTGCGAAACACCCTCGCAAGAGAATCCCTCCGAGAGCGTTCGCGAACCCTTTTTTTTTTAGAGAGATCTCCCTCGTCCAAATGGCCTCCCCCTTTTTATATTCTTTTTTTCTTTCTTTGTTTTCTTTTTGGCTCTTTCTTTTTTTTTTTTTTTTGTTTTCTCTTTATTTCTATTTTTTTCATTTCATTTCATTTTTTCTTTTTGTTTTGTTTTGTTTTCTCTCTCTCTCTTTTTTTTTTTGTTTTCTTTTCTTTGTTTTCTTTTTGGCTCTTTATTTTTTATATTTTTGCAAACAATTGATGATTAAAATCTCGATGAAAATTTCAGGTGTCGACGGATGTGTGACCGATCATGGGTGACTCCACTAAATTGGAAAATTCGTCGATCGGCACTAGTTTGATTTCTCTGTCATTTTGGTACCCGTGTCCATAATTGAATCATCGAGATTTTCACAACAATCGAGAATTGCCATTGAGTCGAGTGAGTTCATTGTGGCTCGAAGAAAATCAACCACAGGTCATTTGCCCTAAAAAGTTCTGAAAATTACCCGGTAGCCTAGATCATGCCTAAAACACGCCGAATAGAAATTAACCGCCAATTCAAGTCCAATTTCAGAATTTGAAGATTTTGTCATATCACAACAAATTTTGGAAACGTTGACTCATCTTTCGAGGAAATATTGGTGAGTTCGGGATTTTTACGGAAAATCATTGCAGACGATTCAAAAAATGAACAGAAATTCGGAATGGCCAATTTGAAGGGATTTTTGGCATCTGGTGTGAGTAAATTGGTGAATGGAAGTTGTTTGGGCTTTTTCTAAATTCAAATTGGATCTTAACCGGATTTGTTTGTTCAAAAAATCGGATTCCGAGAAAAAAAATTGAATTAAAATTCGGAATTAAAGGAAATGACTATTTTTGTTGCCCAAGATTTGTTGTTTGAGAGAAATTTGACATAAGAAAGCAAGTAAGGGTCAAGTTCTATAGCATGGGAATTTTTGGTGATCAAATTGGACTAACCAAGAGCAAGTGGGACTTAGGATTTTCGGTTTTAGGAAATTTCTTTTAATTTTCTTTTTTCTTCCCCCCACCCCTCCTAGCCGACATCCCCACTCACTCGCACTCTCTCTCTCCCTCTCCTCGTGTGAAATCCCCCCCCCCCCCAAAAAAACCCACCGACACCCCACCGTGCCCCATTTTTCCTTCTCTTACATTATCTTGTCTTTTAGTCAAGCTTATTTACATCTTAGTCTCATCCTCTCTTGCCGACACACCTCCTCTCCTTTCCCTCTTTTGTACTTTATTTCCTTTCATCAATTGCGGCACTTTCACACCCATTTGGCTGACACACAAGCCTCCATCTCTTTCTCTTTTGTTCAGCCGCCCCACTCAATCAATGTTGTAGCTTCATTTTCATTGGTCTTCTTCGCCGTTGCTACCTCACGCATGCGAAGGAACTTCCGGTAGTCAACCCTAGTGTTTCCTACAATTCGGTTCAGCCCCAATAGCCATGGAAAAATCCAGCAGCCCATGAGTCTTGCAGGCCAAGTTTCAGGCCTGAGCCGTGTTCCAAAGTTATTGCCGCTTTGGAGAAAAACGTCTCTCGCGACGTTCCCGACATTTCAATCTGACCGGATTCTTAAATGGGTGAGTTTAGCTCACTAATCCTTGCTTAGTTTTCTAATTATGCTTAAGGGTTGATTAGTGTTAATTAAGCATGTTTAGGTGGTTTGATTAGTTTAGAATAATTTAATTAATGATTTAATGATGCATATTAGGCGATTGGTTCATGTAATTAGCAAGTAGAGACGTACTTCTATTTATTAAATGCATCTTGAGATTTTTCCCGATCCGTTCTAGCGTCCAATTAGGCATTACGGGCCTAAATTGGATTTCTAGTATTTATTTATTAAAATTTGAAATTATTTAATTATTTATTTAATTTTTGAAAATTAGGCAGGGATAGCCGACGATTGGAATTTTGAGTTAATTGTCGTGGCGCAAAGTCCGTTTATTTAATTGAGCTTTATTTTGTGCTTAATTGAATTATTTTTGAATTCAAGATTTATTTCCTAAATTGAATAATGTTGGTTATTAATTGAAAAATAACCGGGCATCGGTTAATAATGCCAAAAATGTTTTAGTGGATGACAGAAAATGTGAGAATTATGGAAATGAAAATATTATATTTCGGCTAAGGCCAACTATGTGCCAACGCATGATATTTTATCGGGTATGATAAAAGATGAGAAGAAATGCTGTGTGACTTTGGCATATATGATGCCTTAGAGAATGCATGTAAATTGTTGATTATATTTATCACCTAGAAAAGCACGTGGTTCGGTTGTTAGTACGTTACCTTGGTGAAAAGTCGCCTTAGAGAATGCACGTGGCTCAAGAATTAGTACATCGCCTTGGCGTATAAGTTGTCTTAGAAAATGCATGAGGCTCGGTGATTATATGTCGCTTTGGTGAATATGGCAGCTTAGAGAATGCATGTGGCTCGGCGACTAGTTATACTATCTTGTAAAATGCATCGTATGGATTGGAAATGACCAGTGAATGGTCCGATGGACATGTAATCGACTAGATTAATTGATTGAGATATCGATTTGTGATATGATTACTTGGGTGTCTATTGAACTGTGCAGATTTATAGGTGAAATCTGAGGCCAAGGTAAGTCTTTTGACTCGTGTGTGCATAGGCAGTCCGGTTAGTGTATTAGTTTACTAATTGAGTCTTAGGAGGTAGAACTCGTTAAAACATGATCTCAATGGTTATTGTATAACCATTTCAAGTCCCTAAATAGTAGTACTTCCACCTCCTCATCCTCCTATGCATTTCGGTGTACCCGTGGAAGTTACAGAAATAGAAACCCATTTCCCAATTCACCCTCATCCTGAAGGAGTAGAGTACGTATTGGTTTAGTCGACCGTCTAGGTTGATGTGGATAATGACGCCCTAAGACCCCACAAGTATCGATCATGGTATCGTGAGTACTATAATGGGCGAAGAGTGGGTCCCATGCTAGAAATTGATGTGCCTATGTTCGTCTTGGAGAAGGCATTCGGAAATGGGACAGCTGACTATAAGGATGGGTCGGTAATGGATGCAAAGGACCCGAAGCTCAAGAGCAATATAAGTCACCTATATACTCAGTAGCAGGATCCAATTGGAGCATGCCAAAAGAAGAGGAGATAGTTGGTCAAGAGGAAGGACAGGAGGAGAATCAGGAGTGGGAATGGCTAGAGGTAGAAGAGCTTGAGGGGGAGGAATCGGAGGAGGATTACCTATTGGATGCCCTTGAGGAGGAGCTAGAAGAAGATGAAGAGCTGGAAGAGAATGAGTTTGATTCTAAAGAATTAGAGGAGGATCGGGATGATGATTTTGAGTACAATCCGGATGAGGATTGAGATCCCATCCTCTTTTGTGAACCCTGTTCATAGGTGGTTGAATGTGAGATTAGGCCTTTGTTAATAGTATTGTAAAATACTATGAGGTGTGGTTGTTTAAAAGTATGGTTGTGAATTTTAATATGAAAAATATGGCATTACTTTTCTATCACATTATTTTATTATATGGGGATTTATAATTGCTTCCGCATGTGCATATTAAAATGAAAGGGTCGGCGATACATCCTAAGATATCGCTTTTAAAGTTGACCAAGAATGAAGGATGGGCATGTGACCGAGGATCGGGGCATGACACATGTGGTAGAGGAAAACCTAGAGCGCCTGGGAGAGGAATTTTTTGTTGGTAACTTACCAACAACACTTTTTACAAAGTTACCAACTTTTTGGCAGTTTGCAAATCATCAGCTTTTTATCTTTTATCAACTAAGAATTATTTTTCTTATCGATGCTTCTAATTTACCAACTATTACGTGAATTTACTAACCTTTATTTGAATGATTTATCAACTTTTCCCGATTAAACTATTTGAAAGTTGCAGATTATCAATTCTCGTTTTAGTTAATGACCGACTTTTATTTGTGTTTTAGTTTACCAAATCTTGTTTACCAACTTATATATATATATATTAAATTTATCAACTTATATGAATTTACAACATTTGCTTGGCATATCACATCTTATCAAAATTATTTATTTTTCATTAATAATTTAGGACCACGAGTGTGGGAGATACAACTACCTAGATGCCCATATGCACCTATCAAATTTTATGAACTAATTAAGTCTAAATTTTTGGCCTGTGTATGTGGCCTTTAACCCATAGTAATTTTATGTAGTGATGGGATAAGAATACGTAACATCTAGCTACTGAGCTGGAAATCCTCAAAATCTCAATCAACTGTTTTAACCTTGAGGGGCACAGTTCAATTTTCCAAATGTGGCTTTATTAACTGTGCAATTTCATGTTTACTTGATTAAATGAAGTAGCAATGAGACACTTTTATGTACTTTTAGTGTCTCTACAGCGAGTAGCATCAACAGCGTACAAATTAATCACATGATAAAAATGGACACCGACCATAATAGCCCTTTCTATGGAGTCACTAAAATTAGTACTGGCCAAGGGGAAATCACAAATCCCAACATAAAGGAAAAATGAATTTCCCTGTTTAGTTTACAGAAGGACAGAGGGAAACCTCCTGGAGGATCGACACCGTTAGGTTTGAAGCATGCTGCAAGATGAATAGAATAGTCTAATAAGTCGGGTTGAATTTTAATTCTTAATGTTTTGAGGCTTCGCTATAATAATAACGTGTCTTTAGAATAAAAATATATGTGCTTTTGTATAGTATTTGACCCATTTACATTCAATCTCTCCCCCATAAGATAATTAAAAAAAAAAAAGAAGTATACCGAAAGTTCTAAATTTATTACAAAAGTGCAAATAAGTCCTAAAGTTTTAGGTGTGGGTTTCGATTCTCATATCTTATAAAGAAATGTGAAAAAGCCTGGGAATAAATTAAGAGTTAGAATACAATTGACAAAAAAAACATATCAAATTTGATTAAGCGAAAAATATTGATATGACTTTTTTTTAAAATTATTTTTTCTCTCCTTCGTTAATATTAACTAAAGCACTAAAGCATCGTCATTTTGGTCCAGATCCTCATTTTTACCCCAAGCCTTAATTAAATTAGAGTAAAAAAGAATTGAAAGGCTATTCTTTTTTTAAAGATGAAAAAAAAAAAAAAAAACAGGGGCAAGGGCCAGCAATCAAGCCTAGTGTGGCGCTTCATCGAAAGGGCCGGTGAGGCTGGCCGAAATCTGGGCTACGGCCAGTGATGGTGATGGCGCCGCCCCACCAAGCGACGACCCGCAAGCTTTGTTTTTTCTTTTTTATTTTTCTTCTTTTAGTTTGAATTTATTTTTTCAAAAGGAAAAGATTTAGTCTTTTTTATTCTTAATCTAAAAAATTAGGATTTGAACCAAATAGACGTCATTTTAGCGTTATGCTTCATGCTTTGGTTTACATTAATGCTACATAGGATAGAGAAATTAATAAAAAAATCATGTCATCATTTTTTGTTAACCAAATCGACGAGATCCACACAATGACTCAATTGCACTAACCTCGACAAGTTTAAGACTTGATTGTACTTTTTAAAAGTATTAGAACTCTAATCGCATTTTTATGACAAATTTTACAACTTTTGGTATCCTTATCTCTTAAAAAAAAAAAAAATTCAATCTCCTCATGTAAAAATCACGGACTTCATACATATAAATTTTGAGACCATCCAGATACAATCATTCATCGGAAAAGTGCTAAATCTTCAAAAGAAATATTAAATTCATTTTTAAAAATATGATATTCATGGGATTCTTTTAGTGAACTCCCCGCCGAGTATGCTCTAGCAACATATCCCCAGATTACATCCAAATAGAAAATATGGACACTTCATGGAATTTCTTGATCTTTGAGGTTTAAATAATCCTTGGATTTGGCTTATAAATTAAGCATAGAATAATTCATTTGATTTGCTATGGTTTTTCGTCCGGACTCACAAGCTTGGCTTCCAAAAATTTTATCTAATATGTTAATTTTGGTTGCGCGTATATACACACACATAAATATATACCACTATCTTTCTTGGTCGGGATCTGAAAAGAACCACATCTCTAAACAAAGCTTAGTCAAAAATAAAATTTAGAGAGGCGAAAATTTTGACAGAACATGATTTATTAGGATCTTAAAGGATCTGATTATAGAAATCAAAGCGACACTTTCTGCAAATTTTTTAACCAAAACCAATTGATATCTTCTCCCAAACTCAATCTAGTTCGTCTGCGACCGGCAAAAATGGTACGGTATGTACTAAATATGGAAAAAAATTGTAATAGAGATTTGATATTATTCAGGAAATAAAATTTGAGTTTTTGTAGGACGATAAAGGAGTTTTAGTCAAATTTAGAATCTACAAAAGAGAGATTTACTGGACAACATAGTAAGCTTGTTAGCAATTGAAATTAAGCTTGCTAATCTTGAAATTGATGAGCGCTTGACTATTAGTTTCTTTTCATTACCTCCTATGGAGTTACTCATATTTTATTAGGTGATAAAAAGGGATAGTAGATTTATGATCTTAAATTTTTATCTCAAGAGAACTAATTGATTATCACAAGGTGGAAAGGGGGAAAGTTGTCATTATCAAATATGCAAAAGCTACACACTGTCATGAACAAACAAGACTGTCTATATTAGTCAAAACAGCGTTGTTTGAGTCCACTACTTTCGGGATTTTCGTCTGCTTTATAAAACTTTCATTTCTCTTGTACTTACTAATGTGTTTAAGCTAAATTCTATGTGCATTTACGGTAATGAGTTTGGACCTTATTGTTAATTTTTTTAATTAACATATCTTATAATCATTTAAGGTTCACAACTTTAACCAGAGAAGTCCGCTCACTAGAATTTGAACCAAATAATTGTATATGACATAAAGTTGTTAGAGATTGAATTCTAGAGAGATTGTAGAATAAGATTCCGATCATTAAGTCAATTAGAGAGATTGTAAAAGGGTAGCAATTATGTAAAGTTTTTCAATGTGAACACAAAAGAAGAAGAAAGAACAGTTCAAGTAAATGTGGAAAAATCACGAGATTGATTGGTCAACGTTAATTTATGTTTTTCCTTTTTCATAAATCTTACCATTAATGAGGTCTCGATGAGCGCTATTTTAGACTATTTAGGTTAAAAAGAGGAATATTACTCAATTAGTCATAATACTATCGGTACCAATTTAGTGCTAAATCCAATTTTGTTAATGTGGTTTAAAACATCTTTTGTAATTTTAATGTAGTCCTCCTAGCTAATTGTGATTGAAAATCGCTTACATGACAATCCACATAAGACAGCTCACTATGTTAACAATTTCTCGCATAAATTGGCCGAAAAAATTATATTGAAATTTCGATCAAAAGTTTAGGATTTACAAAATTTGAAAAAGTTAAGGGTCGAATAGGCATAACTAATTAGGTAAGTATTTCGTTTTAAGGCGTGTCTATAGATTTTTGTAAAGTGGAAATAATATGAGCTTTTCAAATTACTGTTTCATTTATTGTTTATTTATAGTCGGTCATTATTATTTATTTAGCTAGTGTTAGTATTTTTGGGATTTTCAGACAAAAAGATTAAAAATTCATTTTTCAATTCGGGAGAGCTCCACCGGGAAAACACTTCATAAACTTATCCAAAATGCCAATCAATCTTATATTCTGGATTGCTCTTGGTCCTAAATCTCTGTCTTACCAAATTTATCTCTGTCGAGATAAACCAGAATCTCCATTTCCATAATTAAACTTCAAGAATCGCATTACTTAATTAAAACTACATGCCTTTCTCGTTATGTTTTCTTCCCCTACGATCATAAATAACTCCAAAAGTTCACCATGGTTATCGTAAAGAAACTCACCAAGACACCCAAACCAAGCAAAGGAAGGAAGAAGATTGAGATCAAGAAAATCACAAACAAGAGCAGCCAGCAAGTCACCTTCTCCAAACGCCGGTCCGGCCTCTTCAAGAAGGCGAGCGAGCTCTGCATCCTCTGCGGCGCGCAGATCGCCATCATCGTCTTCTCTCCAGTCCACAAGATCTTCTGCTTCGGACACCCGAATGTCGACTTCGTCGTCGACCGATACATGCGTGGAACGAGCACCGATGCCCCCCAGGATGGAGGTGAAGAAGAAGGAGCGGTCGCGGTCGACGACATCGTGCCAGCCCTGCATGCGCTGAACGAGGAGTACGACGGCGTTTTGCAAGAGCTGGCGAGAGAGAAGCAGCGAGGCGTGCAGTTGAAGGGAGGTGAGAGGGAGAGGATGGGCGGCGGCAGCAGCAGCAGCGGCAGCGGGAGGTTCTGGTGGGACAAGCCGTTGGACGACGACATGGCGGCCGAGGAGCTCGAGCAGTACGTGGTCGCGGTCGAAGAGCTGATGCAGAAGGTTGCCATGAAGGCCGACGACATGATGATGAAGTCGCTCCTCCAGCCGTATGGGGCCACGGTGGGCGCGGCGGCGAATGCGGCCGAGGCCAGCGATGCCGACATGGCAGTAGACCATTTGGTGCATGAGAATGAAGGGAAATTCAACGATTATGGCCAAATTGGAGGACCTGGATTTTATTGATGAATGCAAGAGGCCTTTCTTCTTCTGCTCATGATTTGAATTTGGATAGTTTCGAATGTTTTTTTTTTATCATCCATCTTTATGTAAATAAAGAAAATTTTAGATTCACTGATGTGCCTCAGTGGTCTTGATTGATCATGCAATGTCTGGACATCTAAGAATTTATCCTATCCTTAGGTTAGACATTTTTTTTTTCCCGATTTTTATTTGGATAATATCAAATGCAATTGGAGAGGAGAAAAGTTATCTTATAATGGTGAATTCCAATAATGTCAAAATCATGCCATGGTTGACATTGAATAGCTTTAGATCGGACAAAAAAAAAAAAAAACCCAAAGCACAACTTCTCGCGCACCTTCCTCGCCCGTCTTACTTGGTCCATTTAATTACGGAATTTAAATAAGGTGAGGAGGGAAAGCAGCTTTAAATTTCTATTATTTTTGTACAAATGAGAAGTGAGACCTATATTTATTCAAAAACCCCCTCCGTTGCATAGATTTTCCTTTGATCTAACGATGAAAATCTCATCTCCCCATCTACCAATTGTCCATATTAATTACAACAATACTCTAGAATGGTGCACATTTCCCATATTACCCAAATTTCCCATATTATAGAGTACTCATAAAACCCTAGACTATTAAAAATTTCAAGGCATGCTCGATCATTTTGGTCGCTTGCTTGGTTTGGCCGGCAAGGGACCATTCACTTCTCCTGCCGCCCGTTTACTGGACTCTCAGCGCCACCGGCTCCGTCGTGCGTTTACTTACTCGGTATAGTTTACAATGCTCATGAAAATTCACCAATGACGTATGTGTTGTTATATGCTTTTCATTAGGAAATACTTAGGTCAGTGCTCACGCATAGATACGCACTTTAACTAAACATAAATTATTAGTTGCTTTTCAAACTTAAAATTCACTGATTAGACATAACATGGAAGACAGAATTTGCTAAAGTTAACCACTAAAATTAAATCGAGACAATTACACCAAGAGTCTTAAAACTAGTCGAGATAATAAAAGTAAATCCTAAAATTTTTCATTTTGTACATTTATATCCTAAAGCTTATCATGGTCGTCGACTTCATCCCTTCCGTCAGCTTCTCAACTCTGTTAGGTTCTAGATTATTGAAAATTCAACGTGATTAAGAATAAAATAACATGCCATATTTTCCATCCGCTTAAAATTGGCAAAATTAATAAAAGGACTCGAACGCATCAAAGTTGAGAGTTTTTAGGATACGAATACACGAAACGGGAGTTTTAGGAGTTCAGTTCAATTCCATGACAAGGTTTAGGATTTTCTTGGTTCTTGTCCTTAAAGAAATGCATTCAGGAATTGATTTCAGTCAGTCAACATATTTCCCATCTGTTTAAAATTTACAAAGTTAATGAAAGAACCCAAGCGCATCAAAGTTATGAGCTTTTAGGATTCGAATACATGAAACGAGAGTTTTAGGAGTTCAGTTCAATTTCATGACAAAATTTAGGATTTTCTCGGTCATTGTCCTAAAAGAAATCCACTTAGGATTTGATTTCAGTCGGTCAACATAATTGTCGGGTCAGCTGTTCAGCGATCGCATAACGCCCGTTTGATCATCCAGTAAACACACAAAATGCGTATGCAACATGTTCTGCTCATAATAGAAACCCAGTACGACTTTGCAGTTCTTAGCACAGAGAGAATCTGAGGGAATTCACATTTCAGAAACAGCTGAAGAAGAACATTCATGCGCGCATACATCAAAGAAGAACTTGTGCAGAGAGAGAGAGAGAGAGAGAGAGAGAGAGATCCCATTCTCAGCCTAAAGAGTGGTAGCTGTAGTTTAGTAGTTAGAGATTGATTACCTATAGTCAGATGCACTGATAAGAAAAGGCTTCTTGCACATTCCAAACAGAGAAGCAAAAAAGAAAAAAGAGGACCCAGAAAAGAAAGAAACCAAAATTCATACATCCTTCAGAGCCCAGGAAGTACATCACCTGTATCTAAGTCCAGCTGTTTATCTTTACTCCAGCAAATCCGAAAAAAAATCCGAAGATTCAGTGAGGACAGCTTTGTAGTGCAGTCGAGTCTTTCGATTCTCGTTGATCAGACAGTGGACATATTAACTGGCGTTACTACTGCCTGCCTCGCTCCGGCGATCCGACGTCTCCTTGTGGGTACGATCATCATTCTCCTTTGTCATCGAGGGTAGTTTCAAAATGTTCTCTGCTTCACCTTTCATGTCGGAGCTGGTGTTCTCATCCTTTACTGTTGATGTCTGATTGCTAATGAAATTTGATGAATTCCCCACTTCAGTAGTGGGGATTGATGAGGTTGAATTAGATTCGCCGCTGGAAGAATTCCCGGTAGAGGCTTTGGCAATCTCCACTCTAATATTTTGCTGGTTGGAGCCATCACTGGCATGCCCATCAACCCAAGTTCGATTTGGAGCTTGAGGTGAACCCAAGATGTTCTCAGTCCCATTAATCACCGGACCACTCATTGTCAAGTTATTGATAGATCCCATATTCACTTCCGTAGAGTTGACTCCTGTATCTTCTTGGTCCTTGGGATCAGCAGTAATGGCTGGTTTCAGAAGTGAGCTATTTGCAGGGCCAGCCTTGGTATCATCATGATCCTTAATTTGACTTACCACTTCACTGGAATTTGCAGCCTTTTCAGCAACTTGATTTTCTTCCATATTTGACCTCGAGTTATCCGGACCTTCATTAATTTGGTCAGAGATGGTTGAGTTGCTTTCCCGACCTGTTTTACTTGACTCAGAATTATCATCGGCATCATGTAAACCTAGCTTTTCTGAGTCCATTAGTGTAGTTTGGGTGTCATGGGTAACTGCGCTGGAAGCATCATCAGCTTTGTAATTTTCTTCACGTGCCTCGTGCTTACTATGACCACTCTCACTCTCACTCTCGTTGTGTTCTTCATCCTCTGAAACATTCTCATCCTCCGCTTGACCCTCTTTGTCCTCCCCATCATCACCTTCAGTCTCCCTCTCATCATTATCCTCTTCTCTCTCTTTCTCCTCATCTATGAACTCCTCCTCACGATCAACTTCTTCCTGCACTTTCTCTTCATCAGGCTCATCGGTCTCATCCTCTCCACCTTCTCTCACTACTTCCGGATCATCAATCCTATTTTCCTCTTCTTCACGTTCTTCTTCCTCTTCACGTCTCCTTGCAGCTTCTTGATCTGTTACACTATCATTTGCATCCTCTCTTTCATCATGTTCGTGATTGTTCCCCTCTTCTCCCAGCCCTACCTCATGCTTACTTGTTTCTTCATCATGCTCTTCGTTGTGCTTGTTTTCGTCATTCTCCTCTCTGCTTTCCTGTTTATCTATTGTACTTGCTTCATCAATGTCCTCCCTGCTTTCCTGTTCATCTTCCACATGATTCGTGATTGTAGCCGTTTCATCCCTAAGAGGATGAAGATCCTTTCTCCCAAACTTCACAGCACGACCACTTTCTTCTTTTGCCGCTGTTTTGGCATCTTTCTCATTCAGTTCCCTCTTCTTATCATGTGAGTACTTAACTTGATATATCAACCAGAAGCATATACCAAGCAAAAGTAAAATCTGCAGACCATGTTTTATCTTCACGCCTTTAGATCTCTGATTTCTACTTGATGACTTCTTGAACATGATGATACCTTTCACAATCTGACAGTAAGTTTAGCAAAGCCTGACCAGAATTCACAGTGGGTCAATTTACCAAAACAGAACAAGATGAACAACAAGATAAATGAGAAAAGGTAAGAGTAATACAATACGACAGACTCTATCAGCCTATCACAACGACCTACAGGTTGTTCCCTCACAAAGTCGATATAATCAACTCCACATAAAGTCCCAATTGCTAACCCTTGGCATGTTTCGCAGATCACTTCAGAAAGCTTTGCACAGACATTCAGAAACCAGTCTATAGGAACGATTACCCATCCATCTTCTAATCCAAAGTTGGCCACGATAAATAAGATTCTTAGGTAGTTAATTCAATTCCTGAACAATCATCTCCAAGAAACACTCAGCCATTAACAAGAACCTCAGAGGAGCTACCATTTGCAGTAATTCGGCACGAATCGACCTATTCGAGACTCCCCTTCGTCTTGAATTCACATACAAGAAAGCAAAAAAAGAGAACAACTGCGACCATTTTCGCTTCTCAGCGATTACAAGGTGCCCTCATCTCACAATGACCTCAACCATCTACAGCCTTTCTTGAATACCCTGCAAACTACAGGGACGCCGAACCAAAACCCAACAAGATTACGACCCAAAAAGGGAAAAAAAGGAGAGGAGGGCGAAGGAGCGAACCCAAGAAGATAAATTCAAACCACGATCAAGCACAGGACTCAAAACCCATCGTCAGAGCCCAGGAACCCCAAATCTTGCCTCGTTCGAGAACGAATTCTGGGGTCAATCATCAACAAAACCGAGCAATACCCTCGACAGAACAGAAGAGAGAGAGAGAGGGAGAGAAAAGTGGCTGCAGAAGGGAAGTGGAAGGACAGGAGGGTACCTGGCCGGAGGGAGCAGCGAGCGAAGTGGAGTGAAGAGAAAGCGAAGCAGGGCGAAGAAGAGGAAGAGAAATCCGTCGAGGTAACGAGTCTGCAGGGATCCAAAACCGAGAACGACCACTGTCGTCGAGAGTATCGATAAAATAATATAATATTATATATATATATATATATATATATATATATATCTTACTGTAAAAGAAAGAAAGAAAGAAATAATATAGCATATAATAAAATGAAATTTGCAGAAAAAGAGAGGGAGAAAAAAAGGGGGAAAAAAAAAGAAGAGAAACTGCCGGGAGACTGCCGTCGTCGCCGCCGTGATATTGACGGAGCTTCTAAAGTGATTTTTAAAAAAAGAGTTATAATTTCTTGAGGATTTAAATTTTATAAAATAAAATAAAATAAAAGGGTTCCAACCTGAAATGTGGTTTTGATGTGGGAAAAGTTGTCATCATACGGGTCGGCCCAATGAAGACAATGCGTAGGGGTGGTAGATTTTAGATTATTGGATAGCTTTACATTCGTGGAACCATGAATCGGCCCACCAGATCCTAAAACCGGTGATTTCTTTTGTTTTTCGGTTTCTCATATATCCCTATAACCGAGAATTTTCCAATATTAAAAGAAAAATTTAATAATTAGGGTTTGTTTCATAATAAAAAATATAAAAAATTAATAAATCTTGGCCGATCCATCGGTCCAATCGATTTCTTAGTTAGGCGCTTGCCCATGGCCGGCAAGGGGTGGAGGCCCCGCTCAGACCTTGTTGATCCACAGTTGGGAAACAAAGAAGGAAAGGAAAAGAAAAAAGTAATAAAAATTTCATAAAAAATCAAAAAATTTTTAAATGTCAGCATTAGCCGTCTCACCTAAGTCGTTTGATATTCATGTTGGCAATTTTTGGCCAAAATTAACTGGATAGACTATATTAATAAATTATCAAAAAATTTAAAATTCAATTGACATAATTAAAAGATTTATGATTATATTAATGCAAATGCAATAGGTTTTAGAATTTTGTGATAATTTTTTATGTCATAATTCTTTCTTCTATCTAAGTCTTGAATTTAATATTTATTTTGTTTTTTATATTTGTTTTTGCTTACAATCGATCTGTTGGTCACTCACGTGTCCTTTCCCTTTTTGTCCTTTCAAATTGAGGTTGTGGCTTGGAATTTTGCACGATAGATACGTTGCTGGAAAGGAGCAGGGGGTCCATAAATGAGCTGTCAGCGTAGGTAAGACCATGCATTCTTGGACGACACCAATTAAACCCATTAGCGACTTTGGAACGAACGGACGTTGACATTTCATCGTGGCGCATCCTCACTCACGATGCACGTAATCGGACAGACGAGGACACGACAAGACCTTAATGATATTAGGTGAAGTTGCTGCTTCTTTGATGCTCTCACGAGTCGAGTCTGGCCGGACCTCTTGTTTTCTTCCCCATAGGGAGAAATTGAATAAAGTACTGTATGAGTTGGGATCATCACTTAGCACTCAATAGGGGCGATCGGTTCTCGCTCTGATTTGATTCCTCCTAAGTTGCGAGAATTGAAGACTGGATCGAACGGTCATGGGATTGAAAACTAGCATGGGCTGGTCCAATGAAACCAATCACTTAGTAAAAAGAATTTAAAAAATTGTAAGAACTTTTTTTAAAAAAAAAAAATCTATAATTGTTACTATTTTAAGATTTATTGCTATTTTCGAAAATAATTTTTTAAAAAAGAGTCAGTTCAATTCTCCCCTGAAATCGAGAAAGTTCAATTCCCCTTGAAACTGTGAATTGAATTGAAAATCACTAAATCGAACTAAGAACTGGGACCGATGCTCTTAATTGACCAAACTAGGGAATTGGACCAAACTAGTAGTTTGGTCTAGTTCGAGTGGTTCCCAATTCGATTGGTTTGATATGCTCAACCCTATTACCCAATTCAATTGATCAACAATTGATACATCGTAGTGAAAAGTCTGATTAATACTCAATTGATCGACTAATATAATAAGATTTTCGAACATTGCGCATAGTTTGATTAGATGGAGTGCAAACCTTAGGAGATGAAGGTCGCCCTCCTATGTGCTCCCGTGGTTGTTTAGATCTAGGCTTAATTAACATAAGTAAGCTGGGTTTTCAAAAGCTAGTCAAAACGCTCTCTCAAATTAGACAAACGCAGTGGGGACCCTAGTGCCTCTTCAATCAATGCTGGGCTCGGCCTTGCTGAAGGAGGGAGGGCCATGTGGTTGGGAAACACAGTTGGACCCTGTGCTAGGCCCAAACAATCTCATCATAACGTGGAGGAATCTTAGGTTTGGACGTTCATACTCGTTCCATGTCCATGTCAAAACCTAAGAGAGAGTTAGAAGAAGGGGGAGGTGGTATGGGTGACCGGCGCGGGGCGGGGGGGGGGGGCGGCGTCGGCACACCCACATGCCTGTAAGGGCCATGGAGCCTGTAAGGGCCATGGAGCCCTTATGGCCTGCCTAGGGTCGCACAAAACCTAGTTTTCACTTGTGGAGGTCACGCGATGCCAGGCCAATTGCCGCCAAGGTCACATGACTAGGCGAGATTTACACCATTGATGAACATCGTTTTTCCATTATTTATATTTGCTTATTTTTGATTTCCTTTTAATAATTATCTTGCTTTTAATTTTTCAATTATGTATTTCTTATTTTGTATCGTAGTTTTTCCAAAAGCCACGTAGAATGCCACATCGGCATTTCAATATCGGCTCAATTGCCATGCCATCGTCTTATTCATAATTTCGACAGAAGGGCAAACTCGAATAAAAACTCATAAAATTTAGGACTCAATCGACAAAACAAAAAAAGTTCGGGATCTCCTTAAAATTCAAATTAGGTATTTAGCTTTTCCTTACAATTCATCAGTCTCCTCTCTCCTTTCCTCTTCATCTTCCCCATGATTCTTGATTTTATCCGTTTCATCCCGACGAGGATGAAGATCCTTTCTCCCAAACTTCACAGCACCACCACTATCTTCTTTCACCGATGTTTTGGCATCTTTCTCATTCAATTCCCTCTTCTTATCATGTGAGTACTTGACTTGATATATCAACCAGAAGCATATGCCGAGCAAAAGTAGAATCTGAAGACCATGTTTTATCTTCACGCCTTTGGATCTCTCATTTCTACTCGACGACTTCTTGAACATGATGAGGCCTCCTAAAATCTCACAGTAAGTTTAACAAAGCCTGTCCAGATTTCACTGTGGGTCAATTTTCCAAAACAGAACAAGATGAACAACAAGATAAATGACAAAAAAGGTTAGAGTAATACAATATGATGGAAGAAGAACAACATGAGTGCCATAATTTTCATACGATATTCATTTTAGTGTTAAAATTCTTTTTCCGCTCACTTGAGTGACAAATCGGAGTAAAATCAATTACTTGAGTATCAATTCCAGCAAATCATCTTACGTGAATTTTTTTTCTTTTCTTTTGCTTTTTCACATTTTTTTAGGGGCTGGTGAGGGTCAAGCTGCGAAACCCTCACCTAATCTAGGGAAGGGGCGCCTCGCCCTTGGCCATAAAGGCCTTGGGCGAGGCACAGATGTGGGTCAGGCAGCCCTCGCCCATTGGATGAGAGGGTTTCTCGGCCAGTGACCTTCGTCGGCCCTAAAAAAAGAAGGGAAAATAGGAAAATAAAAAATTTAAAATATAAAAAATATTAAAAAATTTCCATGTTAGCACCGGTGAAGCCATGTAGGGCAACCGGCGTTTAGTTAGATTTTCTAGATGAGGCAAATAGCCAATGGCACTCAAATGATTGATCTTTCAAATTTGTGGTATTCAAATGAACGGAAAGAAAGCTTGATACTTAAGTAAGCACTGTATGAAAATTATGACACTCCTGTTCTTATCCCCTGTGTGATAGACTCCATTAGCCTATCATAATGACCTATATGTTGTTCCCTCACAAAATCGATATAATCAATTCCACATGAAGTCCCAATTTGCTAACGCTTGGCATATTTCAAAGAGCACCTTAGATAGCTTCGCATGGACCGTAGAAACGAGTGGACACGAAATATTGGGAAAATTACCAAAAAAGTCCTAAACCTACGTAATTGTACCAATTCGGTCATAAACTTATTTTTTTGACCAATTGAATCCTAAAATTTTTACAATTATTCATGATCAGCCCATCCGGCAAAATTGGTGTCGGTCTTGATGTGGCGGCCGCCCAGCGCCAATGAGCTTTTTTTAATAATATTTTATCTTTCGAAATATTTTATTAATTTTTTTTTCCTTATTTTTTTTATTCCCTTCTCCCTCCTCCCTCCTTTGGCTCTGGCAAGCTCGCCTTGCCAGTTGATGAGCTGCCTAGTGAAGGTGGGGCGAGCCCTTGCTAGATCCGGCAAGGAGGCCTCGCCAGACGCGACGGCAAGCCCCCCTCACCTCGCCCGGTGACGCGACGGCGAGCCCTCGCCAGATGCGACGGCGAGCCCCCCTGGCCGGGTCTGGTGAGGGCTTGCCTCGCTTGACGACCGCGAGGTGTCTCGCCGTCGTTGGGCGAGAGCTTGCCTTGCGGTCGCCGCGTGAGGTAAGCCCTCGCCAGATCCGACGAGGGGGGCTTGCCGTCATGTCTGGCGAGGGCTCCCCTCGCCCGTGACGCGAGGGGAGCCCTCGCCGATCCGGCGGGGACTCACCCCGCCGTCTTTGGGTGCAAGCTTGCCGACCGGCGAGGCGAGCCCGCCGGAGCCGAAGGAAGGGGGCGGGAGGAGGGAGGAGGGAGAAGGGGAAAAAAAAGGAAAAAAGAAAAAATATATAAAAAAATAAAATATTATTGAAAAAGTTCGCCGGCTAAGACCGACCGGCTGCCACGTCACGCCATTTCGGGCCGGCTGGCCAATTTTAGTCGGATGGACTGATTGGGAATAATTGTAAAAATGTTTGGAACTCAATTGGTCAAAAAAATAAGTTTATGACTGAATCGGCACAATTATAATAGGTTTAGAACTTTTTTGGTAATTTTCCGAAAATATTAAATCTCCATGTTCCTTCTAAGTTCTGAACAACATCTCCATGTTCCTTCTAAGTTCTGAACAACCATCGCCAAGAAACACAGCCACTAAAAGGAACCTCAGAGGAGCTCCTATTCGTAGTAATTCGGCACGAAATGACCTATTCTACACTTCTCCTTCGACACGAATTCATGTACGAGAAGGCAAAAAGAACACCTGCGACCATTTTCGTTTCTCAGCGATTACAAGGTGCCCTCATCTCACACTAACATAAATCATCCCCAGAAACTCACGCCATGCAAAATGCAGACTCCTCGAATCAACGAAAGAAACTCCACAGAAGGCAAGGCTACCTACAGGGTCTTTCTTCAATACCACGCAAATTACAGGGATGCCGAACAAAACCCAAGAAGAGAGAGAGAGAGAGAAGCAACTACATAAAAGAAGAGAAAGGACGCGAGAGTAACCTGGAGGAAGCAGCAAGCGAGGTGGAGTGAAGAGAAAACAAAGCAGGGCGAAGAAGATGAAGAGAGAGAGAGAGAGTCCCAGGTGAGGAGAGAGCTCTGTCGAGGCAACGAGAGTTTACGGGGATCCAAAACCAAGAACGAGCATTCGTCGATTATATCGATAAATTAATATAACTTATAATAAAATAAATTGCAGGAAAAAAAGGGAGAGGGGAAAAAAAAAAAAAAAGAGATTATATGCCGGAAGACTGCCGTCCTTGCCCTCTTCGGACCTATCATCTGGCTGTACCTTTCGGGGAATGCAAAGCATGGACCGGCATCGCGGCCATCAAGGCTGCCGCCCTCAATCCACTAGGGGTGTGGCCGGGTCAACAATGGGGAGGGAATCTTTCTCGAGCCCCTTACCTGGCTCTATCTAGTCTATTCCTAGAAGTCAAAGCCTTTTAGGAATAATTGTAATTTCTTTAGAAATTTAAAATTATAAAATTGATTAAAAGAAAAGCTACAAAAAAATAAAATAAAAAAAGAGTATGTGCCGGAAGACTGCCGTCCTTGCTGCCGTTATATTGACGGAGCTTCCAGAGTGACTGCTAAAAAAATAATTGTAATTTCTTTAGAAATTTAATATTATAAAATAGATTAAAAGAAAAGATCCAAGCTGAGACGTGGTTTTGATGTGGGCGAAGTTGTGATACGGGCCCAGTGAAAGCACATTTTGCGTACGAGCGATCGGTTTTAGGTTGGGTCAGCTTTTCATTTGTGGAGCCAAGAATCGGCCCCCTAGGACCTAGAACTGATGATTTCTTTTTTCTATTTGGTTTCTTATATCCTCCATAAGTGAGAGTTTTCCAACATTAAAAGAAAAATATAATTTATTAATTAGGATTTACTTCAGAATAAAAAAAAATAAAAGCTAAGAAATCTTAGGTGATTTGTCTGATAGGTCTGATTTCTTATCTAGGCGCGTGCCTGTGCCTAGCAAGGGGTGGAGTACTCACTTAGACCTTGTCAGCCCACAATTAAGAAAAAAAGAAGGGAAAGAAAAAGAAAAAGAAAACAATGAAAACTTCAGAAAAATCTTCAAAATTTCTGAATATCAATGCTAGTTGTGCCGTGTAAGGCCCCTGCCATTCATATCAGCAAATTTTGGTCAAGTCTTAAATTTAACTTAATTAAAATATTTATGATTGAATTGACATAAATACTATAGGTTTAGAAATTTTTTAGTATTTTTTTTTTTGTGTCATAATTCTTTCTTGTGTCTAAGGGGCTTGAATTTTGACTATTGTTTTATTTTTTTTCATTTTTTTTTTTTTTTTTTGTTTTTTTTTTTTTGCTTACGATCGATTTGTTGGTTGCCCACATGTCCTTCCCTTTTTTCCCCTCCCAAATTGAGGTTGAGGTTTGGAATTTTACACGACAGATAGTTTGCTGAAAAGAGTAGGGTTTCAGAAATGAGCCGTCCTTGCATTCTCGGATGACACTAGGTAGACCCATTCTCGAACGAATTGACGTTGACATTTCATATAATTCATGATGTATGCAATTGGACGGACGAGGATACAACAAGACCTAAGTGATATTAGGTGAAGTCGCTTGTTTGATGTCCTCGTCGAGTCCCACCGGATCTCGTTTTCTCCCCTAGGGAGAGAAACCGAATAAAGTATTGCATGGGTTAGGATCATCTCTTTGTACCCAATTGATTGATCAAACCTTGATGAAATCAGTTGAGACATTATAACGAAAAGCTTGATCAATACTTGATTGGACCGACCGATACAATAAGATTTTTGGGCATTGCGCATAGTTTGATTAGATGGAGTGCGAGAGGGAGATGAGGGTTACCCTCCTATGTGCTTCCATGTTTGTTTAGTTCAAGGATCGATTAATGTGGTTGGCTGGGTTTTCAAACACCAGTACAATCCCAGTGTCCGTTCTTAAGTTGCTTGTACGGGCAATACTCTCTTAAATTTGACAGGCCCATCGTAACCGAGGAGATAACTTAGGTTGGACATTCATCCTTGTTCAGTGTCCATGTCAAAACCTAAGAGAGAGATGCGCCCACGGCAAGGGCCGAAGCTTTGTAGGGGGAGGAGGTATAGGGCGGCGAGAGGTGGTGGGAGGTGGTGGCGGCACGCCCATGGCAAGGGCCACGGAGCACTTATTGTCCGTTCTTGGGGTCGTGCAATCCTACTATTCGTTTGCCAAGGTCATGCAACCCTAGGCCACTTGTTGTTATAATTACACGACTCAAGTGACACTCTGACTCTTAGATTAGATTTACGTGACTAGTGAATATGCTTTTTTTTTCCTTTCTAAATCGTGCTTATTTATGAGTTCTTTTTAATAATCATCTGGTTTTCTTTTGAATTTTTTATTGTGTATATCTTATTTTGTGTTTTAGTCTCTCTAAAAGCCACGTAGGATGCCACATTAGCAATCTCACGTTCACTAAATGGCCATTCCATCATTTTGTCCATAATTTTGACGGAAGGACGAACTCGAACAAAAAATCATATAATTAAGCGACCCAATTGAACAAAAAATAAAAATAAAAATTCAAAGATCTCTTATGCGCTTTTCCCTTAAATTTAATTAGGTATTTAGCTTTTGCAAATGAATACAGTATTCGATCATGTCATAACATATGGATTGAACAACAAACTTTCAATAAGTGACATTCCTGAACTCATGTTTAAGGGAAATGAATTTTAGTCATAAAGCATAATCAATGAAACACGATTGCTTTAAATGTATTACTTTTTTTAACGTGTCGGTGTTCGCACGCCTCGCACCTGCTAAAGAGGTCGATATCTTTATCGAGCCCCGACCCCGGCTTTTCCCTCTCATTGTTTTACATTATGAGAATCCTGAGGTCCAGACAAATTCAAGATGTAGCTTTTTAATATCTTGTTAAGGACGCTATTGCTTTAAGGTACTGATTTTACTTAGGCGGACGAGATAATGCTATTAAAGTTTAGCAATCATTTGATGGCAGAATGATCACAGCAAAATAAAGTCATGGCTTAGCTTAGCTTTGCCTTCAATCTTGTGGTCATGATTAATACGTAATCACCATCTTCATCCAACAACTGAACCTTGTCTCAGTAATTTAAAAAAAAAAATAAAATTAAAGTTCGTAACCAATTTCTCTTTTTGACATGGAGAAAGAAAGGCACACGAGGCTGAGGTCTTTTATAAGAAAGGAATAAGGATCGTGAAAAGGAAGACTAGAGGATCAAGTTATTCTCAGAAAGATCAGCAGAGCTGGAAAAGTCAGGGTAGATCTGTCAGGTTTTGAGCTTTTCCTTAAAACTTTCTGCAGAATGAATTGAAATGGAGAGCTCTCTTTCCTTCGTTGAGAAAAGGCTAAAAACTCAAAGGACCACATTAGACCATGTGTAATTCAGGAATCTTTTCGAGAAATCGACAGCACGTAAGAATTACCGGGTCGGTTTTGAACGGCACAACCGGTTCGGTGAGCTAACAAGACGGGTTGAGGGCGGCGATGCGAGGATAAGTGCGTGTATTAGTCGCTTAACCTTTGGTTGCATGCGCAATTTTAAATGTGATTTATGAATGAATTTCCTATATATATATGTCGGGTTTATTGAGAAAGTCTACTGTTCGAGTCCGTGTAACCCTGATATAACCAATGTAATAGTCTAAACTGCTAAATTATTCAAAAAGCATTGTGCCTAAGCCGAGTGATCATGAAAGTCTAGACTTACCATTTGTTTATACTTGTGTACACCTTGATCAACACTACCAAACGGGAAGCAAACCTCCCAATCTTGTCTCAAGATTCCACCAACCCTAAGTCCCTTTGCTTCCCACCGAAGATATTCTATCTTAAACTGAGAGAACGTTCTTTGCTTCTTCTAACATTTCCAAACCTTTAACCCCAACTTCATAGCCACTGCATTACCTATATATGACTCTTCACTCGCATGTCAATGATCCTTCAAGAAGGCACGTTGATCTCAGCATAATTGAAAAAGGCGAAGATGAAGTATCCTCGCTCGTTTCTTGTCATCGTATCGGTGTTGAATTTGGTTCGTGTTTCATTTTCTTCCGTCGTGTCGACCGGGAACTTCAATAAAGACTTCTTCGTGATGTGGTCGCCGGACCATGTGAATACTTCGGCAGACGGTCGGACTAGAAGCATGGTTCTCGACCAGGAATCAGGTACGTGTAACGTGGAAAAATTGCGTATCTTTTCTGGATTTTTCTTTTGATGATCTCTCTATGATCTGAATTTTGCTTTTAGGGGCTGGTTTTTCTTCCAATGACATGTTCTTGTTCGGGCAAATCGACATGAAAATAAAGCTAATTTCGGGTCATTCGGCCGGCACAGTCGTGGCCTTCTATGTGAGAAATTATGTCTCAGTCTTTAATTCTTATTATGTTTTGGGTCTCTTTTCTCTTCTCGTTGGCCTGTGCCCCGATGGCTGATTTGAACTGGGATCGAATTGCAGCTGACATCCGATCAGCCGAACCGGGACGAGATAGACTTCGAGTTCCTCGGCAATGTGTCCGGGCAGCCTTACATCCTTCAAACCAATGTATACGCCGACGGGTTCGACAACCGCGAAGAGCGGATTTACCTTTGGTTCGATCCGACTCGGGATTTCCACAGCTACTCCATCTTGTGGAACCTCCACCAGATTGTGTAAGGCACTGCACCATGTTTAGACGGTGTGCGTTTAAGCCTTACATTCTGATTAAGTTAGTGAAATAATGGATGGAAACCTCTTTGCAGCTTCTTTGTGGATTCAATCCCGATTCGGACGTACCGAAATCACGCGGACAAGGGGGTGGCGTTCCCTAGGTGGCAACCGATGGGTGTCAAAGCCACCCTATGGAATGGCGACAGCTGGGCGACACGGGGCGGGCATGACAAGATCGACTGGTCGAAGGGCCCCTTCGTGGCCTCCTTCGGGGACTACAAGATCGACGCCTGCGTCTGGAAGGGCAACCCGAGGTTTTGCAGGGCGGAGAGCCCTACAAACTGGTGGAACAATGAAGATTTCAGCTCTTTAACATCGACACAGAGGAGGTGGTTCAAATGGGTCAGGAGATATCACATGATATATGACTATTGCGAGGACAATGCAAGGTTCCAAAACAACCTGCCCAAGGAGTGCTCTCTTCCCAAATACTAAAACTAGCAGAGATACATAAGACATCATCTCCAATTCTTTCATCTCATCTTCTTCTTTCTGTCCACGTTTGATTCAATTCGTGCCACCAACATATTTATGAAACTGGTTCACTAGAGTATATAGCGCGGTTATCACATCCTAGGGTTTCCGGCACCCACATGATCCTCTAAATTTGATGTTATATGAATCAGCGATTCCTATAATGTGATTGATAAAAAAATTTTTTGTTATATTTTCAAGAGTGTAAATGTTTTCTCTTTTAAGAGCGAATCAACTTCGGTTGGAATATGCTAATCTTAATTAGGCTCGATGTATTGAGCGAGCTATGCTTGAACTTGTCGAGGACTAAATTGTACCGGAAGAAACATGATGAGCGGGCGAGAGCTGACCCGGCCTTCCACTTGGGCCAATATTATGGCCCAGGCCAGCCCATCAAGAGAAAAAAAATATAATAACTATGCAGGCTAGGTGGGCCTAGATCGGGCCTTACAGCAAAAGGCCCTTGTCTAGGATCCTCACACATGACGAATAACCAATTCCAATTGAAATGTAATCTTTAGGATAAATTGATGCAGTTTATAAGGAATCTATGAAAGGACATCAATTCAAATTCTTGAATTTTCAAGTTGATAGAGATATTTAGAGAGATCAAGAATTCACACTATTTTTTAGATTCATGGACCCAATTTCATGTTCCGATTGAACACATTCCATTTTGGATTATTCCCATGGGAAATTGGGATTCAATAATTCAATAAGGATTCAAGTTCTCGCCTCCATTAATAGTACCTGTAGAGTACAATTCTTCCTGTGTGGGCCGGAATTTGGTGGGATCAAGTCTACTATAGAAGCGATAGTAGAATTCTTTGGGATAATTAGAGCCCCCATGTTCTTGCGATCGTGGCAATTTGCCCCTTATATCTGTCTCGGTATTTACAATATTAACCTTGGCATTTTGACATTAGTTCTAATGTTCTCTCTTGCATGGACTCTAGCCAAATTCTCATTAGAAACTTTAGTCATGTTCTCTCACATGACTAGGTGGTGCCCATTTCAAGGGAAAAATTTTCCAGCAAATTTGGGAGAATGGCAATATAGATCCCTTAGATTTTCATGTCATTACAAATTGCCTCCTAATCTTGGACAATTTTCAATGTAACACGCATCATCTTCTAAAGTCGTTGCAAGGTGCCCAATATATTGATTGTCAAATAAAACAATTAATTTAAATTAAAGAGAAATTGAGAATTAAATAAAAATTGACACATATTTCAGTCGATGAGAAATTACTCAAATCATTTTCCTAATGGACCTTTACTCTACTTTACATAGTATTTCACATCCCAAATCTGGATTGTTGAATTTGATAAGATCTAGGTGGGACTTATGTATGCTCTAAACATTTTTAATGATTCAAATTCAATTTATTACATATCTCGAGCTCATTATAATTTCTTTCTTATAAGACTTATTTATGGCGCAATACCCGATTACAAGATGCACGTGCAACCGTTCAATGCGAAGTGGGCACGTGAGGGCGTGCCCTTCGCATCCATGCCAATTGCAGAACCGTAAACGTAGCTCATAAAATTAAAAACGCAAATTATGTGGTTTTCATGCTTGTGTAAATTTTAAAACAAGTGGATGATAACTTAATTGAGACAAAAGAGAAGTACATGTACCTGTTAGATAGCTTAAAATAAGGAAAATGGCAGACATTAAAGAATGATTTATAAATTTTATCCTTTTTTTTAAATATATATATATATATATATATATATATATATATATATATATATATATATATATATATATATATATATATATGGAAGATTGATTTGTTAAGCAATAAATCAAGGGGCAACGGCCACCACTTGCCCGCTGAGGGCGATGAATCCGGATCTTGCTAACTCTAGACTTGGAGTGGAGTGGTTGGGTCTCCAGACAAGGACACACCTCCAGATTTGGACGGTCGCCGCAACCTTGATAGCATCAAGGCCTTGAGGGCTGGTTAAAGCTTGTCGATGTCTCGACGGTGGCCATTGCTAGGAGTGGGAGGAGGGAGAAGTACATTAGAAGAGTCAAAAGTTATGTACAACACTCACTTTAATGTAATTTTTCTTTTCAAATTACTTAAATGTCACTTAATCAAAAAAACGATCATTTAAGTGTTAACTCCGATCTCTAATGCCAGAAATTTGATAGGGCAAAATTTTGATATTTTTTTCACTATGTGGTTTGCTGGCAGCCTGATTCAGCATAAAAAGCTCAAAACGACGTAGTTTAACAAGTTTCACCTGCCTGCATGACCCAAAACGATTTCGTTCAGCAAGAAAAATCAATTTCTTGCTAAACGATCGACAGAAAGGGGATGCGGAAGGGAATGGGGAAGGACAGCAAGGAATTGCTCTCAGGCTTCTTGTCTGGGCAATTCATCAAAACCACCTCAAAATCCGCCGTTAACAAAGCCGATCCGTTGAAAAGCTGCAAACCGGAGGATCAGTCGGATCCATTCTCAGCGAGTTCTAATCGCGGTTGGTGTTGCCTTCTTCACCGGCCAAGTCCCTCGAGGCGGTTTCTAGAGCCGTTTTGTTCCGATCTACCTAGCAATCGTGTCTGGCAACTTTCCTTTCACAAGTTACGCCCAAGCTTGTTTTCCCGTCTTGTCGAATCGACGGAATGAGGCTCACCGGCCTCGGTTTGCATGCGTTTTGGGCCTGGTCATTCCTTTCTCTGTGTCCTAGTGTTGTTTTCTGGTTATGGTTAGTTCTGGTTATGGGAGGGTAGTGATGTCTTGTTATGAGGTGGGGGACGCTAGAGACAAATGGTCTAGTTGAAGATGGATGGTGGATCTTAGAACAACGGCAATGGATGTGATGACGAGTTGGTGGTGACTTTTGAATGGCTTAGTGGGCGGCATCGGAGGACGGTAAGTGGTGATGGCTGGTATCATAAATAAATTTGGAGAAATTATCTGCATTCCCTATTGGAGGCTTGGATAAGACTTGTTTGCTCATTACAACCGGATAAACTTTATTTATGTCCCCTAATAATTTAATCTCATGCACTATTCTCAATGTCTTTAGCATTACTCGACATAAAGTCCAACATCCTTCTTATTATAATGTATCCAATTTGCTGAAATTTCAAACTTCGCTTAAGCCTTTTACTTTACTTCCATTTGAGGAAAGGAAGAACATGCAAAACTACTTCCTCATGCACCATTTACTAGTTTATCATTTCAGATCAAACTAGATTTGAACGCAAGGTTGTGCTGTCCAAAGGAGATGTTCCCTGATAAGTTCATTGCACATGGTAAGTTGAAGTCCCGAAAATATTTTTCTATAAATAGCATAACTGATCACCAAATATATCACCTTGAACCAACATCAGCTAATTCCTTGAGCATCATGAATTCTCTAACCACCATCATCTCTCTTGTCTCTATTTCTCTCTTTCAACCTACTCATGCCCAAAACTCACCCCAAGACTATCTCAACTCTCACAATGCCGCTCGGAAGCAAGTTGGTGTGGCGAACATGACATGGGACAACACGCTTGCTGCCAACGCCCAAAGCTATGCGAACCAACGAGTCAGTGACTGCGGCCTCGTGCACTCCAATGGACCCTATGGTGAGAACCTTGCCAAGGGCACCGGCACGTTCATTGGCACCTACGCTGTCAGCTTATGGGTTGCAGAGAAGCAAAACTACAATTACAACACCAACACCTGCACGAGCGGGTGCGACTGCTTGCACTACACTCAAATGGTTTGGCGTGACTCAATTCGAGTCGGGTGTGCTAAGGTTCAGTGTAACAATGGGTGCTGGTACATTGTGTGCAACTACGATCCTCCAGGCAATTATGAAGGAGAGCTTCCATACTAGGAAAGGCCTTTAGAGTGACAAGCTTACCTATGGCCTATTGTTATATGCGTCATGGGTGTGACATTAAAAATAAAGGGAAAATAAAATTGACTAGCTTGATATGATTCATGAGCTAGTTTAGAAAAATACGGATGCATAACATGTTGCTCATAAGAGCATCTTAAGCAGATTATTACTAGCAAATTAGCAATATTTTGTGAATGTTTGAAATGGCTTTTGTAGATTTAAGTGTTCTTGATCATCAACTGATTATCTACTTTTGTAATGAAAGGATGCATGAGAACAAAGTGTTCTTTTGACTTTTATGCTTCATGATATAACTGGAAGGGATGGTTTGGAGTTAAACACCCCATAATAGATTACTTCCTTGTGTATATTATCCTGGAGACAAATATCCCTCCAGTGTAATACATTGTCCAATTGAGCAATACACAAAGTCAATATTCTCTCACATTGTGACTTGATATTAGCATTAGATTGTTCCTGTTCTCATCTTAATTCATGATGTTTTCAGCGTGCCCCTGATTTTGATCCTAATGCCAAACTTGAGCTGCTTGGTGGCATTCTATTGCGGATTGTTACACTATTGATAGTTGACTTGCAGTTTGGTATATATTTCACAGGCACTTGCCCTAATATAGCCTATTCCGTCCATACTGTGAGTCGGTTTTGTTTGCTTAGCGTTTTCATCACTGTACCATGGTGTTATGAATTTTGCACCACATCTATGGCATTGGATGCGGATCCATTGTACCATTGGTTTACTTATCTGCTGTCTCCAATGCCAAATCAAGACATGGGTCTCTCTTGTTAATTGTACACCTTCCCCAATCACTCCTCAAAATCCCAACGCCAATCTTTTCTCTCCCTCTAGTCTGTCTCCGCCCCCTGCCGAACCCTACAACCACGCGAGGCTTGTGTCACTAACATGCATCCACTGACAATATAAATCGTGACCTTCTTCGCTCCACCATTTATTGTTGGTGCTGACAAGGGATCGTGTCATGCTCCATTCACCCTCTCTCCCATATCGCTTCAATGTCGGTCGTTGTCCCTGCTTTCGCATAGCTCTTTCTCCCTTTCTCATTTGATGGCAGCCAAGCTTGCTCGAATGTCAAGTTTATGCCTTTGGTGAGTCTCAAGACCTCGCGTCGAGCTCCTCTCATCATCTACAATCAAGTTGTAGACGATGATGAGAAAAAGGCCATCTCAAGGTTTGGGGATGCCTTGTACATCTAGCCTATCCATTGAGATTTCCATGAGATCTTAGAGGCCAGAATGGCTAAATCAGGTCATCAATGGTGGTTTGGAGACCTTAGAAATTTGGCGGTGAGAGAAGAGACGGTGAAGGAGAGAGTGTTTTGGGTCAGCAAATAGAGAAAGCAAAGATGGACGTGGATGACACGAAGGAGAAAGTAGTGAGATGTGGAGGAGGCGACCGTGATGATAGGTGGCTGCAACGGCTGGAGACGGTGGTTAATGGTGAAAAAAGAGAGAGAGTTGGTTGAGTGGGAAGACTTGATGAGGATAATTAGACATTGTAATAAGCACACCAACAAGTGCAACAAATATGCGTCCATGTTCCCTTTTTGATAATGTCCCATTTATGTCTTTGTTAACTCTCTATCTCTATCGACCAAAAAAAAGAAAAAAAGAAAAAGTCTGTAATTTGATGCTATAGCAAAGAAAAAAGATAAATGAAAAGGAGGTTTGGAGTGGAGGTAGGGGGGTCTCGCACCGTGGCTGTTGGTGTTGGCAACATGACCGCAACATAATTTCATCGGCAACGTCGTTGAAATTCAATCAAGCATGGCTTCCAATTGATAGTGAGGTCACTCTCAACAGCAACATCGAGAGTTAGCCTTAACCCCCTGATCTTGTGATAAGGTTGCCTCCCTCTCCTTGCCTTTGGATTTGATCAAGCTTGATCTCCAATTGACCGTGGGCTCTCATTTAAGCATGACATTAAGAGTTGGCCTTAAGCTCATGACCTCACGGTGAGGTCACATTCTAATACACAAGAGTGCACAGAGAGAGAGAGAGAGAGAGAGAGAGAGAGAGAGAGAGGTAAGGGCAATGGCCCAACCATGATAATTAAGCAATGCATCGATCCACATTGGCATCGGAAATGAAGAGAACCGGGCAAATAAGCAAATTCATCAAATTTTCCATGATTACTTGGTGGAAATAGGTGGACTTCACTCCATACATCCACTTTCCACAATTATAAAATGCAATTATAAAAAACACACATAATAGGTATGGGTAGGTAGACTAGTTAGGGAGACATTCATGTAAATTTGCTAGCACTACCTTTGCACGATGATTTTCTCCACTAGTGAAAAAGTTCCAAGACGAAATGAGAAAACTGATTTAGCTACATACCTATCATCCTCTCTTTGGCTTCGTAACTCACCTTGATCAAGTGTAATTTCCTTATTGCCTCGATCATGCCCATCCGTTCCGGCGGTTATTCCATCGAACATGCGACTCCAACTTCGAATACAGAGATAATGCAATCTCTGATTTTCATCTCTTGTTGTTGATCACCAGCTTCACTCCAAAGCCTTAAGTCTATAATGTCCATTGCTCGATCCGGAAGAGCAATTTGGACAAAGTTGTGGAGGTTAAGATGGTACCCAAAGGCCTCTTCAATGGGTCTCTTTCCTGTGAACATCTCCAATAATAGAATGCCGTAACTATATGCATCCCCGAGTGTGGAAACCTTGTGTCCCATGCCATATTCTGAAAAATAGGAACGAACGTACACTTTTTCTTGAAGTCAATTGTTTAGAAAAAGCTTCTAAGTCACATGGGATTTTGCTTGATGTCCATTTGCAAGAGCTTGCCAAAGAAAATTGTGAGGGATCATGCCTATCACACCCAACATAGAGTGAGGGCTTGCAAGTCCTCACTCACTTCACAATCGGGCCCGCTGTGCATGGCAGAGGCTAAAGGATCCTCTGCTGGAGCAAGGCAGAGGGTCCAAAGCCCTCGATTGGTTTTTTGCTTTCATTTCTCTATGTTTAATTTTCGTTTAGTTTATTGTATATGGCTGATGTTTAGCGCCTATTGTGTGAACTCTTATAAAGTGCATTAACCATTGAGAAATGCATCAACGGTAGAGAAATATGATTTTAGAATTCATAAAGTGCACCAAAGGTCAGTTAACAACATATAAACTCTTCTTCTCCAAAACTACTAGGTGTGACCAAATTTGTCACATGTTTGCTACACAAATTGCCTAAACATCAAAAGTGGCTTTGTCCCCTAGTAGGATACAGGCGAAAATTGAAAAAGATGTAAATATGTTGGGTGAAGGCCTTGGCAGAAGTCTATGTGTTAACTGAATTTGAATAGTTGGTTTTTTGACTGGAAACAGGATCCATGTGAGGCTCATCATTTTCATGATAAAAATTATGTGTAATACCTATACCACACTTTCTTTTATGCAAAGACGAGAAGAAAATGCCAAGAAGAACAGGCAAAAAATAAACACAGTGGGGGAACAAGAAGAGACGTAGAGGGATTTGTTGACGGTGATGGATTTATACTTGTAAATGCGTAAATTTGTCTTAATATGCTCTGACCAATAAGTTTAGGGAAAGTGGTAGTTGGGTAGAGCCCATAGTGTTGTCAATTAGTGTATGCTCCAACAGTTTCTGGCATAAATGTCATGTCATCTAATATATTTTTCTAATATTAAATTATTGGTCATGAAAGAGTCTGCCATAAAGGAAAAATTACTTATTGTTAAGACCTTGAGTCATAACATTCCAAAAGAGATTCGCAATCTATTTTAATGGCATGAACATGATATGAGACAAAATACGAATTATAAAAAGAAAATATAAATATGAGATGATACAATATGCTTCATCTATTTATGCACATGGATTCACAAGTTGTCTAAAAATTTTCCACTCATTGATCAAAATTACGATGGTTTATTCTCATCTTAATTTAAAATACGATTAGGGCAAGCTACTATTAATCTTTTCGTACAAAAAGATAAGTATATTCTTTTTCTGCGGAAGCTATTAATAGTGGAAAGAGGAATTGAGTTGTGAAAAAGAGGTGTCGAGCATACAAATCATAACATAATGTCAAGAATAATTGTTTAGTCAAACTTTTGGCACTCACATATTATTATCGCAATCAAATAAAAACTAATTGAGAAAATATGATAGTTTCATACCAGGAGGCACATAGCTGATGGATCCTCTAACTGCGGTTGAAGTTGAACTACCATGGTCTTCAACTCTTATGGCTTCGGTAGACACCGTTGAAATGATCTTTGCAAGCCTGAAATCTCCAACTCGAGCCATCATGTCATTGTCCAGAAGCACATTACTCGGCTTCAGATCTCCATGGACGATGGCTGGATAGCAACCCTCGTGGAGATATTCGATTGCGGTAGCTATGTCAATGGCGATGTTTAATCTTTGCACTAGTCTCAGATTTCTTGATTCACTGCACTCATCATCTCGTCCTATGGTTCCAGGGTGTAGCCACTCCTCCAAGCTCTTATTAGCCATGAACTCATATATTAGAGCTTTGAAGTCATTGCCACAAAAGTCCACGCTCGAACAGACACTTAGTATCTTCACGAGGTTTCGGTGTCTAATGGTTCCTAGAGTTCGACATTTAGAGATAAAGCTCCTTGAAGCACCTCTTTGCATTAGATTGAGCACCTTCGTTGCCACCATGGCACCTCCATCAAGAATCCCCTTATAAACCTTTCCATATCTCCCTTTACCAATCAAATTGGTCTCGGAGAATCTATTAGTCGCTCTCAGGAGTTCTTCATAAGAAATCCTCAAGAATTGGTTCTCGAAAGGTAATGAAGAGGAGGCATTGGTTGTCGTTTGCTTCTTTTTGCGATAAAAGATAGACAAACATATAGGAGCAACAAAGCTAAACATAACAAACTGCCAGCTACAACATATATTACTCTGACCTTGGTTGAAAAAGACTTCTTGGAGCTTGGTGATTTGCAAAGAGGAAGCTTCAGACTAGGAACACCTCCACAGAGTTCCGTATTTCCATAAATCGATACAGAACTCACATTAAGAAAAACTCCACCCTTTGGAACTTGTCCTTCTAGTTGATTGAAGGACAAATTCAAGTACTTGAGTAGTGAGAGCTTTGTGAGAAAGCTCGGGATTGGACCAGAAAAATTATTATTGGAAAGGTCCAGCACTTGTAGACCCCGTAATGGACGTAAAGCTTCGGGGATTTGACCATGAAAAGAATTAGCTTCTAAGTAAAGTTGTTCCAATATCAAGCACTCGCTGATGGATGCCGGAATTAAGCCGGTCAGTCTGTTGTAAGACAAATCTAAGACGCCAAGATTCTTTAAAGATCCAACTTGCAATGGAAGAGTTCCACTTAAATTATTATTTGCTAAACTGAAGAACATCGACAAGGAAGAAAGACCCATGATTTCAACAGGAACTGAGCCAATTAGGTTATTAATCGAAAGATCAAGCAAAATTAGTTGCTTGCAGTTACCGAGACTTGGCGGTATGTAGCCTTGGAAAATGTTGGAGGAAAGGTCAAGGATATTTAACAACGTAATGTTACCAATTGAAGACGGTATCTCTCCAGTCAACATGTTCCCGCTTAAACCAAGTTTTTGCAAGTTGGAAAGTGCTCCGATGGAATGAGGAATGCAATTAGTTAAAAAATTATTCCTTAAATCCAAGAAAGACAAGTTGAAAAGATTTCCGAGGGCTAAAGGAATAGATCCTTGGATCCGATTGTTTGACATAGAAATCCACCCAATGTTGGTGGAGAGATTGGAGAAGGATCTCGGCAACGATCCGTGAATCAAGTTCCCTGCCATCCCAAGATATTTTAAGTTGGAACAATTAATTAAAGCAGAAATAAAACTCAAGTCATCCTGCAAGTGGTTCAAACTCAATTCAATTTTATAAAGGCCCTTTAGCCTTCCCAGATTTTTCGGTATTGGCCCATGAAAACTGTTGTTGTCAAGGAAAAGTTGCTCAAGACCTGTGACATTCGTTAACGTTGACGGAATCATCCCGGTGAACAAGTTATCGCTGGCGCCAAGGAAATGGAGTGAAGGAGAAGTGGTGCCGACATCATTGAGAAAGCTTCCCCACAACTGGTTAGCACCAACAGCGAATGTAATAATGTCAGACATGTTTAAAATCCCTGCTGGAATCTCACCGGTTAGTTGGTTGGAAGATAGTTGGAAAAGCATCAACCTCTTGAGTTTGGACAATTCCTTAGGTATTTCTCCGCTTAACGCATTTTCTCCCAGCGAGAGCCATTGTAGTAGCGAGAGGTTTCCAATCGAACGAGGAATAGGACCTACAAGATTGTTCCATGACAAGCCCAAGCCTTTGAGTCTTGTTAAAGAACCAAGATCGGAATGAATTCCCCCCACAAGTTGGTTGTTTATGAGATTCAGGGTCTCAAGGTTCAAGCAGCGAGAAAGATTGGAGGGTATTGGCCCACCAAATGAGTTGTGACTAAGAACAAGAAAACGTAGCCGAAGCAAGTTGCCAATCTGTGGTGGGATTTTGCCATGTAAGCTGTTGTTCTGCAGAAATATGACCCTCACAAAAGAGAGGTTCCCTACATGAGGAGATAGGAAGCCTTCCAAGCCTTGTGATCTCAAGATCAGAGATGTGACCCTCCCAGGATGTCTTTTGCTGCACAAAACACCTTGCCACTCACAATGATGAGTAGAATCATTCCAAGAGCTCAAGACCCCAAATGGGTCTTTGTGTATTGCGGTTTTTAAGAAGGCTAACGTGGACCTATCCGTTTGGTTTTGTGAGTATGCTTTGGAGATTGTGATTGAGCTCCACCACCACAAGAGAATAGAGTTGAGAATAAGAAATAGGTGCTTCCCCATCTCGTCCAGTTATCCACTTTCAGTCTGAGCTGAATTTATAAACCTCCTCTCTCTATGCACAAATCAATTATTGACTAACTCCATCATGGGAAGTTCTGTAAACTTTCTCTCTCCTGAAGACCGAAGACTGAAGATTGAATAAATTATTATAAAATAATGTGAAAACTAACCAAATTTTGTAATTAATTAATGCGAAATCACCGAAAAAATAAATGAGAAACAATGAACAACTCCAGAGATTTCCGTGGTTCAGTCCGAAAATCGATATCTATGCAGCTGGAAGAGTAAGCCGCTATAATCCACTAAAAATCGGAGAAAAATAGAGCTACAATTACATGCAAGTTCGAGTGTTTTCCATGCCTTGATTACATCTAAACTCACAGTGTTTATTAATAGATCGACTCATTATGTGACTCGCGTCACAAAATCCACCGATTGTAGAACTTCGCGTGATCAAAGAAAGCGTTACTGGTGCGTCCCCCTTTTTTTCTTCGCTAAAGAGAGAGTCCTCTCGTGCGGGGATATAAAATAGAGACTTCAGCAGTACGTCTTCTTCAGGATATTAGAAAAGGCCTAAAATTGGACGCGTTGAGTGGAGTCCAACTAATGTTTGCTCCCTCGGTTAAACTTGGATATTTATCTTCAACAGAACCAAACCTTCAATACATTTAATAGTTAAGTAGCACCGCCCAACAAATCAAAATATGATGCTGATTAAAAAGGAACACCATATTTTGAACAAATCAGAATCCTTTAAATGAGTTGGGTCTCGTACCTAGTTCAAACTCAAGCTATAATTTAATAACTGGTGCCTCATATTTCCCTGCAATTTAATAACGATTGGGAAGAGGAATAGGATAGGGACATGTAACTTATTTCAACAGAAATGGCATGTAATTGACGACAATTATCCCATAGGAAAATAAAAAAAGAGAAAGGGAATAAGCTAACAATGCATATAACCATAAAACACGAGGAAGACTAATGAAATTTGGGACATGTATGTTATCCTAGTACGCATGCCCTTTCCTCTTTAGTCCTTAAATGAAACTGCTTGATGGTCTCCAAGATATCATTAGCCTTCATCCAAAGGCTTCATGGCCTTGGAATAGCTTTCTCATCCGTAGGATTTGAATAACAAATAGAGAGCAGACTTGTTGAACCAACTCATCTTATATGATCAAAATTGCAATTTTATCCTTCCAATGTCACTAGACCTAGAAGAGAAAGATTTGTAAGAAATCAAGGAGAACAGAGCGGAGGTTTGGGAATATTTCCCTTCTTCCGAATTTGCTTTTTATTCAAACGTCACCTCGCCTCATATAGCTGATGTTAAGGCTTATACAGGCATTTTCATTGTCAGTATGGCCAAGAAGTATAGCCAACAAAGCATATTACAGATTGCACGGAATATTAGAGGGCTGGCAAAAATTCCTTCAGTTTTTTTGCCAGAAATTTTCCTTTAATTGAGCTTGCCCCATTTATCACTTTTTCCCTTTTTACAAACTAACGCCGATTCCACTCTTATTTGACGACATGCTGTACAGCACATAGTGCACCATTTCTTTTACGGAGAAACTCTAGTAAAGTCTTAGTACATGTAGTGATACTCTTATTTTAACGTCTTGCTTGCTTTCAAATTTATGATAAAAATAAGAAAAAGAAATGTCATATACTGAGATTGTTTTATGAATTTGATGTGACATATTGTTATTAGTTATCAAATATGACTTATAGTCCACACGTAGTATGTTATGCGGTTTAGTGTACTAATATTAATATATAGCATAGCATCATCTAATAGGAAACACCATAAAAAAGTTGAGAATAATAACAAAGAAGAAAGGGAGGACAAAGCCAAATAAAGGACAAATTAGTGCTTCATGTTCCCCGTCAACTATGGGAGGATTGAGAAGTCCATGGAGACGAAGACTGACAATTCCATCGAATGCATTTTATTATGTTCTTCTCGTTGCTACCCCAGCTCATTATTACATCCATTGTGTTCAATTGATCTCATTCAATTGAAAACATGCCCGACTATACTTACAAATCACAAATATTCTCTTCAAGTGACAAGTTCATGAGATTTTATTTATTAGGGGAAAAAATCAAATAGAAAGTGATCCTTACAAGGTGTTATATATTACCGAAATTCTAGCTACATTCTATCTACAAACACGGTACTCCTGTGCCAGAGCCAGAGTTCTAACGAAGGAAGGAGGCCCAAATTTTCAATGTATTCTCACTTCCAATATGCTCAGCATTTAGTGTTATTACATGGAGAAAGATGTCGTCTAACAAGGAAAGTATTGTGGTTTTTAGTGAGGACATTGGGCATATCTCCTAGGGGTTCTTTTCACCCTTCCCTCGTGGTACTAATTCGCAATTGATCAAAAGTTAATGTGTAAAAGGATGAGATGCCTTTATGTCTTGAAAAAAGATCTACAAGGATGTTCCCCTCTACTTTAATGAATTGGGTTTCCAAATAGTATTTTGTAAACTATTTTGCCCATCGAACAAGTTGAGGATGAGAAACTATTTTGGCTTTAAATTTCACCATCTGGGGAAAGGATGAATTTTTGTTTGGACAAAGAAATGATAAACAATAAGATGGAATTCAATTTCCTTGATTTCATTTAATGGCTAAGGTTTCTTTGAGTGAAGAGTGGTAGTGAAGTTTGATAGGTGAAAACCGTCCTCTCTTATATTCATAGATGTATCTCTTTCCATCAATTTCTTCAAGCAAAACTGATGTCCAATACTTTTCATTATCATCAGTTCGCTAAATTTGCTTGTGGTGAGAAGGAACTTGCAATGGGGAAGGTGCAGCAACTCCTCCTTTAACACCTCAACTGCATTATTGTGCTCTCTTTTCCATTGGAGTGGATTCTTCTTCAAGAGCTTTTGCAAGGGGTGCAAAAATTTAATGACTTTTGGGACGAAAGTTCTAAGATAATTGACAATCCAAACAAACTGTTGAACCTGTTTATGAGAAATATTCTGATTAGGAAACCTCAAGAGTTCTTGGTCAATGTGTTCATCGAGGTAGTATGTCCATTGGACTCATGTGAGTCCAATTAAGTTTAGATTATGTAAGTACCATGTGGAAATTAACCACCCCAATTGAGAACTAATTGACATGAACCCACCGCATTTCCTCAACATATAAATTAGGGAAAAGTGTTAAAAAAGTCATAAACCTTTTGTATTTGTGCCAATTTAATCATAAACCTTTTTTTGTTGCCAAGATAGTCCTAAACCTTTTTACTTAGTGCCGATTTAGTCCTTTCCGGCCAATTTTAGCTGGATTTTGCTAACTGGACACCGGCCAGCTAACATGGTCTAATCGGTGTGACGTGAACAACTTTTAATAATATTTTAATTTTTTGAATTTTAATTTTTTTTTTAATTTTTCCTTCCTCTCCTCTAGCCGATGAGGTCGACCTCGGCGGACCTCGCCGGCCACCTCGCCAGTGGCCGCAAGGGCGGCCTCGCGCTGGGCAGCGAGGCTCGCTCATGGTCGGTGAGGCTCGACCTCACAAGATCCGGCGAGGGCGCGCCGCCTCGTCGGCGTTGCCTAGGCTGCAATTCGGCGAGGTTCGACCTTGCCAAATTTGACGAGGGTGAGCCTCACTAGCTCGACTCTAGGTCACCCTCGCGGCCTGGGCAGCGCTGGTGACGCTCACCCTCACCGGATCTGGCGAGGTCGAGCCTCGCCGGCCATGGGCAAGGCCGCCCTTGCGGCCATTAACGAGGTGGCTGGCGAGGTCCAGTAAGGTTGACCTCGACGATCGTCGCCTGGTTGCTGAGGTCTAGCGACCACTGGAGGAGGGGAAGGAAAAAAGAAAAAGAAAATAAAAATAAAAGAAAAATAAAAAAAATTCAAAAATATTAAAATATTATTAAAAGTTGTCAACGTCGCACCGATCGTGGCACGTCGCCGGCCAGCGTTCAATCAGCAAAATCCGGCCCGAAATTAGCTGGAAATGACTAAATCAACACTAAGTAAAAAAATTTAAGATTAAATTGTCACCAAAAAAAGGTTTATGATTAAATTGGCACAAATATAAAAGGTTTAGAACTTTTTTAACACTTTTCCCTATAAAGTGTCTAGAGATGTAATGCTTTAGTGGACATAGTGATACAAGTACTTCAAGAGTAATGTCACAGGTACTTTACTAGAAAAATCTTACTAACTAACAAGGCGGCTGTGTGGCTTGCGACATACCATCAAATTGGTGTGAGGTCGGCAACCAAACTGACGATTATTTTAAAAGGGAAAATAAACATAAATGGGGTAGGATCAATTAGGGATAAGTGCATTCGATGTTCTAAAATTTATCACGAAAGTGTAATTAAGTCTTGAAACTTTCGAAATGTGCAATTGAGTTCTAAAACTTATCAACAAAGTGCAATTGAGTCCTAAGACTTTTAAAAAGTGCAAACATGTTCTAAAACTTATGTTTTCTTCTTTTTTACAAATATTATTCCTATTTTGATTCCACACTTAATTGATCACACGGGGATAGCACGCCATTTAATTTAGTGAAGTCTTAGTACCTGTAGTGTTATTCATATTTTAAGGTTTGGTTTGTTTTCACTTTGACCACAGAAACAAGAAAGAGAAGGTCCAACACTAAGACTGTTTTATAAATTTGGTATAGTAAGTAATGTGGCATATTATTATTAAATATGGTTTATTGTCCATTTATAGTTTGCAATGTAGCACAGTTTAATAATATTTACTTGGTCAATATGAACACAAAGATCAAATCATTACATGCCAAATCAACTAACTTTTTGTATAATAACTTTCTTTTTTCTCCTTTTCCAAAAGGCCAAGATTTTCCACTTAATCTCTTTTTGAATGAAAAAGTCACCCAACAATTTTTTTTTTCTGGTCGAATGAAATGGATTTTGGGCATCTTTTCAATCTAGAAATGTGAAAGCAAAACTCACTTTTATTACAGCAAAAGTTTTTATTTTTAATTTCTTTAATCGTGGTGTGATGCGCGAGTGCCGGGATCTTTATCATTATTGAAACAAAAATCATTTTTATAGTTCTTGAGTGCGGTGCATCATGCAATTAGTCCAATACTTTTCCTGCTCAAGTCGTCAAAGCCCTTGGGAATTTCCTTTGGCCCCTCAAAAGAAATGTACATGAGTCATGCTGTGAAAAGAGATTGCGTCCCGTGCACTTGGATTCAAGAAAATTACAAGTGATTTTTGCATTAAAATATTCTAATTGATTCGCTAAAGCTCTGGATCATTCTGTGAAAAGCAATCTGACCTCTTTGTCACTGTTTAATACGACACACTATGCATGGTACCAATGAGGGGAAGAGAGACTAGAGAGCCTATTTTTGGGGAAAAAATTATAGTTTAATATTTTTAGTGGAATTTTGTTTCATTTTTTATGAATTAAAAATAGATTAGTTATTATATTTTGGGCCTGAAAAATCATTTTTTATATGTTCATATTTTAACTTACTTATGAGTTTATTCAAGTGTTCGGAGTATAATTAAAACATCTTCAACATTAATTATGAATCTTTTGATTATATTTTTTAGTTTTAATATATAACTTGACCAGTTCGATCCATATTAGTCCTGAGATCCCGAAGATGCTAAAGCTGAAGGTGGGGATTGGCTCGAAAAAGAATAAGGGGGAATCCTAAATTTCAGCCTGGGCTACTTCAAACCTGAAAAAGTCGGCCGTATGATCTAGGCCAAATTGTTCCTTAGATCTTTTTTTTTTTCCCACCCCTAGAACTAAATGTTATGTGGGACACAGTCCTACACCTCGGGAGCTATTTCTTGAACCTTGTAAAGAGGCAAAGTGCTAAATGGTGAAAAGCATGTCGTGAATCCATGGGGCCATCTCTAGATTTGTTGGATTTTCTATATGGAAGGCATCATCGAATTGCTTCAATGATTGTCAGACAAACTTGAATGGCAACTCCTAATGATGGTTGAGAGCACCGTGTAATTTTGAGAAGAAATTACGGGGGAATAGAAAACTAAATTTCTTTTAATTGATCTTTCTCAATTTATCTCTTTCCCCCTCTTGACAATCTCCATTCTAATCCTAATTCCGCACTTATTTGATGACATGGGTGCATACCACACAGCACACCATTTCACTTAGAAAATTTGAGTAAAGTCTTAGCACATGTAGTGGCGTCTTTCATATATCAACGTGTCGGAAGTTTTCATTTTTACAACCAAAGCAATACAGAGAAATGTCAAAAACACTAAGAATGTCGCATATATTTGGCGTAATAAGTGACGTGGCATATTATCACTAATGATCAAATATGGCTAATTATTCACTTTCGATCCACCATGTGGTTTGGTATATTAATACTAATCTATCAGATAGCATTGTCCAATAGGACACTCCTTCAAAAATTTGAGGGGAGAGAAAGCAATATTGATATTGGTGCCTTGTGTTCTATGAAGTCCATGGCGACAAAGACTGAAGACTAGAGACTGAACAAATTGGTGCCTTATATTCGCCGTCAATCACGAGAGGATCCAGTAGGAATGAAACTTTCACATCCTTGACAAAAAGTGGCTCCGTTGATTCTTTATATGAACATGAGACTCATAAAAAGGTAAAGTTATCTTGAAACTCTTTTCTCTTTACACAAAATTCCTTTTACATTTGCCATGTCTTGGGTTAAAGTTTTCTCCCCTACTTTTGATTATTTCTTTTGGCTTTTCAAAAGAAATTGGTTTAAAGTCCAAGTCAATTACAAGTCAAGCACCAAAAGCCGAGACATCAAGCTCAAGTAGTCAAGCTTGATGCAATCTCAACTTTTTAAAATTATGTTTGCATGAAAGCGAGTTCCAAAAATATTAAATGCATGAGTAAGATATTTATTTTGGGTTACGATTGGAAATTTGATGATAGCTTCCGAAAATATTATATAGCGCCTTCTTTATTGAGGTTAGAGAAATGCTAAATGTACCAAGAATGAGCATTAAATCCTCTTTATTAAATGATTTGTGAAGTTTCCATTGGTCAATTAAATGAAAACCCATATGCTTGTTTGAGTCCTCACACTTTTCTTTTCCATTAAAATTATCTCCTAGTGTATTACCGCATCTTTTCTTTAAAAAAATTAATGCAGTTAATTACTAGCTCAGCTCACGCTTTGCCGTGGAATGGGCGGAATAAGGGCGCCTTGTCCCAATCCCCACGTTAATTAATAGTCAAGAGGTCTCGTCCCATCCATTTTGTATGCTCTTGGAGATAAATCATCAAACGTAGGGGAAAACATATCTGAATATGGCGAGATTAGGTACACTTACTTGATTGGATCACTGAACATGTTTGATTCGAACATTTATTAGGGCGCGTTTGGTAACGATTACGTTCGGGAGCCGATTCGATCGAACCGATTCTTTTTATTCATTGTTCAGGAACGATTCTAAGCATTTTAAGCCGTTTGGTAACTATTGAAAATTTCTGATTACGGAATAGAATTGCGTTTGGTACCGTGTTCATTAATTATGTTCCAAATCAATTTCTTTTAATTTTTAAATAATTTTTTTACTTTTTTCCTTTGTTTTCTTTTCTTTTTTTTTCATTTTTTCATTTTTTTCTTTTCATTTTCTTTTTTTTCTTTTCATTTTCTTTTTTTCTTTTCTTTTTCTCATCTTCTTCTTCTTCTTCTCTTGGCCGATCGCCGGACCGACAACCGGCCAGACGAGGGTCGGCGACCTCACCGGCCCTCGGCGAGGCCGCCCCTCGTCAGCCGAGCCTCGCCGGCAGCCGGGCGAGGCTCGTCTAGCCCCACCGAGGCTTGGCCTCGCCAGATCTGGCGAGGCTGAGCCCCGCCGGTGGCCAGGCCGACCTCGCCGGGGTTGGGCGAGGCTCGCCTGAGCCACCGGCGGGCCGGGCGAGCCTCGCCCGGCCACCGGTGGGGCGGGCGTCGCGAGGCTCGCCCGGCCCTCGCCCGGCCCCTGGCGAGGCCGAGCCTCGCCGGTGGCGGGCGAGCCTCGCCCGGCCCGGCGAGGCCTCGCCCAGCCCCGGCGAGGCCCGCCTGGCCACCGGCGAGGCTCGGCCTCGCCAGATCTGGGGAGGTCGAGCCTCGCCGGTGGCTGGGCTTGCCTCCGGCGAGCTCGACGGACCTCGCCCTGGTCTGGCGAGCCTCCGGCGAGCTCGCCGAACCGGCGGGCGGCGGCGGCGGCGGACGGCGGACGGCGGCGGCGGTGGACGGTGGTGGCGGACGGCGAACGGTGGTGGGCGATGGTGGATGGCGGTCGCGAGATGGCCGAAGGAAGAAGAAAATTTATTGATTTTGATTCTCAAATTCGTTCCGGAACAAGAATCAACTTTTTTTGATTCTTGATTACGTTCCCAATCCGTTCTCGGGAACAAATTTGTTCCCGGAACAAAAATTTTACCAAACGCGATTCTAGGCCGAAACCGATTCAGGAACAAAGAATCGAATTTGGCACTTGTTTGGATGGTTACCAAACAGGGCCTTAGGGGCCATGTACAAATCCAAACTGGCAAGTTTTGGCAAGTGTCTAGCTCGCCCACTAGAATTTGTTGGCTCAATAACGGGGACGATGTCTTTTTTTTAAGGAAAAAAAGAAAAGAATGAGCTAGATATTTGATAAAATGGAAAACATAAATAGAAAATAATTTTATGCTTTTGTTGTATTTTAGTTTAAATTCGTCATAAAATACTTTCCTTTTTCTGTTTTAAGCCTTAATTTCTCTTCCAATATTAACAAAGTTTGTATTTCAAGGTAGATAATCTAAAACTAATATTTATGAAAGTAACTTGCATAAATGAATGGGCAGACTAGAATGAGCCTCAAAGCTGTTGGCCTAGCCCACTTAGTGATGAGGCCCTAGAATGTATTGTTCGAGCCTACCAATGAATGCAAAATTGGTGCCTTATGATTCACTTATGGTCTGCCATGTGGTTTGGTATATTAATACTAATCTATAAGATAGCATTGTCCAAGAGGATCCTCCATTAAAAAATTGAGGGGAGAGAAAGCAATATTAATATTGGTGCCTCGTATTCTACAAAGACCTTGGATGTGAAAACCAAAGACTAGAGACTAAACAAATTGGTGCCTTACATTCACCGTCAATCATGAGAGGATCGAGCAGCCCATGGAGACAAAGACTAAACATTCATTCCATCAAATGTGGTATGTAAGCTAATGACCATTACTTGAACCCCAATAAAAAAGAAGTCATTACCTAATGATTGACAAGTCCATAGAACTTCCCAAAGTCCTTTGCTCCAAACCAGTTCGAAACTCACCCGAATTTTTCTTGTTTCTTTTTAAGTAAAAAAAGATTTGTTATTAAATTTTGGGCCTAAAAATTTTTCTTTTTTACATGTTAACTTCAACTTATTTATGAATTAATTAAAGATTTATTATTATTAGTAAGGTATTTTCTATTAAATATGCTTTATATTTAATATTAAAATATATATTTTTAGATAGAGTTCAGCCGGTTTGGGCCATTCGGGGTCTCTCTCAAGCCCGAAGAAGCAAATAGCCCGGGAAAAAATGGTGAGCCCGAAATCTCGGCTTGGGCCTATTTCAACTTGAAGATTCGCGCTGGTCAAATTAGGTCCATGGTGGGCAAAGTGCCATGTGGGACAAAGTTCTACGTTATGAGAGCCATCTCTTGAATCTTGTAATTGCAAAGCACTGCATATTGGAATTCACCTCTAGAACAAAAAGAACGTATGGTCCAAATTTCCCTTACCCAACTGATACAAATTTAATTCTTAAATGGGTGATTCTCTAGACACTTATTTATGGCCCACTCTAGTTGAACTTCAATATTTTAAACTTATTTTGACCCAGCCCTTCAAGTGCTTAACAACCCATTTACAACCGAGCCCCGAATATATGAGTCAAAAAATGGCTTCATGACCCATTTTGACACCCCTAAATCTATGTTCATTCAAAAGTTCCTCTTACAACAATTTATCATCTGCTACACTATACATCTGCTAAACAACAATTTATCAAATGTTCTCATATTTGTCTTAAACTTTCACTTTGTTATGTCCTTAGAGCTTCATCTGCTTTTATGTTAATCGGAATGAGAACTCAAAGATAGCATATATAGATGGATAATTTGCGGACAAAAATACATGCCCTCTATCCCCTAAATTATAAATGATCGCATAAATTCTCCTTTATCCTTTAATTATGTACGTTTCGTCATGACTCATAAGCCTTTAAAAGCCATGTACTTTTCACCTGAAGTTGAAGAAATTGTAACAATAGATAATGCAAAGTATTGGTTTGTTTTTTTGTTTCCCAATAATTATTATTCTATAATGCATTATAACGGTGTGGAGGGACTTGTGTGTGTGTGTGTGTGTGTGTGGCTATTTTCATATTTGGTGCTGGTGACCAGGTATCTAAAACTCTAGAGTTTCACCCGAGCTCCCATTGAGTGAGGCCTTGAGAATACAAATTGCAAACCATCCTACCCTGCTAGGTTGGTTTTAAATATGTATATCAATCATGGTAATTCAGTCACTGGGGTTAGGTCATCCTTCCCACATGAGAAGGGAAGGTGGGGTTTGAATCCCCACTTTTTCAGGGAGATTGAGATGATGATGATTTAGCTTCGATGTAAATTTTGACTCATGTACCTTGCAAAGTGATGATATAATAGTTGGTCGAATGACACATGAATTGTTAAATTTGTACATATGAAACATTCAAATGTCCTGCATTTTTTTTTTTCTTTTTCGTCGATATTAAAGGTTTCGCATTTAAAAGTAAGATCACCATATGAATAATGCTCTAATCACGTGAGCTTTCGTCGATATTAAAGGTTCCATGTCTCGCGATGGCCCCGACCTCTTCAAATCTTCAGGCCGTGAAGTCTGGAGAGCTCAGAGATTCGTTTGGAGATTCTTTGCGGAGGCGGATCACCTGTGACGACGCCTCCAAGACCTCAGTCCGCTATTCCATGGCTGTTGTTGGCCAAAGACGGACTCCGAGGGATGTACGTCATTGCTCTGTTTTATTCAGTTGAATCCGAGATTTGTTATTAAGGTTATGAGTGAAAGTAGAATGATGATTGCGGATCTGTTAGTAGTTTAAATACGTTCTGATGTCATTGCAGTTGTCTATATCGGAATTGACTCTGCGATTATGACTCTGTGTTCTAATTTTTGAACTGACCACCAAATATTCGTTAAAATGCCTGAACGAATTCGGAATACAATTTTGAGAAGCGTTCTTATGCTTTAGTGTCTGGAATGATTGTTGCGTAATGTACATGTTCGACTCACTTACAGCTCCTCTGTTTCAAGTGATTATAGACTATGGCCGAGATCTCCATATGCCATGACTACTTGAATTGTTGTTCAAATCCATCCATATATGTTTTCTCTGATTTTGATATTATGCCAAGTATAGATTCGTGTTGATCAAATATCTAGACGAGCAAAGCATGTCGACTTACGTATACCCAAGAGGTCATGAGTTCGTTTTGGCATCTAATGGATTATATCGCCGGATTGAGATTATGCTCGCTGGTTGTGTATTCTCTTGCTCGGCTGATTGGTGTTGTGGTCTTAATTTGGTATGTGCTTTAACGATGCTTAATAATTATGCACTTGCGAATTTGATTATACCCATGAATTTCCTTTGAGCTGTTGTGTGGGCTAATTGAGGATTTCTCAATTGCGCTGATTGCTATTCATCATAGTGGCCGGGGAAGCTTTCATATTGATATGATAGGATAGAAAATTTCTCAAGAGGCAGATGCGCATATTGGCTTGCATCATAATGCGATTTTGTCTGGAAGGTAGAACTGTTTGTCGTGCAAAATACACGGACTGGTGAATTCTGACTGGGGTAAATATGAGAGATATCTTACTCTCGAATCAATTGAGAGCCTGGAAGGTCTTACCTTGGATGGATTAGTTCTTTGCAATGAACTAACATAAAAAAGCATGAGGAAAGAAGAAAACAGAGAGCAGTGAGGTGCTTGGGGAGTGCTTGTGCATGTATGTGTGTAAGTGAGTGAAGAGTAAAGAAGTATCTTTTATTAAATCTTCACAGTGCAATGCTAACATCTTCTCTGTTTGCTGTTCATGCTTTGAGATTGTAAAGAATTTCGGTCCTCATTTAATCGGTGGTAAATTGGTCATTGTCCATTCTTGCGCATCAGTCCTATATGAAGTATGCTTATCAAATTCGAGTGGAACCGTGTTGATTCCGTTGTTCATATGCTTATGGTTGGATTAAACTTGTCATCTTTTTCTGCTAGTGCTTACAATGTTATGTTTACAGGACACGTCTCCCCTGTGAATGAGCAACGGTGTCTGCCGAAATCTGCTGAATATGCTGCCGACTCGGCAGTGCCGAGAGCTTGTCTCTCAAAATAGAAGCTCAGAGAAGCCCGCTGACCGCACTTGACAAGGTCACAATCATAAATATGGACTCTATCCTTCTCTCTGCATTTCGTTGTCTGCATCGCATGTCTTTCTTCTTTTCTGTCCGTCATTCGCATCTTTGTTATTGCGCTGTTTCTAGGCCCTGCGTGGACGAAGTCAAAGTTGTACAGCACTGGGTGAAACTCCTTCTCTTTCCGCGTTCGCATTGCTCTCAACTTGAAGTGAAAGGTTTGAGTACGGATATACGCATGTAAATGTAAGAAGGTCAATTCAGTACGGGCGACTCCTTCTCTTGCCTACTCTCTCTCTCTCTTCCCTCCCTATCCTGAGTAGGTATTACGATGTGATCGTATATGAAAAGCTTGAGGTCTTGTATATTTTTAATTCCCAAAAAAATAAAAATAAATAAAAACAATGAAGTAGCCGCCGTTCTTTGTGGAATTACTGATTGCTTTAGGGGAATCGATATCTTGCGATTTGTGAAACCAAGTTTTTTGTAGGCTTTGCTTAACATTTGTTTTTCTTTAGTCCTACCAAAATCCCCGTGGCATGTGATGAAGCTATATCAGTACGATCTCTTACCTCAGCATGATGATTTAGGAGATTGTAATGGTGAATTGGTGATAATCTTTCAACAAATAACAATGTTGCTGTGCCTTGAACTTGCTGGATATGGGCTGTCATCACCATTCCTTTGCTGGTCATTCTCTTTTAGGTGTAGATTAAATTGATCTGTGAAATAGCGAGTACCTAGAGGGGGGTGAATAGGTATATAAAAATTTTCTTTGAAGATTGCACAATACTTAGACAGTTAAAGGATTTGCAATAATTAAAAATCAATCGTAAGACTGAGTAAGGGAAAGAGAGAATTGAACACGCAGTTTATAGTGGTTCGGCTTGATTCAAGCCTACGTCCACTCTTCTGCACTGACAGCCAATTGGCTGGATTCCACTATGATCAAAGAGATGTTACAGTGTTGATCTTCCTTGATTTCTAGGTGTAGATGATCTACCACACTCGCTCAAGGTGTCACCAAGTATAAACACTCTCTGTGTATACAATTTCGCTCGAACTGTATCGACTAATAATCAAGGTTCTTACCACCGCCCGCGGTGGAAGCGTTGGTTAGGGCTTGGTACCCCAAACGCAGGGGGAAGGGTTCGAACCTCCGTGGAAGCGATGCTTCAATGCATAACGCGCGTCTTACCTGCGCTTGGGGGTCAGCGGTGGGGGCCCCCGGCGCTCCAGGGTTTACTCTCCCCGCGAAGCGGCGTTCGGAGGTTTCCTGGGTCACCAAAAAAAAAAAATAATAATCAAGGTTCTTCAGACTTTGGAATTTTTCTATCGATCACACTTCTAAAACAACTAGAACGTCTTCCTTTTATACTACTTTATGCCATCATAGCCGTTGGCACTTACCAAAGGAATTCCTCCAATCTACCCGTTGGACGGAATCAATCAAGAAGATCATCCGAGCTATTTAAGGAATCTGATGATAGCCCATCAATCATGTTCGCCCATACAATCAGGATCTTGGTTTCCAAGAATAGAACATTCCAAGAATACTTCGTCGACCATCGGATCTTCAATCGATCTTAGATAAGAATTAAAGAATCCGAAATGATTATCCAACCAAAGAATCTTTTCCAGAGGATAGGATCGAATCCTCAACCATATACTTCGGCTTTGGATTTCCTTCGTCACTGGATTAGAAAGACTGTTAGTGAGAATAGACTTGAGTCTTGAGTCTTGAGTCTTGAGTCTTGAGAATACAAAGTCTTCAGACTTTAAACTGTCAGTCTCCGAACATCCAGACTTAGACTGATAGAAACGTTTTGTCAGCTTCAAAATATTCTGGAAAGATTTCTCCAACAATCTAAAGCCCATCCAAGTGCTGTTCTAATTACCGGTGATGTGGTGTTTGTATGTTAATGATTTCTTTATCATTGAGCATGTTTGTTACCAGTTGCTTTGACTGAGGTGACGCTGAAATTCGTGGAGTATCTCAGTGAAGATTTGATTCAGAGGAGGGACCGAGAATAAGATAAGAAAACGAAAATACTATTAAAAAAATTCTGGAAAGTGAAAAATGGAAAATTGGTTAGAAATATAGGCCTTGATTATATTGTTAGATTTTAGTATTAGAATTAGCTAGTTTTGGGAAATATGGATGCATAACATGTTGTGCATAAAAGCAACTTAAGCAGATTATTACTAGCAAATTGGCAATCATCTGCGACTGCTTGAAATTGCTTTGGCAGATTTCAAGTACTCTTGCTCTTTCGACTTTTATGCTCCATGCTACTAGACGAAGGGCTCATGTGATGATTGTTAGCTAGTTGTTGGCTAATTGTAAGAGTTTTCTTTTTTGATTTACGATGGGATGTGGTCATCCTTGCGTTGATTTGTTAACAAATATAGCCAAGGCCACTTCTCTCAACAGTCTCTACTAAATTGACCAAAAAGGTGAAAAAAGGAAAAGTTTATAATCTATAAAACAAACTTGCGAGAGCAATTTCAACCTCAAACTTTCATAGAAAAATTCTGAAAAGCACATGTTCATTGTTACGACGAATTTCAATTGTCAAGAAATGTTCAAGATTATGTGATGTTGTGTGGATTGTAATTGGTTACAATTGATTCTAGTCTTACTGTTAAATTCCTATGTTAATTAATTTCTTCATTAGATTACTTCCTTATTTGTGTTTATTTTTTGGATACAAGTACCGGTATAATGTAATGCATTATTCAATGAAGCAATGCACAATTCAATATTTTCTGACATACTGACTTGGTATTATTGCTAGATTGTTCCTGTTTAGATCTCAATCCATGAAGCCTACCGCCTCCCTGATATTGTTGATCTTAATGCCAAACTTGAGCTTGTTGATGGCATGCTATTGTAAGATGTTACACTCTATTGACAATTGGTCAATAATGTAGTGTATCTTTTATGGTAACTTGCCCTAACATAGCCTAAGCCGACCATGCTATGAGTCGGTTTATGTTTGCATCTCGTTTTCCCAATTATGCCATCGTGTTACCTATTTTACGCTAGATCTAGGGCATTGTATTTTATGTCCTTCATCATCCCTATATATGTCTCCTAGATGTAGATCCATTGTACGCATTGGTTTACTTATTCGCTGTCTCCAACACCAGATCAAGACACGAGTCTCTTACTCAATCACTCCTCAGGATCACAACACCAATCTCTCTTCTCCTCCCCATCTTTCTCCCCCCTATCGAGCCCCGCAACCACGCATGGCTGGTATCATTGACGTGCCTCTGGTGCCACTACCAATCTTAACCTTCCTCGCTCCACCATTCATTGCTGGTACTTACGAGGCGGCATGTCATGCTCCGTTCGCTCCCTCTCCCCTATCACTTCAATGTCAATCGTCGTCTCTGCTTTCGTGTAGCTATCTCTCTCCCTCTCACATAAAAATGGATGAGCTCACCTGAACGTCAAGTTTATGCCTTTGGTGGGTCTCAATACCTCACGTCGAGCTCCTCTCATCATCTACAATTGTCGACATTGACGAAATGAGAAGGTCATCTCAAGATTAGGGGATGCCTGCCTGTCCATTCAAATTGAGGTGAGATCTCAAAGGCCATGGCCTGATTAGGTCATCAATGGGGGTGCCTAGACCTTACAGAGATTTGGCGACAAGAGAAGAGACATAGTGAGGGAGAGAGTGTTTTCGATTTACAAATAGAGAAAGCAAAGATGTTCATGGATGACACGACGGAGATAGCATCGAGATGTGGAGGACTGATGGAGATGACAGGTGGCCACAACGGCTAGAGACGGTGGCTAATGGTGAAGAAAGAGACGGTCGGTTGAGTAGGAAGACTTGACAAAGATTATTAGATAGTGTGATGAGCACACTGAAAAGTACAACAAATATACGACCATGTTTCCTTATTTATCTTGTCCCATTTATGTGTATGTTAACTTTGTATCTCCATTAAATGACATGGCAATGAAACAGGAGGTTTGAAGGGTAGGTATGGACACACACGGTGGCTGCAGGCATCAGCAATATGACCGCAACAGAATTTCATTGGCAATGTTGCCCAAATTCAATCAAGCATTGGCTTCCAGTTGATATTGAGCTTAAGCTCAGGCCCGACATCGAGAGTCGGCCTCCCTCTTCTCATGATCTTGCGATGAGGTTGCCTCCCTCTTCGTCCTCTTCAAATTTCATCGGATTAGTCACATAACTGTTCGATCAAGCTTGGTGTTCAATTGACTGCGAGCTGACGGTGAAGCACACGAGTGCATTCGCAGAGAGAGAGAGAGAGAGAGAGAGAGAGAGAGAGAGAGAGAGAGAGAGAGAGAGAGAGAGAGAGAGAGCAATGGCCATTGGCAATGCTCCAGCGATTTGGGCACTAGATCGAATATCATAAACTAAGATCCACAGTCGGCATCAGAAATGTAGAGAATTGTGCAAATAAGCAAATTCATCAAATTTTACGTGGTTACTTAGTGGAAATAGGTAGACTATAAATCCATACATCCACTTTCTACAGTGATTAAATATAGATTTTGGTGCAATTATTAAAAATACACATATTAGAAATGGGTAGGCATACTAGCTAGGCAGGCATTCATGTCAATTTGCTAGCATTCCCCTTGCACGATGATTTTCTCTACTAGTGAAAGAGTTCTAAGATGAAATAAGAAAACTGATTTAGCTATGTACCCATCCTCCTCTCTTTGGTTTCGTAACTCACCTTGATCAAGTGTAATTTCCTTATTGCCTCGGTCATGTCCATCCGATCCAATGGTGATTCCATCGAACATGCGACTCCAAGTTCGAATATGGAGATAATGCAATCTCTGATCTTGATGTCTTCATGTTGATCACCAGCTTCACTCCAAAGCCTTCTGTCTACGATGTCCATTGCTCGATCTGGAAGAGCCATTCGGACAAAGTTGTGAAGGTTAAGATGGTGCCCAAAGGACTCTTCAGTGGGTCTCTTTCCAGTGAACATCTCCAATAATAGAATGCCGTAACTGTATGCATCCCCAAGTGTGGAAACCTTGTGTCCCATGCCATACTCTGAAAATTTCATCAAGACATTAATAGGAATGAATATACACTTTTTCTTGAAGTAAATTATTTAGAAAAAGTTTCTAAGTCACATGGGATTTTGCGTGATCTTCATTTGCTAGAGCTTGCCAAGGACAGTTGCGAGGGCTCGTGCTGGTCACTCACTGGACAGTCGGGCTCGCTACGCATGTCATAAGCGAAGGGATCCTCTGTCGGAGCACGTTAGAGGGTCATAGAACCCCCTATTGATTTTTTCTTTCCTATCTCTTTGTTTGACTTTCATTTATTTTACTGGCTATGTCTAATGTTCATTGCATGTCGTATGCTAAAACAGTAAAAATTGTCATAAAAGTTGGAATGCATCAAACATAGAGAAATGAGATTTTAGGATTTATAAAGTGCACAAAAGATCAGTTAACAATATATGAACTCTTCTTTCTCCAAAACTACTAAGTGCACCCAAAGTTGTCGAATGTTTGCTAGACAAATTGCCAAAACATCAAGAGTGACTTTTTCCTCTAATAGGGTATAGGGAAAAACAGAAAAAGTAGAAAATATATATGGTGAAGGTCTCGGTGGAAACTATTTAGTGCACTTAGTACATGTATTAACTAAATTTGCACCGTCGGTTTTGACTGGACACACATGGAATACACGCGAGGCTCATCATTTTCATGATCTGGATTCATTTTAATACCTATATTACACCATTTCTTTTCTACAAGATAGAAGAGAAGAAAATGCCTAGAAGAACATGGGGGAAAGAAGAGACTTGGAGTGATTTGTTGGCGCCGAAGAATTTATACGTGCAAAATGCATAAATTTGTCGCATTATGCTCTTAACAAGAAGTTTAGGAAGAGTGAAAGATGGATAGAGCCCATCGTATTGTCAATTAGCGTGTGTTGTGTAATATTATCATGCACTTATGGGTTCAAGACCTCCGGCAGCTTCTCACTTAAATGTCATGTCATATAAATATATGTTTACAAATAAAGGATTATAGGTCAAGTCAATATGAAAGGGTCCACCGGAAGGGATCAATTACTTTTTGTCAAGACCTTAAGTCATGACATACTGAGAGCGAATCACAGATTCTCATCAATTTCTCGTACCGCAATTGACTTATGACAAAATTACTCACAATCCATTTTCACAGCATGAGCATAATATGAGATAAAACATGAATTATAGAAAGAAAATATGAATATGAGATGACACAACATGCTTAATCCATTTATCGGCACGAATTCACTAGTTTTGATCAAAAAATTTCCATTCATTGATCCAACTTACAATGGTTTATTATCATTTACGACTAGGACATGATACTATTAATAAGGTAAAGAGGAAATTGTGTTGTAAGAAAAAGGTATCAGAGCATCCGAAGCATCACATAACATCAAGGATCTTTGTTTATTCAATACTTTTAACACTCTCATATTACTATCACAAACAACCGAAACTAATCAAGAAAGTATGACAGATTCATACCGGGAGGCACATAGCCTATGGATCCTCTGACTGCAGTTGAACTCCCCTGGTACTGAAGTTCTATGGCTTCAGCAGACACCATTGAAATGATCTTTGCAAGCCCAAAATCTCCAACTCGAGCCATCATGTCATTGTCTAGAAGCACATTACTCGGCTTCAAATCTCCATGGACGATGGCTGGATAGCAACCCTTGTGGAGATATTCTATTGCAGTAGCTACGTCGATGGCGATATTTAACCTTTGCACTAGTCTGAGAGTTCTCGATTCACTACGCTCATCATCTCGTCCTATAGTCCCGGGGTGCAGCCACTCCTCCAAGCTCTCATTAGCCATGAACTCGTATATTAGAGCTTTGAAATCATTGCCACAAAAGTCCACACTTGAGCAAACACTTAGTATCTTCACTAGGTTTCTGTGTCTAATCATTCCTAGCGTTCGACATTCGGAGACAAAGCTCCTCGAGGCTCCTCTTTGCATTAAATTGAGCACCTTCACCGCCACCATGGCACAGCCATCAAGAATCCCCTTATAAACCGTGCCATATCTACCTTTACCAATCACATTGGTCTCGGAGAATCTATCAGTAGCTCTCAGGAGTTCTTCATAAGAAATCCTCAAGAATTGGCGCTCGAAGGATGATGACGTCAAGGCATTGGTTGTCGTGTGCTTCTTTTTGTGGTAATAGAAGATAGATAGGAACGACAAAGCTAAACATAATAAACCGACAGCTACCGCAAATATCACTATCGCCTTGATTGAAGAAGACTTGTTAGAGCTTGGTGAGTGGCAAAGAGGAAGCTTCAGACCCGGAATACCTCCACAAAGTTGTCTATTTCCAGAAACCGATACAGCACTTACATTAAGAAAAACTCCGCCCTCTGGAACTTGTCCTTCTAGTTCATTGAAGGACATATTCAAGTAATTGAGTAGTGAGAGTTCTGCCAGAAAGCTCGGGATTGGACCAGAAAAATTATTATTGGAAAGATCCAACTCTTGTAGACCCCGTAATGGATGTAAAGTTTGGGGGATTTGACCATGAAAAGAATTAGCTTCTAAGTGAAGCCATTCCAATCTCAAGCACTTGTCGACAGAGGCCGGAATTAAGCCAGTCAATCTGTTGTAAGATAGATCTAATTTGCCAAGATTCTTTAAAGACCCAATTTGTAGTGGAAGAGATCCACTTAAATTATTATGTGCTAAACTGAAGAAGATCGACAAGGAATAAAGACCCACGATTTCTACAGGAACTGAGCCAATTAGATTATTGTTCGAAAGATTAAGCCCAATTAGTTGCTTGCAATTGCCTAGACTTTGCGGTATGTAGCCTTGAAAAAAGTTGGAGGAAAGGTCAAGGAGACCTAACGATGTGATGTTACCAATTGAAGATGGTATCTTTCCAGTAAACATGTTTCCCTCCAAATAAAGTGCTTGCAAGTTGTAAAGTGCTCCGATGGAATCAGGAATGCGATCGATTAGAAAATTATTTGATAAATCCAACGCAGACAAGTTGAAGAGATTTCCGAGGGCTGAAGGAATAGTTCCTTGGATCCGATTGTTTGACATAGAAATCGACTCAATGCTGGTGGAGACATTGGAGAAGGATCTCGGCAATGATCCGTAAATCAAGTTCCCATCCATATTGAGACGAATTAAGTTGGAACAATTGACTAAAGAAGAAATAAAACTCAAGTCATCCTGCAAGTGGTTATCACCAAATGAAATACTTTGAAGGTCCTTTAGCCTTCCCAGATTTTTCGGTATTGGCCCATGGAAATTGTTGTCATGAAGAAAAAGGTTTTCAAGACCAGTGGCATTCGTCAACGTTGACGGAATCATCCCGGTGAATAAATTATAGGTGGCGCCAAGTAGACGGAGAGAAAAAGAAGTGGTGCCGACATAATTGAGAAAGCTTCCCCACAACTGGTTGTAACTAACACTGAATATAGTAATGTTAGAGATGTTAAAAATCCTTGCTGGAATCTCACCAGTTAGTTTGTTGAAAGATAGTTGGAAAAATGTCAATCTCTCGAGTCTGGACAATTCCTCAGGTATTTTTCCGCTTAACACATTTGCTGCCAGGGAGAGCTGTAGTAGCAGCGAGAGGTTTCCAGTCGAACGAGGAATAGGACCTACAAGACTGTTCCGAGACAAGCCCAAGAGTTCAAGTCTTGTTAAAGAACCAAGATCGGAATGGATTTCCCCCACAAGTTGGTTATCTACGAGATTCAGGGTCTTGAGGTTCGAGCAGTGGGAAAGATTGGAGGGTATCGGCCCACCAAATGAGTTGTTACTAAGAATGAGAACACGTAGCCGAACCAAGTTGCCAATCTGTGGTGGGATTTCGCCATGTAAGCTGTTGTTTTGCAGGAATATGACCCTCATAAAAGAGAGGTTACCTACGTGAGGAGATAGGAAGCCTTCCAAGCCTTGTGATCTCAAGATCAGGGATGTGACCCTCCCGGGATGTCTTTTGCTGCACGAAACACCTTGCCACTCACAATGATGAGTAGAATCATTCCAAGAGCTCAAGACCCCAAATGGGTCTTTGTGTATTGCGTTTTTCAAGAAGGCTAACACGAACCGATCCGTTTGGTTTTGTGAGTATGCTTTGGAGATTGTGATTGAGCTCCACCACCACAAGAGAATAGAGTTAATGATAAAAAATAGGTGCTTCCCCATCTCGTCCAGTGATCCACTTTCAGTTTGAGCTGAATTTATAAACCTCCTCTCTCTATGCACAAATCAATTATTGACTAACTCCATCATGGAAGGTTCCGTAAACTTTCTCTCTCCTGAAGACTGAAGATTGAATATATTATTATAATATAATGCGGAAACTAACCAAATCTTGTAATTAATTAATGAGAAATCACTGAGAAAATAAACGAGAAATAATGAAAAACTCCTGAGATTTCCGTGGTTCAGTCCGAAAATCAATATCTATGCAACTAGAAGAGTAAGCAGTTATAATCCACTAAAAATCGGAGAAAAATAGAATTACAATTACTTGCAAGTTTGAGTGTTTTCCACATCTTGATTACATCTAAACTCACAGTGTTTATTAATAGAACGACTCATTATGCGACTCACGTCACAAAATCCACCGATTGTAGAACTCCCTAGGATCAAAGAAAGCGTTACTGGTACGTCCCCTTTTTTTCTTCGCTAAAGAGAGAGTCCTCTCGTGCGGGGATATAAAATAGAGACTTCAGTAGTACGTCTTCTTCAGGATATTAGATAAGGCCTAAAACTGGACGCGTTGAGTGGAGTCCGACTAATGTTTGCTCCGTCGGTTAAACTTGGATATTTATCTTCAATAGAACCAAACCTTCAATACATTTAATAGTTAAGTAGCACCGCCCAACAAATTAAAATATGATACTAATTAAAAAGGAACACCATATTTTGAACAAATCGGAATCCTTTAAATGAGTTGGGTCTCGTACTAGTTCAAACTCAAGCTATAATTTAATAACTGGTGCCTCATATTTCCCATCAATTTAATAACGATTGGGAAGAGGAATAGGATAGGGACATGTAACTTCTTTCAACAGAAATGGCATGTAATTGACGACAATTACCCTAAAGGAAAAATTAAAAAAAAAAAGAGAAATGGAATAAGCTAACAATGCATATAACCATAAAACAAGAGGAAGACTTATGAAATTTGGGACATATATGTTATCCTAGCACGCATGCCCTTTGCTCTTTTAGTCCTTAAGTGAAACTGCTTGATGGTCTCCGAGATATCATTAGATTTCATCCAAAGGCTTCATGGCCTTGGAAAAGCTTTCTCACCCGTAGGATTTGAATAACAAATAGAGAGCAGACTTGTTGAACCAACTCATCTTATATGATCAAAATTGCAATTTTATCCTTCCAATGTCACTAGACCTAGAAGAGAAAGATTTGTAAGAAATCAAGGAGAACAGAACGGAGGTTTGGGAATATTTCCCTTCTTCCAACTTTGCTTTTTATTCAAACGTCACCTAGCCTCATATAGCTGATGTTAAGGGTTATACAGGCATTTTCATTGTCAGTATGGCCAAGAAGTATAGCCAAAAAAGCACATTACAGATAGCATGGAATATTAGAGGGCTGGCAAAATTTCCTTTAATTTTTTTGCCAGAAAATTTCCTTTAATTGAGCTTGCCCCATTTATCACTTTTCCCCTTTTTACAAACTAACGCCGATTCCACTCTTATTTGACGACATGCTGTACATCACATAGTGCATCACTTCATTAACCAAGAAACTCTAGTAAAGTCTCAGTACATGTAGTGCTACTCTTATTTTAACGTCTTGCTTGCTTTCAAATTTATGATAAAAATAAGAAAAAGAAATGTCATATACTGAGATTGTTTTATGAATTTGATGTGACATATTGTTATTAGTTATCGGATATGACTTTTAGTCCACACGTAGTATGTTATGCGGTTTAGTGTACTAATATTAATATATAGCATAGCATTTTCTAATAGGAAACACCATAAAAAAGTTGAGAGTAATAATAAAGAAGAAAGGGAGGACAAAGCCAAATAAAGGACAAATTACGGCTTCATGTTCCCCGTCAACTATGAGAGGATTGAGAAGTCCATGGAGACGAAGACTGACAATTCCATCGAATGCATTTTATTATGTTCTTCTCGTTGCTAACCCAGCTCATTATTACATCCATTGTATTCAATTGATCTCATTCAATTGAAAACATGCCCGACTATACTTACAAATCACAAATATTCTCTTCAAGCGACAAGTTCACGAGATTTTATTTATTAGGGGAAAAATTCAAATAGAAAGTGATCCTTACAAGGTGTTATGTACTACTGAAATTCTAGCTACATTCTATCTACAAACACAGTACTATGCAAAGCTAGAGTTCTAATGAAGGAAGGAAGCCCAAATTTTCAATGTATTCCCACTTCCAATATGCTTAGCATTTAGTGTTATTACATGGAGAAAGATGTCGTCCGACAAGGAAAGTATTGTGATTTTTAGTGAGGACATTGGGCATATCTCCCTAGTGTTCTTTTCACCCTTCCCTCATGGTACTAATTTGCAATTGGTCAAAAGTAAATGTGTAAAAGGATGAGATGCCTTTAGGTCTTCAAAGAAGATCTACAAGGATGTTCCCCTCTACTTTAATGAATTTGGTTTCCAAATAGTATTTTGGAAACTATTTTTCCCATTGAACAAGTTGAGGATGAGAAACTATTTTGGCTTTAAATTTCACCATCTAGGGAAAGGATGAATTTTTGTTTGGACAAAGAAATGATAAACAATAAGATGGAATTCAATTTCCTTGATTTCATTTAACAGCTAAGGTTTCTTTGAGTGAAGAGTGGTAGTGAAGTGATGTAGAACAACATGCAAATGCCTTTATGGTAACATTGGAGCATCATAAGAGCGGATGGTCCCACAAATCAAAGAGGATTGTGTGATCTTCGAGATTACAAATGGGTTACAATATTTGATTCACGCGTTTCCGTTGATTTTTGAGATCTCACAAATTTTAGACACGATTAGCAGATTTTCTAGTTGTGTTTTGATTCGTCTCCCTTTTATCAATATCTTTTCCTTAATTTTGTTATTTAATTTCAGTTATTTGGTTATTCTCTATATGGCGACCTCCCTATAAATAGCCGCCTAAGATATTGTAATCTGCACTTCATTATTCAAAATAAACACTATCTTTTGGAATTCTTTCCAAGCATTACTTCCTCTGCGTCATGAAGTTTGATAGGTGAAAACCATTCTCTCTTATGTTCATAGATGTATCTCTTTCCATCAATTTCTTCAAACAAAATTGATGTCCAATAGTTTTCATTATCATCAGTTCGCTAAATTTGCTTGTGGTGAGAAGGAACTTGCAATGTGGAAGATGCAGCAATTCCTCCTTTAACACCTCAACTGCATTATTGTGCTCTCTTTTCCATTGGAGTGGATTCTTCTTCAAGAGCTTTTGCAAGGGGTGAAAAAATTTAGAGACTTTTGGGATGAAAGTTCTAAGATAATTAACAATCCTAACAAACTGTTGAACTTGTTTATGAGAATTATTCTGATTAGAAACCTCAAGAGTTCTTGGTCAATGTGTTCATCGAGGTAGTGTGTCCATCGGACTCATGTGAGTCCATTTAAGTTTAGATTATGTAAGTACCATGTGGAAATTAACCACCCCAATTGAGAACTAATTGACATGAACCCACTGCATTTCCTCAGCATATAAAGAGTCTAGGGATGTAATGTTTTAGTGGGCATAGTAATACAAGTATTTCAAGAGTAATGTCATGGGTACTTTACTAGAAAGTTCTTACTAACTGACAAGGCGGCTGTGTGGCTTGTGACGTACCATCAAATTGGTGCGAAGTTTGCGACCAAACTGACGATTATATTAAAAGGGAAAATAAACATAAATGGGGTAGGATCAATTAGGGATAAGTGCATTGAATGTTCTAAAATTTATCACGAAAATGCAATTAAGTCTTAAAACTTTCAAAATGTGCAATTAAGTCCTAAAACTTGTCAACAAAAGTGCAATTGAGTCCTAAAACTTTTAAAATGTGCTAACATGTTCTAAAACTTATGTTTTCCCCTTTTTTACAAATATTATTCCTATTTTGATTCCACATTTAATGGATCACACGGGGATAGCACGCCATTTAATTTAGTAAAGTCTTAGTACCTGTAGTGTTATTCATATTTTAAGGTTTGGTTTGTTTTCACTTTGACCACAGAAACAAGAAAGAGAAGGTCCAACACTAAGACTGTTCTATAAATTTGGTATAATAAGTAATGTGGCATGTTATTATTAAATATGGTTTATTGTCCATTTATAGTTTGCAATGTAGCACGGTTTAATAATATTTACTTGGTCAATATGAACACAAAGATCAAATCATTACATGACAAATCAACTAACTTTTTGTATAATAACTTTCTTTTTTCTCCTTTTCCAAAAGGCCAAGATTTTCAACATAATCTCTTTTTGAATGAAAAAGTCACCCAACAAGTTCTTTTTTCTGGTCAAATGAAATGGATTTTGGGCATCTTTTCAATCTAGAAATGTGAAAGCAAAACTCACTTTTATTTTCAGCAAAAGTTTTATTTTTAATTTCTTTAATCGCGGTGTGATGCGCTAGTGTCGGGATCTTTATCATTATTGAAACAAAAATCATTTTTATAGTTCTTGAGTGCGGTGCATCATGCAATTAGTCCAATACTTTTCCTGCTCAAGTCATCAAAGCCCTTGGGAACTTCCTTTGGCCACTCAAAAGAAATGTACATGAGTCACGTTGTGAAAAGAGATTGCGTCCCGTGCACTTGGATTCAAGAAAATTACAAGTGATTTTTGCATTAAAATATTCTAAATGATTCGCTAAAGCTCTGGATCATTCTGTGAAAAGCAACCCGACCTCTTTGTCACTGTTTAATACGACACACTATCCATGGTACCAATGAGGGGAAGAGAGACTAGAGAGCCTATTTTTTGGGAAAAAATTATAGTTTAATATTTTTAGTGGATTTTTGTTTCATTTTTTTATGAATTAAAAATAGATTAGTTATTATATTTTGGGCCTCATAAATCATTTTTTATATGTTCATATTTTAATTTACTTATGAGTTTATTCAAGTGTTCGGAGTATAATTAAAACATCTTCTACATTAATTATTAATCTTTTGATTATATTTTTTAGTTTTAATATATAATTTGACCAGTTCGATCCACATTAGTCCTGAGATCCCGAAGATGCTAAAGCTGAAAGTGCGGATTGGCTCGAAAAAGAATAAGGGGGAATCCTAAATTTCAGCCTGGGCCACTTCAAACCTGAAAAAGTCGGCCGTATGATCTAGGCCAAATTGTTCTTTAGATCTTCTCTTTTTTCCACCCCTAGAACTAAATGTTATGTGGGACAAAGTCCTACACCTCGGGACCTATTTCTTGAACCTTGTAAAGAGGCAAAGTGCTATATGGTGAAAAGCATGTCGTGAATCCATGGGGCCATCTCTAGATTTGTTGGATTGTCTATATGGAAGGCATCATCGAATTGCTTCAACGATTGTCAGACAAACTTGAATGGCAACTCCTAATGATGGTTGAGAGCACTGTGTAATTTTGAGAAGAAATTATGGTGGAATAGAAAACTAAATTTCTTTTAATTGATCTTGCTCAATTTATCTCTTTCCCCCTTTCGACAATCTCCATTCTTATCCTAATTCCACACTTATTTGATGACATGGGTGCATACCACATTGCACACCATTTCACTTAGAAAATTTGAGTAAAGTCTTCACGTGTAGTGGTGTCTTTCATATATCAATGTGTCAGTAGTTTTCGTTTTTACAACCAAAGCAATACAGAGAAATGTCAAAAACACTAAGAATGTCTCATATATTTGGCGTAATAAGTGACATGGCATATTATCATTAATGATCAAATATGGCTAATTATTCACTTTCGATTCGCCATGTGGTTTGGTATATTAATACTAATCTATCAGACAGCATTGTCCAATAGGACACTCCTTCAAAAAGTTGAGGGGAGAGAAAGCAATATTAATATTGGTGCCTTGTATTCTATGAAGTACATGGCGACAAAGACCAAAGACTAGAGACTGAACAAATTGGTGCCTTATATTCGCCGTCAATCACGAGAGGATCCGGTAGGAATGAAACTTTCACATCCTTGACAAAAAGTGGCTCCGTTGATTCTTTATATGAACATGAGACTCATAAAAAGGTAAAGTTATCTTGAAACTCTTCTCTCTTTACACAAAATTCCTTTTACATTTGCCGTGTCTTGGGTTAAAGTTTTCTCCCCTACTTTCGATTATTTCTTTTGGCTTTGCAAAAGAAATTGGTTTAAAGTCCAAGTCAATTACAAGTTAAGCACCAAAAGCCGAGACATCAAGCTCAAGCAGTCAAGCTTGATGCAATCTCAACTTTTTAAAATTATGTTTGCATGAAAGCGAGTTCCAAAAATATTAAATGCATGAGTAAGATATTTATTTTGGGTTACGATTGGAAATTTGATGATAGCTTCCGAAAATATTATATGGTGCCTTCTTTATTGAGGTTAGAGAAATGCTAAATGTACCAAGAATAAGTTTCCATTGGTCAATTAAATGAAAACCCACATGCTTGTTTGAGTCCTCACACTTTTCTTTTCCATTAAAATTATCTGCTAGTGTATTACCGCATCTTTTCTTTAAAAAAAATTAATGCAGTTAATTACTAGCTCAGCTCACCCTTTGCGTGGAATGGGGGAATAAGGGCGCCTTGTCCCAATCACCACGTTAATTAATAGTCAAGAGGTCTCGTCCCATCCATTCCGTATGCCCTAAGAGATAAAACATCAAACGTAGGGGAAAACATATCTGAATATGGCGAGATCAGGTACACTTACTAGATTGGATCACTGAACATGTTTGATTCGAACTTTTAGGGGCCATGTACAAATCCAAACTGGCAAGTTTTGGCAAGTGTCTAGCTCGCCCACTAGAATTCGTTGGCCCAACAACAGGGACGATGTCTTTTTTTTTTTTTTTTTTTTTTTTTTTTTTTTTTTTAAGGAAAAAAAAGCTGAGCTAAATATTAGATAAATTGGAGAACACAAATAGAAAATAATTTATACTTTTGTTGTATTTTAGTTTAAATTTGTCATAAAATACTTTTCTTTTTTGGTTTTAAGCCTTAATTTCTCTTCCAATATTACCGAAGTTTGTATTTCAAGGTAGATAATCTAAAACTAATATTTATCAAAGTAACTTTCATAAATGAATGGGGAGACTAGTATGAGCCTCAAAGCTGTCGGCCTAGCCCACTTAGTGATGAGGTCCTAGAATGTATTGTTCGAGCCTACCAATGAATGCAAAATCAGTGCCTTATTATTCACTTATGGTCTGCCATGTGGTTTGGTATATTAATACTAATCTATAAGATAGCATTGTCCAAGAAGATCCTCCTTTAAAAAGTTGAGGGGAGAGAAAGCAATATTAATATTGGTGCCTCGTATTACGAAGTCCTTGGATGTGAAAACCAAAGACTAGAGACTAAACAAATCGGTGCCTTACATTCACCGTCAATCATGAGAGGATCGAGCAGCCCATAGAGACAAAGACTAAACATTCATTCCATCAAATGTGGTATGTAAGGTACCAACCATTACTTGAACCCCAATACAAAAGAAGTCATTACCTAATGATTGACAAGTCCATAGGACTTCCAAAAGTCCTTAGCTCCAAACCAATTCGAAACTCACTCGAATTTCTCTTGTTTCTTTTTAAACTAAGAAAAGATCCGTTATTATATTTTGGGCCTTAAAAATACTCTTTTTTACATGTTAACTTCAACTTATTTACTAATTAATTAAATATTTAATTATTATTAATGTATTTTCTATTATATATGCTTTATATTTAATATTGATATATATATATATATATATATATAGTTCAGCTGGTTTGGGCCATTTGGGGCCTCTCTCAAGCCCGAAGGTGCAAATTGCCCTGGAAAAAAGGGGGGAGCCCGAAATCTCGGCTTGGGCCTATTCTGACTTGAGGATTCCCACTGGTCAAATTAGGTCCACGGTGGGCAAAGTGCCATGTGGGACAAAGTTCTACATTATGAGAGTCATCTCTTGAATCTTGTAAATGCAAAGCATTGCATATTGAAAGTCACAAAAAAAAAAAAAAAACAAAAACAAAACAAAAACATATCGTCCAAATTTCCATTACCCAACTGATACTAATTTAATTTTTAAATGGATCATAAATGGGTTCTCTAGACACCCATTTATGACGTACTCTAGTTGAACTTCAATATTTTAAACTTATTTTCACCCAACCTTCAAGTGTTTAACAACCCATTTACAACCTAGCCCCAAATATATGGTCAAAAATGGTTTCATGACCATTTTGACACCTCTAAGTTTATGTTCATTTAATAGTTCCTCCTACAACAGTTTATCATCTGCTACAATGTACATCTACTAAACAACAATTTATCAAATGTTCTCATATTTGTCCTAAACTTTCACTTTGTTATGTCCTTAGAGCTTTGTCTGCTTATATGTTAACCGGAATGAGAACTCAAAGATAGCATAGATAGATATATAATTTGCGGACAAAAAATACATCCCTTCTATCCCCTAAATTCTAAATTATTGCTTAAATTCTCCTTTATCCTTTACTTATGTACGTTTCGTCATGACTCACGAGCCTTCAAAAGCCACGTACTTTTCACCTGAAGTAGAAGAAATTGTAATAATAGATAATGCAAAGTATTGGTTTGTTTTTTTGTCTCCCAATAATTATAATTCTAGAATGCATTATAACGGTGTGGGGGATTTTTTTTTTTTTTTTGTGTGTGTGTGGTTAAAACTCTAGATTTTCACCCAAGCTCCCATCGTGTGAGGCCTAGAGAATACAAATTGCAAACCATCCTATCCTACTAGGCCGGGCTTAAATACGTATATCAATCATGGTAATATAGTTACTAGCATTTAGCCATCCTTCCCACATGAGAAGGGAAAGGTTGGGGTCAAAACCCCACCTTGTTAAGGGGATTGGGGTGGAGATGGTTTGACTTCAAGGGTGGATTTTGATTCCCACGTCTTGCAAGGTGATGATGCAATAGTTGGTTGAATGATATGTGAGATAATTAGATCTACACATATGAAACCTTCAAATGTCTTGCATTTTTTTTTCCTTTTTGTCTATATTAAAGCTTTCACATTTAAAAGTAAGAGCACCATATGAACAATGCTCTAATCATGTGAGCTTTTGTCTAATTTCTCATCTAGCGGACGACCATTGTAGGCATATAAAAAGTAACCAGTAATATGTTGTCTCATGAATTGAGAGGGTTTATTATCAGCACGATCCATTCTCTCTTCTAGAAAAGGAAGGTTATTGCATGCATGAGTATGGAAGCCTAATTGTTTCTAGATTGTCTAACGTGGTTTATATATATGTGTGTGTGATTTACCAGATTCAATTGTTCAGATGAACTCGGGATGCATGCATCCGATTTGCCCATTATTTCTTCTTCAAGAAAAGAATTTCGGTGCTGCTCTAGCTAATTCGTCAACCGATGCCAAGTCCTTGGTTGGTTATTTTCCAAAAAATGAGTTTTCATTTAGAGATAATACTACTAGGATCTTCATAGACGAAGTCGGAATCACTCACTCTAGCATGTTTTCATAACACATCGAGAAGATGACGTCTCTGGCGTTCCCGTTCCAGCGGCTGCTGATATTCTACTCCCCTTGGCCTCGCACGTGCCTGATGTTGTCCGACGAGAGCTCGATGATCTTCACCGTCGACGACTTCTCGTTTTTCACCAACGCGCGATGCTACGCCAGCAATTTGCGGCTCCATGTCTTGCGATGGCCCCGACCTCACCTGTGACGATGCCTCCAAGACCTCGGTCCACTATTCCATGACTGCTCTTGGCCAAAGACGGACTCCGAGGGGTTTCCGTCATTGCTCTGTTTTATTCAGTTGAATCCGAGATTTGTTATTGAGGTTATGAGTGAAAGCAGAATGATGATTGCGGATCGGTTAGTAGTTTAAATACGTTCTGATGTCATTGAATTCGTATATACCGGAAATGACTCTTCGATCATGACTCTGTGTTCTATTTTTGAACTGACCACCAAACATTCGTTAAAATGCCTGAACGAATTCGGTATACGATTTTGAGAAGCGTTCTTATGCTTTAGCGTCTGAAATGATTGTTGCGTAATGTAAATGTTCGACTTACTTACAACTCCTCTGATTCTGATATTATGCCATGGATTTTAGACTATGGCCAAGAACTCCATATGGCATCACTACTTGAATTGTTGTTCAAATCCATCCATATATGTTCTCTCTGATTCTGATATTAAGCAAAGTATAGATTCATGTTAATCAAATATCTAGATGAGCAAAGCATGTTGACTTACATATACCCAAGGGTTTTGGCATCTGACAGATTATATTCACCGGATTGAGATTATGCTCGCTGGTTGTGTATTCTCTTGCTCGGGCTGATTGTTGTTGTGGTCTTGATTTGGTATGTGCTTTAACAATGCTTAATAATTATGCACTTGCGAATTTGATTACACTCGTGAGTTTCCTTTGAGCTGTCATGCGGGCTAATCGAGGATTTCTCAATTGTGCTGATTGCAATTTGTCATAGTGGCCGGGGAAGATTTCATATTGATATGATAGGATAGAAAATTTCTCAAGAGGCAGATGCGCATATTGGCTTGCATCATAATGTGATTTTGTCCGGAAGGTAGAACCGTTTGTTGTGCAAAATACATGGACTGGTGCATTCTGACTGGGGTAAATAGGAGAGATGTCTTACTCTCGGATCTATTGAGAGCCTGGAAGGTCCTACCTTGGATGGATTAGTTCTTTGCAATGAACTAACATAAAAAAGCATGAGGAAAGAAGAAAACAGAGAGCAGTGAGGTGCTTGGGGAGTGCTTGTGCATGAATGTGTGTTAATGAGTGAAGAGTAAAGAAGTGAGTATCTTTTAGCTAAATCTTCACAGTGCAATGCTAACATCTTCTCTGTTTGCTAGTCATGCTTTGAGATTGTAAAGAATTTCGGTCCTCATTTAATCGGTGGTAAATTGGTCATTGTCCACTCTTGCACATGAGTCCTATATAAAGTATGTTTATCAAATTCAAGTGGAACCGTGTTGATTCTGTTGTTCATATGCTTATGATTGGATTAAACTTGTCATCTTTTTCTGCTAGTGCTTACAATGTTATGTCTACAGGACTCGTCTCCCTTGTGAATGAGCAACGGTGTCTGCTGAAATCCGCTGAATATGTTGCCGAGAGCTTGTCTCTCAAAATAGAAGCTCAGACAAGCCCGCTGACTGCATTTGACAAGGTCACAATCATAAATATGGACTCTATCCTTCTCTCTGCATTTCGTTTTCTGCATCGCATGTCTTTCTTCTTTTCTGTCCGTCATTCGTATCTTTGTTATTGCTCTGTTTCTAGGCCCTGCGTGGACGAAGTCAAAGTTGTACACCACTGGGTGAAACTCCTGCTCTTTCCGTGTCCGCATTGCTCTCAACTTGAAGTGAAAGGTTTGAGTACGGATATGTGCATGTAAATGTTGTAAGTAACGGTCAATTCAGTACGGGCGACTTCTTCTCTTGCCTACTCTCTCTCTCTCTCTCTTCCCTCCCTATCCTGAGTAGGTATTACGATGTGATCATATATGGAAAGCTTGAGGTCTTGTATATTTTTAATTCCCCCCCAAAAAAATAATAATAAATGAAGTAGCCGCCGTTCTTTGGGGAATTACTGATTGCTTTAGGGGAATTGATATCTTGCGATTTGTGAAACCAAGTTTTTTGTAGGCTTTGCTTAACATTTGTTTTTCTTCAGTCCTACCAAAATCCCCGTGGCATGTGATGAAGCTATATCAGTACGATCTCTTACCTCAGCATGATGATTTAGGAGATTGTAAAGGTGAATTGGTGATAATCTTTCAACAAATAACAATGTTGCTGTGCCTTGAACTTGCTGGATATGGGCTGTCATCACCATTCCTTTGCTGGTCATTCTCTTTTGGGTGTAGATTAAATTGATCTGAAGCCCATCCAAGTGCTGTTCTAATTACCGGTGATGTGGTGTTTGTATGTTAATGATTTCTTTATCATTGAGCATGTTTGTTACCAGTTGCTTTGACTGAGGTGACGCTGAAATTCGTGGAGTATCTCAGTGAAGATTTGATTCAGAGGAAGGACCGAGAATAAGATAAGAAAACGAAAATACTATTAAAAAAATAATTCTGGAAAGTAAAAAATGGAAAATTGGTTAGAAATATAGGCCTTGATTAGATTGTTAGATTTTAGTATTAGAATTAGCTAGTTTTGGGAAATATGAATGCATAAAATGTTGCGCATAAAAGCAACTTAAGCAGATTATTACTAGCAAATTGGCAATCATCTGCGACTGCTTGAAATTGCTTTGGCAGATTTCAAGTACTCTTGCTCTTTCGACTTTTATGCTCCATGCTACTAGACGAAGGGCTCATGTGATGATTGTTAGCTAGTTGTTGGCTAATTGTAAGCTAATTGCAGGAGAGCACTGTTTTCTTTTTTGATTTACCATGGGATGTGGTCATCCTTGCATTGATTTGTTAACAAATATAGTCAAGGCCACTTATCTCAACAGTCTCTACTATATTGACCAAAAAGGTCAAAAAAGAAAAGTTTATAATCTATAAAATTCAAACTTTCATAGAAAAATTCTGTAAAGCACATGTTTATTGTTAGGACGAATTTCAATTGTCAGGAAATGTTCAAGATTATTTGATGTTGTGCGGATTGTAATTGGTTACAATTGATTCTGGTCTTACCGTTAAATTCCTATGTTAGTTAATTTCTTCATTAGATTACTTCCGCATTTGTGTGTATTTTTTTGGATACAAGTACGGTATAATGTAATGCATTATTCAATAAAGCAATGCACAATTCAATATTTTCTCACATACTGACTTGGTATTATAGCTAGATTGTTCCTATTTAGATCTCAATCCGTGAAGCCTACCGCCCCCCCCCCCCTGATATTGTTGATCTTAATGCCAAACTTGAGCTTGTTGATGACATGCTATTGTAAGATGTTACACTCTATTGGCAATTGGTCAATAATGCAGTGTATCTTTTATGGTAACTTGCCCTAACATAGCCTAGGCCGACCATGCTATGAGTTGGTTTATGTTCGATTCTCATTTTCCCAATTATGCCATCGTGTTACCTATTTTACATTAGATCTAGGGCATTGTATTTTATGTCCTTCATCATCCCTATATATGTCTCTTAGATGTAGATCCATTGTATGCATATTGGCTTACTTAGTCGCTGTCTCCAACACCAGATCAAGACACAAGTCTCTCTTGTTGATTTTACACCTTACTCAATCACTCCTCGGGATCACAACACCAATCTCTCTTCTCCTCCCCATCTTTCTCCCCCCTTATGGAGCCCCCGCAACCATGCATGGCTGGTGTCATTGACATGCCTCTAGTGCCACTGTCAATCTTAACCTTCCTTGCTTCACCATTCACTGCTGGTACTTACGAGGGGTCATGTCATGCTCCGTTTGCTCCCTCTCCCCTATCACTTCAATGTCAATCATCATCTCTGCTTTCATGTAGCTATCTCTCTCCTTCTCTCATATAAGAATGGATGAGCTCACCTAAACATCAAGTTTATGCCTTTGGCAGGTCTCAAGACCTCGCGTTGAGCTCCTCTCATCATCTACATTTGTTGACAATGACGAAATGAGAAGGTCATCTCAAGATCAGGGGATGCCTCCTCCATCTGCCTGTCCATTCAGATTGAGGTGAGATCTCAAAGGCCATGGCCTGATCAGGTCATCAATGGGGATGCCTAGACCTTGCAGAGATTTGGTGACAAGAGAAGAGATATAGTGAGAGAGAGAGTGTTTTTGGTTTGCAAATAGAAAAAGCAAAGATGGTCATGGATGACACGACGGAGATAGCATCGAGATGTGGAGGACTGATGGTGATGACAGGTGGCCACAACGGCCGGAGACTATGGCTAATGGTGAAGAAAGAGACGGTCGGTTGAGTAGGAAGACTTGACGATAATTACTAGATAGTGTGATGAGCACACTGAAAAGTACAACAAATATATGTCCGTGTTTCCATTTTGATCTTGTCCCATTTATGCGTATGTTAACTTTGTATCTCCATTAAAGGACATGGCAATGAAAAAGGAGGTTTAGAGGATAGGTATGGACACACACGGTGGCCGCAGGCATCAGCAATATGACCGCAAAAAATTTCATTGGCAACGTTGCCCAAATTCAATCAAGCATTGGGTTCCAGTTGATATTGAGCTTAAGCTCAAGCGCAACATCGAGAGTCAGCCTCCCCATTCTCATGATCTTGCGATTGATATAGCTAGTACGATTACCTAGAGGGGGGTGAATAGGTATATAAAAGATTTTTCTTGAAAATTACTTTATAATTGCGCAATACTTAGACAGTTGAGAAATTCGCAACAAGTAATAATCAACGTAAGACCAAGTAAAGGAAAGAGAGAATTTAACACGCGGTTTATAGTGGTTCGGCTCGATTCAAGCCTACGTCCACTCTTCTGCACTGACAGCCAATTTGGCTGGATTCCACTATGAACAAAGAGATGTTATAGTGTTGATCTTCCTTGATTTCTAGGTGTAGATGATCTACCACACTCACTCAAGGTATCACCAAGTATGAACACTCTCTGTGTATACAATTTTGCTCAGAATGAATCGACTAATAATCAAGGTGCTTCAGACTCTGGAATTTCTCTATCGATCACGCACTTTCACAACTAGAACGTCTTCCTTTTTATACACTTTTATGCCATCATACCGTTGGCACTTACCAAAGGAATTCCTCCATAGACAGAATCAATTAAGGAGATCATTCGAACTATAAAAGGAACCTGACGATAGCCCATCAATCCTATTCACCCATACAATCAGGATCTTGGTTTCCAAGAATAGAACATTCCAAGAATACTTCGTCGACCATCGGATCTTCAATTGATCTAGATACGAACAAAAGAATCCGTTATGATTATCCGGCCAAAAAGATCTTCTCCAGAGAATAGGATTAAATCCTCAACCATATACTTCGGATCTGGATTTCCTCCATCACTGGATCAGAAAGACTGTCAGTGAGAATAGTTTTGGGTCTTAAGTCTTGAGTCTTGAATATTGAGTCTTGAACCTTGAGTCTCGAGGATCGAAAGGTCTTCGACTTTAAACTAGATGATCGAGATATCCGGACTAGACGATAGAAACGTTTTGTCGCTTCAAAATATTGGAAAGATTTCTCCAACAATCTCCCCCTTTTTGATGGTGAGAAAACTTTCCTGTAGATTTGAACCACTTTGACCTGCAAAAACATTTCTCAAGCAATATGGCTAACTCATAAAGATTTAACAAAACAACCAGACTCTGCATCCATAGAAAATTGGTTAGTCTTTCATGAGTAATACCATATAATAACATTTGATATAAATGCAAACGGTCAAGCATTAAAATCCACAGAATCCACAGCCAATTCAGTCAAATTCAAGTTCACACCCAAGTTCACTCAAATCATACTCAAAAACAAACATATTCAACCACAAAAACAAATTTAAAGTCAAAGAAAGTTGCTTGGTTCAAATTGCTTTCTCCCTCTTTTTGTCATCATTAAAAAGGTGAGAAAGGAGTCATGTCTGCTTGGGAATGCGCACGATCTAAAAATCTCCCATGGACTGGACTACGCCTTCTAGCCTCTTCAAGTCCTCCCTTAGTTGAGCTACCTTCTCTCCTTTGGCATTGGCTTGAAGTTGTAGAGCGAGGTCTTTCATTTTGTCCTCCGGTAGTGACTGAAGATGCTTGTCCAGCATTCTTCATGGCTTGAATTTCACAGTCCAGAGCATAGATTTGACCACGCATTTCCAGAAGAATATCCATGTTGCGACGAAAATCTGCAGAATTGTCCGTCTGTGTACTTGCATTTGCTTTCTCAGATGGAGTGAATGCAGACGATGGCGCTTCCGTATAGTCTTGCAGATCTGGTGTCGACGTATCGTGTCCTTCTTCAGGCAATTGAGAAGCCTGAAATTCTTCTGGGTCTGCTGGAGATTGTCTTAGACCTTCACTATCGGCAGCATGAGGTGTGGACCTTTGCTCGCCAACTCCCCCTGTCTCTAGGGCATCAAAAGGGGAAGAGTGATGATCATGCTCTTCTGAGTCTTGATTCTCCTTCTCTCCAGATTCAGCTGCAGACTTTTTTTGCTCTTCTTCTCCTTCTTCTTCAACTTCTTTCTCCTTCTCTCACTGCTCTTCTTCTTCTCTGTTCTTGGCTTGCTCTTCTTCTTCTCTCTGTTTCTTCTGATGTTATGTCGATTGGAGAACAGAACGTCTGGTCCTTATCAAGGCTGTGATTGTAGGATCTTCCTCCTCATCTTCATCCTCCAAGATGAGAGTTCTCTTCTTTTTGGATGGGGCACCAATGGCCTCCTTCCCCTTTCTCTTTGAAGCAGACGGAACTGGAGTTTTCACTCTAAATTTCTCCATTGCCTTGGAAAGTTCTTACAGATGCATCTTCGTTAACATCTTTAAACCTACCACCATCTCATCGCACGGTCGAACACAAAGTGTGTGTGGCGGTTCAATATTCATGTGTCTGAAGATTTTGGTTACCAGACCTGGATAAGGCAATTGTTCCTTGTCCTTCGACATTGCTCTGTACATGTGAAAGAGAATAGTGTGAGGAAGAGAGAACTTCATCCCTGAGTTGATTGCGTACATCAATTTTGCCTCTGAATTTGACACATTAGTCTTTGATGTAGACTTGGGCCTGATGCAATTGATCACAATTTTGTGCAGCACAATATTGATGGCACGCATCCTTGAGTAGATGATTTTTCCTTCTACATTTCTATCATTGACAAGTTCCAATGAGGCACGAGCAACTGAGACTTTGATTGGTTGATAACGTCCTCGTTCAACTCCAATTATGTTCGCCAACATGTCCACGTCTAACACATAATCCTGATCTCGAACACTGAATGATATTCTATTCGCATCTATAAAACTGAGATTTGAATATAAATATGCAGTCAGTTGGGCATAACCATCTGTGGTATCAGTGCAAAAACGTTCCAGTTGTAGCAGACTGAACTTCTCCCTTAAGTTCACATTAACAGCATCCAAAAAATCGAAATCGACACTCCTAGGGTTTATTACCCCTCGTTTCAGATCTGAAAAACAAATTCTCCTGTTCCTTCGATTTAAATAACTCCATCCTCTTTCCCTTCACCTTCGCAGCAACACCCATTCTAGGTTGAAAATCACTGAACATTTTATCATCGCCGTTACCATCAGTCGGATTTGGTCCCGACATACGAGGGTCACTGGGAATATTCGCAAGCGCTTCCTCTGCTTTACCTTTGGGAGCAATTCCCAATTCCTCCATTTTCTTCAGAAAGATGTACTCATTCCCATAATTTTTATCTTTGAGAAACTCATCCACGTATTTCAACGGAGTTCCAGTACTTTTCAACGCACGATAAAGTTTGTAAGTATAAGAGGGTTTTTGGACTCTTACAGGGTCTGCGTCCTCGATTATCTCTTCCTCCGGATGTTGACCTGCACCTTGTGGGGTAGATGGCGTTGAATGACGTGGTGGAGAGTGAGTTGGGCTCTGTTGCTGACTCGATAATTCTTCCTCTTCGGTGAGATCGAAGTGGGTAGGTCCCTCCTTCATCCTCTATGGTCCCTTGTTCACGATTCTTGATGACTTCCTCGAAGATGACATCCTTCCTAGTCACTGAGAGATTCCTTTACTTGCTTTCCCAAGAAAAGATGACAACTTTCTCGAGGATGAACACGAAGTAGAAATCGGATTGGGAGGAGAATGCTTTTAGGGTTTTGAAGATTGAAAGTGAAAACTGTATATGTATAACTCAGTTTTGAAAAGGGAAGTTTAATCAGCACAAGGAAAGTGTACGAATACCTTTTTTCGAAATCAATAACTGCCAAAATTAATTCTTTTGAAAAGACAAGTTTTCATTTTTCACGGAGACTCCAAAATAACTGAACAAAAGATCATACCTTTTCGAGTAACAACTTACAGTCTATAGTCGTCAATGTCTGAGTCTGAGAGATTTAGAGTCTGAGAGATTAGAGTCCGACGATCATCAACTTTTCGAGTCGAAGGTTAGAGAGTCTCTAGACTTTAACTTCTTCGAGCTTCAAAATGTTGAGTCCGGAGCGAATAAAATCGAATTGATTTTTCTCCAAAGGCTTTGTGAATATATCGCTAGTTGACTTTTTGAATCAACAAATTGAATCGAGATTTCTCCATTTTGAATATGATCTCTAATGAAGTGATGTCGAATCTCTATATGCTTTGCTCTTGAATGAAGAATTGGATTTTTTGTTAGATTGATTGCGCTGGTGTTGTCACATTTGATTTACGTGCATGAGTCTTCAATCCCAAAGTCTTGTAGCTGTTGTTTTATCCATAGAATTTGTGAACAAAGCAGCTTCCAAGAGCTACATACTCTGCTTCTGTTGTTGAGAGAGCTACCGTGCTTTGCTTCCTTGAAAACCAAGACACTATTTTGCTTCCAAGCAACTGGCAAGTTCTGAAGTACTCTTTCTATCGACTCAGCGCCGGCCAGATCTCAAGGCGTCGAATATCCCGGAAGATTAAAGTCTCCCTTCTTAGGATACCAAAGACCGACGCTTGAAGATGAAGCAACGTATTTAATAATACGTTTTGCAGCACTGAGATGGGATTCTCTAGGATCTAATTGAAACCTAACACAGATGCAAACACTCAACAAAAGTCAGGTCTAGAGGTAGTAAGATAAAGAAGTGAACCGATGATGCTTCTGTACAGCTTTTGATCAACTTTCTTCCCTTCTTCATCTTTGTCTATCTTCAAGGAGCTTGACATTGGTATGTCAGTTTTCTTGCAATTTTCCAATCCAAATCTTTTGACAAGATCATTAGCATATTTTTCTTGGTAAATGAAAGTTCCATCCTTCAATTGCTTTATTTGAAGACCAAGAAAGAATGTTAATTCTCCCATCATACTCATTTCAAACTCACCCTGCATAGACTTAGAAAATTTCTTACATAGACTTTCATTAGAGGATCCAAAAATAATATCATCCACATATATTTGAACAAGTAAAAAGCTTTTGTTTTCCTTTTTGATAAATAAAGTAGTATCTACTTTACCTTTGACAAAACCATTACGTAATAAAAACTTACTTAGTCCGTCGTACCAAGCTCGAGGTGCTTGCTTTAAATCATACATGGCCTTTTTCGTCCCGAAGACCGAGTCTGGTTTCTTTGGGTCTTCAAACCCAGCGGTTGTTCCACATAAACTTCCTCTTGGATAAATCCATTTAGGAAAGCACTTTTGACGTCCATTTGGAATAACCTGAAATTTTTGTAACAAGCAAACGCAAGTAATAGACGAATAGCTTCTAACCTTGCCACGGGAGCGTAAGTCTCATCATAGTCTATTCCTTCTTCTTGCGTGTATCCTTTGGCTACGAGTCTTGCTTTATTTCGTACGACTTTTCCTTTTTCATTCATCTTGTTTCTGAACACCCATTTGGCTCCAATAACAGTTTTACCTTTTGGTTTAGATGTCAATTTCCAAACATCATTAATGTTGAACCTCTCGAGCTCTTCTTGCATAGCTTCGATCCAGCTTTCATCGAGATAAAGATTCTTCTATGCTTTTTGGTTCAATTTCAGAGATGAGAGCCACAAAGCACTAGACTCTTCACGACTTTTGGATCTGGTTCGAATTCCTTCATTAATTTCACCGATAATGAGATCCTTGGGATGACTGGACTTATGTTTCCAGTTACTAGTTGATTTGTCTGGATGATGATCTCTTTCTTTATTTGAATCTTTATGAACATCTTGATGCTAGTCTTCCAGAGTCTGAGACATTTCTTAAGATGTCAGCTTTGGAAAGTCTGTAGCAGATTCAGACTCTTCATGCTGAGTCTGATTGGATTCATCTTGCGTAGAGTCTTGAAATTTGACATTCATTGACTCCTCCACCAACTGGCTCTTTTTGTTGTAGACTCTGTAGGCTTTGCTTGATGTAGAATATCCAAGGAAGATGCCTTCATCTAATCTTTCTTCAAACTTACCAACTCGATCTTTTGCATTTTTCAATATAAAACATTTGCAACCGAACACATGAAAGTATGAAACAATGTGTTTCTTACCTTTGAATATCTCATAGGGGGTTTTCTCCGGAATAGGTCTTAGGAAGACTCTATTGATGATATAGCATGCTGTTGAAACAGCTTCAGCCCAAAATCGTGAAGAAATTTTACTTTCAATTAAAAGAGTTCTAGCCATTTCTTGAAGAGATCTATTCTTTGTTTCCACAACTCCATTTTGCTGAGGAGTGTATGGAGAGGAAAACACATGCTTAAATCCAAATTCATCACATAATTTTGTAAAATCTTGATTTTGAAATTCTCCTCCATGATCTGCTCTTATACTTGAGATAACACATCCTTTTTCATTTTGAACCTTTTTAGCAAATTTTTCAAAATACGAAAAGGTTTCAGACTTACTTGCAAGGAAATATACCCAAGTAAAGCTAGAGTAATCATCCACAATTACTAGGCAATATTTCTTACCTCCAATACTCTGGGTTCTGGTTGGTCCGAAGAGATCCATATGCAGCAACTGTAATACATGATTAGTAGAGACATGATTTATTGGCTTAAAAGAATTTCTTACCTGCTTTCCCATAATACATGGTGTGCATGGATCGGTCCTTTGAAATGGTAATTTGGGTAGACCTCGAACAAGCTGCTTTGATGAGATTTTGGCTAATTGCTTCATATTGACATGACCAAGCTTTCTATGCCATAAGCTTGCTTCATCTTGAATTGATAATAGGCATTGTGATTCATTCAGTTTCACGTCTAAAAGATATATATTTCTATGTCTTCGACCCATGAAAGACTGAGTAGAGTCTTTACTGATTCCAGAACATATTCCTTCTTGAAAGGAGATCTTGAAACCGGTATCACACAATTGACTAATGCTTAGAAGGTTATAGTTGAGTCCTTCCACTAGAGAAACGTTGCTTATTGTGAGATTTCCAATTTTCATAGTTCCAAATCCCACAATGCTTCCTTTGCCGTTTCCTCCAAATGAAACATTTCCACCGTTTACTTGAACAAGCTTTATGAAGCACTTTGAGTCTCCTGTCATGTGTCTTGAACATCCGCTGTCAAGATACCATTTTACCCTTTTCTTGACGGAGACCTGCATTCAAAAGAGAGTCTCAAGCTTTCTTTGGTACCCAAATTTTCTTGGGTCCTTTGGTGTTAGTAGGATAACTATTATTAGGCCATACTTTCTTAACAGGCTTCCAAACCATAGGACACTCTTTTTCAAAGTGATCCTTACTGTTACACTTTGAACACCTTAGAGCATTTCGTCCTACAGACTTTACAAAAACTTTCTCAAAATGATTTTTGTAAGCTTCTCTCGACGGTCTTTTCTTAATTCTTTCTTTTACTTTAGGAAAATCAATCAAGGGAATTGTTTCTGCTGTCATGCCTAGACCAGACTTATTGAAGTAAGGTCTTTGAACTGAAAGAACTTTTTCAAGCTTTTCGGATCCTATCGAAAATTTCTTTGAAATATTTGATAAGTCCGTTTTTAAGAGAACATTTTCTTTTAAAAGATTATCTTCTTTTTCTTTAAGAGTAGAAACATTCAAGTCTAAACTTTTAACTTTTTCCTTTAAAATGATTTCCTTTTGTTTTAGGGCTAAGTTTTCCTTTTTAAGTTCGGAAATCCTTTTGAGAGAAGTCTTAAGACTAAAACACAGTTCATCAATGTATTTAGAAACTTTGACAAGAATTTTAAAATCACTTACCTCAAATTCACTGTCTGAGTCCGAGTCTGAATGTGCCATCAGACATATGTTGGCATATTCATTGTCACTTTCTTCACATTCGTATCACTCCGTGTTTCGGCTTTGAGAGCTTTTCGAGACTTCCCAAGCTTTTCCTCTTTTCTTCTTCAGAAGAGGACAGTTGGGTCTGATGTGTCCCTTTTTCTTACACTCGAAGCAGACTACATCTTTGTTTAGTTCTTCATCATCAACAGACTTGGTCTGCTGTCTCTGGAAACTTTGTTTCTTTGAGTTGAACCTTCTTCCTTTTCTATTCAGTTTCTGAATCTTATTATCATGAGAGCAAGCTCCTCGTCGTCCATATCATCTTCGAATCTCGTATCATCGAATCATCATTTGATTTTAATGCAATGGATTTCTTACCTCTTGGATCTTCGTCCTCATTAATTTGTTCCACTTCATAAGACTGAAGAGTTCCAATCAGCTCGTCAACAGATAGAGGCATAATTCTTTGCGTCTCTCTTATTGAAGTCTTTATATGATTACAATCCTTGGAGAGTCCACGCAGCAACTTGTTCACCTTCATGGGATCAGAAATTTTTTGTCCTTGGTTCTCAAGACCATTGACAATATCTGTAAAACGACTAAACATGTCAGTTATAGATTCTCCTGGTTTTATTTTGAAGGCTTCATATTGACCGAGGAGAATGTTGATTCTGGTCTCCTTCACTCGATCTGTTCCTTCATAGGTGATATGTAATCTGTCCCACACTTCTTTTGCTGTAACACAAGAAGATATTCTGTTATATTCGGCTGGAGACAAGGCACAATATAAAGAGTAAATTGTTTTTGCATTGAGTGCTTGTCTCTTGTTTATTTCTTCCTGCGTCATTCCGCTGGTATCAATAGTTTCTTTCCCTCTTTCGGAGATTGATGCAGCAGTAGGAGTGATTCGTCTTTCCACAACGTCCCATTCTAAAGGATCCTTTGATCGTAGGAAAGCTTTCATCTTGTTCTTCCAGATGTTGTAATCCTTCCCATCAAAGTAGGGTGGTCTGGTATTGCTTTGCCCTTCCACCAGCCCTGGTGCTAGCATACTAGCCATGGATCTTTTACTCTGAAGTAAAATACTTCAAATATAGTAAGAACACGAGCTCTGATACCAATTGATATAGCTAGTACGATTACCTAGAGGGGGTGAATAGGTATATAAAAGATTTTTCTTGAAAATTACTTTATAATTGCGTAATACTTAGACAGTTGAGAAATTCGTAACAAGTAATAATCAACGTAAGACTAAGTAAAGGAAATAGAGAATTTAACACGCGGTTTAGAGTGGTCCGGCTCGATTCAAGCCTACGTCCACTCTTCTGCACTGACAGCCAATTTGGCTGGATTCCACTATGAACAAAGAGATGTTACAGTGTTGATCTTCCTTGATTTCTAGGTGTAGATGATCTACCACACTCACTCAAGGTATCACCAAGTATGAACACTCTCGTGTATACAATTTTGCTCGAGAATGAATCGACTAATAATCAAGGTGCTTCGACTGGAATTTCTCTATCGATCACGCACTTTCACAACTAGAACGTCTTCCTTTTTATACTCCTTTATGCCATCATACCATTGGCACTTACCAAAGGAATTCCTCCAATCTACCCGTTGGACGGAATCAATTAAAGAGATCATTCGAACTATAAAAGGAACCTGACGATAGCCCATCAATCATGTTCGCCCATACAATCAGGATCTTGGTTTCCAAGAATAGAACATTCCAAGAATACTTCGTCGACCATCGGATCTTCAATTGATCTTGATACGAACAAAAGAATCCGTTATGATTATCCGGCCAAAATGATCTTCTCCAGAGAATAGGATTAAATCCTCAACCATATACTTCGGATCTGGATTTCCTCCGTCACTGGATCAGAAAGACTGTCAGTGAGAATAATTTTGGGTCTTAAGTCTTGAGTCTTAAATATTGAGTCTTGAACCTTGAGTCTGACGATCAGAAGGTCTTCAGACTTTAAACTAGACGATCTGCAGATATCCAAACTAGACTGATAGAAACGTTTTGTCAACTTCAAAATATTCTGGAAAGATTCTCCAACAGCGATGAGGTTGCCTCCGTCTTCATCTTCTTCGTCCTCTTCAAATTTCATCGGATTACTCACATAACTGTTCGATCAAGCTTGGTGTTCAATTGACTGCGAGCTGACGGTGAAGCACACGAGCGCATGTGCACGAGAGAGAGAGAGAGAGAGAGAGAGAGAGAGAGAGAGAGAGAGAGAGAGAGAGAAATGGCCATTGGCAATGCTCTAGCGATTTGGGCACTAGATCGAATATCATAAACTAAGATCCACAATCGGCATCTGAAATGTAGAGAATTGTGCAAATAGGCAAATTCATCAAATTTTATGTGGTTACTTAGTTGAAATAGGTAGACTATAAATCCATACATCCACTTTCTATAGTGATTAAATATAGATTTTGGTGCAATAATTAAAAATACACATTATAAATGGGTAGGCATACTAGCTAGGCAGACATTCATGTCAATTTGCTAGCATTCCCTTTTCACGATGATTTTCTCTACTAGCGAAAGAGTTCTCAGATGAAACGAGAAAACTGATTTAGCTATGTACCCATCCTCCTCTCTTTGGTTTCGTAACTCACCTTGATCAAGTGTAATTTCCTTATTGCCTCGGTCATGTCCATCCGATCCAATGGTGATTCCATCGAACATGTGATTCCAAGTTCGAATACAGAAATAATGCAATCTCTGATCTTGATCTCTTCATGTCGATCACCAGCTTCACTCCAAAGCCTTAAGTCTGCGATGTCCATTGCTCGATCCGGAAGAGCCATTCGGACAAAGTTGTGAAGGTTAAGATGGTGCCCAAAGGCCTCTTCAGTGGGTCTCTTTCTGGTGAACATCTCCAATAATAGAATGCCGTAACTATATACATCCCCAAGTGTGGAAACCTTGTGTCCCATGCCATACTCTGAAAAATTCATCAAATCATTAATAGGAACGAATATACACTTTTTCTTGAAGTTAATTGTTTAGAAAAAGTTTCTAAGTCACATGGAATTTTGCTTGATCTTCATTTGTTAGAGCTTGCCAAGGACAGTTGCGAGGGCTCGTGCTGGTCACACCCAACATAGAGCGATGGCTCGCAAGCCCTCACTCACTGGACAGTCGGGCTCGCTACGCATGGCATAAGCCAAGAGATCGTCTGTCGGAGCACGTTAGAGGGTCATAAAACCCCCTATTGATTTTTTCTTTCATATCTCTTTGTTTGACTTTCGTTTATTTTACTGGCTATGGCTAATGTTCATTGCCTGTCGTATGCTAAAACAGTATAAATTGTCATAAAAGTTAGAATGCATCGAACATAGAGAAATGAGATTTTAGGATTTATAAAGTGCACGAAAGATCAGTTAACAATATATGAACTCTTGTTTCTCCAAAACTACCAAGTGCTCCCAAAGTTGTCGCATGTTTGCTAGACAAATTGCCCAAACATCGAGTGACTTTTTCCTCTAATAGGTATAGGGGAAAACAGAAAAAGTAGAAAATAAATATGTGGTGAAGGTCAAGGCAGAAACTATTTAGTGCACTTAGTACATGTATTAACTAAATTTGCACCATCATTTTTGACTGGACACACATGGAATGGAATGCACACGAGGCTTATCATTTTCATGATGCGGATTCATTTTAATTCCTATACCACATCATTTCTTTTGAACAAGATAGAAGAGAAGAAAATGCCTAGAAGAACATGGGGGAAAGAAGAGACTTGGAGTGATTTGTTGGCGCCAAAGAAATTATACGTGCAAAATGCGTAAATTTGTCGCATTATGCTCTTAACAAGAAGTTTAGGGAGAGTGAAAGTTGGATAGGGCCCATCGTATTGTCAATTAGTGTATGTTATGTGATATTATCATGCACTTATGGGTTCGAGACCTCCGCCAGCTTCTCACTTAATTGTCATGTCATATAAATATATGTTTACAAATAAAGGATTATAGGTCAAGTCAATAGGAAAGGGTCCACCGGAAGGGATCAATTACTTATTGTCAAGACCTTAAGTCATGACATACTGAGAGCGAATCACAAATTCTCATCAATTTTTTGTACCGCAATTGACTTTATGACAAAATTACTCACAATCCATTTTCACAGCATGAGCATAATATGAGATAAAACACAAATTATAGAAAGAAAATACGAATATGAAATGACACGACATGCTTAATCCATTTATTGGCACGGATTCACTAGTTTTGATAAATAAATAAAAATTCCATTCATTGATCAAACTTACGATGGTTTATTCTCATTTACGACTAGGACATGCTACTATTAATAAGGTAAAGAGGAAATTGTGTTGTAAGAAAAAGGTATCAGAGCATCCGAAGCATCACATAACATCAAGGATCTTTGTTTATTCAATACTTTTAACACTCTCATATTAGATCACAAACAACTAAAACTAATCAAGAAAATATGATAGATTCATACCAGGAGGCACATAGCCTATGGATCCTTTGACTGCGATTGAACTCCCCTGGTCCTGAACTCCTATGGCTTCAGCAGACACCGTTGAAATGATCTTTGCAAGCCCGAAATCTCCAACTCGAGCCATCATGTCATTGTCTAGAAGCACATTACTCGACTTCAGATCTCTGTGGACGATGGCTGGATAGGAACCCTTGTGGAGATATTCTATCGCGGAAGCTATGGTGATGGCGATATTTAACCTTTGCACTAGTCTGAGAGTTCTCGATTCGCTGCGCTCATCATCTCGTCCTATAGTCCCAGGGTGCAGCCACTCCTCCAAGCTCTCATTAGCCATGAACTCGTATATTAGAGCTTTGAAATCATTGCCACAAAAGTCCACACTTGAACAAACACTTAATATCTTCACTAGGTTTCTATGTCTAATGATTCCTAGCGTTCGACATTCGGAGACAAAGCTCCTTGAAGCTCATCTTTGCATTAAATTGAGCACCTTCACTGCCACCATGGCACAACCATCGAGAATCCCCTTATAAACCGTGCCGTATCTACCTTTACCAATCACATTGGTCTCGGAGAATCTATCAGTAGCTCTCAGGAGTTCTTCATAAGAAATCCTCAAGAATTGGTGCTCGAAACATGATGATGTCAAGACATTGGTTGTCGTATGCTTCTTTTTGCGGTAATAGAAGATAGATAGGAACAACAAAGCTAAACATAATAAACTGACAACTACCACAAATATCACTGTGGCCTTGGTTGAAGAAGACTTGTTAGAGCTCGGTGATTTGCAAAGAGGAAGCTTTAGACCTGGAATACCTCCACAAAGTTGTCTATTTCCAGAAACCGATACAGCACTTGCATTGAGAAAAACTCCAGCCTCTGGAACTTGTCCTTCTAGTTCATTGAAGGACATATTCAAGTACTTGAGCATTGAGAGACTTGCCGAAAGCTTGGGATTGGACCGGAAAAATTATTATTGGAAAGATCCAACTCTTCTAGACCACGTAACGGAAGTAAAGCTTCCGGGATTTGACCATGAAAGGAATTAGCTTCTAAGTGAAGTTGTTCCAATACCAAGCACTCACTGATGGATGCTGGGATTGAACCGAACAGCTTTGTTGTAAGATAGATCTAAGTCACCAAGATTCTTTAAGGATCCAACTTGCAATGGAAGAGATCCACTTAAATTATTATTTGCTAAACTAAGGACAATCGACAAGGAAGACAAATCCATGATTTCGACAGGAACTGAGCCAATTAGGTTATTGTTTGAAAGATCAAGCCCAACTAGTTGCTTGCAATTGCCAAGACTTTGCGGTATGTAGCCTTGGAAAATGTTGAAGGAAAGTTCAAGGAAATTTAACAATGTAATGTTACCAATCGAAGATGGTATCTCTCCAGTCAACATGTTCCCACCTAAAATAAGTCGGTACAATTTGGAAAGTGCTCCGATGGAATTTGGAATGCAATCGGTTAGAAAATTATTCCTTAAATTCAAGAAAGACAAGTTGAAGAGATTTCCGAGGGCTAAAGGAATAGATCCTTTGATCCGATTGTTTGAGAAAGAAATTAGTTCAATGCTGGTGGAGAGATTGACCAAGGATCTCGGCAACGATCCGTGAATCAAGTTCCTATACATCTGGAGACGTTTTAAGTTGGAACAATTAACTAAAGAAGAAATAAAACTCAAGTCATCCTGCAAGTGGTTATCAGCCAATAAAATCGCATAAAGGCCCTTTAGCCTTCCTAGATTTTTGGGTATTGGCCCATGGAAGTTGTTCTGGCTAAGGCAAAGCTCTCCAAGGCCTGTGAAATTCGTTAACGCTGACGGTATCATCCCGGTTGATGGTTTTATGAGATGGGCTTAAGGCCCGTCCGCCCATGTTGGGCCTAAAAGCTCGGCCCACAAGATTAGGGCCCATGGATGAAGGGGTACGATTCCTTTTTGGAGGAACGTATATAAGGGAGGAGAGAGAGGGAGAATGCACCCTTTGGCTATTTTCAACGTACGGTCGTCACTCCTCTCTCCCTCTAAGAAAAAGAAGACAAATGCTAAAGGCGATGCCGTCTTCCCTTCAAGGCGAAATGACATCATCGGATCTAAAGGGATCATAATTTCTTCATCAATCTTCAGCGTCGATGTTTAATCTGTGGCTAACAAGGTACGCTTGAATCTGTGGTGTGCTTTAGGATCGGTGATACGTGATTTTCTCAAGCTTATCTTCCGCATTCGTTTTAGGGGTTCGATTTAGTGTCGAATCCGTTTTCGGGGATCCATCAACCCCAACATTGGTATCAGAGCCCTAGTTCATGTTTTCCCGACCCCTCTCATGTTTTTTGATTGATTTTTCGTGAAAATATTCGGCCGATACGGATCGGGGCCAGCAATCCCGACACTCGAGCACTGTTCATCCTTTTTTTCGAGTTTCCGTAAGTCGAAATAAATTTCTAAAGGTACAAGGTGAAAGAGCTCGTCGAGATGAGTCCGATGACATGTTGTGCGCCGCTGGGCGACGCCAGAAGCGCCCACACGCGCGGCCAGAAGCCGCTGCGCATGGGCGCCACACGCCTGAAGCGCTGGCTTGCCTAGTGCGTGCGACACACGCGCCGGTCGGCAAACTAACGCGTGCCAACGTCACCATGACGTCATGGTAACCGCCGGGATGACGTCATCGCCGACGACCGTTAGCCGGCCGGTCACTGGCCGGCGACCCGACCCGACCCGCATGTCAGCCTGCGCATGCGCGCGGCACGTGCCGACTGACGTCTGCGTGACGTCAGCCCGCGCATGCTGCGGCACGTGCCAGTTGGTTTGTCCGACTGGCCCGACGGGTCCAACCAATCCGACCCGTCGCCTGTCGACTCGACCCGTTGACCCATTGACCCATTGACTGACGACCGTTGACCGTTGACCGTGGACCGGAAAAAAAAAATTTTGTTTCTTTTTCAGTTATATCTATATGGGTTATATGTAATCCATTATTTATTATCATTTGTTGCATGAATCATGGAAAATTATATATTTTCCCTTATGTACGTTATGGGTTATAAGTAATCCATTTTTAGTTATGCATTTGTTGCAGGAACTATGATGCGTTATGCACGGATACCTGCAATCCCGAGAACGGACGAGGGAAATGCAAGACTTAAAAGGCTGATTTCAGATTTAGCTAATTATCGTTGGCATGACGGTGATTTAGTATCACATGTGGTCAGGGTCAATCAGATAATATAGGAAATCATCTGGAATGGTTATCTTATACCGGATTTTGAGAAGGTGCCGGCTTTGATGAACACTCTTTCACCTGAATGGCAAGCAGTATTAGATTGGCTATGGGAGGTGAACGTGGTCCCGGGTTATAGAAGGCTAGTGGAAGCTTTTGTAAGAGAGTACTATAGGATTGAGTTAACCAAAACTTCAACCCTTAGATTGAGCGCCACATGGCGCAGAGTGAATGTGCCTTGGAGGCGACATGAAAGTTCTCCAAAAGTTTTTCCATGGTTGGCAAATGTGCCTTCAAATTTCTCAGATATTTTGACTGATAGATTAGAATGGACATTCCCTATTTAATTCTTAGATTAGTTTGAGATGTTTTTGGGTGTGTATATCTATTTCTATGTTGATATTTTCCTTTGCATATATTGCTTAGTGTAATGCATAGTTGTATTATGTGAAAGCATTCTTATTCTATTGGATGTTAGAAATTATTTGCTTTCTGTTATGTTGACTGCTGTGGGTAGTTTATAGAAGTTTTTGTAACTTCATAGAATTTATTTTGCATAAGACAATTATATTAATAATAGTTTTAATTTAGGATTTTTGGAGGATGATTGGAAACATAATGATCTTTTGATTCTGAAACCTTGAAATTGTTCATTAATATAATGGGTCTGTGCAAAATGGATGCATAAATGATAGACATTAATCATTCGTGCATATATGTCTGATGTGTTTAGATTGATGGTTTCAGCAACTAAGAACGTAATTGCTGATATGAACAGCAACAATTGTGAAATATTGAATATGAAGATTCAATATGTGCTGGAAAAGCAAGAAGCACTAGAAGCTCTTGACCATATTATGGAAGATCTTGAGGATGCTGTGCGCCATCTTGAGCTAGTAGAGGACCGCCTAATGGCATTTGAGCAGAAAATAGATATTTGCAATGCTGGTTCTAGCTTAGAAAGGGCTCTGTGCTCTAAGCGCAAGCGTATTGATTCGTTCAATATGTGAGAATGCAAAGGATCAAGTCTTTATTGTAAGAAATCAAGAGTTAACCAACACAAGAGAGGAAAACGTCCTCAAGTGAAGAAAATGTCAAGGGTGAGGTGTTACAATTGTGACAAGATAGGTCACTATGCTCGCAACTGTTGTGAGCCGGAAAAGGCAAATACCTCTTGTACATTTGAGAACTTTGCTTATGTGTCAAGTTCTGCATTATTAGCTGAATCCAATCCTTTGTGGACTGTAGATTCAGGAGCGACAGACCATGTAGGGAAGGATAGAGAATCCTTCGTGGAATTCCGACGAGTACCAACTGGAACTAAGTGGATCTATGTGGGATATAACTCCAGAGATGAAGTTAAAGGGATTGGCACTTGCCAATTGAACATGCATGGTGGACACACCTTGTTCCTACATGATGTTCCATATGCTGCAGAGATTCGTCAAAATTTAATATCTGTTTTGGTGTTGGTTAAACTTGTTTTTTATATGAACTTCCATAATAGAGGTGTAGATTTGTATTTGGATACAAACTATTGTGGTTGTGGTCACTTTCTAGATGGTTTTATTGTACCAAATGTTGACTGTGGTGATGTCAATATTTGTTATTCCCTTGTTTTACGTCTTCTACTTCATATGATAATGATGTGATTATGTGGCATGCTAGACTTGGTCATATTGGCCAACGACATATGAATAGACTAGCCAAAGAGAGCTTGATGGACAGCATTGAAAAAGTCGATTTGCCCATATGTGAGCATTGTCTAGTAGGAAAAACGACAATGAAACCATTTAGAAAAGATAAAAGAGCTGAACTTCCTCTGCATTTAATCCATTCTGACGTCTATGGTTCAATGAATGTGAGAGGAAGGCATGGGGCTGTTTATTTCATCACTTTTATAGATGATTATACTCGATTCGGATATGTCTATTTGATTTCTCATAAATCTGAAGCATTAAGTTGTTTCAAAAGGTTTATGAACTTGATAGAAAATCAATTAGACAATAAAATAAAAACATTAAGATCTAATCGAGGTCAAGAATATTTATCTGATGAGTTCAGAAAATTATGTGATAAAAAAGGAATAGAAAGACAGTTGTCTATTCCAAATACTCCTCAACAAAATGGTGTTGCGGAGAGAAGAAACAGAACCCTACTGGAAATGGTTAGGTCCATGATGGCGCATGCTAACTTACCTATCACTTTTTGGAGTGATACGTTGTTAACTGCTGCTTATATACTTAATCGGGTGCCTTCTAAATTAGTTACTTCCACTCCATATGAGTTATGGATAGGTAGAAAACCAGACTTAAGTTTTCTTAAGCTATGGGGTTGTGCTGCCTATACTCATGAGCCCTCTCACAAATTTGGGAAATTGGGTCCCAAAGGAAATAGGAGTATTTTCATGAGATACTTCGAACACTAGAAATTGTATGTGTTCATAGGTGAGCAGGAAAGTGGGAGTATAACTAAATTTAAATCACGAGATGTCACATTCTTAGAGGATGAATTTCCTAAGAAGGGCGAAATAGGTGAGGATTACACCCTATTTGAAACCTTGGATCAAGATAATGATACTAGTGGAGTTCGTCCAAGTGGGAGTAATATGAGAAGTGATGAATTGAATTCAACTCATTCTCAATTGCAACCACATGATAAGGCGACATCATCATTATCTAATCCAAGTGGGAGCATAATGGGGAATGATGTGCTAAGTGTACAATCTCCCATACGACGAACAAGTCGCCAAAGTATTCCCCGTCGACGTTTTGGCATTGAAGGGGAAACTTTTATAATTGCTCCGCAAGATAAGGATGAGCCAAGAAATATTTATGAGGCTCTAAATTGCCCTAGTAAGAAAAAATGGATTCATGCAATGGAAGAGGAAATGGAGTCAATGAAGTTAAACCATGTTTTGGAACTGGTTAATCTTCCAAAAAGGACACAAAGCTATTGGGAATAAGTGGGTTCTCAAAATAAAGCGAAAAACTGATGGCTCGATAGAAAGGCATAAGGCTCGCCTTGTGGCGAAGGGGTATAATCAACAGGAAGGAATTGATTATGAAGATACATTTTCTCCTATGGTGAGATTTACTTCGATTCGCATTATTCTGGCAATAGTGGTTAGTATGGATCTTGAGTTACATCAAATAGATGTAAAGACTGCTTTCCTCAATGGATAATTAGAGAAAGAAATATATATGGAACAACCTGCTGGTTTCATAGTGAAATGCCAAGAAGAAAATGTATGTCGACTTTTGAGGTCGATATATAGCCTTAAGCAGTCGTCGAGACAATGGTATATACGTTTTCATAATGCCATAGTGGCATATGATTTTATAATGATTGACGAGGATCATTGTGTATATATCAAAAGATCCAATGATCAATTTGTGATCATATCATTATATGTTAATGATATACTAATTGCCGAAAGCAATATGGAGTTTGTTAATACTGTCAAGAGTTGGTTGTCTTCCAACTTTGAGATGAAGGATATGGGTGAAGCTGCATACATTCTTGGAGTTAAGATTTCAAGAGATCGTTCAAAAAGATCGTTATCTCTTTCGCAAGAAAAATATATAAATAAGGTTCTTGAACGATTTAGTATGCAAAATTGTAAACCTATAGACACTCCTATTGCAAAAGGTGAAGGATTGAGCCATAGACTGTGTCCAAGGACTCCACAAGAGAAGGAATAAATGAAATATGTTCCTTATGCTAGTGCTGTTGGAAGCTTGATGTACACTATGATGTGTACAAGACCCGACATATGTTTTGCAATTGGAATGGTGAGTAGATACCAATTCAATCCAGGTCAAGCACATTGGAAAGCCATTAAAAGAATACTAAGGTATCTAAAGGGAACTGCTGATTATATGCTGAGTTATTAAGGAAATGATCTGCAACTCTAAGGCTATTCTGATGTTGATTGGGGAGGAGATTTAAATGAAAGGAAATCTACCTCTGGCTTTGTTTTCTTACCGAATAATGGCACTATATGTTGGAGCAGTAAGAAACAAAAGTGTATAGCTTTGTCCACAATGTAAGTTGAATTCGTGGCATTATCAGCAGCAGTATAAGAAGATGTTTGGCTTAAAAGATTTTTTAGATCATTCAGGTGTTATTGGAAGTGCTGCAGATTAATTGTTGGTTAACTATGATAGCCAAGCAGCAAAAGCGTACACTAAAGATCCAAAATATCATGGCAAGACCAAACATATAGATACTAAGTACAATCTTGTCAAAGACATGATTGCACGAAAAGATGTGAACTTAGAGTACATACTACGCATAGAATGGTAACAGATCCTATAACAAAGCCAATACCTAGAGATGTGTTTTGTGGTCATATGAAATCTCTAGGATTGCGTAGAGACTGATGTACTGAATATTGTAATTTCCCTAATTGTTCACATTTGATGAATTTGTGTTTTCATCATTAATGCCTATGAATCTTTGTTTGATCTTTATGCATCTTAATGCTCAGTGCATTATTTTAAGTTGAGAAAGTATGTCGGACAAATATAAGATTAGCCTATTTACACGGGTAATCGCCTCTATTTACTGTGTGATAAATAGAGATGAGACTGTTTTTAAGCTTATTATCTAGGTGATAATCGAGAGCTTAAGCTTAAAATACGTATGTTGCCTTAACTAAGTGTTAAGATGAGGACATAATACTTACTATGTCTGAAAGTAAAATAACCCACATATTTTACTTTATCTGTCTATGATGCCAAATGTGAATTCTGATGAATTTTGTTAATGAGTAGATATGTGAACTCAAGTTAGACATTGCGTATGTTTGAACTATCATCTGTACAGTATTGAAGGTGTAGACATACGCTCTATGGGAAATGAGTTAATACCGTAATACGTATTTCATACTACGTATGCATGAGACGATCAATAAGAGTGGCAAAAGTTTGATCTCAACTTTTTATGTCGTGTGAGGCTCTTGAGGAAAAGAGTTCATTAATTTTTTAGTCCCCTCATGACTCTTACTTATTCTCAAGATTTCTATTTAGTGTTTACTATCTTAGGATGTTGCCAATGGTCATGAGTTTTGATTTGATCTAATGGGACATTTCTAGAAAAGCAAGCTGAACTAAAATTGAGAGTTTGAAAGAAAGAGGAAGATCGATTTTGGAGAATCACATTATAGTTTTGTATTCACCGGTTAACCAATTATGACTGTCTTTGGGATAATCATAATTGTGAATACAATATATCTATATATATATATATATATATATATATATATATATATATATATATATATCATTGTTTGAAAGAGATTAAGAGAGATATAAATGTGATTGATCGATCTAGAGTACTGTATACTAAATCTACTCAGGATGTGATGCCCATTATGAGCTGCTATATATTCCTAACAGATGTATGGCAATGAACTCTCAAAGTATACTGGTCGCACGGATTATTCACTGGTATGAATATTGAAGAGAGGTAAAGAGAATCATGTTCAGCTCACCATGTGCGAGTGGGAGATGATGGTTTTATGAGATGGGCTTAAGGCCCGTCCGCCCATGTTGGGCCTAAAAGCCCGGCCCACAAGATTAGGGCCCATGGATGAAGGGGTACGATTCCTTTTTGGAGGAACGTATATAACAGAGGAGAGAGAGGGAGAACACACCCTTTGGCTATTTTCAACGTACGTTTGTCACTCCTCTCTCCCTCCAAGAAAAAGAAGACAAACGCTAAAGGCGACGCCGTCTTCCTTTCAAGGCGAATTGACATCATCGGATCTAAAGGGATCAGAATTTCTTCCTCGATCTTCAGCGTCGATGCTTAATCTGTGGAACAAGGTACGCTCGAATATGTGGTGTGCTTTAGGATCGGTGATACGTGATTTTCCCGAGCTTATTTTCCGCATTCGTTTTAGGGGTTCTATTTAGTGTCGAATCCGTTTTCGGGGATCCATCAACCCCAACACCGGTGAACAAGTTATCAAGGGCGTATAGGAAATAGAGAGAAGAAGAAGAAGCAGTGCTGACATCATTGAGAATGTTTCCCCGCAACTGGTTAACACTAACATCGAAAAAAACAATCTCAGAGATGTTTAAAAGCCCCGTTGGAACCTCACCGATTAGTTTGTTGGAAGATAGCTGGAAAAATATCAATCTCTTGAGTCTGGACAATTCCTCAGGTATTTCTCCGCTTAACACATTTGCTCTCAGGGAGAGCTGTTGCAACAGCGAGAGGTTTCCAATTGAACGAGGAATAGGACCTACGAGACTGTTCTTAGCCAAGCCCAAGACTTTGAGTCTTGTTAAAGAACTAAGATCCGAATGAATTCCCCCCACAAGTTGGTTGTCTATGAGATTCAGGGTCTCAAGGTTCAAGCAGCGGGAAAGATTGGAGGGTATCGGCCCATCAAATGAGTTGTTACTAAGAACAAGAACACGTAGCCGAAGCAAGTTGCCAATATGTGGTGGGATTTCGCCTCGTAAGCTGTTGTTCTGCAGAAATATGACCCTCAGAAAAGGGAGGTTACCTACATGAGGAGATAGGAAGCCTTCCAAGCCTTGTGATCTCAGGACCAAAGATGTGACCCTCCCAGGATGTCTTTTGCTGCACAAAACACCTTGCCACTCACAATGATACATAGAATCATTCCAAGAGCTCAAGACCCCAAATGGGTCTTTGTGTATTGCGTTTTTTAAGAAGGCTAACGAGAACTGATCCGTTTGGTTTTGTGAGTATGCTTTGGAGATTGTGATTGAGCTCCACCACCACAAGAGAATAGAGTTGAGAATAAGAAATAGGTGCTTCCCCATCTCGTCCAGTGATCCACTTTCAGTCTGAGCTGAATTTATAAACCTCCTCTCTCTATGCACAAATCAATTATTGACTAACTCCATCATGGAAAGTTCCATAAAATTTCACTATCCTAAAGACTGAAGACTGAAGATTGAATAAATTATTTAAAAAATAATGTGGAAACTAAACAAATTTTGTAATTAATTAATGCGAAGTCACCGAGAAAATAAATGAAAAACAATGAAGAACTCCTGAGATTTCTGTGATTCAGTCTGAAAATCAATATCTATGCAACTAGAAGAGTAAGTAGCTATAATCCACTAAAAATCGGAGAAAAATAGAGTTTCAATTACTTGCAAGTTCGAGTGTTTTCCACGCCTTGATTACATTTAAACTCACAGTGTTTATTAATAGAATGACTCATTATGCGACTCGCGTCACAAAATGTACAGATTGTAGAACTCCTCGATCAAAGAAAGCGTTACTGGTGCGTCCCTTTTTTTCCTTCGCTAAAGAGAGAGTCCTCTTGTGCGGGGATATAAAATAGAGACTTCAGCAGTACGTCTTCTTCAGGATATTAGAAAAGGCGTAAACTGGACCCGTTGAGTGGAGTCCGACTAATGTTTGCTCCCTCGGTTAAACTTGGATATTTATCTTCAACAGAACCAAACCTCCAATACATTTAATAGTTAAGTAGCACCGCCCAACAAATCAAAATACGATACCGATAATAAAAAAAAAAAAACACCATATTTTGAACAAATCAGAATCCTTTAAATGAGTTGGGTCTCGTACCTACTTCAAACTCAAGCCATAATTTAATAATTGGTGCCTCATAATTGTGAGCGAGTAGCGAGCAAGAGTGAGGGGGAAGGAAGGAGACCGCCCTGTGTTCGTGTGCGCACGTTGCCGCCATCAACGCCGCTCGCGTTTGCCGTCGTTGAGCCATATCCGTGACCTGCCAGTTTCCTGTTTTACTTGTTGTTAACGCTGTAGGACTTGAGGCAAGTTGAAGTCTACTAATCTATATAGTATAGTGTTGTTGTTGTATGAGGAAGTGCATTGCTAAACTGGATTGCTTGAATTTGGTGTTGAATGGTGTGATGTAGAGTAATCGAAACTATTTTGGGGTTAAATGGTTGAGGAAACCTTGTAGTTTTCAGGTTTGCATGTAATTTTGGACTCCGATTATACATCGATTTTAGCATTGACAAAGCTTTAAAAATTCTGCTTGTAAACGGTTTGGAAAACCTCCCGATTGATGCTGAAATCTTTATGTACCGAGGCGCCATTCACCAATGTTTCAAAAAGGAAAGGAAAATATTTTGGAGCCCTCGAAATCTCAAATTTTTACATAACCTAGTTTTAAAAACCTTGAAGTCGGGAGTGAGGTTTAGACTTGCCAATGTGCCGATTTTCAAATTAATTATGTTTTGATAACTCTTTTCAATTCTGGCCGTGAGGTGCAAGTGTGGTCCATGAAATTGCACGTGATTTTTGAAATGCATTGGAAGGTTAACCGTGGAAGTGGACCTACAAGTTTGATATTTTGCTGCTGAGTTTTGTGAATTGATTTCATTGACATGAAATTGGCATATATTTTAAAGCCTACTGTTGTTGCATTGACATGCCTTTGACAATCTCAATTTACATTGCTTGATATTAGACAAGGGAGATTGTGGAGAAATAATCTCTCAATCTCACGAGAGAATTACATGCAAATCTTATCACAAGATTTGATCGGCTTTAACACTAAACTTCTTGGATGTAATTCACGAACAATAACGACAAAGAAAAATCTCTTCCAGGCACTCGACAACAAGATGGCGCTTCAAAACCAATTCTTCATGATCAACCTTCTTCCATCCATGGCCACAAGTCTATATATATAAGTGAGACCCTTATTCCTTTGCGGACTTCTCATAGGATTTTGTTTCCTAACTTGCTTATTTTAACCAAAATATATCTCTATATATTTTAAACAAATTCCAAATCCAAGTGAAAGTTAGACTTTCCTATTTCAATGACCAAACTCTCCAACGCAGATCGAATTTTAGGAAGTTGATCTTCGGATCTTCTTTGCTCGATTTCGAATGTTTGCAACATATCCAATTCGGAATATTCGGAATCCCGCCTTGTGCTCAAACTCAAGACATATTTTAACAATCTCCACATTGGCTCAACGTTTGAGCCAAGTTGCAATCGCTTCACAAAAATTCAAACTCTACCGCTACTTTCCCATAGCCTCCGATGGGCTCAACCGCTACAGATGTTATCTAAGTCCAAGCCTCGCTTGACCTTCGCCATAACCGAGGACCTCATCAGAATACCAACTCCACAAGCACTTTTAACTGCTCTGCAAGGATTTTCCGACACAACCTCCTTAACTGCAAATAAAGCAAAACCATTGTTGCATCCATCTCTATTAGGAGATCGAATACGTACCTTGTCAATTTTAGCAGTTATGGCAACCATTGGCTCTATAGGCTCCACCTCGCTATAAGCACCATTTGTGTCGATTACTTTGCTAGTACATGTATACACTACCTCAGGAGTTTCTGGTTGTAAGTCCACCTCAAGCTGAACACCGTCTAGATCCGTATTAACACTGCCATAAACACTCCTAGTCAAAAGTACCGAAGACTCATCAAGGATAACTTCTCTGCTATTAACATGTGAATTTATATCTAGGCATCACAACTGATTGCCCCGCTCACCTTGTGCATAGCCATGGAATATGCACCTTACCCTCCAATCGAGCTTACCATCACTCACTCGAAAATAACACGGGCAACCAAACATTCTACTAACATAACAACTAGCAACGTTACCTGACCACACTTCTTTAGGATTCTGCTATTCAATAGCAGTTGATGGGGATCTATTCACCAAGCTGCTTATTGTACTAAGCACACCAACTAGGATTCTCCTAGCAATACCAACACTAGAGATCATTTTTCAGGCCATCTCTAGTAATATTTTGCTCATCAATTCTGCAAATTATTGTGGTTTACTGGCACTAGTGCGGTGTTTCACTATGTCCTTTTTCATGCAGAATTTATTTGCTAGCTCCGAGCAGAACTCCATGCTATGGTCAGTCCGCACATGTTTGATCGACTTACCAATCTTCGTCTCGATCAAAGCTCTCAACCGCGTGATCCTGATACCAGCATCAAACTTGTGCATTGGCACAAACAGCCATGTCTTCCTCGAGCAATCAAAAAACTCTCGAATAGATACATCCCACGTAGTCGCAACGAAATTTGTCACCGTCTCACCTTGAAGTTTGTACATGCCTCCATGCTTGATTCTTTTCATTATCATCAGGGCACCTCGAACAACCTTCAAAACTCCACCTTCTAAAGAATACCTGCAACCAGCTGAATCTAGGGCACCCAAGGAAATTAAGTTCTTTTTCAATTCTGGAATGTGTCTTACTACAGTCAATGTCCTCACAATGCTATCATGCATTTTGATTTTAACATCACCAACACCCACAACATCGCACTCAACGTTGTTTCTTAACTGGACTTTACCCCTACTCGTGCACTGATAAGTGATAAATCAGTTTCTATTTGGTGTGACATGAAAAGAACAACCACAATCCATAATCCATCTATCAAACAATGAATAATCAATGATAGACAAGACAAAATTGGCATTATCAGCTACAGCTGCAGAATCAGTTACAATTTTATTACCCTTCTCATTCTTTAGCTTAAGGTAATTCTTTCTAAGATGCTCCCTCTTGCCACAACTCCAACAGACAACATCAGTAGTCCTAGATTGACTAAATTTGTTCATATTAGTACTACTCTTACCCACACATGTTCCAAATCTTCCTCTATTTTCACCTACTAAAGCAGTAGATACAGGTTTGTTAAATTCTCTTCTATGAATGTCCTCGCTCAGAATCAAATCTCGAACCCCATCAAATGTCAAACTTGTTGATCCAGAAGAATTACTAACAGCCGTAATAGTAGTATTCCAACTATCAGACAATGAGGATAACAGAATCAAAGCACGTACCTCATCTTCAAAGTCAATCTCAACTGAACTCAATTGACTAACAATCACATTGAATTCATTAATATGATCTGCAATTGACGCACTTTCACTCATCTTCAAATTAAACAGGCGTCGCATCAAATAGACCTTGTTGATCGCAAAGGGCTTCTCGAACATATCTGATAGGGCTTGCATCAAATCAGCAGTGGTCTTCTCCTTCAAGATGTTAAACACGGCGTTACAAACCAACGTTAGCCAAATAACACCCATAACTCGTTTATCTAGCAAATCTGAATCAGCTTGCTTTATCGACTCTATTTTCTCCCAAATAAGGGCAAGTATAGTTTTATCTGATAAAGATAATCTTCAATTTGCACCTTCTAGAAACTAAAATCCTTCCCATTAAATCTGTCGATTCTCACTTTTACTTCTTCTGTCACCATGGATTCGCTTCAACTTAGCCAAAGTCTGGCTCTGATACCACTTGTTGCGAAATGTGAGCGATCGAATAATAATATAGACAGAAGAAGAAAATAAATCGGATACCAGACTTACGTGGTTCAGTCGTAAAGATCTATGTCCACGAGGAGAGCAGCAGCGAATTTCACTATAGATCAAGCAATACAAGGGGATGATACACTTGAGTCACTCAAACACTCTCTCGGTGTTTCCTAAACCCCAATTATTGTGATATCTCAGATTTTCGACCATGTTTTCTACTGAATAAATCGGGCATTTTATCGACCCTCCTATAGGCCTATTCTCAGAGCTGATCACTTTGGAGATAACTAGACTATCCAGGGAAGTTATTAAGGAATTTTAATGCAGTAGACTTGAGAATTTGACCAGGAATTGGCTTCTCGACCGTGCTTATCTTTAGAGGCCATTATGGCACAATATAAAATCGATTTTAGATCAGAGATAGGTCTATTCGACTAAGATGTATAGCTAATCATAGGTGACACTACTAAATTAGAAAATTCTAATTGATCGACACTAGATTGATTTTTTTATCGTTTTGGGACCCTATGTCCGTATTTGAATCCTTGAGATTTACACGACAATCGAGAGTCGTCAATGTGTTGAGTGGATTCATTGTGGCTCGAAGAAAATCGACCACGGGTCATTTGCACTAAAAATCTCTGAAAACTACCCGGTAGTCTAAGTCTAAGTCATGCTAAAAATGCACCAAATAGAAATTAACCGCCAATTCAGGTCCGATTTCAAAAATTGAAAATTCTATCATGTCATGATCCATTTTAGGAACGTCGACTCATCCTCCGAAGAATTTTCAGAGATTCCGGGATTTTTATGGAAAATTGTTCGGACGTTGGGCAAAAATTAGTGAAAATTCAGATGGGCCAAATTAAAGGAAATTTGGACTTCCAAGCCGAGCCTTTGAGTGTCAGGGACTTACAGAAAATTGTTCGGGATTTTTCTTCATTGAAATTGGACCTCAATTTGGGAAATTGAGTGAAAGAATTGAAGTTTAATCGGTGAAATTCGGAACTAGTTCTTGGGGCAGCAAAATTGGTTTCAATTTTGATTATTTGGGGAATTCTAATCAAGAAAACAATTGGGGGACAAAGAGGATTTTATTGAACACTTGTGGGACCAAACATTCAATGTAATGGCTTAGTTTGTTGCCTCATCCCCATCCTTTCCCCTTGGCTTCTCACGCACGTTCCCTTTCCCTCCATCTTCTTCCTCATTCGATCAACTCATCTCCTTTAGCTTCTATTTTTGCTTTCATTTTTCTGCTTTCCTTCGCGCGTGTCTTGGAAGCCCACACCCTCCACCAACGTTGGTCTTCCCTCCTCCAAGTCCACTTCTCTTAAGCGAAGCTTTCACGTGGACGTCTACAGCTTTATCCACTCCACCGAAATCCATTCTGTTGCCACATGCTCCCGTCAACACCCACTTCTTCTTTTATACCTCAATTTCCATCAATTTTCTTTCAGCTCACGCCAACTGCAAATCTCACCGAGCTGCCTCCACTGGGTCTTCTTATCAAGCTGCCACGAAGACAGTTGTTGCCATTCCTTCGAAGACCAAAGCCCACGATTCCACCGAAGACTCACGCCACCACCGCTGAAGCAGCTGCCAACGACACCAGCCTGATTCCTCTTTTTCTGCTTCGTTTCCCTACTGCCAGCATCGCTGAAGCTGCTTCTCTCCCTCTCCGTTCAGTTCAATCAAGTGAAGCCCAGTAAAGCCGCAGCCCATCCAGTCTGTCTTCAGCCCATTTGAAGTCCACAATTCAGCCCACAAGCCAGCAGTAGTTTGGCCCAGCAATTTCTTTTGTTGCTCAGCCCAGCTCGCAAAGATCAGCCCATCCGAAGACAAGCCCAGACTTTGAGGCCCAGCAAGTTCAGCCCAAGAATTCAGCAAGCCCAAGCCCGAAGCCAAGCCCAGCATTTGCTGTGGGCTTGCAAGGCCTGTTAGGCCCAATCCGAGTGTTTGTTGACGCTGCGAAAATTTGGATTTCGGTCGCCATCGTAGTGATCCGGTCTCCGCTTTTAAGTAAGTGAGTTTTGCTCACTAATCCTTGCTTAGTTTGCTAATGATGCTTAAGGGTTGATTAGATTTAATTAAGTGCAATTAGGTGGTTAGATTAGTTTAGAATAATTTAACTAGTGACTTAATGATGCGTGTTAGGTGATTGATTAGTGTAATTAGCCAGTAGAGATGTACTTCTATTTATTGAATGCATCTCGGGATTTTTCCCGATCCGTTCTAGAGTCCAATTAAACATTACGGGCCTAAATTGGATTTTAGTATTTATTTATTAATTTTCGAAATTAATTTAATTAATTATTTACTCTTCGGAAATTAGGCTGGGATAGCCAACGACCGAAATTTTATGATGATTGTTCTGGTGCAGTCCGTTTATTTATTTGAGCTCTACGTTGTGCTGAATTGATTTAATTGTGGAATTTTAGGAATTTTTCCTAAATTGATTTGAATTTGAGTAATTGATTGGTAGATGGCCGAATATAATTATATAGCGCCGGTAATGCTTTGATGGGCTATAAAGTGGAGAAAACCGTGAGAATGAATTAAATATACTCTTGGCGAGGATCAATCAGATACGATGTTATCGGGAATGTTAAAGTCAAGGAAGAATTGGTTGCCTTAGAGAATGCACATAAACTGTTTATTATATACATCACTTGGAAAAGACACGTGGCTCGGCGATTAGTACGTCACCTTGGCGAGAATGACGCCTTAGAGAATGCACGTGGCTTAGTAATTTGGTATATATCGCCTTAGAGAATGCATGTGGCTCAGTGATCGATACGTCGTCTTGGTGAATAGGTCACCTCAGAGAATGCACAGGGTTGGTGATCGGTAAGTCACCTTGGCGAAAACGGCGTCTTAGAGAATGTACGTGGCTTGGTGACTAAGTATGTCGCCTTGGTGAATAGGTCACCTCAAAGAATGCACATGGCTCAGTGACTAGTCATATATTATATGGAAATTGAATAATAAGAATGGAAATGACCAAGAGATGGTCCGATTGACATGTAATCGACTAGGTCGATTGATCGAGATATCGATCTGTGATGTGATTGCTTGGGTGCCTATTGAATTGTGCTAAAATGCAGGTGAAATCTAAGGCCAAGGTAAGTCCTCTGACTCGTGCATGCATAGGCAGTCCGGTTAGCATATTGGTTTACTAATCGATTCTTAGGAGGTAGAACTCGCTAAGACGTGGTCTCAATGGTTATTGTATAACCATTTCAAGACCCCGATGAGGAGCCTGAGGAGGAGGAACCTGAGAAGGAGAACTCTGATGTGAAATCTGAGGATGAGGAAGATTAAGAAGAAGAAGATGATCCACAGGAGGATCCTGAGTACGACCCAGATGAGGACTGAGATTCCATCCTATTTTGAAAACTTTGGGTTTTGATCGGATATACAATAGATTATACTTGTGAATAGTATTGTGTTATGCTATAGTTTGCCTTGTATAAAAGTGTGGTTATGTGTTTTCATGTTGTGAAAATTATGGCCTACTTTTCTATCACAATGGTTTATTGTCTAGGGATTATTATCTACTTCCGTATGCGTATTAAAATGAAAAAGGGGTCGGCAATGCGTCCTGGGACGTCGCTATTAATCGACCCAGTGAGGGATGGGCACGTGTTCGAGAATTGGGGCGTGACAATTATACCCAACAACGCACGCAGTGTTTAGCTCCGAAATTCCTCAATAAATAATCTCTCAATCTCAGGAGAGAATTACATGCAAATCTTATCACAACAAAGAAAAATCCCTTCCAAGCACTCGACGATGAGACGGTGCTTCAAGACCAATTCTTCATGATCAACCTTCTTCCATATATATATATATAAGTGAGACCCTTATCCTTTGCCGACTTCTCATAGGATTCTATTTCCTAACTTGCTTATTTTAACCAAAACATATCTCTATATATTTTAAATAAAATTCAAATCCAAGTGAAAGTTGGACTTTCCTAATTCAGTGACCAAATTTAGGAAGTTGATCTTCGGATCTTCTTTGCTCGATTTCGAACATCCGCAACATATCCAATTTGGAATATTCGGAATCTCACATTGGGCTCAAACTTGAGACATATTTTAACATATTTCATGGGCACTTGCCCTAATATAGCTTGTTCTGTCCATACTGTGAGTCGGTTTTGTTTGCTTAGCGTTTTTGTCACTATACCCTGGTGTTATGTATTTTGCACCACATCTATGGCATTGGATGCTGATCCATTGTACCATTGGTTTACTTATCTACTGTCTCCAATGCCAAATCAATACATGAGTCTCTCTTGTTAATTGTACACCTTCCCCCAATCACTCTTCAAAATCCCAACGCCAATCTTTTCTCTCCCTCAAGTCTATCTCCGCCCCCTGCCGAGCCCTACAACCACACGTGGCTCGTGTCACTAACAAGCCTCCACTACCAATATAAATTGTGACCTTCTTCGCTCCACCATTTACTATTGGTGTTGACAAGGGATCGTGTCATGCTCCGTTCACCTTCTCTCCCATATCGCTTTAATGTCAGTCGTTGTCCCTACTTTCACATAGCTCTTTCTCCTTTTTCTCATTCGAGGGCAACCAAGCTTGCTCGAATGTCAAGTTAATGCCTTTGGTGGGTCTCAAGACCTCGCATCGAGCTCCTCTCGTCATCTACAATCAAGTTGTCGATGATGATGAGATCAAAAGGCCATCTCAAGGTTTGGGGATGCCTCCTACATCAAGCCTGTCCATTGAGATTTCCATGATATTTTAAAGGCCATAATGGCTAAATCAGGTCATCAATGGTGGTTTAGAGACCTTAAAAATTTGGCGGTGAGAGAAGAGACAGTGAAGGAGAGAGTGTTTTGGGTCAGCAAATAGAGAAAGCAAAGATGGTCATGGATGACATGAGGGAGAAAGTAGTGAGACGTGGAGGAGGCGACCGTGATGATAGGTGGCCGCAACGGCCAGAGATGGTGGCTAATGGTGAAGAAAGAGAGAGGGTAGGTTGAGTGGGAAGACTTGATGAGGATAATGAGACATTGTAATAAGCACACCGACAAGTGCAACAAATATGCATCCATGTTCTTTTTTTGATCATGTCCTATTTATGTCTTTGTTAACTCTCTATCTCTATCGACCAAAAAAAAAAAAGTCTGTAATTCAATGCCATAGCAAAGAAAAAAAATTAAAAAAAAAAAAGGTTTGGAGAGGAGGTAGGGGGTCTTGCACGGTGGCTGTTGGTGTTGGCAACATGACCGCAACATAATTTCATCAGCAACATCACCCAAATTCAATCAAGCATGGCTTCCAATTGATAGTGAGGTCACTCTCAACAGCAACATCGAGAGTTAGCCTTGACCCCATGATCTTGTGATAAGGTTGCCTCCCTCTCCTTGTCTTTGGATTTGATCAAGCTTGATCTCTAATTGATTGTGGGCTCTCGATGAAGCACGGCATTAAGAGTTGGCCTTGAGCTCATGACCTCACGGTGAGGTCATATTCTAATACACAAGCGTGTGTAGAGAGAGAGAGAGAGAGAGAGACAAGGGCAAGGGCCCAACCATGATAATTAAGCAATGCATCAATCCACATTGGCATCGGAAATGAAGAGAACCGGGCAAATAAGCAAATTCATCAAATTTTACATGATTACTTGGTGGAAATAGGTGGACTTAACTCCATACATCCCCTTTCCACTATTATAAAATGCAATTATAAAAAACACACTTAATAGGTATGGTAGGTAGACTAGTTAGGGAGACATTTATGTAAATTTGCTAGCACTACCTTTGCACATTGATTTCCTCCACTAGTGAAAAAGTTCCAAGACGAAACGAGAAAACTGATTTAGCTACATACCCATCATCCTCTCTTTGGCTTCGTAACTCACCTTGATCAAGTGTAATTTCCTTATTGCCTCGGTCATGCCCATCCGTTCCGGCGGTGATTCCATCGAACACGCGACTCCAACTTCGAATACAGAGATAATGCAATCTCTGATTTTCATCTCTTGTTGTCGATCACCAGCTTCACTCCAAAGCCTTAAGTCTACAACGTCCATTGCTCGATCTGGAAGAGCCATTCGGATGAAGTTGTGGAGGTTAAGATGGTGCCCAAAGGCCTCTTCAGTGGGTCTCTTTCCTGTGAACATCTCCAATAACAGAATGCCATAACTGTATGCATCCCCAAGTGTGGAAACCTTGTGTCCCATGCCATACTCTGAAAATTTCATCAAGACATTAATAGGAACAAACATACACTTTTTCTTGAAGTCAATTGTTTAGGAAAAGCTTCTAAGTCACATTGCATTTTGCTTGATGTCCATTTGCAAGAGCTTGCCAAAGAAAATTGTGAGGGATCGTGCCTATCGCACCCAACATAGAGAGATGGCTTGCAAGCCCTCACTCACTTTGCAATCGGGCCCACTATGCATGGCAAAGGCCAAGGGATCCTTTGAGCAAGGCCAAGGGTCCCAAAGCCCCCCACTGGTTTTTTGCTTTCATTTCTCTCTGTTTAATTTTTCGTTTAGTTTACTGTATATGATTTATGTTCGGCGCCTGTTGTATGAACTCTTGTAAAGTGCATCAACCGTTGAGAAATGCATTAATGGTAGAGAAATAGGATTTTAGAATTCATAAAGTGCACTAAAGGTCAGTTAACAACGTCTAAACTTCTTCTCCAAAACCACTAAGTGTAACCAAAGTTGTCTCATGTTTGCTACACAAATTGCCTTAACATCAAAAGTGGCTTTGTCCTCTAGTAGGATACGGGTGAAAATAGAAAAAGAAGAAAATATGTTGGGTGAAGGCCTTGGCAGGAGTCTATGTGTTAACTAAATTTGAATAGTTGGTTTTTTTTGACTGGAAACATATGGGATCTTCGTGAGGCTCGTCATTTTCATGATACAAATTATGTTTAATACCTATACCACACTTTCTTTATGGAAAGACGAGAAAGAAAGTGCCTAAAAGAATAGGCAAAAAACGAACACAGTGGGGGGAAAAGAACAGACTTAGGGTGATTTGTTGACGGTGATGGATTTATACTTGTAAATGCGTAAATTTGTCTTAATATGCTTTGACCAATAAGTTTAGGGAAAGTGATAGTTGGGTAGAGCCCATCGTGTTGTCAATTAGTGTATCCTCCAACGGTTTCTGGCATAAATGTCATGTCATCTACTATGTTTTTCTAATATTAAATTATTGGTCATGAAAGGGTCTGCCATAAATGAAAAATTACTTATTGTTAAGACCTGAAGTCATAACATTCCAAAAGAGATTCACAATCTGTTTTAATGGCATGAACTTGATATGAGACAAAATACGAATTATAGAAAGAAAATATAAATGAGATGATACAATATGCTTAATGTATTTATTCACATGGATTCACAAGTTGTCTCAAAATTTTCCACTCATTGATCAAAATTACGATGGTTTATTCTCATCTTAATTTAAAATATGATTAGGGCAAGCTACAAGTAATCTTTTCGTCCAAAAAGATACGTATTTTCCTTTTCCGCGGAAGCTATTAATAGTGGAAAGAGGAATTGAGTTGTGAGAAAGAGGTGTTAGAGCATACAAATCATAACATAACGTCAAGAATAATTGTTTAGTCAAACTTTTGGCACTCACATATTACTATCGCAATCAAATAAAAACTAATCGAGAAAATATGATAGTTTCATACCAAGAGGCACATAGCCGATGGATCCTCTTACTGCGGTTGAAGTTGAACTACCCTGGTCTTGAACTCCTATGGCTTCGGTAGACACCATTGAAATGATCTTTGCAAGCCCGAAATCTCCAACTCGAGCCGTCATGTCGTTGTCCAGAAGCACATTACTCGGCTTTAGATATCCATGGACGATGGCTGGATAGCAACCCTTGTGGAGATACTCGATCGCGGTAGCTATGTCAATGGCGATGTTTAATCTTTGCACTAGTCTCAGATTTCTCAATTCGCTACACTCATCATCTCGTCCTATAGTTCCAGGGTGCAGCCACTCCTCCAAGCTCTCATTAGCCATGAACTCATATATGAGAGCTTTGAAGTCATTGCCACAAAAGTCTACGCTCGAACAGACACTTAGTATCTTCACGAGGTTTCGATGTCTAATGGTTCCTAGAGTTCGACATTCGGAGATAAAGCTCCTTGAAGCACCTCTTTGCATTAGATTGAGCACCTTCGTCGCCACTGTGGCACCTCCATCAAGAATCCCCTTATAAACCATGCCATATTTCCCTTTACCAATCAAATTGGTCTCAGAGAATCTGTTAGTCACTCTCAGGAGTTCTTCATAAGAAATCCTCAAGAATTGGTTCTCGAAAGATAATGAAGTGGAGGTATTGGTTGTCGTCTGCTTCTTTTTGCGATAAAAGATAGACAGGCATAGGAGCAACAAAGCTAAACATGACAAACTGCCAGCTACCACATATATTACTCTGGCCTTGGTTGAAGAAGACTTCTTAGAGCTTGGTGATTTGCAAAGAGGAAGCTTCAGATTGGGAACACCTCCACAGAGTTCCGTATTTCCATAAATCGATATAGAATTTGCATTAAGAAAAACTCCACCCTCTGGAACTTGTCCTTCTAGTTGATTGGCAGACAAATTCAAGTACTCAAGTAGTGAGAGCTGTGCGAGAAAGCTTGGGATTGGACCAGAAAAATTATTATTGGAAAGGTCCAGCTCTTGTAGACCCCGTAATGGACGTAAAGCTTCGGGGATTTGACCACGAAAAGAATTAGCTTCTAAGTGAAGTCGTTCCAATACCAAGCACATGCTGATGGATGTTGGAATTAAGCCGGTTAGTCTGTTGTAAGACAGATCTAACATGCCAAGATTCTTTAAAGATCCAACTTGCAATGGAAGAGATCCACTTAAATTATTATTTGCTAAACTGAACACAACCGACAAGGAAGAAAGACCCATGATTTCGATAGGAACCGAGCCAATTAGGTTATTGTACGAAAGATCAAGCCCAATTAGTTGCTTGCAGTTGCTGAGACTTTGCGGTATGTAGCCTTGGAAAATGTTGCAGGAAAGGTAAAGGAGATTTAACAACGTAATGTTACCAATCGAAGACGGTATCTCTCCAGTCAACATGTTCCCTCTTAAACTAAGGATGTGCAAGTTGGAAAGTACTCCGATGGAATAAGGAATGCAATTAGTTAAAAAATTATTCCCTAAAGACAAGAAAGACAAGTTGAAGAGATTTCCGAGGGCTAAAGGGATGGATCCTTGGATTTGATTGTTTGACATAGAAATTCGCATAATGCTGGTGGAGAGATTGGAGAAGGATCTCGGCAACAATCCGTGAATCAAGTTCCCTGACAACCTGAGAATTTTTAAGTTGGAACAATTAACCAAAGAAGAAATAAAACTCAAGTCATCCTGCAAGTGGTTATAACCCCAATCAATTCCATAAAGGCCCTTTAGCCTTCCCAGATTTTTCGGTATTGGCCCATGAAAACTGTTGTTGTAAAGGACAATCCATTCAAGACCTGTGGCATTTGTTAACGTTGATGGAATCATCCCGGTGAACAAGTTACCATAGGTGCTAAGGAAACGGAGAGAAGGAGAAGTGGTGCCGACATCATTGAGAAAGCTTCCCGACAACTGGTTTAAACAAACATCGAATAAAATAATGTCAGAGATGTTTAAAATCCCTGCTGGAACCTCACCGGTTAGTTTGTTGTAAGATAGTTGGAAAAGTATCAATCTCTTAAGTCTGGATAATTCCTCGGGTATTTCTCCGCTTAACGTATTATTTTTCAGGGAGAGTTGCTGTAGCAGTGAGAGGTTTCCAATCGAACGAGGAATAGGACCTACAAGATTGTTCCAAGACAAGCCCAAGAGTTTAAGTCTTGTTAAAGAACCAAGATCGGAATGAATTCCCCCCACAAGTTGGTTATCTATGAGATTTAGGATCTCTAGGTTCGAGCAACGGGAAAGATTGGAGGGTATCGGCCCACCAAATGAGTTGTTACTAAGAATAAGAACACGTAGCCGAAGCAAGTTGCCGATCTGTGGTAGGATTTCGCTGTGGAAGCTGTTGTTTTGCAGAAATATGACCCTCAGAAAAGAGAGGTTACCTACGTGAGGAGATAGAAAGCCGTCCAAGCCTTGTGATCTCAGGACTAGAGATGTGACCCTCCTAGGATGTCTTTTGCTGCACAAAACACCTTGCCACTCACAATGATGAGTAGAATCATTCCAAGAGCTCAAGACCCCAAATGGGTCTTTGTGTATTGCGTTTTTTAAGAAGGCTAACGCGAGCCGATCCGTTTGGTTTTGTGAGTATGCTTTGGAGATTGTGATTGAGCTCCACCACCACAAGAGAATAGAGTTGAGAATAAGAAATAGCTGTTTCCCCATCTCGTCCAGTGATCCACTTTCAGTGTGAGCTGAATTTATAAACCTCCTCTCTCTAGGCACAAATCAATTATTGACTAACTCCATCATGGGAAGTTCCGTAAACTTTCTCTCTCCTGAAGACTGAAGATTGAATAAATTATTATAAAATAATGTGGAAACTAACCAAATCTTGTAATTAATTAATGCGAATTCACCGAGAAAATAAACGAGAAACAATGAAAAATTCCTCAGATTTCCGTGGTTCAGCCCGAAAATCGATATCTATGCAACTGGAAGAGTAAGCAGCTATAATCCACTAAAAATTGGAGAAAAATAGAGTTACAATTACTTGCAAGTTCGAAAGTGTTTTCCATGCCTTGATTTCATATAAATTCACAGTGTTTATTAATAGAACAACTCATTATGCGACTCGCGTCACAAAATCCACCGATTGTAGAACTCCGTGCGATCAAAGAAAGCGTTATTGGTGCGTCCCCTTTTTTTCTTCGCTAAAGAGAGAGTCCTCTCGCTCGGGGATATAAAATAGAGACTTCAGCAGTACATCTTCTTCAGCATATTAGAAAAGGCCCAAAACTGGAGGCGTTGAGTGGAGTCCGACTAATGTTTGCTCCCTCGGTTAGACTTGGATATTTATCTTCAACAGAACCAAACCTCCAATACATTTAATAGTTAAGTAGCACCGCCCAACAAATCAAAATATGATACTGATTAAAAAGGAACACCATATTTTGAACAAATCAGAATCCTTCAAATGAGTTGGGTCTCGTACCTACTTCAAACTCAAGCCATAATTTAATAGTTGGTGCCTCATACTTCCCATCAATTTAATAACGATTGGGAAGAGGAATAGGATACGGACATGTAACTTATTTCAACAAAAATGGCATGTAATTGACGACAATTACCCCATAGGAAAAATGAAAAAAGAGAAATGGAATAAGCTAACAATGCATATAACCATAACACAAGAGGAAGACTAATGAAATTTGGGGCATGTATGTCATCCTAGCATGCATGCCTTTTCCTCTTTTAGTCCTTAAATGAAACTGCTTGATGGTCTCCAAAATATCATTAGCCTTCAACCAAAGGCTTCATGGCCTTGGAAAAGCTTTCTCATCCGTAGGATTTGAATAACAAATAGAGAGCAGACTTGTCGAACCAACTCATCTTATATGATCAAAATTGCAATTTTATCCTTCCAATGTCACTAGATCTAGAAGAGAAAGATTTGTAAGAAATCAAGGAGAACAGAGCGGAGGTTTGGAAATATTTCCCTTCTTCCGACTTTCTTTTTATTCAAACGTCACCTCGCCTCATGTAGCTGATGTTAAGGGTTATACAGGCATTTTCATTATCAGTATGGCCAAGTTAGCCAACGAAGCATATTACAGATTGCATGGAATATTAGAGGGCTGGCAAAATTGCCTTTAATTTTTTTTTCCAGAAAATTTCCTTTAATTGAACTTGCCCCATTTATCACTTTTTTTTTGCAAACTAACGCCGATTCCACTCTTATTTGACATGTTGTACACTGTACAGCACATAGTGCACCATTTCATTTACCGAGAAACTCAGGTAAAGTCTCAGTACATGTAGTGCTACTCTTATTTTAGTGTCTTGCTAGCTTTCAATTTTACGATAAAAATGAAAACAAAGAAATGTCAGATACTAACATTGTTTTATGAATTTGACGTGACATATTGTTATTAGTTATCGAATATGACTTATAGTACACTCATAGTTTGCTGTGCGGTTTAGTATACTAATATTAACATATAGCATAGCATTATCTAATGGGAAACGCCATAAAAAAGTTGAGAGTAACAACAAGGAAGAAAGGGAGGAAAAACCAAATAAAGGACAAATTAGTGCTTCATGTTTCCTGTCAACTACGGGAGGATTGAGAAGTCCAAGAAGACGAAGAATAAACATTCCATCGAATGCATTTTATTATGCTCTTCTCGTTGGGCCCCAGCTCATTATTACATCTAGTGTCTTCAATCGATCTCATTCAATTAACACGCCCGACCATACTTACAAATCACAAATATTCTCTTCGAGCGGCAAGTTCACGAGATTTTATTTATTAGGGGAAAAATTCAGATAGAAAGTGCTCCTTACAAGGTGTTATGTACTACCGAAATTCTAACTACAATCTACCTACAAACACCCTACTACTGTGAAGAGGCCAAAGTTCCAACAAAGGAAGGAGGCCCAAATTTTCAATACATTCACACTTACAATATGTTTAGCATCTACTGTTATTACATGTAAAAAAATGTCGTCAAATAAGGAAAGTATCGTGATTTTCAAAGGACATTGGGCATATCACCCTCATGGCGTTCGTTTCACCCTTCTTTCACGGTACTTATTCGCAATCAGTCAAATGTGAATATGTGCAAGGATGAAAAGTCTTTGTGTCTTGAAAGAAGATCTACAAGGATGTTTTCTCTACTTTAATGTGTTTGATTTCAAAAGAGTATTTTGAAAATCATAATAACCATTGGACAAATTGAGGATAAGAAACTATTTTGGCTTTAAACTTCATCATATGGGGAAAGGATGACTTCTTATTTTGACAAGGAAATGCTAAACAATAAGGTGGAATTTTATTTCATTAATTTCATAATTAATGGCTAAGGTTCCTTTCAATATAGAGTGGTAGTGAAGTTTGGTGGGTGAAAACCATCCCCTCTTATGTTCATAGATATATCTCTTTCATCAATTTCTTCAAGCAGAACTACAATCCAATACTTTTCACTATCATCAGATCCCAAGATTTGCTTGCCATTAGAAGGAACTTGCAATGGGGAAAGATACAACTTCTCCTTTGACACCTCAATTGCACTGGTATGCTCTCTTTCCCATGGGAGTGGATTCCTCTTCAAGAGGTTATTGCAATGCATGCATAAATTTAGAGGCTTTTGGTCCAGAATCTCTAAGATAATTGACAATCCTAAGAAATTGTTGAACTTGCCTATGAGAAATATTCTAATCAAGAAACTCTCAGACTTCTTGGCCAATAGGACCACTAAGGTAGTATGTCCATTGAACTCATATGAGTCTAATTAAGTTTAGATTATGTAAATCCCACATGGAATTTAACAACCCCAGTTGAGAACTATGATGCATTAGATTGACATGAATCCAGTGCATTTTAAAATGTTACCTTAACATATATATGTGTGTGTACATAGATTTAATTAACATTTGAATATTTTCAAAAAAATTACAGAAAAAGTGGCTTTTCTCCATCATATCCTATCACTTTTTATTAAACAGTGATGAACTTGTTTAGTCAATTAGTAACCCATCAATTACGTGAGGACTGACAAAAACATGGAGACGATCACCGAACATTCCATCAAATGCGTATTCAATGTGTCCCCTCTCAAATTATGCCCATGCTACTTTAGTGACTATTAAATAGTGTTGCTTGTTTATTTCTTCTATTTTGGTTCAAGATAAGTTGTTCAGAATAATCTTCACAAAATCTGCAAAAAATAACTTTTCGCAACAATATAGCTTATTTCTAAAATGTCGCACTTATTATGATCAAACCTTTTCAAAAACATAAATATGAATTAGATCTGAAATATCTTACTTGAGGTCAATTTGCTTCACCTGTATGTAACTTAATTTTTGGACTCCAATTAAGACAAGGATGATGTGGAAGAGATTGTGAGAAAGGAAACTAAAGATTGTGAAAAAGGAAAAAAAGAAATAAACGGGGTAAGATCAAGTATAAGAACTTAGCTTCTCATTATGTTTATCTTTCTTTCCAATGTTGTAACAGATCTCCCCTCGAGTTCGTCTCAAGCTGACATTGAAGTATGCTCTGAACATCTTTTGAATGCAAGCACAAGAAGTAAAGGGGCCATAAAGGAATTGAACATATTCGAACTTTATAAGGATGATCAAACGAATTTTAGTTTTGAAGACGATCTACATGCAGCTACCAAATGATAGAAGGGGTCCAACAATCTATTAAGCATACAAAAGTCAAATGAAATTAATCTCTAGAGGTTACATTGACAAATCTCCATCTTCATTTATTTTATTTCAGCGAGAATTTTGACTCTAGTGAAATTGAATTAATAAAAATAAAATAACTGTGGGTGAAATAATGAAGATCAATGTGAGAAATGTATAATTACAATATATTTTGTTATGACAAGTTAAAAACTATTTGATTAGCTTCGACGATTCTCCGGAAAAAGTTCAATGGCAGCTTGTAATAATGCTTGAGAGGACTTTCATGTAATCTTGAGAAAGAATGATGAGGGAATAGAAAACTATATCTCATTTTATTAAAGTTGCCCCTCTCTTTTCCCTTTTTAACAAACTTTGTTGGGAAAGAACATCGAAGTACCAAAACTTTGGTATGACGATCACTTTAGTGTCATAAACTTTTTTTCGACCACTTAAATGTCATAACTTTCGTATATCTTAACTCCTCATGTTCCATCAAATGTGTTTTATCATGTTTTTTTTTTTTTTGTTACTAGCCCTAGCTCATTATCACATCCGATGTATTCAATTGAAAACATGCCCAGATATACTTGTAAAGTACAAATATTCTCTTCAAGTGACAAGTTCATGAGATTCTAACTATTAGGGAAAAATTAAGATAGAACTACTCCTTACAAGGTGTTATGTACTAGCCAAATTCTAGTTACAATCTATCTACAGACACGGTACTATTGTGCAGGAGCCAAAGTCCTAATGAAGGAAGGAGGCCCAAATTTTCAATGCATTTACATTTACAATATGTTTAGTATTTATTGTTATTACATGTAGAAAAATTTTGTCTGACAAGGAAAGTATTGTGGTTTTCAATAAGGACATCGGGCTAATCTCTCTAATGGAGTTCTTTTCACCCTTCCCTCACGGTACTAATTCGCAATTGGTCAAAAGTGAACCTATAAAAGGATGAGAGGTCTTTGGTTCTTGAAAGAAGATTTATGAAGATGTTTTTTCTTCTTTAATGTGTTTGATTTCAAAAGAGTACTTTGAAAACCATTCTAACCATCAAACAAGTTGAGGATAAGAAACTAATTTGGGTTTAAACTTCATTAGGGATGGGGAAAGGATGGCCTTTTTCTTTTTCTTTTTTCAGACAAAGAAATGATAACCAATTATATTGAACTCGAAATCCTTTATTTCATATTTGATGGCTAATGTTCTTTGAACGTTGAGTGGTAGTGAAGTTTGGCAAGTGAAAACCCTTCGCTCTTATGTTCACAAATGTATCTCTTTCCTTGACTTTTTTGAGTAAAATTATTGTCCAATACTTTTCACTATCATCAATTTCGCAAGATTCACTTGCCATCAGAAAGATCAGGCAATGACGGAAGATGCATTAAATATGATTTATTGTCCACTCGTAGTTTGCTATGTGGTTTTGTACAATAATGTTTAAGGTGATAAAAAAGAAGAAAGGGAAGACACAATCCAAAAAAGGACAAATTGGCAAACTGAAGGTCAAAGACTGGACGAATAGATGCCTCATGTTTTCCGTCAATTATGGGAGGGATTGAGAAGTCCATGGAGATGAAGACTAAACATTCCATCAACTGCGTTTTACGTTGCTCTTGTCGTTGCTGCCCTAGCTCATTATGAGATATAGTGTGTTCAATCGATCTCATTCAATTGAAAACATGCCTGGCTATACTTGCAAAGTACAAATATCCTCCTCATGGGACAAGTTTATGAGATTGTATTTATTAGGGGAAAAATTAGATAGAAGTGCTCCTTACAAGGTGTTATGTACTACATAAATTCTAGCTACAAGCTATCTACAAACACTATTTTTGTGAAGAAGCCAGATTTCCAACGAAGGAAGGAGGCCCAAATTTTCAATGCATTCACACTTACAATATGTTTAGCATTTATTATATCACATGTAGAAAAAAAATGTCGTCTGACGAGGAGAGTATTGTGGTTTTCAAGGAGGACATTGGGCATATCACCCTGATGGGGCTCTTTTCACCCTTCCCTTACGCTATCAATTCACAATCGGTCAAAAGTGAACATGTAAAAGGATGAAAAGTCTTTGGGTCTTTAGAGAAGATTTACAAGGAGGTTCTTCTCTCCTTTAAAGGGTTTGGTTTCAAAAGAATATTTGGAAAACTATTCTACTCATCAAATAAGTTGAGGATGAGAAACTAGTTTGGCTTTAAATTTCATTTTGGATGGAGAAAGGACATATTTTTTTATTTTTTTAGATAGAGAAATGATAACCAATCATATTGAATTCGAATTCCTTTATTTCATATTTGACGGCTAAAGTTTCTTTGAATGTAGAGTGGTAGTGAAGTTCAACAAGTGAAAACCATCCGCTCTTTTATTCATAGATGTATCTCTTTCCTTGACTTGTAGAAAAATGTCATCTGACGAGGAAAGTATTGTGGTTTTCAAGGAGGACGTTGGGCATATCACCCTAATGGGGCTCTTTTCATCCTTCCCTTACGCTATCAATTCACAATCGGTCAAAAGTGAACAAGTAAAAGGAAGAGAAGTCTTTGGGTCTTTATAGAAGATTTACAAGGAGGTTCTTCTCTCCTTTAATGGGTTTGGTTTCAAAAGAATAATTGGAAAATTATTCTACCCATCAAATAAGTTGAGGATGAGAAACTAGTTTGGCTTTAAACTTCATTTTGGATGGGGAAAGGACAGATCTTATTTTTCTTTTTTGATAGAGAAATGATAACCAATCATATTGAATTCAAATTCCTTTATTTAATATTTGACGGCTAACGTTTCTTTGAATGTAGAGTGGTAGTGAAGTTCAGCAGGTGAAAACCGTCCACTCTTTTGTTCATAGATATATCTCTTTCCTTGACTTGTAGAAAAATGTCATCTGATGAGGAAAGTATTGTGGTTTTCAAGGAGGACATTGGGCATATCACCCTGATAGGGCTTTTTTCACCCTTCCCTTATGCTATCAATTCACAATCGGTCAAAAGTTAACATGTAAAAGGATGAGAAGTCTTTGGGTCTTCAGAGAAGATTTACAAGAAGGTTCTTCTCTCCTTTAATGGGTTTGGTTTCAAAAGAATATTTGGAAAACTATTCTATGTATCAAATAAGTTGAGGATGAGAATTAGTTTGGCTTTAAACTTCATTTTGGATGGAGAAATGACAAATTTTTTTTATTTTTTTGGATAGAGAAATGATAACCAATCATATTGAATTCGAATTCCTTTATTTCATATTTGACGGCTAAATTTCTCTAAATGTAGAGTGGTAGTGAAGTTTAGCAAGTGAAAACCGCAGCTCTTTTGTTCATAAATGTATCTCTTTCCTTGACTTGTAGAAAAATGTCATTTGACGAGGAAAGTATTGTGGTTTTCAAGGAAGACGTTGGGCATCTCACCTTAATGAGGCTCTTTTCACCATTCCCTTACGCTATCAATTCACAATCAGTCAAAAGTGAACAAGTAAAAGGAAGAGAAGTCGTTGGGTCTTTAGAAAAGATTTACAATGAGGTTCTTCTCTCCTTTAATGGGTTTGGTTTCAAAAGAATATTGGAAAAACTATTCTACCCATCAAATAAGTTGAGGATGAGAAACTAGTTTGGCTTTAAACTTCATTTTGGATGGGGAAAGGACATATATATATATATATATATTTATAGAGAAATGATAACAAATCATATTGAATTCAAATTCCTTTATTTCATAATTAACGGCTAAAGTTTCTTTGAATGTAGAGTGGTAGTGAAGTTCAGCAAGTGAAAACCGTCCACACTTTTGTTCATAGATGTATCTCTTTCCTTGACTTGTAGAAAAATATCATCGACGAGGAAAGTATTGTGGTTTTCAAGGAGGACATTGGGCATATCACCCCGATGGGACTATTTTCACCATTCCCTCATGCTATCAATTCACAATCGGTCAAAACTGAACATGTAAAAGGATGAGAAGTCCTTAGGTCTTCAGAGAAGATTTACAATGAGGTTCTTCTCTCCTTTAATGGGTTTGGTTTCAAAAGAATATTTGGAAAACTATTCTACGCATCAAATAAGTTGAGGATGATAAACTAGTTTGGCTTTAAACTTCATTTTGGATGGAGAAATGACATATTTTTTATTTTTTTTGGATAGAGAAATGATAACCAATCATATTGAAATGGAATTCCTTTATTTCATATTTGATGGCTAAAGTTTCTTTGAATGTAAAGTGGTTGTGAAGTTCAACAAGTGAAACCCGTCCTCTCTTTTGTTCATAGATGTATCTCTTTCCTTGACATGTAGAAAAATGTCATCTGACGAGGAAAGTATTGTGGTTTTCAAGGAGGACATTGGGCATATCACCCTCATGGGGCTCTTTTCACCCTTCCCTTACGCAATCAATCCACAAACGGTCAAAAGTGAACATGTAAAAGGATGAGAAGTCTTTGGGTCTTTAGAAAAGATTTACAATGAGGTTCTTCCCTCCTTTAATGGGTTTGATTTCAAAAGAATATTTGGAAAACTATTCTACGCATCAAATAAGTTGAGGATGAGAAACTAGTTTGGCTTTAAACTTCATTTTGGATGGAGAAATGACATATTTTTATTTTTTTGGATAGAGAAATGATAACCAATCATATTGAAATGGAATTCCTTTATTTCATATTTGATGGCTAAAGTTTCTTTGAATGTAAAGTGGTAGTGAAGTTCAACAAGTGAAAACCGTCCGCTCTTTTGTTCATAGCTGTATCTCTTTCCTTGACATGTAGAAAAATGTCATCTGACGAGGAAAGTATTGTGGTTTTCAAGGAGGACATTGGGCATATCACCCTCATGGGGCTCTTTTCACCCTTCCCTTACGCTATCAATTCACAAACGGTCAAAAGTGAACATGTAAAATGATGAGAAGTCTTTGGGTCTTTAGAAAAGATTTACAATGAGGTTCTTCTCTCCTTTAATGGGTTTGATTTCAAAAGAATATTTGGAAATCTATTCTACCCATCAAATAAGTTGAAGATGAGAAACTAGTTTGGCTTTAAACTTCATTTTGGATGGAGAAATGATAGATTTTTTTTTTTTTGATAGAGAAATGATAACCAATTATATTGAATTCGAATTCCTTTATTTCATATTTGACGGCTGAAGTTTCTTTAAATATAGAGTGGTGGTGAAGTTCGGCAAGTGAAACCCGTCAACTGTTTTGTTCATAGATGTATCTCTTTCCTTGACTTGTAGAAAAGTGTCGTCTGACGAGGAAAATATTGTGGTTTTAAAGGAGGACATTGGGCATATCACCCTGATGGGGCTCTTTTCACCATTCCCTTACACTATCAATTCACAATCAGTCAAAAGTGAACATGTAAAAGAATGAGAAGTCTTTGGGTCTTCAGAGAAGATTTACACGGAGGTTCTTCTCTCATTTAATGGGTTTGGTTTCAAAAGAATATTTGGAAAGCTATTCTACCCATCAAATAAGTTGAGAATGAGAAACTAGTTTGGCTTTAAACTTCATTTTGTGTGTGGAAAGGACAGATTTTTTTTTTTTTTTTGATAGAGAAATGATAACCAATCATATTGAATTTGAATTCCTTTATTTCATATTTGACGGCTAAAGTTTCTTTGAATGTAGAGTGGTAGTGAAGTTCAGTAGGTGAAAACCGTCCGCTCTTTTGTTCATAGATGTATCTCTTTCCTAGACTTCTTCGAGCAAAATTATTGTCCAAAACTTTTCACTATCATCAATTCACAAGATTCGCTTGCCATCAAAAGGAATTGACAATGGGGGAAGATGCATCAATTTCTCTTTTAGCACCACAAATGGACCAGTATGCTCTCTTTTCCATTGGAGTGGATTCTTCTTCAAGAGCTTTTGTAAACGATGCATAAAAAAAGGCTTTTGGGGTGAAATCTCTAGGATAATTAACAATTTTCAGAGACTATTGAACCTAATTATGAGAAATATTCAAATCAAGAAAATTCAAGAGTTCTTGGCCAATACGATCACTAGGGGAGTATGTCCATTAGTCTCACGTGAAAATTAACCACCCTAGTTGAGAACTATGAAGCACCAGATTGGCATGAACACCCATTGCATTTTAAAATGTTGCCCCAACTTATCAAGTGTCTAGAAATGCAATGTTTCAGTGGGCATAGTGAGACAAGTATTTCAAGAGTAATGTCACATGTAAATTTCTTACTAAATGACACGGCGGCTGCGTGGCTTGGCCATATCATCAAGAAGGTGTGAAGTCGGTAATCAATCTAAAGATTATATTAAAATGGGAATTAAACATAAAAGGGTAGGATCAATTAAACAAAATTTAACTTCTTATATTGTTATTTTTCTTTTCAATGTTGTAACAAATGTCCTCTCAAACATCCCCTCAGGCCTAGCCAAAATTTTTATGTTTTTTGGACTTAAAATAAATAATATATATATATATATATATTTCGCCTCAAAAATCACTTTATTATCTAACTATTTTGAACTTGTTCATGACTTTATTAAACTATTTTGAACATAAATAACAAACTTTCTAAAGTTTTTAGATTTTATACCTATATTGCATATTCTATTGTTAAAAAATTAGTTTGGAGATGGGCCATTTTAGGCTTGAGCATCTCAAGCTTGAAGGCTCGGACTGGCTTGAAAAAAGGGGGAGCTCGAAATTCCATCGGGGCCTATTCTAGCCGGTCCAATTTGGGCTTTTGGGCTTTTGGTCTTTATTGCTTACACCTAGAATTAAATGCCACATCAGAAAAAGTGCTACATCATGATAGTCATCTCTTGAATCTCGGAAAGTGCCTCATATTTATACAATTCAAGTAAGTGACCGAGAATTAGAAGTGTATCTATAAAATTAATAACTAATAATGATGTTATATGCTTTCTTTGATTCCTATAAAATGGCCGACCAAAAAGAGGTGGGCGATTACTTGTTCGTCGATAATTTGTTTGTTCAACATTAAGGGTAACTCATTAATAGTGTTTGCAGGCTGAAATTTTGACACCTAGTGACATGTGGACATTGATACAAGACATTATGAGGTTATGACAATAAGGAATATTTTTGCAACTTGGGATAAGACGCATTGATTTCGTGGTTCCATGTAAATATAATGTTTAGCGAACATTTGAAAAGTACCTCATATTTACATAAATTATGTAAATGCTCAAGAAATAAAAGTGGATCCATAAATTGAATAATGAATAACAATGTCTCGATCTAATTTTTCTGGATGCACCACCTAGAGTTTAGGTTAATGGACTACTAAGCTTAGACTTAACTCGGGTCCTCCCAGGCCCATACCAATTCGTGACTTAGGTTTCAAGTTTTTTTTAAACATGCAAATGAATTTTAATTAGAAGTCTCTATTAACCAATTTTTGGTAGGTCGATTAGACACCTAAGTAAAATAATGGGAGAATTATTTTACTTTTACAAACCAAAGACTAAGGGTACAGGGACTTGGTTACACTAGACTTCCCTAATGCCCTTTCGATATCATTTCTTTTTATTTTTTTAAAAATGTTTTTGCAGGCAGTTTGGATTTATTTTAACCTAATTACTATTGTGCAAATATGGTGACCACAGAGATGCTCATCCACTATTAACATTCAAGTGAAATAAATAGATAAATTGCATCCAAGGAATTAAACACTCTAAGCAATTATTTTTTCTGTTTTCTTGAAATTTAGCATTTTATCATAAAACATGCATTTTAACTAAATTACTTAATTTTCTAATATGCAAATTCTAATTAAATTACCCTAGTATGCAAATTAATTAACATGCACCTAATGTTGCTAATGAACAAATTCTAATTAAATGACCCTAGTATGCAAATTAACTAACATGCACCTAATTTTATTAATAAACAAATTTTAACTAAATGACCCTATTATGCAAATTAATTAAAATGCATCTAATATTTTTGGATTTTTTATTTAAAATTCGGCATTAATAAAAACCCTAATTAAACTATCTAAAATGAATAATTTTCTAATTCATGTTTGAGATTAATTTGACTTAAATTCTATTCTGTCTCAGAAAATTATTTTTTATTTTTTTATTTATTTTTAAAAAAGGAAGAGATTATAAAAAAAAATGTCAACTTTATCTAAGACCCTATTTTTTAGAAAGGTTATTTAGGTCTAACCCCGACTTATTTCAAAAAGATTTCTAAAAATATAATCCCAAAAATGTAATTCTAGAAAATTTCTAATTTACTAACCTACATGTCTAATTTACTAAACCTATATGCTCATGCAAGATTTTAATTTTTTATTATTTTATTATTTTCTGATTTTTTTATATTTTTTAAGATAAGTAATTATTAAATAAATATTAAATCTAAACTATCAACAAAATAAAGGATTAAAATAATCAAAAAAATAACATGTTGTCTCGCATGTCAAATTAACGATTATCATAACTCTAATTATCACGACAAAGAGCTCAAAATAGTTAAAAATCTTATTCGAAGTCTTACGTATTAAATTAATAATTATAATGATTTAACAATTAAATCTCGAATTAAATTAATAATTACAATAATTCCGGACGAAATCCTAGCGGATAAAGCCTACAAAATTCATGAAACGAAAATTTCCTTCCTGTACAATAATATTAAAAGTTAAAAGAATAAATCAAATAACATAAAATAAAGGGAAAATAGAAATAAATAAAAAAAATAAAAATAAGCCACCTAATGGGAAGAGCAGCGGCGTGGACACGGGCGAGGGAGGCAATCTACGAAGCTGGGCGCGGGACTTGGGCATCAAAGGTGCGGCGGATCAGGCGGCGGTGCCAAGGTGCGATGACGTCGGGCTCCGGTGAAGGGACCGGCGGGTTGCTGTGGGGGCTTCGCTGGCGTCGATGACGATGCTGGTGCTCAGAGGCGCTGCGGGTGCCGCGGACGAGCAGGGGCGGGTTGCTGAATGGCGAGGGCACGGGATCGCGGTGGCGCGTGGCTGGTGTAGGCGCGGGTGAGGAGCGGACACGCAACGGTAAGCGGTGCGGGGGTAGTGCGGGCTGCTGGCACGGGCGTCGGGGTGACGAGCGGCGACCGGCGTTCGGACAGTTTGGGACTGCTGGCGTTGGGCGCTAGCAACGACGGCTTCACGAGGCTAAGGCGCGTGGCGGTCGGAGTCACAACGCCGTCAGGGCTGCCCGTGGAGTTGGGCTGGGTTCCTGCGGGTGGTGGCTGCGTCTGGCGAAACAGAGCAGAGGCGCGAGGACACCTGTGTTCGGAGACGTGGTGGTGCAGCGCAGGGGTCGAGGCAGCTACTAGCAGCGACCGGCTCGGATTGCTGCTATGGCGGTGCCACGTGGTGGTGGTGCGGTAGCGGACGAGCGGCGACGCCGTGTGGTGACCGGTCGTGGGAGAAACCTCGAGCGGCTGAGGCGGAGCGGCTGGGAAGAAGATGCCCAGTCCTACTTTTCCCTTTTCTTTTTTTTCTTTTTTTTTTTCTGCTCTCACGTCATCTCCTCTGTCTTACGCGTTCCTTTCCTCACGTCTTCTCTCTCTGCTACTTTCACTTTTTGTTTGACTTTTCAAAAGCTTTTTTTTTCTTTTTCTCTCAAAGACCGACGGAAGACCTTTGGGAATACTTTTTATTTTTTCCTTCGAACGAAGAAAAGCCCCCTCACGTTTGCTCTCCAAATTTATTTTCCAATCCCTATTGTTTTCAAAAAATTTGGTCAAGCACCATCTTCCATGGCAATTTTTTGAGCTTTCTTTTTTCGCTTCCTCAATTTATGGTCTGCAAATTTGAGCAAAATTTTGCAATTGGTTTGATTTTTCCTAGAATGTTTTGATTTCTTCCATTTTATTAAACTCCTTGCTTTTTTATTCACTTGATTTCTCTGATCAAAAATTTGCTTCCATATTTACTATGATTTAAATATTTGCCGGAGCAAAGATGGCTAATTAGAATTTTCACATTCCATTCATAATCAAATTAGACTGATCCTCCCCTTATTTCCCTTTTATTCATTTTATTTGCTCTAATGCCTTTTTTTAGGGGTTAAAATTAATCCCTAATTTTTATGCAAAAAATCAATGTTTGGGTCACCAAAATTTAGGTGTCAACAAACAATTTTACATGGTTTCTTTGATTTCTAGAAAGTGGCTAATGAAGCATCTAAATACGTTAGTCCATTATATCTTGGTTTTAAAGTCTATCTTGGGCACCTGGATAGTTAATTGGATTTATTGACTCATTAAGGTGGCTAATCTAATCAGGTCTCCTTGTTGTAGTGGAGACAAGAAAGACAAGGGAGAGAGAAGAAAAAGGAAAAAGAAAAATAGAAAGAAGGGGACGGAGGAAAGAGGGACAAATCGAGAAGATGACTTTGGGGTTTCCATGGAGATGAAGCTTGATTTGTCATGTTTATGCAAGAAGATGATGCTTTTGGTATGACGAATTAGTTCATCAATTGAGGTGAGAATCAACAAGTTTCAGCTTGATTCAAGCTTGTTTTCATGGAGAATTGCTTCTCAATATGTGCTGGATATTGGTGTGTGTTGCTGACTTGTATCATGAAGAACTAGATTCAATTTCTTCCTTCGGAAGCTCGGCTTTTAAGGGTCGTAAGTCGTAAGTGTTTTTTTTTTTTTTTTTTTTTTTAATAGTATATATGCATTGATATAGACCCAACACATTGGTAAAAATAACACAAGTACCAATGTTGTCGAGATGTTAAGTAACTACGGTTACATGCTAACACGGATAAAGGTAACTTGTAAAAGTACCAATATATGCAGATAAAACATTTATATCCAGGTATGCCTATGCAAAGTGCAGATTTTGTGACTTGTGAAGAAAAAAAATCAGAACTTCTAGTGTAAAAGAATGACTTTCTCTTCGAAATAGGAAGTAAATGTTTGGAGTTTACTTCTACCTCGACTAGCAACATTGGTAAGGTAATCACAATCGGCCTGTCCGTAGATGAACTTGGCTCACTGGTGACTAGTGCTGGGTCGTGACGCCCCAACTTCTGTCTTAAACGACTTCATTGAAAAAGACTAAATATAATGTTAAAACTTCCTTAAAGTCAATGATTATTGGTTTTTAACATGCAGGCGCAATACTGCCGATGAATGTTAGAGCCTAGATCTACCAAAATCATCGTCATCTACTGGGATTTGTTAATGAGATCGGATTGTGAGCTCTTTTTCTTTCTGTAATTTTCCAAATAAAGGTATCTAATTTTTATTGCAACATCCCAACAGTTCGGATTTCTAGAGCTTTCGCAATACTTTCCCAAAGTATAGCTTAATCATTTCATCGACCAAGTTATATACAACAACATCGTACCGATTACGGTGACTGATTCCGCAAGCATAAAACTCATAAATTAGAATTCACTGACCGCAAATTTTGGCGTGTTATTGTGTCTTAATATTAAAACAACGTGATTTGAGATAAAATGAAAATTTATTTGAGGTAAATTATAGCGGGTAAGGATTTTCCAGCTATGATGAGTCTATGACCTTTCTAAGTAATATACTAGGCTGCAATAGATAAGATGGATTGAAATGGAATACAAAATTAGGCAATTTGACCATTGACACCTAATTTGTTATTTGGGCAAAAGCTTACTAACACTTTGTTCATTAATTAGAGCTGATATACTTACTTGGTCAATTCATCAATATATAAAATCTATCGACGAATTACCGCCCAGTTTAGATAATTAAACTCTACTTGTCCCGTATTCTTATATATTTTTATCTGATTTAATGGAGTCCATTTTTTAATGAACTCAACCTAGATTCTATGGTGAGACTTCCTTCGTGGGTCTTATCCCAATTCTCTTTCTTAACTCTTATCACCTTAATGAGTAAAATGTATCGTTATACGGTCGACATGGCCATTGTTATGTACCAGAATTGATTGAAAGATGTAATAGGATGAACTCAAGAGAGAAATGCGCCGTAGAGATCATACTTAGCTTCTCTTTCACGATGTGATGTGAGGCTTGATAGGGATGGTGATATGCTTGGGAGCTTGGAGCTGAGGATGTTAGATCAAGGATCAAAATTCCTTTACTTGAAAATCAGAAATCGCGAGAAAAAAGAAGAAAGAAATAATTTTTGAAAGAGATCAACTTTTCTTCGGCGAAAGGAATTGCCTTCACCATTCACATGACGTTATTTAATTTTGGTGCATCTAAAGCTCTTGCCTCATATAACGGGGCATTATTTCAACATGATAATTTGTCGTCTTATTGGGAAAAATATGATGAACAATCGTGAAGACCAATGGGCAATGGTGACCACTTGCCCGCTGAAGACGATGGGTCCGGATCCCACTTCCTCTAGACTTAGTGTGGAGGGATTGAGTCTCTAGATAAGGAGGATGCACCTCCAAATCTGGACACTTGCCGCAACCTCGATAGCATCAAGGCCTTAAGGGCGGTTAGGGCTCGTTGACGTCTCAACGGCAGCCATTGCAAGGAGTGGGAGAGGGGAAAAGTTTACTAGAAGTGTCAAAAGTTATATACAATGCTTATTTTGGTGTCAATTTTTTTTTTTTTTCAAATCACTCAATTGTTACTTTAAAAAAAATAAAACGATCATTTAAGTATCAATTCCGATCTCGAATGTCCGAAATTTGGTATGGCAATATTTTGATATTTTTTCTACTAACGTGACTTGTCGGTGGTCTGACTTAGCATAAAAAGCTCAAAAACGGCTTCATTTAACAAGTTTCACTTGCCTGCATGACCCAAAACGACTTTGTCCAACAAGAAAAATCAATTGCTTGCTGAACAATCGACGGAAAGGGGATGAATGTGGAAAAAGGGAATTTCTCTCTGGCTTCTTATCTGGGAAATTCATCAAAGCCACCTCAAAATCCACCGTTAATGAAGCCGATTCATGGAAAAACCCGACAACAAACTAGAGGCTCGGTTGGATCCATTCTCGGCGAGTTCAAATTGCGGTTGGCGTTGCCTCCTTCTCCGGCCAAGTCCCTCGAGGCGGTTTCTAGAGCCAATTTTGTTCCGGTCTACCTAGTAATCGCGTCCGGCAACTTTCCTTTCACAGGATACGCCCAAGCTCGTTTTCCCCTGTTTTGTCGAATCGATGGAATGGGGCTCGCCGGCCCCAGTTTCGCGCGTTCTGAGCCTTCTCATTCCTTTCTCTGTGTATTCCTAGTGTTGTTTTCTGGTTATGGTTGGTTGTGGCATGAATTTGAGCGCCTGAATGCTTTCTGGTTGTTGTACCCTTATATGTTCGATGAAATGTCTGCGAGAGGTTCGCGCGCTAGTTCTTGGTTTTCTGTCCAACCTGGGCATTCACTGGTTGCTGGACGTGCTTCATGGCTTTCTAATTCGATGAAACCAAGCGATCTTGACTGAACAAGACTCCTTTCACGGATCTGAACCATCTCGTTCCTTGCCTGGACCATATCATTCATCGATTCTTGGGGTCGTTTGTTGAGGTTGTGGCGCAGCTCGGAGGTTTGGGCGGTGATGGGTGAGCCTCGATGAAGTTGTGGTCGAGGAGTCCATTTACAACGTGAAGTAGTGAGGGTGCGAGGGAGAAAAGAGAAGAAAAACAAAATGACGTGAAGGAAGATGAGGAGAAATGTACACATGGAAATGCCACGTAGACTTTTTTTTTTTTAAATGCCAGCTCATATTAAAATTTTATTTATAAATGTCACGTGTATTTTAGTCAGAATTTCTCTCCGGAGACATAATTAAGTAATTGTTTTTTATTAGATTTGGTACTTAAGTATCCGGCGAAATGTTTTGACCTTAGAGTGAATGCTATACATAATTTTTGGTATCTTTGATGTATTTCTCCTATGGGAGGATAGTGACGTATTGTTTTAAGGTGGGGGACGCTAAAGATCGTAAATTTAGTTGAAGATGGACAGTGGATCTTAAAAAACGAAGATGGATACGATGACGAGTTGGTGGTGGCTTTTGATTGGCGCGAGAGAGAGAGACCTGTTTGCTCATCACACCCGGATAAAGTTGTTTATATCCCCTAATAATTTAATTTCATGCACTAATCTCAATGTCTTTAGCCTTACTCCAAATGACGTCTAACATTATACTTTAATTACTGCATCAAACTTGCTGAAACTTCAAACTTTGCTAAAGCTTTTTACTTTACTTCCATTTGAGGAAAGAAAGAACATGCAAAACCAATTACCGATGCCGCATTTACTAATTTTATCATTTCCTGATCAATCTGGATTTTAACGCAAAGTTGAACTGTCCAAAGGAGATGTTCCCGATAAGTCCATCGCACAGATGAGTTGAAGCCCCGAAAATCTTCATGTTTCTTTTTTTTTTTTTTTCTATAAATAGTCTAATGATCACCAAAAATATCACCTTGAACCAACATCAGCCAATTCCTTGAGCATCATGAATTCTCTAATCATCATCATCTCTCTCATTTTCATTTCTCTCTTTCAACCTAATCATGCCCAAAACTCACCCCAAGACTATCTCGACTCTCATAATGTCGCTCGGAAGCAAGTTGGTGTGGCGAATGTGACATGGGACAACACCCTTGCTGCCTATGCCCAAAGCTACGCAAATCAACGGGTCGGCGACTGTAGCCTTGTGCACTCCAATGGGCCCTACGGCGAGAACCTTGCCAAGGGCACCAGCACATTCACCGGCACCTATGCCGTTAGCTTGTGGGTCGCAGAGAAGCAAAACTACAATTACAACACCAATACTTGCTTGAGCCGGTGTGACTGCTTGCACTACACTCAAATGGTTTGGCGCAACTCAGTCCGAGTCGGGTGCGCTAGGGTTCAGTGTAACAACGAGTGGTGGTACGTTGTGTGCAACTACGATCCTCCAGGCAACTATGAAGGAGAACTTCCATACTAGGAAAGGCTTTGAGAGTGACAAGCTTACTTATGGCCTATTATTATATGTGTTATAACGTATTATATAAAAAGTAAAGGAAAAATAAAAGTGACTAGCTTGATATGACTCATAAGCTAGTTTGGGTGCAACTTAAATAGATTATTACAAGCAAAGTAGCAATATTTGCTACTGTTTGCAATGGCTATGATAGATTCAAAGTGTTCTTGATCATCAACTGGTTATATATACCTTTGTAAGTATTCTTTCAGCTTTTACGTGTCATGATATAAGAGTGTGTGGCAATTCATGGATGTGCTAATGGTTTGGAGTTAAATATCCCATATTAGATTACTTCCCTTTTCAATTTAACAATACACAATTCAATATTCTCTCACATTCTGACTCCGTATCAACATTAGATTGTTCCTATTTTGATCTCAATCCATGTTGATATTGATCCTAATGCCGAACTTGAGCTTCTTGACAACATTCTATTGCGAGTTGTCACACTATTGACAGTTGATCAGCAATTTAGTATATATCCCATGGACATTTGCCCTAATATAGCCTATGTTGTCCATATTGCAAGCTAGTTTTTGTTTGCTCCGCACTTTACTCACTATGCCGTCGCGTTATGTATTTTATACCACATCTAAGGCATTGTATTTTATTGCCTTCTCTATCGCTATTCATGTCTCTTGAATAAAGATAACATTGATTTACTTATCCGCTATCTCCAACACCAAATCAAGACATGAGTCTCTCTTATTAAGTTTACACCTTACCCGATACTCCTCAAATTCCCAACAACTCTCTTCTCCTCCCCATCTTTCTCCCCCCTTGTAGAGCCCCCACAACCATGTGTGGCTTGTGTCATTGACATGCCTCTGGTGCCACCATCAATCTTGACCTACCTCGCTCCACCATTTACTCCCCCCTTCAGAGCACCCACAAACCACGCCCGGCTTGTGTCACTGATATGCCTTTGGTGCCACCATCAATCTTGACCTTCCTCGCTTCACCATTTACTACCGATGCTTATGAGGGGTCATGTCACGCTCCGTTCGCTCTCACCCCTATCGCTTCAATGTTGGTCGTTGTCCTTGTTTTTGTGTAGCTATCTCTCTCCCTCTCTCATTTAAGGGCGACTATGATGACACGACGGAGAAAGTGGCGAGACGTGGAGGAGGCAACGGTCATGACAGGTGGCCACAATGGGTGGAGATGGTGGCAAATTGTAAAGAAAGAGAGAGAGAGAGAGAGAGTTGGTTGACTGGGAAGACTTGACAGGATTATTAGACAATGTGATAACACATCGACAAGTGCAATAAATATGTGTCTGTGTTTCCTTTTTGATCTTGTCCCATTTATGTTTTGTCGACTCTATATCTCTATTGACAAAAAAGAAGAAGAAAACTCAGTAATTCAATGACATGGAAAAGAAAAAAAGATGAAGAAAAGGAGGCTTGGAGAGGAGGTAGGGGCCACACACGGTGGCCACCGATGTCGGCAACATGACTGCAACATAATTTCATTGGCAACAACACCCAAGTACGATTAAGCATGGCTTCCAATTGATAGTGAGGTCACTTTTAACAGCAACATTGAAAGTTGGCCTTGAGCTCATGATCTTCTGATGAGGTTGCCTCCCTTTCCTTGTCTTTGGATTTGACCAAGCTTGGTCTCCAATTGACCGCGCGCTCTCATTTAAGTATGACATTAAGAGTTGATGATGAGCTCGTGACCTCATACTGAGGTGACGTTCTAGTACACAAGCAAGCGTGGAGAGAGAGAAAGGCAAGGGTAATGGCCTAGTCATGGTAATTAAGCAATGCATCGATCCACAGTATGCATAAAAAATGAAGAGAATCGGGCAAATAAGCAAATTCATCAAATTTTACATGATTACTTGGTGGAAATACGTAAACTTAACTCCATACATCCCCTTCTGTTTTCTTTCTTTTCGACCCCTCCCCCTTCTGTTTTCTTTCTTTTTTTATTTTATAATATTGTCACCCCTCCCTCTCCTGTTCTCTTTATTTTCGATCCCCAACGCGACTGTCTTCTTTTCCTTTTCTCCTTATTACTCTTCTCTATTCCTTTTTCTTTCAGCCTCATCGCTGTTTCCTTTGAGCACGCCCAGAACACCCGAAGGTTTGCTTCCCGATTCCATGTCTACAACACACTCGCACATTGGCTTTTCCACCAGCGCGCGATGCTACGCAAGCGAGGTGCGGTTCCATGTCTCGCGATGGCCCCGACCTCTTCAAATCTTCAGGCCGTGAAGTCCGACGAGCAGAGAGATTTGCTGGAGCTTCTTCTCAGACGCGGATCACCTGTGACGACGTCTTTGGCTGTTCTTGGCCAAAGACGGACTCCGAGGGATGTACGTCATTGCTCTGTTTTATTCCGTTGAATCCGAGATTTGTTATTAAGGTCATGAGTGAAAGTAGAATGATGATTGCGGATCTGTTAGTAGTTTAAATACGTTCTGATGTCATTGAAGTTGTCTATATCGGAATTGACTCTTCGATTATGACTCTGTGTTCTAATTTTTTAACTGACCACCAAACATTCGTTAAAATGCCTGAACGAATTCGGAATACGATTTTGAGAAGCGTTCTTATTCTTTAGTGTCTGGAATGATTGTTGCATAATATACATGTTCGACTCACTTACAGCTCCTCTGTTTCCAGTGATTTTAGACTATGGCCAAGATCTCCATATGCCATGACTACTTGAATTGTTGTTCAAATCCATCCATTTATGTTGTCTCTGATTCTGACGTTATGCCAAGTATAGGTTCGTGTTAATTAAATATCTAGATGAGCAAAGAATGTCCACTTACGTATACCCAAGGGGTCATGAGTTCGTTTTGGCATCTGATGGATTATATTTGCCGGATTGAGATTATGCTCGCTGGTTGTGTATTCTCTTGCTCGGCTGATTGGTGCTGTGGTCTTAATTTGGTATGTGCTTTAATGATGCTTAATAATTATGCACTTGCGAATTTCATTACACTCGTGAATTTCCTTTGGGCTGTTGTGTGGGCTAATCAAGGATTTCTCAATTGCGCTGATTGCTATTTGTCATGGTGGCTGGGGAAGCTTTCATATTGATATGATAGGATAGAAAATTTCTTAAGAGGCAGATGCAACCTATTGGCTTGCATCATAATGCGATTTCGTCCGGAAGGGAAAACCGTTTGTCGTGCAAAATACATGGACTGGTGAATTCTGAGTGGGGTAAATAGGAGAGATGTCTTACTCTTGAATCTATTGAGAGCCTGGAAGGTCCAACCTTGGATGGATTAGTTCTTTGCCATGAACTAACATCAAAAAGCCTGAGGAAAAACAGAAAGCAGTGAGGTGCTTGGGGAGTGCTTGTGCATGTATGTCTGTTAATGAGTGAAGAGTAAAGAAGTGAGTATCTTTTAGCTAAATCTTCACAGTGCCATGCTAACATCTTCTCTGTTTGCTATTCATGCTTTGAGATTGTAAAGAATTTTAGTCCTCATTTAATCGGTGGTACATTGGTCATTGTCCATTCTTGCACACAAGTCCTATATGAAACTAAATAAATACTGAAGTATGTTTGCCAAATTCGAGTGGAACCGTGTTGATTCTGTTGTTCATATGCTTATTGTCGGATTAAACTTGTTATTGTCATCTTTTTCTGCTAGTGCTTACAATGTTATGTTTACTGGACACATCTCCCTTGTGAATGAGCAATGGTTTTCACTGAAATCTGCTGAATATGCTGCAGATAACTTATCTCTCAAAATAGAAGTTCAGAGAAGCTCGCTGACTGGACTTGACGAGGCCACGATCATTAATATGGACTCTCTATCTTCTCGCTGCTTTTCGTTGTCTCTATTACATGTGTTTTTTCTTTTCTGTCTGTCATTCACATCTTTGTTATTGCTGTGTTTCAAGGCCCTGGGAGGACGAAGTCGAAGTTGGACAGCACTGGGAGAAACTCTAGCTCTTTCCATATCCGCATTGCTCTCAACTTGAAAGGTTTGAGTACAGGTATATGCATGTAAATTTGGTGAGGAAAGATCAATTCAGTACAGGCGAATCCTGCTTTCCTATTCTCTCTCTCTCTCTCTCTCTCTCTCTCTCTCCTCGTTTTCTCTTTTGCTTTTCTTGCGAATTTGAAACCAAGTTTTTAGTAGGCTTTGCTTAATGGTTACCTCAGCACCTTTATGGATACAGAAACTCATTCGATTGATTGAAGCCAGGGATTAAACAAAGTTTTGATTTGATATTAAATCATAATTGCAGTGTGTGTTTTGTATTCTGCCTGGCAGCCTGGACGTTTGTTCATATAGTCAATACTTGCATGTACTTTTCATAAAATGAGTGGGCAATGAATGGGCGTTAAGAACACATGTCAATTTTGAAAGAAATAGAACCATTGGCATATTTGATCATGGTCGAATGCAATTTGGATTTGCTGGCTTATCTAATTGGAGTTCAATTTGGACTTCTTGTGATGTCATTTTTATCATTTGAACATGTATGATGATTTAGGAGATTGTTAGGTGAATTGGTGAAAACTTGTCAACAAATAACCATTTTGCTGTGCCGTGAACTCGCCGGATATGGGCTGTCATCACCATTCCTTTGCTGGTCACTCTCTTTTGGGTGTAGATTGAATCGATCGGAAGCCCATCCAAGTGTTGTTCTTGTTACCCGCGATGTGGTGTTTTTATTTTCATAATTTCTTAATCACTGGGCATGTTTGTTACCAATTGCTTTGACTGAGGTGATGCTGAAATTCATGGAGTATCTGAGTGAAGATTTGATTCAGAGGAGGGATCGAGAATAAGATAAGAAAACGAAAATAATTCTGGAAAATAAAAATGGGAAATTGGTTAGAAAAATAGGCCTTGATTAGGTTGTTAGATTTTAGTATTAGAAATAGCTAGTTTTGAAAAATATGGATGCATAACATGTTGCGCTTAAAAGTAACTTAAGCAGATTAGCAATATTCTGCGACTGCTTGAAATGGCTTTGGCAGATTTCAAGTACTCTTGCTCTTTCGACTTTTATGCTATATGCTACTAGAGGAGGGGCTCATGTGATGATTGTTAGCTAGTTGTTGGCTAATTGTAAGCTAATTGCAGGAGAGCGCTGTTTTCTTTTTTGATTTACCATAGGATGTGGTAACCCTTCCATTGCTTTGTTAATAATATAGCCAGGGCCACTTATCTCAACAGTCTCTCCTATATTGACCAAAAAAGTGAAAAAGAAAAAAAAAGAAGAAGAAAAGTTTCTAATCTATAGAACAAATTTGCGAGAGTAATTTCAACCTCAAACTTTCATAGAGAAATTCTTAAAAGCACTTGTTTATTGTTATGATGAATTCCAGTCGTTAGGAAATGTGCAAGTTTATGTGACTTTGTGTGGATTGTAATTGGTCATAATTGATTCCGGTGTTTTTATTAAATCCTGATTTAGCTTACGTCTCGTTTTTGTGTTTATTGTTCTGGATACAAGTGCCTGTATAATGTAATACATTGTTCATTAAAGCAATACACAATTCAACATTTTCTCACTATATTGTTCTTGTTTTGATCTCAATCCAGGAAGTCTACCGCCCCCTGATATTGGTGATCTTAATGCCAAACCTGAGCTCCTTGATGGCACGCTATTGTAAGACCTCGCACTCTATTGACAGTTGGCTAGTAATGTAGCCTAAAATAGCCTAGGCCGTTCATATTATGAATTAGTCTATGTTTGCTTTGTGTTTTTGTGACTATGCCGTCTGGTTACATATTTTATGCTAGATCTAAGGCATTGTATTTTATGGCCTTCATCATCCCTATTTATGTCCCTTGGATGCAGATCCATTGTACCATTTATGTACCTATCCGTTGTCTCCAACACCAAACCAAGACACGATTCTCTCTTTATTAATTTCACTCCTTACACCATTACTTCTCAAAATCCCAACACCAATCTCTCTCTCTCTCTCTCTCTCTCTCTCTCTCTCTCTCTCTCTCTCTCTAAGGGTGGCTGAGCTGCCTAAACGTCAATTTCATGCCTCTGGCTGGTCTCAAGACCTCGCATCAAGCTCTCCTAGTCATACGATTAAGTTGTCGACAGTGATGAGGTTAGAGGGTCGTCTCCAGATCTGGGGACGCCTGCTCCTTATCTGGCTGTCCACTAAGATCTTGGTGAGATCTCAAGGCCATGGCCAGATCAGGTCATCAATGGTAGTGCTGAGACCTCACAGAGATTTGGTGGTGAGGGAAGAGAGAGAGTGAGGGAGAGTGTTGGGTCAGCAAATAGAGAGAGCAAAGATGGTTGTGGATGACACGAAGGACAAAAGTTGCGAGACGTGGGGGAGCCGACTGTGATGACAATTGGCCGCAACGGCCAGAGACAGTGGCTAATGGTGAAGAAAGAGACGGGGTTGGTTGAGTGGGAAGACTTGACAAGGATAATTAGACAATGTGATAAGCACATTGACAAGTGCAACATATATGCATCCATGTTCCCTTTTTGATCTTGTCCCATTTATGCCTTTGTTAACACTATATCTCTATCAACCAAAAAAAAGTAAAAATAAAACCTTTGTAATTTGATGACATAGCAAATAAAAAAGATAAAAGAAAAGGAGGTCTGGAGAAGAGGTATGGGTCACACACGGTGGCAGCCGGTGTCGGCAACATGACCACAACATAATTTTGATGGTAACGTCACCCAAATTTGATCAAGCATGGTTTCCAATTGACAGTGAGTTCACTCTCAATGGCGACATTAAGAGTTGGCCTTGAGCTCATGATCTTCTAATGAGGTTGCCTCCCTCTCCTTGTCTTTGGATTTGATCAAGCTCGGTCTCCAATTGACCGCGGGCTCTCAGTTAAGCATGACATTAAGAGTTGACCTTGAGCTTGTGACCTCACAGTGAGGTCACATATTAGTACACAAGCGTGCGGAGAGAGAGGGGCAAGGGCAATGACCCAGCCATGGTAATTAAGCAATGCATCAATCCACAATGGCATCAAAAATGAAGAGAACCGAACAAATAAGAAAATTCATCAACTTTTACACGATTACTTGGTGGAAATAGATAGACTTTAACTCCATACATCCACTTTCTATGATTATTAAATATAGATATCGGTGTAATTATAAAAAATTACACATAATGGGTATGGGTAGGCAGGCTAGTGAGGGAGACGTTCATGTCAATTTGCTAGCACTACCTTTGCAAGATGATTTTCTCTACTAGTGAAGGAGTTCCAAGATGAAATGAGAAAATTGATTTAACTACATACCTATCCTCCTCTCTTTGGCTTCGTAACTTGCCTTGATCAAGTGTAATTTCCTGATCGCCTTAGTCATATCCATCCGATCCGGCAGTGATTCCATCGAACATGCAACTCCAACTTCGAATATGGAGAAAATGCAATCTCTGATCTTGATCTCCTGTTGTCGATCACCAGCTTCACTCAAAAGGCTTAAGTCTACGATGTCCATTGCCCGATCCGGAAGAGCCGTTCGGACAAAGTTGTGGAGGTTAAGATGGTGCCCAAAGGCCTCTTCAGTGGGTCTTTTGCCAGTGAACATCTCCAATAATAGAATGCCGTAACTATATGCATCCCCAAGTGTGGAAACCTTGTGTCCCATGCCATACTCTGCAAATTTCATCAAGACATTAAGTAGGAATGAATAGACACTTTTTCTTGAATTAATTGTATAGAAAAAGTTCCTAAATCACATGGGATTTTGCTTGATGTCTATTTGCAAGAGCTTGCCAAGGACAGTCGTGAGGGCTCGCACCAATCGCTACCAACATAAGGCGATGCCTTGCAAGCCCTCACTGACTTCTCTGTCGGGCTTGCCATGCGCGGCAGAAGCCAATGGATCGTCTGCCAGAGCAAGGCAAAGGGTCCCAAAGCCCCTACTGGTTTTTAGCTTTCATTTCTCCCTGTTTAATTTTTGTTTAGTTTTCTGTACATGGCTGATGTCTAGTGCCTGTCGTAGGAACTCTTATAAAATGCATCAACCGTTGAGAAATGCATCAACAGAAGAGAAATGAGATATTAGAATATATAAAGTGCACCAAAGATCAGTTAACAACTTATGAACTCTTCTTCTCCAAAACTACTAAGTGCAACCAAAGTTGTCGTATGTTTGCAACACAAATTGCCTAAAGATCAAGAGTGGCTTTGTCCTCTAGTAAGGTACAGGTGAAAACAGGAAAAAGAAGAAAATATGTTAGATGAAGGCCTTGGTAGAAGTTTATGTGTTAACTAAATTTGAATCGCCGGTTTTTTGAGTGGAAACATGTGAGATCCACGTGGGGCTTGTCATTTTCATGATCCAGATTTTGTTTGATACCTATACCACACTTTCTTTTATGCAAAGACGAGAAGAAATTGCCTAGAAGAAGAGGCAAAAAACGAACACAGTGGGGGAAAAAGAAGAGACTTAGAGTGATTTGTCGATGGTGATGGATTTATACTTGTCAATGCGTAAATTTGTCTTAATATGCTCTAACCAAGAAGTTTAGGGAAAGTGAAAGTTGGATAGAGCTCATCATGTTGTCAATTAGTGTATCCTCCAATAATTTCTAGCGTAAATGTCATGTCATCTAATATATCTTTCAAATATTAAATTATAGGTCATGAAAGGGTCTGCCGTGAAGGAAAAATTATTTATTGTCAAGACCTTAAGTCATGACATACCAAAAGAGAATCGCAATCCATTTTAGTGGCATGAACGTTATGTGAGACAAAATACTTATTATAGAAAGAAAATATAAATATGAGATGACTCAATATGCTTAATCTATTTGTTCGCATGGATTCACAAGTTTTGTCCAAACATTTTCCACTCATTGGTCAAAATGACAATGGTTCATTCTCATCTTAGTTTCAAATACGATTAGGACAAGCTACTAGTAATCTTTTTGTACAAAAAGATATGTATTTTCTTTTTCTGTGGATGCTATTAATAGGGGAAAGAGAAATTGAGCTGTGAGAAAGATGTGTCCGAGCATACAAAACATAACATAACATCAAGAATCATTGTTTATTCAAACTTTTGGCACTCTCATGTTACTATCGCAATCAAATAACAAATAATTGAGAAAATATGACAATTTCATACCAGGAGGCACATAGCCAATGGATCCTTTGACTGCGGTTGAAGTTGACCTACCCTGGTCCTGAACTCTTGTGGCTTCGACACACACTATTGAAATGATCTTTGCAAGCCCAAAATCTCCAACTCGAGCCACCATGTCATTGTCCAAAAGCACATTACTTGGCTTCAAATCTCCATGAATGATTGCTGGATAACAACCCTTGTGGAGATATTCGATCGCAGTAGCTATGTCGATGGCGATGTTTAACCTTTGCACTAGGCTCAAATTTCTTGATTCATTACACTCATCATCTCGTCCCATAGTCCTAAGGTGCAGCCACTCCTCCAAGCTCTCATTAGCCATGAACTCATATATTAGAGCTTTGAAGTCATTGCCACGAAAGTCCACGCCCGAACAGACACTTAGTATCTTCATGAGGTTTCGGTGTCTAATGGTTCCTAGAGTTCGACATTCGGAGACAAAACTCCTCAAAGCACCTCTTTGCATTAGATTGAGCACCTTTATTGCCACCGTGGCACCGCCATCAAGAATCCCCTTAAAAACCGTGCCGTATCTCCCTTTACCAATCAGATTGGTCTCAGAGAATCTATTAGTCACTCTCAGGAGTTCTTCATAAGAAATCCTCAAGAATTGGTTCTCGAAAGATAATGAAGTGGAGGCAATGGTTGTCGTCGCTTCTTTTGTGGTAAAAGATAGACGGACATAGGAGCAACAAAGCTAAACATAACAAACCGCGCCCTACCCCATATATTACTCTAGCCTTGGTTGAAGAAGACTTCTTAGAGCTTGATGATTTGCAAAGAGGTAGCTTCAGACTGGGAACACCTCCACAGAGTTTCGTATTTCCATAAATCGATACAGAACTTGCATTAAGAAAAACTCCACACTCTAGAACTCGTCCTTCTAGTTGATTGAAGGATAAATTCAAGTACTCGAGTAGTGGGAGCTCTGCGAGAAAGCTTGGGATTGGACCCAAAAAATTATTATTGGAAAGGTCTAGCTCTTGTAGACCCCGTAATGGACGTAAAGCTTTAGGGATTTGACCATGAAATGAATTAGCTTCTAAGTGAAGTCGCTCCAATACCAAGCACTCACTGATGGATGCCGGGATTAAGCCGGTCAGTCTATTGTAAGACAGATCTAATTTGCCAAGGTTCTTTAAAGATCCAACTTGCAATGGAAGAGATCCACTTAAATTATTATTTGCTAAACTCAACGCGATCGACAAGGAAGAAAGGCCCATGATTTCGGCGGAACCGAGCGTTAGGTTATTATTCGAAAGATCAAGCTTAATTAGTTGCTTACAGTTGCCAAGACTTTGCGGTATGTAGCCTTGGAAAATGTTGGAGTAAAGGTCAAGGCAACCTAATGACGTAATGTTACCAATCGAAGATGGTATCTCTCTAGTAAGCATGTTACCGCTTAAAAGAAGTTGCTCCAAGTTGGAAAGTGTTTTGATGGAATGAGGAAGGCGATCGGTTAGAAGATTATTGCTCAAATCCAAGACAGACAAGTTGAAGAGATTTCCGAGGGCTAAGGGAATAGATCCTCGGATCTTATTGTCTGACAAATAAATTTCCTTCATGCTGGTGGAGAGATTGGAGAAGGATCTTGGCAACGATCCGTGAATTAAGTTCCCTTCCACCACGAGAGTTTTTAAGTTGGAACAATTAGCCAAAGAAGAAATAAAACTCAAGTCATCCTGCAATTGGTTTGAACCCAATGCAATCACATAAAGGCCCTTTAGACTTCCCAGATTTTTTGGTATTGGCCCATGGAAATTGTTGTTCAAAAGTATAAGTTGCTTAAGACCTGTGGCATTCGTTAACGTTGACGGAATCATCCCGGTAAACAAGTTATAGCTGGTGCCAAGGAAGTAGAGAGAAGGAGAAGCAGTGCCGACATCATTGAGAAAACTTCCCCACAACTGGTTATGACTAACACTGAATACATGAAGGTCAGAGATGTTTAAAATCCCTGTTGGAACCTCACCGGTTAGTTTGTTGGATAATAGTTGGAAAAGTATCAATCTCTTGAGTCTGGACAATTCCTCAGGTATTTCTCCGCTTAACGCATTTTCTCCCAGTGAGAGCTGTTGTAGCAGCGAGAGGTTTCCAATCGAATGAGGAATAGGACCTACAAGATTGTTCCGATACAAGCCCAAGATTTTAAGTCTTGTTAAAGAACCAAGGTCGGAATGGATTCCCCCCACAAGTTGGTTATCTATGAGATTCAGGTTCTCGAGGTTCAAGCAGCAGGAAAGATTAGTGGGTATTGGCCTGCCAAATGAGTTGTTACTAAGAACAAGAACATGGAGCCGAAGCAATTTGCCGATCTGTGGTGGGATTTCGCCATGGAAGCTGTTGTTCTGTAAAACCATGACCCTTAGAAAAGAGAGGTTACCTATGTGAGGAGATAGGAAGCCTTCCAAGCCTTGTGATCTCAGGACCAGTGATGTGACTCTCCCAAGATGTCTTTTGCTGCACAAAACACCTCGCCACTCACAATGATAAGTAGAATCATTCCAAGAGCTCAAGACTCCAAATGGGTCTTCATGTATTGCGTTTTTGAAGGAGGCTAAAGTGAGCTGATCTGTATGGTTTTGTGAGTATGCATCAGAGATTGTGATTGAGCTCCACCACCACAAGAGGGCAGAGTTGAGAATAAGAAATAGTTGTTTCCCCATCTCGTCCAGTGATCCACTTTCAGTCTGAGCTTAATTTATAAACCTCTGCTTTATGCACAAATCAATTATTGACTAACTCCATCATGGGAAGTTCCGTAAACTTTCTCTCTCCCGAAGCTTGAAGACCAAAGACCGAAAAAATTATTGTAAAATAATTCGAAAACTAACAAAATCTTGTAATTAATTAACGCAAAATCACCAGAAAAACAACAAACGAGAAACAATAAAGAACTCCTGAGGTTTACGTGGTTTTGTCCAAAAATCGATACCTACATAACTGGAAGAGCAAGCAGCAATAATTCATTGATAATAAAAGAACCATAGAATTATAATTGCTCGTAAGTTTGAGTGTTCTCCACGCCTTAATTACATCTAAACTCACAGTGTTTATTAATAGAACGACTCATTATGCGACTCGGGTCACAAAATCCACCGATTGTAGAACTCCGTGCGATCAAAGAAAGCGTTACTGGTTTGTCCCTTTTTTTTTCTTTGCTAAAGAGAGAGTCCTCTCGTTCGGGGATATAAAATAGAGACTTCAGCAGTACGTCTTCTTCAGGATATTAGAAAAGGCCTACAATTGTACGCGTTGAGTGGAGTCCCACTAATGTTTGCTCCCTCGGTTAAACTTGGATATTTATCTTCAACAGAACCAAACCTTCAATACATTTAATAGTTAAGTAGCACCGCCCAACAAATCAAAATGATACTGATTAAAAAGGAACACCATATTTTGAACAAATCAAAATCCTTTAAATGAGTTGGGTCTCATACCAAGTTCAAACTCAAGCCATAATTTAATAACTGGTGCCTCATATTTCCCATCAATCTAATAACGATTGGGAAGAGGAAGAGGATACGAACATGTAACTTATTTCAACATAAATGGCATGTAATTGACGACAATTACCCCATTGGAAAAATAAAAAAAGTGAAATGGAATATGCTAACAATGCATATAACCGTAAAACAAAAAAAAAACAAAAAAGAGGAAGACTAATGAAATTTGGGACATGTATGTTATCCTAGCATGCATGCCCTTTCCTCGTTTAGTCCTTAAATGAAACTGCTTGGTGGTCTCCAAAATATCATTAGCCTTCAATCAAAGGTTTCATGGCCTTGGAAAAGCTTTCTCATCCGTAGGATTTTAATAACAAATAGAGAGCAGACTTGTTGAACCAACTCATCTTATATGATTAAAATTGCAATTTTATCCTTCCAATGTCACTAGACCTAGAAGAGAAAGATTTGTAAGAAAACAAGGAGAACAGAGCGGAGGTTTGGGGATATTTCCCTTCTTCCGACTTTGCCTTTTATTCAAACGTCACCTCGCCTCATATTGCTGATGTTAAGGGTAATACAGGCATTTTCATTACCAGTATGGCCAAGAAGTATAGCCAACAAAGCATATTACACATTGCACGGAATATTAGAGGGCTGACAAAATTTCCTTTAATTTTTTTGCCACAAAATTTCCTTTAATTGAACTTGCCCCATTTATCACTTTCCCCCATTTTACAAAATAACGCTGATTCCACTCTTATTTGACGACATGCCGCACATGCCGCATAGCACATAGTGTCCCATTTCATTTACCGACAAACTCTAGTAAAGTCTCAGTTTAGTGTTACTCTTATTTCAAAGTCTTGCTTGCTCTCAATTTTACAATAAAAATAAGAAAAAAAAATGTCATATGGTAAGATTGTTTGATGAATTTGATGTGACATATTGTTATTAGTTATCGAATATGACTTATAGTTCACTCAGAGTCTGGTATTCGATTTAGTAGATTAATATTAATTATTAAATTATGTCTCGAGTTTGAATTTATATGGTACCCGATACGCACAAAACGATTTACATGCCAAAACGAGAAAGAACGTCTGCAAAGCTTTTAAGGAGAAATGGCGTGTGATAGGAGCTGAGAGGATCCCGCCCTCGATCTGCGCTTCACGTTGGAAATGAAGGCTACAATCCATGGGATTCTTCTCATTTGTCAGCATGAAATAAGGCTTATGGGTTGATCGTCCGAATTTCTTCCATGTCATTAAATGCATGCACATGGCCATGTGCATGCATTCTCGTAGAAAAAGTTGGTCAGCACTTGCGGCCTCAGAAGCCTATCATGTAGGCGCCGAACTCTCTCCCTCTTCTTGGTCATCTTTTGTGAACTTCTTTCGTCTTGTTGTGGATAAATGAGGGAAAGCAGAAGCTATTCTTCTTGTGTCAGTGCATGATGGTCATACGCTCGCACACACTATCATTAATTGCATGGAGGTGCATGCTTTGAAGATCGGCATGGTGTTGATATTTGTGGAGCACAATTTTTGTTTTGTTTCCTTCCCTTCCACCGATTAAAGGAGAAGACGTCTGGAGCTCGAGAAGCAGCGAAAATAAAGATCGAGAGAGAGAGAGACGTGAGCTCAGAGAGGTTTGTGCAGAGTCGAGTCCATTGAGTTGAGTTGCTAAACACCGTGTGTATCGGGTATAAAGTAAGGTTGGGAAACACTTGAGTATATAAGTGATTGTAATATTGTAATTCTCTGATTTATAGTGGATTATTTTGCTAGCTCTCCCTGTGGACCTAGGTTCCGATATTTAGATTGAATCACGTAAATTTCTGGGTCTTTTTTTTTTAATTGTTTCTCACTTTATTTCTAACGATTTCTATAACTCCCGACATAATTACAAAATTACGATCCGCTTTTGCTGTGCCGTCGATTCAAACATTAATATATAGCATATCATCATCTAATAGGAAACACCATAAAAAAAGTTGGGAGTAATAACAAAGAAGGATAGGGGGAGTCCTAAATGTCATGTCGGACCTCTTTGAACATGAAAATGTTGACCATCTGATCTAAGCCAACTCATTGCTTAGATCTTTTTTTTTTCCCCTCAGCTCTAGAACTAAGTATCACTTGGGACAAAGTCTCACCCCTTGGGAGTTATTTCTTGAATCTTGTAAAGGCAAAGTGCTATATGCATCATCGGATTGCTTCAATGATTGTTAGTCAAATTTGAATGGAGGCTCCCAGTAATGCGTGTGAGCACTTTGTGCAATTTTGAGAAGAAATGATGGTGGAATAGAAAAGTAAATTTCCTTAAATTGATCTTGCTCAATTTATCTCTTTTCTCCTTTTCACAAACTCCATAGTAATGTTGATTCCACACTTATTTGGTGATATAGGTGCATACCACACTACACACCATTTCATTTAGAACATTCAAGTAAAGTCTTAGTACATGTAGTGGTGTCATTCATTCATCAACGTCTCGCTAGTTTTCACGTTTACAACCAAAACAAGAAAGAGAAATGTCAAAAACACTAAGAATGTTTCATAAATTTGGTGTAATAAGTGACATGGCATATTGTCATTAATTATCAAATATGGCTTATTATTCGCTTTTGATCTGCCATTTGGTATATTAATACTAATCTATAAGATAGGATTGTCCAATAGGACACTCCTTTATAGAGTTAAGGGGAGAAAAAGCAATATCAATATTGGTGCCTTGTATTCTATGAAGTCCATGGAGATGAAGACCAAAGACAGAAGAATGAACAAATTGGTGCCTTATAATTCACCGTCAATCACGAGAGGATCGAGTACGAATGAAGCTTTCATATCCTTGACAAAAAGTGCCTCTATCGATTATTTATATGAACATGAGACTCATTAAAAGGTGAAGTTAATTTGGAACTCTTTTCTCTCGTTCCACAAAATTCCTTTTACATCTGTCATCTCTTTGGTAAAAGTTTTCTCCCTTGCTTTTGATTGTTTCTTTGGCTTTTCACACGAAATTGGTTTAAAGTCCAAGTCAATTATAAGTCAGGGACCAAAGCTGAAACATCAAGCTCAAGTAGTCAAGCTTGATGCAATCTCAATTTTTTTAACTCATGTTTGTAGGAAAGCGCGTTCCAAAAATATTATATCTATGAGTAAAATATTTATTTTTGGTTGCGATTAAAAATTTGATGATAACTTCTGAAAATATTATATCTATGAGTAAAATATTTATTTTTGGTTGCGATTAAAAATTTGATGATAACTTCTGAAAATATTATATGGTGCCTTCTTGATTGAGGTTAAAGAAATGCTAAATGTACTAGGAATATGCATTAATTCCTCTTTATCAAATGATTTGTGAAGTTTCCATTGGCCGATTGAATGAAACCCACAAGCTTGTTTTGAGTCCTCACACTTGTATTTCCCATTCAAATGATCTCCTAATGTATTATCACATCGTTCCTTTTTAATTAAATTTTAATGCAATTACTTGCTAGTTGAGCTCACCCCTAGCCCTAGGATGGAGGGAATAAGGGGCGCCAAGTCCCAATCCCCACGTTAATTATGGTCAAAAGCCTCGTCCTATCCCATTCTTAGAACTGGTAGTTGCAATTTCATATGACGCGAACGCTCCATGAGATAAAACATCAAATATAGGGGAAAACATATATATCTGAATTTGACCTGATCACTTTTGAACAAATAAAAAAATTAGACCACCGAGAATATTATTTGGTGCCCTCTTAATTGAGGTTATAGAAATGCCAACTGTATTAACAATTTGCATTAAATCCGGGTAAATTACCTAAAAAGTCATATATCTATTGTGTTTCTACCAATTCAGTTCTAAATATTTCAATTATACTGATTGAGTACTAAACATTTCTATCTTTTTTTTTTGAATCTCTTAATTAGTTTATTTATTTATTTATTTTTCATTTTCTTCATACTCTTCTTTTCTTTTCCATACAAAGTGGCTAGTGAGACTCGCTGGCCACTAGGTGAGGCTTGAGGACTGTGGGTGAGGCGGCTTGGCCTAGATCTGGGTGAGGCTAGCCTCACCATGGCCTTGTCGATCGCGGGCAAAAGCAGCCTCCTTCGTGGCTGCAAGGCCATGGCCACCTTCACTCGCAGCCTCCAAGCCTTTTTACGAGCGCCTCAAATCAAAATTGAAGTGTGGCAGCAAGGCTCAATCAAGAACAACAACCATTGGTACACATAAAGAGGGGACGGTGGGGGGAGGACCATGAGGTGCCTCACGAAGGCCTGGGAGCCATAGGCAAGGGTAGCCTTGCTAGCCCGTTCGAAGGTGGCCATGGCCTCCCCAATCACATGCAAGACCATTTTCGCTCTTAGCCGGTGAGGCCATGGCAAGGCTGCCCTTGCCCAATGGTTAGCAAGGGCTTCGTCACCCTCGTTGGCCACTATGGGGAAAAGACAAAGAAGAGTAGGAACAAAATGAAAAAAAAAAAAATTCCAAGAGAAATAAAATATTATTTAAAAATTGTTACATTAGCGTTGGCTAGACGATTTGTGCCAATCGACGTCTACATCAACGCGAATAGGCCAAAATTGGCTGAATGCATTGAACTAGTACAAATGCCAAAAAAAAAAATGACTGAATTGTAAACAAAAAAAAAGAAGAAGAAAAAAAAAAAGGTCTACGATTAAATTGACACAATTACAATAAATATAAGAATTTTTTTGATAATGATGGACTTATCTAGTCAATTGATACCTCATCAATTACGTGAGGATTGACAAGTCCATGAAGACGAAGACCAAACATTCCATCAAATGTGTTATCAATATGTCCACCCTCAAATTATCCCCAACCACCACGCTATTTCCCAAATAATGATGGACTTGTCTAATCAATTGATACCTCGTCAATTATGTGAGGATTGACAAGTCCATGGAGACAAAGACCAAACATTCCATCAAATGTGTTATCATTATGTCCACCCTCAAATATGCCCAACCACCACGCTATTTCCCAAATAATGATGGACTTATCTAGTCAATTGATACCCCATCAATTACGTGAGGATTGACAAGTCCATGGAGACAAAGACCAAACATTCCATCAAATGTGTTATCATTATGTCCACCCTCAAATATGCCCAACCACCACGCTATTTCCCAAATAATGATGGACTTATCTAGTCAATTCATACCCCATCAATTACGTGAGGATTGACAAGTCCATGGAGACGAAGACCTAATATTCCATCAAATGTGTTATCAATATGTCCACCCTCAAATTATGCCCAACCAGTAACCACCACACTATTTCAACCTCTATTATTGCGTTTCATAATCAACTCTCCAATTTTGGTTAAAGATGAGTTGTTCAAAATAATCTTCACAAAATCTGCGAAAAATCACTTTTCGTGATAATATAACCTAGTTTCAAAAGGTCGCACTTAATACGTATCCACCCATTAATACGAATTAGAGCTTTTCAAAAACATAAGTATGGATCAGACCTAAAATATCATATTTCTTTCTGTCAATTTGGTTCACCTATGCGTGACTTAATCTTGCATGACGAAAATGAGAGATATTATAATGAGGCGGACGTCACTTAAGATAAGAATAATGCGGAAGTGATTGTGGAAAAGGAAAAGAGAAATAAAGGTATTGAAGAAATTTGAACTTTATAAGGATGATCAAAAAAAATTTCGTTTTGAAGACCATCTACATACAACTGCTAAATGATTCAAGATTTTCAATTTCATACTATATTATTTATAATAAACTATTTTGATATGTCTTTGGGGTCACATGATAAATCTCTATCTTCTAGGGTTTAAGTTCAGCGTGAACGTTAACTCTAGTGAAGGCGAAGTTAATAAAAATTATATAAATATGGTGAAATAGTATAGATCAACGGGAAAAAAGTATAATTACAATGCATTTCGGTATAACAATTTAAAAACCATTCGAATAGTTTCAACGTTGGTCAGACAAAGTTTAATGGCAGTTGGAAATAATCCTTGAGAAGATTTTTGTGTAATTTTGAGAAGAGATGATGGCGAAATGAAAAGCTAAATTTCTTTTAAATGATCTTGCCCCAATTATGTTTTTTCCTTTTTACAAAGATTATTCCTATGTTGATTCTACACATAATTGATTACATGGCGCACGCCACATAGCTCGCTATTTACTGTAGGAAACGCGAGTAAAGTCTTAATACCTGTAGTGTTATTCATATTTCCAACAGAAACAATAAGTTATGTGGCATATTGTTATGAATTATTGAATATGGCTTATTGTCCATTTATAGTTTGCCAAGTAGCATAGCACATAAATTTATATATAACATAGCATTGTCGATTAAGAAACATCCTAAATAGTTTAGGGAAGAAAAAGTAATATTTAAGGTAATAACAAAGAAGAAAGTGGGGATAACACAAAATAATTAACAAAACCGAAAGGTCCATATAAAGGACAAGTTGGTGCCTCATATTAACAATGACCCTCCTCTGGATGACCTCTAGAAAAATGCATAAAACCCTCATTTAATGATTTAATGATATTTACTCTGTAAATATGAACACAAAGGTTAAATCATTATCACAAATCAATTAACATTTTCAGTATATTAATATTCTTTTTCTCCCAAATGGGAAAGATTTTTCACAAAATCTCTTTTTGAATGGGTAAGTCATCCAACAAAATTTTCCCTTGGTCATATGATATGGGTTTTGGCATCTTTTCAAAATATAAATGGAAAAGCAAAGCAAAAGTACTTTAATTTTAATTTATTTAATCATGATGTGATGTGCGAGGGTTCTGATATTTATTTGAAGGAAAAAATTACCAAAAATCTCAAACTTTGCCAAAAATGACAAATTTACCCAAATTTATTTTTTTATATGAAAAATCCCAAACTTTACTAACCGTAACACATTTACCGCATCAATGACATTTTTGTCTTATTTTTTTCCTTTTTTTTTCCTTCTCTTTTCCCTTCAACATGGTCGGCGGAGGGAAGCCAAGCTTAGGTGAGGGCGGCTCTCAGTTGCGTCAAGTGAGGGTCGCCCTTGCCTGGGCTAGCTAGGGCTACCCTCGCCAACGTTGGGTGCCGGCAAGGGAAGGCTGCCCTCGCCAGATCGGGTGAGGGAGGCCCTGCCTGACCCAATGGAGGCTCGTCGAAGCCTTGTTGGCCATTGTAAGGAGAATAAACCCAAGGAGGAAGAAGAGAAAAAAGAAAAATAAAAGGGAAAGGAAAAAGAAAAAATCTATGTTGGCACTAGTCAGTCAAAATTGATACTTTTTGCTTTTTCTTATGTTCATATGCGCAATTGAAAACTTAAACACCAGCTTGGTTGTTTTCCCGCCACAAAAAGATCCGATAAATTCCTTTCGTGACGCTCAATCTAAAATAATTACTTCATAGGTGAAATCACATGGCAATCAAGTTTTGAGAACGTACAAACAACGCGTCTTCTTCTCTGTAAAGGAGGAGAACTGGCCCACCCGAGACAAAGAATTGTGAGTTATGTGCTTGTCGCTTCCGAGGAAGCAGCTGCAGAGAGCGAGAAATGAGGAGGATACCGGCTGTCTGAATCGCAGAGCCCTTGGATCCGCCGACGTACTGCGTGTGGACGGGAAAGTCGGTCCTCAGCTTCCAAAGGAAGCCACACGCCCAAGAGAGAGAAGGCTTATGCAGTAAGCTTGGCGAGGAGGACAACTTCAACGTGTGGATCAGGATTTCGTTCCCGAGTTTCTTCAGTACGGTTCCCTTTATGTCAATTCATTTTGACATTTGCGCGCACATGATAGACTCTATGAAATCACACAATGGTTAGTACCGTCAATTTCAAGGAAGATGTCACGTTTTTAAAATATATTTTTAAGCTCATGATCTTGTGATGAGGTGCCTCCCTCTCCTTGTCTTTGGATTTGATCAAGCTTGGTCTCCAATTGACCACGGGCTCTTGGTTAAGCATGACATTAAGAGTTGACCTCGAGCTTGTGACCTCTCAGTGAGGTCACATATTAGTACACAAGCACGCAGAGAGAGAGGGGCAAGGGCAATGACCCAACCATGGAAATTAAGCAATGCATTAATCCACAATGGCATCAGAAATGAAGAGAACCGGGCAAATAAGCAAATTCATCAACTTTTACACGGTTACTTGGTGGAAATAGATAGACTTAACTCCATACATCCACTTTTTATGATTATTAAATATAGATATTGGTGTAATTATTAAAAATACACATGATGGGTATGGGTAGGCGGGCTAGTGAGGGAGACATTCATGTCAATTAGCTAGCACTGCCTTTGCACGATGATTTTCTCTACTAGTGAAGGAGTTCCAAGATGAAATGAGAAAACTGATTTAGCTACATACCTATCCTCCTCTCTTTGGCTTCGTAACTTGCCTTGATCAAGTGTAATTTCCTGATTGCCTCAGTCATATCCATCCGATCCAGCGGTGATTCCATCAAACATGCAACTCCAACTTCAAATATGGAGAAAATGCAATCTCTGATCTTGATCTCCTGTTGTCGATCACCAGCTTCACTCAAAAGGCTTAAGTCTACGATGTCTATTGCCCGATCCGGAAGAGCCATTCGGACAAAGTTGTGGAGGTTAAGATGGTGCCCAAAGGCCTCTTCAGTGGGTCTTTTTCCAGTGAACATCTCCAATAATAGAATGCCGTAACTATATGCATCCCCAAGTGTGGAAACCTTGTGTCCCATGCCATACTCTGCAAATTTCATCAAGACATTAAATAAGAATGAATAGACACTTTTTCTTGAATTAATTGTATAGGAAAAGTTCCTAAATCACATGGCATTTTGCTTGATGTCTATTTGCAAGAGCTTGCCAAGGACAGTTGTGAGGGCTCACACCAATCGCTACCAACATAAGGCGATGGCTTGCAAGCCCTCACTGACTTCTCTGTTGGGCTTGCCATGCGCGGCAGAAGCCAATGGATCATCTGCCAGAGCAAGGCAAAGGGTCCCAAAGCCCCTACTGATTTTTTGCTTTCATTTCTCCCTGTTTAATTTTTGTTTAGTTTTCTGTACATGGCTGATGTCTAGTGCCTGTCGTACGAACTCTTATAAAGTGCATCAACCGTTGAGAAATAGAGAAATGAGATTTTAGAATATGTAAAGTCCACCAAAGATCAGCTAACAACATATGAATCTTCTTCTCCAAAATTACTAAGTACAACCAAAGTTGTCGCATGTTTGCTACACAAATTGCCTAAACATCAAGAGTGGCTTTGTCCTCTAGTAGGGTACGGGTGAAAACAGGAAAAGAAGAAAATTTGTTTGATGAAGGCCTTGGTAGAAGTTTATGTGTTAACTAAATTTGAATCGCCGGTTTTTTGAGTGGAAACATGTGAGATCCATGTGGGGCTTGTCATTTTCATGATCCAGATTCTGTTTAATACCTATACCACACTTTCTTTTATGCAAAGACGAGAAGAAAGTTCCTAGAAGAACAGGCAAAAAACGAACACAGTGGGGGGAAAAGAAGAGACTTAGAGTGATTTGTCGATGGTGATGGATTTATACTTGTAAATGCGTAAATTTGTCTTAATATGCTCTAACCAAGAAGTTTAGGGAAAGTGAAAGTTGGATAGAGCTCATCATGCTGTCAATTAGTGTATCCTCCAATAATTTCTAGCATAAATGTCATGTCTTCTAATATATCTTTCAAATATTGAATTATAGGTCATGAAAGGGTCTGCCATGAAGGAAAAATTACTTAGTGTCAAGACCTTAAGTCATTACATACCAAAAGAGAATCGCAATCCGTTTTAGTGGCATGAACGTTATGTGAGACAAAATACTTATTATAGAGAGAAAATATAAATATGAGATGACACAATATGCTTAATCTATTTATTCGCATGGATTCACAAGTTTTTTCAAAAAATTTCCACTCGCTGATCAAAATTAAGATGGTTCATTCTCATCTTAATTTCAAATACGATTAGGACAAGCTACTAGTAATATTTTTGTACAAAAAGATAAGTATTTTCTTTTTCTGCAGATACTATTAACCGAGGAAAGAGAAATTGAGCTGTGAGAATGAGGTGTCAGAGCATGCAAAACATAACATAACGTCAAGAATCATTGTTTATTCGAACTTTTGGCACTCTCATATTACTATCGCAATCAAATAACAAATAGTCAAGAAAATATGAAAATTTCATACCAGGAGGCACATAACCAATGGATCCTCTGACTGCGGTTGAAGTTGAACTACCCTGGTCCTGAACTCCTGTCGCTTCGACAAACACTGTTGAAATGATCTTTGCAAGCCCAAAATCTCCAACTCGAGCCACCATGTCATTGTCCAAAAGCACATTACTTGGCTTCAAATCTCCATGAACGATTGCTGGATAACAACCCTTGTGGAGATATTCGATCGCAGTAGCTATGTCAATGGCAATGTTTAACCTCTGGACTAGTCTCAGATTTCTCGATTCGTTACACTCATCATCTTGTCCCATAGTCCCAAGGTGCAGCCACTCCTCCAAGCTCCCATTAGCCATGAACTCATATATTAGAGCTTTGAAGTCATTGCCACGAAAGTCCACGCCTGAACAGACACTTAGTATCTTCACGAGGTTTCGGTGTCTAATGATTCCTAAAGTTCGACATTCGGAGATAAAGCTCCTCGAAGCACCTCTTTGCATTAGATTGAGCACCTTTATTGCCACCGTGGCACCGCCATCAAGAATCCCCTTAAAAACCGTGCCATATCTCCCTTTACCAATCGAATTGGTCTCGGAGAATCTATTAGTCACTCTCAGGAGTTCTTCATAAGAAATCCTCAAGAATTGGTTCTCAAAAGATAATGAAGTGGAGGCAATGGTTGTCGTCTGCTTCTTTTTGTGGTAAAAGATAGACAGACATAGGAGCAACAAAGCTAAACATAACAAACCGCGCCAAAGAACCCAATATATTACTCTAGCCTTGGTTGAAGAAGACTTCTTAGAGCTTGATGATTTGCAAAGAGGTAGCTTTAGACTGGGAACACCTCCACAGAGTTTCATATTTCCATAAATCGATACAGAGCTTGCATTAAGAAAAACTCCACGCTCTAGAACTTGTCCTTCTAGTTGATTGAAGGACAAATTCAAGTACTTGAGTAGTGGGAGCTCTGCGAGAAAGCTTGGGATTGGACCAAAAAAATTATTATTGGAAAGGTCCAGCTCTTGTAGACCCCGTAATGGACGTAAAGCTTCGGGGATTTGACCATGAAATGAATTAGCTTCTAAGTGAAGTCGCTCCAATACCAAGCACTCACTGATGGATGCCGGGATTAAGCCGGTCAATCTATTGTAAGACAGATCTAATTTTTCAAGGTTCTTTAAAGATCCAACTTGCAATGGAAGAGATCCACTTAAATTATTATTTGCTAAACTCAACGCGATCGACAAGGAAGAAATGCCCACGATTTCGCGGGAACCGAGCCAATTAGGTTATTATTCGAAAGATCAAGCTCAATTAGTTGCTTACGGTTGCCAAGACTTTTCGGTATGTAGCCTTGGAAAATGTTGGAGGAAAGGTCAAGGCGACCTAATGATGTAATGTTACCAATCGAAGATGGTATCTCTCTAGTAAACATGTTACCGCTTAAAAGAAGTTGCTCCAAGTTGGAAAGTGTTCCAATGGAATGAGGAATGCAATCGGTTAGAAAATTATTGCTCAATTCCAAGTCGACAAGTTGAAGAGATTTCCGAGGGCTAAGGGAATAGATCCTTGGATCCGATTGTCCGACAAAGAAATTAGCTTCATGCTGGTGGAGAGATTGGAGAAGGATCTTGGCAACAATCCGTGAATCAAGTTCCATCCCACCCCGAGAGTTTTTAAGTTGGAACAATTAGCTAAAGAAGAAATAAAACTCAAGTCATCCTGCAAATAGTTTAAACCCAATGAAATTACGTGAAGGCCCTTTAGCCTTCCCAGATTTTTCGGTATTGGCCCATGGAAATTGTTGTTGCAAAGTATGAGCTGCTCAAGACCTGTGGCATTCGTTAACGTTGACGGAATCATCCCGGTGAACAAGTTATTGCTGGCGCTAAGGAAATAGAGAGAAGGAGAAGTGATGCTGACATCATTGAGAAAACTTCCCCACAACTGGTTATGACTGACACTGAATACCTCAATGTCAGAGACGTTTAAAATCCCTGTTGGAACCTCACCGGTTAGTTTGTTGGAATATATGGTGAAAAGTATCAATCTCTTGAGTCTGGACAATTCCTTGGGTACTTCTCCGCTCAACTCATTTTTTGCCAGGGAGAGCTGTTGTAGCTGCGAGAGGTTTCCAATCCAACGAGGAATAGGACCTACAAGACTGTTCTTAGACAAAAGCAATCGTTTAAGTCTTGTTAAAGAACCAAGATCGAAATGAATTCCCCCCACAAGTTGGTTATCTATGAGATTCAGGATCTCAAGGTTCAAGCAGTGGGAAAGATTGGAGGGTATTGGCCCGCCAAATGAGTTGTTACTAAGATCGAGATTACGGAGCCGAAACAAGTTGCCAATCTGTGGTTGGATTTCGCCATGGAAGCTGTTGTTCTGTAAAACCATGACCCTTAGGAAAGAGAGGTTACCTATGTGAGCAGATAGGAAGCCTTCCAAGCCTTGTGATCTTAGGACTAGGGACGTGACCCTCCCAGGATGCCTTTTGCTGCAGAAAACACCTTGCCACTCACAATGATGGGTAGAATCATTCCAAGAGCTCAAGACTCCGAACGGGTCTTCATGTATTGCATTTTTGAAGGAGGCTAACGCAAGCCGATCTGTTTGGTTTTGTGAGTATGATCCGGAGATTGTGATTGAGCTCCACCACCACAAGAGAACAAAGTTGAGAGTAAGAAATAGTTGTTTCCCCATCTCGTCCAGTGATCCACTGATCCACTTTCAGTCTGAGCTGAATTTATAAACCTTTATTCTGCGCACAAATCAATTATTGACTAACTCCATCATGGGAAGTTTTGTGAAATTTCTCTCTCCTGAAGACCGAAGACCGAAGACCGAAGACTTGTGAAATAATATGGAAACTAACCAAATTTTGTAATTAATTAATTAATGTGAAATCACCATAGAAATAAATGAGAAATAATATAGAACTTCTGAGATTTACGTGATTTGGTCTAAAAATCGATATTTACGCAACTGGAAGAGCAAGCAGCTATAATCCACCAATACTCAGAGAACCATAGAGTTACAATTACTTGCAAGTTCGAGTGTCTTCCATGCCTTGATTACATCTAAACTCGTAGTGTTTATTGATAGAACAACTCGTTGTGCGACTCACATCACAAAATCCACCGTAATCAGAACTCCGTGCGATCAAAGAAAGCGTTATGGCTTATTGTCCATTTATAGTTTGTCAAGTAGCATAGCACATAAATTTATATATAACATAGCATTGTCGATTAAGAAACATCCTAAAAAGTTTAGGGAAGAAAAAGTAATATTTAAGGTAATAACAAAGAAGAAAGTGGGGATAACACAAAATAATTAACAAAACCGAAGGGTCCATATAAAGGACAAGTTGGTGCCTCATATTAACAATGACCCTCCTCCGGATGACCTCTAGAAAAATGAATAAAACCCTCATTTAATGATTTAATGATATTTACTCTGTAAATATGAACACAAAGGTTAAGTCATTATCACAAATCAATTAACCTTTTCAGTATATTAATATCCTTTTTCTCCCAAAAGGGAAAGATTTTTCACAAAATCTCTTTTTAAATGGGAAAGTCATCCAACAATTTTTTTTTCCGTGGTTGAATGATATGGGTTTTGGCATCTTTTCAATCTAGAAATGAAAAGCAAAGAAAAAGTACTTTAATTTTAATTCCTTAATCATGATGTGATGTGTGAGGGTTCTGATATTTATTCGAATGAAAAGATCACTAAAAATCTCAAATTTTGCCTAAAATAACAAATTTACCCCAATTTTTTTTTTTTGTGATATGAAAAACCCCAAACTTTGCTAACCGTAACATATTTACCGTACCAATGACATTTTCGTCTTTTTTTTTTTCTATTTTTTCCTTTTTTTTCTTTTTGTCCTTCTTTTTTCTTCTCTCTTTCCTTCGTCGACCATGGCGGAGGGAAGCCAGACTTAGCCGAGGGTGACTCTTGGTTGCGTCAAGCGAGGGTCGCCCTTGCCTAGGCAGGCTAGGGCCACCCTCGCCGACGTTGGGCGTCGGCAAGGGCGGGCTGCCCCCGCCAAATTGGGTGAGGGAGGCCCTGCCCGACCCAACCGAGGCTTGCCGGAGCCTTACTGGCCATTGTAAGGAGAATAAACCTAAGGAGGAAGAAGAGAAAAAAGAAAAATAAAAGGTAAAGGAAAAATAAAAAATTAATAAAAAATTAGAAAAAAAAAACTAATACAAAAGAAAAAAGAATTACGAGCCTCTCCAACCACTGTAGAGAGAAGAAACCCAAAGAGGAAGAAGAGAAAAAAGAAAAGGAAAAGAAAAAAGAAAAAAATTAATACAAAAATTAACAATTATCATATCAGCGTTCACTAACTGGAATTCATGTTGACACCACCCAGTCAAAATTGGTACTTTTTGCCTTTTCTTACGTTCATATGCTCAATCGAAAACTTAAACACCGGCTTGGTTGTTTTCCCACCACAAAAAGATCCGATAAATTCCTTTCGTGACGCTCAATCTAAAATAATTACTTCATAGGTGAAATCACATGGCAATCAAGTTTTGAGAACGTACACAACGCGTCTTCTTCTCTGTGAAGGAGGAAAACTGGCCCACCCGTGACAAAGAATTGTGAGTTATGTGCTTGTCGCTTCCGAAGCAGTTGCAGAGGGCGGGAAATGAGGAGGATACTGGCTGTCTGAATCGCAGGGCCCTTGGATCCGCCGACGTACTGCGTGTGGACGGGAAAGTCGGTCCTCAGCTTCCAAAGGAAGCCACACGCCCAAGAGAGAGAAGGCTTATGCAGTAAGCTTGGTGAGGACGACAACTTCAACTTATAAATTAGGGTTTCGTTCCCAAGTTTCTTCAGTACGGTCCTCTTTATGTCGATTCATTTTGACTTCTGCGCGCACATGATAGACTCAGTGAAATCATACAACGGTCAGACTCCGTCAATTTCCCGGAAGATACTACGTTTCTCAAAAAATAGTTTTTTAAAGAGTTATTTTTCAAAAAAAATGATAATGTTTTTTTGATATTCAGCTCAAATTTGAAAATAAATTAGAAAATATTTTCCGCCAAGGAGGAAGAAGAGAAAAATAAAAAGAAATAAGGGGCATCTAGTCCCAATCCCCAAGTCAATTATGGTCAAGGGAGAAAAGTACCAAAAAAGTTTTAAATTTATGACATTAGTACCAATTTAGTCATAAACATTTCGATTTAAATAATTTAGTCATAAGTTTTTTCACTTTAGTACCAATTCAATTTTTCCGGCTAATTTTGGCTGGCTAGCACTAATGTAGATGCCAACCAACGCTAGCCATACAAGGCAAATTTTAAAATTTTTTTAAGTTTTTAATTTTTTTAATTTCTTTTTCAATTTAGTCATAAGTTTTTTAATTTTTTTTAAGGCTCATCGGCCATTAGGCGAGGGTTGCGAAGCCCTCACCGTCAATGAGGGTTGCGAGCCTCATCCAACATTGCCCAAAGTTGCGAATGAGGCAACCCAGGAGGGCTTTGCTGCCATCGCCTAATGGTGGGTGAAGGCTTCGCAACCATCACCCAATGGCAGGCGAGGCTCATCGAGCCTAGCCGGCCACTATAGGGAGAAGAAATGTAAGGACGAAGAAGAGAAAAAATAAAATAAAAATAATAATACAAAAATTCGAAAAAATAAAAATTATTAAAAAATTATTACATCAACATTACCAGACGGTCGACACTGGCTAACATCCACTTCAGCATAGGCCGGTCAAAATTGGCCGAAAAGAGCTGAATTTGTACAAATGTAAAAAAGTTTATGGCTAAATTGGGTCCAATTAAAATGTTTAGAATTGAATTAATATTTTAGGACTTTTTATGTACTTTTTGCATTTTCTTACGTTCATATGCTTTGAAAAATTAAACCCTAGCTTGGCCGTTTTCCCACCACAAAAAATCTGATAAATTACTCTCATAAAGCTCAATCTAAAATAATTACTTCAAAGGGGAAATCATATGGTAATCAAGTTTTGAGAACGTATGCAACGCGTCTTCTTCTCTGTAAAGGAAGAGAACTCGCCCGACCGAGACAAAGAATTGTGAGTTATGTGCTTGTCACTTCCGAGGAAGCAGTTGCAGAGGGCGGGAAATGAGGAGGAGACTGGTTGTCTGAATCGCAGGGCCCTTGGATCCGCCGACGTACTGCGTGTGGACGGGAAAGTCGGTCCTCAGCTTCCAAAGGAAGCCACACGCCCAAGAGAGAGAAGGCTTATGCAGTAAGCTTGGTGAGGACGACAACTTCAACTTATAAATTAGGGTTTCGTTCCCAAGTTTCTTCAGTACGGTCCTCTTTATGTCGATTCATTTTGACTTCTGCGCGCACATGATAGACTCAGTGAAATCATACAACGGTCAGACTCCGTCAATTTCCCGGAAGATACTACGTTTCTCAAAAAATAGTTTTTTAAAGAGTTATTTTTCAAAAAAATGATAATGTTTTTTTTGATATTCAGCTCAAATTTGAAAATAAATTAGAAAACATTTTCCCGAGGAAGAAGAGAAAAAGAAAAAGAAATAAGGGGCATCTAGTCCTAATCCCCAAGTTAATTATGGTCAAGGGAGAAAAGTATCAAAAAAGTTTTAAACTTATGACATTAGTACCAATTTAATCATAAATATTTTGATTTGATCAATTTAGTCATAGGTTTGTTTCACTTTAGTACCAATTCAATTTTTCCGGCTAATTTTGGATAGCCGGCGCTAATGTAGATGCCAACCAACGCTAGCCATAGAAGGTGAATTTTAAATAATTTTTTAAGTTTTTAATTTTTTTTTTAATTTCTTTTTCTCTTCTTCCTCTTTAGGTTCCTCCTCCTTGCGGTGGTTGGCAAGGCTCCGGCAAGGCTCGTCGGCCACTAGGAGAGGGTTGCAAAGCCCTCACCTGCCGTCAACGAGGGTTGCAAGCCTCATCCAACCTTGCCCAAGGTCGCGAATGGGGTGACCGAGGAGGGCTTTGCTGCCATCGCTTAGTGGTAGAGAGAAGAAATGCAAGGAGGAAAAAGAGAAAAAAAGAAAAAGAAAAAACTAATACAAAAATTCGAAAAAATAAAAATTATTTAAAAAATTATCCCATAAGCATTGACCGGACAGCCAACACCGGCTCCACTTCAAGATAGGCTAGCCAAAATTGGCCGAAAGAGCTGAATTTGTACAAATGTATAAAAAAAGACTAAATTTATTCAATTAAAAGGTTTATGACTAAATTAATATTAATGTAATAAATTTAAGACTTTTTATGTACTTTTCGCCTTTTCTTACATTCATGTGTTCAATCAAAAAAATCAAACCCTGGCTTGGTCGTTTTCCCACCACAAAAAGATCTGATAAATTACTCTCATGAAGCTCAATCTAAAATAATTACTTCAAAGGGGAAATCATATGGTAATCAAGTTTGGAGAACGTAAGCAACACGCGTCTTCTTCTCTGTAAAGGAAGAAAACTCGCACGACCGAGACAAAGAATTGTGAGTTATGTGCTTTGTCGCTTCCGAGGAAGCAGTTGCAGAGAAAGCCCTGGGATCCGCCGACGTACTGCGTGTGGACGGGAAAGTCGGTCCCCAGCTTCTAAAGGAAGCCACACGCCCAAGAGAGAGAAGGCTTATGCTGTAAGCTTGGCGAGGAGGACAACTTCAACGTGTGGATCAGGGTTTCGTTCCGGAGTTTCTCCAGTACGGTTCCCTTTATGTCAATTCATTTTGACATTTGCGCGCACATGATAGACTCTATGAAATCACACAATGGTTAGTACCCGGCAATTTCGTGGAAGATGTCACGTTTTTTGAAAAATATTTTTTAAAAAGTTATTTTTCAAAAAAGTGATAATATTTTTTAATATTCAGCTCAAATTTAAAAATAAATTAGAAAATATTTTCCGCCATTTAATATATAATTTGATTTTTTGAGAAAAATTACCAAAAGAATTTAAATTTTTTTAATTATTTTTCTTTTCATTCTTTCCTTTTTCTCTTTTTCTATTTTTCTTCTTTCTCTACCGATTGCCAACCACGGTGATAGTCGGCAATTGGTCACAAGCAACCTCAATCCTCACCTAAGGTGGCCAGAGCCTCATCGACCTCTAGCGATCTTAAGTGAGGCTTGAGTCCCTCCCAACTTGCCGGATTTGGTATGACCTAAGCTTACTTGGTGGCCTTGAGCAAGCTTGGGCCTCCTCAGATTTAGCAAGGCTTGACCTCATCGGAATCTAGCAAGGTTTGAGCTCTCCTATAGCCAATCGTGGACTCACGCTGTGGCCCTCGACGGCTAAAGAAGAAGAAAAAAAAAAGAAAAGAAAAGAAAATTAAAAATAACAATTAAAAATAATTAAAAACTCAACTTTTTCAAAAAAAATAAAAACAAATGAAAAGATATTTGGTTAAAAAAAAAAAATGCTTGGTGTAGAAGTGAAAGAAAGGAGATGGAAAATGTCTTCCACTTTCTGAAAAGCGAAAAATATTTTCCCTGTTTTTAAAGTTGTTTCTTCCATTAGCGTCTTAACTAATTTATTTCCCATGATGCTGAATTATCCAGGAAAGGTTTTCGTGGAAGTTTTTTTCCGTAAAATGAATTGAGTCTTTGCGTTTGTACTAAACTTCGTGAATAAATAAGATTGGACGTCAGAGTTTTTCTATTTGAGAATTGTTGAAAATACGAGGAGATATCATGATCGCACCATTCCTCTCCTACATGTTTAGATTGACAAAAGGAGCATGTCGTTTTCCAATAAGTTGACACATGTTCGGTTATACTTGAAATTTAGCGCAAAACACTATATATTGAAGTTTAAAAGGTTGGAGAACAACATGCGTCATTATTTATATCAGAAACATGTGACGGAAATCTGTCAAGGATTGAATGGAGTATCATAAATCGAACTTGGAATTTCTTGATTCTATTTTAGCTTGAAGTATAATAAGTATATAATTTACTGAAACAGGTTGTTCTAAAAATTAGCATTAATTTCCCCACTTTGAGATCCATATTTAGTGAAGGTCCTTAGTCGATGGTCAAGAATGTCCCTAGAAAAGCAAGCGGGCATGTACATAATCAGGGATCCGATCACTCTAATGTTAGGTAAACGAGTTTTTGGTGCTGGGTAGTGAGACGGGTTTGAGGTCAATTGCTAAATCAGTACATTATTTAACACTAGTTTGGTGTTTTATTATTGGAACACTAATTTTGGAATGCGATATGTATATAAAACAATGTTTTATGAAGGTTGACGATGATCTGTAATGACTAACGACTAAACATCATAAATTTGGATTTTTTTTTTTAATGAGGAAGTTTTATAAAGTCGTTGACATCTAAGTTTTCATGGATAGATCGTTATTGCAATTCTTTAAAAAAAAAAAAAAAATTAGGGACCAAGTTCACTGATAAGTCTAGAATTCAACCCCTCACCAAAAATTGATTGATTTTGCAGCATCTTGGACCGTATTTCATTTCTCTGCATTTGAAAACTAGAAGCATCATAGTAAAAAAAATTATTGATCATGAATATTATATAAAAAAAAATAGGAATCAAATTAACCGATAACGGTGAAATTCGATCCCTAAAAAAACACCGACCCCACCAGATTTTGCATTCATTTCATTGCATCTAGTGATTAGAGACAAGGTAATTTTTAATAACTCAGGCCCCACAACAGAAGATCTGGAGCGACGGAACTCATAAGGCCCTCAAAGCTCGAAGGAACTCCTGGCACCACTGTGCCCCACTAAGTCTCGTCACCTTGACCTTACATTGGCCATGAAATCGGACTAAACAATAGGTTAAATTTTGCTAAATTGAAAGGAAGTAGCGGCTGCAATTGAAATCCGAAACAAAGGAGTTCCTTCGAGCTAGTGGGGCAATTGCCATGTCAGTGTTCATTGGCCACACATCAGCATCGCAAGGGTAAAATTGATCGGATGGATTGATATTAATGTGAAAAAATTTAGGACTAAATTGGTCTAATTAAAATGTTTATAACTAAATTGATAAAAATGCCATAAGTTTATGACTTTTTAGTACTTCTTCCATGGTCAAGGGACCTATTCCATCCTTTCTTAGGTCTGGTAGTGGCGCTTTCATATGACACGAACGCTAAAACATAGGATACAGAGGAAAACATATCTGAAAATGATGTGACAAGATACACTTAATTAGACCTTATCACTGAACAAGTTTGGTTCGAGCTTTTATGGGCCATGTCCAAACCCAATCCAGCGGGTTTTGACAAGTACCAAGCTCACTCACTTGAATTCATTGGCCCAATCACATGGGGAATGTCTTGCTTTTTAAAGGAAAAAAAGCTGAGCTAAAAAATAGATAAAATGGAAACATAATTAGATAATAATTTCATAATTTTTTTTGGTATTACTTTAATTGTGCCATGTAATACTTTTCTTCTTCTGTTTTAAGCCTCACTTTCACTTTCAATATTTACCAAGTTTGTATTTTGAGGTAGATAAACTAAAATAAATATTTTATCGATGTAATTTTTAATAAATTAATGGGCGAACTAAGCCAAGCCTCAAAGCCATTGCTTAGGCCTAGGCCGCTCACTAACAAGGCCCTAGAATGCATTGCTTGAGCCTGCCGAAAAGCGCAAAATTTTCAATCAAACCTCCCATTTTATCGGAATGCCCACAAGTCATTAAATTTATGATATGATCTATGATTAATTTATAACATCAATTGACACTTTTTTCCTAAGTCAATCACTAAAATTTTTTAACCAAAGTTGTAGATGATGTGTTTTGATGTTAATACAAATTAATAAGAACTAAAACGGGAGTGTCCTAGGGCACGACCGACAAAGACGACAGTATATTATTGACCTAATGGAACTTTTAATAAAGTAGCTTTATGCAATTTCAGGAATAATGTCACAATTAAACTTCTTGCTTTAGGGCACGACCGATGAAGACCCGCCATTTCAGGAATAACATTACAATCGATTGCAGAAAAGATTACATGCAATTCCTCATTTTGGCTTAGTGACAAAAGAAAGACACAAAGGTGTGGATCAAAAGCAAGACATTAGCTCAAATCCGTACGTTACTAGTATAAATAATCTCATGTTTGGGTTGCTCATTTGATGTCTTGATCCATGTCTTATCTGATTATTGAGGTTAGTCGGATATTCTATAGATTGGAATTTGCGGTTCCTCATCATATTTAGAAGAAAAGAAGGGAAGAAAAAGAATATGCCACAGAATTTAAAAGACGAAATATTGGAGGCATAGGACACGTAGATTGCAGGCATGTGATCGCAATATGTTTAGTTGCCAAAATGCCGGAGATAGATGCCGCCTAGCATTTCAAATATGTTATAAAACATCGACGGCATAACTTCCTTACTATTAAGGGAGAAGAAACAGGAGAGCGGGGTGGGAGACCCTGCAATGGCACCTCTTGTACTCCTATCCATCCAAGAAAAAAAGCTTGGGTTAGAATCAAGGGATCTATTGGTGGGAAGATAGACTAGGCATTAATTTTTTGATACTAGCTACCATCAAATAGGGGAATATGATAACTTTTGGCATCCAGGGGGAGGTACGGTGATGTCAAAACCACCGCAAGGTGAGGGAGCTTAGCTCAAGCCTAAAAATCGACTGCTCACCTCCCACTTCTGGTTAGGGGTGTCGGTCCCCGAACCGAAAACCGAACCGAACCGAAAAATTCGGTTTTTTCGGTTCGGTTTTCATTAAAAACCGAAAATTTTCGGTTCGGTTCGGTTGATTCGGTTTTTATCGGTTAACCGAACCGAACCGAACCACCAAATAAAAATGGAGAAATAAAAGTGGAGAAATCTAAGTTTAATAGAAAAAAAAAACAAAAACCGAAAACCAAAGGCTAAAAACCGAAAACCGAAAAACCGATTCGGTTCGGTTCGGTTCGGTTCGGTTCAGTTCGGTTCGGAAGATTTTTCTAACGGTTCGGTTCGGTTCGGTTTTTGAAAAAACGAACCGAACCGAACCGTTTACACCCTACTTCTGGTTGTCACTTGAGCAAAGCTCCGCTCAACCTAACATTTCAAATATGTCACAAAATATCAACGGCAAATATGTCTTTAAAAAAAAAAAAAAAGAGGAAAATTCTTTGCTCGCGGGGATGAAGAAAAGTCAACGATGGGACAAGCAGCATCGCCGGATGCATTTGGTGGTTTTTGTTATCTTTCTCTTATTATTTTCCTGCTTTGTTTGGTCCTCCTTAATTGCGGAAAATAGTCCATGTGATAATGATGATAATGATAATATCTCCCATCGGAAAATAATAACTATATCTAACATATGTGTCGCTACCTCCCCAAAGCAGGTGCATCACTAGGGATTTGGCTAATAAATTATTAAGCTCAAAGTTAACTTGGGATCTATCAATCCCATATTAATTTGCGACTTAGATTTAAGTTATTAATAAATAAATAATTTATAATTAGAAGTTGCCATTAATCTATTTTTGGTTGATTGATTACAAACCCAAATAAAGTGACGGGAGAATTACTTTACTTCTATGAACTAGAAATTTTGGGTACGAGTATTTGATTACCCTAAATTCATGTAACGCCATCTCAATACATTTTTTTCTTTTATTTCAGAAAAATGTATTGTAGGTAGTCTGTATTGATTTTAATTCACTCACACGCAAGGTGATCAAGCAAGTGTGCAACTATTATTTAACACTCAACAATCAAAGTGTTAAATAAATTGCAAGGAAATGGAAGAATTACTCACCTCGAAGCTACGAAAGCATATGTAGTTAGTTAGAAAATGACATTAGCAACCTAAATATGATTTCTCATTAAAATGCAATTTCCTTTAAATATTTTTTTTAAAACTTGGTTAATGAAGATAATGCTTTATGCAATGCATTCGACTAATCTAACGTGACATGTGACATAACTTATTTCAATATCCTAATTCTAATGACAATTAAATGTATTAGTCTAGCACGACACAAAATTTCATAAGTATACAAACCTAAACATGCAATTTTTAATGACAGGCAAAATTGGCATGCAGTCCTAATTAAACTAGTCTACATAACATGCAATTTAATTAGATGAACCTCGACATAGAATTTCTGAAATAAATAAACTTAACATGCAAAATTTTATGACAGGTGATTTTTTAATTAAATGACCAAAACATATAGATCAGTACATGACATGCAAGCAAATGACGTGACATATATGATGATATGACATACGGTGTGGCACAATGACACTGCATATAATGACAACACATATGATGAATGACACACAACACGACACACGTGACACGTAGTAATAACATAGTGGTAATGATGTAGGCATGATGCAATTAATCTACATGATATACATGTGATTTTTTATTTAAATTTGAAATTATAAAATAATCAAAATAAACATGCAGACCCTAAAAAATAATGTACTTTAATTGCATCTAATCTTTTTCCATTTTTTAGATAAAAAAATAAAAATAAAATCAAATAAAATCAAGCAATGGAAAACATCTATCACCCAACATATCATCCATACTCATCTAAATTTGGAAATAAATAAAATCAACCAATTGTATATTGGGCATGAGATTAGATTGGCTAGTCTTTCACGTGATTGCAAGTCATATTTCGACCATAAAATCAAACTATTGATCATTGCATATTGTAAAATTAAGAAATTATCCTAATTCATGAATACTTCAAAAATCTTTTGTTTACGGCATATCTTCAAGACGTCTAATTAAGATCACAATATATTCAAATTAGGTAATTAATAATTCAAATTTGGATAGGATTTGTCACCTAATTTGAAGATATGGTTCCAACTTAAACAACGGCGGGTTTGAACGGTGGTTGCACGGCTGTTCACAACGGTACACGGTGTGACCGGCGGCGGTTGTCTCGGGTCACGACTTTGGACGACCACGGTGATGCTTACTGGTGGTGATTCGCAATGATGGAGATGCACAAGGCCAGCAATCTGCAAGAAGAATAATAGCACAGCAACCTGGATAACAATGACACTCAGAACTCGCCGAGCATGAGGATATCAAAATCTCCTCTTTTGTTATCTCTTTCTCGGGCGTATTCTGTCCGTGACCAATGTGAGTGGATCTCTCTCTGTTCCCAATTTCCTCCCCTCAGGTGTCGAATGCTGGTCAAGCGTAACGAATCACGTGAACAGGTAGTGGCTCAAAGCTTAGAGGAACTCGAACACCGCCTTGAAATTCTTCGAAACGGCTCAAAGCTTTGTCGTGGTAAAGGTCGTGGCTTTTCCGTGCAGCAAGGATCGGGTCTCCGTGGCTCACTGACAACCACCGCAGGCAGTTGATCGGCAACAACAACGTCGTCGGGACTCCACGGGACAGCAGCAGATCGGTGGTGAGCTTAAGCAGCAGTAGCTCAGGTACATGGCGTTCGGGCGATGAGGAGCAGCGGCTCGTTGTTGTCATGCAGCGGCAGGTTTGGCATTGTCATGCTCAGCAAAACAGCGAGCAGCAGCAGCGACGACGGTGATGACACAGCGGAGAGTGTGGCCGAGACAACTCTCTATACCTTTCCTCTCCCTCTGTTGTCTATTCCTGGCCTGTGTCGGACTGGAAAAAGAGACCCCGCCAAAGGAAGAAACAAAATTTCTTTCCTCCTTCCAATGACGTCTGGTAGGGTCAAGACACAATCTCCTTACTTTCATTTTGTTTTCCTTCCTTTCTGCTCACGCCTACTGAGGATTGAAGACCTCTTTTCTTGCGTTGGTGTTTCTTTTATTAACCAAAATATATGTTGCCTAAAGAGTGACACCAAATATATCCCCCACATGCATCCTTCCCTTTTATTTTCCAGTATTACTCATCTGAAACCTTCCTTTCTGCCACGAGCATGGACGCGTCAAGACGAGACATATCACTCTATATATGTATATGCCCATGTCGGCTGATTCTGCCTTAGCACACTTTCCTCTAATTTTTCTATCTTTATTTCCCTTAAATTGCATGAATATACAGAAGAGATAAAATTAGATTAACCACCACTTCATTCTTTCTTTTGTTTCTTTTCGTTGGCCAAATTTTCCTTCTATGCTCTTAAATGAATATTGTAAGAATAATATCAATCTTTTTCAAAATAAACCAATCTTCCAACACTCCTCAAAAGTTAATTTTCAGCCATTAAAGAATGACAGGCTTTGCTACATTCTATTTCACCACGGGCTCAATCCAACTCATTAAATTAAAGCAAAGAACCATTGATTCAAACCCGTCCATCACCGATCTAATGCAAATACAATAATAAAAAATATAAACTAAATAACAAATGCTCCTAAAGTTTATACGCAATTTAAATTAATATTTTTTTTAGGGGTCAAGGTCGATTCCTAATTTATTATGCAATGAATTACTAAATGGGATGTTAAAATTTAGGTATCAACAATATGTACTAAACTGAATTTAAATCATCAAATTTGATGAGTGCAATGGGAGTCCTACAAACATGGAACCGACCATTTTCAATAATATGGCTCAATTTAGTGTCGATGCCACGCTCATCTGATAGTTTCTCCCCTTACAATTTCATTATCTGCTTTACATCCTTTATCTCCGTTTTTAATTAAGGAAAAATTATGTAAGCCCTCTAAATTTTGGATGTGACATGCATTTTGTTATGAACTTTTAAACGTCGATCCTAAACTTTCACTTTGTTATGTCCGCAGAACTTTGTTTGATTTTACGTTAACCACTGACATGAGAGCTCAAGAGACAACATAAACAGTTGATAGTTTGGGGGACAAATACATGCCCCTCTATCCCCTTAGTTCGAAAAGATTGCATAAATTCTCCTTAAAGCTATGTATGTTTTTTTCATGACTCATGAGGATTTAAAAACCATGAACTTTACGCCTGAAATTTAAGATAACCATAACGACAGATGATGCAAATAATTGGTTTTTCTCTCCTATACTTATAATTTTACAATGCACTATAACGGTCTGGTAGGATTATTATTTTTTTTGGTCTATTTTCAGATTTGATGATCGGGTGTCGAAAACTCTAGATTTTCACCCAAGCTCCCATTGTGTGAAGCCTAGAGAATACAAAGTACGAACCTGACATGGCTGAAATATTTTGTCGCGTATGTTTAACAAGAAGTCCATGCTTGATTTAACCATTCCGAGAGTTGGACCTAATTACGTACATCAATGATGGTAATTATCATGCAATAGCTGCTTGAATAACACATGAGGTAGTTAGATATGTACATATGAAACATTAAAGTGTTTCGCATTAATCTTTTTGGTCCATATCAAATGTTTTGCATCTAAAAGTTATCGCATCTAAAAGTTTATCAAACGTTTTGCATCTAAAAGTTAGCACATCTAAAAGTTAGAGAGCATCATATGAATAATGCTCTAATCACTTGAGCTTTGTCTAAAGTCTCGTCTAGCGGACGAGCATGGTAGGCATATAAAAGATAACTAGTAATAAGTTGTCTCATTAATTAAGTGGGTTTATTTTGAGCGCGGTCGATTCTGTCTTCTATAAAAGGAAGGTTATTACATGCATGGCGGGAGGAAGAGGTAGTTCTTTCTCGATCTATGGTATTAGCCTGGGTTGAGGTTGTAAGAGGCTGTCGATTGGAGGGAGGGAGATGATGGTCGTCATAGTGGTAGCCAGCGGTAGACTTCATTTCCTTGTCTTTTTATTTTAATAACTACGTTAGGATATTGGGGGATTTGTTTCAATTTTTTAGTAGTTATCCACTTAGATATATAATATGTAGTAGTTTCCTATTAGTTTATCTATATCCTGTCTTAAACTTGGAATTTCATTAGGCTTTTTTAGACATAAATATAAATTATGTTCTCTCGTAATTTACATCAAAAAATATATCAATTATTTTACATCAAAAAATTTCATTGAAGCAGATTGAATGTAAAGTTAAAATACGAAGGACTAAGATGATTATTAATTTTTTAACATGCATGCAGTTCTGCTGATGAACGTAAGAACCATGATTTGCCAATAAAATGAATAAACATTGTCATCATCCACCAGAATTTGTTAATGGTTCGGACTTGAACTCTTTTTTCATTTTTCTATTTTCCAGATGAAAGTTTCAGACTTGAATTATGCCGTCCCAGCAGTCAAGATTTCTAGGGCTTTCGCAATACTTTCCCAAATTATAGGTTAATCATTTTATCCACTTAGTCATATACAACAAACTCATATAAGCTTAGCCGGGAATAGTTTTTATAATTGGTGGACCCATGGGATGCTCTTAATTTACATGTGGCTCATGACTAATCAATGCATCAATCCACCGCTAAAGAGGCTAGTGCAGCATTCATTTTGTGTTTCTTGAATTAGATAGAAATGTTGATTGATCGAGTTTATGGATTTTAATGTCTTAAGTATTTGTAAATTGTATATCATATTCTTCATGTAAATCGGATCTCATGTGCTTATGCATTCATCATGTGTGAAATGGAATGGCAAGTATGAACTAAGTAGGAGTAAGCACGGATTGGGAGGGCTAGCTTCAATGCTTTTTTGGCTCTAAGCCGGTTTAGGCGTAACTTGATTTTCCTTTAAAAAGATTGGTTATTATTTTGGGCCTAAAAAATTACTTTGTTTTATATATTGACTTTGTTGAAGTGCTTTAAGTACAAATAATGTACTTTCTACTATTTCTTTTTATATTTTTATTTAACATATATTTTAAATTTTAATTTAAAGTAATTGTTCGGGCCAATCCAGGCCAGAGATGTTAAAGCCTAAAATGGTCCTTGAAATCATGGCACAGACTTATTTGAGCTAAAAATTCAGGCTAGCCTAGTCTAGGCGAACTCAAGCTTTCAGTCTTTGTAGCTCACCTGTAAAACTAAGTGCCATGTATAACAAAGTGTTACCTCATGGGAGCCACTTTTTGAACCTTGCAAGGGTAAAGTGCTACATGGAAGGAACCACAACTTGAATCTATGAGGGTCAGCTCTAGAATCTTTTATGTTTGACTGCTTAGTTATATGAGTGGGACTAATTCTATAATATGTTTGATGTACTATTATAGCATTTATGATCCCTAGAAGAGATGGTAGATTACTTGGTTGGTGATTTGCTTATGTAATAGTGAGGCCAACTCACTAACAAGTTTGCTGGCTGGAACTATAATATCCTAATATTTTGACACCTAGTGATATGTCAATGTCCATTCAAGATGTTATTCAATTGTGATAAAAGGAATATATCTGTTGGGATTTGGCATAAGAAGGCTTGTTTTTCGGGTTGCACCATGTAGATATAATGTTTAGTGAACATTTGGAAAGTACCTCATATTAACATAAATTATGTAAATGCCGAAGAAATAAAAGTGTATCTATAAATTAAATAATATATAACAATTTTATATGGTTTATTTGATTCCTAGAAATTGGCCGACCAAGAGCCATGTATGAAAATATATTAGTCCATCATATCTTTGATTCCTAGAGAGTGGATACTATGTGTGGATGAAGTTTGGAGGGAAGTCTAATTAATTTCAGGGTGTTTTAAGTGGTTTTTCATGAGATATAGCTGGTGTCCAGATTTTCCAGATTTGAAATTGGACAAATTGTGATTGAGTTTTCTTGTTTTTACTTAGGATTGATCCTCAATACGTTTACGTATAAGTAGTGGGGTTATTCCCATATGTTTTCTCAAGAAAACACTAGTTGGAATGTCTAAATAAGTATAATAGACATAGAGGTTGTGATATTAAATCTGTTCTTGAAATACTAGATATAAAGCTGGCGTGTTCTGAATAAAATGAAATGGTTGAATCTTAACATGATTTGATGTTATTGAATCTCAACTTTAGTTTAGACTTTGAAATAGGGGAATGGATGAACCTTAATTATAAGATTTATAGTTTAGCTCAATATTATGATTGATTAAATACATTGTTTACTAGCCTTAAATTGCTATGGGCAGGTTATTGATTATTTGCCTAAGATGTATATATATTGAGTTCAGACTTGAGTAGGTCCTTAAATTGCTCCGTTTGGGTCTTGTGCAAACCTCAGCATCCTTGGACATAAAGCACATAGAGGGTAGAGTCAGGTATGGAGCTCAATAAAGATACCATACCAAATTGGGAGATTGGGTTATATGGGTATCGGCACATTAAAATAATAAATGCAGTTTTGTTAGCAACCAATAATATAAATGTTGAGAAGGTGGGGCGGCCCTCAGTGGGTGTCACAAAACACCTGCTTCTTGACGAAGAATCATGCACAAACCTCACTTGAATTCAAATTTAAAAACGAAAAACAAAAGATAGTATATTTAAAGTAATCTTTATATTCGACAAATAATACAAATAAGGATAAAGATAAAATACCTTGCATTGGCCTGTGCCTTTATGGTTGATTTGAATTGGGATCAAACTTCAGTGGATGTCCGATTAGCTGAACGGGACGAGAAAGACTTCGAGTTCCTCAGCGACGTGTCCGGGCAGCCTTACATTCTCCATACCAATGCATTTGCTGACTAGTTCGACAACTGCGAAGAGCGGATTTACCTGCGGGTTAATAAATTCGTGAAAAATCAGATCATCCGTGAAATAATGGATGGAAGCCTCTTTGCCGTTTCTTCATGAATTCCATCCCGACTTAGACGTACCGAAACCACGCGGTCAAGTGGGTGGGCGTTCCCTAGGTGGCAACAGATGGGTGTCAAAGCCACCCTAGGGGATGGCGACATCTGGGGGACACGAAGTGAGCGCGACATCGTCGATTGGTCGAAGGGCCCTTCGTGGCCTCCTTTGGGGACTACAAGATTGGCGCCTGTGTCTGGAAGGGCAATCCGAGGTTTTGCAGGGCGGAGAGCCCCACAAACTGGTGGAACAACGAGGAGGTGGTTCAAATGGGTCAGGAGACATCACATGATATATGACTATTGCCAGGACAATGCAAGGTTCCAAAACAATCCGCCCAAGGAGTGCTCTCTTCCCAAATACTAATGGTGCGTTTGGTTCAATATTTTGAAACCCTATTGAGAAAATGCAAAGCAATTTAACCAAAAGGACTTTAGGCAAATGCAAATACCGTTTGGTAAACTTTGCTTTAAAAAGCAACTTTGAGAGAAATACCCTTTGGTAGAAAACACATTTGAAAAGCCATTTGCGTGATTAATATTAGTATTATTTAATTTCATTTGTTTAACATTGAAAAAAAAAAATTTATGCAACTTTTTAAATATAAATTTTGCAAATAATATTAAAAAAATCAAATACATATATAATTTTTTTAAAAAAGACCAAACCCTTCATCGAAATTTTTAAATTTTTATTTGTTTAAAATTGAAAAAAAAATTGTATGCAACTTTTTAAATATAAATTTTGACAATAATGCTAAAAAAATCAAAATATATATATATATATATATATATATATATATATATATATAATTAAAAAAAAGACCAAATCCTTCATTGAAATTTTTTAATTTTTATTTGTTTAAAATTCAAAAAATAATGTATGCAACTTTTAAAATATAAATTTGAAAATAATGCTAAAAAAATCAAATACATATATGTAATTTAAAAAAAAATGACCAAACTCTTCGTCGGAATTTTTTAATTTTTATTTGTTTAAAATTGAAAAAAAATAATGTATGTAACTTTTTAAATATAAATTTTGACAATAATGCTAAAAAAATCAAATATATAAATAATTTTTTTAAAAGACCAATATATATATATATATATATTAGTATTATATAATTTTGATTTTTTAATCATTTTTTTTTGGCACTTAAAAAAAATAATAACTAGGGCAAAATTAGAAATTTGAAGAATAAGTTATGATAGTTTTGGAAAAAAAAAGTTTCAGCATTTGGCCAAATTCTGAAGGCTCAAAGTTAGTTCCTACTAGCATTGGGCTTTCAGTCTTCCCAATGTTGACTTTCACTTGAAAGCTATTTCAAAATAGTTGTCAAACAATCCAGCATTTCTCCAATGGGCTTTGAAGGCTGAAAGCCCCTTGGAAATGCTAAACCAAACGCACTAGCTAATCCATATCACATCATCTCCAATTCTTTTAATCTCATTTTCTTCTTTCCTTCCACATTTGATTCAATCGTGCCGCCGACATATTTATGAAACTGGTTTGCTGGAGTACATAGCGTGTGGTTATCGCATCCTAAGGTTTTCGACACATGCATGATCCTCTCGAGTTTGATGTTATATGAATTAGCAATTTCTAGTGTATGATTGATCGATAATTCTTTCATTATATTTTCGATAGTGCAAATGTTTTCTCTTTTTAGAGCGAATCAGCTTCAGTTGGAATATGCTAATCTTAATTAGGCTCGATGTGTTGGGTGACCTATGCTTGAACTTGTCGAGGACTCGATCATACGGGAAGAAACAAGATGAGCGGGCAAGAACAAGATTGAGCCTTCCAATTGGGCCAACATTATGGCCCAGTCCAGCCCATCAAGAGAAAAAAAAAATAATAACTATGCAAGCTGGGGGGGCCTAGATCGGGCCTTCGAGCAAAAGGCCCTTGTCCAGGATTCAAGATCATGCACAACCAAAATAAAAAAAATTAAAAAAAAAATCAGACCCTATGTAGGGAACATTGCATGTGGTGAATAACCAAATTCCAATTGAAATGACATCCTTAGGATAAATTAATGCAATTTGGGAGGAATCAATGAAAGGACATCAATTCAAATTCTTGAATTTTCGAGTTGACAAAGATGTTTAGAGAGATCAAGAATTCATACTACATGTTTTGATTGAACACATTCTATTTATGGATTTTTCCTATTGAAAAATAGGATCCAATAAGGATTTGAGTTCTCACCTCCATTAGTAGTACGCCCGCTTCTTTTGGCATGGGCCAGAATTTGGTGGGATCAAGTCTATTCTAAAAGCGATACTAGAATTCCTCGGGATATTTGTGGCCCCCGCGTTTTTGCAATCGTGGCAATTTGCCCCTTATATCTATCTCAATATTAACATGGCATTTTGAAATTAGTTCTAATGTTCTCTCTTGCGTGGACTCTAGCCAAATTTTCGTTAGAAACTTTAGTCATGTTCTCTTACGTGACTAGGTGGTGCCTAGGAAAAAAATTTCCAGCAAATGCGGGAGAATTGCAATATATCCCCTACATTTTCATATCATTACAAATTGCCTCCTAATTTTAGAAAATTTTCAATGTAACCCATGATCTTCTAAAGCCGTTGCAAAGTGCCCAATATATTGATTGTCAAATAAAACAATTGATTTAGATTAAGGATAAATTGAGAATTTAATGAAAAATGACACATATTTCAGTCAATAAGAAATTACTCAAATCATTTTCCTAATGGACCCTTAGGTTATGTTTGTTAATTTTTTTATTTTTTTATTTTTTTGTTCTTTTATTCCCCATAATAAAAAATAATAAAAACCTGTTTGGTAACGTTAGTTAATTTTTCTATTCCCTAGAATAGAAAAAGTGGCTAGGGAGTTAGTTAATTTTTCTATTCTTCAGAATATAAAAGTGGCTAGAGAATAGATTGGAATAGATTTAGAATAGGAGTAAGAAGTAAAAAAAAAAAACCTAATTCTTATTCCTAGGAACAAAAACGAGAAACGGCTTCTTTTTTAGAGAGAACCTAAAATTGCCTCTCGTCTCTTTTCACTCTTCAGCCCAAAGGTTGCCTCTTGTCTCTTCTCAGCTCACCTTCACCTTTGTTCTGTCAACTCTCTCCACTCGTGTTGCCTCTGTCCGATTGCCTCTGCTCATTCTCGCCTCTCTCCGCATTACTTCTCTCGTGCTACTCTCGCCTTGAATCTAGGTTTCTCGCTTTAATTCCTTCTTGTTGTACATTTTCTAGTTTTGATTCTTACTTCTCGAAGTTGAATCCTTTGTCCAGTCGCCTCTCTCCGGTCGAGTTGCCTTTGGTTGTGTTGCCTCTGTTCAATCGCCTCTGTTCGTGCTCACCTCTCTCTCCATTGCTTCTCTCGTGCTTGTCTCACATTGAATCCAGGTTTCTCGCTTCAATTCCTTCTCATTGTACATTTAATAGTTGTGATTCTCAATTCTTGAAGTTGAATGGCTGCGTTCTGCATACGGATTTGCTCTGCTCCTTTGGGAATTTGAAACCCTAGTGTCGATCGTGTTTAAAGCGGTTCTCCAACGTGATTGTGTTTAGCGACTGCTTCTGCATAGACTAAGGTTGAAATTGATTGACTTTGCTTCGAAAGTGAGAGTACATTCAAAGGAAAACTTGGAAGACTTTGGCATAGCACGAGCTTGTCTTCTTCCTTTTTGTTCTTTTTCTTCTGTATACTCTTGGATTTTCCTCCCTAGATACTGAATTGTTTGGTACACCATCTCTTGTCAATCGGCTCCACTTTTTCATGAGCTTCTTAACTTCCATGATTTATTAACAACCCGGACAATATGCGTTTTCGTATTTTCTCAATGAATCAGTCTTCATTCATTTTGTCATCTTTTGCTGTGAGGAAAAAGAAAAAACCAATTACTAAATGATAAATATTGTTTTATGGATCTTGAAGTGGAGGGTTTGGAAATTATCGAATAAAGTTACTACTGCAGCTTTGCACATGCGCAGACATGTTTGAGAAAAGCATCCTGATCTATATGTACTATGTGATTTGCTGGATCTTTGTAAAGATGTTAATGCTATTCAACTGTCGAATTTGATAAGATCTAGGTGTGACTTACATATGACCCAAACATTTTCTACAATTCAGGTTCAATTTATTACATATCCCCAACTCATAATAATTTCTATATTATAAGACTTATTTATGGGGTGATAGACTAATACAGGATGCACATCCAACCGTTCAATGGCAAGTGGGGATGTGAGGGCGTGCCCTTCGCATCCATGCCAATTGCAGAACCGTAAAGGTAGCTGCATAAAATAAAAAACGCAAATTATACGGTTTTCATGCGTGGATTCATCAAAGAACAATTGGATGATAACTTAATTGAGACAAAAGAGAAGTACATGTACATGTCAGATAGCTTAAATTAAGGAAAATGGAAGAGACACTAAGAATGATATATAAATTTTATCTTTTTATGGAAGATTGATTTATTAAGCAATATGTTGCCTTCATTTTTGTATCCATCGCCCGTCACTATTACAAGATTGTGTCACTTGTTAATCTTATTTTAAATATTACCACACCAATGGGCAATGGTGACCACTTGCCCGTTGAGGGCGATGGATCCGGATACCACTTACTCTAGACCTGGAGTGGAGGGATTGAGAGTCTCTAGATAAGGAAGATAAGGAAGATGCACCTCCAGATTTGGACGCTTGCCGCAACCTCGATAGCATCAAGACCTCAAGGGTCGGTTAGGGCTCGTTGACGTCTCAATGGCAGCCATTGCAAGGAGTGAGAAGGAAGAAAAGTATACTAGAAGTGCCAATAGTTATGTGCAACACTCATTTTTGTGCCTTTTTTTTTTCAAATCACTCAAGTGTCATTTGAAAAAAAAAAAAAATACACAATCGTTTAAGTATCAATTCTGATCTCGAACGCCAGAAATTTGGTATGGCAATATTTTGATAATTTTTCTACTGACGTGGCTCGCCAGCGGTTTGACTTAGCATAAAAAGCTCAAAATGAATTCATTTAACAAGTTTCACTTGCCTGCATGGCCCAAAACGACTTTGTCCAACAAGAAAAATCAATTTCTTGCTGAACAATCGACGGAAAGGGGATGAACGGGGAAAAAGGGAGCACAGCAGGGAATTTCTCTCTGGCTTCTTATCTGGGAAATTCATCAAAGCCACCTCAAAATCCGCCGTTAATGAAGCCGATTCATTGAAAAATCCGACTACAAACTAGAGGCTCGGTTGGATCCATTCTCGAAGAGTTCAAATTGGGGTTGGTGTTGCCTCCTTCACCGGCCAAGTCCCATGAGGCGGTTTCTAGAGCCAATTTTGTTCCGATCTACCTAGCAATCGCGTCTGGCAACTTTCCTTTCATAGGACATGCCCAAGCTCGTTTTCCCCTGTTTTGTCGAATCGATGGAATGGGGCTTGCCGGCCCCAGTTTTGCGCGTTCTGAGCCTGCTCATCCCTTTCTCTGTGTATTCCCAGTGTTGTTTTCTGGTTATGGTTGGTTCTGGCATGAATTTGAGCGTTTGAATGCTTTCTGGTTATTGTATACTTAGGTGTTTGATGAAATGTCCGGTAGAGGTTCGTGCGATTGTTCTTGGTTTTCTGTCCAACCTGGGCATTCATTGATTGCTGGACGTACTTCATGGCTTTGTAATTCGATGAAACCAAGCGATCTTGACTGAACAAGACTCCTTTCATAGATCTGAACCATCTCGTTCCTTGCCTGGACCATATCATTCATCGATTCTTGGCGCAGCTCGGAGGCCTGGGCGGTGATGGGTGAGCCTCGATGAGGGTGTGGTCGAGGAGTCCATTTACAACGTGAAGTAGTGAGGGTGCACAAGGGAGAAAAGGGAAGAAAAAATGAAACAAATGATGTGAAGGAAGATGAGGAGAAATGTACACATGGAAATGCCACATAGACTTTTTTTTTAAAATGCCAGCTCATATATATTTTAGTCAGAATTCTCTCCGGAGACATAATTAAGTAATCATTTTTTCTTAGATTTGGTACTTAAGTATCCGGCAAAATTTTTTGACCTTAAAGTGAGTGCTATACATAATTTTTGGTATCTTTTATGTATTTCTCCTATGGGAGGATAGTGACGTATTGTTTTAAGGTGGGGGACCCTGGAGATCGTAAATTTAGTTGAAGATGGACAGTGGATCTTAAAAAACGAAGATGGATACGATGACGAGTTGGTGGTGGCTTTTGAATGGCGTAGATAGAGAGACCTGTTTGCTCATCACACCCGGATAAAGTTTTTTATATCCCCTAATAATTTAATTTCATGCACTAATCTCAATGTCTTTAGCATTACTCCAAATCACGTTTAACATTATACTTTAATTACTGCATCAAACTTGCTGAAACTTCAAACTTCGCTTAAGCCTTTTACTTTACTTCCATTAGAGGAAAGAAAGAACATGCAAAATCAATTACCGATGCCGCATTTACTAATTTTATCATTTCCTGATCAATCTGGATTTTAACTCAAAGTTGAACTGTCCAAAGGAGATGTTCCCGATAAGTTCATCGCACACGATGAGTTGAAGCCCCGAAAATCTTCATGTTTTTTATTTTTTCTATAAATAACCTAATGATCACCAAAAATATCACATTGAACTAACATCAGCTAATTCCTTGAGCATCATGAATTCTCTAACCATCATCATCTCTCTCATTTCCATTTCTCTCTTTCAACCTAGTCATGCCCAAAACTCACCCCAAGACTATCTCAACTCTCATAATGTCGCTCGGAAGCAAGTTGGTGTGGCAAACATGACATGGGACAACACCCTTGCTACCTACGCCCAAAGCTACGCAAACCAACGGGTCGGTGACTGCGGCCTTGTGCACTCCAATGGGCCCTACGGTGAGAACCTTGCCAAGGGCACCGGCACATTCACCAGCACCAACGCTATTAGCTTGTGGATTGCAGAGAAGCAAAACTACAATTACAACACTAACACCTGCTTGAGCGGGTGCGATTGCTTGCACTACACTCAAATGGTTTGGCATGACTCGGTTCGAGTTGGGTGCGCTAGGGTTCAATGTAACAATGGGTGGTGGTACGTTGTGTGCAACTACAATCCTCCAGGCAACTATGAAGGAGAACTTCCATACTAGGAAAGTCTTTTAGAGTGACAAGCTTACTTATGGCCTATTATTATATGCATCATAGGGTATTATATAAAAAGTAAAGGAAAAATAAAAGCGACTAGCTTGATATGACTCATGAGCTAGTTTAGGAAAATATGGATGTATAACATGTTGCTCATAAGAGCAAGTTAAATAGATTATTACAAGCAAAGTAGCAATATTTTGCTACTGTTTGCAATGGCTTTGGTAGATTCAAGGTGTTCTTGATCATCAACTGGTTATATATACCTTTGTAAGTGTTCCTTCGGCTTTTACGCTTCACGATATAAGAGGAAGGGCTTTTTACGTGTGACCATTCATGGATGTGCCAATGGTTTGGAGTTAAATATCCCATATTAGATTACTTCCCTTTTTCAATTGAACAATACACAATTCAATATTCTCTCACATTCTGACTCCATATCAACATTAGATTGTTCCTATTTTGATCTCAATCCATGTTGATATTGATCCTAATGCCGAACTTGAGCTTATTGACGGCATTCTATTGCGAGTCGTCGTACTCTATTGACAGTTGATCAACAATTTAGTATACGTCTCATGGAAATTTGCCCTAATATAGCCTATATTGTCCATATTGCAAGATAGTTTTTGTTTGCTCCCTACTTTACTCATTGTGCCGCCGCGTTATGTATTTTATACCACATCTAAGTCACTATATTTTATCGCCTTCACTATCACTATTCATGTCTCTTGGATGTAGATCCATTGTACCATTAATTTACTTATCTCTGTCTCCACCACCAGATCAAAACATGAGTCTCTATTATTAATTTTATACCTCATCCAATCACTCCTCAAAATCCCAACACCACTCTCTCTTCTCCTCCCCATCTTTTTCCCTCCTTATGGAGCCCACCCCACAACCACACGAGGCTTGTGTCATTTGACATGCCTCTGGTGCCACCATCAATCTTGACCTTCCTCACTCCACCATTTACTCTCTCCTTTGGAGCCCCCACAACCACGCACGGCTTGTGTCATTGACATACCTCTAGTGTCACCATCATCTAGACCTTCCTCGCTCCACCATTTGCCACCGGTGCTTACGAGGGGTCATGTTACACTCCATTCAATCTCCCTACCCTATCGCTTCAATGTTGGTTGTCGTCCTTGCTTTTGTGTAGCTATCTCTCTCCCTCTCTCATTTCAAGGCGACCATGATGACATGACTGGAGAAAGTGGCGAGACGTGGAGGAGGCTGCGGTAATGACAAGTGGCCACAATGGGCGGAGATGGTGGCAAATTATGAAGAAAGAGAGAGAGAGAGTTGGTTGACTGGGAAGACTTGACAGGATTATTAGACAATGTGATAGCACATCGACAAGTGCGATAAATATGTCTGTGTTTCCTTTTTGATCTTGTCCCATTTATGTGTTTGTCAACTCTATATCTCTATTGACAAAAATGAAGAAGAAAAACTCTAATTCGATGACATGGCAAAGAAAAAAAGATAAAGAAAAGGAGGCTTGGAGAGGAGGTAGGGGCCACACACGGTGACCGCCAATGTCAGCAACATGACCGCAACATAATTTCGTTGGCAACGACACCCAAATTCGATTGAGCATGGCTTCCAATTGATAGTAAGGTCACTTTCAACAGCAATATCAAGAGTTGGCCTTGAGCTCATGATCTTGTGACCTCACAGTGAGGTCACGTTCTAGTACACAAGCAAGCACGGAGAGAGAGAGAGGCCAGAGTAATGGCCTAGTCATGGTAATTAAGCAATTCATCGATCCACAGTGGCAAGAGAATAGGGCGAATAAGCAAATTCATCAAATTTTACATGATTGCTTGGTGGAAATACGTAAACTTAACTCCATACATCCACTTCTGTTTTCTTTCTTTTCGACCCCCAACGCGACTGTCTTCTTTTCCTTCTCTCCTTATTACTCTTCTCTATTCCTTTTTCTTTCACCTCATCGCTGTTTCCTTTGAGCACGCCCAGAACACCCGAAGGTTTGCTTCCCGATTCCATGTCTACAACGCACTCGCACGTTGGATTTTCACCAGCGCGCGATGCTACGCAAGCAAGGTGCGGTTCCATGTCTCGCGATGGCCCCGGCCTCTTCAAATCTTCAGGCCGTGAAGTCCGACGAGCTGAGAGATTTGCTGGAGCTTCTTCTCAGACGCAGATCACCTGTGACGACGTCTTTGGCTGTTCTTGGCCAAAGACGGACTCCGGGGGATGTACGTCATTGCTCTGTTTTATTGAGTTGAATCCAAGATTTGTTATTAAGGTTATGAGTGAAAGTAGAATGATGATTGCGGATCTGTTAGTAGTTTAAATGCGTTCTGATGCCATTGAAGTTGTCTATATCGGGATTGACTCTTCGATCATGATTCTGTGTTCTATTTTTGAACTGACCACTAACCATTCGTTAAAATGCTTGAACGAATTCGGAATACGATTTTGAAAAGCGTTCTTTTGCTTTAGTGTCTGGAATGATTGTTGCGTAATGTACATGTTCGACTCACTTACAGCTCCTCTGTTTCCAGTGATTTTAGACTATGGCTGAGATCTCCATATGCCATGACTACTTGAATTGTTGTTCAAATCCATCCATATATGTTGTCTCTGATTCTGATGTTATGCCAAGTATAGATTCGTGTTAATCAAATATCTAGATGAGCAAAGCATGTCGACTTATGTATACCCAAGGGGTCATGAGTTCGTTTTGGCATCTGATGGATTATATTCGCCAGATTGAGATTATGCTCACTGGTTGTGTATTCTCTTGCTCGGCTGATTAGTGCTGTGGTCTTAATTTGGTATTTGCTTTAACGATGCTTAACAATTTTGCACTTACGAATTCGATTACGCTCGTGAATTTCCTTTGAGCTGTTGGGTGGGCTAATCGAGGATTTCTCAATTGCACTGATTGCTATTCGTCATAGTGGCCAGGGAAGCTTTCATATTGATATGATAGGATAGAAAATTTCTCAAGATGCAGATGTGACTATCGGCTTGCATCATAATACAATTTTGTCTGGAAGGTAGAACCGTTTGTCATTCAAAATACATGGAATGGTGAATTCTGAGTGAGGTAAATAGGAGAGATGTCTTACTCTCGAATCTATTTAGAGCCTGGAACGTCTTACCTTGGATGGATTAGTTCTTTGCCGTGAACTACCGTAAAAAATTATGAGGAAAGAAGAAAAAAAGAGAGCAGTGGGGTGCTTGGGGAGTGCTTGTGCATGTATATGTGTAAATGAGTGAAGAGTAAAGAAGTGAGTATGTTTTAGCTAAATCTTCACAGTGCCATGCCAACATCTTGTCTGTTTGCTATTCATTCTTTGAGATTATAAAGAATTTCGGTCCTCATATAATCGGTGGTAAATTGATCGTTGTCCATCCTTGCACATAAGTCCTATGTGAAACTAAAAAAATATTGAAGTGTGTTTGCCAAATATGAGTGCAACCGTGTTGATTCTGCTGTTCATATACTTATTGTTGGACCAAACTTGTTATTCTCTTCTTGTTGGATTAAACTTGTCATCCTTTCTGCTGGAGCTTACAATGTTATGTTTACTGGACATGTCTCCCTTGTGAATGAGCAATGGTTTTCGCTGAAATCTGCTGAATATGCTGCTGATAACTTATCTCTCAAGATAGAAGTTCAGAGAAGCTCGCTGACTGGACTTGACGAGGCCACGATCATTAATATGGACTCTCTATCTTCTCTCTGCTTTTCGTTGTCTCTATTACATGTGTTTTTTCTTTTCTGTCTGTCATTTACATCTTTGTTATTGCTGTGTTTCAAGGCCCTGGGAGGACGAAGTCGAAGTTGGACAGCACTGGGAGAAACTCTAGCTCTTTCCATATCCGCATTGCTCTCAACTTGAAAGGTTTGAGTACAGGTATATGCACGTAAATTTGGTGAGGAAAGATCAATTCAGTACAGGTGATCCTTCTTTCCTATTCTCTCTCTCTCTCTCTCTCTCTCCCTCTCTCTCCCTCTCTCTCTCTCTCTCTCCTCATTTTCTCTTTTTGCTTTTCTTGCAAATTTGAAACCAAGTTTTTAGTAGGGTTTGCTTAACGGTTACCTCAGCACCTTTATGGATACAGAAACTCATTCGATTGATTGAAGCCAGGGATTAAACAAAGTTTTGATTTGATATTAAATCATAATTGCAGTGTATGTTTTGTATTCTGCTTTGCAGCCTGGACGTTTATTCATCTAGCCGATACTTGCATGTACTTTTCATAAAATTAGTGGGCAATGAATGGGCGTCAAGAACACATGTCAATTTTGAAAGAAATAGAACCTTTGGCATATTTGATCATGGTGGAATGAAATTTGGATTTGCTGGCTTATCTAATTGGAGTTCAATTTGGACTTCTTGTGATGTCATTTTTATCATTGAACATGTATGATGATTTAGGAGATAGTTAGGTGAATTGGTGAAAATTTTTCAACAAATAACCATTTGCTGTGCCTTGAACTCACCGGATATGGGCTGTCATCACCATTCCTTTGCTGGTCACTCTCTTTTGGGTGTAGATTGAATTGATGCGAAGCCCATCCAAGTGTTGTTCTAGTTACCCGCGATGTGGTGTTTTTATTTTCATAGTTTCTTAATCACTGGGCATGTTTGTTACCAATTGCTTTGACTGAGGTGATGCTGAAATTCATGGAGTATCTGAGTGAAGATTTGATTCAGAGGAGGGATCGAGAATAAGATAAGAAAATGAAAAATTCTGGAAAATAAAAATGGGAAATTGGTTAGAAAAATAGGCCTTGATTTGGTTGTTAGATTTTAGTATTAGAAATAGCTAGTTTTGAAAAATATGGATGCATAACATGTTGCGCATAAAAGCAACTTAAGCAGATTAGCAATATTCCGCGACTGCTTGAAATGGCTTTGGCAGATTTCAAGTACTCTTTCTCTTTCGACTTTTTTGCTATATGCTACTAGAGGAAGGGCTCATGTGATGATTGTTAGCTAGTTGTTGGCTAATCGTAAGCTAATTACAGGAGAGCGCTGTTTTCTTTTTTGATTTACCGTAGGATGTGGTCACCCTTGCATTGCTTTGTTAATAATATAGCCAAGGCCACTTATCTCAACACTCTCTACTATATTGACCAAAAGTGAAAAAAAAAAAAAAAAGGTTTCTAATCTATAGAACAAATTTGCGAGAGTAATTTCAACCTCAAACTCTCATAGAGAAATTCTTAAAAGCTCTTGTTTATTGTTATGATGAATTCCAATCGTTAGGAAATGTGCAAGTTTATGTGACTTTGTGTGGATTGTAATTGGTCATAATTGATTCCGGTGTTTTTATTAAATCCTGATTTAGCTTACTTCTCGTTTTGTGTTTATTGTTCTAGATACAAGTGCCTGTATAATGTAATACATTGTTCATTAAAGCAATACACAATTCAACATTTTCTCACTATATTGTTCTTGTTTTGATCTCAATCCAGGAAGTCTACCGCCCCCTGGTATTGGTGATCTTAATGCCAAACTTGAGCTTCTTGATGGCACGCTATTGTAAGACCTCGTAGTCTATTGACAGTTGGCTAGTAATGTAGCCTAAAATAGCCTAGGCCGTTCATATTATGAATTAGTCTATGTTTGCTTTGTGTTTTTGTGACTATGCCGTCTGGTTACATATTTTATGCTAGATCTAAGGCATTGTATTTTATGGCCTTCATCATCCCTATTTATGTCCCTTGGATGCAGATCCATTGTACCATTTATGTACCTATCCGTTGTCTCCAACACCAAACCAAGACACGATTCTCTCTTTATTAATTTCACTCCTTACACCATTACTTCTCAAAATCCCAACACCAATCTCTCTCTCTCTCTCTCTCTCTCTCTCTCTCTCTCTCTCTCTCTCTCTCTCTCTCTCTCTAAGGGTGGCTGAGCTGCCTAAACGTCAATTTCATGCCTCTGGCTGGTCTCAAGACCTTGCATCAAGCTCCCCTAGTCATACGATTAAGTTGTCGACAGTGATGAGGTTAGAGGGTCGTCTCCAGATCTGGGGACGCCTGCCCCTTATCTGGCCTGTCCACTAAGATCTTGGTGGGATCTCAAGGCCATGGCCAGATCAGGTCATCAATGGTAGTGCCGAGACCTCACAGAGATTTGGTGGTGAGGGAAGAGAGAGAGTGAGGGAGAGTGTTGGGTCAGCAAATAGAGAGAGCAAAGATGGTTGTGGATGACACGAAGGAGAAAGCGGCGAGACGTGGGGGAGCCGACTGTGATGACAATTGGCTGCAACGGCCAGAGACAGTGGCTAATGGTGAAGAAAGAGACGGGGTTGGTTGAGTGGGAAGACTTGACAAGGATAATTAGACAATGTGATAAGCACATTGACAAGTGCAACATATATGCATCCATGTTCCCTTTTTTGATCTTGTCCCATTTATGCCTTTGTTAACACTATATCTCTATCAACCAAAAAAAAAGTAAAAATAAAAACTTTGTAATTTGATGACATAGCAAATAAAAAAGATAAAAGAAAAGGAGGTCTGGAGAAGAGGTATGGGTCACACACGGTGGCAGCCGGTGTTGGCAACATGACCACAACATAATTTTGATGGTAACGTCACCCAAATTTGATCAAGCATGGTTTCCAATTGACAGTGAGTTCACTCTCAATGGCGACATTAAGAGTTGGCCTTGAGCTCATGATCTTCTAATGAGGTTGCCTCCCTCTCCTTGTCTTTGGATTTGATCAAGCTTGGTCTCCAATTGACCGCGGGCTCTTAGTTAAGCATGACATTAAGAGTTGACCTTGAGCTTGTGACCTCACAGTGAGGTCACATATTAGTACACAAGCGTGCAGAGAGAGAGGGGCAAGGGCAATGACCCAGCCATGGTAATTAAGCAATGCATCAATCCACAATGGCATCGAAATGAAGAGAACCGAACAAATAAGAAAATTCATCAACTTTTACATGGTTACTTGGTATAAATAGATAGACTTTAACTCCATACATCCACTTTCTATGATTATTAAATATAGATATTGGTGTAATTATAAAAAAATTACACATAATGGGTGTGGGTAGGCAGGCTAGTGAGGGAGACGTTCATGTCAATTTGCTAGCGCTACCTTTGCAAGATGATTTTCTCTACTAGTGAAGGAGTTCCAATATGAAATGAGAAAATTGATTTAACTACATACCTATCCTCCTCTCTTTGGCTTCGTAACTTGCCTTGATCAAGTGTAATTTCCTGATCGCCTCAGTCATATCCATCCGATCCGGCGGTGATTCCATCGAAGATGCAACTCCAACTTCGAATATGGAGAAAATGCAATCTCTGATTTTGATCTCCTGTTGTCGATCACCAGCTTCACTCAAAAGGCTTAAGTCTACGATGTCCATTGCCCGATCCGGAAGAGCCGTTCGGACGAAGTTGTGGAGGTTAAGATGGTCCCCAAAGGCCTCTTCGGTGGGTCTTTTGCCAGTGAACATCTCCAATAATAGAATGCCGTAACTATATGCATCCCCAAGTGTGGAAACCTTGTGTCCCATGCCATACTCTGCAAATTTCATCAAGACATTAGATAGGAATGAATAGACACTTTTTCTTGAATTAATTGTATAGAAAAAGTTCCTAAATCACATGGGATTTTGCTTGATGTCTATTTGCAAGAGCTTGCCAAGGATAGTTGTGAGGGCTCGCACCAATCGCTACCAACATAAGGCGATGCCTTGCAAGCCCTCACTAACTTCTCTGTCGGGCTTGCCATGCGCGGCAGAAGCCAATGGATCGTCTGCCAGAGCAAGGCAAAAGGTCCCAAAGCCCCTACTGGTTTTTAGCTTTCATTTCTCCCTGTTTAATTTTTGTTTAGTTTTCTGTACATGGCTGATGTCTAGTGCCTGTCGTACGAACTCTTATAAAGTGCATCAATCGTTGAGAAGTGCATCAACAGAAGAGAAATGAGATATTAGAATATATAAAGTGCACCAAAGATCAGTTAACAACATATGAACTCTTCTTCTCCAAAACTACTAAGTGCAACCAAAGTTGTCGTATGTTTGCAACACAAATTGCCTAAACATCAAGAGTGGCTTTGTCCTCTAGTAAGGTACGGGTGAAAACAGGAAAAAGAAGAAAATATGTTAGATGAAGGCCTTGGTAGAAGTTTATGTGTTAACTAAATTTGAATCGCCGGTTTTTTGAGTGGAAACATGTGAGATCCACGTGGGGCTTGTCATTTTCATGATCCAGATTTTGTTTGATACCTATACCACACTTTCTTTTATGCAAAGACGAGAAGAAAAATTGCCTAGAAGAACAGGCAAAAAACGAACACAGTGGGGGAAAAAGAAGAGACTTAGAGTGATTTGTCGACGGTGATGGATTTATACTTGTCAATGCGTAAATTTGTCTTAATATGCTCTAACCAAGAAGTTTAGGGAAAGTGAAAGTTGGATAGAGCTCATCATGTTGTCAATTAGTGTATCCTCCAATAATTTCTAGCGTAAATGTCATGTCATCTAATATATCTTTCAAATATTAAATTATAGGTCATGAAAGGGTCTGCCATGAAGGAAAAATTATTTATTGTCAAGACCTTAAGTCATAACATACCAAAAGAGAATCGCAATCCATTTTAGTGGCATGAACATTATGTGAGACAAAATACTTATTATAGAAAGAAAATATAAATATGAGATGACTCAATATGCTTAATCTATTTGTTCGCATGGATTCACAAGTTTTGTCCAAACATTTTCCACTCATTGGTCAAAATTACAATGGTTCATTCTCATCTTAGTTTCAAATACGATTAGGACAAGCTACTAGTAATCTTTTTGTACAAAAAGATATGTATTTTCTTTTTCTGTGGATGCTATTAATAGGGGAAAGAGAAATTGAGCTGTGAGAAAGAGGTGTCCAAGCATACAAAACATAACATAACGTCAAGAATCATTGTTTATTCAAATTTTTGGCACTCTCATGTTACTATCGCAATCAAATAACAAATAATCGAGAAAATATGACAATTTCATACCAGGAGGCACATAGCCAATGGATCCTCATTGCGGTTGAAGTTGAACTACCCAGTCCGAACTCCCGTGGCTTCGACACACACTGTTGAAATGATCTTTGCAAGCCCAAAATCTCCAACTCGAGCCACCATGTCATTGTCCAAAAGCACATTACTTGGCTTCAAATCTCCATGAACGATTGCTGGATAACAACCCTTGTGGAGATATTCGATCGCAAGTAGCTATGTCAATGGCGATGTTTAACCTCCGCACTAGGCTCAGATTTCTTGATTCATTACACTCATCATCTCGTCCCATAGTCCCAAGGTGCAGCCACTCCTCCAAGCTCTCATTAGCCATGAACTCATATATTAGAGCTTTGAAGTCATTGCCATGAAAGTCCATGCCCGAACAGACACTTAGTATCTTCACGAGGTTTCGGTGTCTAATGGTTCCTAGAGTTCGACATTCAGAGATAAAACTCCTCAAAGCACCTCTTTGCATTAGATTGAGCACCTTTATTGCCACCGTGGCACCGCCATCAAGAATCCCCTTAAAAACCGTGCCGTATCTCCCTTTACCAATCGAATTGGTCTCGGAGAATCTATTAGTCACTCTCAGGAGTTCTTCGTAAGAAATCCTCAAGAATTGGTTCTTGAAAGATAATGAAGTGGAGGCAATGGTTGTCGTCTGCTTCTTTTTGTGGTAAAAGATAGACGGAGACATAGGAGCAACAAAGTTAAACATAACAAGCGCCAGCTGCCCCATATATTACTCTAGCCTTGGTTGAAGAAGACTTCTTAGAGCTTGATGATTTGCAAAGAGGTAGCTTCAGGCGGGAACACCTCCACGAGTTTCGTATTTCCATAAATCGATACGAACTTGCATTAAGAAAAACTCCAAGCTCGGAACTCGTCCTTCTAGTTGATTGAAGGATAAATTCAAGTACTCGAGTAGTGGGAGCTCTGCGAGAAAGCTTGGGATTGGACCAAAAAAATTATTATTGGAAAGGTCCAGCTCTTGTAGACCCCGTAATGGACGTAAAGCTTCGGGGATTTGACCATGAAATGAATTAGCTTCTAAGTGAAGTCGCTCCAATACCAAGCACTCACTGATGGCTGCCGGGATTAAGCCGGTCAGTCTATTGTAAGACAGATCTAATTTGCCAAGGTTCTTTAAAGATCCAACTTGCAATGGAAGAGATCCGCTTAAATTATTATTTGCTAGACTCAACGCGATCGACAAGGAAGAAAGGCCCATGATTTCGGCAGGAACTGAGCCAGTTAGGTTATTATTCGAAAGATCAAGCTCAATTAGTTGCTTACAGTTGCGAAGACTTCACGGTATGTAGCCTTGGAAAATGTTGGAGGAAAGGTCAAGGCGACCTAATGACGTAATGTTACCAATCGAAGATGGTATCTCTCTAGTAAACATGTTACCGCTTAAAAGAAGTTGCTCCAAGTTGGAAAGTATTCCGATGGAATGAGGAATGCGACCAGTTAGATTATTATTGCTCAAATCCAAGGCAGACAAGTTGAAGAGATTTTCGAGGGCTAAGGGAATAGATCCTTGGATCTGATTGTCTGACAAAGCAATTTCCTTCATGCTGGTGGAGAGATTGGAGAAGGATCTTGGCAACGATCCATGAATTAAGTTCCTTTCCACCGCGAGAGTTTTTAAGTTGGAACAATTAGCTAAAGAAGAAATAAAACTCAAGTCATCCTGCAACTGGTTAAAACCCAATGCAATCACATAAAGGCCCTTTAGCCTTCCCAGATTTTTCGGTATTGGCCCATGGAAATTGTTGTTCAAAAGTACAAGATATTTAAGACCTGTGGCATTCGTTAACGTTGATGGAATCATCCCGGTGAACAAGTTATAGCTAGCAACAAAGAAGCAGAGAGAAGGAGAAGTGATGCCGACATCATTGAGAAAACTTCCCCGCAACTGGTTATGACTAACACTGAATACACGAAGGTTAGAGATGTTTAAAATCCCTGTTGGAACCTCACCGGTTAGATTGTTGGAACGTAGTTGGAAAAGTGTCAATCTCTTGAGTTTGGACAATTCCTTGGGTATTTCTCCTCTCAACTCATTTATTGCCAGGGAGAGCTCTTGTAGCTGCGAGAGGTTTCCAATCCAACGAGGAATAGGACCTTCAAGAATGTTCTTAGACAAGCCCAAAACTTTAAGTCTTGTTAAAGAACCAAGATCGGAATGAATTCCCCCCACAAGTTGGTTGTCTATGAGATTCAGGGTCTCAAGGTTCAAGCAGTGGGAAAGATTGGAGGGTATTGGCCCGCCAAATGAGTTGTTACTAAGATCGAGATTACGGAGTTGAAACAAGTTGCCGATCTGTGGTTGGATTTCGCCACGGAAGCTGTTGTTCTGTAAAACCATGACCCTTAGGAAAGAGAGATTACCTATGTGAGCAGATAGGAAGCCTTCCAAGCCTTGCGATCTTAGGACTAGGGACGTGACCCTCCCAGGATGCCTTTTGCTGCAGAAAACACCTTGCCACTCACAATGATGGGTAGAATCATTCCAAGAGCTCAAGACTCCGAACGGGTCTTCATGTATTGCATTTTTGAAGGAGGCTAACGCAAGCCGATCTGTTTGGTTTTGCGAGTATGATCCGGAGATTGTGATTGAGCTCCACCACCACAAGAGAACAAAGTTGAGAATAAGAAATAGTTGTTTCCCCATCTCGTCCAGTGATCCAGTGATCCACTTTCAGTCTGAGCTGAATTTATAAGCCTTTACTCTGCGCATAAATCAATTATTGACTAACTCCATCATGGGAAGTTCTGTGAACTTTCTCTCTCCTGAAGACCGAAGACCGAAGACTTATGAAATAATATGGAAACTAACCAAATTTTGTGATTAATTAATTAATGCGAAATAACCAGAAAAATAAATGAGAAATAATAAAGAACTTCTGAGATTTACATGATTCGGTCTAAAAATCGATATTTACCCAACTAGAAGAGCAAGCAGCTATAATCCACCGATACTCGGAGAACCATAGAGTTACAATTACTCGCAAGTTCGAGTGTCTTCCATGCCTCGATTACATCTAAACTCATCGACTCACGTCACAAAATCCACCGATTGTAAAACTCCGTGCGATCAAAGAAAGCGTTACTGGTGCGTCCCCTTTTTTTCTTCGCTAAAGAGAGAGTCCTCTCGTGCGGGGATATAAAATAGAGACTTCAGCAGTACGTCTTCTTCAGGATATTAGAAAAGGCCTAAAACTGGACGCGTTGATGGAGTCCGACTAATGTTTGCTCCCTCGGTTAAACTTGGATATTTATCTTCAACAGAACCAAACCTTCAATACATTTAATAGTTAAGTAGCACCGCCCAACAAATCAAAATATGATACTGATTAAAAAGGAACACCATATTTTGAACAAATCAGAATCCTTTAAATGAGTTGGGTCTCGTACCAAGTTCAAACTCAAGCCATAATTTAATAACCGGTGCCTCATATTTCCCATCAATCTAATAACGATTGGGAAGAGGAAGAGGATACGAACACGTAACTTATTTCAACATAAATGGCATGTAATTGACGATAATTACCCCATTGGAAAAAAAAAAAAGTGAAATGGAATATGCTAACAAGGCATATAACCGTAAAAAAAGAGGAAGACTAATGAAATTTGGGACATGTATGTTATCCTAGCATGCATGCCCTTTCCTCGTTTAGTCCTTAAATGAAACTGCTTGGTGGTCTCCAAAATATCATTAGCCTTCAATCAAAGGCTTCATGGCCTTGGAAAAGCTTTCTTATCCGTAGGATTTGAATAACAAATAGAGAGCAGACTTGTTGAACCAACTCATCTTATATGATCAAAATTGCAATTTTATCCTTCCAATGTCACTAGACCTAGAAGAGAAAGATTTGTAAGAAAACAAGGAGAACAGAGCAGAGGTTTGGGGATATTTCCCTTCTTCCGACTTTGCCTTTTATTCAAACGTCACCTCGCCTCATATTGCTGATGTTAAAGGTAATACGGGCATTTTCATTACTAGTATGGCCAAGAAGTATAGCCAACAAAGCATATTACACATTGCACGAAATATTAGAGGGCTGACAAAATTTCCTTTAATTTTTTTGCCACAAAATTTCCTTTAATTGAACTTGCCCCATTTATCACTTTTCCCCATTTTACAAAACAATGCTGATTCCACTCTTATTTGACGACATGCCGCACAGCACATAGTGTCCCATTTCATTTACCGAGAAACTCTAGTAAAGTCTCAATTTATGTAGTGTTACTCTTATTTTAAAGTCTTGCTTGCTCTCAATTTTACGATTAAAAAAAAAAATTTGTCAGATGGTAAGATTGTTTGATGAATTTGACGTGACATATTGTTATTAGTTATCGAATATGACTTATAGTCCACTCAAAGTCTAGTATTCAGTTTAGTGTACTAGTATTAATTATTAAATTATGTTTCTAGTTTGAATTCATATACGATATCCGATATGCACAAAAATTTACATGCCAAAATGAGAAAGGACGTCCGCAAAGCTTTTAATGAGAAATGGCGTGTGATAGGACTCGAAAGGATCCCGCCCTCGATCTGCGCTTCACATTGGAAATGAAGGCTACAATCCATGGGATTCTTCTCATTTGTCAGCATTTAATAAAGCTTATGGGTTGATCGTCCGAATTTCTTCCACGTCATTAAATGCATGCACATGGCCATGTGCATACATGCTAGTAGAAAAAGTCGGTCAGCACTTGCTGCCTCAGAAGCCTATCATGTAGGCGCCGAACTCCCTCCCTCTTCTTGGTCATCTTTTGTGAACTTCTTTCGTCTTGTTGTGGATAAATGAGGGAAGGCAGAAGCTATTCTTCTTGTGTCAGAGCATGATGGTCATACGCTCACACACGGTGTTGACATTTGTGGAGTACAATTTTTGTTTTGTTTCCTTCCCTTCCACCGATTAAAGGAGAAGACGTCTGGAGCTCGAGAAGCAGCGGAAATAAAGAGCTCGGGAGAGAGAGAGAGACGTGAGCTCAGAGAGGTTCGTGCAGAGTCGAGTGAGCTGAGTTGTTAAACAACGTGTGTATCGGGTATAAAGTAGGGCTAGGAAACACTTGAGTATATAAGTAATTGTAATCTTGTAATTCTCCGATTTATAGTGAATTATTTTGCTAGCTCTTCCCGTGGACGTAGGTCCCGATATTCGGATTGAATCACGTAAATTTTTGGTGTCCTTTTTTTTTTTATTGTTCCTCGTTTTATTTCTGACGATTTCTATAACTCCCGACATAATTACAAAATTACGATCCGCTTCCGCTGTGCCGTCAATTCAAACATTAATATATAGCATAGCATCGTCTAATAGGAAACACCATAAAAAAGTTGGGAGTAATAACAAAGAAGTATAGGGGGAGTCCTAAATGTCATGTCGGACCTCTTTGAATATGAAAATGTTGGCCATCTGATTTAAGCCAACTCATTGCTTAGATCTTTTTTTTTTCCTCAGCTCTAGAACTAAGTATCACTTGGGACAAAGTCCCACCCCTTGGGAGTTATTTCTGGAATCTTGTAAAGGCAAAGTGCTATATGCATCATTGGATTGCTTCAATTATTGTTAGTCAAATTTGGTCAAATTTGAATGGAGGCTCCCAGTAATGCGTGAGAGCACTTTGTGCAATTTTGAGAAGAAATGATGGTGGAATAGAAAAGTAAATTTCCTTTAATTGATCTTGCTCAATTTATCTCTTTTCTCCTTTTCACAAACTCCATGCTGATTCCACACTTATTTGGTGACATAGGTGCATACCACACTATAAACCATTTCATTTAGAACATTCGAGTAAAGTCTTATTACATGTAGTTGTGTCATTCATTTATCAATGTCTCATTAGTTTTCACGTTTACAACCAAAACGAGAAAGAGAAATGTCAAAAACACTAAGAATGTTTCATAAATCTGGTGTAATAAGTGACATGGCATATTGGTATTTAGTTATCGAATATGGCTTATTATTCGCTTTTGATCTGCCATGTGGTTTGGTATATCAGTACTAATCTATAAGATAGGATTGTCCAATAGGACTCTCCTTTATAAAGTTGAGGGGAGAAAAAGCAATATCAATATTGGTGCCTCCTATTCTATGAAGTCCATGGAGATGAAGACCAAAGACTGAAGAATGAACAAATTGGTGCCTTATAATTCACCGTCAATCACAAGAGGATTGAGTACGAATGAAGCTTTCATATCCTTGACAAAAAGTACCTCCGTCGATTTATATGAACATGAGACTCATTAAATGGTGAAGTTAATTTGAAACTCTTTTCTCTCGTTCCACAAAATTCCTTTTACATCTGTCATGTCTTTGGTAAAAGATTTCTCCCTTGCTTTTGATTGTTTCTTTTGGCTTTTCACACGAAATTGGTTTAAAGTCCAAGTCAATTATAAGTCAGGCACCAAAAGCTGAAACATCAAGCTCAAGTAGTCAAGCTTGATGCAATCTCAATTTTTTTAAATCATGTTTGTACGAAAGCGCGTTCCAAAAATATTATATCTATGAGTAATATATTTATTTTTGGTTGCGATTAAAAATTTGATGATAACTTTTGAAAATATTATATGGTGCCTTCTTGATTGAGGTTAAAGAAATGCTAAATGTACTAGGAATATGCATTAAATCCTCTTTATCAAATGATTTGTGAAGTTTCCATTGGTCGATTGAATGAAACCCACAAGCTTGTTTTGAGTCCTCACGCTTGTATTTCCCATTCAAATTATCTCCTAATGTATTATCGCATCGTTCTTTTTTAATTAACTTTTAATGCAATTACTTGCTAGTTGAGCTCACCCCTAGCCTTAGGATGGAGGGAATAAGGGGCGCCTGGTCCCAATCCCCGTGTTAATTATGGTCAAAAGGCCTCTTCCTATTCCATTCTTAGAGCTGGTAGTTGCAATTTCATATGACACAAACGCTCCATGAGATAAAACATCAAATATAGGGGAAAACATATATATCTGAATTTGACTTGATTAGATACACTTCATTAGACCTGATCACTTTTGAACAAATAAAAAAATTAGATCACCGAAAATATCATTTGGTGCCCTCTTAATTGAGGTTATAGAAATGCCAAATGTATTAACAATTTGCATTAAATCCGGGTAAATTACCTAAAAAGTCATATATATATATATTGCATTTCTACCAATTCAGTTCTAAACATTTCAATTATACCTATTGAGTACTAAACATTTCTACCTTTTATTTTTTTGAATCTTTTAATTAGCTTTTTTCTTTAATTTTTTTTTTTCATTTTCTTCACTCTTCTTTTCATGTCCATACAGTGGATAGTGAGGCTCACTGGCCACTAGGTGAGGCTTGAGGACTGTGGGTGAGGCGGCTTGGCCGAAATCTAGGTGAGGCTAGCCTCACCATGGCCTTGCCGATTGCGGGCAAAGGCGGCCTCCTCCATGGCTGCAAGGCCATGGCCACCTTCACCTACAACCTCCAAGCCTTTTTACGACTACCTCAAATCAAAATTGAAGTGTGGCAGCAAGGCTCAATCAAGAACAACAACCATTGGTACACATAAAGAGAGGAAGGGGGGGGGGAGGGACCATGAGGTGCCTCACGAAGGCCTAGGAGCCATAGGCAAGGGTAGCCTTGCTAGCCCGTTTGAAGGTGGCCATGGCCTCCCCAATCACATGCGAGACCATTTTTGCTCGCAGCTGGTGAGGCCATGGCAAGGTTGCCCTTGCCCAATGGTTAGCAAGGGCTTCGTGACCCTCGTTGGCCACCATGGGAAAAAGACAAAGAATAGTAGGAACAAAATGAAAAAAATAAAAAATTCCAAGAGAAATAAAATATTATTTAAAAATTGTCACATTAGCGTTAGCCGACGATTTGTGCCAATCGGCATCTACGTCAACGCCAACAGGCCAAAATTGGCCGAATGCACTAAACTAGTACAAATGCAAAAAAAAAAAAAAAAAAAGACTGAATTGTTAAAAAATAAATAAATAAAGGTTTATGATTAAATTGACACAATTACAATAGATATAAGACTTTTTGGATAATGATGGACTTATCTAGTCAATTGATACCTCATCAATTACGTGAGGATTGACAAGTCCATGGAGACGAAGACCAAACATTCCATAAAACATTCCACCCTCAAATTATCCCCAACCACCACGCTATTTCCCAAATAATGATGGAAATATCTAATCAATCGATACCTCGTCAATTATGTGAGGATTGACAAGTTCAGGAGACGAAGACCAAACATTCCATAAAACATTCCACCCTCAAATTATCCCCAACCACCACGCTATTTCCCAAATAATGATGGACATATCTAATCAATTGATACCTCGTCAATTACGTGAGGATTGACAAGTCCATGGAGACGAAGACCGAATATTCCATCAAATGTGTTATCAATATGTCCACCCTCAAATTATGCCCAACCACCACGCTATTTCCCAAATAATGATGGACTTATCTAGTCAATTGATACCCCATCAATTACGTGAGGATTGACAAGTCCATGGAGACAAAGACCGAATATTCCATTATATGTGTTATCAATATGTCCACCCTCAAATTATGCCCAACCACCACGCTATTTCAACCTCTATTATTGCGTTTCATAATCAACTCTCCAATTTTGGTTAAAGATAAGTTGTTCAAAATAATCTTCACAAAGTCTGCGAAAAATCACTTTTCGTGATAATATAACCTAGTTTTAAAAGGTCGCACTTAATACGTATCCACCCATTAATACGAATTAGAGCTTTTCAAAAACATAAGTATGGATCAGACCTAAAATATCATATTTCTTTCTGTCAATTTGGTTCACCTATGCGTGACTTAATCTTGCATGACGAAAATGAGAGATATTATGATGAGGCGGACGTCACTTAAGATAAGAATAATGCGGAAGTGATTGTAGAAAAGGAAAAAAGAAATAAAGGTATTGAAGAAATTTGAACTTTATAAGGATGATCAAACCAAATTTCGTTTTGAAGACCATCTACATACAACTGCTAAATGATTCGAGATTTTCAATTTCATACTATATTATTTATAATAAACTATTTTGATATGTCTTTGGGGTCACATGATAAAGCTCTATATTCTTGGGTTTAAGTTCAGCGTGAACGTTAACTGTAGTGAAGGCGAAGTTAATAAAAATTATATAAATATGGGTGAAATAGTAAAGATCAACGTGAAAAAACTATAATTACAATGCATTTCGGTATAACAATTTAAAAACCATTCGAATAGTTTCAACGTTGGTGAGACAAACTTTAATGGCAGTTGGAAATAATGCTTGAGAAGATTTTTGTGTAATTTTGAGAAGAGATGATGGCGAAATGAAAAACTAAATTTCCTTTAAATGATCTTGCCCGAATTATGTTTTTTTCCTTTTCACAAAGATTATTCCTATGTTGATTCTAGACATAATTGATTACATGGCGCACGCCACATAGCTCGCTATTTACTGTAGGAAACGCGAGTAAAGTCTTAATACCTGTAGTGTTATTCATATTTCCAACGTTTTGCTTGTTTTCACTTCTACCACAGAAACAAGAAAGAGAACATTAAAACTGTTTTATACATTTGGTATAATAAGTTACGTGGCATATTGTTATGAATTATTGAATATGGCTTATTGTCCATTTATAGTTTGCCAAGTAGCATAGCACATAAATTTATATATAACATAGCATTGTCGATTAAGAAACATCCTAAATAGGTTAGGGAAGAAAAAGTAATATTTAAGGTAATAACAAAGAAGAAAGTGGGGATAACACGAAATAATTAACAAAACCGAAGGGTCCATATAAAGGACAAGTTGGTGCCTCATATTAACAATGACCCTCCTCCGGATGACCTCTAGAAAAATGAATAAAACCCTCATTTAATGATTTAATGATATTTACTCTGTAAATATGAACACAAAGGTTAAATCATTATCACAAATCAATTAACATTTTCAGTATATTAATATTCTTTTTCTCCCAAAAGGGAAAGATTTTTCACAAAATCTCTTTTTGAATGGGAAAGTCATCCAACAAATTTTCCCCTGGTCGAATGATATGGGTTTTGGCATCCTTTCAATCTAGAAATGGAAAAGCAAAGCAAAAGTACTTTAATTTTAATTTCTTTAATCGTGATGTGATGTGCGAGGGTTCTAATATTTATTTGAAGGAAAAGATTACAAAAAATCTCAAACTTTACTAAAAATGACAAATTTATCTCAAACTTTTTTTCTTTTTTTTGTGATATGAAAAATCCAAAACTTTGCTAACCGTAACATATTTACCGCATCAATGGCTTTTTTGTCTTATTTTTGTTTGTTTTTCCTTTCTTTTTTTCCTTTTTTTTTTCCTTCTCTCTTCCCTTCGCCATGGCCGGCGGAGGGAAGCCAGACTTAGGCGAGGGCGGCTCTCGGTTGCGTCAGACGAGGTTCGCCCTCGCCTAGGCTAGCTAAGGCCACCCTCGCCAACGTTGGGCGCCGGCGCGGGCAAAGCTGCCCTCGCCAAATTGGGTGAGGGAGGCCCTGCCTGACCCAATCGAGGCTCGTCGAAGCCTTTCTAGCCATTGTAAGGAGAATAAGCCCAAGGAGGAAGAAGAGAAAAAAGAAAAATAAAAGGGAAAGGGAAAGGAAAAAGAAAAAATTAATACAAAAATTAGAAAAAATAAAAATTATTTAAAAATTACAAGCCTCTCCAGCCACGGTAGAGAGAAGAAACCCAAGGAGGAAGAAGAGAAAAAAGAAAAAGAAAATTTTAATACAAAAATAAGAAAAAATTAAAAATTATTTAAAAATTATCATATCAGAGTTCATTGACTGGAATCCATGTCGGCACCAGCCAGTCAAAATTGGTACTTTTTGCTTTTTCTTACGTTCATATGCTCAATTGAAAACTTAAACACCGGCTTGGTCATTTTCCCACCACAAAAAGATCCGATAAATTCCTTTCCTAACGCTCAATCTAAAATAATTACTTCATAGGTGAAGTCACATGGCAATCAAGTTTTGAGAACGTACACAACGCGTCTTCTCCTCTGTAAAGGAGGAGAACTGGCCCACCCGAGACAAAGAATTGTGAGTTATGTCCTTGTCGCTTCCGAGGAAGCAGTTGCAGAGGGCGGGAAATGAGGAGGATACTGGCTGTCTGAATCGCAGGGCCCTTGGATCCGCTGACGTACTGCGTGCGGACGGGAAAGTCGGTCCTCAGCTTCCAAAGGAAGCCACACGCCCAAGAGAGAGAAGGCTTACGCAGTAAGCATGGTGAGGACGACAACTTCAACTTATAAATTTTTCAAAGACTTATTTTTTTTCAGTACGGTGCCCTTTATGTCGATTCATTTTGACTTCTGCGCGCACATGATAGACTCAGTGAAATCATACAACGGTCAGACTTCGTCAATTTCCCGGAAGATACTACGTTTCTCAAAAAATAGTTTTTCAAAGACTTATTTTTCTAAAAAATAATAATTTTTTTTATATTCAGCTCAAATTTGAAAATAAATTAGAAAATATTTTCCGCCAAGGAGGAAGAAGAGAAAAATAAAAAGAAATAAGGGGCATCTAGTCCCAATCCCCAAGTCAATTATGGTTAAGGGAGAAAAGTACCAAAAAAGTTTTAAATTTATGATATTAGTACAAATTTAGTCATAAATATTTGGATTTTATCAATTTAGTCATAAGTTTTTTCACTTTAGTACCAATTCAATTTTTCCGGCTAATTTTGGATGGCCGGTGCTAATGTAGATGCCAACCAACGCTAGCCATACAAGGCAAATTTTAAATATTTTTTGAAGTTTTTAAATTTTTTTAAATTTCTTTTTCTTTTTCTTTTCTTCCTCTTTAGGTTCCTCCTCCTTGCAGTGGTTGGCAAGGCTCCAGCAAGGCTCGTCGGCCACTAGGAGAGGGTTGCAAAGCCCTCACCTGACGTCAACGAGGGTTGCAAGCCTCATCCAACCTTGCCCAAGGTTGCGAATGGGGTGACCGAGGAGGGCTTTGCTGCCATCGCTTAGTGGCGAGTGAAGGCTTCACAGCCATCACCCAATGGCTGGCGAGGCTCGTCAAAGCCTTGCCGGCCACTATAGGGAGAAGAAATGCAAGGAGGAAGAAGAGAAAAAAGAAAAAGAAAAACCTAATACAAAAATTCGAAAAAATAAAAATTATTAAAAAAATTATCACATAAGCATTGACTAGACAGCCAACACCGGTTAACATCCACTTCAAAGATAGGCTAGCCAAAATTGTTCGAAAGAGCTAAATTTGTACAAATGTATATAAAAAAAAGACTAAATTTATTCAATTAAAAGGTTTATGACTAAATTAATATTAATGTAATAAATTTAAGACTTTTTATGTACTTTTTGACTTTTCTTACATTCATATGTTCAATCAAAAAAATCAAACCCTGGCTTGGTCGTTTTCCCACCACAAAAAGATCTGATAAATTACTCTCATGGAGCTCAATCTAAAATAATTACTTCAAAGGGGAAATCATATGGTAATCAAGTTTTGAGAACGTAAGCAACACGCGTCTTCTTCTCTGTAAAGGAAGAAAACTCGCACGACCGAGACAAAGAATTGTGAGTTATGTGCTCGTCGCTTCCGAGGAAGCAGTTGCAGAGAAAGCCCTGGGATCCGCCGACGTACTGCGTGTGGACAGGAAAGTCGGTCCCCAGCTTCTAAAGGAAGCCACACGCCCAACAGAGAGAAGGCTTATGCTGTAAGCTTGGCGAGGAGGATAACTTCAACGTGTGGATCAGGATTTCGTTCCCGAGTTTCTTCAGTACGGTGCCCTTTATGTCAATTCATTTTGACATTTGCGCGCACATGATAGAGTCTATGAAATCACACAATGGTTAGTACCGTCAATTTCAAGGAAGATGTCACGTTTTTAAAATATATTTTTAAAAACGTTATTTTCTAAAAAAATTGTCAGAAATTGGCAATATTTTTTTTATATTCAGCACAAATTTGAAAATAAATTAGAAAATATTTTCCGCCATTTAATATATTATTTGATTGTTTGAGAAAAATTACTAAAAGAATTTGAATTTTTAAATTATTTCTTTTTTTCTCCTTTTTTCTCTTTTTCTTCTTTCTCTACTGATCACCAACCACAGTGATAGTCGATGACTGGTCACAAGCAACCTCAAGCCTCACCTGAGGTGGCCAGAGCCTCATTGACCTCTAGCAATCTTAGGTGGGCTTGAGCAAGCTTGGGCCTCCTTAGATTTAACAAGGCTTGACCTCATTGGAATTTAGCAAGGTTTGAGCTCTCCTATAGCCAATCGTGGACTCACGTTGTGGCCCTCGACTGGTTAAAGAAGAAGAAAAAAAAGAAAAGAAAAAAAATTTAAAATAATAATTAATAATAATTAAAAACTCAACTTAAAAAAAAAACAAACGAAAAGATATTTGGTAAAAAAAAGAAGTGCTTGGTGTAGAAGTGAAAGAAAGGAGATGGAAAATGTCTTCCACTTTCTGAAAAGTGAAAAATATTTTACCCATTTTTAAAGTTGTTTCTTCCATTATCGTCTTAACTAATTTATTTCTCATGAACCGAACACTGAATTATTCAAGAAAGGTTTTCGTGGAAGTTGTTTTCCGTAAAATGAACGGAGTCCAGTGTTTGTACGAAACTTCGGGAATAAATAAGATTGGACATCAAAGTTTTTCTATTTGAGAATTGTTGAAAATACGAGGAGATATCATGATGGCACCATTCCTCTCCTACATGTTTAGATTGACAAAAGGAGCATGTCGTTTTCCAATAAGTTGACACATGTTGGGTTATACTTGAAATTTAGCGCAGAACACTATATATTGAAGTTTAAAACGTTGGAGAACAACATGCGTCATTATTTATATCTGAAACGTGTGACGGAAATCCGTCAGGGATTGAATGGAGTATCATAAATCGAACTTGGAATTTCTTGATTCTATTTTAGCTTGAAGTATAATAAGGATATAATTTACTGAAACAGGTTGTTCTAAAAATTAGCATCGATTTCCCCACTTTGAGATCCATATTTAGTGAAGGTCTTTAGTCGATGGTCAAGAATGTCCCTAGGGAAGCAAGCGGGCATGTACATAATCAGGTATCCGATCACTCTAATGTTAGGTAAACGAGTTTTTGGTGCTGGGTAGTGAGACGGGTTTGAGGTCAATTGCTAAATCAGTAAATTATTTAGCACTAGTTTGGTGTTTTATTATTGGAACACTAATTTTGGAATGCGATATGTACATAAAACAATGTTTTATGAAGGTTGACGATGATCTGTAATGACTAACGACAAAACATCATAAATTTGGATATTTTTTTTTTAATGACGACGTTTAATAAAGTCATTGACATCTAAGTTTTCGTGGATAGATCGTTATTGCAATTCTTTTAAAAAAATAAAATTAGGGACCAAGTTCGCTGATAAGGCTAGAATTCAACCCCTAACCAAAAATTGATTGATTTTGCAGCATCTTGGACCGTATTTCATTTCTCTGCATTGGAAAACTAGAAGCATCATAGTAAAAAAAAAATTATTGATCATGAATATTATATAAAAAAAAATAGGAATCAAATTAACTGATAACGGTGAAATTCGATCCCTCAAAAAACACCGACCCCACCAGATTTTGCATTCATTTCATTGCATCTAGTAATTAGAGACAAGGTAATTTTTAATACCTCAGGCCCCACAACAGAAGATTTGGAGCGACGGAACTCTTAAGGCCCTCAAAGCTCGAAGAAACTCCTGGCACCACTGTGCCCTACTAAGTCTCGTCAACTTGACCTTACATTGGCCATGAAATCAGACTAAACAAAAGGTCAAAATTTGGCTAAATTGAAAGGAAGTAGCGGCTGCAATTGAAATCCGAAACAAAGGAGTTCCTTCGAGCTAGTGGGGCAATTGCCATGTCAATGTACATCTGCCACACATCAGCATCGCAAGGGTTAAATTGATCAGATAGACTAAATTGACATTAATGTGAAAAAATTTAGGACTAAATTGATCTAATTAAAATATTTATAATTGAATTGATATCAATGTCATGAGTTTATGACTTTTTAGTATTTTTTCCATGGTTAAGGGACCTATTCCATCCTTTCTTAGGGCTGGTAGTGGCGCTTTCATAGGACACGAACGCTAAAACATATCTGAAAATGATGTGACAAGATACACTTAATAAGACCTTATCAGTTACCGCTGAACAAGTTTGGTTCGAGCTTTTATGGGCCATGTCCAAACCCAATCCAGCGGGTTTTGACAAGTACCAAGCTCACTCACTTGAATTCATTGGCCCAATCACATGGGGAATGTCTTGCTTTTTAAAGCAAAAAAGGCTGAGCTAAAAAATGGATAAAATGGAAACATAATTAGATAATAATTCCATAATTCTTTGGTATTGTACTTTAATTGTATCATGAAATACTTTTCTTCTTTTGTTTTAAGCCTCACTTTCACTTTCACTTTCAATATTTACCAAGTTTGTATTTTGAGGTAGATAAACTAAAATAAATATTTTATTGATGTAATTTTTTTATAAATTAATGGGCGAACTAAGCCGAGCCTCAAAGCCATTTGCTTAGGCCTAGGCCACTCACTAACAAGGCCCTAGAATGCATTGCTTGAGCCCACTGAAAAGCGCAAAATTTTCAATCAAACCTCCCATTTTAGTGGAATACGTGCAAGTCGTCAAACTTATGATCAAGTCTACAATTAATTTATAACATCAATTGACACTTTTTTCCTAAGTCAATCACTAAAATTTTTTAACCAAGTTGTAGATGATGTGTTTTGATGTTAATACAAATTAATAAGAACTAAACGGGAGTGTCTACGGAACGACCGACAAAGATGACAGTAAATTATTGACCTAATGGAACTTATAATGAAGTAACTTTATGCAATTTCAGGAATAATGTCACAATTAAACTTCTTGCTTTAGGGCACGGCCGATGAAGACCCGCCATTTCAGGAAAAAACATTACAATCGATTGCAGAAAAGATTACATGCAAGTCCTCATTTTGGCTTAGTGACATAAGAAAGACACAAAGGTGTGGATCAAAAGCAAGACATTAGCTCAAATCTGTACGTTACTAGTATAAATAATATCATGTTCGGGTTGCTCATTTGATGTCTTGATCCATGTCTTATCTGATTATTGAGGTTAGTCGGATATTCTATAGATTGGAATTTGCGGTTCCTCATCATATTTAGAAGAAAAGAAGGGAAGAAAAAGAATATGCAATATAATTTAAAAGACGAAATATCGGAGGCATAGGACACGTAGATTGCAGGCATGGGATCGCAATTTGTTTATTTGCCAAAATGCTGGAGACAGATGCCGCCTAGCATTTCAAATATGTTATGAAACATCAACGGCATAACTTCCTTATTATTAAGGGAGAAGAAACAGGAGAGCGGGGTGAAAGACCCTGCAATGTCACCTCTTGTACTCCTATCCACCCGAGAAGAAAAGCTTAGGTTAGAATCAAGGGATCTATTGGTGGGAAGATAGACTACTCGATATTATTTTGATACTAGCTACCCTCAAATAGGGGAGTATAATAACTTTTCGCGTCCAGGGGAGGTACGGTGATGTCAAAAACACTGCAAGGTGAGGGAGCTTAGCTCAAGCCTAATAACCGACTGCTCACCTCCCACTTCTGGTTGTCAGGCTTGAGCAAAAATGTCAACGGCAAAAATGTCTTAAAAGAGAGAGAGAGAGAGAGAGAGAGAGAGAGAGAGAGGGAGAGGAAAATTCTTTGCTCGCGGGAATGAAGAAAAGTCAACGATGAGACAAGCAGCATCGCCGAATGCATTTGGTGGTTTTTGTTATCTTTCTCTTATTCTTTTCCTGCTTTGTTTGGTCCTCCTTAATTGCGGAAAATAGTCCATGCGATATTGATGATAATGATAATATCTCCCATCGGAAAATAATAACTATATCTAACTTATGTGTCACGACCTCCCCAAAGCGGGTGCATCACCTAGGGATTTGGCTAATAAATTATTAAGCTTAAAGTTAACTCAAGCTCTATTAAACCCATATTAATTTACAACTTAGGGTTTAAGTTCTTAACAAGTAAATAATTTATAATTAGAAGTTGCCATTAATCTATTTTCGGTTGATTAATTAGAAACCCAGATAAAGTGACAGGAGAATTACTTTAGTTCTATGAACTAGAAATAGTGGGTACGAGTATTTGATTACTCTAGATTTCTGTGATGCCCTTTCGATACATTTTCTCTTTTATTTTAGAAAAACATATCGTAGGTAGTTTGTATTGATTGTAATTCACTCACATTGTGCAACCATTATTTAACACTCAACAATCAAAGCATTAAATAAATTGCAAGGAAATGGAAGAATTACTCACCTCGAAGCTACGAAAGCATATGTAGTTAGTTAGAAAATGACATTAGCAACATTTCTCATTAACATGCAATTTCCCTCAAACGTTTTTTTTTTTTTAAACTTGTTTAATGCAGATAATGCTTTATGCAATGCATTATACTAATCTAACGTGACATGTGACATAACTTAATTAAATATCCTAATTCTAATGACGAATAAATATATTATTCTAGCGTGACACAAAATTTCCTAAGTATACAAACCTAAACATGCAATTTTTAATGATAGGCAAAATCGACATGTAGTCCTAATTAAACTAGTCTACATAACATGCAATTTAATTAGATGAACCTCAACATAGAATTTCTGAAATAAATAAACTTAACATGCAAAATTTTATGACAGGTGATTTTTTAATTAAATGACCAAAACATATAAATCAGTACATGACATGCAAGCAATGACGTGACATATATGATGATATGACATACGGTGTGGCACAATGACACTGCATACAATGACATAGCAAATGACATCGATGAATGACATGGCAAGATGACACACAACACTACACACGTGACACATAGTAATGACATAGTGGTGATGATGTATGCATGATGCAATTAATCTACATGATATGCATGTGATTGTTTATTTAAATTTGAAATTATAAAATAATCAAAATAAACATGCAATCGACCCTAAAAAATAATCTACCTTAATTGTATCTAATCTTTTCCGATTTTTTTAGATAAAAATAAAAATCAAATCAAATCAAATCAAGCAATGGAAAACATCTGTCACCCAAGATATCATCCATACTCACCTAAATTTGGAAATAAATAAAATCAACCAATTGTATATTGGGCATGAGATTAGATTGGCTAGTTTTTCACGTGATTGCGAGTCGTAGTTCGACATAAAATCAGACTATTGATCATTGCATATTGTAAAATTAAGAAATTATCCTAATTCACGAATATTTAAAAAATCTTTTGTTTATGGCATATCTTCAAGACGTCTAATTAAGATCACAATATATTCAAATTAGGTAATTAATAATTCAAATTTGGATAGGATTTGTCACCTAATTTGAAGATATGGTTTCCAACTTGAACAGAGGCGGGTTTGAACGGTGGTTGCACGGCTGTTCACAACGATAGACGGTGTGACCGGCGGCGGGTGTCTCGGGTCACGGCTTTGGACAACCACGGTGATGCTTACTGGTGGTGATTCGCAATAATGAAGATGCACAAGGCCAGCAATCTGCAAGAAGAATAATAGCACAGCAACCTGGATAACAATGACACTCAGAACTCGCCGAGCATGAGGACATCAAAATCTCCTTTTTTGTTATCTCTTTCTCGGGCGTATTCTGTACGTGACCAATGTGAGTGGATCTCTCTCTGTTCCCGATTTCCTCCCCTCAGGTATCGAATGTTGGTCAAGCGTAAGGAATCACGTGAACAGGTAGTGGCTCAAAGCTTATAGGAACTCGAACACCGCCTTGAAATTCTTCGGAACGGCTCAAAGCTTTGTCGTGGTAAAGGTCATGGCTTTTCCGTGCAGCACGGATCGGGTCTCCGTGGCTCACTGACAACCACAGCAGGTAGTTGATCGGCAACAACAGCGTCGTCAGGACTCCATGGGACAGCAACAGATCGGTGGTGAGCTTAAGCAGCAGTAGCTCAGGCGCATGATGTTCGGGCGATGAGGAGCAACGGCTCGTTGTTGTCATGCAGCGGCAGGTTTGGCATTGTCATGCTCAGCAAAACAGCGAGCCGCAGCAGCGACGACGGTGATGACACAGCGGAGAGTGTGGCCGAGACAACTCTCTATACCTTTCCTCTCCCTCTGTTGTCTATTCCTTGCCTGTGTCGGACTGGAAAAAGAGACCCCGCCAAAGGAAGAAACAAAATTTCTTTCCTCCTTCCAATCACGTCTGTTCGGTCAAGACACAATCTCCTTACTTTCATTTTGTTTTCCTTCCTTTCTGCTCACGCCTACTGAGGATTGAAGACCTCTTTTCTTGCGTTGGTGTTTCTTTTATTATACCAAAGTATATGTTGCCCAAAGAGTGACACCAAATATATCCCCCACATGCATTATCCCCTTTTATTTTCCAATATTACTCATCTGAAACCTTCCTTTCTGCCACGAGCATGGACGCGCCAAAACGAGACATATCACTCTATATATGTATATGCCCATGTCGGCTGATTCTGCCTTAGCACACTTTCCTCTTATTTTTCTATCTTTATTTCGCTTAAATTGCATGAATGTACAGAAGAGATAAAATTAGATTAACCACCACTTCATTCTTTCTTTTGTTTCTTTTCGTTGGCCAAATGTTCCTTCCATGCTCTTAAATGAATATTGTGAGAATAATATCAATCTTTTTCAAAATAAACCAATCTTCCAACACTCCTCAAAATGTTAATTTTCAGCCATTAAAGTAATGACAGGCTTTGCCACATTCTCTTTCACCACGGCTCTGTTCAACTCGTTAAATTAAAGCAAAGAACCATTGATTAAAACCCATCAATTACCGATCCAATGCAAATACAATAATAAAAAATATAAACTAAATAACAAATGCTCCTAAAGTTTATACTCAATTTAACTTAATATTTTTTTTAGGGGTCTGGGTCAATTCCTAATTTACTATACAATATTACTAAATGGGATGTTAAAATTTAGGTATCAATAATATGTACTAAACTGAATTTAAATCATCAAATTTGATGAGTGCAATGGGAGTCCTACAAACATGGAACCGGCCATTTTCAATAATATGGCTCAATTTAGTGTCGATGCCATGCTCATTTGATAGTTTCTTCCCTTACAATTTCATTATCTGCTTTACATCCTTTATCTCTGTTTTTAATTAAGGAAAAATTATGTAAGCCCTCTAAATTTTGGAAGTGACATGCATTTTGTTATGAACTTTTAAACGTCGATCCTAAACTTTCACTTTGTTATGTCCTCAGAACTTTGTCTGATTTTACGTTAACCACTGACATGAGAACTCAAGAGACAACATAAACAGATTGATAGTTTGGGGACAAATACATGCCCCTCTATCCCCTTAGTTCGAACAGATTGCATAAATTCTCCTTAAAGCTATGTATTTTTTTTTTTTCATGACTCATGAGGATTTAAAAACCATGAACTTTACGCCTGAAATTTAAGATAACCATAACGACAGCTGATGCAAAGAATTGGTTTTTCTCTCCTATACTTATAATTTTACAATGCACTATAACGGTCTGGTAGGATTTTTTTTTTTTTTTTTGTCTATTTTCAGATTTGATGATCGGGTGTCGAAAACTCTAGATTTTCACCCAAGCTCCCATTGTGTGAAGCCTAGAGAATACAAAGTACGAACCTGACATGGCTGAAATATTTTGTCGCGTATGTTTAACAAGAAGTCCATGCTTGATTCAACCATTCCGAGAGTTGGACCTAATTACGTACATCAATGATGGTAATTATCATGCAATAGCTGCTTGAATAACACATGAGGTAGTTAGATATGTACATATGAAACATTAAAGTGTTTAGCATTAATCTTTTTGGTCCATATCAAATGTTTTGCATCTAAAAGTTATCGCATCTAAAAGTTTATCAAACGTTTTGCATCTAAAAGTTAGCGCATCTAAAAGTTAGAGAGCATCATATGAATAATGCTCTAATCACTTGAGCTTTGTCTAAAGTCTCGTCTAGCGGACGAGCATGGTAGGCATATAAAAGATAACTAGTAATAAGTTGTCTCATTAATTAAGTTGGTTTATTTTGAGCGCGGTCGATTCTGTCTTCTAAAAAAGGAAGGTTATTACATGCATGGCGGGAGGAAGAGGTAGTTCTTGCTCGATCTATGGTATTAGCCTGGGTTGAGGTTGTAAGAGGCTCTCGATTGGAGGGAGGGAGATGATGGTCGTCATAGTGGTAGCCAGCGGTAGACTTCATTTCCTTGTCTTTTTATTTTAATAACTACGTTAGGATATTGGGGGATTTGTTTCAATTTTTTAGTAGTTATCCACTTAGATATATAATATGTAGTAGTTTCCTATTAGTTTATCTATATCCTGTCTTAAACTTGGAATTTCATTAGGCTTTTTTAGACATAAATATAAATTATGTTCTCTCGTAATTTACATCAAAAAATATATCAATTATTTTACATCAAAAAATTTCATTGAAGCAGATTGAATGTAAAGTTAAAATACGAAGGACGAAGATGATTATTAATTTCTTAACATGCATACAGTTCTGCTGATGAACGTAAGAACCATGATTTGCCAATAAAATGAATAAACATTGTCATCATCCACCAGAATTTGTAAATGGTTCGGACTTGAACTCTTTTTTTATTTTTCTATTTTCCAGATGAAAGTTTCAGACTTGAATTATGCCGTCCCAGCAGTCAAGATTTCTAGAGCTTTCGCAATACTTTCCCAAATTATAGGTTAATCATTTTATCCACTTAGTCATATACAACAAACTCATATCGATTCCAACAATTGACTTCACAAGTGTAAAACTTATAAATCAGATTTCATTGACCGCAAATTTTGGCGTGTTCTCGTGTCTTAATTTTTTAAACATCATAATTTGAGACGACATGAAAATTTATCGTAGGTGGTTATATCCAAGTACATAAAATCCTCACGGATGAATTTTCCAATTGTGACGAGTCTATATCAATAAATAACATAACACTGTCTAATAGGAAACACTTTTAAAGGTTCCATATAATGATGGGACTTGTTCCGTCAATTAAACAAAGTGGTTTTCCTCCATCATATCCTATTGACTTCATTAAGCAGTGATGGACTTGTTTAGTCTATTTATACATCGTCCATTATGTGAGGATTAACAAGTCCATAGAGACAAAAGACTCACCATTCTGTCAAATGAGTAATCAATATATACACTCTCCATATGTCCAGCCGCCACGCTATTCTAATAGCTATTAAATAGTATTTCATAATTCATACCTATGTCCCCAATTTTAGTTTAAAGATAAGTCGTTCACAATCATGAGGTTTTGGACGCCACCTACATATAAGCTTAGCCGGGAATAGCTCTTATAATTGGTGGACCCATGGGATGCTCTTAATTTACATGTGGCTCATGACTAATCAATGCATCAATCCACCGCTAAAGAGGCTACTGCAGCATTCAGTTTGTGTTTCTTGAATTAGATAGAAATGTTGATTGATCGAGTTTATGGATTTTAATGTCTTAAGTATTTGTAAATTGTATATCATATTCTTCATGTAAATCAGATCTCATGTGCTAATATGCATTCATCATGTGTGAAATGGAATGGCAAGTATGAACTAAGTAGAAGTAAGCATGGATCGAGAGGGCTAGCTTCAATGCTTTTTTGGCTCTAAGCCGGTTTAGGCCTAGCTTGATTTTCCTTTAAAAGGATTGGTTATTATTTTGGGCCTAAAAAATTACTTTGTTTTATATATTGACTTTGTTGAAGTGCTTTAAGTACAAATAATGTACTTTCTACTATTTCTTTTTATATTTTTATTTAATATATATTTTAAATTTTAATTTAAAGTAATTGTTCGGGCCAATCCAGGCCAGAGATGTTAAAGCCTAAAATGGTCCTTGAAATCACGGCACAGACCTATTTGAGCTTGAAAATTCAGGCTAGCCTAGTCTAGGTGAACTCAAGCTTTCAGTCTTTGTAGCTCACCTGTAAAACTGTGACATCCCGATTTTCCGATTCTATTTTCAATAAATTGAGACGGGCATTTCATTGGCACGCATATAGTTCTTTTCCTTGAGTCGGCCACTCATGTGAAAACTAGTCTATCGGGTGAAGCCGTTAAGAGTTTCTAATGCATCTGACTCGACAATTTGACCAGGAAGTGACCTTTCGACCGAGCTAATCTGCAAGGGTCATTACGACACAAATAAAAATCGATTAAAGACCGGAGATAGGTCGACTCGAAAGAAGCATGTGATTGAGTGGGTGATTCCACCGGATTGCATAATTCTTGTCGATCGGCACTCGACCGACTTTTCTATCGATTGGGTACCCTGTGTTCGTATTTGAAACCTTGAGATTACCCCGACAACCGAAAGTCGCCAATGTTTCAAAGATGTACATTGTGGCTTGAGATGATCAACCACAGGTCAAATGCATGAAAATTTCTAAAGGCTACCCGGTAGGTTGGGCCGCGCTAGTATCGTGCCAAAGTGAAATTAACCGTGGAATTGAGATCGAATTCAGGAATTGGAAGTCTGGGTACGTCACAAATCATTTCAAGATCATTGAATCATCTTTGGGAAAATTTTTATGCAAGCCGAGCTTTTCAGCAAAATAATCAAGAAATGGCTAATTTGGCTCGAGAAATTAGTAGGCCCGCTTTTGGTCGTACTTTTGGGACTTAAGTTGGTTTTATGGTCAAGTGAAGATGTTAATTAAAGTGTGGTGACATTGGATTAATTTTATGGACTTCAATTTGATTTAATTGGAAGAGAATCAAGTGAAATTAGAGAATTTGTTGTACAAGAATTGGACCCCGGCGGAAAATGGAAGTAGACCCATTGAATATTGTTGTGGGGAGGGATTTGAAGTTAGTGGAGTATGACATCATGGATGATGTCATGGTGGGCCATTTTGTGGGATTAAAGAAAGGCAAAAAGAAAAGAAATTGGCCCCCCACTCCTTCTCTCTCCTCCCTCTCTTCTTCCTCTCTCTCGTTGCCTCTCTCCTCCATCTCCTTTGTGCGAAAATGGGAAGAAAATTGCAGAGGAAGAAGCCGAAGCAGCCCCTCACCGTCCGCCTCCTTCCCCGCTCGCACGCCGCCGCCGCACGCCGTCCTCGCCGTCCGCTCGCTCGCCGACCAGCTCGCCGCTCCGCCCGCGCTTGCCCGCGCTTGGCCGGCATCCCGAGCTGCTGTTCAGCTCGTGCGAGAGTTACCGGAGCTCGTCTCCGCCGCCGTCGACCTCCACCTTAGCCCGCCGGAGCTTCGCCTTGCCTCCGCCGCCCTTGGCCACCCATCCCGGCGCCGGATCCGCCCATTCTCGGCCTCAAACCGCCATGGACAGCAACCCAGAAAAATGGGTATGCAGCGGCTTCGTGGCCCGTTTTGGCCGTCTTCCCGAGCCCGGATGCTCGGCCCGCTTTGAGGAAAGTCGATCCTCGCGTCGTCCTCGTCGTTTTGGTCCGCTCGGCTCGTTAATCCGGTGAGTTTAACTCACTAAATCTTGATTAGACGGTTAATTATGCCCTAAGTGTGCTTAGTCTAAGTTAAGCAAGTTTAGGTGGTTAGATTAGTTTATTTGATTGATGATTAGATTAGGATGTTTAATTAAGTTAAAGTGTGCTTTGTTTAAAGTTAAGTATGTTTATTTTTAAAACAAAGCCTTGATGGGACATAATAGGGTTTTATTTTTGAATTATTTAAAGATTTCGAAATTCTGGAAATTTATAATATTATATTAATTCCGAAATTATTAAAATATTATTATTTAAAAAAAAAAAGGGAAAAATTATTTTTGACCCCGATTGCTCAGAATTTCGTGCCGATCGCTGCGGTGTGTATTCGGATTTTGAAATTGATGGTTGGATATTATAAATTGAGCGTGGATGATGAAAAATATGGATATGATTATTTAAATAAATTTTCGGAATAAATTTAATTAATTATTAAAATTTGAAAATTTTTGGCGGGACCCTAAATTCCAGAATTTCGTGCCGATCGTGGTGCTTGATCCATTTATTTATTTGAGCTTACGAATTGCGTGGAATTGATTTGATTGTGCAATTTAGTGATTTATCCCAAATTGAATGAAATTGAATGATGATTGGTTGATGAATGAGTGTGATTGCGATTTATGAGGATTCTTTAGAAAACCCTAAGTATGAGAATTGATGGGAGATTGGCCGTGATTAACCACCTATTAGAGGTCGTGCTAGTAGTGGGGCCGTGATTATGCCACCGATTGGAGGTCGTGCCTAGTGAGGCCGTGATGAACCACCTATGAGAGGTTGTGCCTAATAGGGCCGTGATATGCCACCTAAGAGAGGTCGTGCCTAATGGGGCCGTGATTGACCACCTATTAAGGTCGTGCTAGTGAGGCCGTGATGGAGAACCTATGAGAGGTCGTGCCTTGGTGCGGGATGGACGATATGAGAGGTCGCGCCTTGTGAAGAGGCCGTGATGGACCACCTACTTAAAGGTCGTGCCGAGTGGGGCCGTGATGCCACCGATTCTGGTTATTTGTAAGTGGGGCCGTATTAAGAGTAATGATTGATTTGCTCGAATGACATGTAATCGGCCAAGTCGATTGATCGGCCGAGACGATCCAAGTGATTGAATTGTTCGATGATGTGATTGTCCACGGTTGTTTGGTTATCATAATTGCACGTGGTTGGTTTATATAAATTGTGTTAACTCCGGATAAAGGCTAATGCGAGGTAAGTCTTACGTGTGATGTGGCTAGGCTACCTGGGGCGTATTTTCTTTCTAATAGGGGTTTAGGGGGTTGAACTTGCTGAGACATCGTCTCATCCCGGTTGTGGGATTAAAATTTCAGGTCCCTGGTGGACGGAGCGGCCAGATAGCTTTGGTTGGCCTTGAGGAGTTCGAGAGGTGAAGTCATAAGGATTGGAGATCGTGTACGACTTGTAGGTCGTAGGACAGCTCATTTTTAAGAGCTGGTCTTTGTAGACTTTTGGTTGTAGGCTTCTGTTTGTAATTCCGTTGAATTATGAAAATGTTATGTTGTGGTTTTGCTTCCTGCTTTTCTATCCCGTATTTCATTGTCAGGGGTTTTATAATACGTTCCGCTTGCGCAATAATAAACTTATGGGGTCGGCGACACTACCTGGGAATGTCGCATTTGCATGACCATGGTGGGATGTTGGCGCGCTCGAGGTTCGGGGCGTGACATCCCCGTTTAAGTGGTATCAGAGCATGGTCTGTGTATGGAGTGATAAGGTGCGAAGAGTCATGGGATAGTTAGTAGGAAAGGCTTTTAATTTGCTGATGCATGTGAGTGATAGCTGATTGGTAGCTTGTTTGTGAGGTCACTCAAATTTCAACCTGATGTTGGAATCAGAAAATAGGTGTCTATAAAGAGCCTGTAGGATGAGTGACCAGGAGTGGTGAACTCCTTGGAGGAGGTCGATAGGACCTATACCTCGGTAGGATGCTGACGAGAGTCGGTACCCGAGGTAGAGCGCAGGCTTAGACCAGCGTGAGTGTGAGAGTACCGCCGCAAGTCGGTACTTAGAGTGTAGTAGCATCGAATGATCCTAGATTTGATAGGATCGTTCAGGCGCTAGTGTTCCTTGGAAGCTTGTTTGGTCAGTAAGTTCAAGACCGAGCTGTTAATGTTGCCGTTATTTCTATCGCGCCGGTGTTGTGACCGCCGTTGTTGTTGCCACGCTGTTGAGGCCTAATCGGGGTTGTGATCGAGGAGCAAGTCGCCGTATCCGAGTCGAGGTTCGGTTTAGACGAGAGATGGAAATCGATTGGGGGAGAAGGGCCGATATCGGAAGAAAGGTGCCCTGTTTCACCTAACCGGAGAGTGGAGTTGGAAAGTCACTGCTCAACTCGATCGATGCGTGTTGTGTCTGTAAGAAAAGACAGGGATCCGTTCCGTGCCGTAAGAGAGAAAAGACATGTTACAAGTGTCGCCAGTAAAGTCATTTAATCAAAGATTGCCCGTATAGCGAGATGGAATCACAATTTGTTTCTATCCACCGTCGTTGATAAGATAGAACAGAGGAATCATGCTTCGGGACATTTAGTGAGGTACTTGGAATGGACCTCAGTGCAAGGAAGGGTGCCTGATGTTCCTGGATGGGAGATAGCGAATTCACCGATTATGTGCTGAGTTGTGGAAAAGAGGCTTGAGTCAGCCCAGTGTCAGAGTAAAAAGGGAGCAAGCTTTGAATGTGGCCAGCACGGCCATTGGGTCAGGAATTGTCCGTGTAAGTCCAAAAGAGCGCAAGTACCATTACTGTAGATAGGACGCCACTACGATGGCTAGAGGAGCATGAAGGACGCCATGCATCAACGATGGCTAGAAGAGCATTAAGGGATCGACTATGCATCAATTAGAAATATGAATCTCAGACTATAGTTGTACTTGAAGGGGGTTTGCTTAAGTATGACTTGGAAGTCATTTATAAAAAGGTTTGGCTCAATGAGCTTTCTGTTGTTTTGAATCGTGGTATTGATATAATCCAGTTTGTTCAGTTAGCATATGAAAATTTTGAATTACTGAAAGTTAGAAAGGACCTTTGATCCCTGTTATTCATCACTGAAGATGACTTGGTTCAGGTTGTTGGTTATCGAATCTACATGGCAGTTGTAATGGATGTGTCAATTGAGGGGCCGAATATGGAAAACTTAATCGTGGTATAGAAGTTTTCTAAGTATGTCGAAGAATTGTAAGGTTTGTTGTCGGAAAGAGAAATGGAGTTCGTGATTGAATTAGCACCGAACGAGCCAGTCCCTAAGGCTCCTTACCGGATGGTGTTACTCGAGTTAAAAGGACTGAAGGTGTAGATGCAAGAAGTGTTGGATAGGGGATTCATACTTTCCAGTGCATAACCTTGGGGAGCACCTATTCTATTTGTGAAGGAGAAATGTGGTTTGTTGTGGTTGTGTGTCGATATTCCTCAAGATCGACTGGAGGTCAGGGTATCATCAATTGAGGATTAGGAAGAAAGGCACACCGAAGTTAGCATCTCGTACTCGATATGGCAGTTATGAGTTCGCTGTAATACCGTATGGTTTGATGGACACCATAGCTGTTTGTTTGGGTCTGATGAGCAAGATGTTTAAGGATACTTGAATTAGTCTTGATCGTGTTCATTGAAGTTATCCTAGTGTGTTCAAAGAGTGCTGAGGAGCACGAGAGACATTAGAAGATGATACTTCAGACCTTGAGGACTCTTAGATTTTGCAATAAGTATAGCAAATGCGAGTTTTGGATGACTCGTGTTGTGTTCCTAAGTCATGTGATTTAAGGAGAAGGAATCTTCATAGACCTCGTCTGAGAGTAAAGCAGTGAACAGTTAGCCGAGATTGACTACAGTGACAGAGATTAGAAGTTTTTGGGGATTAGCAGGATATTACAGAAGTTTTATGGAAAGGTTTTTAGCGTCAGCGTTGCAGTTGATTCGACTACTAAGGAAGTAAGAAAAGTTTGTGTTGATAGATAAGTGCGAGTGTAGTCTTCAAGGGCCTAAGAAGAGGCTAACTACCGCACCTGTGCCGACTATTCCATTTGGTCATAGAAGTGATGAGATATATAGTGATGCGTCATTTAAAGATTTGGTTGTGTGTTGATGCAATAGGACGGGGTTGTTACATATGCGTCGTCGTTGGGACCTTCGGAGTTGAATATGAGATAGCGTCATTTGGATGGAACTCATTAAGGACTATGACTATGATATTTTGTATCACTCTGGTAAGGTGAGCAAAGTCGTAGATGCATTGAGTCGAGAGTCCTTAGCTGCACAGTTGGTACTCAAGGATTGGATCTTATTTGAGAAAGTTCGAAATTTGGCTTTTAAATCTAAGATAGGCCACCTTTTGAATCCTATGACTACCCTCAGAATTGAGTCGAAAGTTCATATCGTAATCAAAGCGCTTCAGTGGACAGATTCAGGGATTCAAAAGATCCTGCAAGAGGATACTGAGAAGAGGAGAACTGATTTTCAGATTTCTGAGGACAATTGAGTGTACCTGATGGTATAGAGATTTAAAAAGAGATCTTATGGGGAGCTCATCATAGCAACTCTAGTATTGTCCATACAGTACGAAAATGAGTCAGAATCTATATCATCGGGATTGGTAGATCGGTATGAAGATGGATATCACCGATCAAGTTGTAAGTATTGGATGCGCCAGTAAGTGAGAATTTGGTAATGTAAGCTAGGAAAGCTTTTTCAAGTATTTGAGAGAGTCTTGTGTGGGAATGGAAGTATAGCATGATGGAAGGTTATGGCAGGTTATCAAAGAGTCGGGGAGAGTATTGATTCCTTATGGGGTCGTGGTCGACAGATGAACAGAATCAGCTCACCTTAGTGCAGCACGAAAAGATCTCGATTATAATAGGTATATCGAAGTGTGTGTATATCATATAAATCATCTGCATGGAGTGCCAGGGATGAATTGTGTTTCAAGTCTAGATCAGATGTTCCGAGTTGGCAGAGCTTACAGATGGTTCTTTCTTAAGCAGTGTATAGCAGAGAGTGCAGAATTTCAATTGCTGAGATGAAGTCAGGGAAAGAAAGATCACAGGCCAAGGTCAGTATAGTAGTCAGTGATTGCAGTTGTCGAGATCAGTGTCAGAGTTATATCAGATCTTGATTAGAGGTTCCAAGTTTTAGCAGATCAATCAGATGGTTCATTTGAAGCAGTGCAGATCAGAGTGTACAGAACTTCAGTTGGTTGAGTTGAGATCGATATTAGAAAATCGCGAGGTCCGAGTTGGTTTAAAATCGGTGATTCGATTTGCGGTTATCGTGAGACAGATTAGGACCGCTCGGAGATCGGGAAAATTTACGCGATAAAGTGTAAAAAAAAATCTTTGAAAATTTTAGATTGAGAATCACATTCATCCTTGGATGTCACCTTGGATGAGGGACATCTCAATCTATTAAGAAAGGAAGATGAATCAGCATTTAAATGGCGAAATATTTCGAGTTTGAGATCAAAGGGGAATTTTGGCTTTAAATGGAAAAAGAAAGCGGTTTGGGACACCGTCGGCGCCTCTAGCCGAGTGGTATCCGGGATGAAGCTCGAAAGGTCCGAAGTCGGAGTTCAAATCCCGACGCGGCAGTTAGCCGCTTTGTGGAAAAATAAAAAGAAAAAAAAAGGGGACCAAAATTTTTGCAGCTTTCATTTTTGTAAAGATGGACAAGTGCTTAGTCTTTTTGGGAATCAAGAATTGGTCTCGGTTAATTTGGAAATGTTTCGTCGGCACCGAGGATCTTGGATAGTAGTGCGAAGTAGAATGAAGGAGCATAATTGATGAGACGACAATACCCCACCATTTTGAAGAAGAATTTTAATGGTTTAAATTTCGAGGACGAAATTTTTATAAGAGGGGAAGAGTTGTGACATCCCGATTTTCCGATTCTATTTTCAATAAATTGAGACGGGCATTTCGTTGGCACGCATATAGTTCTTTTCCTTGAGTCGGCCACTCATGTGAAAACTAGTCTGTCGGGTGAAGCCGCTAAGAGTTTCTAATGCATCAGACTTGAGAATTTGACCAGGAAGCGACCTTTCGACCGAGCTAATCTGCAAGGGTCATTACGACACAAATAAAAATCGATTAAAGACCGGAGATAGGTCGACTCGAAAGAGGCATGTGATTGAGTGGGTGATTCCACCGGATTGCATAATTCTTGTCGATCGGCACTCGACCGACTTTTCTATCGATTGGGTACCCTGTGTTCGTATTTGAAACCTTGAGATTACCCCGACAACCGAAAGTCGCCAATGTTTCAAAGATGTACATTGTGGCTTGAGATGATCAACCACGGGTCAAATGCATGAAAATTTCTAAAGGCTACCGGTAGGTTGGGCCGCGCTAGTATCGTGCCAAAGTGAAATTAACCGTGGAATTGAGATCGAATTCGGGAATTGGAAGTCGGGTGTGTCACAAATCATTTCAAGATCATTGAATCATCTTTGGGAAAATTTTTATGCAAGCCGAGTTTTTCAAAGCAAAATAATCAAGAAATGGCTAATTTGGCTCGAGAAATTAGTAGGCCCGCTTTGGTATTGCTTTGGGACTTAAGTTGGTTTTATGGTCAAGTGAAGATGTTAATTAAAGTGTGGTGACATTGGATTAATTTTATGGACTTCAATTTGATTTAATTGGAAAGAATCAAGTGAAATTAAGAATTTGTTGTACAAAGAATTGGACCCCGACGGAAAATGAAAGTAGACCCATTGAATATTGTTGTGGGGAGGGATTTGAAGTTAGTGGAGTATGACATCATGGATGATGTCATGGTGTGCCATTTTGTGGGATTAAAGAAAGGCAAAAAGAAAAGAAATTGGCCCCCCACTCCTTCTCTCTCCTCTCTCTTCTTCCTCTCTCTCGTTGCCTCTCTCCTCCATCTCCTTTGTGCGAAAATGGGAAGAAAATTGCAGAGAAGAAGGAGCAGCCATGGCCCCCACCGTCCGCCTCCTTCCCCGCTCGCACGCGCGCCGCCGCCGTGCGTCCGTCCTCGCCGTCCGCTCGCTCGCCCGGCCCGCCGCTCGCACCGTCTCCGCCTCCCACTTGCCGCGCTTGGCCGGCATCCCGAGCTTGCTGTATCGGCCGTGCGAGGTTCGGAGCTCGTCTCCGCCACCTCGACCTCCACCTTAGTCCCCTTGGTCCGGTTCAGCCCCTCAACCTTCCTCGGTCCTTCTCCATCTCATTCAAGCTCCGGATCTACCCTTCCTCGGCCTCAAACCGCCATGGACAGCAACCAAGAAAATGGGTATGGCAGCCCCTTCGTGGGCCGTTTTGGCCGCTTTCCCGAGCCTGGATGCTCGGCCCGCTTTAAGGAAAGTCGATCCTCGCGTCGTCCTCGTCGTTTTGGTCCGCTCGGCTCGCTAATCCGGTGAGTTTAGCTCACTAAATCTTGATTAGACGGTTAATTATGCTTTAAGTGTGCTTAGTTTAAGTTAAGCAAGTTTAGGTGGTTAGATTAGTTTATTTGATTGATGATTAGATTAGGATGTTTAATTAATTTAAAGTGTGCTTTGTTTAAAGTTAAGTATGTTTATTTTTAAAACAAAGCCTTGATGTGACATAATAGGGTTTTATTTTTGAATTATTTAAAGATTTTGAAATTCTGGAAATTTATAATATTATATTAATTCCGAAATTATTAAAATATTATTATTTAAAAAAAAAAAACGGAAAAATTATTTTTGACCCCGATTGCTCAGAATTTCGTGCCGATCGCTGCGGTGTATTCGGATTTTGAAATTGATGGTTGGATATTATAAATTGAGCGTGGATGATGAAAAATATGGATATGATTATTTAAATAAATTTTCGGAATAAATTTAATTAATTATTAAAATTTGAAAATTTTTGGCGGGACCCTAAATTCTTAGAATTTCGTGCCGATCGTGCTGCAGTCCATTTATTTATTTGAATTTGTGGAATTGATTTGATTGTGCAATTCTAGTGATTTATCCCAAATTGAATGAAATTGAATGATGATTGTTGATGAATGAGTGTGATTCTTTTTATAGGATTCTTTAGAAAACCCTAAGTATGAGAATTGATGGGAGATTGGCCGTGATTAACCACCTATTAGAGGTCGTGCCTAGTGAGGCCGTGATTAACCACTTATTGGAGGTCGTGCCTAGTGAGGCGTGATGAACCACCTATGAGAGGTTGTGATAAAGGTCGTGATAAACCACGCCGTGCCTAATGGGGCCGTGATTGACCACCTATAAGGTCGTGCCTAGTGAGGCCGTGATGGACCACCTATGAGAGGTCGTGCCCGGTGAGGCGGGATGGACCACCTATGAGAGGTCGAGTGAGGCCGTGATGGACCACCTACTTAAAGGTCGTCTAGTTTTGCCGGTTATTAAACCGTTGTATGGGGCCGTAGTTGAGAGCAATGATTGATTTGCTAGAATGACATGTAATCGGCCAAGTCGATTGATCGCGAGACGATCCAAGTGATTGAATTGTACGATGATGTGATTGTGCCACGGTTGTTTGGTTATCATAATTGCACGTGGTTGGTTTATATAAATTGTGTTAACGCGTAGATAAAGGCTAAGGCGAGGTAAGTCTTCGTGTGATGTGGTTAGGCTACTCGGGGCGTATTTTCTTTCTAATAGGGGTTTAGGGGGTTGAACTTGCTGAGACCTCGTCTCATCCCGGTTGTGGGATTAAAATTTCAGGTCCCTGGTGGACGGAGCGACCGGATAGCTTTGGTTGGCCTTGAGGAGTTGAGAGGTGAAGTCATAAGATTGGAGATCGTGTCCGACTTGTAGGTCGTAGGACGAGTTCCTTTTTAAGAGCCGGTCTTTTGTAGACTTTTGGTTGTAGGCTTCGTTTTGTAATTCCGTTGAATTATGAAATGATATGTGGTGGTTTTGCTTCGCTTTTCTATCCCGTATTTCATTGTCGGGGTTTTATAATACGTTCCGCTTGCGCAATATTAAATGAATGGGGTCGGCGACACTACCTGGGAATGTCGCATTCGAATGACCATGGTGGGATGTTGGCGCGCTCGAGGTTCGGGGCGTGACAAAAACTAAGTGCCATGTATAACAAAGTGTTACCTCATGGGAGCCACTTTTTGAACCTTGCAAGGGTAAAGCGCTACATGGAAGGAACTTGAATCTATGAGGGTCAGCTCTAGAATCTTTTATGTTCGACCGCTTAGTTATATCAGTGGGACTAATTCTATAATATGTTTGATGTACTATTATAGCATTTATGATCCCTAGAAGAGATGGTAGATTACTTGGTTGGTGATTTGCTTATGTATTAGTGAGGCCAACTCACTAACAAGTTTGCTGGCTGGAACTATAATATCATAATATTTTGACACCTAGTGATATGTCAATGTCCATTCAAGATGTTATCCAATTGTGATCAAAGGAATATATCTGTTGGGATTTGGCATAAGAAGGCTTGTTTTTCGGGTTGCACCATGTAGATATAATGTTTAGTGAACATTTGGAAAGTACCTCATATTTTCACATAAATTATGTAAATGCCGAAGATATAAAAGTGTATCTATAAATTAAATAATATATAACAATTTTATATGGTTTATTTGATTCCTAGAAATTGGCCGACCAAGAGCCATGTATGAAAATATATTAGTCCATCATATCTTTGATTCCTAGAGAGTGGATACTATGCGTGGATGAAGTTTGGAGGGAAGTCTAATTAATTTCAGGGTGTTTTAAGTGGTTTTTCATGAGATATAGCTGGTGTCCAGATTTTCCAGATTTGAAATTGGACAAATTGTGATTGGGGTTTCTTGATTTTACTTAGGATTGATCCTCAATACGTCGACGTATAAGTAGTGGGGTTATTCTCATATGTTTTCTCAAGAAAAAACTAGTTTGAATGTCTAAATTAGTATAATAGACATAGAGGTTGTGATATTAAATCTGTTCTTGAAATACTAGATATAAAGCTGGCGTGTTCAGAATAAAATGAAATGGTTGAATCTTAACATGATTTTGATGTTATTGAATCTCAACTCTAGTTTAGACTTTAAAACAGGGGAATGGATGAACCTTAATTGTAAGATTTATAGTTTAGCTCAATATTATGATTTGATTAAATACATTGTTTACTAGCCTTAAATTGCTATGGGCAGGTTATTTATAATTTACCTAAGATGTATATATGTTGAGCTCAGACTTGAGTAGGTCCTTAAATTGCTCCGTTTGGGTCTCGTGCAGACCTCAGCATCCTTGGACATAAAACACATAGAGGGTAGAGTCAGGTATGGAGCTCGATAAAGATACCACACCAAATTGGGAAGCTGGGTTGTACGGGTATTGGCACATTAAAATAATAAATGCAGTTTTCTTAGCAACCAATAATATAAGTGGTGAAAAGGTGGGGCGGTCCTCAGTGGGTGTCACAATACACTTGCTTCTTGATGAAGAATCCTGTACTAACCCCAGTTGAATTCAAATTTAAAAACGAAAAATAAGGTTAAAGATAAAATACCTTGCATTGGCTTGTGTCTCCATGGTTGATTTGAATTGGGATCAAACTTCAGTGGATGTCCGATTAGCTGAACGGGACGAGATAGACTTCGAGTTCCTCAGCGACGTGTCCGGGCAGCCTTACATTCTCCAAACCAATGTATTTGCTGACTAGTTCGACAACCGCGAAGAGCGGATTTACCTGCGGGTTAATAAATTCGTGAAAAATCTGATCATCCGTGAAATAATGGATGGAAAACTCTTTGCCGTTTCTTTATGGATTCCATCCCGACTTAGACGTACCGAAACCACGCGGACAAGTGGGTGGGCGTTCCCTAGGTGGCAACAGATGGGTGTCAAAGCCACCCTAGTGGACGGCGACATCTGGGGGACACGAGGTAAGCGTGACATGGTCGATTGGTCGAAGGGCCCTTTGTGGCCTCCTTCGGGGAATACAAGATCGGCGCCTGTGTCTGGAAGGGCAAGCCGAGGTTTTGCAGGGCGGAGAGCCCCACAAACTGGTGGAACAACGAGGAGGTGGTTTAAATGGGTCAGGAGACATCACATGATATATGACTGTTGCCAGGACAATGCAAGGTTCTTAAACAACCTGCCCAAGTAGTGCTCTCTTTCCAAATACTAAACTAGCTGATCCATAACACATCATCTCCAATTCTTCTATCTCATTTTCTTCTTTCCTTCCACATTTGATTCCATCGTGCTGCTGACATATTTATGAAACTGATTTGCCGGAGTACATAGCATGTGGTTATCGCATCCTAAGGTTTTCGGCACATGCGTGAGCCTTTAAGTTTGATGTTATATGAATCGGCGATTTCTAATGTATGATTGATCAATAACTCTTTCATTATATTTTCGATAGTGCAAATGTTTTCTCTTTTTAGAGCGAATTAGCTTCAGTTGGAATATGCTAATCTTAATTAGGCTCGATATGTTGGGTGAGCTATGCTTGTCGAGGACTCAATTATACTAGAAGAAACAAGATGAGCGGGCAAGAGCTAGACCGAGCCTTCCAATTGGGCCAACATTATGCCCCAGTCTAGCCTATCAAAAGAAAAAATATAATAACTATGCAGGATGGGCAGGCCTAGATCGGGCCTTCGAGGGAAAGGCCCTTGTTCAGGATTCAAGATCATGCCCAGCCAAAAAGAAAAAAAATCTAATCCTAAGTGGAGGAACCTCGCACATGGCGAATAACTAAAATTCCAATTGAAATGAAATATTTAGGATAATTTAATGCAATTTAGGAGGAATCAATGAAAGGACATCAATTTAAATTCTTGAATTTTCAAGTTGACAAAGATATTTAGAGAGATCAATAATTCACACTACATGTGTTGATTGAACATATTCCATTTTGGATTTTTCCTATTGAAAAATAGGATTCAATAAGGATTTGAGTTCTCACCTCCATTAGTAGTACGTCCGCTTCTTTTGGCATGGGCCGGAATTTGGTGGGATCAAGTCTATTCTAAAAGCGATACTAGAATTCCTCGGGATATTTGTGGCCCCCGTGTTTTTGCAATCGTGGCAATTTGCCCCTTATATCTATCTCAATATTAACATGGCATTTTGAAATTAGTTCTAATGTTCTCTCTTGCGTGGACTCTAGCCAAATTTTCGTTAGAAACTTTAGTCATGTTCTCTTACGTGACTAGGTGGTGCCTAGGAAAAAGATTTCCAGCAAATGCGGGAGAATTGCAATATATCCCCTAGATTTTCATATCATTACAAATTGCCTCCTAATTTTAGAAAATTTTCAATGTAACCCATGATCTTCTAAAGCCGTTGTGAAGTGCCCAATTTATTGATTGTCAAATAAACAATTGATTTACTGACCAAAAAAAAAAACAATTGATTTAGAATAAGGAGAAATTGAGAATTTAATGAAAAATGACACATATTTTGGTCAATGAAAAATTACTCAAATCATTTTCCTAATGGACCCTTAGGTTATGTTTGTTAATGTTTCTATTTTTATATTTTTCTATTCTTTTATTTTCTAGAATAAAAAATAACATAAATCTGTTTAGTAACGTTAGTTAATTTTTCTATTCCCCATAATAGAAAAGTGGCAAGGGGTTAGTCAATTTTTCTATTCTTCAAGAATACAAAAGTGGTTAGGGAACAAAAACGAGAAACGGCTTCTTTTTTAGAGAAAACCCTAAAATTGCCTCTCATCTCTTTTCACTCTTAAGCCCAAAGGTTGCCTCTTGTCTCTTCTCAGCTCACCTTCACCTTTGTCCAGTCAACTCTCTCCAGTCCTGTTGCCTCTGTCCGATTGCCTCTGCTCATTCTCGCCTCTCTCCGCATTACTTCTCTCGTGCTACTCTCGCCTTGAATCCATGTTTCTCGCTTTAATTCCTTCTTGTTGTACATTTTCTAGCTTTGATTCTTACTTCTCGAAGTTGAATCCTTTGTCCAGTTGCCTCTCTCCAGTCGAGTTGCCTCTGTTCGATCGCCTCTGTTCGATCGCCTCTGTTCATGCTCAACTCTCTCTCCGTTGCTTCTCTTGTGCTTGTCTCGCATTGAATCCAGGTTTCTCGCTTCAATTCCTTCTTATTGTACATTTTATAGTTGCGATTCTCAATTCTTGAAGTTGAATGGCTGCGTTCTGCATATGGATTTGCTCTGCTCCTTTGGGAATTTGAAACCCTAGTGTCGATTGTGTTTAAAGTGGTTCTCCAACGTGATTGTATTTTTTTTTTTGGTCAGTCCTATTATATTCCTACTCTACACTTATTCTCAGACTTTACCGATTGCTTCTGCATAGACTAAGGTTGAAATTGATAGACTTTGCTTCGAAAGTGAAAGTACATTCAAAGGAAAACTGAAGACTTTGGCGTAGCAGGAGCTTGTCTTCTTCCTTTTTGTTCTTTTCTTCTGTATACTCTTGGATTTTCCTCCCTAGATATTGAATTTTTTGGTACACCATGTCTTGTCAATCGGCTCCACTTTTTCATGAGCTTCTTAACTTCCATGATTTATTAACAACCCGGACAATATGCGTTTTAGTATTTTCTCAATGAATCAGTCTTCATTCATTTAGTCATCTTTTGCTGTGAGGAAAAAAGAAAAAACCAATTGCTAAATGATAAATATTGTTTTATGGATCTTGAAGTGGAGGGTTTGGAAATTATCGAATAAGGTTACTACTGCAGCTTTGCACATGTGCAGACATGTTTGAGAAAAGTATCCTGATCTATATGTATTATGTCATTTGCTGGGTCTTTGTAAAGATGCTAATGCTTTTCAACTGTCGAATTTGATAAGATCTAGGTGTGACTTACGTATGACCCAAACATTTTCTACAATTCAGATTCAATTTATGACATATCCCCAACTCATAATAATTTCTATATTATAAGACTTATTTATGGGGTGATAGACTAATACAGGATGCGCATCCAACCGTTCAATGGTAAGTGGGGATTTGAGGGCGTGCCCTTTGCATCCATGCCAATTGCAGAACCGTAAAGGTAGCCGCATAAAAATAAAAAATAAAATAAAATAACGTAAATTATATGGTTTTCATGCGTGGATTTATTAAAGAACAATTGGATGATAACTTAATTGAGACAAGAGAAGTACATGTACATGTCAGATAGCTTAAATTAGGAAAATGGCAGAGACACTAAGAATGATTTATAAATTTTATCTTTTTATGGAAGATTGATTTATTAAGCAATATGTTGCCTCCATTTATGAATCCATCGCCCGTCGAGATCGTGTCACTTGTCTGACTTATTTTAAATATTATCACACCAATGGGCAATGGTGACCACTTGCCCGCTGAGGGCGACGGATCCAGATCCCACTTCCTCTAGAGTTGGAGCGGAGGGATTGAGTCTCTAGATAAGGAGGATGCACCTCCAGATCTAGATGCTTGCCGCAACCTCGATAGCATCAAGGCCTCAAGGGCCGGCTCATTGACGTCTCAACGGTGGCCATTGTAAGGAGTGGGAGGGGGAAAGTACACTAAAAGTATCAAAATTTGTGTACGATGCTTATTTTGGTGTTAATTTTTTTTTTTCAAATCATTCAAGTGTCACTTTTTAAAAAATAAAATGATTATTTAAGTATCAACTTTAATCTCAAATGCCAGAAATTTGGTATGGCAATATTTTGATATTTTTTCTGCTGACGTGGCTCACCGGTAGTTTGACTTAGCATTAAAAGCTCAAATCGACTTCATTTAACAAGTTTCACTTGCCTGCATGACCCAAAACGACTTTGTCCAACAAGAAAAATCAATTTCTTGCTGAACAATCGACGGAAAGGGGACGAATGGGGAGAAAGGGAGCACAGCAGGGAATTTCTCTCCGGCTTCTTATCTGGGAAATTCATCAAAGCCACCTGAAAATCCGCCGTTAATGAAGCCAATTCATTGAAAAACCCGACTACAAACTAGAGGCTCGGTTGGATCCATTCTCGGCGAGTTCAAATTGCGGTTGGTGTTGCCTCCTTCACCCCCTTGAGGCGGTTTCTAGAGCCATTTTGTTCCAATCTACCTAGCTATCTCGTCTGGCAACTTTCCTTTCACAGGATACGCCCGAGCTCGTTTTCCCCCGTTTTGTCGAATCGATGGAATGGGGCTCGCCCGCCCCAGTTTCTCACGTTCTGAGCCTGCTCATTCCTTTCTCTGTATATTCCTAGTGTTGTTTCCTGGTTATGATTGGTTGTGGCATAAATTTGAGCGCCTGAATGCTTTCTGGTTGTTGTACCCTTAGGTGTTAGATGAAATGTCCGTGAGAGGTTTGCGCGCTTGTTCTTGGTTTTCTGTCCAACCTGGGCATTCATTGATTGCTGGACGTGCTTCATGGCTTTCTAATTCGATGAAACCAAGCGATCTTGACTGAACAAGACTCCTTTCATAGATCTGAACCATCTCGTTCCTTGCCTGGACCATATCATTCATCGATTCTTGGCGTCGTTTGTTGAGGTTGTGGCGCAGCTCGGGGGTTTGGGCGGTGATGGGTGAGCCTCGATGAAGTTGTGGTTCAGGAGTCCATTTACAACGTGAAGTAGTGAGGGTGCACAAGGGAGAAAAGAGAAGAAAAAAAATAGAAAAACAGAAAAAAAAATGACGTGGAGGGAGATGAGGAGAAATGTACACATGGAAATGCCACGTAGACTTTTTTTAAATGCCAGCTCATATTAAAATTTTATTTATAAATGTCACATATATATTTTAGTCAGAATTTCTCTCTGGAGACATAATTAAGTAATCGTTTTTTATAAGATTTGATACTTAAGTATTCCACAAAATTTTTTGACATTAAAATGAGTGCTATACACAATTTTTGGTATCTTTGATGTATTTCTCCTATGAGAGGATAGTGACGTATTGTTTTAAGGTGGGGGACGCTGGAGATCATAAGTCTAGTTGAAGATGGACAGTGGATCTTAAAAAACGAAGATGGATACGATGACGAGTTGGTGGTGGCTTTGGAATGGCGTAGATAGAGAGACCTGTTTGCTCATCACACCCGGATAAAGTTTTTTATATCCCCTAATAATTTAATTTCATGCACTAATCTCAATGTCTTTAGCATTACTCCAAATCACGTTTAACATTATACTTTAATCACTGCATCAAACTTGCTGAAACTTCAAACTTCGCTTAAGCCTTTTACTTTACTTCCATTCAAGGAAAGAAAGAACGTGCAAAACCAATTACCTAGATGCCACATTTACTAGTTTTATCATTTCCTGATCAATCTGGATTTTAACGCAAAGTTGAAATGTCCAAAGGAGATGTTCCCGGATAAGTTCATTGCACACGATGAGTTGAAGCCCCGAAAATCTTCATGTTTTTGTTTTTCTATAAATAGCCTAATGATCACCAAAAATATCACCTTGAACCAACCTCAACTAATTCCTTGAGCGTCATGAATTCTCTAACCATCATCATTTCTCTCATTTTCATTTCTCTCTTTCAACCTAGTCATGCCCAAAACTCACCCCAAGACTATCTCGACTCTCATAATGTCGCTCGGAAGCAAGTTGGTGTGGCGAATGTGACATGGGACAACACCCTTGCTGCCTAAGCCCAAAGCTACGCAAATCAACGGGTCGGCGACTGTAGCCTTGTGCACTCCAATGGGCCCTACAGTGAGAACCTTGCCAAGGGCACCAGCACATTCACCGGCCCCTACGCCGTTAGCTTATGGGTCGCAGAGAAGCAAAACTACAATTACAACACCAACACCTGCTTGAGCGGGTGTGACTGCTTGCACTACACTCAGATGGTTTGGCGCGACTCGGTCCGAGTCGGGTGCGCTAGGGTTCAGTGTAACAACGGGTGGTGGTACATTGTGTGCAACTACGATCCTCCAGGAAACTATGAAGGAGAACTTCCATACTAGGAAAGGCTTTGAGAGTGACAAGCTTACTTATGGTCTATTATTATACGCGTCATAAGGTATTATATAAAAAGTAAAGGAAAAATAAAAGTGACTAGCTTGATATGACTCATAAGCTAGTTTGGGAAAATATGGATGTATAACATGTTGCTCGTAAGTGCAACTTAAATAGATTATTACAAGCAAAGTAGCAATATTTGCTACTGTTTGCAATGGCTATGATAGATTCAAAGTGTTCTTGATCATCAACTGGTTATATATACCTTTGTAAGTATTCTTTCAGCTTTTACGCGTCATGATATAAGAGTGTGGCAATTCATGGATGTGCCAATGGTTTGGAGTTAAATATCCCATATTAGATTACTTCCCTTTTCAATTTAACAATACACAATTCAATCTTCTTTCACATTCTGACTCCGTATCAACATTAGATTGTTCCTATTTTGATCTCAATCCATGTTGATATTGATCCTAATGCCGAACTTGAGCTTCTTGACAACATTCTATTGCGAGTTGTCACACTATTGACAGTTGATCAACAATTTAGTATATATCCCATGGACATTTGCCCTAATATAGCCTATGTTGTCCATATTGCGAGCTAGTTTTTGTTTGCACCGCACTTTACTCACTATGCCATCGCGTTATGTATTTTATACCACATCTAAGGCATTGTATTTTACTGCCTTCGCTATCGCTATTCATGTCTCTTGAATGTAGATAACATTGATTTACTTATCCGCTATCTCCAACACCAAATCAAGACATGAGTCTCTCTTATTAAGTTTACACCTTACCCGATACTCCTCAAAATCCCAACAACACTCTCTCTTCTCCTCCCCATCTTTCTCTCCCTTGTAGAGCCCCCACAACCATGCGCGGCTTGTGTCATTGACATGCCTCTGGTGCCACCATCAATCTTGACCTTCCTCGCTCCACCATTTACTCCCCTTTGGAGCACCCACAAACCACGCCCGACTTGTGTCATTGACATGCCTTTGGTGCCACCATCAATCTTGACCTTCCTCGCTTCACCATTTACTACCGGTGCTTATGAGGGGTCATGTCACGCTCCGTTCGCTCTCACCGCTATCACTTCAATGTTGGTCGTTGTCCTTGTTTCCGTGTAGCTATCTCTCTCCCTCTCTCATTTAAGGGTGACTATGATGACACAACGGAGAAAGTGGCCAGACGTGGAGGAGGCAATGGTCACGACAGGTGGCCACAATGGGTGAAGATGGTAGCAAATTGTAAAGAAAGAGAGAGAGAGTTGGTTGACTGGGAAGACTTGACAGGATTAAAGACAATGTGATAACACATCAACAAGTGCAATAAATATGTGTTTGTGTTTCCTTTTTAATCTTGTCCCATTTATGTGTTTGTCAACTCTATATCTCTACTGATGAAAAAGAAGAAGAAAAAAAAAACTCTGTAATTCGATGACATGGCAAAGAAAAAAAGATAAAGAAAAGGAGGCTTGGAGAGGAGGTAAGGGTCACACACAGTGGCCGCTGGTGCCCGCAACATGACGGCAACATAATTTCATTGACAACGACACCCAAATTCAATTAAGCATGGCTTCCAATTGATAGTGAGGTCACTTTTAACAGCAACATTGAGAGTTGGCCTTGAGCTCATGATCTTGTGATGAGGTTGCCTCCCTTTCCTTGTCTTTGGATTTGACCAAGCTTGGTCTCCAATTGACCGCGCGCTCTCATTTAAGTATGACATTAAGAGTTGATCATGAGCTCGTGATCTCATACTGAGGTGACGTTCTAGTACACAAGCAAGCGTGGAGAGAGAGAAAGGCGAGGGTAATGGCCTAGTCATGGTAATTAAGCAATGCATCGATCCACAGTATGCATAAAAAATGAAGAGAATCGGGCAAATAAGCAAATTCATCAAATTTTACATGATTACTTGGTGGAAATACGTAAACTTAACTCCATACATCCCCTTCTGTTTTCTTTCTTTTCGACCCCTCCCCCTTCTGTTTTCTTTCTTTTTTTATTTTATAATATTGTCACCCCTCCCTCTCCTGTTCTCTTTATTTTCGATCCCCAACGCGACTGTCTTCTTTTCCTTTTCTCCTTATTACTCTTCTCTATTCCTTTTTCTTTCAGCCTCATCGCTGTTTCCTTTGAGCACGCCCAGAACACCCGAAGGTTTGCTTCCCGATTCCATGTCTACAACACACTCGCACGTTGGATTTTCACCAGCGCGCGATGCTATGCAAGCAAGGTGCGGTTCCATGTCTCGCGATGGCCCCGGCCTCTTCAAATCTTCAGGCCGTGAAGTCCGACGAGCTGAGAGATTTGCTGGAGCTTCTTCTCAGACGCAGATCACCTGTGACGACGTCTTTGGCTGTTCTTGGCCAAAGACGGACTCCGGGGGATGTACGTCATTGCTCTGTTTTATTCAGTTGAATCCGAGATTTGTTATTAAGGTTATGAGTGAAAGTAGAGTGGTGATTGTGGATCTGTTAGTAGTTTAAATACGTTCTGGTGTCATTGAAGTTGTCTATATCGGAATTGACTCTTCGATTATGACTCTCTGTTCTAATTTTTGAACTGACCACTAAATATTCGCTAAAATGCCTAAACGAATTCGGAATACGATTTTGAGAAGCGTTCTTATGCTTCAGTGTCTGGAATGATTCTTGCGTAACGTACATGTTCGACTCACTTACAGCTCCTCTGTTTCCAGTGATTTTGGACTATGGCCAAGATCTCCATGTGCCATGACTACTTGAATTGTTGTTCAAATCCATCCAAATATGTTGTCTCTGATTCTGATGTTATGCCAAGTATAGATTCGTGTTAATCAAATATCTAGATGAGCAAAGCATGTCGACTTACGTATACCCAAGGGGTCATGAGTTCGTTTTGGCATCTGATGGATTATATCCGCTGGATTGAAATTATGCTCGCTGGTTGTGTATTCTCTTGCTCGGCTGATTGGTGTTGTGGTCTTAATTTGGTATGTGCTTTAACGATGCTTAATAATTATGCACTTGCGAATTTGATTACACTCGTGAATTTCCTTTGGGCTGTTGTGTGGGCTAATCGAGGATGTCTCAATTGCGCTGATTGCTATTCGTCATAGTGGCCGGGGAAGCTTTCATATTGATATGATAGGATAGAAAATTTCTCAAAAGGCAGATGCGCATATTGGCTTGCATCATAATGTGATTTTGTCTGGAAGGTAGAACCGTTTGTTGTGCAAAATACACGTACTGGTGAATTCTGATTGGGGTAAATAGGAGAGATGTCTTACTCTTGAATCTATTGAGAGCCCGGAAGGTCCTACCTTGGATGGATTAGTTCTTTGCCATGAACTAACATCAGAAAGCCTGAGGAAAAACAGAGAGCAGTGAGGTGCTTGGGGAGTGCTTGTGCATGTATATGTGTAAATGAGTGAAGAGTAAAGAAGTGAGTATGTTTTAGCTAAATCTTCACAGTGCCATGCCAACATCTTCTCTGTTTGCTATTCATTCTTTGAGATTGTAAAGAATTTCGGTCCTCATTTAATTGGTCGTAAATTGATCGTTGTCCATCCTTGCACATGAGTCCTATATGAAACTAAATAAATATTGAAGTGTGTTTGCCAAATTCGAGTGCAACCGTGTTGATTCTGCTGTTCATATGCTTATTGTTGGATCAAACTTGTTATTCTCTTCTTGTTGGATTAGACTTGTCATCCTTTCTGCTAGTGCTTGCAATGTTATGTTTACTGGACATGTCTCCCTTGTAAATGAGCAGTGGAGTCTACTGAAATCCGCTGAATATGCTGCCGAGAGCTTGTCTCTCAAAATAGAAGCTCAGGAAGGTTGCTGACTGCACTTGACAAGGTCGCAATCAAAATTATGGACTCTCTATCCTTCTCTCTGCATTTAGCTGTCTTCATCACATGCGTTTCTTCTTTTCTGTCCGCCGTTCACATCTTTGTTGTTGCTAGGTTTCAAGGCCCTGCAAGGATGAAATCAAAGTTATCCATCACTGGGTGAAACTCCTGCTCTTTCCATATCCGCATTGCTTTCAACTTGAAAGGTTCGAGTACGGGTATATCCATGTAAATTTGGTGAGGAAAGATCAATTCAGTACAGGTGAACCTTCTTTTGCCTATTCTCTCTCTCTCTCTCTCTCTCTCTCTCTCTTCCGTTGCTATCCTGATTAGGTATTACGATGTGATCGTATATAGAAAGCTTGAGGTGTTGTATCTTTCTAATTCCCCAAAAAAAGGAAGTAGCCGCGGTTCTTTGGGGAATTATTGATTGCTTTAGGGGAATCAATGTCTTGCGATTTGTGAAACTAAGTTTTTAGTAGGGTTTGCTTAACAATTGTTTTCTTCAGTCCTACCAAAACCCCTCTGGCATGTGATGAAGCTACATCAGTACGATCTCTTAACTCAGCATGATGATTTAGGAGATTGTTATGGTGAATTGGTGATGATTTTTCAACGGATAACCATATTGCTGTGCCTTGAACTGGCTGTCATCACCATTCCTTTGCTGGTCACCTCTTTTGGCTGTAAATTGAATTGATCTGAAGCCCATCCAAGTGTTGTTCTAATTACCCGTGATGTTGCTGTTCGTATGTTGATGATTTCTTCATCATTGAGCATGTTTATTAGCAATTGCTTTGTCTGAGGTAATACTGAAATTCACGGAGTATCTCAGTGAAAATTTGATTCAGAGGAGGGACCGAGAATAAGATAAGAAAACGAAAATAATAAAAGAAAAAATTCTGGAAAATAAAAATGGAAATTGGTTGGAAAAATAGGCATTTATTAGGTTGTTAGATTTTAGTATTAGAATTAGCTAGTTTCGGAAATTATGGATGCATGACACGTTGCGCATAAAAGCAACTTAAGCAGATTATTACTAGCAAATTAGAAGTAATCTGCAACTGCTTGAAATGGCTTTGGCAGATTTCAAGTACTCTTGCTCTTTCGACTTTTATGCTCCATGCCAGTAGAGGAAGGGCACATGTGATGATTGTTAGCTAGTTGTTGGCTAATTGTAAGCTAATTGCAGGAGAGCACTGTTTTCCTTTTTGATTTACCATAGGATGTGGTCAATCTTCCATTGCTTTGTTAACAAATATAGCCAAGGCCACTTATCTCAACTGTCTCTACTATATTGACCAAAAAAGTAAAGAAAAGAAAAGTTTATAATCTATAAAACAAACTTGCGAGAGCAATTTCAACCTCAAACTTCCATAGAAAAATTCTGGAAGGACGTTGATTGTTATGATGAATTTCAATCGTTAGGTAATGTTCAAGATTATGTGATGTTATGTGGATTGTAATTGGTTTCAATTGACCCTGGTTTTATCGTTAATTCCTATGTTAGTTAATTTCTTCATTAGATTGCTTCCCTATTTGTGTTTATTTTTCTAGATATAAGTACCTGTATAATGTAAAACATTATTCAATAAAGCAACGCACAATTCAATATTTCCTCACATACTGACTTGGTATTATAGCTAGATTGTTCCTGTTTTGATCTCAATCCATGAAGCCTACAGCGCCCCTGATATTGTTGATCTTAATGAACTTGAGCTTGTTGATGGCATGCTATTGTAAGATGTTACACTTCATTGACAGTTGGTCAATAATGCAGTATATCTTTTATGGTAACTTGCTCTAACATAGCCTAGATCGACCATGCTATGAGTCAGTTTATGATTGATTTTCATTTTCCTGATTATGCCATTGTGTTACCTATTTTATACTAGATCCAGGGCATTGTATTTTATGTCCTTCACCATCCCTATTTATGTCTCTTGGATGCAGATCCATTGTACGCATTGGTTTACTTATTTGCCGTCTCCAACACAAGATCAAAACACGAGTCTTTCTTCTTGATTTTACAGCTTACCCAATCACTCCTCAAGATCCCAACACCAATCTCTCTTCTTCTCCCCATGTTTCTCCCCCCTTATCGAGCCCCCACTACCACACGCGACTTGTGTCATTGACCTGCCTCTATGCCACCATCAATCCTGACCTTCCTCGCTCCGCCATTCAATGCCGGTGCCTATGAAGGGTCATGTCATGCTCCATTCGCTCTCTCTCCCCTATCGCTTCAATGTCAGTCGTCATCCCTGCTTTCGTGTAGCTATCTCTCTCCCTCTCTTGGATAAGGATAGATGAGCTCACCTGAACGTCAAGTTTATGCCTTTGGCAAGTCTCAAGACCTCGCGTTGAGCTCCCCTCATCATTTACAATTACTTTGTCGACAATGACGAAATCAGAAGGTCATCTCAAGATTTGGGGATGCCTCATCCACCTGCCTGTCCATTGAGATTGAGGTGAGATCTCAAAGGCCATGGCCAGATCAGGTCATCAATGGTGGTGCCGAGACCTTATAGAGATTTGGTGGTGAGAGAAGAGATAGAGTGAGGGAGAGAGTGTTTTCGGTTTGCAAATAGAGAAAACAAAGATGGTCGTGGATGACACGACGAAGATAACAACGAGATGTGGAGGAGTGACGGTGCTGACAAGTGGCCATAACAGCCGGAGACAGTGGCTAATGGTGAAGAATGAGAGGGCTGATTGAGTAGGAAGACTTGACAAAAGTTATTAGACAATGTGATGAGCACATTGAGAAGTGCAACAAATATAGGTCCATGTTTCCTTTTTGATCTTGCCTTGTTTATGTGTTTGTCAACTTTGTATCTCCATTAAATGACATGGCAATGAAAAAGGAGGTTTGAAGAGTAGGTAGGGGATATTGATAAGTACATTAGAAGTACCAAAAGTTGTGTACGGCACTCACTTTAATGCCAAAAGTTATTGCTAGCTCACTTAAGTGCTAAATCGGAGAAAAAAATGATCATTTAAGTGCCAACGGCAAAAAATTCTGGCCAAATTGATTAAGTGTCATTTATAATTAATATTATAAATTTTAAAAAATCCAGTCCATATAGCATTTCCACATGGCATGCTTAGCACCGAGGTGATCGTTTTTAAATAACAACTACCATCGAAATGATCACTTTAAATAAAATTTGGCACTTAAATGATTATTTTAAATAAAATTTTGCACTTAAATGATCACTTTTTACAACTTTCGGACGACATCATTTAGGTGTTATATGCTAAGTAGGTATGCCGGCGAACTATGTAGGACTAAGAAATTAATAAAATATAGCTACGTCGGATTTCCGTCTATCAAAACTAGAGTTGGGACTTAAATGATCGTGTTTTTAAAAAGGTAATACTTAAGTGATCTGAAAAAACTTTTGGTACTAAAGTGAGCGTCGTACACGACTTTTGACACTTCTGGTGTACTTATCCTTAGAGGACACACATGATGGCCTCAGGTGTCGGCAACATGACCGCAACAGAATTTCATCGGCAATGTCACCCAAATTCAATCAAGCATTGGCTTCTAGTTGATAGTGAGCCTATGCTCAACTGCGACATCGAGAGTCAGACCTCTTTTTTCCATGATCTTGCGATGAGGTAGCCTCCCTCTTTGTCCTCTTCAGATTTGATCGAATTAGTCACATAACTGTTCGATCAAGCTTGGTCTTCAATTGACTGCGGCTTGATGGTGAAGCACACAAGCGCATGTGCGCAGATAGAGAGAGGGGGGGCATATTTCGGTCAATGATAAATTACTCAAACCATTTTCCTAATGGACCTTTACTCTACTTTATATAGTATTTCACATCCCAAATCTGGATTGTTGAATTTGATAAGATCTAGGTGGGACTTACGTATGGTCTAAACATTTTTTATGATTCAGATTCAATTTATTACATTTATTACATATCTCGAGCTCATTATAATTTCTTTGTTATAAGACTTATTTACGGTGCAATAGGCGGATACAAGATGCACGTCCAACTGTTCAATGCTAAGTGGGGATGTGAGGGCGTGCCCTTCGCATCCATGCCAATTGCAGAACCGTAAAAGTGGCTCATAAAATTAAAAACACAAATAATATGGATTTCATGCTTGTATTAATTTAAAAACAAGTGGATGATAACTTAATTGAGACAAAAGAGAAGTACATGTACCTGTTAGATAGCTTAAAATAAGGAAAATGGCAGAGACATTAAAGAATGATTTATAAATTTTATCTTTTTTATGGAAGATTGATTTGTTAAGCAATAAATCAAGGGGCAACGGCGACCACCTACCTGCTGAGGGTGATGGATCCGGATCTCACTGCCTCTAGATCTGGAGAGGGGTTGAGTCTCTAGATAAGGAGGATGCCCCTCCAGATTTGGACGCTCGCAACCTCGACGGCATCAAGGCCTTGAGGGTTGGTTAGAGCTCGTCGATGTCTTGACGGCAGCCATTGCTAGGAGTGGGAGGAGGGAGAAATACACTAGAAGTGCCAAAAGTTATATACAACACTCACTGTAATGTCAAAAGTTTGTTTTAGTTTTTTTTTCAAGTCACTTAAATGTTATTTAAACAAAAAATGATCATTTAAGTGTTAACTGCGATCTTGAATGCTGGAAATTTGATAGGGCAAATTTTTGATATTTTTTTCACTATGTGGCTTGCTTGCGGCGGGCCGATTCAGCGTAAAAAGCTCAAAACGACGACGTTTAACAAGTTTCACCTGCCTGCATGACCCAAAACGACTTCGTTCAGTAAGAAAAATCAATTTCTTGCTAAACGATCGACAGAAAGGGAATGCAACAGGGAATTTCTCTCTAGTTTCTTGTCTGGGCAATTCATCAAAACCGCCTCAAAATCCACTGTTAACAGAGTCGATCCGTTGAAAAGCTACAAACCGGAGGCTCAGTCGGATCCATTCTCAGCTAGTTCGAATCGCGGTTGGTGTTGCCTTCTTCACCGACCAAGTCCCTCAAGGCGGTTTCTGGAGCCGTTCTGTTCCGATCTACCTAGCAATCGCGTCTGGCAACTTTCCTTTCACAAGTTACGACCAAGCTTGTTTTCCCCCGTCTTGTCGAATCGACGGAATGAGGCTCACCGGCCCCGGTTTGCATGTGTTTTGGGCCTGCTAATTCCTTTCTTTGTGTCCCAGTGTTGTTTTCTGGTTATGGTTGGTTCTGGTCTAAATTTGCGGCCCGAATGCTTTCCGGTTGTTGTACTGTAGGTGTTCGATGAAATGTTTGGGTGAGGTTCGCGTGCTTGTTCTTGGTTTTCCGTCCAACCTAGGCGTTCATTGATTGCGGGACGTGCTTCGTGGCTTTCTAACTTGACGAAACCAAGCAATCTTGACTGAACAACACTCTTCTCATAGATCTGAACCATGTCGTTCCTCGCCCCTTCTCTCCAACCCGTCGTAGGTGTCGTTCATCGATTCTTGGTGTTGTTTGTTAGGTTGTGGCGAAGCTCGTAGGTCTGGTTGGTGATGGGTGAGCGTTGATGAAGTTGTAGCCGAGGAGTCCATGTACAGTGTGAAGTAGCGACGGTGCATAAGGGAGAAAAGAGAAGGGAAAAAAAAAGAAAAAATGAAAAATGATGCAGAGGGAGAGGGGGAGAAATGTACATATGGAAATGCTATACAGACCCCCCTTTTTAAATGTCAAGTTATATTAAAATTTTAATTATAAATGTCATGTGTATATTTTGGCAAAAATTTCTCGTTAGAGACACTTAAGTGATTATTTTTCCTTGGATTTGATACTTAGGTAATCCGCGAAAACTTATAGCAATAAAGTGAGTGTTGTATATAACTTTTGACACATCTTATGTACTTTTCTCGTGAGAGGGTAGTGATATATTGTTATGAGGTGGAGGACGCTAGAGACAAATGGTCTGGTTGAAGATGGACAGTGGATCTTAGAACAAGGACGATGGATGCAATGACGAGTTGGTGGTGACTTTTGAATGGCTTATTGGGCGGCATCGGAGGACGGTAAGTGGCAATGGCTGGTATTGTAAATAAATCAGGGCATTCCCTATTGGAGGCTTGGATAAGACTTGTTTGCTCATTACAACCAGATAAACTTTATTTATGTCCCCTAATAATTTAATCTCATGCACTATTCTCAATGTCTTTAGCATTACTCGACATAAAGTCTAACATTCTTCTTATTATAATTTATCCAATTTGCTGAAATTTCAAACTTCACTTAAGCCTTTTACTTTACTTCCATTTGAGGAAAGGAAGAACATGCAAAACTACTTCCTCATGCACCAGTTACTAGTTTATCATTTCAAATCAAACTGGATTTGAACACAAGGTTGTGCTGTCCAAAGGAGATGTTCCCGGATAAGTTCATTGCACATGGTAAGTTGAAGCCCCGAAAATATTTTTCTACAAATAGCATAACTAATCACCAAATATATCACCTTGAACCAACATCAGCTAATTCCTTGAGCATCATGAATTCTCTAACCATCATCATATCTCTTGTCTCTATTTCTCTCTTTCAACCTACTCATGCCCAAAACTCACCCCAAGACTATCTCAACTCTCACAATGCCGCTTGGAAGCAAGTTGGCATGGCAAACATGACATGGGACAACACTCTTGCTGCCTACGCCCAAGGCTATGTGAACCAACGGGTCAGCGATTGTGGCCTCGTGCACTCCAATGGACCCTATGGCGAGAACCTTGCCAAGGGCACCGGCATGTTCACTGGCACCTACGCCGTTAGCTTGTGGGTCGCAGAGAAGCAGAACTACAATTAGAACACCAACACTTGCGTGAGCGGGTGCGACTGCTTGCACTACACTCGAATGGTTTAGCGTGACTCAGTTCAAGTCGGGTGCGCTAAGGTTTAGTGTAACAATGGGTGGTGGTACGTTGTGTGCAACTACGATCCTCCAGACAACTATGAAGGAGAACTTCCATACTAGGAAAGGCTTTTAGAGTGACAAGCTTACCTATGACCTATTGTTATATGCATCATGGGTGTGACATAAAAAATAAAGGGAAAATAAAAACGACTAGCTTGATATGAGTCATGAGCTAGTTTAGAAAAATATGGATGTATAATATGTTGCTCATAAGAGCTTCTTAAGCAGATTATTACTAGCAAATTAGCAATATTTTGCGAATGTTTGAAATGGCTTTTGTAGATTTAACTGTTCTTGATCATCAACTGATTATCTGCTTTTGTAATGAAAGGATGCATGAGAACAAAGTGTTCTTTCAACTTTTACGCTTCATGATATAACGAAAAGGGATGGTTTGGAGTTAAACACCCCATAATAGATTACTTCCTTGTGCATATTATCCTGGATACAAATATCCCTCCAGTGTAATACATTGTCCAATTGAGCAATACACAAAGTCAATATTCTCTCACATTGTGACTTGATATTAGCATTAGATTGTTCCTATTCTGATCTCAATTCATGATGTTTTCAGTGTGCCCCTGATTTTGATCCTAATGCCAAACTTGAGCTGCTTGATGGCATTCTATTGCGCATTGTTACACTCTTGATAGTTGACCTGCAGTTTGGTATATATTTCACGGGCACTTGCCCTAATATAGCCTATTCCATCCATACCGTGAGTCGGTTTTGTTTGCTTAGCGTTTTTGTCACTATACCGTGGTGTTATGTATTTTGCACCACATCTATGGCATTGGATGTGGATCCATTGTACCATTGGTTTACTTATCTGTTGTCTCCAATGCCAGATCAGGACATGAGTCTCTCTTGTTAATTGTACACCTTCCCCAATCACTCCTCAAAATCGCAACGCCAATCTTTTCTCTCCCTCTAGTCTATCTTTGCTCCCTGCTAAGCCCTACAACCACACACGGCTCGTGTCACTAACGTGCCTCCACTGCCAATATAAATTATGACCTTCTTCGCTCCGCCATTTACTGTTGGTGTTGACAAGGGATTGTGTCATGCTCCGTTCACCCTCTCTCCCATATCATTTTAATGTCGGTCGCTGTCCCTGCTTTTGCATAGCTCTTTCTCCCTTTCTCATTTGAGGGTAGCCAAGCTTACCCGAATGTCAAGTTTATGCCTTTGGTGGGTCTCAAGAACTCGCATCGAGCTCGTCTCGTCATCTATAATCAAGTTGTCGACGATGATGAGATCAAAAGGCTATCTCAAGGTTTGGCGATGCCTCCTACATCTTGTCCATTGAGATTTCCATGAGATCTTAAAGGCCATAATGGCTAAATTAGGTCATCAATGGTGGTTTGGAGACCTTAGAAATTTGGCGGTGAGAGAAGAGACAGTGAAGGAGAGAGTGTTTTGGGTCAGCAAATAGAGAAAGCAAACGTCACGCCCGATCCTCTCGGGGACGCGCCCATCCTTCTACCAGATCGATTTTAAAGTGCGATATCCCAAGACTGAGTATCGCCGACCCTTTCTTTTTATTACGCATGTGGAAGCAGTTATAAATCCCCAAACAATAAAACAATGGGATAGAAAAGCAAGCCATATTTTTCATATTGAAATTCACAATCACACTTTTATTAACAGCACAACTCATAGTATAATTACAATACTATTTACAGCAAACAAGTCTCACACCTATCTATACTAAGACAGGGTTCACAAAAGGAATGGGATCTCAATCCACATCCGGGTTAACTCAAGATCCCTCTCTGGATCATCTTCTTCTTCAAAAGTCTTTCTCCCCTTCAGGTTCCTCCTCCTCAGCTTCTCCTCAGGGCCCTGAAATGGTTATTCAATAACCAATGAGACCACGTCTCAGCGAGTTCTACCCCCTAAGACTCGATTAGTAAACCAATACACTACTCGGTTGCCTAAGCACAACATGAGTCAGAGGACTTACCTTGGCCTCAGATTCCATCAGCATATTAGTACAGTTCAATAGGTACTCAAACAATCACATCATCGATCGAAGCATTGATCAAATCGACCTAGTCGATTACATTTCAGTCGGACCATTTCTAGGTCATTCATCCCACATCAAGCAACTTTCTTAGATTTAGTGGCTTTACGGTTCCACTCGACCCTTTCTAGATTCAATGGCTTTACGGTCCCACCCGGCCCTTTCAAGATCTAGTGGCTTTATGGTCCCACCCGGCCCTTTCAAGATCTAGTGGCTTTACGGTCCCACCCGACCCTTTTAAGATCTAGTAGCTTTACGGTCCCACCTAACCCTTTCTAGATTCAATTTAGGAATAAATCTTAAATTCACTCCCTAAATTACTTTAGCATCAAATAAAGCTCAAATAAATAAACGGACGCACCACAACAATCAGCACGAAATTCTAGTTACCGGCTATCCTGGTTGAATTTCCGAAAAAATAAATAATTAAATAATTAATTTCGAAAATTAAATAAATAATTATAAAAAATCCAATTTAGGCCCGTAATGCCGAATTGGACGCCAAGACGAGCCCGGAAAATTACCTAGACTTGTTCCATAAATAACCTTTCTATTTGCTAATGACTAAATCTAACCACCTAACATGCATCGGTAAGTCACTAATTAAATTATTCTAAACTAATCTAACCAACCCTTAAGCATAATTAGCAAACTAAGAAAGTATTAGTGAGTAAAACTCACTTGGTAAAAGCGGAGACCGAATCACCGCGACGGTGACGCGATGGCGGCCGAAATCGGGCTTTCGACAACACCGGCGGGCTTGGACCGGGCCTTAAGCTTGGCCCAACAAATCTCAGCCCAACTGAGATTTGTTCTTGCTTTTGGGCTGGACCCAAGTTGGGTTGGGCCTGCTGCGAAGATGGGCTTCAAAAATTGGGCTTGAAGACTGCAATTGCTGAAAATGGGCTTGAAATAAAGCTGAACTGGGCCTGACTTTGCTGGGCCCGAAAGACTGAAATTGCTGGGCTGAATTCTGGCCTAACTTGTGGCCCAATGGAAATTCACTGGGCTGGAATTGCTGGGCTTCGAAGACCGAATTCCGTTGGACTCCAATTTGCGAATTGCAAGGGAGATGGACGCTGACTTCTTCGGTTTTCCTGGCAGCTCGGTGGAGGTTGCTTCGCTGGCTTCACTTGACTGACTCGGTGGACAAAGACACGAAGATGGGTGGTCTTCGTTGATGGAGTCAACACAAAGGCTTCGTTGTTGATCGAGTAGATGGAGAAGCTCGGACGTGGCAGCAGCTGCAAGAAGAAATCGTGGCAGGGCTTCGCTCGGTGGGGGATTTCCTCGGTCAATCTTCAGTAGTTTTCAGCTGGGCTTTGACCGGTGAAATGGACCGAAACGTGGCAGAGACGGATGGAGCTGTTGCGGGTTCTTCGGTGGCCTAGCGTCGTACGCGTGCGGCTTCACTTCGGTGGGCTTCTCCGGGCGTTTGTTGGGTCAACGAACCGGTGGAGGTGCCCCATGGTTGACCAAACTTGGCAACAAACGGCAGAGCTTAAGACGCGTGGAGCTGAGGGTTGGTGTTCAAGTGGCTTGCGGGGCTGCTGAGTGTTTTTTCTTCGTTCGGTGAGGGTTAGCGCACGAAGAGAGAGAGCAGATGGTGTGGGTTTCTTGTCTTCTTCAGCTGTGGTATTTGTGCGGCCGTGAACGTCCGAAGGAGGGGGTGGTGCTCGCGCGAAGGAGAAGCCAATGAAGTGTGCGACCGAAGATTGAGGGGGAGAGAAAACTAAAGTCAACAAAAATATCCATCTTCAATTAAAGCTTGGTCCCCTTAGAGCCTACACAAATATCTAATGTTCCCAATACTTTCTTGCATCAATATTCATCTAAATTATCCAATTTGAAGCTCCAATTTATGCTCCTTTTCCAATTTCGAAATTCGCCGAAATAAATTAACTTTTCTTACTCAATTTCCCAAATTGAGGTCCGATTTCGACCCAGAAAAATCCCGAACAATTTTCTATAAATCCTCAATATCCAAAAGCTCGGCTTGGAAGTCAAAACTTGCTTAAATTCGGCCCGTATGAATTTCCGTTAATTTTCCGCGACATTCGCAATGATTTTCCGCAAAAATCTCGGAATCTCTGAAAAATCTTCTGAGACTGAGTCGACACTCCTAGAATTTATTGTGACATGACAGAGACTTCAATTTCTGAAATCGGATTTGAATTCGCGGTTAATTTCAACTTGGTGCGTTTTTAGCGTGACCTAAACTACCGGGTAGTTTTCAGAACTTTTTAGGGCAAATGACCCGTGGTCGATTTTCTTCGAGCCACTATGAACCCACTCGACTCATTGGCGACTCTCGATTGTCGTGAAAATCTCGAGGATTCAATTACGAACACAGGGTACCAAAACAATAAGAAAATCAGTCTAGTGTCGGCCAACGAGAATTTTCTAATTTAGTGGTGTCACCCACGATTAGCCACACATCTCTGTCGATCCAGTCTATCTCTGATTTTAAATCGAATTTTAACTGTGCCGTAATGACCTCTAAAGATGGACACGGTCGAGAAGCCGATTCCTGATCGAGTTCTCAAGTCTATTGCCTTAAAATTCCTTAATAATTTCCCCAGATAGTCTAGTTATCTCGAGAGTGATCGGCTCTGAGAATAACCTTATAGGCACATCAATGAAATGCCCGATTTATTCAGTAGAAAACAGGTTGAGAAATTCAAGATGTCACAGCAAAGATGGTCATGGATGACATGAAGGAGAAAGTAGTGAGACTTGGAGGAGGCGACCATGATGATAGGTGGCCACAATGGCCGGAGACGGTGGCTAATGGTGAAGAAAGAGAGAGGGTTGGTTGAGTGGGAAGACTTTATGAGGATAATTAGACATTATAGTAAGCACACCAACAAGTGCAACAAATATGCATCCATGTTCCCTTTTTGATCATGTCCCATTTATGTCTTTGTTAACTCTCTATCTCTATCGACCAGAAAAAAGAAAAAAGAAAAAGTCTATAATTTGATGCCATAGCAAAGAAAAAAGATAAAAGAAAGGGAGGTTTGGAGAGGAGGTAGGGGGGTCTCACACGGTGGTTGTTGGTGTTGGCAACATGACCACAAAATAATTTCATCGGCAACGTCGCCCAAATTCGATCAAGCATGGCTTCCAATTGATAGTGAGGTCACTCTCAACAACAACATCGAGAGTTAGCCTTGACCCCATGATCTTGTGATAAGGTTGCCTCCCTCTCCTTCCCTTTGGATTTGATCAAGCTTGATCTCCAATTGACCGTGGGCTCTCGTATAAGCACGACATTAAGAGTTGGCCTTGAGCTCGTAACTTCACAGTGAGGTCACATTCTAATACACAAGCATGCGTAGAGAGAGAGGTAAGGGCAATGGCCCAACCATGATAATTAAGCAATGCATCGATCCACATTGGCATCGGAAATGCAGAGAACTGGGCAAATAAGCAAATTCATCAAAATTTACATGATTACTTGGTGGAAATAGGTGGACTTAATTCTATACATCCACTTTCCACAATTACAAAATGCAATTATAAAAAACGCACGTAATAGGTATGGGTAGGTAGACTAGTTAGGGAGACATTCATGTAAATTTGCTAGCACTACCTTTGCACGATGATTTTCTCTACTAGTGAAAAAGTTCCAAGACGAAACGAGAAAACTGATTTAGCTACATACCTATCATCCTCTCTTTGGCTTCGTAACTCACCTTGATCAAGTGTAATTTTCTTATTGCCTCGGTCATGCCCATCCGTTCCGGCAGTGATTCCATCGAACATGCGACTCCAACTTCGAATATAGAGATAATGCAATCTCTGATTTTCATCTCTTGTTGTTGATCACCAACTTCACTCCAAAGCCTTAAGTCTATAATGTCCATTGCTCGATCCGGAAGAGCCATTCGGACAAAATTGTGGAGGTTAAGATGGTGCCCAAAGGCCTCTTCAGTGGGTCTCTTTCCTGTGAACATCTCCAATAATAGAATGCCGTAACTATATGCATCCCCAAGTGTGGAAACCTTGTGTCCCATGCCATACTCTGAAAATATCATCAAGACATGAATAGGAACGAACATACACTTTTTCTTGAAGTCAATTGTTTAGAAAAAGCTTCTAAGTCACATGAGATTTTGCTTGATGTCCATTTGCAAGAGCTTGCGAAAGAAAATTGTGAGGAATCGCATCTATCGCACCCAACATAGAGAGATGGCTTGCAAGCCCTCACTCACTTCACGATTGGGCCCGCTGTGCATTGCAGAGGCCAAGGGATCCTTTGTTGGAGCAAGGCAGGGGGTCCTAAAGCCCCCTACTGGTTTTTTGCTTTCATTTCTCTCTGTTTAATTTTCGTTTAGTTTACTGTATATGGCTGATGTTTAGCGCCTATCGTGTGAACTCTTATAAAGTGCATTAACTGTTGAGAAATGCATCAACGGTAGAGAAATATGATTTTAGAATTCATAAAGTGCACCAAAGGTCAGTTAACAACATATAAACTCTTCTTCTCCAAAACTACTGAGTGTAACCAAAGTTGTCACATGTTTGCTACACAAATTGCCTAAACATCAAAAGTGGCTTTGTCCTCTAGTAGGATACGGGTGAAAATTGAAAAAGAAGCAAATATGTTGGGTGAAGGTCTTGGCAGAAGTCTATGTGTTAACTGAACTTGAATAGTTGGTTTTTTGACTGGAAACATATGGGATCCACGTGAGGCTATCATTTTCATGATAGAAATTACGTTTAATACCTATACCACACTTTCTTTTTATGCAAAGACAAGAAGACAATGCCAAAAAAGAACAGGCAAAAAATGAACATAGTGGGGGGAAAAGGAGAGACTTAGAGTGATTTGTTGACGGTGATGGATTTATACTTGTAAATGCGTAAATTTGTCTTAATATGCTCTGACCAATAAGCTTAGGGAAAGTGATAGTTGGGTAGAGCCCATCGTGTTGTCAATTAGTGTATCCTCCACCGGTTTCTGGCATAAATGCCATGTCAACTAATATATTTTTCTAATATTAAATTATTGATCATGAAAGGGTCTGCCATAAAGGGAAAATTACTTATTGTTAAGACCTTAAGTCATAACATTCCAAAAGAGATTCGCATTCTGTTTTAATGGCATGAACGTGATATGAGACAAAATACGAATTATAAAAAGAAAATATAAATATGAGATGATACAATATGCTTAATCTATTTATTCACATGGATTCACAAGTTGTCTAAAAATTTTCCACTCATTGATCAAATTACGATGGTTTATTCTCATCTTAATTTAAAATACAATTAGGGCAAGCTACTATTAATCTTTTCGTACAACAAGATACATATTTTCTTTTTCTGCGGAAGCTATTAATAGCGAAAAGAGGAATTGAGTTGTGAGAAAGAGGTGTTAGAGCATATAAATCATAACATAATTCCAAGAATAATTGTTTAGTCAAACTTTTGGTACTCACATATTACTATCGCAATCAAATAAAAACTAATTGAGAAAAAAAATGATAGTTTCATACCAGGAGGCACATAGCCGATGGATCCTCTGACTGCGGTTGAAGTTGAACTACCTTGGTCTTGAACTTCTATGGCTTCGGTAGACACCGTTGAAATGATCTTTGCAAGCCCGAAATCTCCAACTCGAGCCATCATGTTGTTGTCCAGAAGCACATTACTCGGCTTCAAATCTCCATGGACGATGGCTGGATAGCAACCCTCGTGGAGATATTTGATCGCGGTAGCTATGTCAATGGCGATGTTTAATCTTTGCACTAGTCTCAGATTTCTCGATTCGCTGCACTCATCATCTCGTCCTATGATTCCAGGGTGTAGCCACTCCTCCAAGCTCTCATTAGCCATGAACTCATATATTAGAGCTTTGAAGTCATTACCACAAAAGTCCACGCTCGAACAGACACTTAGTATCTTCACGAGGTTTCGGTGTCTAATGGTTCCTAGAGTTTGACATTCAGAGATAAAGCTCCTTGAAGCACCTCTTTGCATTAGATTGAGCACCTTCGTTGCCACCGTGGCACCTCCATCAAGAATCCCTTTATAAACCGTGCCATATCTCCCTTTACCAATCAAATTGGTCTCGGAGAATCTATTAGTCGCTCTCAGAAGTTCTTCATAAGAGATCCTCAAGAATTGGTTCTCAAAAGATAATGAAGTGGAGGCATTGGTTGTTGTCTGCTTCTTTTTGCAATAAAAGATAGACAGAGATAGGAGCAACAAAGCTAAACATAACAAACTGCCAGCTACCACATATATTACTTTGGCCTTGGTTGAAGAAGACTTCTTAGAGTTTGATGATTTGCAAAGAGGAAGCTTCAGACTGGGAACACCTCCACAGAGTTTCGTATTTCCATAAATCGATACAGAACTGGAATTAAGAAAAACTCCACCCTCTGGAACTTGTCCTTCTAGTTGATTGAAGGACAAATTCAAGTACTTGAGTAGTGAGAGCCCTGCGAGAAAGCTCGGGATTGGACCACAAAAATTATTATCGGAAAGGTCCAGCTCGTGTAGACCTCGTAATGGACGTAAAGCTTGAGGGATTTGACCATGAAAAGAATTAGCTTCTAAGTGAAGTCGTTCCAATACCAAGCACTTGCCAATGGACGTTGGAATTAAGCCGGTCAATCTATTGTAAGACAAATCTAATATGCCAAGATTCTTTAAAGATCCAACTTGCAATGGAAGAGATCCACTTAAATTATTATTTGCCACACTAAGGATGATCGCCAAGGAAGAAAGACCCATGATTTCGATAGGAATTGAGCCAATCAGGTTATTGTTTGAAAGATCAAGCCCAATTAGTTGTCTGCAGTTGCCAAGACTTTGTGGTATGTGGCCTTGGAAAATGTTGGAGGAAAGGTCAAGGACATTTAACGACGTAATGTTACCAATCGAAGACGGTATCTCTCCAGTCAACATGTTCCCACTTAAACGAAGTTCATGCAAGTTGGAAAGCGCTCCGATGGAATGAGGAATGCAATCAGTTAGAAAATTATTACGTAAATCCCAGAAAGACAAGTTGAAGAGATGTCCAAGGGCTAAAGGAATAGATCCTTGGATCCGATTGTATGACAAAGAAATTCGCTTAATGCTGGCGGAGAGATTGGAGAAGGATCTCGGCAACGATCCGTGAAGAAAGTTCTCCGCCATCTCGAGAACTTGTAAGTTGGAACAATTAACTAAAGAAGAAATAAAACTCAAGTCATCCTGCAATTGGTTATAGCCCAATGAAATCTTATGAAGGCCCTTTAGCCTTCCTAGATTTTTCGGTACTGGCCCATGGAAATTGTTGAGGACAAGGAAAAGCTTTTCAAGACCTGTGGCATTTGTTAACGTTGACGGAATCATCCCAGTGAACAAGTTATTGTTGACACCAAGGAAATAGAGAGAAGGACAAGCGGTGCCGACATCATTGAGAAAGCTTCCCCGCAATTGGTTATCACCAACATTGAAAAAACCCATGTCAGAGCTGTTTAAAAGCCCCGCTGGAACCTCACCGATTAGTTTGTTGAAAGATAGGTGGAAATATGTCAATCTCTTGAGTCTGGACAATTCCTCTGGTATTTCTCCGCTTAACACATTCATTCTCAGGGAGAGCACTTGTAGTAGCGAGAGGTTTCCAATTGAACAAGGAATAGGACCTACGAGACTGTTCTTAGACAAGCCCAAGCCTTTGAGTCTTGTTAAAGAACTAAGATCAGAATGAATTCCCCCCACAAGTTGATTATCTACGAGATTCAGGATCTCGAGGTTCGAGCAGCGGGAAAGATTAGAGGGTATCGGCCCACCAAATGAGTTGTTACGAAGAACAAGAGCATGAAGCCGAAGCAAGTTGCCAATCTGTGGTGGGATTTCACCATGAAAGCTGTTGTTCTCCAAAAATAGGATCCTCAGAAAAGAGAGGTTACCTACGTGAGAAGATAGTAAGCCTTCCAAGCCTTGTGATCTCAAGTCTAGGGATGTGACCCTCCCAGGATGTCTTTTGCTGCACAAAACACCTTGCCACTCACAATGATGAGTAGAATCGTTCCAAGAGCTCAAGACCCCAAATGGGTCTTTGTGTATTGCGTTTTTTAAGAAGGCTAACGCAAACTGATCTGTTTGGTTTTGTGAGTATGCTTTGGAGATTGTGATTGAGCTCCACCACCACAAGAGAATAGAGTTGAGAATAAGAAATAGGTGCTTCCCCATCTCGTCCAGTGATCCACTTTCAGTCTGAGCTGAATTTATAAACCTCCTCTCTCTATGCAGAAATCAATTATTGACTAACTCCATCATGGGAAGTTCCGTAAACTTTCTCTCTCCTGAAGACTGAAGACTGAAGACTGAATAAATTATTATAAAATAATGTGGAAACTAACCAAAATTTGTAATTAATTAATGCGAAATCACCGAGAAAATAAATGAGAAACAATGAAGAACTCCTGAGATTTCCGTGGTTCAGTCCGAAAATCGATATCTATGTAGCTGGAAGAGTAAGCAGCTATAATCCACTAAAAATTCGAGAAAAATAGAGTTACAATTACTTGCAAGTTTGAGTGTTTTCCATGCCTTGATTACATCTAAACTCACAGTGTTTATTGATAGAGACTCATTATGCACTCGCGTCACAAAATCCACCGATTGTAAAACTCCGTGCGATCAAAAAAAGCGTTACTGGTGCGTCCCCTTTTTTTCTTCGCTAAAGAGAGAGTGTCCTCTCGTGCGGGGATATAAAATAGAGACTTCAGCAGTACGTCTTTTTCAGGATATTAGAAAAGGCCTAAAACTGGACGCGTTGAGTGGAGTCCGACTAATGTTTGCTCCCTCGGTTAAACTTGGATATTTATCTTCAACAGAACCAAACCTTCAATACATTTAGTAGTTAAGTAGCACCGCCCAACAAATCAAAATATGATACTGATTAAAAAGGAACACCATATTTTGAATAAATCAGAATCTTTTGGGTCTCATACCTAATTCAAACTCAAGCCATAATTTAATAACCGGTGCCTCATATTTTCCACATAATGTCTTTTTGAATGAAAAAGTCACCCAACAAATTCTTTTTTCTGGTCGAATGAAATCGATTTTGGGCATCTTTTCAATCTAGAAATGTGAAAGCAAAACTCACTTTTATTACAGCAAAAGTTTTATTTTTAATTTCTTTAATCGTGGTGTGATGCGCGAGTGTCGGGATCTTTATCATTATTGAAACAAAAATCATTTTTATAGTTCTTGAGTGCGGTGCATCATGCAATTAGTCCAATACTTTTCCTGCTCAAGTCATCAAAGCCCTTGGGAACTTCCTTTGGCCCCTCAAAAGAAATGTACATGAGTCATGTCGTGAAAAGAGATTGCGTCCCGTGCACTTGGATTCAAGAAAATTACAATTGATTTTTGCATTAAAATATTCTAATTGATTCGCTAAAGCTCTGGATCATTCTGTGAAAAGCAATCTGATCTCTTTGTCACTGTTTAATACGACGCACTATCCATGGTACCAATGAGGGGAAGAGAGACTAGAGAACCTATTTTTTGGGAAAAAATTATAGTTTAATATTTTTAGTGGATTTTGTTTCATTTTTTATGAATTAAAAATAGATTAGTTATTATATTTTGGGCCTCAAAAGTCATTTTTTATATGTTCATGTTATAACTTACTTAAGAGTTTATTCAAGTGTTTGGAGTAATTTTTAAACATCTTCTATTATTAATTATTAATCTTTTGATTATGATTATATTTTTTAGTTTTAATATATAATTTGACCAGTTCGATCCACATTAGTCCTGAGATCCCGGAGATGCTAAAGCTGAAGGTGCCGATTGGCTCGAAAAAGAATAAGGAGGAATCCTAAATTTCAGCCTGGGCCACTTCAAACCGGAAAAAGTCGGCCGTATGATCTAGGCCAAATTGTTCTTTAGATCTTCTTCTTTTTTCCACCCCTAGAACTAAATGTTATGGGGGACAAAGTCCTACACCTCGGGAGCTATTTCTTGAAGCTTGTAAAGAGGCAAAGTGCTAAATGGTGAAAAGCATGTCGTGAATCCATGGGGCCATCTCTAGATTTGTTGGATGGTCTATATGGAAGGCATCATCGAATTTCTTCAACGATTGTCAGACAAACTTGAATGGCAACTCCTAATGATGGTTGAGAGCACTGTGTAATTTTGAGAAGAAATTATGGTGAATAGAAAACTAAATTTCTTTTAATTGATCTTGCTCAATTTATCTTTCCCTCTTTCGACAATCTCCATTCTAATCCTAATTCCACACTTATTTGATGACATGGGTGCATACCACGTTGCACACCATTTTACTTAGAAAGTTTGAGTAAAGTTTTAGCACATGTAGTGGTGTCATTCATATGACCGCTGTGATGTTTTGGTGGCAGTGATCTGGTGATTGGCTGTAGCAATGTGAGTTAGTGAAGGTTGTCGACGTATGGGAAAAAGAAAATGCAGAAGGAGCAAGGGAAAGGAGGAGAAGGAGAAGGAGAAAAGGAAAGAAAAAAAATTAGCGTGAACGTTTACCCTAGTGAAAGCGAAGTTAGTAAAAATTATATAACTATAAAGATCCATGTGAGAAAAGCATAATTACAATGAGGTTCGGTATAACAAGTTAAAAACCATTCGAACAGTTTCAACGTTCGTCAGACATACTTCTATGGCAGCTGGAAATAATGCTTGACAGGATTTGTGTAATTTTGAGAAGAGATGATGATGAAATATAAAATCTAAAATTCTTGTAATTGATCTTGCCCTACTTATGTTTTCCCCTTTTTTCCAAATATTATTCCTATGTTGATTCCATACTTAATTGATCACACGGGGCATGCCACATAGCGCGCCATTTAATTTAGTAAAGTCTTAGTTCCTGTTATTCATATTTTACGGTTTGGTTTGTTTTCACTTTGACCACAGAAACAAGAAAGAGAAAGTCCAACATTAAGACTGTCTTATAAATTTGGTATAATAAGTAATGTGGCATATTATTATTAAATATGGGTTATTGTCCATTTATAGTTTGCCATGTAGCATAGTTTAATGATATTTACTTTGTCAATATGAACACAGAGATCAAATCATTATGACAAATCAACTAACTTTTTTGTATAATAATGTTCTTTTTTCTCCTTTTCCAAAAGGCAAAGATTTTCCACAAAATCTCTTTTTGAATGGAAAAGTCATCCAACAATTTCTTTATTTTGGTTGAATTGTTGGAAGATATGCAGAAGATTCTGAAAATATATCGGGAATTGATTGATTCACATTCTGATTACAGAGAATCAATCTAATATTAGATTGATTTGTAGAATATTACATTGCCTTTTCTTTGTGTATACACTTTGTAATATAAACAGCAAAGCACTATACATTGATTGATATACAGAATACAACAAAATCTCTTCCTAAACTTTGTTCTTCTTTCTCTTTGTCGTCCGTTCCTTGCTTGCCTTCAGATTCTGACATGGTATCAGAGCTTTGGCTTTAAGCTCCATCTTCCGCAATCGATTGCTTTCGAAGCTGCAAGACATATCAACGTCTTGATTACGAAAGAATCTGTACGAAGGAAGAAGAAACGGAATTTTTACCATGAATCCAGAGGATCTGCTCCCTGGGACAACCGGCATTCCCCCCACAGGCGACGTCACACCCACAGGAGAGACACAAGGCCACAGCATCCATGCGATACCTGTAACTTCCACAACACAGCAACAAATCCAGACTCAATGGCAGATATTCCCGGCTCAGGCGAATATGGGGCAGCCCATTCCGGGCCATCCTTACCAATGGGTACCATATCCATGGTACATCGGGCAAGGCAAACTCAGCCGCTGAGGCAGAACGAATAAACGGGTCTGGAGAAGCGGGTTTCGGAACAAGCCCTCATCCGGGACTCTTTAATGCGGGTCATGGAACCGGGTTCAATGGGTCGGGTACAGGGACGAATCCCTACCCGAACCTCTCACCCGGATTTTTACCTTTTCCGATTGTAGCCATCATCGGTCGACCGGAGCCAGGCAATCCCTTGCACGTATCAACCGCCGACGGTCCAGAGTTGTGACTGATTAGTTTGCAACTGACCAGGCAGGAAAAATACAACAAATGGTCGCAAGACTTTTGGCGGGCCCTCGTCACAAAAGATAAAGACGGTTTCCTTGACGGGACCATACCTGTTCCGTCGGATGAAAGGCTGGCGAGGCACTGGCGAAAGTGCAATCACCTGATCCACATCTGGATCGGCAACTGCGTCTCGCCAGACGTCGCAGCAGGCCTCCCACCGATGGAAGATTCAAAAACCATGTGGGACAACATAAAGGAAATTTATGGGAAGCTCGACCGAGCAAAAATCTCTTGTCTCATGCAGGAACTTACAGATCTCAAGCAAGGAAATATGTCTGTCACAGCGGTTTATAACAAACTGCCATTGCTCTGGAACGAGCTCGAGGCCACAGAAGAAAAACTCGAGGGACCTCCGGAAACCCTCAGGCAGTATAAATCCATGAAGGAGAGGGAGAAATCCACTTGGTTTCTTTTGATATTGAACGAAACATACCTAACATTTCGTTCGCAGATCCTAGTGATGGATCCTGTGCCACCCCTTGGCCGGATTTTTCAGCTGGCCGTCCAAGAGGAGAGCCAACGGCTCACAGCACCGGAGCAAGCACGAGGAGGCGAAGCCATCGCTCTCGCTCTTCGCGGAGATCGCCGCGGAAGAGAATCGGGGGCGAGAACCCTAGCTCGGGAGAGAGAAATTCGCAAGGGGCTAGGGTTTGCAACCGCGGACAAAACCCTTGAAAAGGAAGGAACCTACGGTGGAGATTCAATCCGGAGATCTGACGGCCTTGATTTCCCGCGGAGATCTGACAGCCTTGATTTCCCACGGAGATCTGACGGTCTCGATTTCCCGCGAAGATCCGACGGTCCGCAAGGGGTCGATCTATATGCTGCATCGGACGGTGGAGATAATTCCACGATTAAATCATCCGACGGCCAAATTTATTCCGCATTAGTTTGGAATTTCATACAAAATTCCGGGGGGAGAGGTAAATTATACTATGAACATTGCAAACGTCCACATCATACCATAGATAATTGTTGGAAATTGCATGGAAAGCCAGGAGAAAAAGAAAAAAAGAAAGGGTATTCTGCAGCTTACCAGGTGACTAGACCTACTGGATCAAGTAGTGACCGACCAATTTCTTATGGGCAATATCAGCAATTGATGCAGGCATTACAGAAAGCATACATTGGAAATAAAGGAGGAAGTTTCTCAGGTATATCCCATTGCCTGATTAATTCAATTTCAAAAAGGGCATGGATAGTTGACTCAGAAGCAAGTGACCATATCATTTGTGATATAAATTTTTTCTCACAAGTGCATAGGAAATTGGACACGCCTATTTCTGTGCAACTCCCAAATGGGAATATTACTCATGTCACAATGACAGGAACTGTTCAACTTAGCCCCCAAATTATCCTACAAAATGTCCTATATGTCCCACAATTTCAATTCAATCTTATTTCCGTATCCAAAGTCTGCAAAGAAAATTCCTATCAAATACTTTTCAATGCTGACACATGTTTTTTTCAGGCCCTTTCGACTGGGAAATTGATGGGCTTGGGTAGTCTTTCTGAAGGTCTATATTTTTGGACTAGTATTCCAAGTCATCTAGATTTGCATTTAATTCCTTTCAATAAGTTGTCATTGTGTAATGCTATTGCCAATGATAAAGACTTTCTTTTACATTCAAGGATGGGGGCATAGTATTTTTTTTTCCATACTCTAAATGTCCTATATGTCCTCTTGCAAAACAACCTCGCACATCTTTTCCTTTAAATACAAAGCGTTCCACTGCTATCCTTTCTTTAATTCATGTGGATGTCTGGGGACCGTATCATACAGCACATCGTGATGGTTCACGATATTTTCTTACAATTGTGGATGATCACTCTCGGGCCACATGGGTATTCTTGATGCAATCAAAAACTCAAGTTCCATCTCATTTGAAAACGTTCATCACCCTGACTAAAAATCAGTTTGGAAAGTCAATTAAGCGAATACGAACTGACAATGGGAAGGAATTTTTCAGTCGTGATTGCATATCACTTTTCTTGCTTCATGGTATTCTACATGAAAGCTCTTGCATTTATACTCCACAACAGAATGGAGTGGTGGAACGTAAGCATCGTCACTTACTGGAGGTTGCACGAGCTTTGAAGTTTCAGGGATCTGTTCCGGCAACATATTGGGGAGATTGTGTCCTCACTGCAGCCTATCTCATCAACCGTATGCCTACTCGGATATTAGCTAGTAAATCACCCTTCGAATTACTTTATGGAAAGAAACCAGCAATAGATCATCTTCGAGTTTTCGGTTGTCTTTGTTATACTGCAACTATGGGACCTCGAGACAAAATGAGTCCACGTGCCAGGAGGTGCATTTTCATGGGTTATCCTACCTTACAAAATGGTTATTATGTTCTAAATCCATCAACAGGAGAATTTTTCGTGAGTAGGGATATCATTTTTCACGAAACTATCTTTCCATTTCGTGAGTCTATAGAGGATTTGGATATCTCCACTAGTTCTCATTGTTCCTCAATTGAGGAAAATATATCTCCTGAATATTTTCTCGCAGCATCACCAGGACAAGTCATTCCACCTTCTTCAGTTGATCAGTCGACTCAGAAGGCCACATTGGAAAGAGACCCTGCTCTTCCAATCAACACTGAAGATGATTCTGGCGAACAAACCACCAATAATGCTGCGAAAATATCTTCACCTCCACCACCAACGGATCATCCATGTCGTTCGGGGTGAGCTACAAAACCGCCAGCGTGGACCAAAGACTATGTCTGCGCCTCACTAAACGGACCAGGTATTCACTATCCAATATCTTCATATGTCTCCTTTGACAAACTTTCGTCGGAGCATAAATGTTGCATTAGTCATATATCAAATGAGAAAGAACCATCTAGTTATCATGAGACATCCAAAGACCCACGGTGGCAAAAAGCCATGGAAGCAGAATTACAGGCCCTATCTGATAATCACACTTGGGAAATAGTTCCTTTGCCCTCCAATCGGAAATCCATAGGATGCAAATGGGTTTATAAAGTAAAGTATAGAGCTAATGGATCCATTGAACGCTACAAAGCTCGATTACTAGCGAAGGGATATACGCAACGAGAAGGTTTCGACTATCACGAAACTTTTTCCCCTGTTGCTAAAGATGTCACCATCCGCTCTTTCTTATCAGTTGCAGCCATCCATGATTGGGCGTTGCACCAAATGGACATTCATAACGCTTTTCTTCATGGTAATCTAGATGAAGAAATTTACATGGATATTCCTCTGGGCTTACGGAGACAGGGGGAGAATAAAGTATGTCGTCTCCGCAAATCCCTTTATGGGCTAAAACAAGCTTCCAGACAATGGTATGCTAAATTTGCCAATGCTCTCATTAGTGCAAACTTCAAATAGTCAAAGTATGATCATGCCTTATTTACATGGACCAAAGGTACGTCATCTATTTACTTGATGATCTATGTAGGTGACATTCTTATCATGGGAAATGATGAAGTTGCAATAAAGAGCCTAAAGAAATATTTGCATACTACATTTCACATAAAAGATCTGGAAGCACCAAAATATTTTATTGGGATTGAGATCGTCCGATCTCATCAAGGAATTTCTCTCAGTCAGAGGAAGTTTGTGTTGGAGATTATATCAGAGGCCGGTTTATCAAGATGCAGGCCAGCTGTCATTCCAATTGAGAAGAATATCATATTGACTATAGCAGACCAGACTGGAGGAACTTCTCAGGATGACCCTATATTACAGGATCCGACGAGTTATCAGAAGCTCGTTGGAAAACTGATTTATCTGACTATGATCAGGCCTGATATATCATATGCAGTGCAGAATCTTAGTCAATTTATGCACAAACCGAAGGAATCCCATATGAATGCCACTCTAAAGGTCGTGAAGTATTTGAAGGGATGTCTAGGACTCGGGATACTTCTATCTAGAAGATGCAACATGGAAATGACAGCATATTGTGACGCAGACTATGCAACGTGTCCTATGAGTCGAAGATCCATAACTGGGTTTTGCATTAAGTTGGGAGACTCTCTTCTTTCGTGGAAAACCAAGAAGCAAGCAACAGTTTCTTTATCCTCAGCTGAAGCAGAATATCGGGCCATGGCAAAGACCACATGTGAAATTGTGTGGATACGAGGATTACTTGGTGATCTCGGAATACAGCTAAAAGGTCCGACGAAGTTATTCCGCGACAATGAATCAGCTCTGAAACTTGCGGCGAATCCTGTAATGCACAAGAGGACCAAGCACATAGAAGTAGATTTCCATTTCACTCGGGAGAAGATTCAAGAAGGGATAATCGAGACAAGAGGGATTGGAACTACTGAACAACCTGCAGATGTATTTACCAAAGCCCTATGTCAAAGACAACATGCATATCTACTGAGCAAGCTAGGTGTCTTGGACATTTACAAGCCACCAGCTTGAGGGGGAGTGTTGGAAAATATGCAGAAGATTCTAAAAATATATCGGGAATTGATTGATTCACATTCTGATTACAGAGAATCAATCTAATATTAGATTGATTTGTAGAATATTACATTGCCTTTTCTTTGTGTATACACTTTGTAATATAAACAGCAAAGCACTGTACATTGATTGATATACAGAATACAAGAAAATCTCATCCCAAACTTTGTTCTTCTTTCTCTTTGTCGTCCGTTCCTTGCTTGCCTTCAGATTCTGACATGAATGAAATGGATTTTGGCTCTTTTCAATCTAGAAATGTGAAAGCAAAACTCACTTTTATTATAGTAAAAGTTTTTTATTTATAATTTCTTTAATCGTGGTGTGATGCGTGAGTGTCGGGATCTTTATCATTAGTGAAACAAAAATCATTTTGATTGTTCTTGAGTGCATTGCATCGTGCAATTAGTCCAATGCTTTTCCTGCTCAAGTCATCAAAGCCCTTGGGAAGTTCCTTTAGCCCCTCAAAAGAAATGTACATGAGTCATGTTGTGAAAAGTGATTGCATCCCGTGCACTTGGATTCAAGAAAATTACAAGTGATTTTTGCATTAAAATATCCTAATTGATGCGCTAAAGCTCTAGATCACTCTGTGAAAAGCAATCTGACCTCTTTGTCACTGTTTAATACGAGATACTGTCCATGGTACCGATGAGGGGAAGAGAGACTGGAGAGCCTATTTTTTGGGTAAAAAAATTATAGTTTAATATTTTTAGTAGATTTTTTTTTCATTTTTTATGAATTAAAAATAGATTAATTATTATATTTTGGGCCTCAAAAATCATTTTTTATATGTTCATGTTATAACTTACTTAAGAGTTTATTCAAGTGTTTGGAGTAATTTTTAAACATCTTCTATTATTAATTATTAATCTTTTGATTATATTTTTTAGTATTAATATATAATTTGACCAGTTCGAGCCATTTTAATCCTGAAAATCCCGAAGATGCTAAAGCTGAAGGTGCGGATTGGCTCGAAAAAGAATAAGGGGGAACCCTAAATTTCAGCCCGGACCACTTCAAACCTAAAAAAGTTGGCCGTATGATCTAGGCCAAACTGTTGTTTAGATCTTCTTCTTTTTTTCCACCCCTAGAACTAAGTGTTATGTGGGATAAAGTCCTACACCTCGGGAGCTTGAATGGGGCCATCTCTAGATTTGTTGGATTTTCTATATGGAAGGCATCATCGAATTGCTTCAACGATTGTCAGACAAACATGAATGGCAACTTCTAATGATGGTTGAGGCACTGTGTAATTTTGAGAAGAAATTATGGTGGAATAGAAAACTAAATTTCTTTTAATTGATCTTGCTCAATTTATCTCTTTCCCCCTTTTGACAATCTCCATTCTAATCCTAATTCCACACTTACTTGATGACATGGGTGCATACCACACCACACACCATTTTACTTAGAAAGTTTGAGTAAAGTCTTAGCACATGTAGTGGTGCCATTCATATATCAACACGTCGGTAATTTTCATTTTTACAACCAAAGCAATACAGAGAAATGTCAAAAACACTAAGAATGTCTCATATATTTGGCGTAATAAGTGACGTGGCATATTATCATTAATGATCAAATATGGCTAATTATTCACTTTCGATCCGCCATGTGGTTTGGTATATTAATGCTAATCTATCAGATAGTGTTGTCCAATAGGACACTCCTTCAAAAAATTGAGGGGAGAGAAAGCAATATTTATATTGGTACCTTGTATTCTATGAAGTCCATGGCGACAAAGACCGAAGACCGGAGACTGAACAAATTGGTGCCTTATATTCACCGTCAATCACGAGAGGATCCAGTAGGAGTGAAACTTTCACATCCTTGACAAAAAGTGGCTCCGTTGACTCTTTATATGACCATGAGGCTCATTAAAAGGTAAAGTTCTCTTGAAACTCTTCTCGCTTTACACAAAATTCCTTTTACATCTGCCGTGTCTTGGGTTAAAGTTTTCTCCCCTACTTTCGATTATTTCTTTCGGCTTTTCAAAAGAAATTGGTTTAAAGTCCAAGTCAATTACAAGTCAAGCACCAAAAGCTGAAACTTTAGGCTCAAGTAGTCAAGCTTGATGCAATCTCAACTTTTAAAATTATGTTTGCATGAAAGCGAGTTCCAAAAATATTAAATGCGTGAGTAAGATATTTTTTTTGGGTTACGATTGGAAATTTGATGATAGCTTCCGAAAATATTATATAACGCCTTCTTTATTGAGGTTAGAGAAATGCTAAATGTACCCAGAATAAGCATTAAATCCTCTTTATTAAATGATTTGTGAAGTTTCCATTGGTCAATTGAATGAAACCCACATGCTTGTTTGAGTCCTCACACTTTTCTTTTCCATTAAAATTAGCTCGTAGTGTATTAGCGCATCTTTTCTTAAAAAAAATAAAGATTAATGCAGTTAATTACTATCTCAGCTCACCCTTTGCCGTGGAATGGGGGGAATAAGGGCGCCTTGTCCCAATCCCCACTTTAATTAATAGTCAAGAGGTCTCGTCCCATCCAATTCGTATGCTCTAAAAGATAAATCATCAAACGTAGGGGAAAACATATCTGAATATGGCGAGATCAGGTACACTTACTAGATTGGATCACTGAACATGTTTGATTCGAACTTTTAGGGCCATGTACAAATCCAAACCGGCAAGTTTTGGCAAGTGTCTAGCTCACCCACTAGAATTTATTGGCCCAATAACAGGGACGATGTCTTCTTTTTTAAGGGAAAAAAAGGCTGAGCTAAATGTTAGATAAAGTGGAAAACATGAATAGAAAATAATTTTATACTTTTGCTGTATTTTAGTTTAAATTTTTCATAAAATACTTTTCTTTTTCTGTTTTAAGCCTTAATTTCTCTTCCAATATTAACAAAGTTTGTATTTCAAGGTAGATAATCTAAAACTAATATTTATCAAGGAAACTTTCATAAATGAATGGGCAGACTAGAATGAGCCTCAAAGCTGTTGGCCTAGCCCACTTAGTGACGGGCCCTAGAATGTATTGTTCGAGCCTATCAATGAATGCAAAATCGGTGCCTTATTATTCACTTATGGTCTGCCATGTGGTTTAGTATATTAATACTAATCAATAAGATAGCATTGTCCAAGAGGACGCTCCTTTAAAAAGTTGAGGGGGAGAGAAAGCAATATTAATATTGGTGCCTCGTATTCTACGAAGTCCTTGGATGTGAAAACCAAAGACTAGAGACTAAACAAATTGGTGCCTTACATTCACCATCAATCATGAGAGGATCGAGCAGCCCATGGAGACAAAGACTAAACATTCATTCCATCAAATGTGGTATGTAAGCTAACGACCATTACTTGAACCCCAATAAAAAAGAAGTCACTACCTAATGATTGACAAGTCCATAGAACTTCCAAAAGTCCTTTGCTCCAAACTAGTTTGAAAATCACCCGAATTTCTCTTGTTTCTTTTTAAAGTAAAAAAAAAAAAATCCGTTATTAAATTTTGGGCCTCAAAAATACTCTTTTTTACATGTTAACTTCAACTTATTTATGAATTAATTGAAGATTTATTATTATTAATAATGTATTTTCTATTATATATGCTTTATATTTAAGGGTTAATACCCTAAAAAGCTCCAAACTGGTACACTTGTGACAAATTTACCCCAAACTATTTTTTTGACCACCAAAAACTCCAAACTAATATGCCTTTGACAAATTTACCTTAAACTAGTACGCTTGTGACAAATTTATCCTCTGTTAGTTTTCGTTAAATTTTACTGTCAAATTATTAAGTTAAATGACACATGACCGTTGGATTCGGTATACCGATTTGGGATTTTATACTCCGTTTGTCACAATTTACAATTTTTGTGATTTTTTTGTGATATTAATCCAATTTAGCGGATGGTATATTTATTACAGATTTACCAATTTTGGGTTTTTTGTAGTCAAATAAATTAGCTTGGGGTAAATTTGTCATAAATGTACTAGTTTAGAGTTTTTTATGGTCAGTCGGGGTAAATTTGTCACAGGTTTACCTATTTGGGGTTTTTCATAGTCAAAAAAATATTTTAGGGTAAATTGTTACGGGTGTGCGGTTTGTGATTTTTCAAGATATTAACCCTATATTGAATATTGAAATATATATTTTTGGATAGAGTTCAGCCGGTTTGGGCCATTTGGGGCCTCTCTCAAGCCCAAAGGTGCAAATTGCCCTGGAAAAAAGGGGGGAGCCCGAAATCTCGGCTTGGGCCTATTCTGACTTGAGGATTCCCGCTGGTCAAATTAGGTCCACGGTGGGCAAAGTGCCATGTGGGACAAATTTCTACATTATGAGAGTCATGCCTTGAATCTTGTAAATGCAAAGCACTGCATATTGAAAGTCACCTCTAGAAAAAAAAAAAAAAAAAACATATGGTCCAAATTTCCCTTACCCAACTGATAGAAATTTAATTTTTAAATGGATCATAAATGGGTTCTCTAGACACCCATTTATGACCCACTCTAGATGAACTTCAATATTTTGAACTTAATTTCACCCAACCCTTCAAGTGTTTAACAACCCATTTACAACGTAGCCCCAAATATATGGTCAAAAAATGGCTTCATGACCCATTTTGACACCTCTAAGTCCATGTTCATTTAATAGTTCCTCCTACAATAGTTTATCATCTACTATAATATACATTTGCTAAACAACAATTTATCAAATGTTCTCATATTTGTCCTAAACTTTCACTTTGTTATGTCCTTAGAGCGTTGTCTGCTTATATGTTAACCGGAATGAGAACTCAAAGATAGCATAGATAGATATATAATTTGCGGACAAAAAATACATCCCTTCTATCCCCTAAATTCTAAATTATTGCATAAATTCTCCTTAATCCTTTAATTATGTATGTTTCATCATGACTCATGAACCTTCAAAAGCCATGTACTTTTCACTTGAAGTAGAAGAAATTGTAACAATAGATAATACAAAGTATTGGTTTGTTTTTTTGTCTCCCAATAATTATAATTCTAGAATGCATTATAACGGTGTGGGGGGAGTTTTTTTTTTTTTTTTTTTTTTTGTGGCTAAATCCCTAGATTTTCACCCGAGCTCCCATCGTGTGAGGCCTAGAGAATACAAACTGCAAACCATCCTATCCTACTAGGCTGGGCTTAAATACGTATATCAATCATGGTAATATAGTTACTAGCATCTAGCCATCCTACCCACGTGAGAAGGGGAAGGTTGGGGTTCGAATCCCCACCTTTTTAGGGAAATTGGGGTGGAGCTGATTTGACTTCAAGGGTGGATTTTGATTCCCACGCCTTGCAAGGTAACGATGCAATAGTTGGATGAATGATTTGCGAGATAATTAGATTTGTACATATGAAACATTCAAATGTCTTGCATTTTTTTCATTCTTTTTCATCTATATTAAAGCTTTCACATTTAAAAGTAAGAGCACCATATGAATAATGCTCTAATCACGTGAGCTTTTGTCTAATTTCTCATCTAGCGGACGACCCTGGTAGGCATATAAAAAGTAACCAGTAATATGTTGTCCCATGAATTGAGAGGGTTTATTATCAGCACGATCCATTCTCTCTTCTAGAAAAGGAAGGTTATTGCATGCATGAATGTGGAAACCTAAATTTTTCTTGATTGTCTAACGTATATATATATATATATATGTGTGTGTGTGTGTGTGTGTGATTTACCAGATTCAATTGTTCAGATGAACTCGGGATGCATGCATCCGATTTACCCATTATTTCTTCTTCAAGAAATGAATTTCGGTGCTTCTCTAGCTAACTCGTCAACCGATGCCAAGTCCTTGGTTGGTTATTTTCCAAAAAATGAGTTTTCATTTAGAGATAATAACACATCGAGAAGGTGACGTCTCTGGCGTTCCCGTTCCAGCGGCTGCTGATATTCTATTCTCCTTAGCCTCGCACGTACCTGATGTTGTGCGACGAGAGCGCAGTGATCTTCACCATCGACGACTTCTCGATTTTCACCAGGGCGCGATGCTATGCCAGCAATGTGAAGTCTGAAGAACTCAGAGATTCGTTTGGAGCTTCTTCGCGGAGGCAGATCACCTGTGATAACGCCTCCAACTATTCCATGGCTGTTCTTGGCCAAGGACGGACTCCAAGGGGTGTACGACATTGCTCTGTTTTATTGAGTTGAATCCGAGATTTGTTATTAGGGTTGTGAGTGAAAGTAGAATGATGATTGTGGATCTGTTAGTAGTTTAAATACGTTCTGATGTCATTGAAGTTGTCTATATCGGTATTGACTCTTCGATCATGACTCTGTGTTCTATTTTTTGAACTGACCACCAAACATTCGTTAAAATGCCTGAGCGAATTCGGAATACGATTTTGAGAAGCGTTCTTATGCTTTAGTGTCTGGAATGATTGTTGCATAATGTACATTTTCGACTCACTTACAACTCCTCCGATTCTGATATTATGCCATTGATTTTAGACTATGGCCGAGAACTCCATATGGCATGACTACTTGAATTGTTGTTCAAATCCATCCATATATGTTGTCTCTGATTCTGATATTATGCCAAGTATAGATTTATGTTAATCAAATATCTAGACGAACAAAGCATGTTGACTTACATATACCCAAGGGTTTCGGCATCTGATTGATTATATTCACCGGATTGAGAATATGCTCGCTGGTTGTGTATTCTCTTGCTCGGCTGATTGGTGCTGTGGTCTCAATTTGGTATTTGCTTTAATGATGCTTAACAATTTTGCACTTATGAATTCGATTACACTCGTGAATTTCCTTTGAGCTGTTGCGTGGGCTAATCGAGGATTTCTCAATTGCACTGATTGCTATTCGTCATAGTGGCCAGGGAAGCTTTCATATTGATATGATAGGATAGAAAATTTCTCAAGAGGCAGATGTGACTATTGGCTTGCATCATAATGCAATTTTGTCTGGAAGGTAGAACCGTTTGTCATGCAAAATACATGGAATGGTGAATTCTGAGTGAGGTAAATCGGAGAGATGTCTTACTCTTGAATCTATTGAGAGCCCGGAAGGTCCTACCTTGGATGGATTAGTTCTTTGCCATGAACTAACATCAAAAAGCCTGAGGAAAAACAGAGAGCAGTGAGGTACTTGGGGAGTGCTTGTGCATGTATATATGTAAATGAGTGAAGAGTAAAGAAGTGAGTATGTTTTAGCTAAATCTTCACAGTTTCATGCCAACATCTTCTCTGTTTGCTATTCATGCTTTGAGATTGTAAAGAATTTCGGTCCTCATTTAATCGATAATAAATTGATCGTTGTGCATCTTTGCATATGAGTCCTATATGAAACTAAATAAATATTGAAGTGTGTTTGCCAAATTCGAGTGCAACCGTGTTGATTCTGCTGTTCATATGCTTATTGTTGGATCAAACTTGTTATTCTCTTCTTGTTGGATTAGACTTGTCATCCTTTCTGCTAGTGCTTACAATGTTATGTTTACTGGACATGTCTCCCTTGTGAATGAGCAGTGGAGTCTACTGAAATCCGCTGAATATGCTGCCGAGAGCTTGTCTCTCAAAATAGAAGCTCAGGAAGGTCGCTGACTGCACTTGACAAGGTTGCAATCATAATTATGGACTCTCTATCCTTCTCTCTGCATTTAGCTGTCTTCATCTCATGCGTTTCTTCTTTTCTGTCTGCCGTTCACACCTTTGCCGTTGCTATATTTCAAGGCCCTGCCAGGACAAAGTCGAAGTTGTCCAGCACTGGGTGAAACTCCTGCTCTTTCCGTATCCACATTGCTCTCAACTCGCAAAGTTTGAGTACAGGTATATGCATGTAAATTTGGTGAGGAAAGATCAATTCAGTACAGGCAAATCCTTATTTTGCCTACTCTCTCTCTCTCTCTCTCTTCCCTTGCTATCCTGAGTAGGTATTACAATGTGATCGTATATAGAAAGCTTGAGGTGTTGTATCTTTCTAATTCCCCAAAAAAAAGGAAGTAGCCGCAGTTCTTTGGGGAATTATTGATTGCTTTAGGGGAATCAATGTCTTGCGATTTGTGAAACTAAGTTTTTAGTAGGGTTTGCTTAACATTTGCTTTTCTTCAGTACTACCAAAACCCCTCTGGCGTGTGATGAAGCTACATCAGTACGATCTCTTACCTCAGCATGATGATTTAGGAGATTGTTATGGTGAATTGGTGATGATTTTTCAACGAATAACCATGTTGCTGTGCCTTGAACTGGCTGTCATCACCATTCCTTTGCTGGTCATCACTTTTGGGTGTAGATTGAATTGATCTGAAGCCCATCCAAGTGTTGTTCTAATTACCCATGATGTTGCTGTTCGTATGTTGATGGTTTCTTCATCACTGAGCATGTTTGTTACCAATTGCTTCGTCTGAGGTAATACTGAAATTCACGGAGTATCTCAGTGAAAATTTGATCCAGAGGAGGGACCGAGAATAAGATAAGAAAACGAAAATAATAAAAGAAAATTCTGGGAAATAAAAATGGAAATTGGTTGGAAAAATAGGCATTTATTAGGTTGTTAGATTTTAGTATTAGAATTAGCTAGTTTTGGAAAATATGGATGCATGACACGTTGCGCATAAAAGCAACTTAAGCAGATTATTACTAGCAAATTAGAAGTAATCTGCAACTGCTTGAAATGGCTTTGGCAGATTTCAAGTACTCTTGCTCTTTCGACTTTTATTCTCCAAGCCACTAGAGGAAGGGCACATGTGATGATTGTTAGCTAGTTGTTGGCTAATTGTAAGTTAATCGCAGGAAAGCACTGTTTTCTTTTTGATTTACCATAGGATGTAGGGGTGTCAAGAACCAAACCAAAAACCGAACCGAAAAAATCGGTTTTTTCGGTTCGGTTCGGTTTTCGGGTTCGGTTCTCGTTAAAAACCGAAATCTCCTTTATCGGTTCGGTTTTTATTGGTTAACTGAACCGAACTGAACCATAAACCGATAAAATCTCTTTTATCGGTTCAATTTATTCTCTCCCGTCCCGACTCTGGGTTTTATTCTTTCTCAACTCTGGCCCTCTCCTCTCGTCTCGTGTTTCCTCTTGGTCAGCTTGGAGGTGCAACAGCGATGGCAGCAGGGACGGCGACTGCGACGGCGACAGCAACCGATTGAGGGACAGAGCCCCTCTTCCTTCTGCGACGGCATGCACTCTGCTCCGGACTGGGGGGCGGCCAAAGTCTCTCCTTCGTCACTTTACACGTTGTTTGGCTAAGACCAAACAAAAATCTCCTCCTCCTCGTCTTCTGCTACCTTGGGAAACCGCAGCGCGACCCCCCTCTCTCTCTTTCTCTCATAAAGGTGACTGCTTTTCTCTCGAATCTTGGTTGATGGTGATTCTCGCGTGCAATTTTCTTTTTTGATTTACATAGGATGTGGTCATCCTTCCATTGATTTGTTAACAAATATAGCCAAGGCCACTTATCTCAAGTGTCTCTACTATATTGACCAAAAAAGTAAAAAAAAGAAAAGTTTACAATCTATCAAACAAACTTGCGAGAGCAATTTCAACCTCAAACTTTCATAGAAAAATTCTGGAAAGACATGTTGATTGTTATGATGAATTTCAATCGTTAGGTAATGTTCAAGATTATGTGATGTTATGCGGATTGTAATTGGTTTCAATTGGTTCTGGTTTTATCGTTAATTCCTATGTTAGTTAATTTCTTCATTAGATTGCTTCCCTATTTGTGTTAATTTTTCTGGATATAAGTATCCGTATAATGTAAAACATTATTCAATAAAGCAACGCACAATTCAATATTTCCTCACATACTGACTTTGGTATTATAGCTAGATTGTTCCCGTTTTGATCTCAATCCATGAAGCCTACAGCCCCCTGATATTGTTGATCTTAATGCCAAACTTGAGCTTGTTGATGGCATGCCATTGTAAGACGTTACACTTCAATGACAGTTGGTCAATAATGTAGTATATCTTTTATGGTAACTTGCTCTAACATAGCCTAGATCGACCATGCTATGAGTCAGTTTATGATTGATTTTTATTTTCCCGATTATGCCATCGTGTTACCTATTCTATACTAGATCCAAGGCATTGTATTTTATGTCCTTCACAATCTCTATTTATGTCTCTTGGATGCAGATCCATTGTACGCATTGGTTTACTTATTTGCTGTCTCCAACACAAGATCAAAACACGAGTCTCTCTTCTTGATTTTATAGCTTCCCCAATCACTCCTCAAGATCCCAACACCAATCTCTCTTCTTCTCGCCATCTTTCTCCCCCCTTATTGAGCCCCCACAACCACACGTGGCTTATGTCATTGACATGCCTCTAGTGCCACCATCAATCTTGACCTTCCTTGCTCCGCCATTCAATGCCAGTGCCTATGAAGGGTCATGTCATGCTCCATTCGCTCTCTCTCCCCTATCGCTTCAATGTCAGTCGTCATCCCTGCTTTCGTGTAGCTATCTCTCTCCCTCTCTTGGATAAGGACAGATGAGCTCACCTGAACATCAAGTTTATGCCTTTGGTGGGTCTTAAGACCTCGCGTTGAGCTCCCCTCATCATTTACAATACTTTGTCAACAATGACGAAATCAGAAGGTCATCTCAAGATTTGGGGATGCCTCATCCATCTGCCTGTCCATTGAGATTGAGGTGAGATCTCAAAGGCCATGGCCAGATCAGCTCATCAATGGTGGTGCCGAGACCTTATAGAGATTTGGTGGTGAGAGAAGAGATAGAGTGAGGGAGAGAGTGTTTTCAATTTGTAAATAGAGAAAACAAAGATGGTCATGGATGACACGATAGAGATAACAACGAGATGTGGAGGACTGACGATGCTGGCAAGTGGCCACAACGGCCGGAGACGGTGGCTAATGGTGAAGAATGAGAGGGTTGATTGAGTAGGAAGACGTGACAAAAGTTATTAGACAATGTGATGAGCACATTGAGAAGTGCAACAAATATAGGTCCATGTTTCCTTTTTGATCTTGTCTTGTTTATGTGTTTGTCAACTTTGTATCTCCATTAAATGACATGGCAATGAAAAATGAGGTTTGAAGAGTAGGTAGGGGATACTTGATAAGTACACTAGAAGTGTCAAAAGTTGTATATGGCACTCACTTTAGTGCCAAAAGTTTTTGCCATTTCACTTAAGTGCTAAATCGGAGAAAAAAATGATCACTTAAGTGCTAACGGCGAGAAATTCCGCCCAAATTGATTACGTGTCATTTATAATTAATATTACAAATTTTTAAAAAAATCCAGTCCATATGGCATTTCCACATGGCATGCTTAGCACTGAAGTGATCATTTTTAAATAACAACTACCACCGAAATGATCACTTTAAATAAAATTTGGCATTTCAATGATCATTTTAAATAAAATTTTGCACTTAAATGATCACTTTTTACAACTTTCGGACAACATCGTTTAGGTGTTATATGCTAAGTAGGTATGTCGGCGAACCATGTAGGACTGAGAAATTAATAAAATATAGTTATGTTGGATTTTCGGCTATCAAAATTGGAGTTGGGACTTAAATGATCGTGTTTTAAAAAAGGTAGCACTTAAGTGATCAAAAAAACTTTTGACACTTTTGATGTATTTATCCTTAGAGGACACACATGATGGCCGCAGGTGTCGGCAACATGACCGCAACAGAATTTCATCAGCAACGTCACCCAAATTCAATCAAGCAATGGCTTCTAGTTGATAGTGAGCCTATGCTCAATTGCGGCATCAAGAGTCAAACCTCCTTTTTTTCCATGATCTTGTGATGAGGTAGCCTCCCTCTTTGTCCTCTTCATATTTGATCGAATTAGTCACATAACTGTTCGATCAAGCTTGGTCTTCAATTGACTACGGCTTGATGGTGAAGCACACAAGCACATGTGCAGAGAGAGAGAGAGAGAGAGAGAGGGGCATATTTCGGTCGATGAGAAATTGCTCAAATCATTTTCCTAATGGACATTTACTCTACTTAGAGGTATTAAATGGGTGGGTCAGGTCATTAATGGTTTGACCCAAATTGATCCATTAACCAATTTATGACCAATTTATGCCTAATGTAAATTTTCCGACCCATACCTAACCCAACCTATATCCAACCCATACCCCATCCATTTAACTAAACTTAAAAAAAGTTTATTTCTTATATATATGTTTTAAAAAAATGGTATTACTAAAATAGTTTTATACAACACAAATTTAATGGACAATTTTTATAAATTTTTAATTATTTTTTATTTTTTAAATATAATTTTTAATTTGTAATTTTCTTTTTTTCTTTTTTTGTTCTCGCTTCTTCTTTGGTTGGTGTCGGCCACAACAACGGCCCGGTGGCCGGCCACGTGCGAGCTCGAGGCTCGCCGGATTTGGTGAGCTCGAGCTCGCCGACGCAGGCGAGCTCGAGTCTCACCAAATCGGCGAGGCTCGAGCCTCACCGACCGTCGGTGAGGCCTCTGCCTCGCCAGATCCAGCTAACTCGAGGCTCGTTGGCGTCAGGTGAGCTCGAGCTCGCCCCTTGCCGGACGTCAGCGGATCTGGCGAGCTCAAGCCTCGCCGACGTCGGGTGAGGTCTTTGCCTCGCAAGATCTGGCGAGCTCGAGCCTCACCGGCGTCGGGCGAGCTTGAGCTCGCCCCTCGCCCGACGACGGCGAGCCTCGAGCTTGCCAGATCGGCGATGCTCGAGCTTGCCCAACGCTAGTGAGCTCAAGGCTCGCATGGCTGGTCGTCGGCCATCGCCGTGTTGGCGACCGAAGGAAGAAGAAACAAAAAAAAAAAGAAAAATAATTAAAGTATAAAAATAATTATAATTTAAGTTTTTATAAAAAGATATTTTTGTAAAGTTAAATAGAGAAGAGAGGGTCTCTGTAAATGGGTTCATTTTTAATGGGTTGATAAATGGGTCTTAAATGGGTCTGTTCTCAAACCCATTTAAAACACATATATCTCAGCCTCTTTATTTTCAAAACCCATTATTGATGTTTTGGGAAATGAGGCTTGACCCATTAAATACCCATTTAACTAGAAATGGGTCCATAAATGGGTCAATGACCCATTTAACACCTCTAACTCTACTTTACATAGTATTTCACATCCCAAATTTGGACTGTTGAATTTGAGAAGATCTATGTGGGACTTATGTATGATCTAAACATTTTTTATGATTCATATTCAATTTATTACATATCTCGAGCTCATTATAATTTCTTTGTTATAAGACTTATTTATGGTGCGATAGACGGATGCAAGATGCACGTCCAACCGTTTAATGCTAAGTTGGGATGTGAGGGCGTGGCCTTCGCATCCATGCCAATTGCAGAATCGTAAAAGTAGCTCATAAAATTAAAAACACAAATAATATGGATTTCATGCTTGTATTAATTTAAAAACAAGTGGATGATAACTTAATTGAGACAAAAGAGAAGTACGTGTACCTGTTAGATAGCTTAAAATAAGGAAAATGGCAGAGACATTAAAGAATGATTCATAAATTTTTATTTATTTATTTATTTATTTTTTATGGAAGATTGATTTGTTAAGCAACAAATCAAGGGGCAACGGCGACCACCTGCCTGCTGAGGGCGATGGATTCGGATCTCGCTGCCTCTAGATTTGGAGTGGAGGGGTTGAGTCTCTAGATAAGGACGATGCACCTTCAGATCTAGACGCTCGCCACAATCTCGACCCCATCAAGGCATCGAGGGTTGGTCAGAGCTCGTCGATGTCTCGATGGCGGCCATTGCTAGGAGTGGGAGGAGAGAGAAGTATACTAAAAGTGCCAAATATTATGTACGACGCTCATCTCAATGTCAATTTTTTTTCTTTAGATCACTTAGTGGGTGCATGACAAACTGCAATTTCTGTTCCAGAAACAATTTTTCTATTCCAAGCTTGTTTTACGGAATAGAAATGCATTTAATAAACCTATTTCATTTTTTTTTATTTCTGAAATAGATTCTTGTTCTAGAAATAGGTTCGGAATAAAAATCAGACTACTTCTCTATTTCTTGAATAAAAATGAGAAATAAAAATTCTTCTCATTGTTTGTCAATCGATCTTTAATCCGTTCGCCGACCACCGTCATCAATTGCCCCATTGCCGCCGCCCACCCGATTGCCGGGCGTCGCCGAGCGCCGATCGCTGCCGACCGTTGTCGGCCACGACCGCTCGCCCGTCGCCGGCCACGGCCGCCGTTGACCACCATCCGTCGGTTACCCCCCACTGCCGCCGCCACTAGTCACCGGCCGTCGCCGGGCGCCGATCACGCCAACCACCGCCGGCCACTAGTCGCCGGCCGCGGCCACTCACCTGTCATCGGCCGCCGGTCGCCGGCCGCCGGTCGCCTGTCGCCGGCCGCCGGTCGCCTGTCGCCGGCCACGGTTCCCGAGCTGCCGCCACCACTGCTCGCCACCGGTCACCGGTCCACCGCCGTTTGAAAAGAAAAAAATTTTGTGTCGTTATCAAACGAATTTCTATTTTTAGAGTAGAAATTTTGTGTCGTTATCAAACAATTATTTTTTTCTTAGAAACTCTTCTAAAAATAGAAATGGAAAAATCTATTTCTCTTCCAGAACTATGTTATGGAACAGAATAGTTATCATTCACCCCCTTAAATGTCACTTAAGCAAAAAATAATTATTTAAGTGTCAACTTTGATCTCGAGTGCTGGAAATTTGATGTGACAAAATTTTGATATTTTTTCCACTGCGTGGCTTGGGGGCGGCCTAATTCAGCATTAAAAAGCTCAAGACGATGACGTTTAACAAGTTTCACCTGCCTGCATGACCCAAAACGACTTCGTTCAGCAAGAAAAATCAATTTCTTGCTAAACGATCGACAGAAAGGGGATGTAGAGGGGAAAAAGGGAGGACAGCAGGGAATTGCTCTCTGGCTTCTTGTTTGGGCAATTCATCAAAACCACCTCAAAATCCACCCTTAACAGAGTCGATCCGTTGAAAAGCTGCAAACCGGAGGATCAGTCAGATCCATTCTCGGCTAGCTCGAATCGCGGTTGGTGTTGCGTTCTTCACCGGCCAAGTCCCTCGAGGCGGTTTCTGGAGCCGTTGTGTTCCGATCTACCTAGCAATCGCGTTTGGCAACTTTTCTTTCACAAGTTACGCCCAAGCTTGTTTTCCCCTGTCTTGTCGAATCGACGAAACGAGGCTCAACGGCCTTGGTTTGCATGCGTTTTGGGCCTGCTCAATCCTTTCTCTGTGTCCTAGTGTTGTTTTCTGGTTATGGTTGGTTCTGGTCTAAATTTGCGGCCCGAATGCTTTCCAGTTGTTGTACCTTAGGTGTTCGATGAAATGTTTGGATGAGGTTCGCGTGCTTGTTCTTGGTTTTCCGTCCAACCTAGGCGTTCATTGATTGCTGGACGTGCTTCGTGGCTTTCTAATTTGATGAAACCAAGCAATCTTGACTGAACAACACTCTTCTCACAGATCTGAACCATGTCGTTCCTCGCCCCATCTCTCCAACCCGTCGCAAGTGTCGTTCATCAATTCTTGGTGTTGTTTGTTGAGGTTGTGGCGAAGCTCGTAGGTCTGGGTGGTGATGGGTGAGCGTTGATAAAGTTGTAGCTGAGGAGTCCATGTACAATGTGAAGCAATGAGGGTGCATAAGGGAGAAAAGAGAAGAAAAAAAAAAGAAAAAAAAATGATTGGAGGGATAGGCGGAGAAATGTTCATATGGCAATGCCATAGAAACCGTTTTTTTTTTTAAAGTCAGCTCATATTAAAATTTTAATTATAAATGTCATGTATATATTTTGATCAAAATATCTCGTCGGGAGGCACTTTAATGATCCAACGAAAACTTGTAATGCTAAAATGAGTATTGTACATAACTTTTGACACAATATTTCTCTCTCGTGGGAAGGTAGTAATGTATTGTTATGAGATGGGGAAGCTAGAGACAAATAGTCTAGTTGAAGATGGATGGTGGATCTTAGAACAATGACTATGGATACAATGACAAGTTGGTGGTGGCTTTTGAATGGCTTAGTAGGTAGCATTGGAGGACAATTAGTGGCGATGGTTGGTATTGTAAATAAATCAGGAGAAATTGTATGCATTTCCTATTGGAGGCTTGGATAAGACTTGTTTGCTCATTACAACCAAATAAACTTTATTTATGTCCCCTAATAATTTAATCTCATGCACTATTCTCAGTGTCTTTAGCATTACTCGACATAAAGTCCAACATCCTTCTTATTATAATGTATCCAATTTGCTGAAATTTCAAACTTCACTTAAGCCTTTTACTTTACTTCCATTTGAGGAAAGGAAGAACATGCAAAACTACTTCTTCATGCACTAGTTACTAGTTTATCATTTCAGATCAAACTAGATTTGAACGCAAGGTTGTGCTGTCACAAAGGAGATGTTCCCTGATAAGTTCATTGCACATGGTAAGTTGAAGCCCCAAAAATATTTTTCTATAAATAGCATAACTGATCACCAAAAATATCACCTTGAACCAACATTAGCTAATTCCTTGAGCATCATGAATTCTCTAACCATCATCATCTCTCTTGTCTCTATTTCTCTCTTTCAACCTACTCATGCCCAAAACTCACCCCAAGACTATCTCGACTCTCACAATGCCGCTGGGAAGCAAGTTGGTGTGGCGAACATGACATGGGACAACACACTTGCTGCCTACGCCCAAAGCTATGCGAACCAATGGGTCAGCGACTGCAGCCTCGTGCACTCCAATGGACCCTACGGTGAGAACCTTGCCAAGGGCATCGACACGTTCACTGGCACCTACGCTGTCAGCTTGTGGGTCGCAGAGAAGCAGAACTACAATTACAACACCAACACTTGTGTGAGTGGGTGCGACTGCTTGCACTACACTCAGATGGTTTGGCGTGACTCAGTTCGGGTTGGGTGTGCTAAGGTTCAGTGTAACAATGGGTGGTGGTACGTTGTGTGCAACTATGATCCTCCAGGCAACTATGAAGGAGAACTTCCATACTAGGAAAGGCTTTTAGAGTGACAAGCTTACCTATGGCCTATTGTTATATGCGTCATGGGTGTGACATAAAAAATAAAGGGAAAATAAAAACAACTAGCTTGATATGATTCATGAGCTAGTTTAGAAATATATGGATGTATAACATGTTGCTCATAAAAGCATCTTAAGCAAATTATTACTAGCAAATTAGCAATATTTTGTGAATGTTTGAAATGGCTTTTGTAGATTTAAGTGTGCTTGATCATCAACTGATTATTTGCTTTTGTAATGAAAGGATGCATGTGAACAAAGTGTTACTTTTGACTTTTACGCTTCATGATATAACAGGAAGGGATGGTTTGGAGTTAAACACCCCATAATAGATTACTTCCTTGTGTAAATTATCTTGGATACAAATATCCCTCCAGTGTAATACATTGTCCAATTGAGCAATACACAAAGTCAATATTCTCTCACATTGTGACTTGATATTAGCATTAGATTGTTCCTGTTCTGATCTCAATTCACGATGTTTTCAGCGTGCCCCTGATTTTGATCCTAATGCCAAACTTGAGCTGCTTGATGGCATTATATTGCGGATTGTTACACTATTGATAGTTGACTTGCAGTTTGGTATATATTTCACGGGCACTTGCCCTAATATAGCCTTTTTTGTCCATACTGTGAGTCGGTTTTGTTTGCTTAGCGTTTTCGTCACTATACCATGGTGTTATGTATTTTGCACCACATCTATGGCATTGGATGCAGATCCATTGTACCATTGGTTTACTTATCTGCTGTCTCCAATGCCAAATCAAGACATGAGTCTCTCTTGTTAATTGAACCTTCCCCAATCACTCCTCAAAATCCCAACGCCAATCTTTTCTCTCCCTCTAGTCTATCTCCGCCCCCTGTCGAGCCCTACAACCACATGCAACTCATGTCACTAACGTGCCTCCATTGCCAATATAAATCGTGACCTTCTTCGCTCCACCATTTACTGTTGGTGTTGACAAGGGATCGTGTCATGCTCTATTCACCCTCTCTCCCATATCACTTCAATGTCGGTCGCTGTCCCTGCTTTCGCATAGCTCTTTCTCCCTTTCTCATTTGAGGGCAGCCAAGCTTGCCCGAATGTCAAGTTTATGCCTTTGGTGGGTCTCAAGACCTCACGTCGAGCTCCTCTCGTCATCTACAATCAAGTTGTCAACAATGATGAGATCAAAAGGCCATCTCAAGGTTTGGGGATGCCTCCTACATCTAGCCTGTCCATTGAGATTTCCATGAGATCTTAAAGGCCATAATGGCTAAATCAGGTCATCAATGGTGGTTTGGAGACCTTAGAAATTTGGTGGTGAGAGAAGAGACAATGAAGGAGAGAGTGTTTTGGGTCAACAAATAGAGAAAGCAAAGATGGTCGTGGATGACACGAAGGAGAAAGTAGTGAGATGTGGAGGAGGTGACCATGATGATAGGTGGCCGCAACAGCTAGAGACGGTGGCTAATGGTGAAGAAAGAGAGAGGGTTGGTTGAGTGGGAAGACTTGATGAGGATAATTAGACATTGTAATAAGCACATCGACAAGGGCAACAAATATGCATCCATGTTCCATTTTTTATCATGTCCCATTTATGTCTTTGTTGACTCTCTATCTCTATCGACCAAAAAAAAGAAAAAAGAAAAAGTCTGTAATTTGATGCCATAGCAAAGAAAAAGGATAAAAGAAAAGGAGGTTTGGAGAGGAGGTAGGGGTCTCACGCAGTGGCTGTTGGTGTTGGCAACTTGATCGCAACATAATTTCGTCGGCAACGTCGCCCAAATTCAATCAAGCATGGCTTCCAATTGATAGTGAGGTCACTCTCAATAGCAACATCGAGAGTTAGCCTTGACCCCATGATCTTGTGATAAGGTTGCCTCCCTCTCCTTGCCTTTGGATTTGATCAAGCTTGATCTCCAATTGATCATGGGCTCTCGTTTAAGCATGACATTAAGAATTGGCCTTGAGCTCGTGACCTCACGGTGAGGTCACATTCTATTACACAAGCATGCGTAGAGAGAGAGGTAAGGGCAATGGCCCAACCATGATAATTAAGCAATGCATCGATCCACATTGGCATCGGAAATGAAGAGAACCGGGCAACTAAGCAAATTCATCAAATTTTACATGATTACTTGGTGGAAATAGGTGGACTTAACTCCATACATCCACTTTCCACAATTATAAAATCCAATTATAAAAAACACACATAATAGGTATGGGTAGGTAGACTAGTTAGGAAGACATTCATGATGATTTTCTCTACTAGTGAAAAAGTTCCAAGATGAAACGAGAAAATTGATTTAGCTACATACCCATCATCCTCTCTTTGGCTTCGTAACTCACCTTGATCAAGTGTAATTTCCTTATTGCCTCGGTCATGCCCATCCGTTCCGACGGTGATTCCATCGAACATGCGACTCCAACTTCGAATACAGAGATAATGCAATCTCTGATTTTCATCTCTTGTTGTCGATCACCAGCTTCGCTCCAAAGCCTTAAGTCTATAATGTCCATTGCTCGATCCGGAAGAGCCAAACGGACAAAGTTGTGGAGGTTAAGATGGTGCCCAAAGACCTCTTCAGTGGGTCTCTTTCCTGTGAACATCTCCAATAATAGAATGCCGTAACTATATGCATCCCCAAGTGTGGAAACCTTGTGTCCCATGCCATACTCTGAAAATTTCATCAAGGCATTAATAGGAACGGACATACACTTTTTCTTGAAGTCAATTGTTTAGAAAAAGCTCCTAAGTCACTTGGGATTTTCCTTGATGTCCATTTGCAAGAGCTTGCCAAAGAAAATTGTGAGGGATCGTGCCTATCACACCCAACATAGAGAGATGGCTTGCAAGCCCTCACTCACTTCACAATCGGGCCACTATGCATGGTAGAGGCCAAGAGATCCGAGAAAGGCGCCCTACTGGTTTTTTGCTTTCATTTCTCTCTATTTAATTTTTTGTTTAGTTTACTATATATGGCTGATGTTTGGCGCCTGTCGTATGAACTCTTATAAAGTGCATCTACTGTTGAGAAATGCATTAATGGTAGAGAAATAGGATTTTTGAATTCATAAAGTGCACCAAAGGTCAATTAACAATGTATAAACTTCTTCTCCAAAACTACTAAGTGCAACAAAAGTTGTCTCATGTTTGCTACACAAATTGCCTAAACATCAAAAGTGGCTTTGTCCTCTAGTAGCATACGGGTGAAAATAGAAAAAGAAGAAAATATGTTGGGTGAAGGCCTTGGCAGAAGTCTATGTGTTAACTGAATTTGAATAGTTGGTTTTTTGACTGGAAACATATGGGATCCACGTGAGGCTATCATTTTCATGATACAAATTATGTTTAATACCTATACCACACTTTCTCTTATGCAAAGACGAGAAGAAAATGCCAAGAAGAATAGGCAAAAAATGAACACAGTGGGGGGAAAAGAAGAGACTTAGAGTGATTTGTTGACGGTGATGGATTTATACTTGTAAATGCGTAAATTTGTCTTAATATGCTCTGACCAATAAGTTTAGGGAAAGTGGTAGTTGGGTAGAACCCATCGTGTTGTCAAATAGTGTATCCTCCGACAGTTTCTGGCATAAATGTCATGTCATCTAATATATTTTTCAAATATTAAATTACTGGTCATGAAAGAGTCTGCCATAAAGGAAAAATTACTTATTGTTAAGACCCTAAGTCATAACATTCCAAAGAGATTCGCAATCTGTTTTAATATGAATGTGATATGAGACAAAATACGAATTATAAAAAGAAAATATAAATATGAGATGATACAATATGCTTAATCTATTTATTCACATGGATTCACAAGTTGTCTAAAAATTTTCCACTCATTGATCAAAATTACAATGGTTTATTCTCATCTTAATTTAAAATGCGATTCAGGCAAGCTACTATTAATCTTTTCGTACAAAAAAGATAAGTATTTTCTTTTTCTGTGGAAGCTATTAATAGCGGAAAGAGGAATTGAGTTGTGAGAAAGAGGTGTCAGAGCATACAAATCATAACATAATGTCAAGAATAATTGTTTACTCAAACTTTTGGCACTCACATATTTCTATCACAATCAAATTAAAACTAATCGAGAAAATATGACAGTTTCATACCAGGAGGCACATAGCCAATGGATCCTCTGACTGCGGTTGAAGTTGAACTACCCTGGTCTTGAACTCCTATGGCTTCGGCAGACACCGTTGAAATGATCTTTGCAAGCCCGAAATCTCCAACTCGAGCCATCATGTCGTTGTCCAGAAGCACATTACTCGGCTTTAGATCTCCATGGACGATGGCTGGATAGCAACCCTCGTGGAGATATTTGATCGCGGTAGCTATGTCAATGGCAATGTTTAATCTTTGCACTAGTCTCAGATTTCTCGATTCACTACACTCATCATCTTGTCCTATAGTTCCAGGGTGTAGCCACTCCTCCAAGCTCTCATTAGCCATGAACTCATATATCAGAGCTTTGAAGTCATTGCCACAAAAGTCCACGCTCAAACAGACACTTAGTATCTTCACGAGGTTTCGGTGTCTAATGGTTCCTAGAGTTCGACATTCAGAGATAAAGCTCCTTGAAGCACCTCTTTGCATTAGATTGAGCACCTTCGTTGCCACCGTGGCACCTCCATCAAGAATCCCCTTGTAAACCGTACCATATCTCCCTTTGCCAATCAAATTGATCTCGGAGAATCTGTTAGTCGCTCTCAGGAGTTCTTCATAAGAAATCCTCAAGAATTGGTTCCCGAAAGATAATGAAGTGGAGGCATTGGTTGTCGTCTGCTTCTTTTTGCGATAAAAGATAGACAGACATAAGAGCAACAAAGCTAAGCATAACAAACTGCCAACTACCACATATATTACTTTGGCCTTGGTTGAAGAAGACTTCTTAGAGCTTGATGATTTGCAAAGAGGAAGCTTTAGATCGGGAACACCTCCACAGAGTTCTGTATTTTCATAAATCGACATAGAACTTGCATTAAGAAAAACTCCACCCTTTGGAACTTGTCCTTCTAGTTGATTGAAGGACAAATTCAAGTAGTTGAGTAGTGAGAGCTCTGCAAGAAAGCTCGGGATTGGACCAGAAAAATTATTATTGGAAAGGTCTAGCACTTGTAGACCCCGTAATGGACGTAAAGCTTCGGGGAGTTCACCATGAAAAGAATTAGCTTCTAAGTAAAGTCCTTCCAATACCAAGCACTCGCTGATGGACGCTGGAATTAAGCCAGTTAATCTGTTGTAAGACAGATCTAATTCACCAAGATTCTTTAAAGATCCAACTTGCAATGGAAGAGATCCACTTAAATTATTATTCGCTAAACTAAGGATGATCGACAAGGAAGAAAGACCCACGATTTCGACAGGAACTGAGCCAATTAGGTTATTGTTCGAAAGATCAAGAAAAATTAGTTGCTTGCAGTTGCCGAGACTCTGCGGTATGTAGCCTTGGAAAATGTTGGAGGAAAGTTCAAGGATATTTAACAGTGTAATGTTACCGATCGAAGATGGTATCTCTCCAGTCAACATGTTACCGTTTAAATAAACTCGCTGCAAGTTGGAAAGTGCTCCGATGGAATGAGGAATAGAATCAGTTAGAAAATTATTACTCAAACCCAAGGAAGACAAGTTGAAGAGATTTCCGAGGGCTAAAGGAATAGATCCTTGGATCCGATTGTTTGACATAGAAATCCACTCAATGCCGGTGGAGAGATTGGAGAAGGATCTCGGCAACGATCCGTGAATCAAGTTCCTTGACATCCCGAGAGTTTTTAAGTTGGAACAATTAACTAAAGAAGAAATAAAACTCAAGTCATCCTGCAAGTGGTTAAGACCCAATTCAATCATATAAAGGCCCTTTAGCCTTCCCAGATTTTTTGGTATCGGCCCATGGAAATTGTTGCCCTCAAGGAAAATCCTTCCAAGAGCTGTGGCATTTATTAACGTTGACGGAATCATCCCGGTGAACAAATTAAAGGAAGCGCCAAGTAAATACAGAGAAGAGGTGGTGCTGACATCATTGAGAAAGCTTCCCCACAACTGGTTAAAACTAACATCGAAAATATTAATGTCAGAGATGTTTAAAATCCCTGCTGGAATCTCACCGGTTAGTTTGTTGGAACATAGTTGGAAAAGTATCAATCTCTTGAGTCTGGACAATTCCTTGGGTATTTCTCCGCTTAACGCATTTTCTCCAAGCGAAAGCTTTTGTAGCAGCGAGAGGTTTCCAATCGAACGAGGAATAGGACCTACAAGATTGTTCCGATACAAGCCTAAGCCTTTGAGTCTTGTTAAAGAACCAAGATCAGAATGAATTCCCCTCACAAGTTGGTTATCTATGAGATTCAGGGTCTCAAGGTTTGAGCAGTGGGAAAGATTGGAGGGTATTGGCCCACCAAATAAGTTGTTAGTAAGAACAAGAACACGTAGCCGAAGCAAGTTGCCAATCTGTGGTGGGATTTCGCCATGTAAGCTGTTGTTATGCAGAAATATGATCCTCAGAAAAGAGAGGTTACCTACGTGAGGAGATAGGTAGCCTTCCAAGCCTTGTGATCTCAGGACCAGAGATGTGACCCTCCCAGGATGTCTTTTACTGCACAAAACACCATGCCACTCACAATGATGAGTAGAATCATTCCAAGAGCTCAAGACCCCAAATGGGTCTTTGTGTATTGCGTTTTTTAAGAAGGCTAACTCGAATTGATCCGTTTGGTTTTGTGAGTATGCTTTGGAGATTGTGATTGAGCTCCACCACCACAAGAGAATAGAGTTGAGAATAAGAAATAGCTGCTTCCCCATCTCGTCCAGTGATCCACTTTCAGTCTGAGCTGAATTATAAACCTCCTCTCTCTTTGCACAAATCAATTATTGACTAACTCCATCATGGGAAGTTCCATAAACTTTCTCTCTCCTGAAGACTGAAGACTGAAGATTGAATAAATTTTTATAAAATAATGTGGAAACTAACCAAATCTTGTAATTAATTAATGCAAAATCACCGAGAAAATAAACAAGAAACAATGAAGAACTCCTGAGTTTTCCGTGGTTCACTCCGAAAATCAATATCTATGCAACTGAAAGAGTAAGCAGCTACAATCCACTAAAAATCGAAGAAAAATAGAGTTACAATTACTTGCAAGTTTGAGTGCTTTCCACGCCTTGATTACATCTAAACTCACAGTGTTTATTAATAGAACGACTCATTATGCGACTCGCGTCACAAAATCCACCGATTGTAGAACTCCGTGCGATCAAAGAAAGCGTTACTGGTGCGTCCCTTTTTTTGTCTTCGCTAAAGAGAGAGTCCTCGCGTGCGGGGATATAAAATAGAGACTTCAGCAGTACGTCTTCTTCAGGATATTAGAAAAGGCCTAAAACTGGATGCGTTGAGTGGAGTCCGACTAATGTTTGCTCCCTCGGTTAAACTTGGATATTTATCTTCAACAGAACCAAACCTTCAATATATTTAATAGTTAAATAGCACCGCCCAACAAATCAAAATATGATACTGATTAAAAAGGAACACCATATTTTGAACAAATCAGAATCCTTTAAATGAGTTGGGTCTCGTACCTAGTTCAAATTCAAACCATAATTTAATCACTGGTGCCTCATATTTCCCATCAATTTAATAACGATTTGGAAGAGGAATAGGATAGGGACATGCAACTTATTTCAACAGAAATGGCATGTAATTGACGACAATTACCCCATAGGAAAAATAAAAAAAGAGAAATGGAATAAGCTAACAATGCATATAACCATAAAACAAGAGGAAGACTAATGAAATTTGGGACATGTATGTTATCCTAGCACGCATGCCCTTTCCTCTTTTAGCCCTTAAATGAAACTGCTTGATGGTCTCCAAAATATCATTAGCCTTCAACCAAAGGCTTCGTGGCCTTGGAAAAGCTTTCTCATCTGTAGGATTTGAATAACAAATAGAGAGCAGACTTGTTGAACCAACTCATCTTATATGATCAAAATTGCAATTTTATCCTTCCAATGTCACTAGCCCTAGAAGAGAAAGATTTGTAAGAAATCAAGGAGAACAGAGAGGAGGTTTGGGAATATTTCCCTTCTTCCGACTTTGCCTTTTATTCAAACGTCACCTCGCCTCATGTAGCTGATGTTAAGGTTTATACAGGCATTTTCATTATCAGTATGGCCAAGAAGTATAGCCAACAAAGCATATTACAGATTGCACGGAATAATAGAGGGCTGGCAAAATTTCCTTTAATTTTTTTGCCAGAAAATTTCCTTTAATTGAACTTGCCCCATTTATCACTTTTCCCCATTTTACAAACTAACGCTGGTTCCACTCTTATTTGACGACATGCTGTACCGCACATAGTGCACCATTTCATTTACCGAGAAACTCAAGTCTCGGTACATGTAGTGCTACTCTTATTTTAGTGTCTTGCTAGCTTTCAATTTTACGATAAAAATAAAAACAAAGAAATGTCGATGCTAAGATTGTTTTATGAATTTGACATGACATATTGTTATTAGTTATCCAATATGACTTATAGTACACTCATAGTCTGCTGTGCAGTTTAGTATACTAATATTAACATATAGCATAGCATCATCTAATGGGAAACACCATAAAAAAGTTGAGAGTAACAACAAAGAAGAAAGGGAGGACAAAACCAAATAAAGGACAAATTAGTGCTTCATGTTCCCTGTCAACTACGGGAGGATTGAGAAGTCCAAGGAGACGAAGACTGAACATTCCATCGAATGCATTTTATTATGCTCTTCTCATTGGGCCCCAGCTCATTATTACATCCAGTGTCTTCAATCGATCTCATTCAATTGAAAACACGCCCGACTATACTTACAAAACACAAATATTCTCTTCAAGCGGCAAGTTCACGAGATTTTATTTATTAGGGGAAAAATTTCAGATAGAAAGTGCTCCTTACAAGGTGTTATGTACTACTGAAATTCTAGCTACAATCTACCTACAAACACGCTACTACTGTGAAGAAGCCAAAGTTCCAACGAAGGAAGGAGGCCCAAATTTTCAATGCATTCACCCTTACAATATGTTTAGCATCTACTATTATTACATGTAGAAAATGTCGTCAAATGTGGAAAGTATCATGGTTTTCAAGGAGGACCTTGGGCATATCACCCTCATGGAGTTCGTTTCACCCTTTCTTCACGGTACTTATTCGCGATCAGTCAAATGTGAATATGTGCAAGGATGAGAAGTCTTTGTGTCTTGAAAGAAGATCTACAAGGATGTTCTTCTCTACTTTAATGTGTTTGATTTCAAAAGAGTACTTTGAAAATCATAATTACCATCGAACAAATTGAGGATAAGAAACTATTTTGGCTTTAAACTTCATCATATGGGGAAAGGATGACTTCTAATTTTGACAAAGAAATGCTAAACAATAAGATGGAATTTTATTTCCTTAATTTCATAATTAATGGCTAAGGTTTCTTTCAATATAGAGTGGTAGTGAAGTTTGGTAGGTGAAAACCGTCCCCTCTTATGTTCACTGATATATCTCTTTCATCAATTTCTTCAAGCAGAACTACAATCCAATACTTTTCACTATCATCAGATCCCAAGATTCGCTTGTCATCAGAAGGAACTTGCAATGGGGGAAGATACAACAACTTCTCCTTTGACACCTCAATTGCATTGATATGCTCTCTTTCCCATGGGAGTGGATTCCTCTTCAAGAGCTTATCGCAATGCATGCATAAATTTAGAGGCTTTTGGTACGGAATCTATAAGATAATTGACAATCCTAAGAAATTGTTGAACTTGCCTATGAGAAATATTCTAATCAAGAAACTCTCAGACTTCTTGGCCAATAGGACCACTAAGGTAGTATGTCCATTGAACTCATATGAGTCTAGTTAAATTTAGATTATGTAAAGCCCACATGGAATTTAACAACCCCAGTTGAGAACTATGATGCATTAGATTGACATGAATCCAGTGCATTTTAAAATGTTGCCCTAATATATATATATACACATGTATATATGTACATAGTTCTAATTAACATTTGAGTTTTTTTTCAAAAAAATTACAGAAAAAGTGGCGTTTCTCCATCATATCCTATCACTTTTTATTAAACAGTGATGAACTTGTTTAGTCAATTAGTAACCCATCAATTACGTGAGGACTGACAAGCACATGGAGACGATCACCGAACATTCCATCAAATGTGTATTCAATGTGCCCCTCTCAAATTATGCCCATGCTACTTTAGTGACTATTAAATAGTGTTACTTGTTCATTTCTTCTATTTTGGTTCAAGATAAGTTGTTCAGAATAATCTTCACAAAATCTGCAAAAAATCACTTTTCGTGACAATATAGCTTAGTTTTAAAATGTCGCACTTATTATGATCAAACCTTTTCAAAAACATAAATATGAATTAGATCTGAAATATCTTATTTGAGGTCAATTTGCTTCACCAGTATGTAACTTTATTTTTGGACTCCATTTAAGATAAGGATGATGCGGAAGAGATTGTGAGAAAGGAAACTAAAGATTGTGAAAAAGGAAAAAAAGAAATAAACGGGGTAAGATCAAGTATAAGAAATTAGCTTCTCATTCTGTTTATCTTTCTTTCCAATGTTGTAACAGATCTCCTCTCGAGTTCATCTCAAGCTGACACTGAAGTATGCTCTGAACATCTTTTGAATGCAAGCACAAGAAGTAAAGGGGCCATTAAGGAATTGAACATATTCAAACTTTATAAGGATGATCAAACAAATTTTAGTTTTGAAGACGATCTACATGCAGCTACCAAATGCTAGAAGGGGTCCAACAATCTATTAAGCATACAAAAGTCAAATGAAATTAATCTTTGGAGGTTACATTGACAAATCTCCATCTTCATGGATTTTATTTCAGCGAGAATTTTGACTCTAGTGAAATCGAATTAATAAAAATAAAATAACTGTGGGTGAAATAATGAAGATCAATGAGAGGAATGTATAATTACAATATATTTTGTTATGACAAGTTAAAAACTATTTGATTAGCTTCGACGATTCTCCAGCAAAAATTCAATGGCAGCTTGTAATAATGCTTGAGAGGACTTTCATGTAATCTTGAGAAAGAATGACGAGGGAATAGAAAACTATATCTCATTTTATTAAAGTTACCCCTCTCTTTTCCCTTTTTAACAAACTTTGTTGGGAAAGAACATCAGAAGTACAAAAACTTTGGTATGACGATCACTTTAGTGTCATAAACTTTTTTTCAACCACTTGAGTGTCATAACTTTCGTATATCTTAACTCCTCATGTTCCATCAAATGTGTTTTATCATGTTCTTTTTGTTGCTAGCCCTATCTCATTATCACATCCAATGTATTCAATTGAAAACACGCCCAGCTATACTTGCAAAGTACAAATATTCTCTTCAAGCGACAAGTTCATGAGATTCTATCTATTAGGGAAAAATTAAGATAGAACTACTCCTTACAAGGTGTTATGTACTAGCCAAATTCTAGTTACAATCTATCTACAAACACGGTACTATTGTGCAGGAGCCAAAGTCCTAATGAAGGAAGGAGGCCCAAATTTTCAATGCATTTACATTTACAATATGTTTAGTATTTATTGTTATTACATGTAGAAAAATGTTGTCTAACAAGGAAAGTATTGTGGTTTTCAATAAGGACATCGGGCTAATCTCTTCAATGGAGTTCTTTTCACCCTTCCCTCACGGTACTAATTCGCAATTGGTCAAAAGTGAACCTATAAAAGGATGAGAGGTCTTTGGTTCTTGAAAGAAGATAAGATGTTTTTTCTTCTTTAATGTGTTTGATTTCAAAAGAATACTTTGAAAACCATTCTAACCATCAAACAATTTGAGGATAAGAAACTAATTTGGGTTTTAACTTCATTTGGGATGGGGAAATGATGGCCTTTTTCTTCTTCTTTATTCAGACAAAGAAATGATAACCAATTATATTGAACTCGAATTCCTTTATTTCATATTTGATGGCTAATGTTCTTCGAACGTTGAGTAGTGAAGTTCGGCAAGTGAAAACCCTTCGCTCTTATGTTCACAAATGTATATCTTTCCTTGACTTTTTCAAGCAAATTATTGTCCAATACTTTTCACTATTATCAATTTCGCAAGATTCACTTGCCATCAGAAAGATCAGGCAATGACGGAAGATGCATTAAATATGATTTATTGTTCACTCGTAGTTTGCTATGTGGTTTTGTACAATAATATTTAAGGTGATAAAAAAGAAGAAAGGGAGGAAAAAATCCAAAAAATGACAAATAGGCAAACTGAAGGTCAAAGACTGGACGAATCGGTGCCTCATGTTTTCTGTCAATTATGGGAGGGATTGAGAAGTCCATGGAGATGAAGACTAAACATTCCATCAACTGCATTTTATGTTGTTCTTGTCGTTGCTGCCCTAGCTCATTATGAGATATAGTGTGTTCAATCAATCTCATTCAATTGAAAACATGCCTGGCTATACTTGCAAAGTACAAATATCCTCTTCAAGGGATAAGTTTATGAGATTGTATTTATTAGGGGAAAAATTAGATAGAAGTGCTCCTTACAAGGCGTTATGTACTATAGAAATTCTAGCTACAAGCTATCTACAAACACTCTATTTTTGTGAAGAAGCCGGATTTCCAACGAAGGAAGGAGGCCCAAATTTTCAATGCATTCACACTTACAATATGTTTAGCATTTATTATTATCACATGTAGAAAAATGTCGTCTGACGAGAAAGTATTGTGATTTTCAAGGAGGACATTGGGCATATTACCCTGATGGGGCTCTTTTCACCATTCCCTTATGCTATCAATTCACAATCGGTCAAAAGTGAACATGTAAAAGGATGATAAGTCTTTGGGTCTTCAGAGAAGATTTACAAGGAGGTTCTTCTCTCCTTTAATGGGTTCGGTTTCAAAAGAATATTTGGAAAACTATTCTACGCAACAAATAAGTTGAGGATGAGAAACTAGTTTAGCTTTAAACTTCATTTTGGATGGAGAAAGGACAGATTTGTTTTTTTTTTTTTTATAGAGAAATGATAACCAATCATATTGAATTCGAATTCCTTTATTTCATATTTGACGACTAAAGTTTCTTTGAATGTAGAGTGGTAGTGAAGTTCAGCAAGTGAAAACTGTCCACTCTTTTGTTCATAGATGTATCTCTTTCCTTGACTTATAGAAAGATGTCGTCTGACGAGGAAAGTATTGTGATTTTCAAGGAGGACATTGGGCATATCACACTGATGGGGCTCTTTTCAACCTTCCCCTACGCTATCAAATCACAATCGGTCAAAAGTGAAAATGTAAAAGGATGAGAAGTCTTTGAGTCTTCAGAGAAGATTTACAAGGAGGTTCTTCTCTCCTTTAATGGGTTTTGTTTCAAAAGAATATTTGGAAAACTATTCTACCCATCGAATAAGTTGAGGATGAGAAACTAGTTTAGCTTTAAACTTCATTCTGGATGGAGAAAGGACATATATATATATTGATAAAGAAATGATAACCAATCATATTGAATTCGAATTCCTTTATTTCATATTTGATGGCTAAAGTTTCTTTGAATGTAGAGTGGTAGTGAAGTTCAGCAGGTGAAAACCGTCCACTCTTTTCTTCATAGATATATCTCTTACCTTGACTTGTAGAAATATGTCATCTGACAAAGAAAGTATTGTGGTTTTCAAGGAGGACATTGGGCATATCACCCTGATGGGGCTCTTTTCACCCTTCCCTTACGCTATAAATTCACAATCGGCCAAAAGTGAAAATGTAAAAGGATGAGAAGTCTTTGGGTCTTCAGAGAAGATTTACAAGGAGGTTCTTCTCTCCTTTAATGAGTTTTGTTACAAAAGAATATTTGGAAAACTATTCTACCCATCGAATAAGTTGAGGATGAGAAACTAGTTTGCCTTTAAACTTCACTTTGGATGGGGAAAGGACAGATTTTTTTTTTTCGATAGAGAAATGATAACAAATCATATTCAATTCAAATTCCTTTATTTCATATTTGACGGCTAAAGTTTCTTTGAATGTAGAGTGGTAGTGAAGTTGAGCAGGTGAAAACCGTCCACTATTTTGTTCATAGATATATCCCTTTCCTTGACTTGTAGAAAAATGTCGTCTGATAAAAAAAGTATTGTAGTTTTCAAGGAGGACATTAGGCATATCACCCTGATGGGGCTCTTTCCACCCTTCCCTTACACTATCAATTCACAATCGGTCAAAAGTGAACATGTAAAAGGATGAGAAGTCTTTGGGTCTTCAGAGAAGATTTACAAGGAGGTTCTTCTCTCCTTTAATGGGTTTGGTTTCAAAAGAATATTTCGAAAACTATTCTACCCATCAAATAATTTGAGGATGAGAAACTAGTTTGGCTTTAAACTTCATTTTGGATGGGGAAACGACAGATTTTTTTTTGTTTTTTGATAGAGAAATGATAACCAATCATATTGAATTCAAATTCGTTTATTTCATATTTGACAGCTAAAGTTTCTTTGAATGTAGAGTGGTAGTGAAGTTCAGCAGGTGAAAACCGTCCACTCTTTTCTTCATAGATATATCTCTTACCTTGACTTGTAGAAATATGTCATCTGACAAAGAAAGTATTGTGGTTTTCAAGGAGGACATTGGGCATATCACCCGATGGGGCTCTTTTCACCCTTCCCTTACGCTATAAATTCACAATCGGCCAAAAGTGAAAATGTAAAAGGATGAGAAGTCTTTGGGTCTTCAGAGAAGATTTACAAGGAGGTTCTTCTCTCCTTTAATGAGTTTTGTTACAAAAGAATATTTGGAAAACTATTCTACCCATCGAATAAGTTGAGGATGAGAAACTAGTTTGCCTTTAAACTTCACTTTGGATGGGGAAAGGACAGATTTTTTTTTTTTTCTGATAGAGAAATGATAACAAATCATATTCAATTCAAATTCCTTTATTTCATATTTGACGGCTAAAGTTTCTTTGAATGTAGAGTGGTAGTGGCTAAAGTTTCTTTGAATGTAGAGTGGTAGTGAAGTTGAGCAGGTGAAAACCGTCCACTATTTTGTTCATAGATATATCCCTTTCCTTGACTTGTAGAAAAATGTCGTCTGATAAAAAAAGTATTGTAGTTTTCAAGGAGGACATTAAGCATATCACCCTGATGGGGCTCTTTCCACCCTTCCCTTACACTATCAATTCACAATCGGTCAAAAGTGAACATGTAAAAGGATGAGAAGTCTTTGGGTCTTCAGAGAAGATTTACAAGGAGGTTCTTCTCTCCTTTAATGGGTTTGGTTTCAAAAGAATATTTCGAAAACTATTCTACCCATCAAATAATTTGAGGATGAGAAACTAGTTTGGCTTTAAACTTCATTTTGGATGGGGAAACGACAGATTTTTTTTTTGTTTTTTGATAGAGAAATGATAACCAATCATATTGAATTCAAATTCGTTTATTTCATATTTGACAGCTAAAGTTTCTTTGAATGTAGAGTGGTAGTGAAGTTCAGCAGGTGAAAACCGTCCACTCTTTTGTTCATAGATGTATCTCTTTCCTTGACTTGTAGCAATATGTCGTCTGACAAGGAAAGTATTGTGGTTTTCAAGGAGGACATTGGGTATATCACCCTGATGGGGATCTTTTTCACCCTTCCCTCACGCTATAAATTCACAATCGGTCAAAAGTGAAAATGGAAAAGGATGAGAACTCTTTGGGTCATCAGAGAAGATTTCCAAGGACGTTCTGCTCTCCTTTAATGGGCTTTCTTTCAAAAGAAAATTTGGAAAACTATTCTGCGCATCGAATAAGTTGAGGATGAGAAACTAGTTTAGCTTTAAACTTCATTCTGAATGGAGAAAGGACAGATTTTTTTTTTTGATAGAGAAATGATAACCAATCATATTGAATTCGAATTCCTTTATTTCATATTGGACGGCTAAAGTTTCTTTGAATGTAGAGTGGTAGTGAAGTTCAACAAGTGAAAACCGTCCACTCTTTTGCTTATAGATGTATCCCTTTCCTTGACTTGTAGAAAAATGTCATCGACGAAGAAAGTATTGTGGTTTTCAAGGAGGACATTGGTCATATCACCCTAATGGGGCTCTTTTCACCCTTCCCTAACGCTATCAATTCACAATCGGTCAAAAGTGAATATGTAAAAGGATGAGAAGTTTTTGGGTCTTTAGAGAAGATTTACAAGGAGGTTCTTCTCTCCTTTAATGCGTTTTGTTTCAAAAGACTATTTGGAAAACTATTATACCCATCGAATAAGTTGAGGATGAGAAACTAGTTTGGCTTTAAACTTCATTTTAGATGGGGAAAGGACAGTATTTTTTTTTTTTGATAGAGAAATGATAACCAATCATATTGAATTCAAATTCCTTTATTTCATATTTGATGGCTAAAGTTTCTTTGAATGTAAAGTGGCAGTGAAGTTCAGCAGGTGAAAACCGTCCACTCTTTTATTCATATATGTATCTCTTTCCTTGACTTGTAGAAAAATGTCGTCTGACGAGGAAAGTATTGTGGTTTCAAGGAGGAGATTGGGCATATCACCCTTATGGGGCTCTTTTTCACTCTTCCCTTACTCTATCAGTTCACAATCGGTCAAAAGTGAACATGTAAAATGATGATAAGTCTACGGGTCTTTAGAGAAGATTTACAAGGATGTTCTTCTCTCCTTTAATGGGTTTTGTTTGAAAATTATTCTACGCATCAAATAAGTTGAGGATGAGAAACTAGTTTGGCTTTAAACTTCATTTTGGATGAAGAAAGGACAGTTTTTTTTTTTTTTGATAGAGAAATTATAACCAATCATATTGAATTCAAATTCCTTTATTTCATACTTGACGGCTAAAGTTTCTTTGAACGTAGAGTCGTAGTGAAGTTCAGCAAGTGAAAACCGTCCACTCTTTTGTTCATAGATGTATCTCTTTCCTTGACTTGTAGAAAAATGTCATCTGATGAGGAAAGTATTGTGGTTTTCAAGGAGGACCTTGGGCATATCACCCTAATGGGGCTCTTTTCACCTTTCCCTTATGCTATCAATTCACAATTGGTTAAAAGTGAACAAGTAAAATGATGAGAAGTCTTTGGGTCTTTGGAGAAGATTTACAAGGAGGTTCTTCTCTCCTTTAATGGGTTCGGATTCAAAAGAATATTTGGAAAACCATTCTACCCATCAAATAAGATGAATATGAAAAACTAGTTTTGCTTTAAACTTCATTTAGATGGGGAAATGACAGATTTTTTTTTTGAAAGAGAAATGATAACCAATCATATTGAATTCAAATTCCTTTATTTCATACTTGACGACTAAAGTTTCTTTGAATGTAGAGTGGTAGTGAAGTTCAGCAGGTGAAAACCGTCCACTCTTTTGTTCAAACATGTATCTCTTTCCTTGACTTGTAGAAAAATGTCGTCTAACGAGGAAAGAATTGTGGTTTTCAAGGAGAAAATTGGGCATATCACCCTGATGGGGCTCTTTTCACACTTCCCTTACGCTATCAATTCACAGTCGGTCAAAAGTGAAAATGTAAAAGGATGAGAAGTCTTAGGGTCTTCAGAGAAGATTTACAATGAGGTTCTTCTCTCCTTTAATGGGTTTTGTTTCAAAAGAATATTTGGTAAACTATTCTACCTATCGAATAAGTTGAGGATGAGAAACTAGTTTAGCTTTAAACTTCATTCTGGACGGAGAAAGGACAGATTTTCTTTTTTTTTTTTTGCTGGAGAAACGATAACCAATCATATTGAATTCGAATTCCTTTATTTCATATTTGATGGCTAAAGTTTCTTTGAATGTAGAGTGGTAGTGAAGTTCAGCAAGTGAAAACTGTCTACTCTTTTGTTCATAGATGTATCTCTTTCCTTGACTTGTAGAAAAATGTCATCAGACGAGGAAAGTATTGTGGTTTTCAACGCGGACATTGGGCATATCACCCTAATGGGGCTCTTTTCACCCTTCCCTTATGCTATCAATTCACAATCGGTCAAAAGTGAACATGTAAAAGGATGAGAAGTCTTAGGATCTTTAGAGAAGATTTACAAGGAGGTTCTTCTCTCCTTTAATGGATTTGGTTTCAAAAGAATATTTGGAAAACTATTCTACCCATCAAATAAGTTGAGGATGAGAAACTAGTTTAACTTGAAACTTCATTTTGGATGGGGAAATGACAGATTTTTTTTTTTTGATAGAGAAATGATAACCAATCATATTGAATTCAAATTCATTTATTTCATATTTGACAGCTAAAGTTTCTTTAAATGTAGAGTAGTAGTGAATTTCAACAAGTGAAAACCGTCCACTCTTTTGTTCATAGATGTATCTCTTTCCTTTGCTTGTAGAAAAATGTCATCTGACGAAGAAAGTATTTTGGTTTTCAAGGAGGACATTGGGCATATCACCCTAATGGGGCTCTTTTCACCCTTCCCTTACGCTATCAATTGACAATCGGTCAAAAATGAAAATGTAAAAGGATGCGAAGTCTTTGGGTCGTTAGAGAAGATTTACAATGAGGTTCTTCTCTCCTTTAATGGGTTTGGTTTGAAAAGAATATTTGGAAAACCATTCTACCCGTCGAATAAGTTGAGGATGAGAAACTACTTTGGCTTTAAACCTCATTTTGGATGGGGAAAGGACAGATTTTTTTCTTCTGATAGAGAAATGATAACCAATCATATTGAATTCAAATTCCTTTATTTCATTTTTGACGGCTAAAGTTTCTTTGAATGTAGCGTGGTAGTGAAGTTTAGAAGGTGAAAACTGTCTACTCTTTTATTCATAGATGTATCTCTTTCCTTGAATTGTTGAAAAATATCGTCTCATGAGGAAACTATTGTGGTTTTCAAGGTGGACATTGGGCATATCACCCTAATGGGGCTCTTTTCACCCTTCCCTTACGCTATGAATTCACAATCAGTCAAAAGTGAACATGTAAAAGGATGAGAAGTGTTTGGGTCTTCAGACAAGATTTACAAGGAGGTTCTTCTCTTCTTTAATGGGTTTGGTTTCAAAAGAATATTTGGAAAACTATTCTACCCATCAAATAGGTTGATGATGAGAAATTGGGTTGGCTCGAAAGTTCATTTTGGATGGGGAAAGGGCAGATTTTTTTTTTTGATAGAGAAATGATAACCAATCATATTGAATTCAAATTCCTTTATTTCATATTTAATAGCTAAAGTTTCTTTGAATGTAGAGTGGTAGTGAAGTTCAACAAGTGAAAACCGTCCACTCTTCTGTTCATAGATGTATCTCTTTCCTTGACTTGTAGAAAAATGTCATCTATCGAAGAAAGTATTGTGGTTTTTAAGGAGAACATTGGGCATATCACCCTAATGGGGCTCTTTTCACCCTGCCCTTACGCTATCAATTGACAATCGGTCAAAAGTGAACATGTAAAAGAATGAGAAGTCTTTGGGTCTTTAGAGAAGATTTACAAGGAGGTTCTTCTCTCCTTTAATGGGTTTGGTTTCAAAAGAATATTTGGAAAACTATTCTACCCATCGAATAAGTTGAGGATGAGAAAATACTTTGGCTTTAAAGTTCATTTTTGATGGGGAAATTACAGATTTTTTTTTTCTGATAGAGAAATGATAACCAATCATATTGAATTCAAATACCTTTATTTCATATTTGACCGCTAAAGTTTCTTTGAATGTAGAATGGTAGTGAAGTTCAACAAGTGAAAACCGTCCACTCTTTTGTTCATAGATGTATCTCTTTGCTTGACTTGTAGAAAAATGTCGTCTGACGAAGAAAGTATTGTGGTTTTCAAGGAGGACATTGGGCATATCACCCTAATGGGGCTCTTTTCACCATTTCCTTACGCTATCAATTGACAATCGGTCAAAAGTGAACATGTAAAAGGATGAGAATTCTTTGGGTCTTCAGAGAAGATTTCCAAGGAGGTTCTTCTCTTCTTTAATGGGTTTGGTTTCTAAAAGAATATTTGGAAAACTATTCTACCCATCGAATAAGTTGAGGTTGAGAAACTACTTTGGCTTTAAACTTCATTTTGGATTGGGAAAAGGCAAAATTTTTTTTCTAATAGAAAAATGATAACCAATCATATTGAATTCAAATTCCTTTATTTCATTTTTGACGGCTACAGTTTCTTTGAATGTAGCGTGGTAGTGAAGTTTAGAATGTGAAAACTGTCCACTCTTTTATTCATAGATGTATCTCCTTCCTTGACTTGTAGAAAAATGTCGTCTGATGAGGAAACTATTGTGGTTCTTAAGGTGGACATTGGGCATATCTCCCTCATGGGGCTCTTTTCACCCTTCCCTTACGCTATCAATTCACAATCAGTCAAAAGTGAACACGTAAAAGGATGAGAAGTGTTCGGGTCTTCAGAGAAGATTTACAAGGAGGTTCTTCTCTCCTTTAATGGGTTTGGTTTGAAAAGAATATTTGGAAAAATATTCTACCCATCAAATATGTTCAGGATGAGAAACTAGGTTGGCTTGAAACTTCATTTTGGATTGGGAAAGGGCTGATTTTTTTTTATAGAAAAATGATAACCAATCATATTCAATTCAAATTCCTTTATTTCATATTTGACAGCTAAAGTTTCTTTGAATGTAGAGTGGTAGTGAAGTTCAACAAGTGAAAACCGTCCACTCTTTTGTTAATAGATGTATCTCTTTCCTTTGCTTGTAGAAAAATGTCATCGACGAAGAAAGTATTTTGGTTTTCAAGGAGGACATTGGGCATATCACCCTAATGGGGCTCTTTTCACCCTTCCCTTACGCTATCAATTGACAATCGGTCAAAAGTGAACATGTAAAAGGATGAGAAGTCTTTGGGTCTTTAGAGAAGATTTACAAGGAGGTTCTTCTCTCCTTTAATGGGTTTGGTTTCAAAAGAATATTTGGAAAACTATTCTATTCATCGAATAAGTTGAGAATGAGAAACTACTTTGGCTTTAAACTTCATTTTGGATGGGGAAAAGACAGATTTTTTTTTTTCTCGATAGAGAAATGATAACCAATCATATTGAATTCAAATTCCTTTATTTCATTTTTGACGGCTAAAGTTTCTTTGAATGTAGAGTGGTAGTGAAGTTTAGATGGTGAAAACTGTCCACTCTTTTATTCATAGATGTATCTCTTTCCTTGACTTGTAAAAAAATGTCATCTGACGAAGAAAGTATTGTGGTTTTCAAGGAGGACATTGGGCATATCACCCTAATGGGGCTCTTTTCACCCTTCCCTTACGCTATCAATTGACAATCGGTCAAAAGTGAACATGTAAAAGGATGAGAAGTCTTTGGGTCTTTAGAGAAGATTTACAAGGAGGTTCTTCTCTCCTTTAATGCGTTTTGTTTCAAAAGACTATTTGGAAAACTATTATAGCCATCGAATAAGTTGAGGATGAGAAACTAGTTTGGCTTTAAACTTCATTTTGGATGGGGAAAGGACAGTATTTTTTTTTTTTGATAGAGAAATGATAACCAATCATATTGAATTCAAATTCCTTTATTTCATATTTGACGGCTAAAGTTTCTTTGAATGTAGAGTGGTAGTGAAGTTTAGAAGGTGAAAACTGTCCACTCTTTTATTCATAGATGTATCTCTTTCCTTGACTTGTAGAAAAATGTCATCTGACGAATAAAGTATTGTGGTTTTCAAGGAGGACATTGGCCATATCACCCTAATGGGGCTCTTTTTCACCCTTCCCTTACGCTATCAATTGACAATCGGTCAAAAGTGAACATGTAGAAGGAAGAGAAGTCTTTGGGTCTTTAGAGAAGATTTACAAGGAGGTTCTTCTCTCCTTTAATGGGTTTGGTTTCAAAAGAATATTCGGAAAACTATTCTACCCATCGAATAAGTTGAGGATGAGAAACAAGTTTGGCTTTAAACTTCATTCTGTATGGAGAATGGACATATATATATATAAATTTTTTTGATAGAGAAATGATAACCAATCATAAGGAATTCGAAATCCTTTATTTCATATTTGATGGCTAAAGTTTCTTTGAATGTAGAGTGGTAGTGAAGTTCAGCAGGTGAAAACCGTCCACTCTTTTGTTCATAGATGTATATCTTTCATTGACTTGTAGAAATATGTCGTCCGACAAGGAAAGTATTGTGGTTTCCAAGGAGGACATTGGGCAGATCACCCGGATGCGGCTCTTTTCACCCTTCCTTTATGCTATAAATTCACAATCGGTCAAAAGTGAAAATGTAAAAGGATGAGAAGTCTTTGGGTCTTTAGAGAAGATTTACAAGGAGGTTCTTCTCTCCTTTAATGGGTTTGGTTTCAAAAGAATATTTGGAAAACTATTCTACCCATCGAATAAGTTGAGGATGAGAAACTAGTTTGGCTTTAAACATCATCCTGTATCGAGAAAGGACATATATATATATAAATTTTTTTGATAGAGAAATGATAACCAATCATAAGGAATTCGAAATCCTTTATTTCATATTTGATGGCTAAAGTTTCTTTGAATGTAGAGTGGTAGTGAAGTTCAGCAGGTGAAAACCGTCCACTCTTTTGTTCATAGATGTATATCTTTCATTGACTTGTAGAAATATGTCGTCCGACAAGGAAAGTATTGTGGTTTCCAACGAGGACATTGGGCATATCACCCTGATGGGGCTCTTTTCACCCTTCCCTAACGCTATCAATTCACAATCGGTCAAAAGTGAACATGTAAAAGGATGGGGAGTTTTTGGGTCTTTAGAGAAGATTTACGAAGAGGTTCTTCTCTCCTTTAATGCGTTTTGTTTCAAAAGACTATTTGGAAAACTTTTATACCCATCGAATAAGTTGAGGATGAGAAACTAGTTTGGCTTTAAACTTCATTTTGGATGGGGAAAGGACAGTATTTTTTTTTTTTTTTGATAGAGAAATGATAACCAATCATATTGAATTCAAATTCCTTTATTTCATATTTGACGGCTAAAGTTTCTTTGAATGTAAAGTGGTAGTGAAGTTCAGCAGGTGAAAACCGTCCACTCTTTTATTCATAGATGTATCTCTTTCCTTGACTTGTAGAAAAATGTCGTCTGACGAGGAAAGTATTGTGGTTTTCAAGGAGGACATTGGGCATATCACCCTGATGGGGCTCTTTTTCACTCTTCCCTTACGCTATCAATTCACAATCGGTTAAAAGTGAACATGTAAAAAGATGATAAGTCTATGGGTCTTCAGTGAAGATTTACAAGGATGTTCTTCTCTCCTTTAATGGGTTTTGTTTGAAAATTATTCTACGCATCAAATAAGTTGAGGATGAGAAACTAGTTTGGCTTTAAACTTCATTTTGGATGGGGAAAGGACAGATTTTTTTTTTCTGATAGAGAAATGATAACCAATCATATTGAATTCAAAATCTTTATTTCATTTTTGACGGGTAAAGTTTCATTGAATGTAGAGTGGTATTGAAGTTTAGAAGGTGAAAACCGTCCACTCTTTTGTTCATAGATGTATCTCTTTCATTGACTTGTAGAAAAATGTCCTCTGATGAGGAAACTATTGTGATTTTGAAGGTGGACTTTGGGCATATCACCCTGATGGGGCTCTTTTCACCCTTCCCTTACGCTATCAATTCACAATCATTCAAAAGTGAACATTTTAAAGGATGAGAAGTCTTTGGGTCTTCAGAGAAGATTTACAGGGAGGTTCTTCTCTCCTTTAATGGGTTTGGTTTCAAAAGAACATTTGGAAAACTATTCTACGCATCAAATAAGTTGAGGATGAGAAACTAGTTTGGCTTGAAGCTTAATTTTGGATGGGGAAAGGGCAGATTTTTTTTTTTTTTTTTGATAGGGAAATGATAACCAATCATATTGAATTCAAATTTCTTTATGTCATATTTGACAGCTAAAGTTTCTTTGAATGTAGAGTGGTAGTGAAGTTCAACAAGTGAAAACCGTCCACTCTTTTGTTGATAGATGTATCTCTTTCCTTGACTTGTAGAAAAATGTCATCTGACGAAGAAAGTATTGTGGTTTTCAAGGAGGACATTGGGCATATCACCCTAATGGGGCTCTTTTCACTATTTCCTTACGCTATCAATTGACAATCGGTCAAAAGTGAACATGTAGAAGGATGAGAAGTCTTTGGGTCTTTAGAGAAGATTTACAAGGAGGTTCTTCTCTCCTTTAATGGGTTTCGTTTCAAAAGAATATTTGGAAAACTATTCTACCCATCGAATAAGTGGAGGATGAGAAACAAGTTTGGCTTTAAACTTCATTCTATATGGAGAATGGATATATATATATATATATATATATATATATATATATATATATATATTTGATAGAGAAATGATAACCAATCATAATAAATTCGAATTCCTTTATTTCATATTTGATGGCTAAAGTTTCTTTGATTTGTAGAGTGGTAGTGAAGTTCAGCAGGTGAAAACCGTCCACTCTTTTGTTCATAGATGTATATCTTTCATTCACTTGTAGAAATATGTCGTCTGACAAGCAAAGTATTGTGGTTTCCAAGGAGGACATTGGGCATATCACCCGAATGGGGCTCTTTTCACCCTTCCCTTATGCTATAAATTCACAATCGGTCAAAAGTGAAAATGTAAAAGGATGAGACGTCTTTGGATCTTCAGAGAAGATTTACAAGGAGGTTCTTCTCTCCTTTAATGGGTTTGGTTTCAAAAGAATATTTGGAAAACTATTCTACCCATCGAATAAGTTGAGGATGAGAAACTAGTTTGGCTTTAAACTTCATTCTGTATCGAGAAAGGACATATATATATAAATTTTTTTGATAGAGAAATGATAACCAATCATAAGGAATTCGAATTCCTTTATTTCATATTTGATGGCCAAAGTTTCTTTGAATGTAGAGTGGTAGTGAAGTTCAGCAGGTGAAAACCGTCCACTCTTTTGTTCATAGATGTATACCTTTCATTGACTTGTAGAAATATGTCGTCGACAAGCAAAGTATTGTGGTTTCCAAGGAGGACATTGGGCATATCACCCTGATGGGGCTCTTTTCACCCTTTCCTTATACTATCAATTCTCAATCAGTCAAAAGTGAACTTGTAAAACGATGACAAGTCTTTGGGTCTTCAAAGAAGATTTACAAGGAGGTTCTTCTCTCCTTTAATGGGTTTTGTTTCAAAAGAATATTTGGAAAACTACTCTACCCATCAAATAAGTGGAGGGTGAGAAACTAGTTTGGCTTGAAACTTAATTTTGGATGGGGAAAGGACAGATTTTTTTTTTTTTGATAGAGAAACGATAACCAATCATATTGAATTCAAATTCCGTTATTTCATATTTGACAGCTAAGGTTTCGTAAATGTAGATTGCTAGTGAAGTTCATGAAGTGAAAACCGTCCACCCTTTTGTTCATAGATGTATCTCTTTCCTTGACTTGTAGAAAAATGTCATCTAACGAAGAAAGTATTGTGGTTTTCAAGGAGGACATTGGTCATATCACCCTAATGGGGCTCTTTTCACTATTCTCTCACGCTATCAATTGACAATCGGTCAAAAGTGAACATGTAAAAGGATGAGAATTCTTTGGGTCTTTAGAGAAGATTTACAAGGAGGTTCTTCTCTCCTTTAATGGGTTTGGTTTCAAAAGAATACTTGGAAAACTATTCTACCCATCGAATAAGTTGAGGATGAGAAACAAGTTTGGCTTTAAACCTTCATTCTGTATGGAGAATGGACATATATATATATATATATATTGATAGACAAATGATAACCAATCATAAAAAATTCGAATTCCTTTATTTCATATTTGATGGCTAAAGTTTCTTTGGTCAGAGCGGTAGTGAAGTTCGGCGAGGTGAAAACCGTCCACTCTTTTGTTCATAGATGTATATCTTTCCTTGACTTGTAGAAATATGTCGTCTGACAAGGAAAGTATTATGGTTTCCAAGGAGGACATTGGGCATATCACCCTGATGGGGCTCTTTTCACCCTTCCCTTACGCTATAAATTCACAATCGGTCAAAAGTGAAAATGTAAAAGGATGAGAAGTCTTTGGGTCTTCAGAGAAGATTTACAAGGAGGTTCTTCTCTCCTTTAATGGGTTTGGTTTCAAAATAATATTTTGAAAACTATTCTACCCATCGAATAAGTTGAGGATGAGAAACTAGTTTGGCTTTAAACATCATTCGTATCGAGAAAGGACATATATATATATAATTTTTTTTGATAGAGAAATGATAACCAATCATAAGGAATTCGAATTCCTTTATTTCATATTTGATGGCTAAAGTTTCTTTGAATGTAGAGTGGTAGTGAAGTTCAGCGGGTGAAAACCGTCCACTCTTTTGTTCATAGATGTATATCTTTCATTGACTTGTAGAAATATGTCGTCGGACAAGCAAAGTATTGTGGTTTCCAAGGAGGACATTGGCCATATCACCCTGATGAGGCTCTTTTCACCCTTTCCTTACACTATCAATTCACAACCAGTCAAAAGTGAACATGTAAAACGATGAGAAGTCTTTGGGTCTTCAGAGAAGATTTACAAGGAGGTTCTTCTCTCCTTTAATGGGTTTTGTTTCAAAAGAATATTTGGAAAACTATTCTACCCATCGGATAAGTTAAGGATGAAAAACTACTTTGGCTTTAAACTTCATTTTGGATGGGGAAACGACAGATTTATTTTTTTCTGATAGAGAAATGATACCCAATCTTATTCAATTAAAATTCCTTTATTTCATATTTGGCGGCTAAAGTTTCATTGAATATAGAGTGGTAGTGAAGTTCAGTAGGTGAAAACCGACCGCTCTTTTGTTCATAGATGTATCTCTTTGCTTGACTTGTAGAAAAATGTCGCCTGATAAGAAAAGTATTGTAGTTTTCAAAGAGGACATTGGGCATATCACCCTTATGGGGCTCTTTTCACCATTTCCTTCCACTATCAATTCACAATCAGTCAAAAGTGAACATGTAAAACGATGAGAAGTCTTTGGGTCTTTAGAGAAGATTTACAAGGAGGTTCTTCTCTCCTTTAATGGGTTTTGTTTCAAAAGAATATTTGGAAAACTATTCTACCCATCAAATAAGTTGAGGATGAGAAACTAGTTTGGCTTGAAACTTAATTTTGGATGGGGAAAGGACAGATTTTTTTATTTTTGATAGAGAAACGATAACCAATCATATTGAATTCAAATTCCGTTATTTCATATTTGACAGCTAAGGTTTCTGTAAATGTAGATTGGTAGTGAAGTTCATGAAGTGAAAACCGTCCACCCTTTTGTTCATAGATGTATCTCTTTCCTTGACTTGTAGAAAAATGTCATCTAACGAAGAAAGTATTGTGGTTTTCAAGGAGGACATTGGTCATATCACCCTAATGGGGCTCTTTTCACTATTCTCTCACACTATCAATTGACAATTGGTCAAAAGTGAACATGTAAAACGATGAGAATTCTTTGGGTCTTTATAGAAGATTTACACGGAGGTTCTTCTCTCCTTTAATGGGTTTGGTTTCAAAAGAATACTTGGAAAACTATTCTACCCATCGAATAAATTGAGGATGAGAAACAAGTTTGGCTTTAAACCTTCATTCTGTATGGAGAATCGACATATATATATATATATATTGATAGACAAATGATAACCAATCATAAAAAATTCGAATTCCTTTATTTCATATTTGATGGCTAAAGTTTCTTTGGCTGTAGAGCGGTAGTGAAGTTCAGCAGGTGAAAACCGTCCACTCTTTTTTTCATAGATGTATATCTTTCCTTGACTTGTAGAAATATGTCGTCTGACAAGGAAAGTATTGTGGTTTCCAAGGAGGACATTGGACATATCACCCTGATGGGGCTCTTTTCACCCTTCCCTTACGCTATAAATTCACAATCGGTCAAAAGTGAAAATGTAAAAGGATCAGAAGTCTTTGGGTCTTCAGAGAAGATTTACAAGGAGGTTCTTCTCTCCTTTAATGGGTTTGGTTTCAAAAGAATATTTGGAAAACTATTCTACCCATGGAATAAGTTGAGGATGAGAAACTAGTTTGGCTTTAAACATCATTCGTATCGAGAAAGGACATATATATATAAATTTTTTTGATAAAGAAATGATAACCAATCATAAGGAATTCGAATTCTTTTATTTCATATTTGATGGCTAAAGTTTCTTTGAATGTAGAGTGGTAGTGAAGTTCAGCAGGTGAAAACCGTCCACTCTTTTGTTCATAGATGTATTTCTTCCCTTGACTTGTAGAAATATGTCGTCCGACAAGGAAAGTATTGTGGTTTCCAAGGAGGACATTGGGCATATCACCCTGATGGGGCTCGTTTCACCCTTTCCTTACAGTATCAATTCACAATCAGTCAAAAGTGAACATGTAAAATGATGAGAAGTCTTTGGGTCTTCAGAGAAGATTTACAAGGAGGTTCTTCTCTCCTTTAATGGGTTTTGTTTCAAAAGAATATTTGGAAAACTATTCTACCCATCGGATAAGTTAAGGATGAGAAAGTACTTTGGCTTTAAACTTCATTTTGGATGGGGAAACGACAGATTTATTTTTTTCTGATAGAGAAATGATACCCAATCTTATTCAATTAAAATTCCTTTATTTCATATTTGACGGCTAAAGTTTCTTTGAATATAGAGTGGAAGTGAAGTTCAGCAGGTGAAAACCGTCCGCTCTTTTGTTCATAGATGTATCTCTTTGCTTGACTTGTAGAAAAATGTCGCCTGATAAGAAAGGTATTGTAGTTTTCAAAGAGGACATTGGGCATATCACCCTGATGGGGCTCTTTTCACCATTTTCTTACACTATCAATTCACAATCAGTCAAAAGTGAACATGTAAAACGATGAGAAGTCTTTGGGTCTTCGAGAGAAGATTTACAAGGAGGTTCTTCTCTCCTTTAATAGGTTTTGTTTCAAAAGAATATTTGAAAAACTATTCTACCCATCAAATAAGTTGAGGATGAGAAACTAGTTTTGCTTGAAACTTAATTTTGGATGGGGAAAGGACAGATTTTTTTTTTTGATAGAGAAATGATAACCAATCATATTGAATTCAAATTCCATTATTTCATATTTGACAGCTAAGGTTTCTTTGAATGTAGAGTGCTAGTGAAGTTCAAGAAGTGAAAACCGTCCACTCTTTTGTTCATAGATGTATCTCTTTCCTTGACTTGTAGAAAAATGTCATCTGACGAAGAAAGTATTGTGGTTTTCAAGGAGGACATTAGGCATATCACCCTAATGGGGCTCTTTTCACCCTTCCCTTACGCTATCAATTCACAATCGGTCAAAAGTGAACATGTAAAAGGATGAGAAGTCTTTGGGTCTTTAGAGAAGATTTACAAGGAGGTTATTCTCTCCTTTAATGGGTTGGGTTTCAAAAGAATATTTGGAAAACTATTCTACCCATCGAATATGTTGAGGCTGAGAAACTACTTTGGCTTTAAACATCATTCTATATCGAGAAAGGACATATATATATATATATATATATACATATATATATATATATTTGATAGAGAAATGATAACCAATCATAAGGAATTCGAATTCATTTATTTCATATTTGATGGCTAAAGTTTCTTTGAATGTAGAGTGGTAGTGAAGTTCGGCAAGAGAAAACCGTCCACTCTTTTGTTCATAGATTTATATCTTTCCTTGACTTGTAGAAATATGTCGTCCGACAACGAAAGTATTGTGGTTTCCAAGGAGAACATTGGGCATATCACCCTGATGGGGCTCTTTTCACCCTTTCCTTACACTATCAATTCACAATCAGTCAAAAGTGAACATGTAAAAGGATGAGTAGTCTTTGGGTCTTTAGAGAAGATTTACAAGGAGGTTATTCTCTCCTTTAATGGGTTTGGCTTCAAAAGAATATTTGGAAAACTATTCTACCCATCGAATAAGTTGAGGTTCAGAAACTACTTTGGCTTTAAACTTCATTTTGTATGGGGAAAAGTCAGATTTTTTTTTTCTGGTAGAGAAATGATAACCAATCATAAGGAATTCAAATTCCATTATTTCATTTTTGACGGCTAAAGTTTCTTTGAATGTATAGTGGTAGTGAAGTTTAGAAGGTGAAAACTGTCCACTCTTCTATGCATAGATGTATCTCTTTCCTTGACTTGTAGAAAAATGTCGTCTGATGAGGAAACTATTGTGGTTTTCAAGGTGGACATTGGGCATATCACCCTAATGGGGCTCTTTTCACCCTTCCCTTACGCTATGAATTCACAATTAGTCAAAAGTGAACATGTAAAAGGATGAGAAGTGTTTGGGTCTTCAGAGAAGATTTACAAGGAGGTTCTTCTCTCCTTTAATGGGTTTGGTTTCAAAAGAATATTTGGAAAACTATTCTACCCATCAAATAAGTTCAGGATGAGAAACTAGGTTGGCTTGAAACTTCATTTTGGATGGGGAAAGGGCAGATTTTTTTTTTTTTGATAGAGAAATGATAACCAATCATATTGAATTCAAATTCCTTTATTTCATATTTGACAGCTAAAGTTTCTTTGAATGTAGAGTGGTAGTGAAGTTCACCAAGTGAAAACCGTCCACTCTTTTGTTAATAGAGGTATCTCTTTCCTTGACTTGGAGAAAAATGTCATCTGACGAAGAAAGTATTGTGGTTTTCAAGGAGGACATTGGGCATATCACCCTAATGGGTCTCTTTTCACCCTTCCCTTACGCTATCAATTGACAATCGGTCAAAAGTGAACATGTAAAAGGATGAAAAGTCTTTGGGTCTTTAGAGAAGATTTACAAGGAGGTTTTTCTCTCCTTTAATGGGTTTGGTTTCAAAAGAATATTTGGAAAACTATTCTACCCATCGAATAAGTTGAGGATGAGAAACTAGTTTGGCTTTAAACTTCATTTTGGATGGGGAAAGGACAGATTTTTTTTTTTCTGATAGAGAAATGATAACCAATCATATTGAATTCAAATTCCTTTATTTCATTTTTGACGGCTAAAGTTTCTTTGAATGTAAAGTGGTAGTGAAGTTCAGCAGATGAAAACCGTCCACTCTTTTGTTCATAGATGTATCTCTTTCCTTGACTTGTAGAAAAATGTGGTCGACGAGGAAAGTATTGTTGTTTTCAAGGAGGACATTCGGCATATCACCCTGATGTGGCTCTTTTCACCATTCCCTTATGCTATCAATTCACAATCGGTCAAAAGTGAACATGTAAAAGGATGAGAAGTCTTTGGGTCTTTAGAGAAGATTTACAAGGAGGTTCTTCTCTCCTTTAATAGGTTTGGTTTTCGAAAGAATATTTAGAAAACTATTCGATCCATCAAATAAGTTGAGGATGATAAACTAGTTTGGCTTTAAACTTAATTTTGGATGGGGAAGGGACAGATTTTTTTTTTTTTTTGATAGAGAAATGATAACCAATCATATTGAATTCAAATTCCTTTATTCCATATTTGACAGCTAAAGTTTCTTTGAATATAGAGTGGTAGTGAAGTTTAGCAGGTGAAAACCGTCCACTCTTTTGTTCATAGATGTATCTCTTTCCTTGACTTGTAGAAAAATGTCATCTAATGAGAAAAGTATTGTGGTTTTCGAGGAGGATATTAGGCATATCACCCTGATGGGGCTCTTTTCACCCTTCCCTTACGCTATCAATTCATAATTGGTCAAAAGTGAACATGTAAAAGGATGAGAAGTCTTTGGGTCTTTAGGAAGATTTACAAGGAGGTTCTTCTCTCATTTAATGGGTTTGGTTGCAAAAGAATATTTGGAAAAGTATTCTACGCATCAAATAATTTGAGGGTGAGAAACTAGTTTGGCTTTAAACTTCATTTTGGATGGGGAAATGACAGATTTTTTTTTTTTTTTTTTTGGATAGAGAAATGATAACCAATGATATTGAATTCGAATTCCTTCATTTCGTATTTGACATCTAAAGTTTCTTTTGGTAGTGAAGTTCAGCAGGTGAAAACCGTATGCTGTTTTGTTCATAGATGTATCTCTTTCCTTAACTTCTTCGTGCAAAATTACTGTCCAAAACTTTTCACTATCATCAATTCACAGGATTCGCTTGCCATCAAAAGGAACTGACAGTGGGGGAAGATGCATGAATTTCTCTTTTAGCACCACAACTGGACTGGTATGCTCTCTTTTTCATTGGAGTGGATTCTTCTTCAAGAGCTTTTCTAAACGATGCATGAAAAAAGGCTTTTGGGGTGAAATCTCTAGGATAATTAACAATTTTAAGAGACTATTGAACCTAATTATGGGAAATATTCCCATCAAGAAAATTCAAAGTTCTTGGTCGATACGATCACTAGGGGAGTATATCCATTAGTCTCACGTGAAAATTAACCACCCCAGTTGAGAACTATGATGCACCATATTGGCATGAACACCCATTGCATTTTAAAATGTTGCCCCAACTTATCAAGTGTCTAGAAATGCAATGTTTCAATGGCATAGTGAGACAAGTATTTCAAGAGTAATGTTACATGTAAATTTCTTACTAAATGACACGGTAGCTGCGTGGCTTGGCCATATCATCAAAAAGGTGTTAAGTCAGTAATCAATCTAAAGATTATATTAAAATGGGAATTAAACATAAAAGGGTAGGATCAATTAAACAAAATTTAACTTCTTATATTGCTATCTTTCTTTTCAATGTTGTAACAAATGTCCTCTCAAACATCCCCTCCGGCCTAGCCGAAATTTTTCTGTTTTTTGGACTTAAAATAAATAAATAAATAAATATTTTTTGCCTCAAAAATTACTTTATTATCTAACTATTTTGAACTTGTTCATGACTTTATTAAACTATTTTGAACATAAATAACGAACTTTCAAAAGTTTTTAGATTTTATACCTATATTGCATATTCTATTGTTAAAAAATTAATTTGGAGATGGGCCATTTTAGGCTTGAGCATCTCAAGCTTGAAGGCTCGGACTGACCTGAAAAAAGGGGGAGCTCGAAATCCCATCGGGGCCTATTCTAGCCGGTCCAATTTGGGCTTTCGGTCTTTATTGCTTACACCTAGAATTAAATGCCACATTGGAAAAAGTGCTACATCATGATAGTCATCTCTTGAATCTCGGAAAGTGCCTCATATTTATACAAATCAAGTAAGTGACCGAGAATTGGAAGTGTATCTATAAAATTAATAACTAATACTGCTGTTATATGCTTTCTTTGATTCCTATAAAGTGGCCGACCAAGAAGAGGTGGGCAATTACTTGTTCGTCAATAATTTGTTTGCTCAACATTGAGGGTAACTCATTAATAGTGTTTGCAGGCTGAAATTTTGACCCCTAGTGACATGTGGACATTGATATGAGACATTATTAGGTTATGACAATAAGGAATATTTTTGCAACTTGGGATAAGACGGGTTGATTTCATGGTTCCATGTAAATATAATGTTTAGCGAACATTTGAAAAGTACCTCATATTTACGTAAATTATGTAAATGTTCAAGAAATAAAAGTGGATCCATAAATTGAATAATGAATAACAATTTTACATGGTTTCTTTGATTTCTAGAAAGTGGCGAATGAAGCATCTAAATACGTTAGTCCATTATATCTTGGTTTTAAAGTCTATCTTGGGCACCTGGATAGTTAATTGGATTTACTGACTCATTAAGGTGGCTAATCTAATTGGGTCTCCTTGTTGTAGTGGAGACAAGCAAGACAAGGGAGAGAGAAGAAAAAGGAAAAAGAAAAATAGAAAGAAGGGGACGGAGGAAAGAGGGACAAATTGAGAAGATGATTTTGGGGTTTCCATGGAGAAGAAGCTTGAATTGTCATGTTTATGCAAGAAGATGATGCTTTTGGTATGACGAATTAGTTCATCAATTGAGGCGAGAATCAACAAGTTCCAGCTTGATTCAAGCTTCTTTTCATGGAGAATTGCTTCTCAATATGTGCTGGATATAGGTGTGTGTTGCTGACTTGTATCATGAAGAACTAGATTCAATTTCTTCCTTCGGAAGCTCGGTTTTAAGGGTCGTAAGTCGTAAGTGTTTTTTTTTTTTAAATAGTATTTATGCATTGATATAGACCCAACACATGGGTAAAAATAACACAAGTACCAACATTATCGAGATTTTAAGTAACTACGGTTACAGCTAACACAGATAAAGGTAACTTGTAAAAATACCAATGTATGTAGACAAAACATTTATATCCAGGTATGCCTATGCAAAGCGCAGATTTTGTGACTTGTGAAGAAAAAAAATCAGAACTTCTAGTATAAAAGAATGATTTTCTCTTCGAAATAGGAGGTAAATATTTGGAGTTTACTTCTACCTCGACTGGCAACATTGTTAAGGTAATCACAATCGGCCTGTCCGTAGATGAACTTGGCTCACTGGTGACTAGTGCTGGGTCGTGACGCCCCAACTTCTGTCCCAAACGACTTCATTGAAAAAGACTAAATATAATGTTAAAACTTTCTTAAAGTCAATGATTATTGGTTTTTAACATGCATGCGCAATACTGCCGATGAATGTTAGAGCCTAGATCTACCAAAATCATCGTCATCTACTTGGATTTGTTAACGAGCTCGGATTGTGAGCTCTTTTTCTTTCTGTAATTTTCCAAATAAAGGTATCTAATTTGTATTGCACCGTCCCAACAGTTCGGATTTCTAGAGCTTTCGCAATACTTTCCCAAAGTATAGCTTAATCATTTCATCCACCAAGTTATATACAACAACATCGTATCGATTCTGGTGACTTAATCCGCAGGCATAAAACTCGTAAATTCGAATTCACTGACTGCAAATTTTGGCATGTTCTTGTGTCTTTATATTAAAACAACGTGATTCGAGATAAAATGAAAATTTATTTGAGGTTAAATATAGCGGGTAAGGATTTTCCAGCTATGATGAGTCTATGACCTCCTTTCTAAGTAATATACTAGGCTGCAATAGATAAGATGGATTGAAATGGAATACAAAATTAGGCAATTTGACCATTGACACCTAATTTGTTATTTGGGCAAAAGCTTACTAACACTTTGTTCATTAATTAGAGCTGATATACTTGCTTGGTCAATTCATCAATGTATAAAAAATATCGACGAATTACCGCCCAGTCCAGAAAATTAAACTCTACCTGTCCCGTATTCTTATATATTTTTATCTGATTTAATGGACTCCACTTTTTAAGGAACTCAACCTAGATTCTATGGTGAGACTTCCTTCGTGGGTCTTATCCCAATTCTCTTTCTTAACTCTTATAAGCTTAATGAATAAAATGTATCGTTATATGGTCGACATGGCCATTGTTATGTACCAGAATTGATTGAAAGATGTAATAGGATGAACTCAAGAGAGAAATGCGCCATAGAGATCATACTTAGCTTCCCTTTCACGATGTGATGTGGGGCATGATAGGGATGATGATATGCTTGGGAGCTTGGAGCTGAGGATGCTAGATCAATGATCAAAATTCCTTCACTTGAAAATCAGAAATCGCGAGAAAAAAGAAGAAGAAATAATTTTTGAAAGAGATCAACTTTTCTTCGGTGAAGGGAATTGCCTTCACCATTCACATGACATTATTTAATTTTGGTGCATCTAAAGCTCTTGCCTCATCATAACGAGGCATTATTTCAACATGATAGTTTGTCGTCCTTTTGGGAAAAATATGATGAACGATCAGGAAGACCAATGAAGTAATTATAATATCACTTTTTTAAAAGAATTATTTGTCCCATAATGTTGTTAATAATTATTGGCAAATTTTCTCCAAAATACAACAAAGTCTCCATTAAGAATACTAAATAGCAATTCTTTTTTATGAACTTTCAATTGTCGATCCTAAACTTCCACTTTGTTATGTCCTAAAAAATTTGTCTGCTTTTAGAACTCAAAAGATAACATATATAAATTGATAGTTTGGGGACATATACACGCCCTCTATCCCCTTAGTTTGAAAAGATTGCATAAATTCTCCTCTAAGTTATGTACGTTTATTTTTCTGACTCATGAATCTTTAAAAACCGTGAACTTTACACCTGAAATTTAAGATAACTACGACGGTAGATGATGCAAAGTATTGGTTTTTTTTCCTAATTCTATAATGCATTATAACGGTGTGGAGGGATATTTTTTTTTTGGCTATTTTCAGATTTGATCTCTGGGCATCTAAAACTCTAGATTTTCACCCGAGCTGCCATTATGTGAGGCCTAGAGAATACAAAGTAGTACAAACCTAACACAGCTGAAACATTAGGCTACATGTGTTTAACACGAAGGCCATGCTTGATTCAACCATCCTAAGAGATTGGGCTTAATTATGTACATCAATGATGCTGATGATGCTGTTGGGGTTTCATGAATCATGTATAGGTAAAATTTAACAAAAATACACAGCGGAAACAAAGATGATATATTTTTACATGATTCTCCGTGTTGGAGAAATCTTTCCAGAATATTTTGAAGCTGACAAAACGTTTCTATCAGTCTAGTCTGGATAATTGCAAGCCTTCTGTTTAGAGTCTGAAGACTTTCAAATCACCAGACTCAGCACTCAAGACTCAAGACTCAAGACTATTCTCATTGACGGTTTTTCTAATCCAGTGACGAAGGCAATCCAGAGCCGAAGTATTTGGTTGAGGATTTAGTCCTATCCTCTGGGGAAGATTTCTTGGCTGGATAAATATAACGGATTCTTTTATTCGTAATCAAGATCGTTTGAAGATTCGATGGTCGACGAAATATTCTTGGAAGGTTCTATTCTTGGAAACCAAGATCCTGATTGTATGGGCGAACAGGATTGATGGGCTATCGTCAGGTTCCTTTAATAGCTCGAATGATCTTCTTGATTGATTCTGTCCAACGGGTAAATTGAAGGAATTCCTTTGGTAAGTGCCAACGGGTATGATGGCATAAAGGAGTATAAAAGGAAGACGTTCTAGTTGCTTTAGTGCATGATCGATAGAGAAATTCCAGAGTCTGAAGCACCTTGATTATTAGTCGATACATTTTGAGCGAAGTTGTATACACAAAGAGTGTCTATACTTAGTGATACCTTGAGCTAGTGTGGTAGATCATCTACATCGAGAAATCAAGGAAGAACAACGCTGTAACATCTCTTTATTCACAGTGGAATCCAGCCAATAGGCTGTCAGTGCAGAAGTGTGGACGTAGGCTTGAAATAAGCTGAACCACTATAAACCGCGTGTTCAATTTTCTCTTCCCTTCTCTCAGTCTTACTTTGATTATTGTTTGTCTCAAATCTATCAACTGTCTAGTATTGTGCAATTATCGAGAAAAATCTTTTATATACCTATTCACCCCCCTCTAGGTACTTATTCTAGCTATATCAATTGGTATCAGAGCTGATGTACTCACTTTATGTGAAGTGTTTTACTTCAGAGTAAAAGATCCATGGCTAGTATGCTAGCACCAGGGCTAGTGGAAGGGCAAAGCAATACCAGACCACCCTACTTTGATGGAAAGGATTACAACATCTGGAAGAACAAGATGAAAGCCTTCCTACGATCAAAGGATCCTCTGGAATGGGACGTTGTAGAAAAAGGAATTACTCCTACAGCTGCATCAGTCTCTGAAAGAGGGAAAGAAACTGTTGAGACCAGCGGAATGACTCAGGAAGAGATAATCAAGAGACAAGCACTCGATGCAAAAGCAATTTACTCTTTATATTGTGCTTTGTCACCAACTGAATATAACAGAATATCTTCTTGTGTTACAGCAAAAGAAGTTTGGGATAGATTGCATATCACCTATGAAGGAACAGATCGAGTGAAGGAAACCAGAATTAACATTCTCTTCGGTCAATATGAAGCCTTCAAAATGAAACCAGGAGAATCTATAACTGACATGTTTAGCTGTTTTACAGATATTGTCAATGGTCTTGAGAATCAAGGACAAAAAATTTCTGATCCCATGAAGGTAAACAAGCTACTGCGTGGACTCTCCAAGGATTGGAATCACATAAAGACTTCAATAAGAGAGACGCAAAGAATTATGCCACTATCGTCGACGAGCTGATTGGAACTCTTTGATCTTATGAAGTGGAACGAATTAATGAAGACGAAGATCCAAAAGGTAAGAAATCCATTGCATTAAAATCAAATTATGATTCTGATGATACAGATTCTGAAAATGACATGGACGATGAGGAGCTTGCTCTCATGATAAGAAGATTTAGAAAACTGAATAGAAAAGGAAGACGGTTCAACTCAAAGAAACAAAGTTTTCAAAGACAGTAGACCAAGTCTGTTGATGATGAGGAACCAAACAAAGATGTAGTTTGCTTTGAATGTAAGAAAAAGGGACACATAAGACCCAACTGTCCTCTTCTGAAGAAGAAGAAAGGAAAAGCTGAAAAGTTTCGAAAAGCTCTCAAAGCCGAAACCTGGAGTGATACTGAGTGTGAAGAAAGTGATAATGAGTATGCCAACCTATGTCTGATGGCACAATCAAACTCAGACTCAAACTCTGGATCAGACTCAGACAGTGAATTTGAGGTAAGTGATTTTAAAATTCCTGTCAAAATTTCTAAATACATTAATGAACTGTGTTTTAGTCTTAAGACTTCTCTCAAAAGAATTTCCGAACTTAAAAAGGAAAACTCAGCTCTAAAACAAAAGGAAATCGTTTTAGAAGAAAGAGTTAAAAGTTTAGACTTAAATGTTTCCACTCTTAAAGAAAATGAAGATAATCTTTTGAAAGAAAATGCCCTTTAAAAACCGACTTATCGAATATTTCAAAGAAATTTTCAATAGGGTCCGAAAAACTTGAAAAAATTCTTTCAGCCCAAAGACCTTACTTCAATAAGTCCGGTCTAGGCATGACAGCAGAAACAATTCCCTTGATTGATTTTCCTAAAGTAAAAGAAAGAATTAAGAAAAGACCCTCGAGGGAGGCTTACAAAAATCATTTCAAGAAAGTTTTTGTAAAGTCTGTAGGTCGAAATGCCCTCAGGTGTTCAAAGTGCAACGGCTCGGATCACTTTGAAAAAGAGTGTCCTATGGTTTGGAAACCTGTTAAGAAAGTATGGGCTGATACTGTTTATCTTACTAACACCAAAGGACCCAAGAAAATTTGGGTACCAAAGAAAATTTGAGACTCTCTTTTAAATGCAGGTCTTCGTCAAGAAAAAGGTAAAGTGGTATCTTGACAGTGGATGCTCAAGACACATGACTGGAGACTCAAATTGCTTCATAAAGCTTGTTCAAGTAAATGGTGGAAAAGTTTCATTTGGAGGGAACAGCAAAGGAAGTATTGTGGGATTTGGAACTGTGAAAATTGGAAATCTCACAATAAGTAATGTTTCCCTAGTGGAAGGACTCAATTACAATCTTCTCAGCATTAGTCAATTGTGTGATACTGGTTTTAAGATCTCCTTTCAAGAAGGAATATGTTTTGGAATCAGTAAAGACTCTACTCAGTCTTTCATGGGTCGAAGACATGGAAATATCTATCTTCTGGATGTGAAACCAAATGAATCGCAATGCCTAATCTCAATTCAAGATGAAGCAAGCTTATGGCACAGAAAGCTTGGTCATGTCAACATGAAGCAATTAGCCAAAATTTTATCAAAGCAGCTTGTTCGAGGTCTACCCAAATTACCATATCAAAATTCTAATCCATGTACTCCATGTATTCTGGGAAAGCAGATAAGAAATTCATTTAAGCCAATAAATCATGTCTCTACTAATCATGTACTACGATTCTTTGCTTATGGATCTCTTCGGACCAACCAGAACCCAGAGCATTGGAGGTAAGAAATATTGCCTTGTAATTGTGGACGATTACTCCCGCTTTACTTGGGTATATTTCCTTGCAAGTAAGTTCGAAACCTTTTCGTATTTTGAGAAATTTGCTAAAAAGGTTCAAAATGAAAAATGATGTGTTATCTCAAGTATAAAAACAGATCATGGAGGTGAATTTGAAAATCAAGATTTTACAAAATTTTGTAATGAATCTGGCTTTAAGCATGTGTTCTTCTCTCCATATACTCCTCAGCAAAATGGAGTTGTGGAAAGAAAGAATAGATCTCTTCAAGAAATGGCTAGAACTCTTTTAATTGAAAGTAAAATTTCTTCACGATTTTAAAAATTTGTTTCAACAGCATGCTATATCATCAATAGAGTCTTCTTAAGACCTATTCTAGAGAAAACCCCTTATGAGCTATTCAAAGGTAAGAAGCCTATTGTTTCATACTTTCATGTGTTCGGTTACAAATGCTTTATATTGAAAAATGCTAAAGATCGAGTTGGTAAGTTTGAAGAAAGATCAGATGAAGGCATCTTCCTTGGATATTCTACATCAAGCAAAGCCTATAGAGTCTATAACAAGAAGAGCCAGTCGTGGAGGAGTCAATGAATGTCAAATTTCAAGACTCTACGCAAGATGAATTTAGTCAGACTCATCATGAAGAGTCTGAACCTGCTCCAGACCCTCCAAAGCTTACAACTCAAGAAGCATCTCAGACTCTGGAAGACCAGCATCAAGCTGTTCGTGAAGATTCAAATAAAGAAAGAGATCATCAACCAGACAAATCAACCAGTAACTGGAAGCATAAGACCAGTCATCCCAAAGATCTCATTATCGGCGAAATTAATGAAGGAATTCGCACCAGATCCAAAAGGCGTAAAGAGTCTAGTGTTGTGGCTCTTATTTCTGAAATTGAACTAAAGAGCATAGAAAAAGCTTTATCTGATGAAAGTTGGATTGAAGCTATGCAAGAAGAGCTCAGACAATTCAACATTAATGATGTCTGGGAACTGACATCTAAACCAAAAGGTAAAACTGTTATTGGAGCTAAATGGGTGTTCAGGAACAAGATGAATGAGAAAGGAAAAGTCATACGAAACAAAGCAAGACTCGTGGCCAAGGGATATACGCAAGGGAATAGACTATGATGAGACTTACGCACCAGTAGCAAGGTTAGAAGCTATTCGACTATTACTTGCGTTTGCTTGCTATAAAAATTTCAGGTTATTCCAAATGGACGTCAAAAGTGCATTCCTAAATGGATTTATCCATGAGGAAGTTTATGTGGAACAACCACCAGGGTTTGAAGACCCAAAGAAGCCAGACTCGGTCTTGGTGAAAAAGGCCTTGTATGGTTTAAAGCAAGCACCTCGAGCTTGGTACGACAGACTAAGTAAGTTCTTAATACAGAATGGATTTGTCAAAGGTAAAGTAGATACTACTTTATTTATCAAAAAGGAAAACAAAAGCTTTTTACTTGTTCAAATATATGTGGATGATATTATTTTTGGATCCTCTAATGAAATTATGTGCAAGAAATTTTCTAAGTCTATGCGGGATGAGTTTGAAATGAGTATGATGGGAGAGTTAACATTCTTTCTTGGACTCCAAATAAAACAATTGAAGGAATGAACTTTTATTCATCAAGAAAAATATGCTAATGATCTTGTCAAAAAATTTGGACTGGAAAAGTGCAAAAAGACCGACATACCAATGTCAAGTTCTCTGAAGATAGACAAAGATAAAGAAGGGAAGAAAGTTGATCAAAAGCTGTACAGGAGCATCATCGGTTCACTTCTTTATCTTACTGCTTCTAGACCTGACATTTTGTTAAGTGTTTGCATCTGTGCTAGGTTTCAATCAGATCCTAGAGAATCACATCTCAGTGCTGCGAAACGTATTATTAAATACGTTGCTTCATCTTCAAGCATCAGTCTTTGGTATCCTAAGAATGGAGACTTTAATCTTCTGGGATATTCATATGCAAATCTGGCCGGTTGCAGAGTTGATAGAAAGAGCACTTCGGGAACTTGCCAATTGCTTGGAAGCAGGACAGTGTCTTGGTTTTCAAGGAAACAAAGCACTATGGCTCTCTCAACAACAGAAGCAGAGTATGTAGCTCTTGGAAGTTGCTGTTCGCAAATTCTATGGATAAAACAACAGCTACAAGACTTTGAAATTGAAGACTCATGCACAGAGATTAGATGTGACAACACCAGCGCAATCAATCTCACTAAAAATCCAATCCTTCATTCAAGAGCAAAGCATATAGAGATTCGACATCATTTCATTAGAAATCATGTTCAAAATGGAGAAATCTTGATTCAAGTTGTTGATTCAAAGAGCCAACTAGCGGATATATTCACAAAGCCTTTGGAGAAAAATCAATTCGATTTTATCCGTTCCAGACTCAATATTTTGAAACTTGAGGAAGTCAAAGTCTGGAGACTCTCCAACCCTCAGACTCAAACATTCATGGTTACGGACTTTGTAAGTTGTTATTATATTCAATCTCGAAAAGGTACGATCATTAGTTCGGTTAATTTATAATTTCCATGAAAAACGGAATCTTGTCTTTTCAAAAAGATTAACTTATATTTGGCAGTTATCGATTTCAAAAGAGGCGTCTGTTCATTTTCCTTTGTGCCGATTGGTTTTTCCTTTTTAAAGCGAGTTATATATATACAGTTTTTCTCGATTAAACTTCAAAACCCTAAAAAGGCATTCTCCTCTCAATCCTATCTCTACTTTGTGTTCATCTTCGAGAAAGTTGTCATATTTTCTTGGGAAAGCGAATAAAGGAATCTTTCAACGACAAGGAAGGATGTCTTCTTCGAGAAAGTCTTCAAGAATCGCAAACAAGGGACCACAGAGAATGAGGGAGGGGCCTACCCATTTCGATCTCACCGAAGAGGAAGATTTACTGAGTTAGCAATAGAGCCCGATTCACTCTCCACCACGTCACTCTTCACCATCTACCCCATAAGGTGCGGGTCAACAACCGGAGGAAGAAATAATCGAGGACGCAGACCTTGTAAGAGTCCAAAAACCCTCTTTTATTTACAAGCTCTATCGTGCGTTGAAAAGTATTGGGACTCCGCTGAACTACGTAGATGAATTCCTTAAAGATAAGAATTATGGGAATGAGTATATCTTTTTGCGACGAATGGAGGATTTGGGAATTGCTCCCAAAGGAAAGGCTGAGGAAGCACTTGCGAACATTCCAAGTGACCCTCGTGTATCGGGACTGAATCCAACTGACGGGAACGATGATGATAAAATGTTCCTTGAATTTCAACCTAGAATGGGTGTTGCTGCGAAGGTGAAGGGAAAAAGGATGGATTTGTTTAAATCGAAGGAACAGGAGAATTTGTTCTTCAGACTGTTGAAACGAGGGGTGATAAACCCTAGGAGTGTTGATTTCGATTTCTTGGATGCCATCAATTTGAACTTAAGGGAGAAGTTCAATCTGCTTCAACTTGAGCAATTTTGCTCTGATACCACAGACGGTTATGCACAATTGACAGTATACTTCTATTCGAATCTTAGCTTTTTAGATGCGAATAGAATATCCTTCAGTGTTCGAGACCAAGATTATGTGGTAGATGTGGACATGTTGGCAGATATAATTGGAGTTGAAAGAGGACGCTATCAACCGATCAAAGTTTCGATTGCTCGTACCACACTGGAGCTTGTCAAAGACAGGGATACAAAGGGAAGAATTACCTACACAAGAATGAGTGCCATCAACATTTTGCTTCACAAAATTGTGATCAACTGTATCAAGCTAAAGTCTACATCCAAGACTGACGTGTCTAACTCCGAGGCGAAATTGATGTATGCGATCAATTTAGGGAAGAAGTTCTCTCTCCCTCACACCATTCTCTTTCACATGTACAGAGCAATGGTGAAGAACAAGGGCCAATTGCCTTACCCAGGTCTTGTGACCAAGATCTTCAGACACTTGAACATTGAACCTCCACATACTCTTTGTGTTTGACCATGCGACAAAATGGTGGTGGGTTTGAAAATGATGACAAAAATGCGTCTGAAAGAGCTTAATAAGGCAATGGAGAAGTTCAAAGTGAAAACTCCAGCATCTTCTGCATCAAAGAGAAAAGGGAAGGAGCCCATGGGTGCTTCATCCAAACAGAAAAGAACTCTTATATTGGAGGATGAAGATGAAGAGGAAGATCTCACTATCTCTGCATTGAAAAGGACCAGACGTTCTGTACCTGAATCAACAGAACGACAGATGAAAGAAAAAGAAGTAGAGGAAAAAGAACAGAGAGAAGAAGAGGGACAAGCAAAGAACAGAGAAGCAGAGGAGTAACAAGAGAAAGAGAAAGAAGACAAAGAGAAAGAAGCTGAAGAAGAAGGAGAAGCAGTGAAAGAAAAGTCTGCAGATGAAGCCGGAGAGAAAGGGAATCAAGACGCTGAAGAGCATGACCATCACTCTTCCCCAATTGAGGTCCTAGAGACAGGGGGAGATGGCGAGCAAGGAAGGACTACACCACATGCTGAAGGTATGAGTCGCTCACCAGCAAATCCAGAAGATTTTCAGGCTTCTCAAATGCCTGAGGAAGGACATGATACATCCACACCAAATCTGCTCGATTACACAGAAATTCCATCATCTGCCTTCACTCCATCCGAGAGAGCAAATGCGAGCACACAGACAGACAATACAGCAAATTTTCGTCGTATCCTTGATGTTCTTCTGGAAATGCAGGGTCAAATTTATGCTCTGGACTGTGAACTTCAAGTCCTGAAGAATGCTGGACAAGCATCTTTTGTTACCCTAGCGGATCAAATGAAAGACCTCGCTCTTCAAATTCAAGCTAATGCCAAAGGAGAAAAGGTAGCTCATCTACGGGAAGACTTGAAGAGGCTAGAAGGCATCGTACAGTCGATGGGAGATTTCCAAATTGTGCGCATTCCCAAGCAGACTTGACTCTTTTCTCACCTTTTTAATGATGACAAAAAGGGGGAGAATTGCAATTTGAACTCTTTAAAACTTTGACTTTAAATTTCTTTTGTCTGTTTGAATGTTTTTTTTTTTTTTTTTTGAGTATGACTTGGGTGTGAACTTGAATTTGACTGACTTGGGTGTGGATTTTGATGCTTGACTATTTGCATTTATATCAAGTGTTGTTGTATGGTTTTACTCATGAAAGACTAACCGATTTTCTGTGGATGCAGAGTCTGGTTGATTTATTAATTTTTATGAGATAGCCATATTGCTTGAGTAATGTTTTGCAGGTCAAAGTTGTTCAAATCTACAGGAAAGTTTTGTCACCATCAAAAAAAGGGAGATTGTTGGAGAAATCTTTCCAGAATATTTTGAAGCTAAAAAAACGTTTCTATCAGTCTAGTCTAGATAATTACAAGCCTTCTGTTTAGAGTCTGAAGACTTTCAGATCACTAGACTTAGCACTCAAGACTCAAGACTCAAGACTATTCTCATTGACAGTTTTTCTAATCCAGTGACGAAGGCAATCCAGAGCCGAAGTATTTGGTTAAGGATTTAGTCCTATCCTCTGGAGAAAATCTCTTGGCTGGATAAATATAACGGATTCTTTTATTCGTAATCAAGATCGTTTGAAGATCCGATGGTCGATGAAATATTCTTGGAAGTTTCTATTCTTGGAAACCAAGATCCTGATTGTATGGGCGAACAGGATTGATGGGCTATCGTCAGGTTCCTTTAATAGCTCGAATGATCTTCTTGATTGATTCTGTCCAACGGGTGGATTGGAGAAATTCCTTTGGTAAGTGCCAACGGGTATGATGGCATAAAGGAGTATAAAAGGAAGACGTTCTGGTTGCTTTAGTGCATAATCGATAGAGAAATTCCAAAGTCTGAAGTACCTTGATTATTAGTCGGTACATTTTGAGTGAAGTTGTATACACAAAGAGTGTCTATACTTAGTGATACCTTGAGCTAGTGTGGTAGATCATCTACACCGAGAAATCAAGGGAGAACAACGCTGTAACATCTCTTTGTTCATAGTGGAATCCAGTCAATAGGCTATCAGTGTAGAAGTGTGGACGTAGGCTTGAAATAAGCCGAACTACTATAAACCGCGTGTTCAATTTTCTCTTCCCTTCTCTCAGTCTTACTTTGATTATTGTTTGTCTCAAATCTATCAACTGTCTAGTATTGTGCAATTATCGAGAAAAATCTTTTATATACCTATTCACCCCCCTCTAGGTACTTATTCTAGCTATATCACTCCGAAAGCGTTGTTCGTGCGTTTTAATCAAAAATCTGAATATAAAAAGGGAGTTAAACAAATTATCTCTCAAAGCGTGCTTTACACGAATTGGTTCGGATGTTCTACAGTTCAAGCCCCACAAATGTTGGACCTCTAGTTTAGACACACCAACAACGAACGTCGAATGGAAGAGAGAACTTTCGGATATTCACCACTTCGATCGTGCTAGCAATCACGTGGAAACAATCCGTTGTATTCTTGATGTATAATAGCCGGAACGAGAGAATTTTTTTTCTTCCTCGTGTCTCGAAGACACAAGAACACACGCACACTTTAACTCAATTTTCAGCAACTAGTAGAACTTCATGGTTTTGTTCATGGTGAAGAACCGATCCGGAACAAGAAGAAAAACACACGAAGTCTCTTTTACGAATGGGGCCTTTTCTTCTTCACGAATCAGCAACGGTTGCTAAACCGTTGTTGATCGTGCACAATCATGCACGAAGCAAACGTGCAAACATGCATGATGGTTTGCTGACCATCATGCACGGTTGCTTCGTGCATGTGCACGATTATTCGTGCCAAATGGTCAGCAAGAATTGCTGACCATTTCAACTTTAATTAATTAATTAATTAAATGAATAAATAAATAATTAAATTAATTAATCAATCCCCTTAAAAATAAAATTAAAACCATAATCTTTATATGTACAATTGAGGTACATTAACATATATTCACTTCGGGCATGCGTGTGCATTATATGCAAATAGGCTCGTACTATAATACAAATTAAATTAAATCTCATTTAATTTAATTTTGAATCGACTCAATTCGATTGTAGTAATTGCAAACACATTTGTGACATCTAGATTTTTCAACCCTGTCTTCTACTGAATAAATCGGGCATTTTATTGACATGTCTATAGGGTTATTCTCGGAAGCGATCATTCTTGAGATAATTAGACTATCGGGGAAATTATTAGGAATTTTAAGGCAATTAGACTTGAGAACTCGATCAAGAATCGGCTTCTCGACTGTGTCCAACTTTAGAGGCCATTACGGCACAGTTAAAAATCGATTTGAAATCAGAGATAGACTGGTTCGACAGAGATGTGTAGTTAATTGTGGGTGACACCACTAAATTGGAAAATTCTCGTTGACTGGCACTAGACTGAGTTTCTTATTGTTTTGGTACCCTGTGTCCACATTTGGATCCTTGAGATTTTAACGACAATCGAGAGTCACCAATGATTCGAGTGGGTTCATAGTGGTTCGAAGAAAATCGACCACGGGTCATTTGCACTTAAAAATATCTGAAAGTTACCTGGTAGCCTAGGTCACGCTAAAAATGCGCCAAGTTAAAATTAACTGAGAATTCAAGTCCGATTTTAGAAATTGAAGTCTCTGTTATGTCACAATAAATTTTAGGAGCATCGACTCAGTCTCAAAAGATTTTTCTGACATCCGACACTTTTTGGGAAAAAGTCGTCGCTGGATTGTTTTAGTGCAGAAAATACCGGAGATGGTTTTTGGATGCAAAATTGAGATGGAATATGGGTTCAAAGATGAGGAAAAATGCCGGGGTGATCGATGGATGACCAATTGAAATTATAGAAGCCAAATGAGGATGAATTGAGATTATTCAAGTGTCCAATTGAGAGGAGATGATGCCAATTTCGTAATCCCCTCATGCCTAGCCAAAATGCACCATTCATTTGAGGTGTTGTGAGAAGTGTTGGTGTGGGCATCGTTGGGCGCCAAGGATTATACATGGCCAAAACCAAGTCTTGGAGATATTTGTGGAAAAATCAAGTCCAAGAGGCCCTCCATCCCTTTTCATCTCTATCTCCTTGCATTCTCTCACCCACCGTCCACCTCCATCCTCTCTCTCCCTTCTCATTTTCTTCGTGCAACAACCTCCTTTCTGCTTTCCATTACTGCTGCTTGAAGACCGAGAGACCAGCAGAAGCAAGAACAGCTAGCGCCTCCACTTCAGTCGACTTCGCTTCCCTGACGCTGCCACCTGCCCGCTCCTCCTTCTGCTTCGGTCAACAAGCGAACCACCGAAGCCCTGGTTGACCGACTTCCACCGAAGCCACTTGCTAGTCAACTCCAACGCTCACGGAAGACCACCGATTCAACCAAGTCTTCGTCCGCGAGATCCACCGAACATCCTCACGCCGCCAGCACATCGGTCAAATCCAGTAACTCATCCAACGGATTTCTGCTCCGTGTCTTCTCGCAAGCTGCCAACGACGCCGAAGCTGCTCCATCTTGATTTTGCTTCTGCACCGAAATCCCGCAGCAGCCACGCGTCCAAGCTGTAGCTCCCTCGGTGAACACTCTACCGAATTGAAGACTGAAGCTGCTCCCTCTTCATCCGCGTGGCCAGCTCCACCGAGAGATCTCTCCCTCCACACGTCCGAGACACCACAGAGACGCAAGCTGCTTCCGTTTCTTCCATCTTCACGCTCGAGCTTCCCCAGTCCAACATTCGGCCCAACTCAGCTCGTGGAGTCCAGCTTGCCGTAGATTTCAGCAACATTGGCCTTGCAGTCCAGAGGCCCATCGGCAGCTTTTGTTGCCTCTTGGTTGGCCCATCAGCCCAAGGAAACTCAGCCCATCATCAATTAGAATTGAAGCCTAGCAATTTGGCTTATTTCAGCCCAAAGAGAGCCCATTTTCAGTTTAATTCTGGCCCAGCAAGCAGCCCACAATTCAGTATTTTCAAGCCCAAGTGATTAAAGAAGTCGGCCCAATCTTGAAGTCTAAAGTTTCTTCGGGCTTGCGAAGTTCTTGGCCCGGCCCAAGTTCGGCTGCCGTCGCGGTGTCCCGATCTCTGCTTTTACCAAGAGAGTTTTACTCACTAATGCTTTCTTCGTTTACTAATTATGCTTAGGGGTTAGTTAGATTTAATTACGTGCACTTAGGTGGTTAGATTAGGTTAGAACAATTAAATTAGTGACTTAATGATGCATGTTAGGTGGTTAGACTTAGTCATTAGCAAGTAGAGAGCCTATAATATTTATTAAATGCATCTCGGGATTTTTCCCGACCGTTTCGGGCTCCAATCAGGCAATACAGGCCTAAATTGGATTTTAATTAATTATTTATTTAATTTTCGAAATTAATTAATTATTTATTTATTTTTCCGGAAATTCAACCGGAATGGCCGGTGACTGGAATTTCGTGCTGATTGTCGTAGTGCAGTCTGTTTATTTAATTGAGCTTCAATTTATATGGAATTGATGTAAATTGTGAAATTTGAGGATTTGTCCTAAATTGTTTGTTATTGAATATTTGATTGGTAGATGGCCGAGTATGGGTATATAGCCCAAGTTACGTTGATGGGCTATATAGTAGAGAGAATGGTGAGGGCTAACTGAGAATGTTATTGGCTGAGACCAATTAGGTACGATATTATTGGACATACGTGGTTTGGTGATTGGAAGTATCACTGGCGAAAACGGCGCCTTAAAGAACGCACGTGAATGACTTATAGACAAACGTGGTTCAGTGATTAAGGAAATATCACTGGTGAAAACGACGCCTTAAAGAACTCACGATGTTGTCTATTGCCAATGTCACCTTGGCGAAAACGGCGCCCTAGAAAAGACACGTGGTTTGGTGATCGAGGATTTCATTGGTGAAAACGGCGCCTTAAAGAACGCACGGTGTCGGTGATCGGTATGTCATTGGCGAAAACGACGCCAGAGAAACATATGTGATTTGGTGAAGGAGTACACCATTGGGAAATCATGGTATGAGTGGAAATGACCTAGAGATGGTCTGACTGACATGTAATCAACTAAGTCGATTGATCAATGCTTGATCGGATGTCGTGAATTATTTGAATATCTGTGTTTAACCTTGAATTGCAGGTTGGAACTGAGGCCAAGGTAAGTCCTCTGACTCGTGTTGTGCTTAGGCAGCCGTTTGGCGTATTAGTTTACTAATCGGGTTTTAGGGGGTAGGACTTGCTGAGACGTGGTCTCATTGGTTATTGAATAACCATTTTAGGACCCTGAGAAGAAGCTGAGGAGGAGGAACTTGAAGGGGAGAAAGACTTTTGAAGAAGAAGATGATCTAGAGAGGGATCTTGAGTATGACCTGGATGTAAATTGAGATCCCATCCCTTTTGTGAGCCCCGTCTTAATGTAGATAGGTGTGAGACAAGTATGCTGTGAATAGTATTGTAAATATACTATAAGTTGTGCTGTTAATAAAAGTGTGGTTGTGAATTTCAATATGAAAAATATGGCTTGCTTTTCTATCCCATTATTTTATTGTCTGGGGATTTATAACTGCTTCCACATGCGTAATAAAAAGAAAGGGTCGGCGATACTTAATCCTAGGATATCGCACTTTAAAATCGACCAAGTAGAAGGATGGGTGCGTCCCCGAGGATCGAGGCGTGACATTTGCAATTATATTTCTCTCTTGTTCCACGTTATCCTAATTGTTTATGGTGTGTGACATCCCTAGGTTCATCACTAAGCTGGTAGTAAGACTTGTACTAATACATTAGTACTCCCAAAAAAATTAATTGTCCCAATTAATCTTTGGGTCCTACAAGCCATGATTGACATCTAGTAATATGTCATTACTACCCAGATAGTGTGAGTACTTTAAAAACATAATGAACCTGTCAGCTTTGGCTACAGTGTAATTCAATCCCTCTGTCTTACTATGTCCCGATCAAACAAAGATTATGGAATATATGTCAAGTCATTAATTTGATCATATGCACAAATCTAATTGACATACATTTTATTCGAGACATAAATAATTTGTTCTCGGTTACAACCCCGGCCGAGGATTTCAATGCGGTGTCACAATTAGATCGCATAGGACATCATTATTATATCTTGTATTTAACAAGGAGACATATTCCATATTGCGCACACGTGTAACTTCATATATGAACAAATTATGACCATCAAGTATAAAGACGGATCAATAACCCGGCATTATGTACACCCGTGAACCATAGTTGTTCGACATAAAAGTTAACACCGTGCCTCAGGTCTAAGGATTATTTACATAAACCAAAGCATGAACAATTAGACATTGACCATGCTAAAAGCTTCTATGCCACTAATTGTTCCATATGCGTCACATTCAGTGAACTTGTCTAATACAAGCACTCATGTTCTTAACTCAGGCATCTCAATACCCAATGACTTGTGACTCATTATTCCCTTAAGTATCCAATACTTAATGGTGAAGTTATAAATACACCGGTCTCAACAGGATTATTAATATCCACTCAATAATCCATCGACCAGGAACGATTTAAAAATTCAGTCTAACTATGAACCCATCACATATATTCTTGACGTCTCAAGAATAGGTCTAGTTGTAACTGATCTTATGGAATCATTCATAAATATAAAATAATTGGACAAATGAATGAATACGTCATTGCCATTAATTAAATAATAATAATGAAAATACAACTGAAATCCCTCATATGTAACTATTACATAGCTGCTTTAGGGCATACATCTAACAGATGCAACAGCTGGTTGAATAATACATGAGAAAGATGGATTTGTACATATAAAACATTCAGATATTTCGCATTGAACTTTTAGGTCCATATTAAATGTTTTGCATAGAAAAGTTAGCGCATCTAAAAGCTAGAGCGTCATATGAATAATGGTATAATCGCTTGAGCTTTGTCTAAACTCTTGTCTAGCGGACGACCATTGTAGGCATAAAAACATACAGGTGTTTAGTATTAAGGCTTTGGAGACAACCATCATGCAAACGAAGATTCGGAGGTGTAGGCTTTACGACAATAAGATTAGTGTATCTCAACAAACATAGAACGGTGACCAAATGCGGCGATTATTCAGTTGGAAAGCCAAACATGATGACTTCTCGGTCCCCGCTCGTGGGTTAAAGAGAAAACCGGCTTGCGTTAATGAAGCAGCGCTGGTGGAATGTCGAGCCCATGGCCAACCATTCGATAAACCTGCTCCGGCAATGCAGAGTGACTAAAGTTTTGTAATTTCAATTTGAAAGGTAAAAGATTCTGAATTAGAAAATGATTTTTTCTAATGAGAATTATCTTAAAAATAATGGAGAGAAAGTTCCAGAAGAATTCTTGTTGAGTTGATTTACCGGTTAAAATCTATTAATTCGGGTGACCGGATTATTGCTGGACATTATGAAGAAAATTACCTAGGGTTAAGCTTTTCTTAAAAGAGATTTGAAGTTGGGGAATTTCGGCTGAAGAATGATTTTGTCCCACCGTATATCGATGATCCAGGGGAAACTTTCAATTCTCAGAAGGGCAGTTCAAAAGAAATAGGGACGACGTTGATATGAAAAATCATACCTTTGTCGTTTTAAAATTCGAGTCAAGCTATTTAACAATTGTGGGCGATTGATGCAGCTCGTCCAACATGTTGGAGTCAAGTTTTTCTCCTAGGACAGTAGAATGACGCTGGACGTATGTTTTTGATTTAGAAATTCCGTTAGGATATCACATGATTTATTTCAATTTTGAGTAATTATCCATTTAGACATTTGAGGTTTAGTAGGATGGATTTTCTTATTAATATGTCTATTTCTTATTTGAAACTTAGAATTTCATTAGGGTTTTTAGCTACAGTATTTTGAATTGAAAGTACAAGAAATTGAGAAAGTTTACACACATACATTTTGGGAGTGTACGCTTTGGATATACATTTAGGAGTTTTACTCATGTTATGAATTGCTATTCATGTGATCATTGTTTCCGTTGCGTTAGAATTGATAGCAATGGTGGAATTGAGCACGGCAGCAGTGGGACACGATTGGAGTGTGGGGCAGAGGTAGAGAGATAGGGATAAAGGAGAGAGAATGGAAGAGCTAGCTATTATAAAGAGTAAGTATTTGATAAATCTAGTATATAAATATTCAAGAGTTAATGCCCTAAAAGATCTCAAAGTGGTATATGTGTGACAAATTTACTAAAAACTAATTTTTTGACAATGAAAAATCTTAAACTGGTACACATGTGAAAAATTTACCCCAAATAATCACACACAAAAATCATAAATTGGTACATTTATGATAAATTTACTCTAAACTAATTTATTTGACCGTCAAAAATCCCAAACTGGTAAATTTTATAACGTGATGAACATAAAATAAAATTCCAAACTAGTATACCAGTCAAGTGTTACGTGTTATTCAACTTAGTAATTTGATAATAAAGTTTAATGGAAACTAATAGAAAATAAATTTGTCATAAGTATATCAGTTTAAAATAAATTTATTAAAAATATATCAGTTTTGGGTTTTTGATGGAAAAAATTAATTTGAAGTAAATTTGTCATATATATATATATATATATATATTAGTTTATAATTTTTCAGGGTATTAATCCAATTGAGATTGCCATTTTTTTTTTTTTTTTTTTTGAAAAAAAGATTCCATCATTTTCACTGAAGAGGTACGTGAAAAACTATTTATTGATAAGTGGAATTCATCATCTTAGATTCAGTTTGGCACGAGGTCCTGCACTTAATATAGATACCTGACACATCCAACCGTTCAATGATGAGTAGTGATGTGTGGGCAGGCCCTGCGCATCCGTGCAATTTCAGACTTCTGCTGTCGGGATGTCAGCCATATTAATAGTTTCGTGGGAGAGGGAGAAGTGGGAGTTGTGTCTGAATTTGTGAGAGTTGATATTGTGGGATGGACACTCGACTGACATGGACAGCTGGCGTGATCTTGTAATAGGCAAGCGACGGGTGAGGATGACATAGGCAGTGTCTGAGGGTGGGATCGTGCGGCCGAGAGGCGAGTCTGAGCAGGTTAAATTACAGAGAAGGGGGTTGCACGACTCACAACAGTACTTTCGGCACCTAATGTTTAGAATGTGTATGAAGCCAATTTAGGGTGGCATTAGCGGGAACTTTACTGCTATATGTAATTTTCTCAAAAAGGATAACTCCAGTTTTGCCACTTAAAAAATGTATTTTCCGGACTGACTCTCAGACGACTTGTAAATGGGACAAGTTATCAACATCCCCTTTTGGGTGCTTGAATAAGACTTGTATGTTCTTAATACCTGGCTAAATTTTATATACATCACCTAATAATCTAATTTCATGCACTAATCTCAATGTCTTTAGCATTACTCCAAATAATGTCTAACATTATTCTTAATTTATCATGTCAAACTTGCTCAAATTTCAAACTTCACTAAAGCCTTTTCGTTGACTTCCATTTGAGGAAAGAAAGAACAAGCAAAGCCAATTCCCTCCATGCACCGCTTACTAATTTTGTCATTTCCTGAACAAACTGGATTTGAATGCAAAGTTGTATAGTCCAGAGGAGACGTTCCCTGATAAGTTCATTGCACATGATAAGTTGAAGCCCCCAAAATCTTCATATATATATATATATATATATATATAGTCTAATGATAACCAAAAATATCATATGGAACCAAGATCAGCTAATTTCTTGAGCGTCATGTATTCTCTAACTATCATCATCTCTCTCGTCTCCATTTCTTTCTTTCAACCGACTCATGCCCAAAACTCACCCCAAGACTATCTCAACTCTCACAATGACGCCCAAAAGTAAGTTAGCGTGGCGAACATGACATGGGTTAATATTGTTGCCGCCTACACCTAGAGCTACGCAAACCAACAAGTCAGAGACTGTAGCCCCTTGCAATCCAATGGGCCCTACAACAAGAACCTCATCTACGCTGTGAAGTTGTGAGTCGTGGAGAAGCGATACTACAATTACAACACCAAAAATGGCGCGAGTACATGCGACTACTTGTACTACATTCAGATGGTTTGGCCCGAATAGGTCCGAGTTGGTTGTACTAGGGTTAAGTGTAACGACAGCCGGAAGTATGTTGTGTGCAACTATGACCCTTCAGGCAAATATGAATAACTTCCATACTAAGAAAGGCTTATAAAGTCGTAAGCTACCGACCAAAATAAAAAAAAATAAAAAAATAGTCATCAGCTTATTTGCGGATTGCGACCTATTATTATATTAGTTAAAGGGCGTGAAAAAAAAAATAAAGGGAAAAAAATAACGACTCGCTTTGATATGACGTATGAGCTAGTTTTGGAAAATGTGGATGAATGAAATTCTGCGCCTAAAAGCATCATAAGCAGATTATCACAAGAGAATCTGCAATATTCTGCGACTGTTTGAAATGACATTAGCAGATTTCAAATACTCTCGATTATCAACTGATTCTCCGCTTGTTGTAATGATAGAGTGCTTGATAACAGCGTGTTCTATCGACTTTTATACTACATCTTGGTAAGACTATGCACACAGAGAGAGAGAGAGAGAGAGAGAGAGAGAGAGAGAGAGCCATTTAGAGGCAATGGCAATGGCAATGGCAATGGCCCAGCCACCATTAGGGCTGGACGATGGCTTGACTAAAGCAAAGATCCGGTGGCGAGATAGCTTGCTGCGGGACATTAGAGTTGTAGAATTGTAAGCGAGATGAATTATTATTTCAATGTTTTAGTTTTTTGTTTTGTTTTATTTGATAAAGTTTTAGTTCTTTATGACTTTTTTGCCAACAAATTTTTAATTTGGTAATTTTTCTATGATTTTATTTATATACCATATAATGATGAATGCACATGTGGGTTGTGTTAGGAAAGTACTTGGATAGCTTATTTACTTTAGAAGATAGAAGTATTGGTTTGGTATGAACTTGGGCTTTGACTTGGATTTTTCCTAGGTTATTGACACCTAAATTTTGGCAACCCATTTAGTCAGTCATTGCATAGAAAATTAGGGATCATCCCTTGTCCCTATGCAAAAAATATTACGATTGCATATAGATTTTTAGGAGCATTTCGATAGCCATAGGCCCATAAAATTACATTTGCATTGGATTGGTGGCGGGTGGTAAATAGTTCTAAGCTTATGGGACTAATTAACCCTGTAAGGTAAATAATTAGACTGAGCCCAAGGAAGCATGAAAATCAAGCCCACTGAATACCCCATGTGGCCGAAAATTACTTGTGCGACACATGAGTATATAAAATTGGAAACTTTTGAATTCAAGAGAGCATATTCTCGGCCAAGGAAAAACACAGCAAAGAGGAAACATGGGCTGAATACGTGCGATCTTGGCAAGAGAAGGATAATGAGCAGATTCCGCGAGAGGGGATTTAGAAGATTGACTAAAAACAAAATGGTGGAAATCTGAAGAGAATATTTGGACAAAGATTAAGGAATAAAAAGCACGAGAAAGAAGAAATATCCATATAGTGTCGATTAAGGCAAGCTTACAAAGTAGATATTGCACGCTCATAGACATTTGGCAAGCATCTTTGCAAGATTTGGAATTTTGGGAAAATCAAAGCTTGAATTAGACAAAAAGAAGAGAGTGAGCTGAGACAAGATACAATCAGCAAAATAAAGAATATTTGGTTGATGAAATAAAGGAAGAAAATATTTGGGGCATTGTAAAAACAAGTGTGAATTGCAAGAGAAGAGGGGAGACAATAGAGAATACACGGCCACCATTGCGAGAGGGAGAGAAAAGGTCTTTTGTTCTTCCTGCAGGTTCTGAAAGTCCACATAATAAGAACACAAAAGAAGAGCAACACACGTCCGTAAGAAAAGGGAGAAGAAGACAAAAAGATAGTCCTTTGCTTCGTCAAATAGGAGGAGGGCCCTCTCTCTCTCTCTCTCTCTCTCTCTCTCTCTCTCTCTCTCTCTCTCTCGGTCAACACTGGGTACACAAAAGAATCTGGAGAGAGAATAGAGGGAAAGCGAGGTCTTTTCCTCGCAGTCTCGTCTTCGTGACTCCTCCCACCGTGGCGTTGCGCTCCCGCTTGCTACAACGCTTCCCTCATTTAAGCCGCGACGCCGCACACCGTGTTGGACTGAGATGACGAGCCGCCGTCCTGATCTTTACCACCATGACGTCGGCTGCTCCCGCGACTCCAGCCCTCAGAGCAGCATCGCATTAAGCTGCCCTTGAGTCGCTCTTGAAGGCACGCGACGGTCTCTCTTGCACCCACATCGAAGCGGCTTTTGTTGTTGAGTCCAGCGAGCCCCATCGACAAATCCGGACTATTTCTTGCGCTTGCAGCACCCCCCATCATCACAGCCGATTAACAATTTCGCCTCGTGTTTCTCTTGCAGGACTTATGGTGAGTTGCTTATGAGTGAACTTCAGGACTTGTGGTGTCCTTCAAACAAAAATCACACTAACCCGTGGAGTTGATGTACCGTGAGGCAGCTAGCGAGTTATCCGACTTTGCTCCAAAGCTCGGCCGCGGCGCTGTGATTTTAATTTGTTTGCAGGCTGAGCATCATCGGCAGATCATCTACTGCCGCCCTCTTGTCAAGCACATAGTCAACCAGGCGCCACACCGTGAGACACGACTGCTGAGACCTATCCGCAAGTCAAGATCCGGTCCGATTCCAATCCGAATTATGCATGTTCGAATTAGGTAACAATCTTTATCCAATTAAATTGGAATATTTCATTACTTAATTTGGATTAATTGTTATCTGACATGATATTTGAGATATTAGGCATATCCAATTAAGGCTTATTGATAAATTTGATTTAATTACTAATTTGATCCAAAAAGATATTGGATCATTTGTTTAATTATTTCAACTTATTATTGGATAATTACGTTGACTAAGATTGTGATAATCTTTAATTTGAGCCGTGAGATGATGGGTCATTTTTTAATTTTTTTAATGTTTGATTCTGAGTAAGTGCCCTATCAAGATTACGATATCCATTAATCTAAGACATGAAACAACGGATTTTGCTATGTTTGAAATTTTGTTTAGCTAGAATTGCTAGCTTCAATGAAATTATAAAAAAAAAAATTACAAGAAAAGATTGCATGGCATATCATACCATTCAGATTGCATGATAGGACTAGATAGACATTTTCCTATTTCAATTTAAATGCGTGTTTAGATAATAGCTAGAGTAGATAGCATTTTTTTAAAATAGAATTACATGTTGAGATAATTTTTCAAGATAAGACAGGATTTAAGTGAGTCCATTTCTTAACTTAAATTAGATAACATCTCACTTTAGTTGTATTCATATGTTAAGAACACCAAAAAATATCATATTCATGTCACATAGTTTAGGCCATGTCCAGTTTTAATTCCATAATTAAAAGAAAATCCCAAAAAAAAAAAAAAAATCATTGCTTGTTATGGTGTTTAATTTCCTGCGGTTTATTCATTTATTGAGTGTTATCTTTAATGTTTGCACACTTGTGTGATCACTCCTTTTCATGTTAATGATTTAGGCTAAAATCAATCCAGATTATTAGCAAAATATTTTTCAAAATGAAAGAGAAAAGGTGTGACATTTTCGATTCAAACCCCTATTTCAGGCACAGGGAATGGACTAGGAATCGGTATGCCAATAATGAGAATATTGTGAGTCAATCTTAGGGATTGTTTATGAGCCAACTAAATGATTAGGGTAAGGCGACTCTAGATCAAGTTAAGTTAGACTAGAGTGTTTGAACATGAAAGGACCATTTGACCATTAGGATCGATGTGGACGATAATGTGTCGTCACAAGTCGATCATTGGATAGATATAGATTGATTCAGCTCGAGTATATACCGGTCATGGGTGACTATGCATGGTCGTTGTACCGTTTGTGAACGACCCTTATTAAATTCCACATGGTCATGAACATAGGTAAGTCATTCATAGACCAACCAGGCTTAAACATAGGTCACGCGTAGGACCCCAAATAGACATCGAACTCAATTGAAGTCTAACCATGCGAGCACTATCGATGCCGCTTAATTAGTGTAGGTCACATTAGGGCCATTTCCGATTGAAACTTAGTCACAAACCCGGTCTACCTACGGGTGTCGATCGTAGGTGATCTTAAGTTATTCTTGTCCCATCAATACAACAATTATACAACTCTTTTAATAATATCTTGTCCTCTTAAATTTGGATTTATTGAGAGTGAATTTAGAAGCCAATAAGACTCCCCCCTTTACACGCCTAAATCGAATAAACTTGTGAAACAAGTTGTCTTGCAAGGCTTAAACCTATTCTTAGAATTTTGGAAGTTAGTACATTAGTGCATTGATTGGAAACATGTGGTAATTTTTGGACATAGCCCTTAATAACCCTAAAGGTGAAACTAACTTAGCTTCTTGAGATTAAATTGAGGTTAGACAAAAATTTAGGGGGGCTATGTGTCACGCCTCAATCCTCGAGCGCGTGCCCATCCCTCGCTGGTCAATTAATTTGCAACGTCCCAAGACACGTCACCGACCCATTCAATGATTTGATCTAATGTCGACTGACATGTAATCGACTAGGTCGATTGATCAATGATTTGATTTGATGTCGTGAATTGGTTGATTGATTGATGTTCTATATGAGCCATCTATGTATAACCTTGAATTGCAAGTTGGCACTGAGGCTAAGGTAAGTCCTCTGACTCATATTGTGCTTAGGCAACCTAGTGGTGTATTGGTTTACTAACCGAGTCTTAGGGGTAGAACTTGTTGAGACGTGGTGTCAATGCTTATTGTATAACCATTTCAGGTCCCTAGATGGCAGCACCTCCACCTCCTCGTCCTCCTAGGCATTTTTGGCATCCCTCAAGGAGTTATCGAAGAAGCATACCACTTCCCGATAGACCACCACCTAGAAGGACTAGAGTACGTACTAATAGAGTCCAAGGTTTGGGAAGATGTGGGTAATAATGAGGCCCTAGTGCCCCATGAGTACCGATCATGGTATCGTCACTTTCACGATGGATGTCAAGAGGGTCCCATCCTAGAAGGTCATGTGCCTTTATACATCCTTGAGGCAGCATCTGTGCTGGGGACAACAGACCCTAAGGATGGGTTGGTAGTGGATGCTAAGAGTCCTAAGCTTGAAGGTGATTATGAGTCTCCAGTTTACTCAGCTGAGGGTGCTAACTAGAGCGAGGAAGAAGGAGAGATCATCGAGCATGAGGAGGGGCAGAAAGAGGATCAAGTGTGGGAAGAACCTAAAGAAGAGGAGTTAGAGGAGGAGGGATCGGAGGAGAATTACCTATTGGACAGCCCTGTTGACGAGCCAGCAATAGATGAAAAGCTTGAAGAGGATGAGATTGATTCTAAGGAGACTGAGGATAATCAAGATGATGATCCCGGATACGACCCGGAGGAGGATTGAAATCTCATCCTGTCTTGTCAGACCTTGTCTATATGTGAATAAATGTTAGATCAGACTTATGTATATAGTATGGAAAAATACACTGGGTTGTGCTGATGTATAAAAGTGTAGTTGTAAATTTAAATATGAAAAATATGACCTGCTTTCTATCTCATTGTTTTATTGTCTATGGATTTATAATTGCTTCCGCATGTGTTTATTTAAAATGAAAGGGTTGGCGATACATACCTTTAGAATATAGCACTTAAAATCGACTGATGGGTGCATCCCCGAGGATCGGGACGTGACAATGTTGGTCGTCGAGACTATGATGACACAACGGAGAAAGTGGCGAGACGTGGAGGAGGCAACGGTCATGACAGGTGACCACAATGGGTGGAGATGGTGGCAAATTGTGAAGAGAGAGAGAGAGAGAGAGAGAGAGAGAGAGAGAGTTGGTTGACTGGGAAGACTTGACAGGATCATTAGACAATGTGATAACCCATCGACAAGTGCAATAAATGTGTCTGTGTTCCCTTTTTGATCTTGTCCCATTTATGTGTTTGTCAACTCTATATCTCTATTGACAAAAAAGAAGAAGAAAAACTCTATAATTCAATGACATGGAAAAGTAAAAAAGATAAAGAAAAGGAGGCTTGGAGAGGAGGTAGGGGCCACACACGGTGGCTACTCGTGTTGGCAACATGACTGCAACATAATTTCGTTGGCAACGACACCCAAATTCGATTAAGCATGGCTTCCAATTGATAGTGAGGTCACTTTCAACAGCAACATCGAGAGTTAGCCTTGAGCTCATGATCTTGTGATGAGGTTGCCTCACTTTCCTTGTCTTTGGATTTGACCAAGCTTGGTCTCCAATTGACCGCAGGCTCTCAATTGAGTGTGACATTAAGAGTTGGCCATGAGCTCGTGACCTCACAATGAGGTCACGTTCTAGTACACAAGCAAGCACGGGGGAGAGAGAGAAAGGCAAGGGTAATGGCCTAGTCATGGTAAGTAAGCAATGCATCGATCCACAGCAGCATCAGAAATGAAGAGAATAGGGCGCATAAGCAAATTCATCAAATTTTACATGATTACTTGGTGGAAAGACGTAAACTCAACTCCATACATCCACTTCTGTTTTCTTTCTTTTCGACCCCTCCCCCTTCTGCTTCCTTTCTTTTTTATTTTATAATATTGTCACCCCTCCCTCTTCTGTTTTCTTTCTTTTCGACCCCCAACGCGACTGTCTTCTTTTCCTTTTCTCCTCATTACTCTTCTCTATTCCTTTTTATTTCAGCCTCATCGCCGTTTCCTTTGAGCACGCCCAGAACACCCGAAGGTTTGCTTCCCGATTCCATGTCTACAACACACTCGCACGTTGGCTTTTCACCAGCGCGCGATGCTACGCAAGCAAGGTGCGGTTCCATGTCTCGCGATGGCCCCGACCTCTTCAAATCTTCAGGCCGTGAAGTCCGACGAGCTGAGAGATTTGCTGGAGCTTCTTCTCAGACGCGGATCACCTGTGACGACGTCTTTGGCTGTTCTTGGCCAAAGACGGACTCCGAGGGATGTACGTCATTGCTCTGTTTTATTCAGTTGAATCCGAGATTTGTTATTAAGGTTATGAGTGAAAGTAGAATGATGATTGAGGATCTGTTAGTAGTTTAAATACGTTCTGATGTCATTGAAGTTGTCTATATCGGAATTGACTCTTCGATTATGACTCTTTGTTCTAATTTTTGAACTGACCACCAAATATTCTCTAAAATGCCTGAACGAATTCGGAATACGATTTTGAGAAGCGTTCTTATGCTTTAGTGTCTGGAATGATTGTTGCATAACGTACATGTTCGACTCACTTACAGCTCCTCTGTTTCCAGTGATTTTGGACTATGGCCAAGATCTCCATGTGCCATGACTACTTGAATTGTTGTTCAAATCCATCCAAATATGTTGTCTCTGATTCTGATGTTATGCCAAGTATAGATTTGTGTTAATCAAATATCTAGATGAGCAAAGCATGTTGACTTACGTATACCCAAGGGGTCATGAGTTCGTTTTGGCATCTGATGGATTATATTCGCCAGATTGAGATTATGATCACTGGTTGTGTATTCTCTTGCTCGGCTGATTAGTGTTGTGGTCTTGATTTGGTATGTGCTTTAACAATGCTTAATAAGTATGCACTTGCGAATTTGATTACACTCGTGAATTTCCTTTGGGCTGTTGTGTGGGCTAATCGAGGATTTCTCAATTGCGCTGATTGATATTAGTCATAGTGGCCGGGAAGCTTTCATATTGATATGATAGGATAGAAAATTTCTCAAGAGGCAGATGCGCATATTGGCTTGCATCATAATGCGATTTTGTCCGGAAGGTGGAACCGTTTGTCGTGCAAAATACATGGACTGGTGAATTCTGACTGGGGTAAATAGGAGAGATGTCTTACTCTTGAATCTATTGAGAGCCTGGAAGGTCGTACCTTGGATGGATTAGTTCTTTGCCATGAACTAACATAAAAAAGCCTGAGGAAAAACAGAAAGCAGTGAGGTGCTTGGGGAGTGCTTGTGCAGGTATGTGTGTTGATGAGTGAAGAGTAAAGAAGTGAGTATCTTTTAGCTAAATCTTCACAGTGCCATGCTAACATCTTCTCTATTTGCTATTCATGCTTTCAGATTGTAAAGAATTTCGGTCCTCATTTAATCGGTGGTACATTGGTCGTTGTCCATTCTTGCACACAAGTCCTATATGAAACTAAATCAATACTGAAGTATGTTTGCCAAATTCGAGTGGAACCGTGTTGATTCTGTTGTTCATATGCTTATTGTTGTTCAATGTTATGTTTACTGGACACGTCTCCCTTGTGAATGAGCAATGGTTTTCGCTGAAATCTGCTGAATATGCTGTCGAGAGCTTATCTCTCAAAATAGAAGTTCAGAGAAGCTCGCTGATGGACTTGACGAGGCCACAATCATTTGTACGGACTCTCTATCTTCTCTCTGCTTTCGTTGTCTTCATTACATGTGTTTTTTCTTTTCTGTCCGTCATTCACATCTTTGTTATTGCTGTGTTTCAAGGCCCTGGGAGGACGAAGTCGAACTTGCACAGAAATGGGAGAAACTCTAGCTCTTTCCATATCCGCATTGCTCTCAACTTGAAAGGTTTGAGTACGGGTATATGCACGTAAATTTGGTGAGGAAAGATCAATTCAGTACAGGCGAATCCTTCTTTCCTATTCTCTCTCTCTCTCTCTCTCTCTTCGTTTTCTCTTTTTGCTTTTCTTGCGAATTGGAAACCAAGTTTTTAGTAGGCTTTGCTTGACGGTTACCTCAGCACCTTAATGGATACAGAAACTCATTCGATTGATTGAAGCCAGGGATTAAACAAAGTTTTGATTTGATATTAAATCATAATTGCAGTGTGTGTTTTGTATTCTGCTTTGCAGCCTGGACGTTTATTCATCTAGCCGATACTTGCATGTACTTTTCATAAAATTAGTGGGCAATGAATGGGCGTTAAGAACATAATGTCAATTTTGAAAGAAATAGAACCTTTGGCATATTTGATCATGGTGAAATGAAATTTGGATTTGCTGGCTTATCTAGTTGGAGTTCAATTTGGACTTCTTGTGATGTCATTTTTATCATTTGAACCTCTATGATGATTTAGGAGATTGTTAGGTGAATTGGTGAAACTTTTTCAACAAATAACCATTTTGCTGTGCCTTGAACTCGCTGGATATGGGCTGTCATCACCATTCCTTTGCTGGTCACTCTCTTCTGGGTGTAGATTGAATTGATGCGAAGCCCATCCAAGTGTTGTTCTAGTTACCCGCGATGTGGTGTTTTTATTTTCATAATTTCTTAATCACTGGGCATGTTTGTTACCAATTGCTTTGACTGAGGTGATGCTGAAATTCATGGAGTATCTGAGTGAAGATTTGATTCAGAGGAGGGATCGAGAATAAGATAAGAAAATGAAAAATCCTGGAAAATAAAAATGGGAAATTGGTTAGAAAAATAGGCCTTGATTAGGTTGTTAGATTTTAGTATTAGAAATAGCTAGTTTTGAAAAATATGGATGCATAACATGTTGCGCATAAAAGCAACTTAAGCAGATTAGCAATATTCCGCGACTGCTTGAAATGGCTTTGGCAGATTTCAAGTACTCTTTCTCTTTCGACTTTTTTGCTTTATGCTACTAGAGGAAGGGCTCATGTGATGATTGTGAGCTAGTTGTTGGCTAATCGTAAGCTAATTACAGGAGAGCGCTGTTTTCTTTTTTGATTTACCGTAGGATGTGGTCACCCTTGCATTGCTTTGTTAATAATATAGCCAAGGCCACTTATCTCAACACTCTCTACTATATTGACCAAAAGTGAGAAAAAAAAAAAGGTTTCTAATCTATAGAACAAATTTGCGAGAGTAATTTCAACCTCAAACTCTCATAGAGAAATTCTTAAAAGCTCTTGTTTATTGTTATGATGAATTCCAATCGTTAGGAAATGTGCAAGTTTATGTGACTTTGTGTGGATTGTAATTGGTCATAATTGATTCCGGTGTTTTTATTAAATCCTGATTTAGCTTACTTCTCGTTTTGTGTTTATTGTTCTAGATACAAGTGCCTGTATAATGTAATACATTGTTCATTAAAGCAATACACAATTCAACATTTTCTCACTATATTGTTCTTGTTTTGATCTCAATCCAGGAAGTCTACCGCCCCCTGGTATTGGTGATCTTAATGCCAAACTTGAGCTTCTTGATGGCACGCTATTGTAAGACCTCGTAGTCTATTGACAGTTGGCTAGTAATGTAGCCTAAAATAGCCTAGGCCGTTCATATGATGAATTAGTCTATGTTTGCTTTGTGTTTTTGTGACTATGCCGTCTGGTTACATATTTTATGCTAGATCTAAGGCATTGTATTTTATGGCCTTCATCATCCCTATTTATGTCCCTTGGATGCAGATCCATTGTACCATTTATGTACCTATCCGTTGTCTCCAACACCAAACCAAGACACGATTCTCTCTTTATTAATTTCACTCCTTACACCATTACTTCTCAAAATCCCAACACCAATCTCTCTCTCTCTCTCTCTCTCTCTCTCTCTCTCTCTCTCTCTCTCTCTCTCTCTCTCTCTCTCTCTCTAAGGGTGGCTGAGCTGCCTAAACGTCAATTTCATGCCTCTGGCTAGTCTCAAGACCTCGCATCAAGCTCCCCTAGTCATACGATTAAGTTGTCGACAGTGATGAGGTTAGAGGGTCGTCTCCAGATCTGGGGACGCCTGCCCCTTATCTGGCCTGTCCACTAAGATCTTGGTGAGATCTCAAGGCCATGGCCAGATCAGGTCATCAATGGTAGTGCCGAGACCTCACAGAGATTTGGTGGTGAGGGAAGAGAGAGAGTGAGGGAGAGTGTTGGGTCAGCAAATAGAGAGAGCAAAGATGGTTGTGGATGACACGAAGGAGAAAGCGGCGAGACGTGGGGGAGCCGACTGTGATGACAATTGGCTGCAACGGCCAGAGACAATGGCTAATGGTGAAGAAAGAGACGGGGTTGGTTGATTGGGAAGACTTGACAAGGATAATTAGACAATGTGATAAGCACATTGACAAGTGCAACATATATGCATCCATGTTCCCTTTTTTGATCTTGTCCCATTTATGCCTTTGTTAACACTATATCTCTATCAACCAAAAAAAAGTAAAAATAAAAACTTTGTAATTTGATGACATAGCAAATAAAAAAGATAAAAGAAAAGGAGGTCTGGAGAAGAGGTATGGGTCACACACGGTGGCAGCCGGTGTCGGCAACATGACCACAACATAATTTTGATGGTAACGTCACCCAAATTTGATCAAGCATGGTTTCCAATTGACAGTGAGTTCACTCTCAATGGCGACATTAAGAGTTGGCCTTGAGCTCATGATCTTCTAATGAGGTTGCCTCCCTCTCCTTGTCTTTGGATTTGATCAAGCTTGGTCTCCAATTGACCGCGGGCTCTTAGTTAAGCATGACATTAAGAGTTGACCTTGAGCTTGTGACCTCACAGTGAGGTCACATATTAGTACACAAGCGTGCAGAGAGAGAGGGGCAAGGGCAATGACCCAGCCATGGTAATTAAGCAATGCATCAATCCACAATGGCATCAGAAATGAAGAGAACCGAACAAATAAGAAAATTCATCAACTTTTACACGGTTACTTGGTATAAATAGATAGACTTTAACTCCATACATCCACTTTCTATGATTATTAAATATAGATATTGGTGTAATTATAAAAAAATTACACATAATGGGTGTGGGTAGGCAGGCTAGTGAGGGAGACGTTCATGTCAATTTGCTAGCGCTACCTTTGCAAGATGATTTTCTCTACTAGTGAAGAAGTTCCAATATGAAATGAGAAAATTGATTTAACTACATACCTATCCTCCTCTCTTTGGCTTCGTAACTTGCCTTGATCAAGTGTAATTTCCTGATCGCCTCAGTCATATCCATCCGATCCGGCGGTGATTCCATCGAACATGCAACTCCAACTTCGAATATGGAGAAAATGCAATCTCTGATTTTGATCTCCTGTTGTCGATCACCAGCTTCACTCAAAAGGCTTAAGTCTACGATGTCCATTGCCCGATCCGGAAGAGCCGTTCGGACGAAGTTGTGGAGGTTAAGATGGTGCCCGAAGGCCTCTTCGGTGGGTCTTTTGCCAGTGAACATCTCCAATAATAGAATGCCGTAACTATATGCATCCCCAAGTGTGGAAACCTTGTGTCCCATGCCATACTCTGCAAATTTCATCAAGACATTAGATAGGAATGAATAGACACTTTTTCTTGAATTAATTGTATAGAAAAAGTTCCTAAATCACATGGGATTTTGCTTGATGTCTATTTGCAAGAGCTTGCCAAGGATAGTTGTGAGGGCTCGCACCAATCGCTACCAACATAAGGCGATGCCTTGCAAGCCCTCACTAACTTCTCTGTCGGGCTTGCCATGCGCGGCAGAAGCCAATGGATCGTCTGCCAGAGCAAGGCAAAGGGTCCCAAAGCCCCTACTGGTTTTTAGCTTTCATTTCTCCCTGTTTAATTTTTGTTTAGTTTTCTGTACATGGCTGATGTCTAGTGCCTGTCGTACGAACTCTTATAAAGTGCATCAATCGTTGAGAAGTGCATCAACAGAAGAGAAATGAGATATTAGAATATATAAAGTGCACCAAAGATCAGTTAACAACATATGAACTCTTCTTCTCCAAAACTACTAAGTGCAACCAAAGTTGTCATATGTTTGCAACACAAATTGCCTAAACATCAAGAGTGGCTTTGTCCTCTAGTAAGGTACGGGTGAAAATAGGAAAAAGAAGAAAATATGTTAGATGAAGGCCTTGGTAGAAGTTTATGTGTTAACTAAATTTGAATCGCCGGTTTTTTGAGTGGAAACATGTGAGATCCACGTGGGGCTTGTCATTTTCATGATCCAGATTTTGTTTGATACCTATACCACACTTTCTTTTATGCAAAGACGAGAAGAAAAATTGCCTAGAAGAACAGGCAAAAAACGAACACAGTGGGGGAAAAAGAAGAGACTTAGAGTGATTTGTCGACGGTGATGGATTTATACTTGTCAATGCGTAAATTTGTCTTAATATGCTCTAACCAAGAAGTTTAGGGAAAGTGAAAGTTGGATAGAGCTCATCATGTTGTCAATTAGTGTATCCTCCAATAATTTCTAGCGTAAATGTCATGTCATCTAATATATCTTTCAAATATTAAATTATAGGTCATGAAAGGGTCTGCCATGAAGGAAAAATTATTTATTGTCAAGACCTTAAGTCATAACATACCAAAAGAGAATCGCAATCCATTTTAGTGGCATGAACGTTATGTGAGACAAAATACTTATTATAGAAAGAAAATATAAATATGAGATGACTCAATATGCTTAATCTATTTGTTCGCATGGATTCACAAGTTTTGTCCAAACATTTTCCACTCATTGGTCAAAATTACAATGGTTCATTCTCATCTTAGTTTCAAATACGATTAGGACAAGCTACTAGTAATCTTTTTGTACAAAAAGATATGTATTTTCTTTTTCTGTGGATGCTATTAATAGGGGAAAGAGAAATTGAGCTGTGAGAAAGAGGTGTCCAAGCATACAAAACATAACATAACGTCAAGAATCATTGTTTATTCAAACTTTTGGCACTCTCATGTTACTATCGCAATCAAATAACAAATAATCGAGAAAATATGACAATTTCATACCAGGAGGCACATAGCCAATGGATCCTCTGACTGTGGTTGAAGTTGAACTACCCTGGTCCTGAACTCCTGTGGCTTCGACACACACTGTTGAAATGATCTTTGCAAGCCCAAAATCTCCAACTCGAGCCACCATGTCATTGTCCAAAAGCACATTACTTGGCTTCAAATCTCCATGAACGATTGCTGGATAACAACCCTTGTGGAGATATTCGATCGCAGTAGCTATGTCAATGGCGATGTTTAACCTCTGCACTAGGCTCAGATTTCTTGATTCATTACACTCATCATCTCGTCCCATAGTCCCAAGGTGCAGCCACTCCTCCAAGCTCTCATTAGCCATGAACTCATATATTAGAGCTTTGAAGTCATTGCCACGAAAGTCCACGCCCGAACAGACACTTAGTATCTTCACGAGGTTTCGGTGTCTAATGGTTCCTAGAGTTCGACATTCGGAGATAAAACTCCTCAAAGCACCTCTTTGCATTAGATTGAGCACCTTTATTGCCACCGTGGCACCGCCATCAAGAATCCCCTTAAAAACCGTGCCGTATCTCCCTTTACCAATCGAATTGGTCTCGGAGAATCTATTAGTCACTCGCAGGAGTTCTTCGTAAGAAATCCTCAAGAATTGGTTCTCGAAAGATAATGAAGTGGAGGCAATGGTTGTCGTCTGCTTCTTTTTGTGGTAAAAGATAGACAGACATAGGAGCAACAAAGCTAAACATAACAAACTGCCAGCTACCCCATATATTACTCTAGCCTTGGTTGAAGAAGACTTCTTAGAGCTTGATGATTTGCAAAGAGGTAGCTTCAGACTGGGAACACCTCCACAGAGTTTCGTATTTCCATAAATCGATACAGAACTTGCATTAAGAAAAACTCCAAGCTCTGGAACTCGTCCTTCTAGTTGATTGAAGGATAAATTCAAGTACTCGAGTAATGGGAGCTCTGCGAGAAAGCTTGGGATTGGACCAAAAAAATTATTATTGGAAAGGTCCAGCTCTTGTAGACCCCGTAATGGACGTAAAGCTTCGGGGATTTGACCATGAAATGAATTAGCTTCTAAGTGAAGTCGCTCCAATACCAAGCACTCACTGATGGATGCCGGGATTAAGCCGGTCAGTCTATTGTAAGACAGATCTAATTTGCCAAGGTTCTTTAAAGATCCAACTTGCAATGGAAGAGATCCGCTTAAATTATTATTTGCTAGACTCAACGCGATCGACAAGGAAGAAAGGCCCACGATTTCGGCAGGAACTGAGCCAGTTAGGTTATTATTCGAAAGATCAAGCTCAATTAGTTGCTTACAGTTGCGAAGACTTTGCGGTATGTAGCCTTGGAAAATGTTGGAGGAAAGGTCAAGGCAACCTAATGACGTAATGTTACCAATCGAAGATGGTATCTCTCTAGTAAACATGTTACTGCTTAAAAGAAGTTGCTCCAAGTTGGAAAGTATTCCGATGGAATGAGGAATGCGATCAGTTAGATTATTATTGCTCAAATCCAAGGCAAACAAGTTGAAGAGATTTTCGAGGGCTAAGGGAATAGATCCTTGGATCTGATTGTCTGACAAAGCAATTTCCTTCATGCTGGTGGAGAGATTGGAGAAGGATCTTGGCAACGATCCATGAATTAAGTTCCTTTCCACCGCGAGAGTTTTTAAGTTGGAACAATTAGCTAAAGAAGAAATAAAACTCAAGTCATCCTGCAACTGGTTAAAACCCAATGCAATCACATAGAGGCCCTTTAGCCTTCCCAGATTTTTCGGTATTGGCCCATGGAAATTGTTGTTCAAAAGTACAAGATATTTAAGACCTGTGGCATTCGTTAACGTTGATGGAATCATCCCGGTGAACAAGTTATAGCTGGCAACAAAGAAGCAGAGAGAAGGAGAAGTGATGCCGACATCATTGGGAAAACTTCCCTGCAACTGGTTATAACTAACACTGAATACATGAAGGTTAGAGATGTTTAAAATCCCTGTTGGAACCTCACCGGTTAGATTGTTGGAACGTAGTTGGAAAAGTGTCAATCTCTTGAGTTTGGACAATTCCTTGGGTATTTCTCCTCTCAACTCATTTATTGCCAGGGAGAGCTCTTGTAGCTGCGAGAGGTTTCCAATCCAACGAGGAATAGGACCTTCAAGAATGTTCTTAGACAAGCCCAAAACTTTAAGTCTTGTTAAAGAACCAAGATCGGAATGAATTCCCCCCACAAGTTGGTTGTCTATGAGATTCAGGGTCTCAAGGTTCAAGCAGTGGGAAAGATTGGAGGGTATTGGCCCGCCAAATGAGTTGTTACTAAGATCGAGATTACGGAGTTGAAACAAGTTGCCGATCTGTGGTTGGATTTCGCCACGGAAGCTGTTGTTCTGTAAAACCATGACCCTTAGGAAAGAGAGATTACCTATGTGAGCAGATAGGAAGCCTTCCAAGCCTTGCGATCTTAGGACTAGGGACGTGACCCTCCCAGGATGCCTTTTGCTGCAGAAAACACCTTGCCACTCACAATGATGGGTAGAATCATTCCAAGAGCTCAAGACTCCGAATGGGTCTTCATGTATTGCATTTTTGAAGGAGGCTAACGCAAGCCAATCTGTTTGGTTTTGCGAGTATGATCCGGAGATTGTGATTGAGCTCCACCACCACAAGAGAACAAAGTTGAGAATAAGAAATAGTTGTTTCCCCATCTCGTCCAGTGATCCAGTGATCCACTTTCAGTCTGAGCTGAATTTATAAGCCTTTACTCTGCGCACAAATCAATTATTGACTAACTCCATCATGGGAAGTTCTGTGAACTTTCTCTCTCCTGAAGACCGAAGACCGAAGACCGAAGACTTATGAAATAATATGGAAACTAACCAAATTTTGTGATTAATTAATTAATGCGAAATAACCAGAAAAATAAATGAGAAATAATAAAGAACTTCTGAGATTTACATGATTCGGTCTAAAAATCGATATTTACCCAACTAGAAGAGCAAGCAGCTATAATCCACCGATACTCGGAGAACCATAGAGTTACAATTACTCGCAAGTTCGAGTGTCTTCCATGCCTTGATTAAATCTAAACTCATCGACTCACGTCACAAAATCCACCGTTTTCAAAACTCCGTGCGATCAAAGAAAGCGTTACTGGTGCGTCCCCTTTTTTTCTTCGCTAAAGAGAGTCCTCTCGTGCGGGGATATAAAATAGAGACTTCAGCAGTACGTCTTCTTCAGGATATTAGAAAAGGCCTAAAACTGGACGCGTTGAGTGGAGTGCGACTAATGTTTGCTCCCTCGGTTAAACTTGGATATTTATCTTCAACAGAACCAAACCTTCAATACATTTAATAGTTAAGTAGCACCACCCAACAAATCAAAATATGATACTGATTAAAAAGGAACACCATATTTTGAACAAATCAGAATCCTTTAAATGAGTTGGGTCTCATACCAAGTTCAAACTCAAGCCATAATTTAATAACCGGTGCCTCATATTTCCCATCAATCTAATAACGATTGGGAAGAGGAAGAGGATACGAACACGTAACTTATTTCAACATAAACGGCATGTAATTGACGACAATTACCCCATTGGAAAAATAAAAAAAGTGAAATGGAATATGCTAACAACGCATATAACCGTAAAAAAAAGAGGAAGACTAATGAAACTTGGGACATGTATGTTATCCTAGCATGCATGCCCTTTCCTCTTTTAGTCCTTAAATGAAACTGCTTGGTGGTCTCCAAAATATCATTAGCCTTCAATCAAAGGCTTCATGGCCTTGGAAAAGCTTTCTCATCCGTAGGATTTGAATAACAAATAGAGAGCAGACTTGTTGAACCAACTCATCTTATATGATCAAAATTGCAATTTTATCCTTCCAATGTCACTAGACCTAGAAGAGAAAGATTTGTAAGAAATCAAGGAGAACAGAGCAGAGGTTTGGGGATATTTCCCTTCTTCCGACTTTGCCTTTTATTCAAACGTCACCTCGCCTCATATTGCTGATGTTAAGGGTAATACAAGCATTTTCATTACCAGTATGGCCAAGAAGTATAGCCAACAAAGCATATTACACATTGCACGGAATATTAGAGGGCTGACAAAATTTCCTTTAATTTTTTTGCCACAAAATTTCCTTTAATTGAACTTGCCCCATTTATCACTTCTCCCCATTTTACAAAATATCGCTGATTCCACTCTTATTTAACGACACACCGCACATGCCGCACAGCACATAGTGTCCCATTTCATTTACCAACAAACTCTAGTAAAGTCTCAGTTTATGTAGTGTTACTCTTATTTTAAAGTCTTGCTTGCTCTCAATTTTACAATAAAAATAAGAAAAAAAATGTTAGATGGTAAGATTGTTTGATAAATTTGACGTGACATATTGTTATTAGTTGTCGAATATGACTTATAGTTCACTTAGAGTCTAGTATTCGGTTTAGTATACTAATATTAATTGTTAAATTATGTCTCGAGTTTGAATTCATATACGATATTCGATACGTACAAAACGATATACATGCCAAAACGAGAAAGAACGTCCGCAAAGCTTTTAAGGAGAAATGGCGTGTGATAGGAGCCGAGAGGATCTTGCCCTCGATCTGCACTTCACGTTGGAAATGAAGGCTACAATCCATTGGATTCTTCTCATTTGTCGGCACGAAATAAGGCTTATGGGTTGATCGTCCGAATTTCTTCTACGTCATTAAATGCATGCACATGGCCATGCGCATGCATGCTCGTAGAAAAAGCTGGTCAGCACTTGCTGCCTCAGAAGCCTATCATGTAGGTGCCGAACTCTCTCCCTCTTCTTGGTCATCTTTTGTGAACTTCTTTCGTCTTGTCGTGGATAAATGAGGGAAGGCAGAAGCTATTCTTCTTCTGTTAGGGCATGATGGTCATACGCTCACACACGCTATCATTAATTGCACGGAGGCACATGCTTTGAAGATCGGCACGGTGTTGACATTTGTGGAGTACTATTTTTGTTTTGTTTCCTTCCCTTCCATCGATTAAAGGAGAAGACGTCCGGAGCTCGAGAAGCAGCAAAAATAAAGAGCTCGAGAGAGAGACGTGAGCTCAGAGAGGTTTGTGCAGAGTTGAGTCCATTGAGCTGAGTTGTTAAACACCGTGTGTATTGGGTATAAAGTAGGTTTGAAAAACACTTGAATATATAAATGATCGTAATATTGTAATTCTCTGATTTATAGTGGATTATTTGTTGGCTCTCCCTGTGGACATTAGTTATGATATTCGGATCGAATTACGTAAATTTCTGGTATCCTTTTTTTTTATTATTATTGTTCTTCATTTTATTTCTGACGATTTCTATAACTCCCGACATAATTACAAAATTACGATCCGCTTCCACTGTGCCGTCGATTCAAACATTAATATCTAACATAGCATCATCTAATAGGAAACGCCATAAAAAAGTTGGGAGTAATAACAAAGAAGGATAGGGGGAGTCTTAAATGTCATGTCGGACCTCTTTGAACATGAAAATGTTGGCCATCTGATCTAAGCCAACTCATTGCTTAGATTTTTTTTTTTCCCTCAGCTCTAGAACTAAGTATCACTTGGGACGAAGTCCCACCCTTGGGAGTTATTTCTTGAATCTTGTAAAGGCAAAGTGCTATATGCATCTTTGGATTGCTTCAATGATTGTTAGTCAAATTTGAATGGAGGCTCCCAGTAACGCGTGAGAGCACTTTGTGCAATTTTGAGAAGAAATGATGGTGGAATAGAAAAGTAAATTTGCTTAAATTGATCTTGCTCAATTTATCTCTTTTCTCGTTTTCACAAACTCCATAGTAATACTGATTCCACACTTATTTGGTGACATAGGTGCATACCACACTACACACCATTTCATTTAGAACATTCGAGTAAAGTCTTAGTACACGTAGTGGTGTCATTCATTTATCAATGTCTCACTAGTTTTCACGTTTACAACCAAAACAAGAAAAATAAATGTCAAAAACACTAAGAATGTTTCATAAATTTGGTGTAATAAGTGACATGGCATATTGTCATTAATTATCGAATACGGCTTATTATTTGCTTTTGATCTGCCATGTTGGTATATCAATACTAATCTATAAGATAGGATTGTCCAATAGGACACTCCTTTATAAAGTTGAGGGGAGAAAAAGCAATACCAATATTGGTGCCTCGTATTCTATGAAGTCCATGGAGATGAAGACCAAAGACTGAAGAATGAACAAATTGGTGCCTTCTAATTCACCGTCAATCACAAGAGGATTGAGTACGAATGAAGCTTTCATATCCTTGACAAAAAGTGCCTCCGTCGATTATTTATATGAACATGAGACTCATTAAAAGGTGAAGTTAATTTGAAACTCTTTTCTCTCGTTCCACAAAATTCCTTTTACATCTGTCATGTCTTTGGTAAACGTTTTCTCCCTTGCTTTTGATTGTTTCTTTTGGCTTTTCACACGAAATTAGTTTAAAGTCCAAGTCAATTATAAGTCAGGCACCAAAAGCTGAAACATCAAGCTCAAGTAGTCAAGCTTGATGCAATCTCAATTTTTTTAACTCATGTTTGTAGGAAAGCGCGTTCCAAAAATATTATATCTATGAGTAATATATTTATTTTTGGTTGCGATTAAAAATTTGATGATAACTTCTGAAAATATTATATGGTGCCTTCTTGATTGAGGTTAAAGAAATGCTAAATGTACTAGGAACATGCATTAAATCCTCTTTATCAAATGATTTGTGAAGTTTCCATTGGTCGATTGAATGAAACCCACAAGCTTGTTTTGAGTCCTCACACTTGTATTTCCCATTCAAATTATCTCCTAATGTATTATCGCATCGTTCTTTTTTAATTAACTTTTAATGCAATTACTTGCTAGTTGAGCTCACCCCTAGCCCTAGGATGGAGGGAATAAGGGGCGCCTGGTCCCAATCCCCGCGTTAATTATGGTCAAAAGGCCTCGTCCTATCCCATTCTTAGAGCTGGTAGTTGCAATTTCATATGACACGAACACTCCATGAGATAAAACATCAAATATAGGGGAAAACATATATATATGAATTTGACTTGATCAGATACACTTCATTAGACCTGATCACTTTTGAACAAATAAAAAAATTAGACCACCGAAAATATTATTTGGTGCCCTCTTAATTGAGGTTATAGAAATGCAAATGTATTAACAATTTGCATTAAATCCGGTAAATTACCTAAAAAGTCATATATATATATATATATATATAGTGTTTTTACCAATCCAGTTCTAAACATTTCAATTATACCGATTGAGTACTAAACATTTCTACCTTTTATTTTTGTGAATCTTTTAATTAGTTTTTTTTTTCTTTATTTTTTTTTTTCATTTTCTTCATACTCTTCTTTTTCTTTTCCATATAGTGGCTAGTGAGGCTCGCTGGCCACTAGGTTAGGCTTGAGGACTGCGGGTGAGGCGGCTTGGCCTAAATCTGGGTGAGGGTAGCCTCACCATGGCCTTGCTGATTGCGGGGAAAGGCGGCCTCCTTCATGGTTGCAAGGCCATGGCCACCTTCACCTACAATCTCCAAGCCTTTTTACGACCGCCTCAAATCAAAATTGAAGTGTGGCAGCAAGGCTCAATCAAGAACAACAACCATTAGTACACATAGAGAGAGGAAGGGTGGGGGGGGGGAGGGACCATGAGGTGCCTCACGAAGGCCTGGGAGCCATAGGCAAGGGTAGCCTTGCTAGCCCTTTCGAAGGTGCCCATGGCCTCCCCAATCACATGCGAGACCATTTTTGCTCGCAGCTAGTGAGGCCATGGCAAGGCTGCCCTTGCCCAATGGTTAGCAAGGGCTTCGTGACCCTCGTTGGCCACTATGGGAAAAAGACAAAGAAGAGTAGGAACAAAATGAATAAAATAAAAAAATAAAAAATTCCAAGAGAAATAAAATATTATTTAAAAATTGTCACATTAGCGTTAGCCGACGATTTGTGCCAATCGGCATCTACGTCAACGCCAACAGGCCAAAATTAGCCAAATGCAAAAAAAAAAAAAAAAAAGAGATTGAATTGTAAAAAAAAATAATAATAAAGATTTATTATTAAATTGACACAACTATAATAGATATAAGACTTTTTGGATAATGATGGACTTATCTAGTCAATTGACACCTCATCAATTACGTGAGGATTGACAAGTCCATGGAGACGAAGACCAAACATTCCATAAAACATTCCACCCTCAAATTATCCCCAACCACCACGCTATTTCCCAAATAATGATGGACATATCTAATCAAGTGATACCTCGTCAATTACGTGAGGATTGACAAGTTCATGGAGACGAAGACCGAACATTCCATCAAATGTGTTATCAATATGTCCACCCTCAAATTATCCCCAACCACCACGCTATTTCCCAAATAATGATGGACATATCTAATCAATTGATACCTTGTCAATTACGTGAGGATTGACAAGTCCATGGAGACGAAGACCGAATATTCCATCAAATGTGTTATCAATATGTCCACCCTCAAATTATGCCCAACCACCACCCTATTTCCCAAATAATGATGGACTTATCTAGTCAATTGATACCCCGTCAATTACGTGAGGATTGACAAGTCCATGGAGACGAAGACCGAATATTCCATCAAATGTGTTACCAATATGTCCACCCTCAAATTATGCCCAACCACCACGCTATTTCCCAAATAATGATGGACATATCTAGTCAATTGATACCCCGTCAATTACGTGAGGATTGACAAGTCCATGGAGACGAAGACCGAATATTCCATCAAATGTGTTACCAATATGTCCACCCTCAAATTATGCCCAACCACCACGCTATTTCAACCTCTATTATTGCGTTTCATAATCAACTCTCCAATTTTGGTTAAAGATAAGTTGTTCAAAATAATCTTCACAAAGTCTGCGAAAAATCACTTTTCGTGATAATATAACCTAGTTTTAAAAGGTCGCACTTAATACGCATCCAGCCATTAATACGATTAGAGCTTTTCAAAAACATAAGTATTGATCAGACCTAAAATATCATATTTCTTTCTGTCAATTTGGTTCACCTATGCGTGACTTAATCTTGCATGACGAAAATGAGAGATATTATGATGAGGTGGACGTCACTTAAGATAAGAATAGTGCGGAAGTGATTGTGGAAAAGGAAAAGAGAAATAAAGGTATTGAAAAATTTGAACTTTATAAGGATGATCAAACAAAATTTCGTTTTGAAGACTATCTACAACTGCTAAATGATTCAAGATTTTCAATTTCATACTATATTATTTATAATGAACTATTTTGATATGTCTTTGGGGTCACATGATAAATCTCTATCTTCTTGGGTTTAAGTTCAGCGTGAACGTTAACTCTAGTGAAGGCGAAGTTAATAAAAATTATATAAATATGGTGAAGTAGTAAAGATCAACGTGAAAAAAGTATAATTACAATGCATTTCGGTATACCAATTTATAAATCATTCGAATAGTTTCAACGTTGGTCAGACAAACTTTAATGGCAGTTGGAAATAATGCTTGAAGATTTTTGTGTAATTTTGAGAAGAGATGATGGCGAAATAAAAAACTAAATTTCTTTTAAATGATTTTGCCCCAATTATGTTTTTTTTTTCCTTTTTACAAAGATTATTCCTATGTTGATTCTACACATAATTGATTACATGGCGCAAGCCACATAGCTCGCTATTTACTGTAGGAAACGCGAGTAAAGTCTTAATACCTGTAGTGTTATTCATATTTCCAACGTTTGGCTTGTTTTCACTTCTACCACAGAAACAAGAAAGAGAACATTAAAACTGTTTTATACATTTGGCATAATAAGTTATGTGGCATATTGTTATGAATTATTGAATATGGCTTATTGTCCATTTATAGTTTGCCAAGTAGCATAGCACATAAATTTATATATAACATAGCATTGTCGATTAAGAAACATCCTAAATAGTTTAGGGAAGAAAAAGTAATATTTAAGGTAATAACAAAGAAGAAAGTCGGGATAACACAAAATAATTAACAAAACCGAAGGGTCCATATAAAGGACAAGTTGGTGCCTCATATTAACAATGACCCTCCTCCGGATGACCTCTAGAAAAATGAATAAAACCCTCATTTAATGATTTAATGATATTTACTCTGTAAATATGAACACAAAGGTTAAATCATTATCACAAATCAATTAACATTTTCAGTATATTACTATTCTTTTTCTCCCAAAAAGGGAAAGATTTTTCACAAAATCTCTTTTTGAATGGGAAAGTCATCCAACAAATTTTTCCCCCTAGTCGAATGATATGGGTTTCGGCATCTTTTCAATCTAGAAATGAAAAAGCAAAGCAAAAGTACATTAATTTTAATTTCTTCAATCATGATGTGATGTGCGAGGGTTCTGATATTTATTTGACGGAAAAGATTATAAAAAATCTCAAACTTTGCCAAAAATGACAAATTTGCCCCATTTTTTTTTTTTGTGATATGAAAAATCCCAAACTTTGCTAACCATAACACATTTACCGCATCAATGGCATTTTTGCCTTATTTTTTCTATTTTTCCTTTCTATTTTTCTTTTTTTTTTTTTCCATTCTCTCTTCCCTTCGCCATGACCGGCAGAGGAAGCCAAACTTAGGCGAGGGCGGCTCTTGGTTGCGTTAGGCGAGGGTCGCCCTTGCTTGGGCTAGCTAGGGCCGCCCTCACCAACGTTGGGCACCGGCGAGGGCAGGCGCCCTCGCCAGATTGGCTGAGGGAGGCCCTGCCTGACCCAATCAAGGCTCGTCAAAGCCTTTTTGGCCATTATAAGGAGAATAAACCCAAGGAGGAAGAAGAGAAAAAAGAAAAAATAAAAGGGAAAGGAAAAAGAAAAAATTAATACAAAAATTAGAAAAAAATAAAAATTATTTAAAAATTACAAGCCTTTCCAGCCACTATAGGGAGAAGAAGCCCAAGGAGAAAGAAGAGAAAAAAGAAAAGGAAAAGAAAAAGAAAAATTTAATGCAAAAATTAGAAAAAAAATTAAAAATTATTTAAAAATTACTATATCAGCATTCACTGACTAGAATTCATGTCGGCACCAGCCAGTCAAAATTGGTACTTTTTGCTTTTTCTTACGTTCATATGCTCAATTGAAAACTTAAACACAGGCTCGATCATTTTCCCACCACAAAAAAGATCCGACAAATTCCTTTCCTGACGCTCAATCTAAAATAATTACTTCATAGGTGAAATCACATGGCAATCAAGTTTTGAGAACGTACACAACGCGTCTTCTTCTCTGTGAAGGAGGAGAACTGGCCCACCCGAGACAAAGAATTGTGAGTTATGTGCTTGTCGCTTCCAAGGAAGCAATTGCAGAGAGCGACAAATGAGGAGGAGACTGGCTGTCTGAATCGCAGGGCCCTTGGATCCGCCGACGTACTGCGTGTGGACGGGAAAGTCGGTCCTCAGCTTCCAAAGGAAGCCACACGCCCAAGAGAGAGAAGGCTTATGCAGTAAGCTTGGTGAGGACGACAACTTCAACTTATAAATTAGGGTTTCGTTCCCAAGTTTCTTCAGTACGGTCCCCTTTATGTCGATTCATTTTGACTTCTGCGCGCACATGATAGACTCAGTGAAATCATACAACGGTCAGACTCCGTCAATTTCCCGGAAGATACTACGTTTCTCAAAAAATAGTTTTTTAAAGAGTTATTTTTCAAAAAAAATGATAATGTTTTTTGATATTCAGCTGAAATTTGAAAATAAATTAGAAAATATTTTCTGCCAAGGAGGAAGAAGAGAAAAATAAAAAGAAATAAGGGGCATCTAGTCCCAATCCGCAAGTCAATTATGGTCAAGGGAGAAAAGTACCAAAAAAGTTTTAAATTTATGATATTAGTACAAATTTAGTCATAAATATTTGGATTTGATCAATTTAGTTATAATTTTTTTCACTTTAACACCAATTCAATTTTTCCGGCTAATTTTGGATGGCCGACGCTAATGTAGATGCCAACCAACGCTAGCCATACAAGGCAAATTTTAAATATTTTTTGAAGTTTTTAAATGTTTTAAATTTCTTTTTCTTTTCTCTTCTTCCTCTTTAGGTTCCTCCTCCTTGCGGTGGTTGGCAAGGCTCCGGCAAGGCTTGTCGGCCAATAGGAGAGGGTTGCAAAGCCCTCACCTGCCGTCAACGAGGGTTGCAAGCCTCATCCAACCTTGCCCAAGGTCACCAATGGGGTGACCAAGGAGGGCTTTGCTGCCATCGCTTAGTGGCGAGTGAAGGCTTCGCAGCCATCACCCAATGGCTGGCAAGGCTCGTCAGAGCCTTGCCGGCCACTATAGGGAGAAGAAATGCAAGGAGGAAGAAGAGAAAAAAGAAAAAGAAAAAACTAATACAAAATTTGAAAAAATAAAAATTATTAAAAAATTTATCACATAAGCATTGACCGAACAGTCAACACCGAGTGACATCCACTTCAACATAGGCTAGCCAAAATTGGCTGAAAGAGTTGAATTTGTACAAATGTATAAAAAAAAGATTAAATTTATCCAATTAAAAGGTTTAGAACTGAATTAATATTAACGTAAAAAAAATGATAATGTTTTTTGATATTCAGCTGAAATTTGAAAATAAATTGGAAAATATTTTCCGCCAAGGAGGAAGAAGAGAAAAAGAAAAAGAAATAAGGGGCATCTAGTCCCAATCCCCAAGTCAATTATGGTCAAGGGAGAAAAGTACCAAAAAAAGTTTTAAATTTATGACATTGGTACCAATTTAGTTATAAACATTTCGATTTAATTAATTTAGTCATAAGTTTTTTTAATTTAGTATCAATTCAATTTTTCCAGCTAATTTTGGTGTTCAGCACTAATGTAAATGCCAACCAATGCTAGTCATACAAGGCAAATTTTCAAGTTTTTAATTTCTTTTTTTTTTCTCTTATTCCTCTTTAGGTTCCTTCTCCCTGTGATGGTTGGCAAGGCTCTGGCAAGACTTGCCGGCCACTAGGAGAGGGTTGCGAAGCCCTCACCTGCCATCAACGAGGGTGGCAAGCCTCATCCAACCTTGTCCAAGATTGCGAATGAGGCGACCGGGGAGGGCTTTGTTGCCATCGCCTAGTGGCGAGTGAAGGCTTCGCAACCATCACCCAATGGTTGGCAAGGCTCGTCGAAGCCTTGCCAGCCACTATAGGGAGAAGAAATGCAAGGAGGAATAAGAGAAAAAATAAAAAGAAAAAACTAATACAAAAATTTGAAAAAATAAAAATTATTAAAAAAATTATCACATCGGCGTTGATCGGACGGCCAACACTACCGACATCCACTTCAACATAGGCCAGTCAAAATTGGCCGAAAGAGCTGAATTTGTATAAATGTAAAAAGAATTAGGACTAAATTTGTTTAATTAAAATGTTTAGGATTGAATTATTATTAATGTCATAAATTTAGGACTTTTTATGTACTTTTAGCCTTTTCTTACATTCATATGTTCAATCAAAAAAATCAAACCCTGGCTTGGTCGTTTTCCCACCACAAAAAAATCTGATAAATTACTCTCATGAAGCTCAATCTAAAATAATTACTTCAAAGGGGAAATCATATGGTAATCAAGTTTTGAGAACGTAAGCAACACGCGTCTTCTTCTCTGTAAAGGAAGAAAACTCGCACGACCGAGACAAAGAATTGTGAGTTATGTGCTTGTCGCTTCCGAGGAAGCAGTTGCAGAGAAAGCCCTGGGATCCGCCGACGTACTGCGTGTGGACCGGAAAGTCGGTCCCCAGCTTCTAAAGGAAGCCACACGCCCAAGAGAGAGAAGGCTTATGCAGTAAGCTTGGCGAGGAGGACAGCTTCAACACGTGGATCAGGATTTCGTTCCGGAGTTTCTTCAGTACGGTGCCCTTTATGTCAATTCATTTTGACATCTGCGCGCACATGATAGACTCTATGAAATCACGTAATGGTTAGTACCCGTCAATTTCGCAGAAGATGTCATGTTTTTAAAAAATATTTTTTAAAAAGTCATTTTTCAAAAAAGTAATAATATTTTTTGATATTCAGCTCAAATTTGAAAATAAATTAGAAAATATTTTCCGCCATTTAATATATGATTTGATTTTTTGAGGAAAATTACCAAAATAATTTAAAATTTTTAATTATTTTTCTTTTCATTCTTTCCTTTTTCTCTTTTCTTCTTTTTCTCAACCAATCACCAATCAAGGTGATAGTCGGCGACTGGTCACAAGCAATCTCAAGCTCACCTAAGGTGGCCAGAGCCTCATTGACCTCTAGCGATCTTAAGTGAGGCTTGAGTCCCTCCCAGCTTGTCGAATTTGGTAAGACCCAAGCTCACTTGGTGGCCTTGAGCAATCTTGGGCCTCCTCAAATTTAGCAAGGCTTGACCACATTGGAATCTAGTGAGGTTTGAGCTCTCCTACAGCCAATTGCGGACTCACGCTATGGCTCTCGACCAGCTGAAGAAGAAGAAAAAAAAAAAGAAAAGAAAAAAATTAAAATAATAATTAAAAACTCAACTTTTAAAAAAAATAAAAACAAAGGAAAAGATATTTGGTAAAAAAGAAAATGCTTGGTGTAGAAGTGAAAGAAAGGAGATGGAAAATGTGTTCCACTTTTTGAAAAGTAAAAAAATATTTTCCCCATTTTTAAAGTTGTTTCTTCCACTAGCGTCTTAACTAATTTATTTCCCGTAAACCGAACGCTAAATTATCCAGGAAAGGTTTTCGTGGAAGTTGTTTTCCGTAAAATGAATGGAGTCTTAGTGTTTGTACGAAACTTCGTGAATAAATAAAGATTGGACGTCAGAGTTTTTCTATTTGAGAATTGCTGAAAATACGAGGAGATATCATGATCGCACCATTCCTCTCCTACATGTTTAGATTGACAAAAGGAGCATGTCGTTTTCCAATAAGTTGAAACATGTTGGGTTATAAATGAAATTTAGCGCAGAACCCTATATATTGAAGTTTAAAAGGTTGGAGAACAACATGCGTCATTATTTATATCTGAAACGTGTGACAGAAATCCGTCAGGGATTGAATGGAGTATCATAAATCCAACTTGGAATTTCTTGATTCTATTTTAGCTTGAAGTATAATAAGGATATAATTTACTGAAACAGGTTGTTCTAAAAATTAGCATCAATTTCCCCACTTTAAGATCCATATTTAGTGAAGGTCTTTAGTCGATGGTCAAGAATGTCCCTGGGGAAGCAAGCGGGCATGTACATAATCAGGGATCCAATCACTCTAATGTTAGGTAAACGAGTTTTTGGTGCTGGGTAGTGAGACGGGTTTGAGGTCAATTGCTAAATCAGTACATTATTTAACACTAGTTTGGTGTTTTATTATTGGAACACTAATTTTGGAATGCGATATGTACATAAAACGATGTTTTATGAAGGTTGACGATGATCTGTAATGACTAACGACAAAACATCATAAATTTGGATTTTTTTTTAATGACGACGTTTTATAAAGTCATTGACATCTAAGTTTTCGTGGATAGATCGTTATTGCAATTCTTTAAAAAAAATAAATTAGGGACCAAGTTCGCTGATAAGGCTAGAATTCAACCCCTAACCAAAAATTGATTGATTTTGCAGCATCTTGGACCGTATATTCATTTCTCTGCATTGGAAAACTAGAAGCATCATAGTAAAAAAAAAAAAAAAATTATTGATCATGAATATTATATAAAAAAAAAAATAGGAATCAAATTAACCGATAACGGTGAAATTCGATCCCTCAAAAAACACCGACCCCACCAGATTTTGCATTCATTTCATTGCATCTAGTGATTAGAGACAAGGTAATTTTTAATACCTCGGCCCCACAACAGAAGATTTGGAGCGACGGAACTCAAGGCCCTCAAAGCTCGAAGGAACTCCTGGCACCACTGTGCCCTACTAAGTCTCGTCAACTTGACCTTACATTGGCCATGAAATCGGACTAAACCAAAGGTCAAAATTTGGCTAAATTGAAAGGAAGTAGCGGCTGCAATTGAAATCCGAAACAAAGGAGTTCCTTCGAGCTAGTGGGGCAATGCCATGTCAATGTACATCTACCACACATCAGCATCGCAAGGGTAAAATTGATCAAATAGACTAAATTGACATTAATGTGAAAAAATTTAGGACTAAATTGATCTAATTAAAATGTTTACAATTGAATTGATATCAATGTCATGAGTTTATGACTTTTTAGTACTTTTTCCATGGTTAAGGGACCTATTCCATCCTTTCTTAGGGCTGGTAGTGGCGCTTTCATATGACACGAACGCTAAAACATCGGATACAGAGGAAAACACATTTGAAAATGATGTGACAAGATACACTTAATTAGACCTTATTACTGAACAAGTTTGGTTCGATCTTTTAAGGGCCATGTCCAAACCCAGTCCAGCGGGTTTTGACAAGTATCAAGCTCACTCACTTGAATTCATTGGCCCAATCACATGGGGAATGTCTTGCTTTTTAAAGCAAAAAAAGCTGAGCTAAAAAATAGATAAAATGGAAACATAATTAGATAATAATTTCATAATTTTTTGCTATTGTACTTTAATTGTGTCATGAAATACTTTTCTTCTTCTGTTTTAAGCCTCACTTTCACTTTCAGTATTTACTAAGTTTGTATTTTGAGGTAGATAAACTAAAATATATATTTTATCGATGTAATTTTTAATAAATTAATGGGCGAACTAAGCCGAGCCTCAAAGCCATTGCTTAGGCCTAGGCCACTCACTAACAAGGCCTTAGAATGCATTGCTTGAGCCTGCTGAAAAGCGCAAAATTTTCAATCAAACCTCCCATTTTATCGAAATACCTACAAGTCGTCAAACTTATGATCAAGTTTACGATTAATTTATAATATCAATTGACACTTTTTTCCTAAGTCAATCACTAAGATTTTTTAACCAAAGTTGTAGATGATGTGTTTTGATGTTAATACAAATTAATAAGAACTAAAACGAGAGTGTCCTAGGGCACGACCGACAAAGACAACTGTAAATGATTGACCTAATGGAACTTATAATAAAGTAGCTTTATGCAATTTCAGGAATAATGTCACAATTAAACTTCTTGCTTTAGGGCACGACCGATGAAGACCCGCCATTCCAGGAAAAAACATTACAATCGATTGCAGAAAAGATTACATGCAATTCCTCATTTTGGCTTAGTGACAAAAGAATAGACACAAAGGTGTGGATCAAAAGCAAGACATTAGCTCAAATCCGTACATTACTAGTATAAATAATATCATGTTTGGGTTGCTCATTTGATGTCTTGATCCATGTCTTATCTGATTATTGAGGTTAGTTGGATATTTTATAGATTGGAATTTGCGGTTCCTCATCATATTTAGAAGAAAAGAAGGGAATAAAAAGAATATGCAATAGAATTTAAAAGACGAAATATCGGAGGCATAGGACACGTAGATTGCAGGCATGGGATCGCAATTTGTTTATTTGCCAAAATGCCGGAGATAGATGCCGCCTAACATTTCAAATATGTAATAAAACATCAATAGCATAACTTCCTTATTATTAAGGGAGAAGAAACAAGAGAGCGGGATGGGAGACCCTACAATATCACCTCTTATACTCCTATCCATCCGAGAAGAAAAGCTTGGGTTAGAATCAAGGAATCTATAGGTGGGAAGATAGACTACGCGTTAATATTTTGATACTAGCTACCATCAAATAGGGGAATATAATAACTTTTCGCATCTAGGGGAGGTATAGTGATGTTGTCACGCCCTGACTCTCGGTCACGTGACCATCCTTCTATCTTGGTCGATTTTATAATGCGATATCCCAAGACTACGTATCGCCGACCCTTTTCATCTTGATAGCACATGCAAAAGCAGATATAAAAATCCTTAGACAATAAAGCAATGGGATATACAAGTAGGACTAGGAAATTGAACCTAAAAACCAACACCCTTATGTTCATATACAAGCCATACTAAAACGATTGGTTTCTACTCAAATTGATTCTACAGCAAAAGTCATCAGGATCCTACTTTTGATCATCCTCGGGGTTCTCCTCCAGATACACCTCTTCGAGTTCTTTATCCTCGGGTTCTTCATCTGGGTCTTGAAATGTTTTCCCCAAACCGGGATGAGACTACGTCTCAGCAAGTTCTACTCTCTACGACCCGATTAGTAAACTAATACACATTAGGGTTGCCTATGCACAACATGAGTTAAAGGACTTACCTTGACCTCAAATTTCACCTACATATTATTATAGATCAAATAGGCACAAAAGCAATCACATCACAGATCGAAGCATCGATCAAATCAACCTAGTCAATTACATGCCAACAAAAGCATTCACGGTCATTCTCATTCAATTAATTAATTCACAACATCGAATCAAGGCAAAGATCAATTGAGTTAGTCGATTACATCTCAGTCGGACCATTTCTAGGTCATTCACTCCATCCCATAAAACCTCCAATAATACACTTAGTTATAGAGCTCCATTAATTCTCTCGGGCGTCGCTTTCGCCAAGGTGACATAAGTAATAGACAGTCTACGTACGTTTTTTAAGGCGCCGTTTTCGCACAATGATATTCCTCATCACCGAATCACGTCCGTCATAGATTACAGATAGTCTACGCGCATTCTTTAAGGCGCCGTTTTCGCACAGTGATGTCCTTCATCACCGAACCACACCTATCACGATTCATACGCAGTTTACGTGCGTTCTTTAAGGCACCGTTTTCGCACAGTGATTTCCTTAATCACTGAACCACGTAACCCATACACCTTACCTGATTGGTCCAAGCCCAAAGTACTTCTGATTCACTCTCACCATTCTACTCACTTTACAACTCAACAAAGCATTATAAATGATGAATAAACATACTTGGCTATTTACCAATCAATAATTCAATCTCAATTAATTTCAATCAATTTAAGGTGAATCCCTAAAATATCACCATTTATTTAATTCCATGCAACGTAGAGCTCAAATAAATAAACGGATTGTGCCATGACAATCAACACGAGATTTCGATCATCAGCCATCTCAACCTTAATTTCGAAAAAAATAAAAATAAATAATTTCGGAAAATAAATAAATAAATACAATAAATTCAATTTAGCACAATATAAAGCTCAATTAAATAAACGGACTGCGCCACGATCATCAGCACAAAATTCCAGTCACTGGCCATCCCAGTTGAATTTCCAAGAAATAAATAATTAAATAAATAATTTCGAAAATTAATATTTAATTCCTAAAAATTCCACTAAGGCCCAAATTGCCTAATTAACAGCCGATAAGGGTCGGGAAAAATCCCATGAAGCATCCAATAAATACTATAGGCAATTCTCTATCTAAGTACACGAATTATTTCACTAATATGCAATGTAATTAACTAATAATCGCTAATCAATTCTAATCTAACCACCTAATTATACTTAATTAACACTAATCAATCTTTAAGTGTAATTAGCAAACTAAGAAGGCATTAGTGAGCAAAACTCACTCAAAACGACGAGCTCGACGTGAGGATCGACTTTGCTCAAAGCAGGCCGAGCATCCGGGCTTGGGAAGACGGCCAAAATGGGCCAAACGTCCGCTACCATGCCCATTTTCGAACTCTCTGTGCGTGGCTGGTTGAGGTGGTTTCGACATTGATTCAAGCTGGATAGGGCTAGTGGAAGGCGAGAGGACTCCGGTGAGGTCGGACGGTGGCCGGAGGAGGTCGGGCGGTGGCCGGAGGCGGCTAAATAGGACTAAACAGAGGCGGAACAGAGGTTGGACAGCAGCTCGTTCGGATCAGGGCAGAAGGCGCACGGCGAGCGAGCAGGAAGCAGACGAGACGGTGGTAGTGTTCGATGACGGCAACGACAGCTCCGGCGAGACTGCAGCTCCTTCAAGCGACACTGGTCGCTGCTTCTGCTGGTTGGTTCTATTCGAACCAGAGGGAGAAGAGGGGGCGGATGCGCACGGACAGCAGCTCGGCGGCAGGCTTGGGTGCGCTCGAGCAGCTCTAGTGGCTTGCGGGCATGCGACGATGGCGGCGAGAGGCAGCAACGACAGCTTGGTCTTCGGCTTCCATGGTGTCGAGTAGCCGAAGAGGAAGATTTGGGGGGGGGGGGATTCGATCGACGAAGGAGAGAGAGGAGAAAGAAGAAATCAATTTCCCCTCTTCCTCTCACACTCTCTCGTAGGTCATCACAGCTTGGCCCTCCATGACCTCATATGATGTCACCTTCCACTCACCATTTCTTGACAATTATACCCCTTCTAGAAGCATTTAGGTAGGCCAAAGTGTGGGGTATATGCGGCATACAATTTTGCTAGGTTTTTCCCTCCAATTGGACCTTAATTCCACTTGAATTAAATCAAATTGACCCACATTAATTCATTCGACACCTCATCAATTAAATTGATATTTTTCCTTTCCTTTGTAGCCTACCTGCATCGCAATTTCGAATTCAAGAACGGTCCTCTTGAATTTCCGATAAAAATGACCCTAAGTCAACTTTTTCCCAAAAAGTCTCGGTTGTCAAAAAAATCTTCTGAGAGTAAGCCGACACTCCTAAAATGACCTGTGACATGACAGACTCTTCAATTCCTGAAATCGGATTTAGATTTGCGGTTAATTTCACTCCGACGTGCTCTTAGCGTAACCTAGGCTACTAGGTAGTTTTCAGAACTTTTTTAGGGCAAATGACTTGTGGTCGATTTTCTTCAAGCCACGATGAACCCGCTTGACACATTGGTGACTCTCGATTGTCGTGAAAATCTTGAGGATTCAAATACGGACACGGGGTACCAAAACGACAGTAAAATCAAATTACTGTCGGTCGACGAGAGATTTCTAATTTAGTGGAGTCACCCATGATCGGTCATTCATCTTAGTCGAACCGACCTATTTCTAATCTTAATTTGATTTTATACTATGCCGTAATGACCTCTAAAGATGAGCACAGTTGAGAAGTCGGTTCTTGGTCGAATTCTCAAGTCTATTTGCCTTAAAATCCTTAATAGCCTACCCAGCTGATCTAGTTATCTCGTGAGTGGCCAACTCAGAGAAAAGCACCGTAGTCGCGTTGATGAAATGCCCAATTTAACCAATCGAAATCAGAATCTGAAAATCAGGATGTCACAGATGTCAAAACCACTGCAAGGTGAGGGAGCTTAGCTCAAGCCTTATAACCGACTGTTCACCTCCCACTTCTAGTTGTCTGGCTTGAGCAAAGCTCCGCTCAACCTAACATTTCAAATATGTCACAAAATATCAACGGCAAAAATGTCTTAATAGAAAAAAGAAAATAAAAAAAGGTAAATTCTTTGCTCTCGGGAATGAAGAAAAGTCAACGATGGGACAAGCAGCATCGCCGGATGCATTTGGTGGTTTTTGTTATCTTTCTCTTATTCTTTTCCTGCTTTGTTTGGTCTTCCTTAATTGTGGAAAATAGTCCATGTGATAATGATGATAATGATAATATCTCCCATCGGAAAATAATAACTATATCTAATGTATGTGTCGCGACCTCCCCAAAGCGGGTGCATCACTAGGGATATGGCTAATAAATTATTAAGCTCAAAGTTAACTTGGGCTCTATCAAACTCATATTAATTTGCGACTTAAGTTTAAGTTCTTAATAAATAAATAATTTATAATTAGAAGTTGCCATTAATCTATTTTTGGTCGATTGATTAGAAATCCAAATAAAGTGACGGGAGAATTACTTTACTTCCATGAACTAGAAATTGTGGGTACGAGTATTTGATTATCCTAAATTTCTGTAACGCCATTTCGATACATTTTCTCTTTTAGTTAAAAAAAATGTGTTGTAGGCAGTCGTATTGATTTTAATTCACTCACATGCGAGGTGATCAAGCGAGTGTGCAACCATTATTTAACACTCAAAAATCAAAGCATTAAATAAATTGCAAGGAAATGGAAGAATTACTCACCTCAAAGCTACGAAAGCATATGTAGTTAGTTAGAAAATGACATTAGCAACCTAAATATGATTTTTCATTAACACGCAATTTCCCTCAAATATTTTTTTTTTCATAAAAAAAACTTGGTTAATGAAGATAATGCTTTATGCAATGCATTTTACTAATCTAACGTAACATGTGACAGTGACATAACTAATTTAAATATCCTAATTATAATGACGATTAAATATATTATTCTAGCACGACACAAAATTTCCTGAGTATACAAACCTAAACATGCAATTTTTAATGACAGGCAAAATCGACATGCAGTCCTAATTAAACTAGTCTACATAACATGCAATTTAATTAGATGAACCTCGACATAGAATTTCTAGAATAAATAAACTTAACATGCAAAATTTTATGACAGGTGATTTTTTAAATAAATGACCTAAACATATAGATTAGTACATGACATGCAAGCAATGACGTGACATATATGATGATATGACATTTGGTGTGGCACAATGACACTGCATACAATGACGTAACAAATGACATCACATACGATGAATGACATGGCAAGATGACACACAACACAATGTGGTGACACGTAGTAATGACATAGTAGTGATGATGTAGGCATGATGCAATTAATCTACATGATATGCATGCGATTTTTTATTTAAATTTGAAATTATAAAATAATCAAAATAAACATGCAATCGACCCTAAAAAATAATGTACTTTAATTTTATCTAATCTTTTTGGATTTTTTAGATAAAAATAAAAATTAAATCAAATTAAATCAAGCAATGGAAAACATCTATCACCCAAGATATCATCCATACCCATCTAAATTTGGAAATAAATAAAATCAACCAATTGTACATTGGGCATGAGATTAGATTGGCTAGTTTTTCACGTGATCGCAAGTCGTATTTCGACCATAAATTCAGACTATTGATCATTGCATATTGTAAAATTAAGAAATTATCCTAATTCATGAATACTTGAAAAATCTTTTGTTTATGGCATATCTTCAAGACGTCTAATTAAGATCACAATATATTCAAATTAGGTAATTAATAATTCAAATTTGGATAGGATTTGTCACCTAATTTGAAGATATGGTTTCCAACTTGAACAGCGGCGGGTTTGAACGGTGGTTGCAAGGCTGTTCACAACGATAGATGGTGTGACCGGCGGCGGGTGTCTCAGGTCACGGCTTTGGACAACCACGGTGATGCTTACTGGTGGTGATTCGCAAGGCCAGCAATCTGCAAGAAGAATAATAGCACAGCAACCTGGATAACAATGACACTCAGAACTCGCCGAGCATGAGGACATCAAAATCTCCTTTTTTGTTATCTCTTTCTCGGGCGTATTCTGTACGTGACCAATGTGAGTGATCTCTCTCTGTTCCCGATTTCCTCCCCTCAGGTGTCGAATGTTGGTCAAGCGTAAGGAATCACGTGAACAGGTAGTGGCTCAAAGCTTAGAGGAACTCGAACACCGCCTTGAAATTCTTCGGAACTGCTCAAAGCTTTGTCGTAGTAAAGGTCGTGGCTTTTCCGTGCAGCAAGGTTCGGGTCTCCGTGGCTCACTGACAACTACAGCAGGCAGTTGATCGGCAACAACAGCGTCGTCGGGACTCCATGGGACAGCAGCAGATCGGTGGTGAGCTTAAGCAGCAGTAGCTCAGGCGCATGGTGTTCAGGCGATGAGGAGCAGCGGCTCGTTGTTGTCAATGGCAAGTTGAAAGACTCGCATCCTCGGAGCCGACGAAGGGAGCAGGAAGTTTTGCACTCGCGAGCCGAGGAGAACGGCGAGATCCACCGCGGAATCTAGGAGCCAAAACCCTAGCGCACGAAAAAGAAGGGATCCGACGGTGGGATCTTTTCTGCATATGCGAAAATTTCTCTAAAGGCAAGGGTAAATTATATTGCGATTTTTGTTGTCGCCCACTCCATACGATAGAGAATTGTTGGAAGTTACACGGCAAACCTGGAGAAAAGGGGAGAAAAAAGGAATTTTCTACAGCCAATCAAGTTAGTGGGTCCAATGTTGATAAATCTATTACATATGAGCAATATCAACATCTGATGCAGGCCATGCACAAATTGGACACCGCCAGCAAAGGGGGAAATTTTTCAGGTATCTCTTGTTGCCTAGTCAATAATATCTCGAGAAATAATTGGATAATTGACTCTGGGGCCGGTGATCACATAGTTTGTGAGAAGGCAATTTTCTCATAAATAAATGCGAAATCGGATTTTCCCATTTCTGTGCAATTACCCAATGGGACTATTACTTATGTTACAATTACAGGGAAAGTCCAACTTAGTCCACAAATTACTCTCACAAATGTGCTTTATGTCCCAGAATTTTGATTCAATCTTGTCTCTGTCTCCAAAGCCTGTAATAAAATTCTTGTCGCATATTGTTTGACCCTGACGATTGCTTCTTTCAGGCCCTTTCGACTAGCAAAGTGATGGGCATTGGTAGTCTCTCTGAAGGATTGTACCTTTGGAAAAATTTCCCAAGTAATCTTGATTTGTCATCTATTTTTTCAAATAAAATGTCATTGTGTAATGCAACTACCAATGATAAAGAATTCCTTATGCATTCAAGATTGGGTCACAGTATTTTTTTTTTCCTTACTCTAAATGTCCAATATGCCCCCTTGCAAAACAGTCTCGTATTCCTTTTCCCTCTAGTCAAAATCGTGCACTTGATATTTTTTCTCTGATCCATGTCGATATCTGGGGTCCTTACCATACACAGAATCACGATGGGTCACAATATTTCTTAACAATTGTGGACGATTATTCTCGTGCCACGTGGGTGTTCTTGATGTAGTCCAAGGGACAGGTTTTCTCAAATTTGAGAACCTTCATTGCCTTGTCCAAAAATCAATTTGGCAAATCTATTCAGCGCATGAGGACAGACAATGGGAGAGAATTCTTCAGCCATGATTGCAATTCTCTTCTTTCATCCAATGGGATCCTCCACGAAAGTTCCGGTGTATATACCCCACAACAGAATGGGGTAGTGGAGCGCAAACACCGTCATCTCCTAGAAATTGGAAGAGCATTAAAGTTTCAAGCGTCCATCCCAGAAGAATATTGGGGTGAGTGTATTCTGACTGCGGCATATCTCATTAATCGGATGCCCACACGAGTCCTCAATGGAAAATCTCCATTTGAGTTGCTTTTCAAGAGACAACCAGAAATACAACACCTACGAATTTTCGGGTGTCTATGTTATGCAACGATATTATCACCCCGGGATAAAATGGGCCCACGGGCCAAGCGCTGCATCTTCATGGGATACCCAAATTTGCAGAAAGGCTATCGTGTCCTGGACCAGATGACTCGGGAATTCTTTGTTAGCAGAGATGTCCATTTTCATGAAGCAATTTTTCCATTCCACAACCAAGAGTCCTTGAAAGATACATCAAAGATCTCACGACATTCAATTTATCCCATAGAAGATTCAACTGATAATGGATTTATTATGACAAGATCTCCAGTCATGATCCATCAACCATATGAGATATCTTCATCAGATGATGCTAGAGCTCCAATCCATGAGAATCACTCATCAACTGAAGAAGAAGAAGTCATGATTGACAATGTATCGCCCTCATATCCCGTTCCAACACCAGTGGATGCTCAAGAATCTTCATCACCTGCTCCATTGCAAGTGGATTATCCTCGACGGTCTGGGCGTTCTGTACACCCACCAGCCTGGACAAAGGATTATGTGTGCGCCACCCTCAACACACCAAGGGCGCGTTTGGTAACGATCTCCGTTCGGAAGCGATTCTCGACCGAAATGATTATTTCGATTCTCGTTCCCGGAACCGATTCCGAGTAAAAAAACGCGTTTGGTAACAAATAAAATTTATAATTCCGGAATAGAAAAAGAATAGAAACGCGTTTGGTAACTATATAAAATTTCTATTCCAATTCTTTTTTAATTACCTTTTTAGATTAAAATAAATTTGATATTGAATTTTCATAAACCATTCACGATTAATTATATTTTTATACTAAGTAATAAAAATATTAACTAATCAATTTTTATTATAAAGTAAATAATAAACCATAGTATAAACTATACTAATATCCCTACAATATGTAATAAATAAAAATACTAAATTATAACATAAAATTAAATATGTATTCTATATACAACAAATATATATTTCATACTAGGAAGAAATAAAAATAAAATATAGAAATAATTTTTTTTTAATTCGGCACTTTTGATTCTCTTTTTTGATTCTCGGACGGAGAATCATATTTTTTCTGATTCTCGAATTCTTGTCCAAAACTGATTTTGGGAGTAAATTTGTTCCAAGAATCAGTTTTGGATAAAAAAATTTACCAAACGCGATTCGTTCCCAACCGATTCTAGGAACAAAAAATTAGAATCGTGCCCGTTTGGATGGTTGCCAAACAGGGCCCAAGTATTCATTATCCACTCTCATCTTATGTTTCGTTTCATAGACTTTCGCCGGAACATAGATGTTGTGTTAGTCGGATATCGGAGGACAAAGAACCATCCAGTTATGAACAAGCGGTTGCTGACCTCAAATGGCAAGAAGCCATGGCAGCTGAATTGAAGGCTTTGATTGCAAATCAAACTTGAGATTTTGTTGCGTTACCTCCAAACAGAAAACCCATTGGATGCAAATGGGTCTACAAAATCAAATACAAAGCTGATGGTTCCATAGAGCGCTACAAAGCTCGGTTGGTGGCTAAGGGATTTACTCAACATGAAGGTTTCGATTACCATGAGACCTTCTCTCCAGTAACCAAGGATGTAACTGTAAGATCATTTCTCTCTGTTGCTGCTATCCATGATTGGCCCTTACATCAAATGGACGTGAATAATGCTTTTCTTCATGGAGATTTAGATGAGGAGATATACATGGAAATTCCTCAAGGTTTACGGACGGGGGAGAATAGAGTGTGTCGTCTCCACAAATCCCTCTATGGTCTCAAGCAGGCTTCCAGACAGTGGTATGCAAAATTTGCCAATGCCCTTATATCTACAGGATTCAATCAATCCAGATATGATTATGCCTTATTCACATGGAATCAAGGTATGTCATCAATATACCTGTTGATTTATGTAGATGATATTCTTACCATGGGCAATGATAAAAGTGCAATAGAAAAATTCAAGAAGTACTTGCATTCCACTTTTCATATCAAGGATCTAGGAGCACCAAAATATTTCCTTGGTATTGAAATTGCTCGATCAGATCAGGGGATTTCTCTTAGTCAACGGAAATTTGTGTTAGAAATCATTTATGAAGCAGGTTTATCCGGATGCAAGCCCTCTGTCATTCCAATTGAGCAAAATACAAAATTGACTACCAAGGACTATGATGCAGGGATATCAGAAAGTCATGATCCTGTTCTTAAGGATCCTTCGAGTTATCAGAGACTTGTTGGGAAACTCATATACCTGACAATAACTAGACCAGATATCTCATATGCAGTACAAACCCTTAGTCAGTTTATGCATAGTCCAAAATTATCTCATATGAATGCTGCCTTAAAAGTTGTGAGATATTTGAAGGGCTGTCCAGGACTGGGGATTCTCTTATCCAGGAAATGCAACATGGAAATGGCAGCATATTATGATGCAGACTATGCGACTTGTCCTATGAGCCGAAGATCCATCACAGGTTTTTGCATTAAGCTTGGAAATTCTCTTCTTTCTTGGAAGACCAAGAAGCAAGCGACTGTGTCCTTATCTTCAGCTGAAGCAGAATATCGAGCTATGGCAAACACTACATGTGAGATCGTATGGATAAGAGGGCTACTTCGGGATCTAGGAGTCAAATTGAAGAGTCCGACAAAATTGTTTTGCGACAATGATGTGGCACTCAAACTTGCAGCGAATCCCATAGTTCACGAGAGAACGAAACATATAGAAGTGGATTGTCACTTCACTCGTGAAAAAATTCAGCAAGGGATAGTTGAAACAAGAGGGATTGGAACCGTAGAACAGCCTGCTGACATTTTTACCAAACCTCTATGTCAGAGACAACATGCATATCTATTAAGCAAGCTTGGCGTCTTGAATATCTACCAGCCGCTAGCTTGAGGGGGAGTGTTGGAAGATACGCATTTGGTGGATTCCGAAGACGTACTTGGAAGGAATCTCAGACGATTGTATTTGTGTATAAATTAGTTAGGGATTGATATCAATTGTTTATTCAAACCTTTTATTCCCTTTATTATTTCAACCTTGTATTATATTTACAGAGCATTGTACATTGAATCAATACAATGAATATACAATTCCTACAGAATACTCTTGATCTTCTCTCGATTCTTCATATTCTTTCATATTCGCCCGAGCGGTGGCGCGGGCTCCATGGCCAAGATCTGGGACCGAAAACTTAGGTACGAGTCATTCGGTATAAGGAGAAATCGGGTTGCATTTTCTCTTTCCTTTATGGAACAATATTGCGCAAGAGTCTCCTCTGGTCCTTCAAGCCTTTCTTCTGCAGCTTCGAGATCGTTCCATAAGCATGATAATTTGTTATAACAGGCTGTCACGGTCATGTTCCCTTGCTTTAAATCGCTGAGTTCCTGCAAAAGAGAAAAGATTCGTGCCTGATCTAACTTTCCATACATCTGTTTGATGTTGTCCCATATGGTTTTCGAGTCTTCTATTGGTGGTAGGCCAGCCGCAACTTTTGGAGAAATGCAATTGCCGATCCATGTCCTTACGAGCTGGTTGCATTTTCTCCAGAATCGAGCCAGGCGTTCATCGGTAGGAATCGGAACCGCCCCGTCGGGGAATCCATCCTTGTCCTTTGTCACGAGGGCGCGCCGGAAGTCTCGGGCCCACCTGTGGTAATTCTCCGGTCCGGTTAACTGTAAGTTGATTAACTTCAGTTCAGGGCCGTCGGCCATCGAGACATGCGGGGTCACCAGCTCGGGTCGCCCGTGGACGACGGCAGCCGACGGGGAACGGCATGAATCCGGGTGCAAGATTCGGGTAGGGATTTGTTCCCTGACCCGATTCGTTTGAGCCGAATTGATAACCCGCATTTGTAAATCCCGGGTAGGGATTCGTTCCCATACCCGGTTCTCCAGACCCGCTTCCAGACCCGATTACCTGCTCCATTCCGGGGTTTGAGTTTGCCCCGTTTACGGTTGGTGGGCTCCCCTCGGTCTGGACGTGGGCTCCTTGGTGGCCCACATAAACAGGCGATGATGTATTCGGGCTTGGCCCGAGATACCACGGGTAGGGTATCCAATGGAACGGTTGACCCGCAAGGGGTTGCCCCAGACCGAACTGAGCCTGTGTGGGTCTCCATTGAACCGGTTGAGTTTGGATTGCTTGCTATTGTGTTTCTGCAGGAACATCTTGGATCTGTAGTGGTGGTGAAGCATTTGGGTTGGATTGATTATCAGCCATGGAAGATATGGAGGTAAGAAAAAATTGAAGGTAATAATAAGAACAGAAGCTCTTATCTTCTTTCTCGAGAATGGTTCCTAAAGCAGATCTGTTGAGTTATTTCAGAATTACTTTCATAGGCAACCAGGAGCGGAAGCGAGGAAAAAAGTCAGAAGCCGAAACTCTGATACCATGAAAGAATATGAAGAATCGAGAGAAGATCAAGAGTATTCTGTAGGAATTGTATATTCATTGTATTGATTCAATGTACAATGCTCTGTAAATATAATACAAGGTTGAAATAATAAAGGGAAGAAAAGGTTTGAATAAACAATTGATATCAATCCCTAACTAATTTATACACAAATACAATCGTCCGAGATTCCTTCCAAGTACGTCTTCGGAATCCACCAAATGCGTATCTTCCAACATCATGCAGCGGCAGGTTTGGCATTGTCATGCTCAGCAAAACAGCGAGCAGCAGCAGCGGCGAAGGTGATGACTCAGCGGAGAGTGTGGCCGAGACAACTCTCTATACCTTTCCTCTCCCTCTGTTGTCTATTCCTTGCCTGTGTCGGACTGGAAAAAGAGACCCCGCCAAAGGAAGAAACAAAATTTCTTTCCTCCTTCCAATCACGTCTGTTCGGTCAAGACACAATCTCCTTACTTTCATTTTGTTTTCCTTCCTTTCTGCTCACGCCTACTGAGGATTGAAGACCTCTTTTCTTTCGTTGGTGTTCCAAAATATATGTTGCCTAAAGAGTGACACCAAATATATCCCCCACATGCATCCTTCCCTTTTATTTTCCAATATTACTCATCTGAAACCTTCCTTTCTGCCACGAGCATGGACGCGTCAAAACGAGACATATCACTCTATATATGTATATGCCCATGTCGGCTGATTCTGCCTTAGCACACTTTCCTCTTATTTTTCTATCTTTATTTCCCTTAAATTGCATGAATATACAGAAGAGATAAAATTAGATTAACCACCACTTCATTCTTTCTTTTGTTTCTTTTCGTTGGCCAAATTTTCCTTCTATGCTCCTAAATGAATATTGTTAGAATAATATCAATCTTTTTCAAAATAAACCAATCTTCCCACACTCCTCAAAAGTTAATTTTCAGGCATTAAAGAATGATGGGCTTTGCCACATTCTCTTTCACTGCAGGCTCAGTCCAACTCATTAAATTAAAGCAAAGAACCATTGATTAAAACCCATCAATGATCCAATACAAATACAATAATAAAAAATATAAACTAAATAACAAATGCTCCTAAAGTTTATACGCAATTTAACTTAATTTTTTTTTTTAGGGGTCTGGGTCAATTCCTAATTTACTATGCAATATTACTAAATGGGATATTAAAATTTAGGTATCAACAATATGTACTAAACTGAATTTAAATCATCAAATTTGATGAGTGCAATGGGAGTCCTACAAACACGGAACCAACCATTTTCAATAATATTGCTCAACTTAGTGTCGATGCCAAGCTCATTTGATAGTTTCTCCCCTTACAATTTCATTATCTGCTTTACATCCTTTATCTCTGTTTTTAATTAAGGAAAAATTATGTAAGCCTCTAAATTTTGGAAGTGACATGCATTTTTGTTATGAACTTTTAAACGTCGATCCTAAACTTTCACTTCGTTATGTCCTCAGAACTTTGTCTGATTTTACGTTAACCAGTGACATGAGAACTCAAGAGACAACATAAACAGATTGATAGTTTGGGGACAAATACATGCCCCTCTATCCCCTTAGTTCGAACAGATTGCATAAATTCTCCTTAAAGCTATGTATGTTTTTTTCATGACTCATGAGGATTTAAAAATCATGAACTTTACGCCTGAAATTTAAGATAACCATAACGATAGATGATGCAAAGAATTGGTTTTTCTCTCCTATACTTATAATTTTACAATGCACTATAACGGTCTGGTAGGATTTTTTTTTTTTTTTTTGTATGTCTATTTTCAGATTTGATGATCAGGTGTCGAAAACTCTAGATTTTCACCCATGCTCCCATTGTGTGAGACCCAGAGAATACAAAGTACGAACCTGACATGGCTGAAATATTTTGTCACGTATGTTTAACAAGAAGTCCATGCTTGATTCAACCATCCCGAGAGATTGGACCTAATTACGTACATCAATGATGGTAATTATCATGCAATAGCTGCTTGAATAACACGTGAGGTAGTTAGATGTGTACATATGAAACATTAAAGTGTTCCACATTAATCTTTTTGGTCCATATCAAACTTTTGCATCTAAAAGTTAGCGCATCTGAAAGTTAGAGCATCATATGAATAATGCTCTAATCACTTGAGCTTTGTCTAAAGTCTCGTCTAGCGGACGAGCATGGTAGGCATATAAAAGATAACTAGTAATAAGTTGTCTCATTAATTAAGTGGGTTTATTTTGAGAGCGGTCGATTCTGTCTTCTAGAAAGGGAATGTTATTACATGCATGGCGGGAGGAAGAGGTAGTTCTTGCTCGATCTATGGTACTAGCCTGGGTTGAGGTTGTAAGAGGCTGTCGATTGGAGGGAGGGAGATGATGGTCGTCATAGTGGTAGCCAGTGGTAGACTTCATTTCCTTGTCTTTTTATTTTAATAACTACGTTAGGATATTGGGGGATTTGTTTCAATTTTTTAGTAGTTATCCACTTAGATATATAATATCTAGTAGTTTCCTATTAGTATATCTATATCCTGTATTAAACTTGGAATTTCATTAGGGTTTTTTAGACATAAATATAAATTATGTTCTCTCGTAATTTTACATCACAAAATTTATCAATTATTTTACATCAAAAAATTTCATTGAAGCAGATTGAATGTAATGTTAAAATACGAAGGACGAATATGATTATTAATTTTTTAACGTGCATGCAGTTCTGCTGATGAACGTAAGAACCATGATTTGCCAATAAAATGAATAAACATTGTCATCATCCACCAGAATTTGTTAATGGTTCGGACTTGAACTCTTTTTTTTGTTTTTCTATTCTCCAGATGAAAGTTTCAGACTTTATGCCGTCCCAATAGTCAATATTTCTAGAGCTTTCGCAATACTTTCCCAAATTATAGTTTTAATCATTTTATCCACTTAGTCATATGCAGCAAACTCATATCGATTCCAACAATTGACTCCACAAATGTAAAACTTATAAATCAGATTTCATTGACCGCAAATTTTGGCGTGTTCTTGTGTCTTAATTTTTTAAACATCATAATTTGAGACGACATGAAAATTTATCTTAGGTGGTTATATCCAAGTACATAAAATCCTCGGGGATGAATTTTCCAACTGTGACGAGTCTATGACCTTTCTAGAGTACCAGGCTGCATACGGATTGAAATAGAATACAAAATTAGGCAATTTTGACTGGTGCTTATCGACGCCTAGTTGATTAATTAGAGATTACATACTTGGTCAACCAAAGGAGTTCAATTCATCAATACATAAAATTCATCGACGAATATACCACCAAGTCCATATTATTATATAATATTGGTCCATATCTTAATTTTTTTTTCCATGAATGATCAGCTTATTGACTGGAACGTATCATTATATGGTCAAGACGGCCATTGCTATGTACTACACACAATCTATAGAAACAGCAAATACAATGAACTCAAGAGTAAAATGTGTAATAGAGATCATGCTTAGCTTCTCTTTCATAGTGTGATGAGGGCTCAAAGGGAGAGTGATGTGCTCGAGAGCATGGAGCTGAGGAGGTTAGATCAATGATCGGAATTCATTCGCTTGAAAAATCGAAATTGCAACAGAAAAAAAGGAAAAAATAATTACCAAGAGGTTAACTTTTTCTTTAGTAAAGAGACTTACCTTCATCATTCATATGATGTTGTTTAAAAGCTCTTGCCTCATCATACGGAGGCATTATTTTGACATAATAGTTCATCATCGACATACAACTTTTTCTAATTCAATAAGGCTTCTGGTCACCAACATTCCCAGGAGGATCATAGTTACACGTGACCAAAGTACCGCCCGTCGCGCATTGGGCCTTTGCGCATCCAAGCCGAACAGAGTTGCGCCACACCACCTGAGTGTAATGCCCACACATCTTTCCCGGTGCGCATGAATTGGAATTGTAGTCGTAGTCAGGCTTTTCTCCGACCCACATGTTCACCGCTCCGGTGCCAGTAAGATCGGGGGAAGCCCACGCAAGGTTCTCCCCATAGGGTCCGCCTGAATGAACGAGTTGCGTGCAGTCGCTGGCATGCTTGTTGGCGTAATCCCTGGCATAGCCAGCGACGGTTTCGTCCCACGCCATCGGGCCCACATTAACCTGAGAGCGAGCCGCATTGTGGGCGGCGACATAGTCTTGGGGCGAGTCTTGGGCGATGGACAGAGGGATCAATGCTAGGGTTAACGCGACGAGAAAAATAAGATGCAGAGGGATTGTCATACCGGAACTCATATTGTGAGAGACCAAAAGAAAATTGGCGAAGGAAGGATCTCTGTTGATTGATGAAGAGAAAAGCAAAAGCTAAAAGAGTATTTATAGGGTGATTATGTGGAAAAATCTGTGCATGGAAAAGTCGAATGTTTAAACTAGGCCGCCATGCTTAGAGTTGCCGGTCAAATTGATTCATGGAGTGTCGCCTTCATGTGATCATTTTCTCTCTTTCTACATGAAATTTTTTACATATGTTGTCTCTTGGGTAAATCTCTACTCTTAATTGTTTTCTTTTGGCCTTTTTCACGAAATTGGTTTCGAGTCCAAGGCTGTCACGAGTCACGCAATCAAGGCCGTAACATCAGGCTCAACTAGTCAAGCTGATGCATTCTTGACTTTTCTAACTCATGTTTGCATGTGGGCGATTGGAAAATATTGAATACATGAGTGTGATGATTGTTTTGGGTTATTATTTGAAATTTCATGATAACTTCCGAAGATATTATATATCAGTAATTGAAATTGTGGTGCATAGTTATTGAGGCTAGAGAAATGCTAAGTGTACTAAAGGTATGCATTAAATCCACTTTATCAACTGATTCATAAATTTTCCATTGGCGGATTGAACGAAGCCTATAACCTTGTTTTGAGTCCTTGCACTTTCATTTCCCATTGATTTATCTCCAAGTGTGTTATCGCATCATTTAATTAAGAAATTTTTTATGCAATTGTAACACTCCTAACATTACTATCTAGTTGAGCTAACCCCTTGTCCTAGGATGGAGGGGATAAAGGGGATCTAGTCCCAATACCCAAGTCAATTATGGTCCCATCCCTTCTTAGAGTTGGTAGTTACAATACTGCAAACCACTCATTCACATGAACTCTATACAATAATATATAGAGAGAGAGGTTTAAATGTGAGTATTACATATAATTAGTGTAATTAGCAAAAACAGCACTTCAAGATCTACATAAGTAAAATAAAAAAACATATATAATCAAGTAAAGAGATTTGTTCACCTAATTTGGAATTCATCGTTTTTCTTTTCTATTGCCATTTGTATCACTAGGTCAATGAAGCTGTTCATCACCCTTAATATTTTGTAAATGCTCCGACATGAGGATATTAATGCTTTAGGGTTAGAGGATAAACTTGAATGCTATTTATATAATTTTAAGCCATAGGCCATCTCATTATAGGTCGAGCTTTACTCAGCTCACATTATTTAGCCCCATATTAAACTAATTAATAAATCTTATATCTCATGTTATTGGATCAATTCCTCAAAACAGTAAATTATAATATTAATTAATATTGGCCCATATCAGTAAAATTCTTACAATTAGGCCTAATTGCTGAGTAGGCGCAATTTGAACTTCTCGGGGCTTTACCCAAAGCCAAACAGGTAGGTTTTATTGATGTGCATGCAGGTCGCAAAATCCATGATCAGACCTACACTTTATATAAACTTGAAAAGAGAATATAAATATCAATGGCATAGCTGATATAGACTCATAATTTACTTTATGATGGTTGAAAAGCTCGATCTACTTGATCATCTCACCGGTGATTTAGGCATCGACTGAGGATGCATGTGTTTTCTGCATAAGAATGTATCGCCACCGTGGAAACATCATCATCTATTTCACCATGAGAATGTATATTGTCCATTTGAAAATATCTTCAAATTACAATAAATGCAATCACTTATTATGTTAGGCATGCGTCACACGTGATCGAATAATGGGGTAATTATGTATAGAAAGAGATGGAGTAGTTATATATGAAATGGGTGAATATGAAATAATGGAAACAAGGGTAACTAATAAATCTAATATTGTGAAGGGATAAAGAAATTGGATGATTTTTCTGAAATATAAGGATGTGAGAAAAAGAAATTGAATGATAATTTAGGAAATCTATAATTGAGACAAATGGCGTTTTGGTTTATATATATAGGTATAGATAAGTGTGTATGGGTCAGATAAAAAAGAAAAGGATAGGTATACATATTTTTTGTATAAATCAGAGGCTTGATTGTATTTAGCCGGCCAAAGTGAACTAGCGCAACAACCGCCCATTAAAGGTCATGATGTCGTAAATTTCGGCTGGTAATTGGCGTTTACCAAAGCGGCCTTGATTATCGTGCGAGATTACATATAAGTAATAAGTTGGACCTGAGCAGGTCCTTAAAAGGCTCTGACATCCTGGAAAGACAAGATAGTCCCCGGGATTCGGGGGACGAAAAATATTCCGGCCCCATTGACCGACCCGGGTACAGGGTAATGATGTCGCCAGTCGAAAGACTGGCCGGCCGGCCTGACTAAGGAGCTGATGCCCGCACGGTGATTAAAGCCACTTGTGAAAAGTTTTTCTATTCCGAGTGTTTGCTATGTACAAAATAACTCTATTCCTGAAAATGTGGGTCGTTGTCGGTTCTGCCCTCCAAAATTCGCTCAACATATATTCCACCACTTGGTTCATGGGCGCACAACCGACGAAGACCCGCAATTTCAGGAATAATATTACAATTCATTGCACAAAAGATTAGATGCAATTCCTCATCTTGGCTTAGCTACTATAGCATAGACATGAGTGTGTAGATTAAGAACAAGACATCAGTTCTTTGTTTTTGTCTACCAACAAAGCCAGATGTTAGTCCGACATTGTAAGTTACTAGCATAAATAATTCCATCCTTGGATCACACATCTAGTGTTTTGACCCATTTCTTATCCGATTGTTGAGGTTAGTATTTCATGGATTCCTAACTTACTTATTAAAGTTGGTTTCCTCTCTATATGGAACAAAAAAAAAAAAGGAAAGAAAAAGCATAACAGTCTAATGCTAGAATTTAGATTAGCTCTAGGATAGATAGATTCAGATAAAAAAATCTAGATCTTATTATGTTCGGTTTCTGGTTCGCGGTGTTTTGGAACTAGGGATTGTTTGGAAACAAAAACTACCCAATCCCCAAGTGATTAGATGCGGAGCCGATTGAGTAAGGCCAATTCAGTTCGGTTCATAGATTGAATTGGTTCAATTGCTCAATGTATCCGATGGAACGCAAAAGATGAAATATTGGAGGCATGAGACCTTTAGTTTGTCTATTTGCAAGATTGTCGGGGATCAAAAGCAACATTGTACATCAAATATGTTATCAAATCCCAATGACATAACTGTCTTATTCAACAGATAGGATAAATTCATGGCTCAGGCCAATCAAATTCAGGAGTTCAAAAGGTTTCAGAAATATAAATAATCATTAAGAGAAGAAACGGTATAAACAAGAAAGTTGGATCTCTTGGGAATACAGAAAAGTCAACGTTTTTCACGAGGTTGGAGATATGGGGGAAAGCCACGATGGGAAGAGCGACATCCCCGGAGGAATTTCCGTGGTTTGATTTGTCACATTTTCCCCCTTTTTTTCTTGGTCAACAGTCTTTTCCTGAGATATGTCCTTAAACTATTTCGTCTAAACTCTGTAATGGAAAATCTCAAAAGTATTCCCTCTTAGGTGGGGAAGAAAAAGATTTCATCTAGAAACTTGGGGGGCCTTGGGAGGTATAGGTAGATGCCCCATCATATCTTCAAAATAGCTATTGCTGAATAGGCAGATATAATAGCCTCTTGTGCCTGGGGTGATAAGGTGGAACTCAAAAAGCTTCTTGATGGGTCGAGATATGCTTTACACAGTGTCTTTCAACCGACTTGTCAGCCAAATAGCCTCGGTTATTTTCTCTTATCCTTCTTAAACCGTGGAAAATAGTTTGTGATGGGACAATGAAATAATAATGAGACAAGACACATATTTTCTTATCTTTTTATTTTAGAAATTACGTTAGGATATTGGGTGATTTGTTTCAACTTTTAGTAGTTATTAATTTAGATATTTAATATTCAGTAGTATAGATTTTCTTATTAGTATATCTATATTATGTCCTATAGTTAGAAATTCATTAGGTTTTCTAATACGAGTATAGATTATATTTCTCTTGTAATTTAGCTTAATACAAAAAAAAATGATAAATTTCTCTCTATATGTGTCACGCGTGTATGCTTCACCTATGCCTTTGCGAGTTACTTGCTCGTGTAGCAAATTGCAAGTTTTTCCACTATATCGATTGGTATCGGAGTGGAAAGATCATGGGAACACGATGTTTGGAGACAACCATCTCGCAAATGAAGATTCAGAGGTGTAGGATCTTTGACATTAATGTATCTCAAGAAGCTATAGAACGATGACCTAATGCGTCGATTATTCGGTTGGAAAGCCGAACATGATGACTTCGCGGTCCCCACCTATGGCTTAAAGAGAGAATAGGCTCAAGTTAACAAGGGGGCGTGGGTGGGATGTCGAGGCCATGGCCAACCCTTGCGTAAACCGGCTCTGGCAATTGGGTAACCGAAGTTTTGTAATTTAAATTCAAAAGAAAGCTTCTGAATTAGAAGATGATTTTTTCTGATGAAAATTATCTTCAAAATAATCAAGACGTGAAGAAGGCGTCGGTGATGACAAGTGGCCACAACAGCTGGAAATGGTGGCTAATGGTGAAGAAAGAGAGAGGGTTGGTTGAGTGAGAAGACTTGACAAATATTACTAGACAGTGTAATCAGCACACCAAGGAGTGCAACAAAATATGCGCCGATGTTTCCTTTTTGATCTTGTCCCATTTGTGTGTATGTTAACTCTAAATCTCTAGTGGTTGCCGGTGTTGGCAACATGACCTTAATAGAATTTCGTTGGCAATGTTGCACAAGTTCGATCAAGCTTGGCTTCCAATTGATAGCAAGCTCTCGCTCGACTGTGACATTGAGAGTTGGGCTTGAACTCATGATCTTGCAATGAGGTTGGACCGTGGGCTTAAAGTTAAGCGCGACATTAAGAGTCGGCCTTGAGCTAGTGACCTCACAATGAGGTTGTATTGTAGTGCACAATCACATAAGCATAGAGAAGATCAAGATTTTTTTTTTTTTTTTTTGGGTGGGGTTCGAGTGGAAAGGCAAGGGCAATGGCGCAGCCATGGTAATTAAACAACACATCAGTCCTATGGTATATAATGTCAGCGAAAATGAAGAGAACCTTACAAATAAGCAAATTCATCATATTTTTACATGGTTACTTGGTGGAAATAGATAGATTATTGTTGACACCTAAAATTTGGTAATCTATTTAATTATTTATTAGTTGCATTGAAAAATTAGGAATTAATTTTTAACTATAGCAAAAATAATTTTTATTAAATGCATAGCATATAGGTATTTAGAGTATTCGCATTACCAGTACTAAACTTTATATAAAAAATTAAAATTAAAATTATTGATGCAAAAAGAAAAAAAAAGGGAGAGCGGAGCCGGGCCAACGCTGGGCCTGCCCGGCCCCTTTTTCTTTTTCCCTTCCTTTTTCACTTCTCTCCACCTGGGCCGGCCCGCTCCTCGTTTCCTGGACCCGCCCCCATCTCCTTCCTTTTCCCTTTTCGTTCACGCCTCTGCAGAGCAGCAGAGAACAGAGAGCGGAGGAAAGGACGGCGGACGCGACAGAGGCAGAGGAGACAGGGCGAGCGTCGCATCGGTGTTGGTGGTCGGCGGCAGACCGTTGGCGACAGCCGCCAGAGTTCAAGCGAGGGAACAGATTTGGAGGGAGAGACCGCCGGCCAGCGCGTCGGAATCGCGGCCGACGACCCGCCGCCGTGCCTCCTTTCCCGTACCAAAACTCTGTGTTCTTGTATGTTGATTTTCATGAGTCCTGGGGCGATTTGAGCTCGGCCGGTTCGTTTTCCTGTCGTTTTAGACAGTGCGCTCTCACTGCTCGATGAAATGCTTAAGTTGTTAATCTTATCGTTTTGCTGCGATTTCGAGCTTGACGTTGTTCGGGGGCCGCCCGTGGCTTTGTTCGCTTTGGCCCTGTCGTTTTTCCCGTTGTGTTGGTGCCGGCCGAGTGGTGTGGTCCTCGGCCGGCAGCAGGGAGGTCGGCCGACGAGTGGCGGTCGGAGTAGACGACTGATGAAGGGAGGTGGCTCGGCGGCACCTTGAGCTTTGGCCCGAGGCTTGTCTAAGAAATTCGGAGCTTGGGGTGAAGGACATCGCTCGAGAAGGGGACGTCGTGAATAAGACGACGTGGAGAAGAAGAGAAGAAATAAAAGAATAAAATAAGGAAACTTAAAACATCAAAAATAAAAAAAGAAACAAAAATTCGGATCAAATGGCTGGGCTTGAGCATTGATATGGTTTCAGTGGGTCTAATGAGGCTTCCACTTATGTTTATTTCATTGTGGGTTGGACTTAGTTTTTAAATTTATTTTGTTTTGGGTTTCACCGGACTGGGCTCAATAGCTGAGCCGAGTCCAACAGTGAACCCGGGCCGACGAGCCCGGTTGGATTAGTATATTATATTATATTATATTATATTATATTATATTATATTATATTATATTATATTATATATTTTAAAAAGAATTCATAAAATATTTAGAAAAATCAGAAATCTTTGGGAAAAGCTTAAAAATCGGTTTATTTTAGTAGTGTCTTTTTAAAATGTGTGAAAATCTTTGATAAAAATTATGCTTGAAATTAAACAACCTCTTAGGCCTTTAGCCCAAGATTTGAATGTTCTATAAGACGAATGCTAGGTCATTATTTACGCATTACTATTTCAATTGCCAATTGGTTGCGCACTTCTGATATGTTGAAGTTGGTTTCCCTATAGCCTACTTATCGTTAGATTCTAACTTTTCTTTGCAATTTATTTTATACTTCTTTGGTTACTGATTGTTATTTTAATTATTGTACACCTGCATGACCATATCATATATTAGTGGATAGGTTTAAAATCAATTCAAATTGCCTAACAAAATGAACAAGATTATGTGCCACACAAGGGCACTGATTGATTAATTAGTGTAACCAAGTCATTGCTCATAAATTCTCTAATTGCATAGAAAGTAAAGTATATTTCAATGTCTCACTTGGTTTCTAACTGACGCCAACATACAAGTGGTAACTCTTTATTAGAAAATTCTTATAGCTTTAATTGAAACTAAAATTAAACACTCCAATGTCACGCAGGGCATGAGCTTGAGAGAGCTTATGCCTAATTAAGGGCTATAGACCCGCCTTTTAAACAATATACCTAAACTTATGTATTTTCCTCTCCAAGCCAAAAAGGTAGATCGCGACAACTATAAATCCATACATCCATTTTTTATGATTTGAAAATATAGATACCGGTGTCATCATTAAAAATACACAAAATAGGTATGGGTAGGTAGACTAGTTATGGAAACATTCATGTCAATTTGCTAGCATTGCCTTTGCACAACGATTTTCTCTACTAGTGAAAGAGTTCAAAGATGAAATGAGAAAACTGACTTAGCTACATACCTATCCTCCTCTCTTTGGTTTCGTAACTCACCTTGATCAAATGTAATTTCCTGATCGCCTCAGTCATGTCCATCCGATCCGATGGGGATTCCATTGAACATGCGAGTCCAACTTCAAATACAGAGATAATGCAATCTCTGATCTTGATCTCTTGTTGTTGATCACCAACTTCACTCCAAAGCCTTAAGTCCATGATGTCCATTGCTTGATCCGGAAGAGCCATTCGGACAAAGTTGTGGAGGTTAAGATTGTGCCCAAAGGCCTCTTCAGTGGGTCTCTTTCCAGTGAACATCTCCAATAATAGAATGCCGTAACTATATGTATCCCCGAGTATGGAAACCTTGTATCCCGTGCCATACTCTAAAAATTTCATTAAGACATTAATATAAACGAACATACACTTTCTATTGAAGTTAATTGTTTAGAAAAAGTTTCTAAGTCACATGGGATTTGGTTTGATGTCCATTTGCAAGAGCTTGCCAAGGACAGTAGTGAGGGCTCTCGCCAATCGCGCACAACATAGAGCGATGGCTTGCAAGCCCTCCCTCACGTCACAGTCCGACTCGCTACGCATGGCCGAGGCCAAGTGATCTCTGTCGGAGAAAGGTAGATGGTCATAAAACCCTCTACTGGTTTTTTCTTTCATATATTTTTGTTTGACTTTCGTTTAGTTTATTGGCTATGGCCGATGTTTATCGCCTGTCGGGTGCTAAACTGATAAAAATTGTCACAAAAGTTGGAATGCGTCAACCATAGAGAAATGAGATTTTAGGATGTAAAAAGTGCACCAAATACCAATTAACAACATATGAACTCTTCTTTCTCCAAAACCAATAAGTGCACCCAAAGTTGTCGCATGTTCAATAAAAAAAATTGGCTAAACATCAAGAGTGACTTTTTCCTCTAGTAGGGTATGGGTGTAAAATAGAAAAAAATAAGAAAATATATGCAATGAAGGCCTTGGCGGAAACTATAGTGCATTTAGTACATGTATTAACTAAATTTGAACCGCTAGTTTTGACTGGACACACATGGAATGCACACAAGGCTTATCATTTTCATGATCCGAATTCAGTTTAATGCCTATACCACACTATTTCTTTTCTACAAGAAAGAGTAGAAGAAAATGCCTAGAAGACTAGGGAAAAAGAAGAGACTTGGAGTGATTTGTTATTTCTAACGGATTAATACTTGTTAAATGCGTAAATTTGTCTAAATATGCTCTAAAACAAGAAGTTTAGGGGAGTGAAAGTTGGATGGAGTCCATCATGCTGTGAATTAGTGTATGTTGTGTGATATTATTGTGCATTTATGGGTTTAAGACCTTGGGCGGATTCAGACTTAAATGTCATGTCATCTAAACAAATTTTGGAAATATGGAATTATAGGTCAAGTCAAAAGGAAAGGGTCCACCATGAGGGGTCAATTACTTACTGACAAGACCTTAAGTCACGGCTTACCAAAAGTGAATCACAAGTTCTCATCAATTTCTCATACTGTGACTTTATGACAATATTAGACACAATCCATTTTCATGGCATCAACATGGCATGCGATAGATTACAAATTGAAGAAAAAAAATGCAAATGTGATAGGACACAATATGCTTAATCTATTTATTGGTATGAATTCACAAGTTTTGATATATATATATATATATATATATATATATATATATATATATATATCCATTCAATGATCAAATTTAAAATGATTTATTCTCGGCTTAATTTCAATACGATTACAAAATGCTACTATTAATCTTTTCATACACAAACATATGTATTTTCTTTTTTGGTTGAAGCAATTAATTAAAAAAAAAAAGGAAATAATGTTTTGAGAAAGAGTTGTTAGAGCATACGAAGCATAACATAATATCTAGGATCTTGTTTGTTCAATGAAAAACTAATCGAGAAAATATGATAGATTCATACCAGGAGGCACATAACCAATGGATCCTCTGATTGCAGTTGAAGTTGAACTACCCTGGTCCTGTACTCTTGTGGCTTCAGCAGACACCATTGAAATGATCTTGCAAGCCCGAAATCTCCAACTCGAGCCACCATGTCGTTGTCCAGAAGCACATTACTTGGCTTCAAATCTCCGTGGACGATTTTTGAATAACAACTCTTGTGGAGATATTCGATCGCAGAAGCTATGTCAATGGCAATGTGTAACCTTTGCACTAGTCTTAGATTTCTCAATTCACCGTGCTCATCATCTCGTCCTATAGTCCCAGGGTGCAGCCACTCCTCCAAGCTCTCATTAGCCATGAACTCATATATTAGAGCTTTGAAGTCATTTCCATGAAAGTCCACACTCAAGCAGGCACTTAGTATCTTCACGAGGTTTCGGTGTCTAATGGTTCCTAGAGTTTGACATTCAGAGATAAAGCTCCTCGAAGCACCTCTTTGCGATAGATTGAGCACCTTCGTCGCCACCATGGCACCGCTATCAAGAATCCCCTTATAAACTGTGCCGTATCTCCCTTTACCAATCAAATTGGTCTTGGAGAATCGATCAGTCGCTCTCAAGAGTTCTTCATACGAAATCCTCAAGAATTGATTCCCGAAAGATAATGAAGTGGAGGCATTGGTTGTTGTCTGCTTCTTTTTGCAAAAGGAGATAGACAAACATAGGAGCAACATTCTTTACCAAAAAAAAAAAAAAAAAAAAAGAAACATAGGATCAACAAAGCTAAACATAACAAATTGCCAGCTAACACATATATAACTTTGGCCTTGGTTGAAGAAGACTTCTTAGAGCTTGATGATTTACAAAGAGGAAGCTTTAGACCAAGAACACCTCCACAGAGTTCCATATTTCCATAAATCGATACAGAACTTGCATTAAGAAAAACTCCACCCTCTGGAACTTGTCCTTCTAGTTGATTGAAGGACAAATTCAAGTACTTGAGTTGTGAGAACCCTGCGACAAAGCTCGGGATTGGACTAGAAAAATTATTATTGGAAAGGTCCAACTCTTGTAGACCTCATAATGGACGTAAAGCTTCTGGGATTTGACCATGAAAAGAATTAGCTTCTAAGTGAAGTCGTTCCAATACCAAGCACTCGCTAATGGACGTTGGAATTAAGCCGGTCAATCTGTTGTGAGACAGATCTAATATGCCAAGATTCTTTAAAGATCCAACTTGCAATGGAACAGATCCACTTAAATTATTATTTGCTAAACTAAGGATGATCGACAAGGAAGAAAGATTCATGATTTCGATAGGAATTGAGCCAATTAGGTTATTGTTCGAAAGATTAAGCCCAATTAGTTGCCTGCAGTTGCCAAGACTTTGTGGTATGTGGCCTTGGAAAATGTTGGAGGAAAGGTCAAGGAGACTTAACAATGTAATGTTACCAATCGAAGACGGTATCTCTCCAGTAAACATGTTACCGTCTAAAAAAAGTTTCTGCAAGTTGGAAAGTGCTCCGATGGAATGAGGAATGCAATTAGTTAGAAAATTATTACTTAAATCCAAGTAAGACAAGTTGAAGAGATGTCCAAGGGATAAAGGAAGAGATCCTTGGATCTGATTGTTTGGCATAGAAATCCACTTAATGGTGGAGAGATTGGAGAAGGATCTCGGAAACAATCCGTAAAACAAGTTCGTCCCCATGTCGAGATATGTTAAGTTGGAACAATTAACTAAAGAAGAGATAAAACTCAAGTCATCCTGCAAGTGGTTATCAGCCAATAGAATCGCATAAAGGCCCTTTAGCCTTCCTAGATTTTTGGGTATTGGCCCATGGAAGTTGTTCAGGGAAAGCATAAGCTTTTCAAGGCTTGTGAAATTCGTTAACGTTGACGGAATCATCCCGGTGAACAAGTTATCATCGGCGGCAAGGAGATAGAGAGAAGGAGGAGCGGTGCTAACATCATTGAGAAAGCTTCCCCGCAACTGGTTAATACCAACATCGAATAAAACAATGTCAGAGATGTTTAAAAGCCTCGCTGGAACCTCACCGATTAGTTTGTTGGAAAATAGCGAGAAAAATATCAATCTCTTGAGTCTGGACAATTCCTCAGGTATTTCTCCGCTTAACGCATTTTCTCCCAGCGAGAGCTGTTGTAGCAGTGAGAGATTTCCAATTGAACAAGGAATAGGACCTATGAGACTGTTCGCAGCCAAGCCCAAGATTTTGAGTCTTGTTAAAGAACTAAGATCAGAATGAATTCGCCCCACAAGTTGATTATCTATGAGATTCAGGGTCTCGAGGTTCGAGCAGCGGGAAAGATTAGAGGGTATCAGCCCACCAAATGAGTTGTTACTAAGAACAAGAACATGAAGCCAAAGCAAGTTGCCGATTTGTGGTGGGATTTCACCATGAAAGCCGTTGTTCTGCAAAAATAGGATCCTCAAAAAAGAGAGGTTACCTACGTGAGAAGATAGTAAGCCTTCCAAACCTTGTGATCTCAAGTCCAGGGATGTGACCCTCCCAGGATGTCTTTTGTTGCACAAAATACCTTGCCACTCACAATGATGAGTAGAATCATTCCAAGAGCTCAAGGCTCCAAATGGGTCTTTGTGTATTGCATTTTTGAAGGAGGCTAACGCAAGCTGATCCGTTTGGTTTTGCGAGTATGCTCTTGAGATTGTGATTGAGCTCCACCACCACAAGAGAGTAGAGTTAAGAATAAGAAACAGTTGTTTCTCCATCTCCTCTTGTGATCCCAACTTTCAGTCTTAGCTGCATTTAACACCTTGATCCTGCACAAAGTTCAATTATCGACTGATTCCACAATGGGAAGTATTGGAGACTTATCCGAACTTTCTGTGGTCCTCAATTTTACCTCATCTATCTTGAAGAAATATGTACATACTCTGAGGTTTCAAAGAAGGTACGCTCTACACAAGGTTTAAAGGAGAAAAGTACATTACAAGTACCATAATTTTGCCCAAATGGACATAAGTGCTATAACTTACGAAAGGTATACTTAAGTGCCACATTTGAAGAAAAGTGGGACACCTAAGTGCCACCTCCGGCGAAGCCAGCCGGAAATCATACGTGGCATTTAAGTATTAATATTTCTCGCCGAGGTGGCTCGCCAGAGAGCTGAGTCAGCTCTAATTCACCCAAAACAACATCATTTCGAGTGTTGGCCAAAATAGAATCCTTAAATCGGCCAAAACGACGTCGTTTTGGCATAATTTGAATTTTAATATAATTTTAAAATTAATTAAATTAAAATAAATTTAAAATAGAATAATAATATAATTTATATTTCTTTATAATAATAATAATAATAATAATAATAATAATAATAATAATAATAATAATAATATTTTAAATTTTATTATTAAAAAAAAAACCATCGGAAAAGAGGAGGAAGAAGGTAGCCGGCGGGCGAGGGTTGAGCCCTCGTCGCCGCCACCTCCCCATCGTCGTCGAAGGTGGGGGAGGGTTGACTCTCGGCCGACCGATGGTATCGGGGCCATGGCCCTCGATAGGGCTCGCGGCCCCAGCCCTCGCCACCGACTACTTCTCTCCTCCTCCCCCCCCCTTTTTCTTCCTCCTCCTCAACCGCTAGTTGCTTCCCCTCCTCCTCCTTCCACCCCCTCGGCCGGATCCGGGTGAGGGCCGCCGGTAAGCCGGGGTCACCGGCTTACGGCTAAGGCTCGGCGACCCCGGCCAACCCTCCCCCTTTGTCGCCAGCCCTTCCCGGCGACGGTGGGTGGCGGCGGCGGCGCGGCTCAGCCCTCGCCTGCCTTCCCCCTTTTTTTGAAAAAAAAATTATATTAAATTAAATTTAATTAATTTTTACACTAAATTTAATTTAATTAATCTTTATACGAAATTTAATTAATTTTTATATTATTTTTTACCACGTCAACCCAAAACGACGTCATTTTTGCATTATTTGGCCACGTCGAGCGTACAAAACGGCGTTGTTTTGCACTCACTTTGTCGAAAAAATGCCACGTATACAATTTGGCCGGATTTTGGTCGGATTGGCACTCAAGTGAGCCATTTTGCTCCGATTTTGGCATTTAAGTGTACATTTCGTAAGTTATGGCACTTAAGTGTCATTTTCTGCAAAGTTATGGCACTTTAGTGGTCCGCGTTTCAAGTTTAAAGTGTGGTAGTATAAATGAATATTGTTATTAATATTGTAAACACACTAAGATTATTTTACAAATTTGGTATCATAACTGATGTGGCATACTATTATTAATTATTGTGTATGGCTTATCTTCACTTATTTTATGCCATATTGATTTCGCATGTTTAAATAAATATATTACAAAAGCGAAAGGTCCATATGAAGGACATATTGGTGCCTCATATTCCACGGAATCAAAATGCAGACGAAGACTGAAGACCGAGCTAATTGGGGTCTCATATTCCCTATCCATTACGTGAGGACTGGGAAGTCAACGGAGATGAAGACTGAATATTCCATTGGGTGCGTCGTTTAAGCAGCCGACGATAACCCAACCAAAAAAATAAAATAAAAATGAAGAGACAAGTCTTTTAGTACCCCCATCAATTACGCGGGCATAGACAAGTCCATGTCAGGCTCGGTAGAGGCGAAATAGAGGTCCAGGCTGGTTGAATCCTAGCTTTCGTATAAAAAATAGATTTTTCTTTTTTGACAAAGTATCAAAAATAGATCAATTGTTAGGTTTTTCACCTCAAATATCATTTTATATGGTTTCTTCGATTTCTAGAAAGTGGGACCAAAAGCCGTGCATGAAAAGGTGTTTGTACGTTGTACCTCGGCTTTTTGGTTTTAAAGTCTACAGTGGACACTTTGGATAGTTAAGTGGATATAACGACTCATTAAGTTGGCTAATCTTATTTGAGTCTCCGTGCTGTGGTGGAGACAAGCAAGACGGGAATTTTGTCATGTTTATGCAGCAAGTTGATGCGTCTGGTCTGAGGAAATTGAAGAATAAAGGGGTATGAAGAGTTAGTACATCGATCGAGGGAAGAATCAGCAGTTCCAACTTTCATTCAAGCTCGTTTTCACGGATAATTGCTTGCAATATTGCGCTTGATATAGGCATGGGTTGCCGAGTTATATCGCGAAGAGCTAGACTCAAATTCCCCTTTGGAAGCTAGGGTTAAACGGTGGTAAGTGCTTTTAAGTATTTATGCATCGATATAGGTCTGCACATATATAGAAATAACATAAGTGCAGGCATTCTCGAGGTCTTAAGCGATGAAGTTTATGTATTTAACATGGATAAAAATAACATGTAAAAACACCAACGTATGCAGATAAAACATTTACATCTAGGTATGCCTATGCAAAGCTCGGATTTTGTAACATGTTACAGAAGAAATCAAAATTTCTAGTGTAAGGAGAATAATTTTCTCTTAGAAATAGGAAGTAAATTGTTTACTTCCACCTCGAAATTGGCCTGTATGCGGAGGAACGTGGCTCAGCGATGACTAATGCTAGGTTGTGACGTCCCAACTTTGACCGTAAATAAACAAGAAAATAGAAAATAAATTTATCAAGATTTTCTATACCATATATATATATATATATCTTGTCAATTATTTTCCATTAAACAATTTCATTGAAACAGATTGTATAATGTTAAAATAGGAAGGACGAAGCCAGTGATTATTCGTTTTTTAACATGCGCAGTTCTATTGATGAACGTCAAAACGAAGATTTGCCAATGACATGAATAAAAGTTGTCATCATCCACCGGAATTTGTTAATGGGCTTGAACTTGAACTTTGTTTTTGTTTTTCTATTCTTTAGATGAAAGTATCGGGCTTGTATTACGTCATCCCAACAATAAAGATTTCTAGAGCTTTGGTAGTACTTTCCCAGATTATAGGTTCCACTTAGTCATATACAACAACTTCGTATCGATTCCGTCGACTGATTACACAAGCGTAAAACTTGTAAATCAGATGTCATTCACGGCAAATTTTGGCATGTTCTTAGGTCTTAATTTTTAAGACATCGAAATTTGAGAAAACATGAAAATTCATTTAGGTGGTTATATCCAAGCACATAAAATCCTCAGGGAAGATTCCCTCGACTGACTCCACAAGCGTAAAACTTGTAAATCAAATTTCATTGACCGCAAATTTTGGCATGTTCTTGGGTCTTAATTTTCATTTTGGTGGTCATATCCAAGCACATAAAATACTCAATGAGGAATTTTCCAACTATGACGAGTCTATGACCTTTCTAGGTTGTGTTTAGCAGTCAGGATAAAATTTATCCTATCCCACGTTCGGTGGCTGCTTAAGATAAGATAAAGTCGGGTATAAAAGTGATAGATTGAACAAAATTATCTCATAGGGGATGTAGAATAAAGGTAGATAGGATTTCTAACATTCATAATAGGAAATTTATTTTCCTTAAATGACAATATTCTTAAATTAACAAAATTAAAAGTATATTTCAATATAAATTAATATTTGAATTCTAATATAAGAAATTCAAAATAACAAAAAATAAAAATTTAGTTATTTTAATTTAATCTTATTTTATTCATATATTCGAATTTAATTCTATTTTGTAAAATAAATTCAATATATATAAATATATTTATATTTATTACATATTTTAGGTATTTAGTATTTTAGGTATCCTTGTGTAGTTTACTATTTAATAAAAATCTATAAGAGAATGATGGAAGGAAAATAAAGAAATAGAAAAGGAAATTAATTTAAAAAAGAGAGGAAAATAAAATAAATAAAAGTAAATAAAAATAAAGTAAGCAAGAGTGTTACAAGAGATTTTTGCTATTTCCATTTGTAAAATTTTTGGTTTATTTATATTAATATGTTGTTTATACCAAACAATATAGATTATATGATGTAAATATATTCGACTTTATCATTTAAATCACTAAACAAAGTGGATGAAATCCTTGAATTTCATATCCTATCGAATCTAGTCCTATCCAGTTATAAATTTGGTATCATAATTGATGTGGCATACTATTCTTAATTATTGTGTTTGGTTTATCTTCCACTTATTTTATGCCATATGATTTCGCATGTTAAAATAAACATATTACAAAAGCGAAAGGTCCATATGAAGGACATATTGGTGCCTCATATTCCACGGAATCAATGCAGACGAAGACTGAAGACCGAGCAAATTGGGGCCTCATATTCCCTATCGGCCTATCCATTACGTGAGGACTGGGAAGTCAATGGAGACGAAGACTGAATAATATTCCATTAAGCACGTCGTTCAAGCAGACGACGATAACCCAACCAAAAAGAAAGAATGAAGAGACAAGTCTTTTAATGAAGAGACAAGTCTTTTAGTACCCCATCAATTACGTGAGCATCGACAAGTCCATGTCAGGCCCGGCCGAGGCCGAAATAGAAGTCCAGGCTGGTTGAATCCTAGCTTTCGTATAAAAAATAGATCAATTGTTAGGTTTTTCACCTCAAATATCATTTTACATGGTTTCTTTGATTTCTAGAAAGTGGGACCAAGAGCCGTGCAAGAAAAGGTGTTAGTCCGTTGTATCTTGGTTTTTGGGTTTTAAAGTCTACAGTGGACACTTTGGATAGTTAAGTGGATATCATGACTCATTTAAGTTGGCTAGTCTTATTTGAGTCTCCGTGATGTGGTGGAGACAAGCAAGACAAGGGAATTTTGTCATGTTTATGTAGCAAGTTGATGCGTATGGTGTGAGGAAATTCAAGAATAAAGGGGTATGAAGAGTTAGTACATTGATCCAGGGAAGAATCAGCAGTTCCAACTTTCATTCAAGCTCGTTTTCACGGATAATTGCTTACAATATTGCGCTTGATATAGACGTGGGTTGCTGAGTTGTATCGTGAAGAACTAGACTCCAATTCTCCTTTGGAAGCTAGGGTTAAACAGTGGTAAGTGCTTTTTAAGTATTTATAAATCGATATAGGTCCCACACATATATAGAAAAAACATAAGTGCCAGCATTCTCAAGATCTTAAGCGATGAAGTTTATATATTTAACACGGATAAAAATAACATGTAAAAATACCAACATATGCAGATAAAACATTTACGCCTGGATATGCCTTTGCAAAGCTCGGATTTTGTAACTTGTTACAGAAGAAATAAAAAATTCTAGTGTAAAGAGAATGATTTTCTCTTAGAAATAGGAAGTAAATTATTTACTTCCACCTCGAAATTGGCCTGTATGCGGATAAACGTGGCTCTCCGATGACTTATGCTAGGTCGTGACGTCCAACTTTGACCCTAAATAAATAAGAAAATAGAAAATAAATTTATCAAGATTTTCTTATCTACATATACCAGACAAAAAAAAAAAAATACAATCTTGTCAATTATTTTCCATTAAACAACTTCATTGAAACAGATTCTATAATGTTAAAATAGGAAGGACGAAGTCGGTGATTATACATTTTTTAGCATGTGCAATTTTACAGATGAATTTTGGAACTAAGATTTGCCAATATAATGAATAAAAGTTATCATCATCCACCAGAATTTATTAACGGACTTGAATTTGAACTTTTTTTTTTTCTATTCTCCAGATGAAAGTGTCAAATTTGTATTACGCCGTCCCAACAGTAAAGATTTCTAGAGCTTTTGCAATACTTTCCCAAATTATGGGTTCCACTTAGTCATATTCAACAACTTCATATCGATTCCAACAACTAACTCCACAAGCATAAAACTTGTAAATCAGATTTCATTGACCACACATTTTGGCGTGTTCTTGGGTCTTAATCTTAATTTTTAAAACCTCATAATTTGAGATAACATGAAAATTCATTTAGGTGGCTATATCCAAGCACATGAGAAACCCTCAGGGAAGAATTTTCCAACTGTGACGGGTCTACGACCTTTTTAGAGTACTAGGCTGCTATGAGTTAGACAATTTTGACTGGTACTTATCGACACCAAGTTGATTAATTAGAGATCATTTACTTACTTAGTCAACTAAAGGAGCTCAATTCATCAATACATAAAATTTATCAACGAATATACGACCAACTCTATATTATTAAATAATATTGGTCCATATCTTAATTTCTTTCGCCATGAATGATCAGCTTATTGACTGGAACGTATCGTCATATGGTCAACTCAGCCATTCCAATGCTCTACATACAATCAATAGAAACAGCAAATACGATGAACTTGAAAAGTAAAATGCGTAACAGAGATCATGCTTAGCTTCTCTTTCACGGTGTGATGGGGCTTCAAAGGGATAGTGATATGCTCGAGAGCATGGAGCTGAGGTTAGATCAATGATCGAAATTTCACTTGAAAAATATAAATTGCAAAAGAAAAAAAAGAAAAAAATAATTACTGAAAGAGGTTAACTTTTTCTTCAGTAAAGAAATTTACCTGCATCATTCATATGACGTTATTTAATTTTGGTGCATCTAAAACTCTTGCCTCATCATAATGAGGCGTTATCTTGACATAATAGTTCATCATTTGACATACAACTTTTCGTGATTCAATAAGGCTTTCGGCCTACAACGTTGCCAGGAGGATCATGGTTACAAGTAACCAAAGTACCGCCTGTAGCGCATCAGGCCTTTGCGCATCCAAGTTGAACTGAGTTGTGCCACACCACCTGAGTGTAATGCCCACATACCTTCCCTGGTGTCCATGAGTTGGAATTGTAGTCGTAGTCATGTTTTCCCCAATCCACATATTCACTTGGTTTCTAGCCGACTTTAATAAGCTAGTGATGGCTCATTATTATAAAATTCTTATGAATACCCTATGTCATGTCAGGTATGAATTTGGGAGAGCTCATATTTGATCATGAGCCGTAGGCCGCCTTTTAGACAATACCTCTAAACATATTCCCTCTCCTAAGGGGTGAGTCATAACACAGTTCCTCAAGTTTTTCTCCATGAAATGCATTTTCTACCAAAGAGAGGTGTTGTAGCAGTGAGAGGTTTCTAATCAAATGAGGAATAGGGCCTACAAGGTTGTTGTCACGCCCGAACCTCGAGCGCACGCACATCCTTCGGCAGTCAACTTAAAGATTTTGTAATGTTCGTAGGACACGTTGCCGACCCATTCGTTTTATGCACATGTGGAAGTGAAGTAATAAACCTCATACAACAATTAAACATGTGATAGAAAAGCAGGACAACAAATTTAAACAAAACACCATTTATAAACACATCAAGTCTATACATAAGTCTATGTTCATAAATAAAACCCTAAGCCTCCTACGCTCTAGACCCTTTAGCCTCGGGCTCCGGATTCTCCACACTAGGGACTTGAAAATTATAAACCACAACGGGGTGAGACGATGTCTCAGCGAGTCTACACCTTAAACCCCGATTAAGAAGACAATTCACCTAAAGGTAGCCTAAGCACACATCAAAGAAGGCTTACCTCGCCTCAGCACCTCCTTGCACATCAAAACAGTTCATATACTAAATGCACATAATAGATGCACATATCAATTGGAACGTCTCACTCAATCACAGGAGTCCCAATTATAGGGCCAAATCGTTATGACATGTCCCATTCCGTGTCACAAAATTTTATGACACGTCCCATTCTGTGTCACAAAATTTTGTCCCATAATCCGGCGCATATATCTCAATCATTCACATGTTCCAATTGTTTACGGCCCTTAATGCATGGCCTACTTGCTACTTAGCGGTCTTCTGGCGTAGCTAGGCATCGTCTCACCCCATTGAGCACGACAACGTCTATACTAGACGGCAATCCCAAAGGAACATCGGTCTATAATCTCATGCAACTAGCATCTGTTGTCTAGGGGCATCCCATATAGGGGCAACGTTCACCCAACTCACATCGGGGACGGGTTCTCTTAACCACCACATGACCATTCAATTCCAGCCAAGAACATTGTGCTGTACACTCAAATGCCTTACTTAAGATAATGAACTTGATCTGTTTTATTCATATTAAAAACACTCAGTAAAATAATCGTATGTGGGTACATGGTCAAATCAAACAAGAAAAATTGATATCGTTCCATTTAAAATCCCACTATATGATATAGTATTTAAAAACATTTTTGGGATCAAAATCCCACACCCGGTTTTTCCAATTAAATACCAAATTTCACAATTTTGAAATTATTAATAAAAAGTCACAATCACCACTCAATTGCATAAACTAATCATACCATGGCAATCAGCACGAAATTCCGACTACAGGCTATCCCGGTATAATTTCCAAAAAATATTAAATAATTAAAAAATTATTTAAATAAATTGTAATTAAACAAATAAATTGTGTTTAATTAAACCAAACTACCTAATTAACCTAACCATGCCGGCACATCATTGATCAAGTCATCATATAGCCAAAACACCAAAATCCCCTTTTAAAAATAAACTTAGTAACTCTTTTTCTTTTTTTCTTTTTTTGTTCAAACCTTCCGAAATAATTTCATATGGGGTCCCGTATTTCAAATTAATCTACCAAACTTTGCATGCACCTCGTATAAAACCTCCTCATTTTATTGAACACACAAAACTTGGCATCCAAACCTGACACCATATTTCTTTTCTAATTTCTTTTCCAACCACCCTCTTTTGAAAACTAACCTTAGAAACCCTTTCTCTTTTTTTTTTTTTTTGTTCAAAACGTTTATAAATAAATTCATAGGTGCTCACGTACTCAAAATTAATCCGCCAAACTTTGCACGCACCTAAATTACAACCTCATTGTTTTATTGGTCAAATTAGTTTTGATGTCCGACTCGACACCTTATTTATTTTCTATTTAATAGTCCAAAATGTCATGTTTTGTAATAACAATAAACAACCCACATGGAGCAATCCACCTCATGATCTCACACATAAGCTCTCAGCATGCCACAAGTCTACCACATCATCAAATAAACCTTATTCGGCAAGCACAACATCAAGAACAACCACAAAACTATAACCAGTCCTAATTGGCAGAAACCGGGCCACTCGCACGTTTCTAAGTTTAAACCTAGAAACATAATCAAACGAGCTCAGAATATTCTCAAATTTGGATATGTTATAAAAGACACCTAAACGAACATTTTCCATGAGATATCATGACCCAAATCTTTCTAGAATGAGAGCAGTAAATCGCTCAAGTCGAGACCAAAACTGGGTATGTTTCCAAAAATCATGTTTTCAAAAATCAGTTTGGTTCGCAATCCAAAACATGTCTGTTTGATCTAAAATTTGACTATGTTAAACTAAAATATGTAAGGAACAAATTTTGTGAAGAAACCATTTCGAAAATATAACCCTAAGGGTTGATAAATATCCTTTGAACACCAAAAAGTCACTAGTTCCATCGAGATTTTGTTTGCAAATGACGAAATCGAAATCTCATTCTTTCAAATTCCTAAGAAGATTGAGTAAAATATATATCATAGATGAAGATATTTAGAACATTTTTTATGAAGGAAGTAACCTTAAAAACGTAACATATTTTGATCCACAAAAATGACAAAGGGCGAGAGTCTAATGAACTTATCCAAATTTCAACTAATCCAACTTACTTAGCACTAATCCTTCTTAGCACTAATCTAACTAAGATAATTAACAATAATCTAACCACCTAAGTGCAATTAGCAACCTAATCAAGGATTAGGGAGTTAACTTACTGAATTAGCGAAATAACGAGTCCATGGCAACGGCGGCGCGGCGGCGATAGGATCCCGTGGCTACGGTGACTCCTATGATAGCCTGAATGAGGCTGAAATCAGTCCTCAAGGCTCACGGCTTGGCTAGTAGGCAGTTATGCTTGGCTGAGCTTGGTAGCTGTTGTTCGGCTCGGCTTGGTGACGTTGCTGTGGTGGTGGTGGCACTGTGGAGATGGGTGGATGGTGGTGATGGGAGCTGGATATGTGGATGGGGGTTGCAGTTTGTGGACGTGAGGAGCTGAGGATTTGTGGGACGTGAGATGAAGGTGAGGTGGGATGGAGACGTGCGGCAGCGTGAGATGGTGAGAAGAAGACATGGGATGAAGCTGGCGCTGAGTGGGGGGGGGGAATGATGGGGTTGGCGGCAGCTAGGAGAGAAGAAGAAATGCATGAGGAGTTGTGGCAGCAAAATAAAAGGAGAAAATGGAGAAGATAAGGCTGAGGGGAAATGGGCAAAAGGTGGTCGGCTACAGCTGTGAGGGGAGAGACGTGCGTGAGAGGGAAAGGGGGAGGGGTTCACGTACGCAAGGGGGGAAAGGAAATGAACGGCAGAGAGAGGGGGAGGGAGGATTAGAGCCAACAAAGTCATGGGAAAAATATCAATTTCATCATTGTGATGTCCACAAAGTCTTCATGCCCATAGTCAAGCATTCCACCAATGAGAATTAACCTTCATTTTGCCAAAAATAAACCAATTTAGGGTAGAAAAGCCCCAAATATTCAGTCATCTGAATTTGCAACTCTTTTTCCAATTTGTCTGAAATCGATTTTCCCGCAAAATTCCAAACTCGACGGAATATCTCCTAAAGATGAGATGAGGTCCTATAAATGAATCATGACACACTCGAATGTCCGATTCCTGAAACCAAATTCAATTTCGTGGTTAAAATCGACCGGATGCGATTTTAGCGTAACATAACCTACCGGGTAGCTTTTAAGGATTTTATCGCATTTGACCTATGGTCGATAATTTCGATCCACGTTTGTGCATCTCCGACTCATCGACGATTCTCGATTGTCGTAAAAATCTCAAGGTTTTTATTATGGGTACTAGGTACCAAATCGACAAGAATTTGGGTTAGAGCCATTCGATACGAATTTTGTAATCAGGTGGGATCACCAACCATTCAATTGTGTGCTTTCATCGAATCGACCTATATCCAATCCCTAATCGCTTATAACGATGCTGTATTGACCATTGCTAATTATCACGGTCGAGTAGTCAATTTATGATCGAATTCTCAAGTTTGTCGTGTTTATATCACTTAACAGCTTCACCTGATAGATCGATTAACTCGTGAGGGGCCCATCTCAGAGTAAAACGACCATAGGCGCATCGATGAAATGCTTATTTCATTTTATCGGGATGGGGTCGAAATTCAAGATGTCACAGTTGTTCTTAGATAAGCGCAAGAATTTGAGCCCTTGTAAAGAACCAAGATTGGAATAAATTCCCCCCACAAGTCGGTTATTTATGAGATTCAAGGACTTGAGGTTTGAGCAGCATGAAATATTAAAGGGTATTGGCCCGCCAAACGAGTTGTCAGCAAGATCAAGATTATGGAGCCTAAACAAGTTGTTGATCTGTAATGGGATTTCACCGCCAAAGCTATTGTTTTGTAAAACCATGATCCTGAGGAAAGAGAGGTTACTTATGTGAGAAGATAAGAAGCCTCCCCAGCCTTGTGATCTCAGGATCAGGGCATGACCCTCCCAGGATGCCTTTTGCTACACAAAACACCTTGCTACTCACAATGATAGGTAGAATCATTCCAAGAACTCAAGACTCTTGATGGATCTTCATCTATATAGCATTTCTGAAGGACGCTAACACGAGCCGATCCATTTGGTCTTGCAAGCAAGCGTCGGGCCTAGGGATTGAGCTCCACCACCACAAAAGGGCAAAGTTGAGCAGTAGTTTCCCCATCTCCTCCATTGATCCACTTTTAGTGTTACCTACATTTAACACCTCCGTCTTGTGCACAAATCAATTATTGATTGGTTCCACTAAAGGAAATACTATAGACTTATAAGAACATTATGTAGTCCTCAATTTGACATTGCCTATCTTGAAGATATATGTATGTGCTCTGAGGTTTTAGAAAACGTACACTCTACGCATTGAAGCCCATGGAACAATATGGTGCAAAGTGTGGCAATATAATCAAATATTATTATTATTTTAAACACACTAAGACTATTTTATATATTTCGTAAGATAAATAAGGCGGCATATTGTTATTAAAATATGCGAGCATTTCAATATCAACTTAGTATCTTATATTTGGAACAAAATATAGTTACAATGGAGAGAATAAATTTTAAAAGTAAGATTTGAACATCGAAAACCTTTTTCCATCTTCCTTTTATATACACGGTTAAGAGCCAGTCATTTTCCTTGAAAACAATTTTATATAAAAAATATTTCTCCATCAACTAATTTTTTTTTTTGTCAAAAGCGATATTAATTTCCCTTCTCTGGGTAGATATTAACTAAGGAACGGGCTAGGCCAGGCACGCCTAGCCCGTCACTGCCAAACGACCTCGTAATATTTTCACTTTGATAGTCTCTTTCTCTCTCTTTGTCCTCTCATCGTTATATCCTCAATGGAAGACGTTTGTGCAGTCTTCTTTCGTTTTAAAATTATTATTTTCTGTCCCTTTTTTTAAAAAACTTTTCATGCTCAATCTTGAGTGGATATAACAAGTTTTGGGTAAATCTGTCACAATAGATATAATTTAGAATTTTCTGTGACTTTTTCTTTTAAAATAATATGTTGTTTGGAGCGTTCAATTCACGAAAAACGATGTTATTGATATTATTTTCTTAAAATGATCGCTTGTATTTATTTAAAAAAAAACACTGAAGAAAATATTTTCACTATGAACATGAATGTTTCGACTAATAGAGTACATTTTTTTTAATGATAGTAACGTTTTCCGTAAATTAATTATTGAAGTCCCATTTTACTAATTATGGAGACCCAAGGGACGACGCTTGAAGGTGTGTAGGTGGGGAGAGAGAGAAGTGGTGGCGTGATGGCTTCTATCAAAACCTCCAGTGTTGATATTAGGTGAAGGCATTTAATTTTTGCCTCCGTCGTCCTTCGCCTCGCTTGTCCCTTTTGGCCATGCGACTGGGGAAGAAGGTCTGCATAACACATGAGAGATCGGTGGGCCTAGACAGTACAAACCTGATCTTTCCAATTCAATCATGCATTGCGTATTTGCTATCCACAGCCATGAATAGCCTGAGATCGTAGTTTCACCATTATTGATCCGACTCAATAATGTTTGGATGCAGAGCTCAAAATTGGAATGAGAGAGTAAATAAGTGAGATTTTCACGGACCCTCTCTCCTAAGGGAATGAGTCTGATCGAAAACTTACAAAAAGCTCGTTCAAGAAAAGTCAATCAAAGGCCATGAAGACGAAGACTGAAGATTGAACAAATTAGGTGCATCATATTCCCCGTCAATTACATGAGGATTGGGAAGTCAATGGAGACGATTGAATGCATCACGTAAGCAGATGACCAAAATCCTATGTGATTTACTATTATTAGCATTTATAATCCCAAGAAGAGGTGGGCAATTACTTGATCAGTCAATAATTTGCTCACTCAACATTGAGGTTAACTCACTAATTGTGTTTGCACGTTGAAATTTTGACACCTAGTGACAATTCAACGTCCATCCGAGACATTATGAGATTGTGATAATAAGAATTATCTACATGATTTGGGATAAGACGGATTGATTTTGTGGTTGCACAATGCAGATATAATGTTTAGCAAACATTTGAAAAGTATCTCATATCTACTTAGATTATGCAAATGCTCAAGAAATAAAAGCGAATCCATAAATTGAATAATGGGTAACAATTTTATACGGTTCCTTTGATTTATAAAAGTGATGGAACAAGAGACATGTGTCACGAGTCGATTGTTCGGATCGGACTTGTGCGGTTACTTAGGGTTCTTTAAATCATTTGAGCACCTAAACCAAGCCTTTCCCAAGGATCGATCACTCATTCACCCAGATCATGGAGAGAGAAGCCCTAGGAGATGATGTTTTTACTTCTTTGAAGTGTTTAAATTATTACAAATGAGAGGGGAGGACACCCCTTCTAATACTAGAGACCTAACCATGGATGCCCTTTCAATTTAATGGAGGAGATTGCATTTTTCCATTTACCAACTACGAACAACCATGACAAGAAGACTCCAGAAGTTGGTACAATAACTGTATCACTGGTCTTTGGGAATGTTCTAGAAGCTCCAAGAGACTTGTATTTATCTTCTTTTATCATACACAATTTTTGGCGCATGGTAAACCTTGGGACCGTGACACATGCATGAAATGAGTTAGTCCATTATATTTTGGCTTTAAAGTCTACGGTGGACACTTTGGAGAGTTAAGTGGATGTCATGATTCATTAAGGTAGCCAATCTATCTGGGTCTCCTTGCTGTGGTGGAGACAAGCAAGACAAGGGTGAGAGAAGAAAAAGAGAAAAGAAATAGAAAGAACTAAGAAGGGGACAGACGAAAGAGGGACCGACGGAGAAGAAGATTTTGGGGTCTCCATGGTAATGAAGCTAAATTTTGACATGTCTATGCAGCAAGTTAATGCTTCTGGTATGAAGAAATTGAAGAATAAAGGGGTACGTAGAGTTAGTACATCAATTGAGGGAAGAACGGCAATTCGAGCTTGACTCAAGCTCGTTTTCTTGGTGAATTGCTTGTCAAAATCGCTTGATATGGGCGTGGGTTGCTGAGTTGCATCGTGGAGAGCTAGACTCAAATTCCTCCTTCAGAAGCTAAGTTAAAACGATGGTAAGTGTTTTTTTAAGTATTTATGCATTGATATAGGTCCAGGACATTCATAGTATTTTTGAGATCTTAAGTGATGAAATTTATATATTTAATATGGATAAAAATAACATGTGAAAATACCAACATATGCGGATAAAATATTTACATATAGGTATGCCTATGCAAAGCTAGGACTTTTGTAACTTGTTACAGAAGAAATAAAAAATTCCAGTGTAAAGAGAAAATTAATCAAAACTTCTAGTGCAGAGAGAATAATTTTCTCTTCGAAATAGGAAGTAAAATTTACTTCCACCTCAACGAGCTTCGTCGGTCAAATAATCACAATTGGCCTGTATGCGGATGAAGTGGCTCGCTGGTGGCTAATGTTAGGTCGTGCCATCCCAACTTTGACCCTAAATTAATAAGAAAATAAGAAAAGAAATTGATCGAGATTTTCTTATCTAAGTATACTAGACAAAAAAAATACAATGTTGTCAATTATTTTCCGTTAACCAATAACATTAAAACAGATTGAATATAATGTTAATATAGGAAGGACGAAGTGAGTGATTATTGCTTTTTTAACATGCGCAGTTCTACTGATGAATGTTAGAACCAATATTTGCCAATGAAATGAATAAAATTTGTCATCATCCATCGGGAATTATTAACAGGCTCGGACTTGAACTCTTATTTTATTTTTCTATTCTCCAGGTGAAAGTATCGGGGTCGTATTACACTGTCCCAACAAGCAAGTTTTCTAGAGCTTTCGCAATACTTTCCCAAATTATAGGTTAATCATTTCATCCACTTAGTCATATACAACAACTTCGTATCGATTCCGATGATTGACTCCACATACGTAAAACTTGTAATCAGATTTCATTGACCACAAATTTTGGCGTGTTCTTCCGTCTTAATTTTTAAAACATCGTAATTTGAGATGACATAAAAATTCATTTAGGTGGTTATATCCAAGCACACGAAACCCTCAGGGAAGAATTTTCCAACTGTGACGAGTCAACGACCTTTCGAGAGAACTAGGCTGCTAAATGGATTGAAATAGAATACAAAGTTAGGCAATTTTGACTGGTACTTATCGACACCAAGTTGATTAATTAGAGATCATTTACTTACTTGGTCAACTGAAGGAGTTCAATTCATCAATACATAAAATTTATCGACGAATATACCATCGAGTCCATATTATTAAATAATATTGGTCCATATCTTAATGTTTTTTGCCATGAATGATCAGCTTATTGACGAGAATGTATCGTTATGTGGCCAAGACGGCCATTGCTATGTACTACATACAATCAATAGAAACACCAAAAATAATTAACTCGAGTAAAATGCGTAATAGAGATCATGCTTAACTTCTCTTTCACAGTATGATGAGGCTTCAAAGGGATAGTGATGTGCTTGAGAGCATGGAGCTGAGGAGGTTAGACAAATGATCGAAATTTCTCTCACTTGAAAAAAAGAAATTGCAAAATAAAAAAAGAAAAAAATAAATACTGAAAGAGGTTAACTTTTTCTTCAGTAAAGAGATTTACATGCATCATTCATATGATGTTATTTAATTTTGGTGCATCAAAAGCACTAGCCTCATAATAATGAGGCATTATTTTGACATAATAGTTCATCATCTGACATACAACTTTTTGTAATTCAATAAGGCTTCTGGCCACCAACATTCCCAGGAGGATCATAATTACACGTGACCAAAGTACCGCCTGTCGCGCATTGGGCCTTTGCGCATCCAAGCCGAACAGAGTTGCGCCACACCACCTGAGTGTAATGACCACAGACCTTTCCCGGTGCACATGAATTGGAATTGTACTCGTAGTCAGGCTTTTCTCCGACCCACATGTTCACCGCTCCGGTGCCAGTAAGATCGGGGGAAGCCCACGCAAGGTTCTCCCCATAGGGTCCGCCTGAATGAACGAGTTGCGTGCAGTCGCTGGCATGCTTGTTGGCGTAATCCCTGGCATAGCCAGCGACGGTTTCGTCCCACGCCATCGGGCCCACACCAACCTGAGAGCGAGCCGCATTGTGGGCCGCGACATAGTCTTGGGGCGAGTCTTGGGCGATGGACAGAGGGATCAATGCTAGGGTTAACGCGACGAGGAAAATAAGATGCAGAGGAACTGTCATACGGAAACTCATATTGTGAGAGAAAAGAAATTTGGCGAAGGAAGGATCTCTGTTGATTGATGAAGAGAAAAGCAAAAGCTAAAAGGGTATTTATAGGGTGATTATGTGGAAAAATCTGTGCATGGAAAAGTCGAATGTTCAAACTAGGCCGCCATGACTAGAGTTGCCGGTCAAATTGATTGATGAAGGAGTGTCGCCTTCATGTGATCATTTCTCTCTTTCCACATGAAATTTTTTACATATGTTGTCTCTTGGGTAAATCTCTACTCTTAATTGTTTTCTTTTGGCCCTTTTCACGAAATTGGTTTCGAGTCCAAGGTTATCACGAGTCACGCAATCAAGGCCGAAACATCAGGCTCAACTAGTCAAGCTGATGCATTCTCGACTTTTCTAACTCATGTTTGCATGTGGGCGATTGGAAAATATTGAATACATGAGTGTGATGATTATTTTGGGTTATTATTAGAAATTTCATGATAACTTCCGAAGATATTATATGTCAGTAATTGAAATTGTGGTGCATAGTTATTGAGGCTAGAGAAATGCTAAGTGTACTAAAGGTATGCATTAAATCCACCTTATCAACTGATTCATAAAGTTTCCATTGGCGGATTGAACGAAGCCTATAACCTTGTTTTGAGTCCTTGCACTTTCATTTCCCATTGATTTATCTCCAAGTGTGTTATCGCATCATTTAATTAAGAAATTTTTTATGCAATTGTAACACTCCTAACATTACTATCTAGTTGAGCTAACCCCTTGTCCTAGGATAGAGGGGATAAAGGGGATCTAGTCCCAATACCCAAGTCAATTATGGTCCCATCCCTTCTTAGAGTTGGTAGTTACAATACTGCAAACCACTCATTCACATGAACTCTATACAATAATATATAGAGAGAGAGGTTTAAATGTGAGTATTACATATAATTAGTGTAATTCGCAAAAACGGCACTTCAAGATCTACATAAGTAAAATAAAAAAACACATATAATCAAGTAAAGAGATTTGTTCACCTAATTTGGAATTCATCGTTTTTCTTTTCTATTGCCATTTGTATCACTGGGTCAATGAAGCTGTTCATCACCCTTAATATTTTGTAAATGTTCCTTACATGAGGATATTAATGCTTTAGGGTTAGAAGATAAACTTGAATACTATTTATATAATTTTAAGCCATAGGCCATCTCATTATAGATCAAGCTTTACTCAGCTCACATTATTCAGCCCCATATTAAACTAATTAATAAATCTTATATCACATGTTATTGGATCAATTCCTCAAAATAAAATTATAATATTAATTAATATTAGTACACATCAGAAAAATTCTTACAATTAGACCTAATTGCTGAGTAGGCGCAATTTGAACTTCTAGGGGCCTTACCCAAACCCAAACGGGTAGGTTTTATTGATGTGCATGCAGGTCGCAAAATCCATGATCAGACCTACACTTTATATAAACTTGAAAAGAGAATATAAATATCAATGGCATAGCTGATATAGACTCATAATTTACTTTATGATGGTTGAAAAGCTCGATCTACTTGATCATCTCACCGGTGATTTAGGCATTGACTGAGGATGCATGTGTTTTCTGCATAAGAATGTATCGCCACCGTGGAAACATCATCATCTATTTCACCATGAGAATGTATATTGTCCATTTGAAAATATCTTCAAATTACAATAAATGCAATCACTTGGCTTGAACGGAAATGACCATTCATCCATGTTATCATCGCTCTTATTATGTTAGGCATGCGTCACACGTGATCGAATAATGGGGTAATTATGTATAGAAAGAGATGGAGTAGTTATATATGAAATGGGTGAATATGAAATAATGGAAACAAGGGTAACTAATAAATCTAATATTGCGAAGGGATAAAGAAATTGGATGATTTTTCTGAAACATAAGGATGTGAGAAAAAGAAATTGAATGATAATTTAGGAAATCTATAATTGAGACAAATGGTGTTTTGGTTTATATATATAGGTATAGATAAGTGTGTATGGGTCAGATCAAAAAAGAAAAGGATAGGTATACATATATTTTGTATAAATCAGAGGCTTGATCGTATTTAGCCGGCTAAAGTGAACTAGCGCAACAACCACCCATTAAAGGCCATGGTGTCATAAATTTCGGCTAGTAATTGGCGTTTACCTAAGCGGCCTTGACTATCGTGCGAGTGTACATATAGGTAATAAGCTGACTGAGGAGCTCATGCTCGCACGGTGATTAAAGCCACTTGTGAAAAGTTTTTCTATTCCAAGTGTTTGCTATGTACAAAATAACTCTATTCCTGAAATTGTGGGTCTTTGTCCGTTATGCCCTCCAAAATTCGCTCAACATATATTCCCCCACTTGCTTTATAGGCGCACAACCGACGAAGACCCGCAATTTCAGGAATAATATTACAATTCATTGCACAAAAGATTAGATGCAATTCCTCATCTTGGCATAGCTACTATAGAATAGACATTAAGTGTGTAGATCAAGAACAAGACATTAGTTCTTTGTTTTGTCTACCAACAAAGCCAGATGTTAGTCCAACATTGTAAGTTACTAGCATAAATAATTCCATCTTTGGATCACGCATCTAGGCTACGTTTGGTCTTCCGGATTTCTAATCAGGATATGATTGGATAGGATAGGATATAAAATCCTGGGATTATTTTATATCATGTCCATTATTTGGTGAATTACAGTATTTAAGTCGGATATGTTCACATTATATTATGTACATTTTTTTTATATAAACGACATATCATTATAAATAAATCTAAATGTTCATAAACGGAGATGGTGAAAATCTCTTATAACACTATTCCTTTATTTTATTTTATTTTTCCTTTTTATATTATTTTCATTATTATTTCTTTTTTTCCCTTTCATAATTCTTTAATAAAATTTTATCAAATAGTAAATTGTACTAACATATCTAAAATACAAAAATACCTAAAATATATAATAAATTTAAATATTTAATTTATAGATTAAATGTTTATTATAAGATAGAATTAAAGTTGAATATATAAATTAAAATAAGATTAATTAATTAATTTATTTATAGAATTAAATTTGAATATATAAATTAAAATAAAATTAATTAATTTTTTATTTTAAATTTCTTAAATTAGAATTCAAATATTATTTACATTGAAATATGATTTAGATTTTGTTAATTTAATAAGTTTGTTATTCAAGAAAAAAACTTTCCTATTATGGACATTAAAAATTCTATCCACCTTTATCCTACTTCCCCCATGGGATAATTTTATCTTATTTATATCCCCATTATATCCAACCTTATCCTGTCCTGAGTGAGCACCAAACATAGGATAGGATAAATCATATCCTATCTTTAATTTTATCCCGACTACCAAACGCAGCCCTAGTGTTTTGACCCATGTCTTGTCCGATTGTTGAGGTTAGTATTTCATAGATTCCGAACTTACTTATTAAAGATGGATTCCTCTCTATATGGAAAAAAAAAAAAAAGGAAAGAAAAAGCATATCAGCCTTATGCTAGAATTTAGATTAGCTCCAGGATAGATAGATTCAGATAAAAAAAAAAATATATGGATCTTATTATGTTCAGTTCGTGGTTCTTCATGTTTTCGAACTAAGGATTGTTTGGAAACAAAAACTACCCGATCCCCAAGTGATTAAATGCAGAACCGATCGAGTAAGGCTAGTTTAGTTTGGTTCATAAATTGAATTAGTTCAATTGCTTAATGTATCCAACGGAACGCAAAAGATGAAATATTGGAGGCAGGAGATCTTTAGTTTTTCTATTTGCAAGATTGTCAATTCAATTGCTTAATGTATCCAACGGAATGCAAAAGATGAAATATTGGAGGCAGGAGATCTTTAGTTTGTCTATTTGCAAGAATGTCGGGATCAAAAGGAACATTTTACATCAACTATGTTATCAAATCCCAATGACATAATTGTCTTATTAAACATATAGTATAAATTCGTGGCTCAAGCCAATCAAATTCAGGAGTTCAAAAGGTTTCAGAAATATAAATATCATTAATAAGAGACGAAACGGTCTAAACAAGAAAGTTGGGTCTCTTGGGAATACAGAAAAGTCAACGTTTTTCACGAGGTTGGAGATATGGTGGAAAGCCACGATGGGAAGAGCGAAATCCCCGGAGGAATTTCCGCGGTTTGATTTGTCACGTTTTTCTCCCTTTTTTTCTTGGTCAATAGTCTTTTCCTAAGATGAGTCCTTAAACTATTTCGTCTAAACTCTGTAATGGAAAATCTAAAAAGTATTCCTCCCTAGGTGGGGAAGAAAAAGATTTCATCTAGAAACTTGGGGGGGCCTTGGGAGGTGTAGGTAGATGCCCCATCATATCTTCAAAAACAGCTATTACCGAGTAGGCAGATGTAATAGCCTCTCGTGCCTGGAGTGATAAGGTGGAACTCAAAAAGGTTTTTGATGGGTCAACGTATGCTTTGCACAAGTCTTTCAATTGACTTGTCAGCCCAATAGCCTCGGTTATTTTGTCTTGCCCTTCTTAAACAGTGGAAAACAGTTTGTAATGGGACAATGATAATAATAATGAGACAAGACATATATTTTTTTATCTTTTTATTTTAAAAATTACGTGGGAATATTGGGTGATTTGTTTCAACTTTTAATAGTTATTAATTTAGATAGTTAATGTTCAGTAGTATAGAATTTCTTATTAGTTTATCTATATTATGTCTTATACTTAGAAATTCATTAGGTTTTCTAATATGAGTATAGATTATGTTTCTCTTGTAATTTAACTTAATACCATACAGATAAAAATTGATAAATTTCTCTTTATATGTGTCACGCGTGTATGCTTCACCTGTGCCTTTGCAAGTTACTTGCTCGTGCAGCAAATTGCGAGTTTTTCCACTACATCGATTGGTATCGGAGTGGAAAGATCATGGGGAACACAATGTTTGGAGACAACCATCTCGCAAATGAAGATTCAGAGGTGTAGGGATCTTTGACAATAATGTATCTCAAGAAACCATAGAACGATGACCAAAAGCGACAATTATTCGGTTGGAAAGCCGACCATGATGACTTCGCAGTCCCCGCCTATGGCTTAAAGAGCTCAGGTTAACAAAGTGGCGTGAGTGGCATGTCGAGGCCATGGCCAACCCTTGCGTAAACTGGCTCTGGCAATGGGGTAACCGAAGTTTTGTAATTTAAATTCGAAAGAAAGATTCTGAATTAGAAGATGATTTTTTCTAATAAAAATTATCTTCAAAATAATCAAGACGTGAAGAAGGCATCAATGATGACAAGTGGTCACAATGGCGGGAGACAATGGCTAATGGTGAAGAAAGAGTGAGGTTTGGTTGAGTGAGAAGACTTGACAAATGTTACTAGACAATGTGATCAGCACATCGAGGAGTGCAACAAAATATTCATCGATGTTTCCTTTTTGATCTTGTCCCAATTATGTGTATGTTAACTCTATATCTATAGTGACCGCCGGTGTCGACACCATGACCACAACAGAATTTCGTTGGTAATGCCACCCAAATTCGATCAAGCATGGCTTCCAATTGATAGTGAACTCTCACTCAACCGTGACATCGAGAGTTGGGCTTGAGTTCATGATCTTGCGATGAGGTTGCCTCCCTCTTCGTGCTCTCTGGATTTGACCATGGGCTTACAATTAAGCGACATTAAGAGTCAACCTTGAGCTAGTGACCTCACGATGAGGTTGTATTGCATTGCACAATTGCATAAGCATAGAGAAAATCAAGATTTATTTATTTATTTATTTTGGGTGGGGCTAGGCGGGCAGGCAAGGGCAATGGCCCAGCTGTGGTAATTAAACAACACATCAGTCCTATGGTATATAGTGTGAACGAAAATGAAGAGAACCTTACAAATAAGCAAATTCATCATATTTTTACATGGTTACTTGGTGAAAATAGATAGATTATTGTTAACACCTAAATTTTGGTAATCGATTTAATTATTTGTTAATTGCATTGACACATTAGGAATTAATTTTTAACCCCTAGTAAAAATAAATTTTATTAAATTGCATAGCATATGGGTATTTAGATTATTCGCATTACTAGTACTAAAATTTATATAAAAAAATTTAAATTTAAATTAGTGATCCAAAAAGAAAAGGCAAAAAAAAAGGGGGGGAGGAAAGGATGGCGGACGCGACCGAGGCAGAGGAGACAAGGGCAAGCGTCGTACCGGAGTTGGTGGTCGGGGGCAGACCGTTGGCGACAGCTGGCATGGCAGGACGCCATGGGCGCCGGCTAGAGAGCTTAAGAGGGAGAGAAGGGGAAGGGATTTTTTGGGGGGGAGAGGAGAGAGATCCGAGAAAGAGAGAGCAGCGAGAGTTCAAGCGAGGGAGGAAAGTTGGAGGGAGAGACCGCGGGCCAACGCGCCTGAATCGGGGCCGACGACCCGCCAACGTGCCTCCTTTCCCGCGCCAAAATTCCAGTAAGCCTGACCCTGTTTTTGCCCTGTTTTTGGACATGCTTGGCCGGAGCTTGTGGCAGTCCGGCTCACGCGAGCTCCGGCCCACGTCGTCTATGTGTCTTGTCTATGTGTTCTTCTATGTTGATTGTCATGAGTCCTGGCGCGATTTGAGCTCGGCCGGTTCGTTTTTCTGTCGTTTTAGACAGTGCTTCCTAACTGCTCGATGAAATGCTTAATTTAATCCGCTTTCGTGTTCTTGGTTCGGGGCTGAATCGACGTTCTCGTGCGTTGTTAATCTTATCATTTTACTGCGATTTCGAGCTTGACGTTGTTCGGGGGCCGCCCGGGGCTTTGTTCGCTTTGGCCCTATCGTTTTTCTTGTTGTGTTAGTGCCGGCCAAGTGGCGTGGTCCTCGGCCAACGAGTGGCGGTCGGAGTGGACGACCGATGAAAGGTAGCGGCTTGGCGGCGGCTTGAGCTTTGGCCTGAGGCTTGTCTAAGAAATTCGGAGCTTCGGGTGAAGGCCATCGCTCGAGAAGGGGACGTCGTGAATAAGACGACGTCGTGGAGAAGAAGGGAAGAAATAAAAGAATAAAAAAAAAGGAAACTTAGAAAAGAAACAAAAATTCGGATCAAATGGCAGGGCTTGAGCGTTGAGATGGGCTCAGTGGGTCTAATGAGGCTTCGACTTAGGTTTATTTCATTGTGAGTTGGGCTTAGTTTTTATATTTGTTTTGTTTTGGGTTTCGCTGGACTGGGCTCAATCGCTGAGCCCAGTCCAACAGTGAACCCGGGCCGACGAACCTGGTTGGTTATACCGGGGTCGGATTATTGTGAAATATCTTTTTTAAAAGAAAATCATAAAATATTTAGAAAGTTCAGAAAAATTCAGAAAAATCATAAATCTTTTGAAAAAGCTTAAAAATCGGTTTTTGAGTAGTTTCTTCTTAAAATGTGTGAAAATCTTTAATAAAAATTGTGCTGAAAATTGAACGACCTCTTAGAGCTTTTACACAAGATTTGAATGTTCTTAGAGACGAATGCCGGGTCGTCATTTGCATTTCTTTTTCAATTGCCAATTGGTTGCGCACTTCCGAGATGTTGAAGTCAGTTTCCCTATAGCCTCATTAGGATTGACATATTTTCTTATTTCTTAGCATTAGATCCTAACTTTTCTTTGCAATTTATGTTATGCTTCCTTAGTTGCTAATTGTTATTTCAATTATCGTGCATCCACATGACCATCTCATATATTAGTGAAAAGGTTTAAAGTCAATCTAAACCACCTAACAAACATCTTTTTGAAATAAATAAGATTAGGTACCGCGCAAGGGCACTAGTGATCAATTAATGTAAATAAGTTCTCATTCTTAGATTCTCTAGTTACGTAGAAAATAAGATATACTCCCATACTTTATTTGGTTTCTAGCTAACCCCAATAGGCTAGTGGTGACTATTCATTAAAAAATTCTTATAGCGTCAATTGAAACTAAAATTGAACAATTCGATGGTATAAGCTTGGGAGAGCCAATACTTAATTAAGGGTTGTAGGCCCGTTTTTTAGGCAATATCCATAAATCTGTCTTTTCCACTCTAGGCAAAAAAGGTAGATGGCGACAACTCCATACATCCATTTTGTATGATTTTTAAATATAGATATTGGTGTCATCATTAAAAATACACATAATAGGTATGAGTAGGTAGACTAGATAGGGAGACATTCATGTTAATTTGCTAGCACTACCTTTGCACAATGATTTTCTCTACTAGTGAAGAGTTCCAAGATGAAACGAGAAAATTGATTTAGCCACATACCTGTCCTTCATAACTTGCCTTGATTGAGTATAATTTCCCGATCGCCTCGGTCATGTCCATTCGATCCGATGGTGACTCCATTGAACATGCAACTCCAAGTTTGAATATGGAGATAATGCAATCTTTGATCTTGGTTTCTTGTTGCTGATCACCAACTTTACTCCAAAGCCTTAAGTCTACAATGTCCATTGCTCGATCCGGAAGAGCCATTTGGACAAAACTATGGAGGTTAAGACCGTGTCCAAAGGCCTCTTCAGTCGGTCTCTTCCCAGTGAATATCTTCAACAATAGAATGCCATAACTGTATGTGTCCCCCAATGTGGAAACCTCGTTTCCCATGCCATACTCTGAAAATTTCCTCAAGACATTAAAAACAAAGGAATAGACATTAAAAGGGAAGGAATAGACACTTCTTCTTGAAGTTAATTGTTTAGAAAAAGTTTCTAAATCACATAGATTTTTGCTTGATGTCCATTTGCAAGAGCTTGCCAAGGATAGTTGTGAAGGCTTGCATCAGTTGCACCCAACATAAAGTGATGGCTTGCAAGCCTTCACTCACCTCAGAGTCGAGCTCGGTATGCATGGCAGAGGCCAAGAAATCCTTTGCCTAAGCAAGGTAGAGGGTCCTAAAATGCCCTACTAGTTTTTTCTTTCATATCTCTTTGTTTGACTTTTGTTTAATTTATTGGCTATGGCCGATGTTTATCACCTGTCGGGTGCTAAAGTGGTGTTATAAAAGTTGGAATGCATCAACCGTAGAGAAATGAGATGTTAGGATTTATAGAGCACACCAAATACTAGTTAACATCATATGAACTCTTCTTTCTCCAAAACTACCATGTGCAGCCAAAGTTGTCACATGTTTGCTAAAAAAATTGCCTAAACATCAAGAGTGACTTTTTCCTCTAATAGGGTATAGGGGACAACAGAAAACAGAAGAAAAATATATGCAATGGAGGCCTCAACGGAAACTATTTAGTGCACTTAGTAAATGTATTAATTGAATTTGAACCGCTGGTTTTGATTGGACACACATACAATGGACACGAGGCTCATCATTTTCATGATCCGAATTCAGTTTAATACCTATACCACACTATTCCTTTTCTGCAAGAAAGAATAGAAAAATGCCTAGAAGACCGGGGAAAAAGAAGAGACTTGGAGTGATTTGTTATTGCTAATGGATTTATACTTGTTAAATGCGTAAATTTGTCTAAATATGCTCTGAGCAAGAAGTTTAGGGGAGTGAAAGTTCGATAGAGTCCATCATGTCGTAAATTAGTGTATGTTGTGTGATATTATCGTGCATTTATGGGTTTAAAAACTCCAGCGGATTCTAAGTTAAATGTCATGTCATCTAAACAAATTTTAGAAATATAGAATTATAGGTCAAGTCAAAAGGAATGGGTCCACCATGAGGGGTCAATTACTTACTGGCAAGACCTTAATTCATAGATTACCACAAGTGAATCACAAGTTCTCCTCAATTTCTCGTACCATAATTGACTTTATGACAATATTAGACACAACCCATTTTCACAGCATCAACATGGCATGAGATAGATTACAAATTATAGAAAGAAATTGTAAATATAATAGGACACAGCATGCTTAATCTATTTATTGGCACGAATTCACAAGTTTTGATAATAATAATAATAAAAATCTCCATTCAATGATCAAATTTAAGATGATTTATTCTTGTCTTAATTTCAAATACAATTACAAAATGCTACTATTATTCTTTTCGTGCACAAAGATATGCATGTTCTTTTTCATTGAAGCTGTTAATAGAAGAAAGAGGAAATTGTGTTGTGAGAAAGAGGTGTTAGAGTATGCAAAGCATAAAATAACATCAAGGATATTGTTTATTCAATGCTTTTAGCACTGTGCCATATTACTATCATGATCAATCGAAAAATAATCGAGAAAATATGATAGATCTGTACCAGGAGGCACATAACCAATGGATCCTCTGACTGCGGTTGAAGTTGAAATACCCTGGTCCTGAACTCCTATGGCTTCAACAGACATCGTTGAAATGATCTTTGCCAGCCCGAAATCTCCAACTTGAGCCACCATGTCATTGTTTAGAAGCACATTACTTGGCTTTAGATCTCCATGGACAATTGTTGGATAACAACCCTTGTGGAGATATTCAATTGCAGTAGCTATGTCAATGGCAATATGTAACCTCTGCACCAGTCTCAGATTTCTCAATTCACCACGCCCATCATCTCGTCCTATAGTTTGAGGATGTAGCCACTCCTCCAAGCTCTCATTAGCCATGAACTCATATATTAGAGCCTTGAAGTCATTGCCACGAAAGTCCATGCCAGAATAGACACTTAGTATTTTCACAAGGTTTCGGTGTCTAATGGCTCCTAGAGTTTGACATTCTGAGAAAAAGCTCCTCAAAGCACCTCTTTGCGTTAAATGGAGCACCTTCACTGCCACAGTGGCATTGCCATCAAGAATCCCCTTATAAACTGTGCCATATGTCCCTTTACCAATTAAATTGATTTCAGAGAATTTGTCGGTAGCTCTAAGGAGTTCTTCATAAGAAATCCTCAAGAATTGGTGCTCCAAGGAAAATGACGTTGAGGCATCGGTTCTTGTCTGCTTCTTTTTGTGGTACCAGAAGACAGACAGCAACAAAAAAGCTGAACATAACAAGCTGATAGCTACCACAAATATCATTGTTGTAGAAGACTTGTTAGAGCTTGGTAATTTACAAAGAGGAAGCTTCAAACCTGGAGCACCTCCACAGAGTTCACTATTTTCGGAAACCGATACAGCACTTACATTAAGAAAAACTCCACCCTCCGGAACTTGTCCTTCTAGTTCATTGAAGGACAAATTCAAGTACGTGAGCAATGAGAGCTCTGCGAGAAAGCTCGGGATTGCACCAGCAAAATTATTATTGGAAAGGTCTAGCTCTTGTAGACCCCTTAATGGACGTAAACCTTTGGGGATTTGACCATAAAAAGAATTAGCTTCTAAGTAAAGCCATTCTAATCTCAAGCAATCACTGATGGAGGCTGGAATTAAGCCGGTCAATCTGTTATAAGATAGATCTAACTCAGCGAGATTTATTAAAGAGCCGACTTGCAATGGAAGAGATCCACTTAATTTATTATGTGCTAAACTGAAGATGATCGACAAGGAAGAAAGACCCATAATTTCAACTGGAATCGAGCCAATTAGGCTATTGTTCGAAAGATCGAGCGTGATTAATTGCTTGCAGTTCCCGAGACTTTGCGGTATGAAGCCATGGAAATTGTTGGTGGCAAGGTCAAGGATATATAATGATGTTATGTTACCAATCGAAGACGGTACCTCTCCAGTAAACATGTTTCTGGACAAAGAAAGCCCCTGCAAGCTGTGAAGTGCTCCGATGGAATCGGGAATGCAACCGGTTAGAAGATTATTTTCTAAACTCAAGACAGACAGGTTGTAGAGATTTCGGAGGGCTGAAGGAATAGTTCCTTGGATGTGATTATTTGCCATGAAAATCCGATTAAGGCTGCTGGAGAGATTGGAGATGGATGTCGGCAACCATCCATGGATCAAATTCGATTCCACCGTGAGAGTATCTAAGCTAGAACAATTAGCTAAAGAAGAAATAAAACTTAAGTCATCTTGCAATTGGTTAAGACCCAAGACAAAAAATTTGAGGCCCTTTAGCCTTCCCAGGGTTTTCGGTATCGGGCCATGGAAACTGTTGTTGTAAAGCAAAAGTTTCTCAAGGCTGGTGGCATTCGTTAACGATGACGGAATTGTCCCCGTCAACAAGTTATGGGAGGCTCCAAGGCAATACAGAGAAGGAAGAGTGTTGCCGATATCAGAGGGAAAGCTTCCCCACAATTGGTTCCAGCCAACAAAGAAGTCACAAAGGGAGGAGATGTTAAAAATCCCTGGTGGAATCTCGCCAGTTAGTTTGTTCAATCCTAGTAGGAGAACTTCCAACCTCTCGAGTCGGGAAAAATCCTTAGGTATTTCTCCATGAAACGCATTTTCTCCTAGGGAGAGTTCTAGTAGCTGCGAGAGGTTTCCGATCGAAGGTGGAATAGGACCTACTAGTCTGTTCTTAGCCAAATCCAATTTTTTAAGCCTTGGTAAAGAACCAAGTTTGGAATGAATTCCCCCCACAAGTTGGTTATCTATGAGATCCAAGGTCGAAAGGTTCAAGCAGCGAGAAAGATTTGAGGGTATCAGCCCACCAAATGAGTTGTTACTAAGAATGAGACGACGGAGTTGAAGCAAGTTGCCGATCTGTGATGGGATTTCGCCGCTAAAGCTGTTGTTTTGTAAAACCATAACCCCCAAGAAAGAGAGATTACCTATGTGAGGAGATAGTAAGCCTTCCAACCCATGCGATATTAGGAATAGGGATATGACCCTCCGTGGATGCCTTTTGCTGCACACAATGCCATACCACTCACAATGATGGGTGGAATCATTCCAAGAGCTCAAAACTCCAAATGGATCTTTGTGTATCGCATTTTTGAAGGAGGCTAAAGCAAGCCGATCCGTTTGATTTTGTAAGCAAGCACCGGGGCTTATCATTGAGCTCCAACACCACAAGAGGGCAGAGTTGAGTATAAGAAATAGTAGTTTCCCCATCTTCTCTAGTTACCCACTTTCAATCTTAGCTCCATTTAAAACCTCCGTCTTGTGCACAACTCACTTTTGATGTGATGTTTTGTTTTTACTTATTGAATAAAGCAACATTGTAGGCGATGAGAAGGAACAGAGGGAGGAGGACACTAAGGGCGCGTTTGGTAACATTTCTGTTCAAAAATTATTCCAGGGAACAGAAATAGAAAAAAGTGTTTCTGTTCCGGGGAACAATTTTTGACCGTAAAGATGCATTTGGTAAACTTGTTCGGAAATAAAAATGAATAGAAACATGTTTGGTAAATTTATATTCTTTTTTTGATTTATTTTAATTTTTTAATATTTTTATTTTATTTTTCCTTTTATCCTTTATTTTTTATTTTTCTTCTTACGGCCGTCACGGCCTCCGGCGACGGCCGACGGGGGGCCAGCAGCCTCGCCCAGATCCGGCGACGCCCGGCGAGGTCGCGACCCTCGATGGCATCGCCGGCCCTCGACGGCCAATCGCCGTCCATGGCCGAGACTAGCGACCGGCCAAAGAAAAAAGAAGAAGAAAAGAAGAAGAAAAGAGAAGAGAGAGAACAATTTTTTTTTTTCTTCAAAAGTGTTTCTGGAACAAAAAACAATATTTTTTTGTTTATCATTTCTGTTCTTTTTGTGTTTCGGGAACAAAAAATCTGATTTTGAATAAAAACGCAAACAAACGCGTTTGTTTTTTTTTGTTCCCGAGAACAAAAAAACAAAAAATCTGTTCTTAAACAGAAAAAAAGAATGAAAACATGTAGGCCCTAAATAAATAACAAAAAGAGAAAGTTCCATATAAAGGACAAGTTGGTGCCCCATATTCCACGAAGTCCATGCGGACCAAGACTAAAGACTGAACAAAAGAGAACGTTGCTTATTAGCTTAAATATTGCTTTCTCTCTCCTGAAGACCGATGGCCGAAGACTGAACAAATTGGTGCCTCATGTTTACCGTCAATTACGAGAGGATTGAGAAGTCCATGAAAACGAAGAATGAACATTCCGTCAAATGCCTCATGTAAGCTGGCGGCAATTACCCACAAGAGGGCAGAGTTGAGTATAAGAAATAGTAGTTTCCCTATCTTCTCTAGTTACCCACTTTCAATCTTAGCTCCATTTAAAACCTCCGTCCCATGCACAACTCACTTTTTGACTAACAATTTGTTTCGTATGAACGCTAAATCTAGTCAAAATTAATGGAAATTAAATAACTATGGATGAATAATTAAGATCAATATGAGAAAAATATATTTGCCATATAGTTTTGTGTAATCTTAAGAAGAAATAACGGTGGAATAGTAATTTAAATTTCCTTTAATTGATCTTGCCACATTTATCTATTTTCCCCTATTACAAACTTTATTATAATACTCCACGCTTATTATTTGATGACATGGTGCGTGCCACATAGTGTGCCATTTCATTTGGTAAGAAATTCTACTAAAGTCTTTGCGTGTGAAATGTTGTTCACATTTCAACGTCTTTGCTTGTTTTCACTTTTACCCTAAAAACAATAAAAAAAGAAATGTGAAACAGACTAAGATTGTTTAATAAATTCGGTATAATGATTGATGTGATATTTTATTTTTACTTATTGAATAAAGCAACATTGAAGGCGATGAGAAAGAACAGAGGGAGGAGGACACTAAATGAATAACAAAAAGAGAAAGTTCCATGTAAAAGTACCAAAATAATCATAAACCTTTTGTATTTGTACCAATTCAATCATAAACTTTTCAATTAAATCAATTTAGTTCTAAACATTTTCATATTGGTACTAATTCAGTCCATCCAACTAATTTAAGTCAGAAAATGCTAATGTGGCCGCTGACGTGTTATGTGGCGCCACGTGGACAAATTTTATAATTTTTTAATATTTTTTCAGATTTTTTAAATTATTTTTTTCTTTTTTTCCTTTTTTTTCTCTCTCTTTTTTTTTTTTTTTCTTTCTCCTTACCCTTGACCGGTGAGGTTGCCAACCGGCTGACCATCGCTGGCCACGAGTTGGTTGGGGCGAGGGGCCTCGTGTCCTCGTTGGCCACTGGCGAGGGCCGCCGCGCCCTTGCTAGCCACAGGTGAGGGTGTCGGCCCCCACCTAGATCTAGGCGAGGGCCTCTGCGCCCTCGTTGGCCACAGGCAAGGGCACGGCAGCCCTTGCTTGTGGCGCGCGAGGGTGCGGCGGCCCTCGCCCAAATCCAGGCAAGGGCGCAGCAGCGAGGCATCTCATCTCCTCCAGCTGCGAAGCATCTCTCCCTTCTTCTCTCAATCAAGCTCAATGGTACTCTCTCTCTCTCTCTCTCTCTCTCTCTCTCTCTCTCTCTCTCTCTCTCTCCCGCCCGCCCGCTCGCCCGCACGCACCCAGTCCTAAACTTCTTCCACGAGTGGTCGCATCTTGCACGAGGCATGTTTGTGAGAATGCCGACACGAGCCTTGACCACCACCGCTTCCTTTGCCAATAGCTATGAGGCTTGAAACCGAGGAGCGCTGCACCCTTGCCTGGATTTGGGCGAGGGTTGCCGAGGGCTGCCGTGCCCTTGCTTGTGGGTTGTGGCCGACGAGGGTGTAGAGGCCCTCCTGGCCAAGGGGTGAGGGTTTCGGCCCTCACCTGGATTTGGGCGGGGGCCGACGCCCTCGCCTATGGCCGACGAGGGCGCGGCGACCCTCACTAGTGGCCAGCGAGGGCGCAAGGCCCCTCGCCCCGACTAGCCTATGGCCGGCGACCTCGCCGGCCAAGGGGTAAGGAGAAAAGAAAAAAAAAAAGAGAAATAATAATTTAAAAAATCTGAAATAATATAAAAAAATTTGTCCACATGGCACCACATAAACTGTCGGCGGCCACGTCAACAATTTTTGACTTAAATTAGCCGAATAGACTGAATTGGTACCGGTGTAAAAATGTTTAGGACTAAAATGGTCAAATTAAAAAGTTTAGGATTGAATTGGTATTAATGCAAAAAGTTTAGAACTATTTTGGTACTTTTCCCAAAAGTTCCATATAAAGGGCAAGTTGGTGCCCCATATTCCACGAAGTCCATGCAGACGAAGTCTAAAGACTGAACAAAAGAGAATGCTGCTTATTAGCCTAAATATTGCTTTCTCTCTCCTGAAGACCGATGGCTGAAGACTGCACAAATTGGTGCCTCATGTTTACCGTCAATTACGAGAGGATTGAGAAGTCCATGAAGACGAAGAGTGAACATTCCGTCAAACGCCTCATGTAAGCTGGCGGCAATTAACCCCCCCCCGAAAAAAAAAAAAAAAATAGAAGAAAAAAAGAAAGAAAGACAGAAAGAGAGAAATGGAACAAGCTAATGACATATACAATCATAAAATATAAGGAAGACTAACAAAATTCGAGACAAGTATGATATCCCAGAGCTCGGGCCCTTCTCTCTTTCAGCCGTCAAATGGGACTGACTCTTAGTTCCCAAATAAAATTAGCCTTCGTCTTAGGGCTCTCTTACCTTAGAAAATTATTTTTTTTTTATTTTTTTTATCTAGAGGATCTATTTAGAGTCACAAGTAGAGAGCATATTTACTGAATCAATTCTTCTTATCTGATCATGATCGGAATTCTATCATTCCAATATCAAGAGGTCTTTGTGAGAAAGATTTATAAGAACATTGGAGAGAAGTTTGGGGAATTTTCTCTTCTCTGGACTCTGTCTTTTATTCAAACATCACATCCCCTTATGTAGCTAAGATTAAGGATAGTACAAACATTTTCATGACCAGTATGGCGAAGAAGTATGGCAGACAAAGCTTTTTACAGAATGCAAGGAGGGAATACTACAGGATTAACAAAATCTGTAAAAAGGTCAGTACAAAATAAACAATATACGGTACAAACTCAATAGCACGACAAAGCTTATAACTTTAACATAGTAGTCATGAGAACTCTAAAAGATTCATTTACTTATTGACGGGTTCATGATTTAGGTCGAGATCAAGATATTTGTTAGAGTTAAAAATCCAGTTACCTTGTGTCTTCAAGGTAAGATTCTCGAAAGTTCCATGGGTTTTGGCTGGTCTGCTAATACTCATCTAATGCCTAGTGGATGGCATCCTTGGTGGCATGATATCCGTGGGTATCATCCCATGGCATTTCTTCTTGATAAGTACTAAGCCGCAAAGACTTCCGAACAGTTTGATTCTCTTCACTTAGGATCCTCTGAAGTTCTCGGTATTCTTTACGAATTTCTCTGAAACTACAACCATAAGATTTTTATAATTTAAAAATGGGATAGGGCAATTGATTTGTCCTAGTAGTCCTGACGTGTGAAGTCACCATTTCTGTTGAAGAAAAGTGGTGATATGAACTTCTTAATTTGGAGCTCTGCGCTTCAATTCGGTAGAGAATAGGTTTTGCCAACTAGGAAAAGGGTGAAAGCACACCAGAACTTCTGCAAAATGCATACAATAATGTTACTAAAAACCTTCAATAAGAATGGCAGTAATGATCCTATAGACAGTGGCTACAGGGATTTCAATGGCTGAAGTATAGCTATGAAACGGATACCAACCGAACCATCTTAATTCCTCTGGAAAATTGGTGATGTTGAATGTGAAAACATGGATGAGCGGATGGTATGGATTAATATCAAAGGTTATGAGATCTAGATATTCATATTGCTATCTTCAATTGATCCCCAAAGAGGGGTTTCGTATTTCTTTAGATTTATCCGGAAAGGACAAGCTGAAGTGTTTTAGGTGGCATATCACCCTAGTGGGTTCTTTTCACCCTTCCCTCACGATACTACTTCGTAATTGGCCAACTGTGAACATGTAAAAGAATTAGAAGTATTCAGGTCTTGTAAGATCTACAAGGATGTTCTTCTCTTCTTTGATATGTTTGGTTTCAGAAGAGCAATTGAAAAACCATTCTACCCTTTGAACAAATTGAGGATGAGAAACTGTTTTTTTGGCTTAAAACTTCAGCACATGGAAAAGGATGACATTTCATTTCGACAGAGAAATGATAACCAATCAAATGGAATTCAAATTTTTTAATTTCATATTTGACAGTAAAGGTTCCTTTGAATGAAGAGTGGTAGTGGAGTTTGACAAGCAAAAGCCGTCCACTTTTATATTCACAAATGTACCACTTTCCATCAATTTCTTAGAGCAAAACTGCTATCCAATATTTTTCACTAGCATTCATTCGCAAGATTCGCTTGCCATCAGATTGAATTTGCAATGGGGAAGGAGGCAGCAATTTCTCCTTTGACACCTCAACTGCACTAGTATGCTCTCCTTTACATGGGAGTGGATTCTTCTTCATGACCTTTTGCAAGGGATGCATAAATTTAGAGACTTTTGGGACAAAATCTAAGATAAATGACAATTATGAGAAACTGTTGAACCTGTTAATAAGAACTATTCTAATAAGGAAACTTCAAGAGTTCTTGGCCAATATGATCACCAAGGAAGTATGTCCATTGGACTTATATGAGTCTAATCAAGTTTAGATATGTAAGTCCCATGTGGAAATTAAACACTCTAGTTGAGAATTATGATGTGCTAGATTGACATAAACCCAATGCATTTTACAATGTTGCCCCAACATATAAAGTAGGGGCGAGCATGGTTCCAGAATAAAATCTGAAACTTGAGAACCAAAGCGGTGAGAACTTATTTGGATTCAAGTTCTAATTCTACAAGGTAGATTTTAGGTTCAAAAAATTGGAGAACCTGTTTTGATAGGTAAATTCCAAGTGCGATAATGAGTATGTAATTTAGAACTACTAGTCTGAGCTTCCATTTTATGACTAAGGCTTTTACTTTGTTAATGAACCAAACCAATGGAAACCGATGGGAACCTGTTCGATTTTAGATCTTAAGATATGTAAGGAAGGTTTCAGATTTCAAAAATTGAGGAACATGTTTCAACAAGTAGAAATCAAGTTCTAGGTTAGTAGAACCTAGAGCATGAAATATTGAACTTGGATGAGTTTTTGTGTTTTTCTTGGTCTATGTGTTCAAGCAATCTTGTGGTGATAAGTGCATAATTTGAAACTATTAGTCCTAGTTTACATTTTATGATTAAGACTTTTATTTTTTTAATATTTCATATTTTTCATGTATCTAAATATAAATTATAGTTAATGAATTATAACAACAAGTAGTCGTTATTACAGGTGATATTTCACTATAATTATTCAATTAATAATAAAAATGTACCTAGGTAAGCCTCGGAACCAACCGTGAAACTTGTAATAATGTATGTTCTAGATTCTAAAAAATGATGAACTTGTTCTATTGAATAGATTCCAAGTTCCACGTGAAACCTATACGAAATTCGGTATCTCACACTCAAGATATAGTGTCTAGAACTGTAATGTTTTAGTGGGCATAGTGAGACAAGTATTTCAAAAGTAATGCTAATGACATGGTGGCTATGTAGCTTGCGCCATATCATCAAGTAGGTGTGAAGTCAGCTACCAAACTAAAGATTATATTAAATGGGTGAAATAAACAAAAATGGGGTAGGATCAATCAAACAAAATTTAGCTTCATATATTGTTATCTTCTTTTTCAATGTTGTAAGAAATGTCCTCCCAAACATCCTCTCAAGCTGCCACTCAAGTATAGTCGACAGTCCTTAAAGCTCTTCACATCTTTTGAATGCAAGGACAAGAAGCGATAAGCCCACAAAGGTATTGATCAAACAGATATTAATTTTGAAGATAATTTACGTACAACTTCTAGACGATTCAAGGGGTTCAATTTCATACTATACAATTTATAATAAACTATTTTGAAATGTCTGGGGTCGCGTGACGGATAAGTTGGTGCCTCCTATTAACAATGACCCTCCTCCGGATGACCTCTAGAACAATGAACAAAACCCTCGTTTAATGATAGTTTAATGATATTTACTCTGTCAATATGAACACAAAGATCAAATCATTATCACAAATCAACTAACTTTTATTGTATAATAATATTGGTTCTCTCCTTTTCCAAAAGGAAAATATTTTCCACAAAATCTCTTTTTGAATAGAAAAGTCATCCAATCAACTTCTTTTTTCTCGTTGATTGAAATTGTAACATCCCGGGCCCCACTATGTAATATTGTCTGCTTTGGGTCACCCACCCTGGCGCGAACAAACCGCCATCCTAGCCATTGTCTTTTCCCTCATGACTTTAAAACGTGTTACACGGATTAGAGGGATCTAAGCCTTATAAGTTAATCAAGACCTCCCTCCCTAGGCGATGTGGGACAAGAAAAGAGAGGGACCCTTCCTTGTGCACGTCCGAGGACCGTCACTCAAGCTGTCACACTCTCCACCTCTTAATAGAACAGCGTCCTCGCTGTGGCCCAACACAAGGTCGGGAGTCAGAATAGCATTCTTGTTGTGGCCTCACACGCGTTTTAAAGCCGTGAAAGAAAAGACTGTGGCTGGGATGACGGTTTGTTCGTGCCAGGGCAAGTGACCAAAAGCGGACAAAATTACATAGTGGGGCCCGAATATTACAAAAATAAGTATTGCTATTTTTCAATCTAGAAATGTGAAAGTAAAGCAAAAGGATTTTAAAATTGTAATATCTTTAATCGTGATGTAATGTGCGAGGATCGTGATCTTTGTCTTAAGTGAAAATCATTTTCATTTTTCTCAAGTGCGATACATTATGCAATTAGTCCAATGCTTTTCGTGGTCAAGTCATGAAAAAAGCACTTGGGAATTTCATTTGGGCCTTCAAAAGAAATGTACGTCAATCACGGGGCAAGCTTTTTTGCTTCCATAATGAAGAGATTGCATCCCGTGCACTTCGATTCAAGAAAACTGAGAGTGATTTTCGCATTAGAATAGACTAATTGACTCGCTAATGCCTTGGGTTAAAGTTTTCTCCCCTACTTTTGATTGTTTCTTTTGGCTTTTCATATGAGATTGATTTAAAGTCCAAGTCAATTATGAGTCAAGCACCAAAAGCTAAAACATCAAGGTCAAGTAGTCAAGCTTGATGCAATTTCTTTTGACTTATGTTTGCATGAAAGAAAAATCCGAAAATATTAAATGCTTGAGTAAGAATTTTATTTTGGGTTACAATTGGGAATTTGATGATAGCTTCTGAAGATATTTATTTTGGGTTACAATTGGGAATTTGATTATAGCTTTTGAAAATGTTATATGGTGCCTTCTTCTTTGAGGTTAGAGAAATGCTAAATTTACTAGGAATATGCATTAAGTCCTCTTTATTAAATGATTCGTGAAGTTTCCATTGGTCGATTTAATGAAACCTACAAGTTTGTTTCGAGTCCTCACACTTCTATTTCCCTTTCAAATTATCTCCTAGTGTATTATCCTTCATTCATTTTCAATAAACTTTTAATGCAATTGCTTGCTAGTTGAGCACACCCATTGCCCCAGGATGGAGGGAATAAGGGGTGCCTAGTCCCAATACCCACATTAATTATGGTCAAAAGACCTCGTCTAGTAGCTGCAATTTCTTATGATTGGAATTCTCCATGAGATAAAACATCAAAGATTAAGGCCCGTTTGGTTCGGCTTTCCCAAGGGGTTTGGGCCCCTAAAGCCTCTTGGGGAAAATATTTTGTGTTTGGTTCACACTTTTGAGTCTCCATTTGCCAAATGCTAGCATTTGGAATACTATTCTAAAGTTTTATGATTTTTTTTTCTTTCCAATATTACCCTTACTGATAATTATGTTTTCCTCTTTTGCCCTCGAAAAATACTGTTCAGCGTCTTCTTCCTTCTTCCTCGCAAAGCTTAGTCAACGAGTGGCGCTCAATCGCGAGCGGCCAAATCTAGCCGACGGGAAGCCTCGCCTTAGGTCGCGCGACCTCAGGTGACGTGGCCTGAGGTTGAGCGACCTCGGGTGTCATCGAAGGTCCCCAACCTCAGGCGAGCCGCCTCCCCCCACTACCACCGGCACCAGCCACCTCCCCACCACCACCACTGCCGAGCAACTCGTCTCCTCCTCCCTTTTCTTTTCCTTTCTTTTTTTTTTCTTTTTCTTTTCACCTTAAAGCTGCTTTGCAAAATATACACAAAAATAAGTTTCCAAACACACTTGCATTCACAAAATGCCCATTCATTTAAAGTTACTTGCATTTCCCCAAAGTTGAACTAAATGGGCCCTAAGCTAATAGAGTTTGGCCGCTGCCAAGCTTGCCCACTGGAATTTCTTGGCCCAATCACACGGACTATGCCTATATTTTTAAACAAAAAAAAAAAGAAGAACTTAATAATAGATAAAATGGAAACACAAATAGAAATCAATTCCACAATTTTGTAGTATTTTACTTTAAATGTGTCATAAGATGCTTTTCTTTATCTGTTTTAAGCCTCATTTTCTCTTCCCACATTTACAAAGTTTGTATTTTGAGGTAGATAAACTAAAATAAATATTTTATCAAATTAGCTAAAACGATTATTGGGCGGACTACGTTGAGCCTCAAAGCCCTTGGTCCAGCCCACTTTAGCGACGAGGCTGTAGGACTAGGATGTACTATCCGAGCCTACCAATGAGTGCTAAATTTTCAGTCAAATCCGTTCATCTCATCAATGTACCTGTGAGTCGTCAAATTCATGATTAGATCTATACTTGATTTATTATTAACATCAATTGACATCTTATCGGTGTATCTATGTATAATGCAAGCACTCGCCACCAACGGAAGCAATGGACCGATAGTTGTAGCTTGCCCAGTCGCTCACCCACATCTTCACAGCATCTTCGCCACTTAGGTCATCGGAGCCCTCGGCCAAGTTATCGCCCATATGGGTTTATCGAGTGCTCCAATTCGTAGCCACTGGTAGCATGCTTGCTCGAATTTCTTTGGGCTTAGGCTACGACGGTGTTGTTCCACGAGGGCAGGGCCACCCCGACCATGGCACGGGCTGCGTTGTTCGTGTCGACAAAGTCCTAGTGGGTGCTTTGGGCAAGTGAGGTTTTGATAATGACTAAGACAAAGGTGAGGCATGTAATCGCTAGTGAGGGCTTGATAAAGGAAGTCATTCTTGTCCAATTTAAAGGAGCAAAAGGATATTGAAAGTGCCAAAATTTTCGTATAATACTCAATTGAGGCTCCATTCGTTTCGTGGAAAATAATTTCCAAGAATACGTTTTTGGATTTTCCAGCATTTGTTTCACAGAAAATAAATTCCTTGGAAAAAAAAAGTTTTCCATGAAAGAAAAAAAGTCTTCTAAATTAGGGGAAAATGTTTTCCACTTTTGAAAGTGGAAAACATTTTCCTTACTTGATCTCTCTTATCTTACATCTCTACAAATCATTATTTCCTCTCTCATTTCTTCTTCTTCTTTTCTTTCTTTATTCGAATTATTTTATTTTCTTATTCTTTTTTAATTCAAATGATTTTTAATTTCTTTTTTCTATTTTTAATTTTAATTTTTCTATTTTTTTTTCCTTTTCTTATTTTTTTCTTTTCTTTGTTTCCCATCTTCTTCTTTCTCGGCTAGTCATCGATTGTTACTAGGTGAACCTCGAGCTCGTCGATCCCAAGCTCACGCTCTGCGCTCTTGCTTATCATTTTCTTTATTTACTCTACTCTGCAGTTGTACATTATTTAAGCAAAGAGCTCCATATGTTTTGCTTCTTTTTTCTTTTGTTTATTAGTGTGACATCCTGAAATTCGAGCCCTCTGAGGGATAAATAAATGTGAATTTCGTTAATGCATTGTTGGTTGATCTCACTCGGAATTGATCACTCCTGAGATACTGACCTTGAGGGGAAAGGCTAATGAGAACAGAACTTGTACGACTAAAGAACTTGACTTGAGAAAATGACTTGACCGTGAAACTTGCGTGAGGAAGATCCTGTAGATAGGCAGGCTAATTCCAAGGATGACTAGAAGTCGATTCGTGGACAAAACATAATGGAATGACGGGTGATTCCATTTACCATTATTGAGCCCGCAAACGACCCTAAGTCGATCCTTAATAATCGCATACTTTGAAATAAGAATATATCCTCCGTAATTTCATGCAGTCAAGGACATCCATATGTTAAGATGTCTTGAATGTGGTTTGGCACGAGTCAATTACGCGTGAATCCTCGGAGCTGCCCATCAGTCTGAGTTGTAACCAAAATGGCATTTGGTGAAATTGACGTGGCAAGAGAACTTAGGATTGAACTTTGAATTATCGGGAATGTCCAGGACAAACATTAGATGAAGCTGCTTTAACAGTCGATAGAGCCAGTGAAGCCAAGCAATTAGAAAAGGAATTTTTAGACCAAGAAAATAAGCGAGTTTAGACATGGGCGGGGCCAAGCCAGTGTGGGCCTTAGGCCCAAGTTGGGATAGCCACCAAATGGGCCTAAGACAAGCAAATGAGCCCATTGGGCCAAATCAACTATTCATCTTTCAAGCCCATGATCTAACCTTAAGCCCATTTGAGCCTAATCAATTTCCAAGCCCATTCTTATTCATGGCCAAGCCCATTTCCTCGGCCCATCCACCAATTTCAACCCAAGGTCGGATTGGTAATTTCGGATTGGTAATTTGCGCAAGGTGGAAATGACCAAATTGCCCATAAAAGCAAGTGGATAAAGGCAAAGGAAGAGAGAGAAGGTGAGGGGATTTGCATGGGGAGTTGGGCAAGTATTGATGAGGCCTTGACATCCCTCACTGCACTCTCTCTCTCTCTCTCCTCATTTTCCTCCTCCAGTTTCTGTTCTAGCAGACCCTCCTCCAAAGAGTTGAGTTAAAAGTTGGCTTCCCTAACAAATCAACTCATGTGCCACCCACCACTGTGTCGAGGACACTCAGATCGTCTGCCTGGACCTAGCCATTTTCCAGTCGGAGCTATTGTTTGACCCGCCGGCCGGCCAGAAGCCAATGGTAGCCTAACCGCTTAGCACTGTTCTGCTCCAGCTAACCTTTCGTCAAAGATCCAAGTTAAAAATTATTTTCCTGAATGAATTAGCCTATGCTCCACCCACCACCGTGACTAGGAGAGAGAGTCCGTATGTATGGTGGTTGCCGCTTGCCAAACGGAGCCGCCAAACGTCTTGAAATCTGGAGACAAGCCACCAACCACTAGACCGCCTGGTTCCGCCCAGCTTCGCCTGTTTCGAGTTTTCTCCATTTTCGACCGTTCTTTCACCTAGCCTAGCTACTAGCCACTCCCCCTTGACCTCCTGGTGCCGCCAGTTGCTAGCCACCACCTCATCGGAGCTCCGATCAGCCCGTTCAACTCCGTTTCTCCTCTGGCAGTCAGTTTTTTAGAGTTGCAGAGAGAAGCAGAGGCTGTGATTGTTGTGCCGAGCTTGAGACTGCCTTGGATAGTTGTGGTAGAGGTCCCGGTGTGTAGCCACCGTCGTCGTCGCCACGTCGATGTCTCCGGCCCACTTAACGAATGAGTTTAGCTCATAATCCTTCGATTAGTGCTTAAACTTGCTTAGGGTTGGTTTAATTAGATCTAATTCTAGCTTAGGTGATTTAATTAAGTTTTATTAATTCTAAGATAGGTGGTTAGATGGATGGATTAGATTAGTTTAGCTTAATCTCACTTTATTTGCTTAATTGTGCTTATTTGCTTAATTAAGCTTGTTCTTCTTAATTAATTGTTTGTTTGTTTTAAGTAATGTTTTATTTAATTTCTGAATTTAATTTATTAAATATTGATTTTTGGAAATTTACTGTTCACTCGATGCGATCTTGTTCACATGCACTGTTCACTCGAGAGTGAAAAACTCCCTTGCTTCATGTGTGTTGAATTCATGAAGTAAATGGATGTGTAAATGCATAAGCATCCACATGAATTGATTGTTGGATGGTGAAATTGAGTGGTGATAGTGAAAATATGGCTTTTATTCTGAAAATCCCGGGTGTTAGGTTTTAACACCAAAAGTGGCTTTAATGAATATATCAAACCGTGGGATTTAAAAAAAAAAAAAAAAGAAAAGAGTATCACTTTTCAAGGTTCGAATTGACCGTGTACCCACACACGCCTATTTTCCAGATGTTTTTAATACGAATAAAATAGGCAAGGACCACCATTTTAATGGAGAAATTTGAGTGCAATACACGGTGTCCTGGGCCGAGATTGATTGATCATGTGTTGGATAAAGCGAAACCGTCTCGAGCTTTTAAGCCGGACGTTACTAAATCCCTTTTTGGGTTACCCATGCATTAGGGTAGTGGGTCGCAGTAGAATCTGGACCTATAGCTCTTCGGGGAAGCCATCTAACTTGGCGACGTCGCCGTGCTCATGGTGGGAGACGAAGCCTAATTATGCCAGAAGACATCGAACTTATGAGTAGGTTGTACTCGGGTCACAGTAGATTCTGGACTTACGCCCCTTCGGGGAAGCCGTCTATTAAGAAATAGATGTCGTCGTGCTCAATGGTGGTGAGATGAAGCCTGGCTATGCTAAAAGACACCGAACGTATGAGTAGGTGGTACCTTTAAGGAGAAAATTTAACAATTGGAACGCATGATTGTTTGAGTTGATTGGGTTGGGACCCCTATTATTAATTGAGTGGATAAGGCGTTTCAATTGCTGTATGCATTGAGTATATGCATGGTTTTTTTGAATTGTGCTAATGTCCGAGAACGCATGAGAATCAGGGTATCTGTGATTTCAGTCATGCATGAGTTAAGCACATTATTTATGACACGCACACATGAATCGATAACATGTAGGGTGTGGCAATGGTCAAGTGAGATCGCTTGTGATGTGACTCGTATGAGATTGATGAAATGTATCATCTAATGGCCATGTACATTGTGTGTATTGTGCTGAATTATAACGTGCAAGGTATGGCATACCAGGTAAGGTTGTATGCAAATCGACTAGTGATTGTTGCTTATGGTGGGGTAGTTCTGGATAGATACCCTGAGTTGAGTTGGAGTACTAACCAGGGCTTAGGGGTGGAACTCGCTAAGATTTATATCTCACTGGTTATTGAATAACCATTTTCAGGTCCCTAGTATGAAGAGCCAGGAGCTTGAGGCTGAAGGGTCAGGAGCATAGGTGGCTTAATAGTTCTTTTTGACATAGACATTCTGTATAAGCTTGAAGTATTTATAAAAATGTATTTGATTTAAAATTGATTGTCCTACTTTTCTATCCCATGTATGTCATTGTTAGAGGATTATTTAATTCACTTTTGCATGTGCAATAAAATAAAAAGGGTCGGCGATAAGTCCTGGGAATGTCGCGAAATTCTATCGACCACCAAGGGTTGTGCGCATGCTCAAGATTCAGGACGTGACAATTAGAACACAAAAGACGCGGGAGGAGAACAGGCCACTCAACTAGAAGATTCTCATTAGAGCTGTATATGCTTTGCTTCTTTTCTCTTTTACATCTTTTTAAAATCCATACAAACATTTTTTTTTTTTTTAGAGACGATGAGCATTTTGTGACAATAAGGGAATAAAGATATGAAGTAAGTTTGCCTAGATTTAAAGGCAATTTCATATTTGATGGATTTATAGGTCGGTAAGTAATGCATGCCTAAGCAGTGTAAGTCTTAGAAAATATTTTCCTTACCGAATATCGGAAAATATTTTCCGAAACATTTTCAGGTTTTAGCCGAACACTAGAAAATATTGTCATTTTCCTATAAAATGACTTCTAAGAAAATATTTTCCGTGAAACAAACGGACTTAGTGTCAAAAGTTTTTGTCGACTTACTTAAGTATCAAATGAGGAAAAATATGATTATTTAAGTGCCTTGCTAAAAAATTCAGATCAAAATGATTGCGTAACTTTTATAATTGAAATTTTTATATGATTTGACCTATTTAATTTAAAATCAAGTCCACATGGACATGCAAAATAGCATCACATAAGTCAATGTGGCTAGCTTGCCTAAAATGACTTTGCATGATTCTCAGGAGCCAAGACGTCAATCCACCATGATTTTCTTCTCCGTCACTATCGTTCCGCCAATAGCCATCATTGATCCACCATCGTTGGCCACGATAGCTCTCATGTGTTCAGAGTAGAAAAATAGAGTTCGGAAAGGAAGGACTTAATAAATTTTCGAACAGCCAGAAAAATCTCTTGGATTATAAGGGTACACATGATAAAAATTTTAAAATAAAAATTGATTTCTTGCCAAAAATTGATTTCTCAATTTCTATTTCAGAAATTGAGAAATTAAAAAAAAAAATTAACTTTTGATTTATTCTTCAAATCTATTTCTGAAATAGAAATCTGTTTTGAAAAAAAAAAATTGCATTATCAAACAGATTTCTATTCCAAACTTATTCCTAGAAACAAAGAAATAGAAAAATAGAGAAGTATAAATTTTATCACGCACGCCCTAAATTTCCAAAGGCTTCTCCATCTATGATCACTAATAGCTGCCGCTCATCCAGCATCGGATGACCATGGGTTATAACACATAACAGAGCACATTTACACTCAAGAGAGCTCAACATGAATTTGCTCTCTCAAATTGATTCTTCTCGTTCACTCTTTGCCCCTATTTCTTAGTCACCATTGCCAAAGTGCTCCAACCTTAGTCAAACTGCCTCCTTCAACGATTCCAATCCACAACATTGCTCCTGTGATCTCCTTACTCAGATTCGACCCCCATTTCCTCTTTGGACATTTACGAATTTCGTTGAATTTGTGATTTAGGTTTAAAATTTGGGAATTTCGTTGAATTGACGATATAGGGTTTGAAATTGGGGCAAAACTTGTAGACAGTGTCGTTTATGGAATAATAGGCTGACTGGGCATGCCGACGAGTCATGTCAATTGGTGATATTAATAAAATATGACCATGTAGGATTTCTAGTGATCCAAGTCAAATTGAAATTGAAATGATTGTTTTTTCTCAAAAAAGTTGCACTCAAGTAATTTGAAAAAAAAATATTAAAGTGAGCATCATAAGAAACTTTTGACACTTTTAATGTCATGTTACCAAGAGATTGAGGGTGTCTATGATGGTGATGATGTTGATGAGAGTACAATTGAGAAACGCAAATCTGCCTATTGCAATTGAGAAGCACCCCTATTAAAAAGGGACTAGGACACTTGACTAAGAAACAACCAAAATTAGAAAACCTTAAACTATGAAATATTAAACTAGACAGCATAAAGTTAGGAAATATCAAATTTAAACCAAAAAAAAAAAAAAAAAACAGAAATCTAGTCATATTAGGAATTCTATTCAAAATAGGAAAACAACTTCAAATTAGAAACCTCTGACTCAGCTAACTGAGTCTTTATTGTTCAATCATCTTGAAACTTCATCTTAAATGTGTTTCAACCTTAGTCAAGGGGAACTATCAAAAGAAAGCTAACGGATTTACTAAATAGGACCGAAGATTCCTCACAAGGCAACTGCTATCACTTAGTGCAAATTCTCACAAACGCTTCCAATTGCAACTTGGATTCTCAATATTTATACAAGGCATTCAATTTATTTAGGAGCCACCACTAGTCAATTATCGATCGATTAGACACCAAATAAAATGCGGGAGCAAATTTTACTTCTACAAACTAGACATTTATGAATGTGGGGACTTTTTTATGTAAATTAATCTAATGCACTTTCAATACATTTTCTATATATTTTCTAAAATGTTTTACATGCTATCTATTATCGACGTTACTCATAAACCACTAAAGTGTGAGAAATGATTATGCATGTGCACAAACGATAGTGTAGTACTCAATAATCACAACAATAAATAAATTATTAAAATGATTAAAGAATCTAGAATGCATGTGCAAGCAAAAGCGAATCCTTATATATTACCAATTGAGACAAAGGTTCTACAAACTTAGTTTTAGGAAACAAACATACAAAAGTTAAAATCATTGTAGGCGGCAACATAGATCACCTCTCTCGATCAAAATTGTGAATCATAGAAAGAGGAAACTTTTCAGGCCAATAGAAATGGGAAAATTCTACAAAAGTAAGAGACTGTATATAAATAGTCATATATATGAAGTAGTTGCATTTAGTAGTATGAATTTGAGTCCAAATAGAATAAAAAATTATTTTTATCCAGTGTTTGGAGATGTCCTTTAGACCAGATATACTTAGACAAAATGTTGGATAAGAAATTTGAGATAGGAATGGGAAAATTCACATTGAAAAAAGAAAAACACTTAACAAATACTATTATCTTCAAACAATGGAGTGATGCATCTTGTCGCGACCAAATTTTCGAGTGTGAACCACCTAGGATTTGGCTAATGGATTGTTAAGCCTAGACTTAACTCGGACTCTCCCAAGCCCATACCAATTCACAACTTTAGGTTCAAGTTCTTAACATGCAATTGATTTTTAATTAGGAATCGCCACTAATCTATTTTTGGTGGGTCGATTAGAAACCCAAGTAAAGTAACGGGAGATTCACTTTACTCCTACAAACTAGAGATTTTTGAGTTCGGGAACTTGGTTACGTTAGATTTTTCTAATGCCCTTTTGGTACCTTTCTTTTTTATTTTGAGAAATGTTTGGCAAGCAGTTTGAATCAATTTTAATTTACTTTCCTAACATGTGAGGTGACCATGCAGGTGCGCAATCCACCAATTTAACACCCAAGAAAGCAATTAAATAATGCAGGACTTACCTCAAAGCAACGAAAGCATCTGGAGTGTTAAATTAAAATCCACATCAACAACCCTAGATATGGTTTCTAATTAACACGCAATTACTCAATTTTTGTTTTCACTTTTTAACGAGACTATAATCCATATGCAATGCAATGCTTGTAATCTAATATGAAATGATATGGCATGGCAATATGTCCTAAACTATATGAATGAGTAAAAAAACTAATGATTTCTTAATGAACATGCAATAATTAAATATGCAATCTAAATTAACCAGAATGACTTAATTCTAATGATGTGCAATGCAATGCAATGACGTACAAAATTATTTCAACTAAAATGACATGCGACATGCAATTTAATATGCGAGCTATATGTCACGCGACATTTATTAAATGGCCTAATCTAATGACGGGCAATTTCTGATTAAAGGACCTAACAACAATCAATAAATGACGTGCATTTCATGAACCTGATTCTATATGACATGGACATTTTTATTTTCCTAACAAAAACATGCAATTTATCTAGGAAAGATTATCTACCTATAATTGATAAACATGCAATCCTAACATGCAATGACGTGCAAAGAATGCCCTAATTCAACATGATATATGCATGATGATTTTTTTGTTTCTTTTTATAAAATTCGAAATTTAAAATTGCCAAATAATTAAACATGCAATTCAAATTTAAAACTAACATCCTAAATGAATGCATTTTCTTTTTCGGTTTTCTTTTCCATGATTCAAAATAAAGTTCTTATTCTAAATATAAAAGATAAAAACCTAATCCTAATTCAACATTTTTTGGATTTTCTTATTTGAAATTCGAAATAATGATTGCAATTTTAACCCTAAAACAAGAAATATTCTAAAGCAAATCTAATCCTAACTCAAATATTTTTTGAATTTTTCTTTTACAAAAATAAAATTGACTCAACCAACTTGATGACAGCAAATCAAATAAGATATGATTGATATCCAAAAAAATTGACGAGCCATATCTCGCGCATGAGATCGGGTTAGTCAATTTTAAATTAAATCGCGAATCGAATCTCGGGCTTGAGATTGGATTATTGATTTTTGTAAGGGATTGCAAGTCGGATTTGAGCGCGAAAATCGGACTGTCAATCCCTAGCTTGATGGACTATTTCATATTGGGATATCAATAATATATTAATAAAAAATTCCACTAAAATAGAATATTAAAGAAATAATAATAAATAAATAAACATAAAAGAGAAACTACCTAATCTGATTTTTCCTTTTCTCTTTTTCTGTTTTTTCTTCCTTTCCGTACACAGCCGTGAATCTCCAAGGGGAGCCGGCTGATCAGTCTGACAAAGGGGATCTGACAAGGGCGGTTACAGGCGACATGGAGCGCAGCTAATGGGCGTCACGGATGGGGCACCTAGTCGTCGAGTCACCGATTTTCTGCTCATAGAGATTCAAGCAGCAGGGGTAGCGAAACAGATGGCGAGATCAGGTATGGCAAGGGCTTCGGGTGCGGGAGTCGCGGATCGAGTAATACCAGCGTTGGGCGGATCGGCGTCGGCAGAAGCTCCGGGCAGCAGGGCATATGGATTCGGCGGTAGCGTCGAATCACGTGAGCGCGTCAAGGGGTCAGTGGGTCCTTGGCTCCTGGGCGATGGGCAATGCTCAGTGGGGCGGAGCTGATGAGGCAACCGGTGCAGCTTGGTGGCTTTGTGGCTGTGGGTGGAGGGCAAAGCGAAGCTGGCAAGTGTGAGGGAGACGATGAACAGTAAACGTCCCCTCACCTTTGCCTTTTTACTTTTACCTTTTCCCTCTCTCTCTGTCTCTCTCTCCCTCTCTCTCTCTCGTCACTCTCCTTGCAGACTTTTCCTTTTTCTTTTGTTCTTTTTCACCCAAAAGAGAAGACCCCCTTTTAACCTTCTGCAACACTTTTGCAACAGGAAAAAGCAAAAACCCCCCTACTCGGCAAACCAACAAAATGAAGCTCTTCCCTCTTTTTTTGTGCTTGATTTTCACTTTTCTTTTTATCTAGAAAAGAAACCCCCTAAACCTCTCGCACGCACGGTCTTTTATAGGGAAAGGAATTGGATTTTCAAATTCTTCCTCGAATCAACCTTCACAAATCTTTTTCACAAAATTCATCCCATATTGATAAGGATTCGAGATCAAGATGAAATTTTTTTCTAAATCCAAATCTTTTAAAGACACATCGCAATATTTTTTTTACCCATCTGCCCTATCCAAAAAAGATTCATATCTCGGAAAAAATTTAAAATATTATATTCCCACGAGATAATATTTAATTATTAAAAAACACGGGCTTGGGCCAACCTACTCCCTTCGTGGGCCTAATCCATCTAATTCGAACTCATCCGCCACCGGTGCAATAAAATGCAAATAACAAAATAAATGCAAACTAAATCTATATGCTATGAAATTAATAAAATTAACCCTTAATTTCCTATGCAATAAATAAATAAACTAAATCATCAAAATTTAGGTGTCAACACATCTAAAAGACATCCTCTCCAATTGATCAACTAGCTCTTATTCGCATGTGACGATTGCAATTCCGAAACATCCGCGCAATTCGATTACTTGAAATGGAGCATCCACTGTAACTGACCTTTCGACCGATCCCTCCTCCTCCATCACCTAACCCAATTGACCGTAATGACCATTAAAATCGTCAACCTCCTTTGACAATGTATCGCTATTAGTTTGTCCTAATTCAACATCATTTGCTGTTTTTGCCACTATAAATGACAATGCCTATTGCGACATTCCCGGAGGAATTGAATGGATTACTAAGCACAATGCTTAGCATGAACTCCCCACCCAATTTATCTTACCTATCGGAGACGGAACTACTTGATTTTTGGTCAATTAAATACTCAAGTAAATTGCGAGAGTACATTTACTTTAGCAAACCAAATCATGAGTACGGGGACTCATAACCTTTTCTCTTTATTTTGAAAATATTTTGCATGTAACTTTTGCTGATTTTGGTAATATCACGCTACTAACATATAAACTATGAGTCCTTACGTTTTTCTGATAAATCTCTCTCGTATTGTCGAGTTCCTCTCTATCTGCTAGATAGAGTTCTTCTTTCTTAAACCCTTTTCTTCAACCTTCAGCACTCATCGTCACCATGAGAACGGCAATTCTTCATCATCTCCTTCTCTTCTTATCCTCCGTACGCCTAATCAGTTAACCCACACTCATCCCATCCTCTTTCTACCTCATAAGTGATCGCTTTGCGGGTTTTTGTTCTCCTCCCTTTAGGTTTTCTCTGTTTCTCCTTCTGCATGTCGAAATTTCTTAAGATTCTGACCTTCATCAGTTAAGACGCTCCATCCTTTCATCGATGGCTACTGAAGATGATCCCGATGCAACTCGGGTTGCTGCACTTTGTCAAAAATTGGGCCGATTATGCACAGAAAAAGCAATTGAAGAATGGCAAGTTGAACCTGCACCTAACGCAGTCGAGGAATGCAAGCTCCTGTTAATTGGTAAAGTTCCTTCCAACCCTTCCTTTAATTTCCCAGCTTTCCAGTCAGTCTTGAAGAGGGCATGGAGGTCGAACCAAGTAGAGATCCTACAGCAAGAAGCGGGAATTTATTTAGCCAAATTTAAGTCTCAAGCTAAAAAACAAAGAATTCTCGATATAGGACCTTGGCAATTCTCTGGAGATCTTATAAATTTTAAACCATGGGTAGCCAGCACCCCTCTACACTGCTATGACTTCTCTACATGTGCATTCTGGGTTCAGGTAATTGGGCTTCTGTTAGAATGTTGCACTAAAGATATGATCTACAAGGCTGTTAGTACGGTAGGCTCTGTTCTGCAAGTTAAGTCTGATTTTGCTACTGGTTCCACCCTGAAAGCAAGCCGCGCTCGAGTTGAGTTGGATTTATCTGAACCATTGAAGGTAGGTCGACTAAAGGTACGAAAGGTTACCTCATTACTGTTATTCTTGTGGACGATTGGGTCATTATACTGACTCTTGCCCCTCCATCCCTTTTGAAGAGAACATGATCATCGATATTGGCTTCCTTATGGTCCTTGGTTAAAAGCTAAAGTTCAGTAGTACAGCCCATATTGGCAGTGTTACTATGGACAACCACTTATGGAGGAGGAGAGCAAGGAGACCATACCTGAAACTCCTCCCACTGATATTCGCCCTCTCCCTCTTCTTCTACCACCTGCTCCTAATACAACCCCTCAGAAAGTTACTCCAATCACAACTCAGACCAGGACTGATATCGTGAGCATCACTCCTTCAATGCAACACAATCTAACCACCGCTTTAATTCCAGCTTCAGAGAAGCTTGAAGGAGTGCAATGGCCGACATCAGATCCTCAAGTAAAAAAAGGCAAAAGTACTCGACCGCATAGTAAAATAGGCCCTGCTAAGAAACCAAGGCGCTATACTCCCTACGACTTACCAGGAGGGCCACAGGGAGTCTATGATGACTCTTTCTTGTTGGATACACCAATAATCGAGGCTTCTAAAGACGTTTTGCGGGCGACGGTGGCTAGCCCTAAACAGTCACCAAATCAGCAATGAAAATTATAAGTTGGAATTGTCAGGGTTTGGGCAATCCCCTGACAGTCCTATCATTAAAAGCCCTTTTGACTAAAGAAAAGTCTGACTTATTATTTTTGATGGAGACGAAAAATGGTGATGAAGTCCTCCTTTGCCTGAAACGGTCCTTCCGTTTTTTGCACCACATGCTGTTTAGTCCCGTTGGCTCTACAGGTGGCTTAGCTCTTTTTTGGAATGCTGGGGTCTCACTGTCAGATTTCTCCTCCAATCCGCACCTTTTGGACTTTATTTGTCTGGATATCTCGGATGCCAGATCTTTGCGGATTACTTGTATCCATGCACCTGCAGTTTTTCATGACCGTCAGAATCTTTGCAAGACCTTACGTCATTTTAGTAGCTACAATGTCTTACCTTGGGTGTGCCTTGGTGACGTTAATGAAATTCTTCATCGATGGGAGAAGATCGGTTTTAGGCCAGCGGACTCTTATCACCTGTCCTCTTTCCGAGAGGTCCTCAATGATTGCAGTTTGATGGATCTACCTTCTCATGGATGTGCTTTCACGTGGTCCAACAACAGAGCCGGGGAAGCTTTGGTGAAGGAGCACTTAGATAGAGCTGTATGCAATGTTGAATGGCATGTCACATACCCGAATGCTCAAGTGCTAGCTCTCCCTGCAGTAGGATCAGATCATAGCCCACTTGTTTTAGATACAAAACCCTGTTTGAGTCATTGGAAGAGATACTTTACCTATGAAGCATTCTGGAATCAGGATCCAGGCTGTCCATCAATCGTTCAATACTCCTGGCACTCTGTCTCGAGAAGGAACTCTCCTCTGCCGGTCAAGCTTCGCGCAGTCACTACAGCCTTGTCCAATTGTAGTCGCCAGAATTTCTCCCACAACAGGCAACAGGCCATGGAATTAGAACACCAGTTACAAATTTTAACAAACTAGCAACCTACTTTATTGAATTAGTCTCGGCAACAAATGATAAAAACAAAACTTCAGAAAGCATGGTAAAAGGAAGAGCAATATTAGGCGATGCGATCTAGGATAAACTGGTTGCAATGGGGAGACCGCAATACCAAGTTTTTCCATGCTACCACTCTTCAAAGAAGACAACGCAATCAAATTACCATATTGAGGGATGAACATCAGCAATGGGTCAAGGATCCTGGACAGATCAAAGAAATGACTACCACCTATTTCTCACAGCTTTATATCACTTCAGGACCTCGACCTTATGCTCAGATATTAGAACAGTGTCCACAGATGGTCAATGCAGAAATGAATGCAACTCTCCTCGCACAACCAACTCTTGAAGAAGTTCAAGTTGCTACATTTCAACTAGCTGCTTCAAAAGCACAAGGCCCGATGGTTTAAATGGATTATTTTATCAGTCGCATTGGGAAATTCTTAAAGTGGACATTCACAGTGTAGTTCAGCAATTCTTTACTTCTGGATCATTACCTCTTTCTTTGAACAGAACTACTATAACCCTAATCCCCAAAACCACAAACCCAGAAAGCTTGGATCAATATCGTTCTATTAGCTTATGCAACTATGCCTATAAAATCTTCTCTAAAGTCTTGACTAATCGATTAAAACCCCGCTGCCTACACGATTCGAGGAACAAAGTGCATTCGTTGCTGGTAGACAGATTCAAGATAATGTTCTAATCGTACAGGAAGTCATTCATCAACTCAAGACAAGGCAAAGGAGGAGTCATTTTAAAGCAATTCTAAAGTTAGATATGCATAAAGCTTATGACCATGTTGAATGGGACTTTCTTCAAGATTACCTACTCCGATTAGGCTTTCATTCCCATTGGGTCCATCTAATCATGCAGTGCATTTCAACTCCATCTCTATCTGTCAAAATGAATGGGGAGTATCTACCAAGTTTTCACCCAACTCGAGCGCTGAGACAGGGAGATCCCTTATCCCCTTACCTGTTTATCCTTATAGCAAATCTTTTATCCCTCCTAATTAGAAATGCTATAGATATGGGCTTGCTAAAAGGCATTAAGCTGAATCACCGGTGTCCTACTTTATCACATCTCTTTTTCGCTGATGATACTGTGTTTTTTCTTGATGGTACCTTACTGGAGTGTCAGAACCTATCTAATCTTCTAAACCAATATTGCTTGGCATCAGGACAGACTATTAATCACAATAAATCTGGAGTTTTCTTCAGTCCTTCTTGACTTATCTCTCTTCAGGAAACTTTAGCTAGTGAATTAAGGGTACCAGTTTTACAGCGATGTGGGAAGTATTTAGGGATACCTACTGATTGGGGAAGATCTAAAAGGGACATGTTTTCTTGGCTATTGAACAGCGTTCAATCCAAATTAGAAGGGTGGAAGGAAAAACTAATTTCTAAGGGAGGGAAAGAAGTTCTCCTAAAGATTGTCATTCAATCTATTCCACAATATGCCATGTCTGTGTTTAAGATCCCTATCTCATTATGTAAAGTTATTGAAAAGAGAATGGAAAAATTTTGGTGGACTAATGATACCAGCAAATCTGGAGTGCATTGGCAGAGTTGGAAAACTTTACAGAACAGAAAAGAACTAGGTGGATTGGGTTTCTGAGATTTGGTGTGTTTTAATCAAGCCATGCTCGGTAAGCAGGCATGGCGTCTACTGCATCAACCATTATCTTTATGGGGAAAGTTTTTTAGGGGTTTATATTTTCACTCCTCCACTTTTTTAAAAGCTAAAAGGGGCTCTCGCCCATCATGGGGCTGGCAGAGCCTCTTGAGCGGAAGGGATGCTATTCTACCAAATGTTAGTTGGTCTATGGGAGATGGAAAATGCATAAACATAAGAGAAGATAGATGACTTCCTATGGGAATTCTAGGTGGACCTTAAGCTCCAGAAGAACCTACACTAGTAGCTGATCTTATTGACCAGGCTTCCAGTTCATGGAAGATTGATTTATTGTACAATTTTTTCGACTTGCCAATCATTCAACAGATCACAGACATCCAACTCAAGCCTAACTTCACTTCATATGCACTTATATGGACAGCAACCAAACAAGGAACATTCACGGTCAAATCAGTATATCACGCTATCACTCAAACACAATCAGGTATCCCAAATTCTATTGCTTCAACGTCATATCAGATCCCTACCTGGTTATGGTGCAATATCTAGAAGATGCCTGCTACACCCAAAATCCGTGTATTTCTCTGGTCCATCTGTAGCAATGCCTTGGCAACGAGAGAAAACCTATATCGAAGACATATATTAGACAGTCCCTGCTGCACATTATGCAAAAGTAAGATTCTAGAAACTTTAGAGCATATATTCTTACTCTGTTCATGGACTCAACAGGTGTGGAATCATTCCCAGATCGGGGTTTCAGTCCTCCCCGATAATATTTAACGTTTGGACTTGTGGATCGTTTCCACGATTTGGGAAGGAAATCGATTATCTCGTCTAGCTTTTATTTCTCATATCTTGTGGCAGATATGGCAAGCCCGGAATGGCTTCATTTTCCGAGGAGCTCCTCCCAATCCAATGCAGGTGGTAGAAGCAGCACTGACTCACGCCAACGTAGATCGGTTATCTTCGGCTCCCTGCACGCATCAAAAGCTTTCGGTCAAAAACAAATCCTATCTATGGCATCCCCCATATCCCGGGGTTTTGAAGGTTAATATAGATGGATCATTTCATCAGGGAAGCAATCATGGTACTATAGCCTGTATTTGCAGGGATCACCAAGGTCGACTTACAGATGGCTTCTCCATAGGGGTTGTGGCCTCCTCGGCTCTTCAGGTTGAGATCCAAGTCTTATCCTTTTCGCTCCGCCATCTTCTGCATCAAGGGATTCAACACACAAGGATCATCGTTGAATCAGACAATCTCACTTTGGTGGAATCGTTGAATCGCCGCACACTGCCGCCATGGAGGGATCGATCTCTCTTCTCAGAGGCTTCGTTCCTGTTAACCCTATTTCCCAATCTAAAGCTAGGGTTCTGTCGAAGAGAAGCGAACACGGTCGCCGACTGAGCCTGTAAGGCCCATACTCGAAATAGCTTGACTTGTAATTGGGCCCTTATTTCGCCCCCACCTCTCTTAAACCTGTTATGCGCAGATGCAATAGCTGCGGGTTGTACTAGTTACTCCTATTAATACTATTTGGGTTTCTGTTAAAAAAAAAAAACATATAAACTATGACTATGCAAATGCGAAAATGAGAAATGACACCAAATGTTCATAACCTTGAATAAATTGTAGACAAAATTCAATAACTTAGACATACTAAAAAAAAAACATGTTATTATCCGTTTCCGCAAGGTTTCATAGTTAGAGTAAACTAAGGAAGATTGGCATGAACCAAAAGCAAAATGTTGCGGGGCACAACTAGGATGCAGCAGTAGTAACCAACGGCAAATAATGGAGATGATAGCGTAGCAGCAACAGCAAATGGTAGCAAAGCAGCGACGAACAACAGCAAAAAACAATAAATAACAGCGAGCATCGATAAACAGCAGCGATTAGTGGTAAACGGCAGCAGCAAACGACAGAAATTGACAACGAGCAGCTGTATCACAGCAGCAAACAGCAGCAACAAACAGCAGAAATTGACGACAATCAGCAGTAACACAGCAGTGAACAGCAGCACCGTAACAGTGAGAAGCGACAAGGAAGGGCAGCACAGCGACGGCAAGTGTAATGTTTCGGAAGTAGTAGCAAGTGAGGTCTTTAGTGATGGCAGGGCTTTGCAGACGCTGCTGGAATCTCACCTGAGGACCGAGGACTCAAGAAATGGACTGCATTGTGGTATGTGCAAGGGACGACAGCATCGCGAGATCGCTGGAAAGCTTAGTACAGTGAGACAATAATGTGAGAAAACTCATGATCCCACTGTGCTTCTCTCCCCTCCTTTTGTAATGGCTCCGAGCATCTCTTTCTATGGGCAATTATCGTAGTTTCCTTTCCCCATTGCCTTAATTCATGGTCTGGGAAATTTGTGCACCATTTCATGGCTGGCTTAATCATTCCCTCTTTGGTATTCTAATCAGCCTCAAACTCTTTAATTCCTTTATTTTTATCAAATTTCCCACTTTCATATTCAAGGGATTTCCTAGCTCTTGATCTTTTAGTGTTCAAGATTGACAGAAATTTGGCTCCTCACTCACCGAGATTGAATATATGTCAAAGTAAGAATGGCTGGCCAGAATTCCCACGTTCCTTGCATTATCAATGAAATTGATCCCCTCTTGTTTTCCTTTCATATTTCATTCAGCTGAATGAATTTCGGCAAAGCATTGCCCATTTGTCTCTTGCCTTCTTTTCATTTTACTTTCTTCCTTTATTTTACCCTCCGCAATTGCTTCGCCTTAAAATGAGAAAATACCCCCACGATTTCCTCCTATAGACTAGCTGAAATATGCTAGATTGATTGGTTCCCTCTAAAAAAATTCCGCGTTTGTGCAGAATCAAACAAATATTTGACCAAATATACTCTTAATCAACCGTGGATATGTGCTCTCTTCCGAGATTCACATGCCTTAGCGAGTATATCCCCAGAGTATATTTCTTTTATTTTTTCTTTTTCTCCGCACATATTCTGATATCCGATGACTCCTCCTGCGCATCCATGACTCTTGCTATTTCAATCATGTCCTCGAGCTCCTTGATTGAATTTGTTTCGCATTTGCCCAATAATGCTAATGTCTATATGCAATTCGATTGTTTTTATTTTAGAGTCGGGGTCAATTCTTAATTTTTTATGCAGCAATGACTACATATGTTACCAACATTAGGTGTGAATAGCGCCCATGTTCGCCGCCATGTGAGTGACTTAACTTATAAAGGATATTTTGACTAAAAAGAAACTTATAATAGATATATTATACCGTCTGCTAGACTTGTAGTTTACTTTATGATAGTTGAAAACCTCGATCTCCTTAATCATTTCTCCGGCGAATCAGGCGTTGAATGAGGAAGCATGTCTTTTGTGCATAAGGAAGGAGGTAAAGCAACATCACCGCCGTTGAGAACTATCGTCTATTTTACCAGAGAAAGTATCTTGTCCATTTGAAAATAACTTCGAATTAGAAATAAATGCAATCACTTCGCCCGAACGCAAATATCGATTCATCCGTATTATAATCATAAGTAATGAGATTAAAAAACAAGCGTAATTAAGAAGCCTAATACTATGAAGAAGGAAGAATTGTTCAAAAATCTTAGACCTATTGTACAATAGCTAATTTAGTCCTAAACTTTTTAATTTTACCTATTTAGTCCTAAAATGTCGAATATTTGCCAACATAATCATTTTGGTCAATTTTGACCATAAATTATTGAAGTGGATGCGGTCATCCTATGTGGGACGACTACCATGCCAATAATTTCATGTCAAAATTGGCTCGAATAACTTCATTGATAAATTGTCAAAAAGTTTAAGGCTAGATTGACAAATCGTCAAATGGTTCAAAACTAAATTAGCACAATTAATAATTCTAGGATTGAATTGGCTGCCATATAATAGGTTGAAATTTTTTTACACAATTATCCCTGATGAAGACATAAAGAAACTGGATGGTTATTTATGAAATGGGTGGGTATAAGACAAAAGAAAGGAAAGGTAATTTAGGAAATGTAAGAGGGGAGACAAAGGGTGTTTCATCTTATTTATATAGATATAAATTGATGTGTTTGTATTGGATATGAATAAATAAATAAATAAATAAATAAATAAATAAATAAATAAATAAATAAAGATACATGTGGTTGTCGTTTATATATCCAAACACAGACCGTAATAAGCGGACAAAGGGAATCTAGCACGACAAACCACCATTATGGAACCCCAAAGTAAATCTGAATTTCCTGGGATAAGAATCAAATCCACAACCATCGCTTCTTAAATCGAAAATATGGAAACGCCAATTTTAACGGATAAACCATAAGTGGGTGTATATCATCATAAATTTCGGCTGATAATCGGCGTTTCTAACAGTGATTCAACATGTGAGTGGCGTCACTATCATGGAATACGGTGCCATGCATGAAAGAAGCCAAAAGTCAATTCTTTCACGGGAAAAAGAATAGAAATTTCATTAGATAATTAAAGTACGAGTGTTTCTATAGAAAATCTAATGAGAACTTTTGCTAGAACATCTTTACAAAGTAATATGGCTATTTACAATTGGGTATGAAATGAGCGAGACTTATGCATTGAATCATCATAGTGTCTTTCAATAACTGTTAGGAAATTACCATGTCAGAGTAAAAAAAAAAAAAAAAACAGAAACGTTGTAGCTGCTTTGTTTAGCAGCTGCTTTGGTCAAGTTAATTATTATTCGATGCTAGTATATTTTCTGGGTGCTTCTCCGCTTATGGGGATGAGTTTACGTTTTCAATTTACCCTCCCTTCAGATGAGAATATATAAGCACTTTGAACATTCAATCACTTAGATGTGCTCTCATCATTTTTTTCCCCTTTTCCCCTTTTTTTTCCTTTTTTTTCTTTTCTTTCATTCTTTCATTTCCTTTTCCTTCTTCTCTCCCTCGAGAAGGCCCTATGGCACCGCTACCGCACCATCACTTGTTAACATAATCTTTTTATTCCATATTTCTGTTTTTATAATCGGAGGTAAGAGCGCAGAGATCTAGCTACACATGTCATTACACCATTGGAAAGAAGGCAACTATTAATCCACATGAATCCTTCATGTGTAAGGAAAGCAAACTACATATGACAATCCATCAATATTCAATTTCAACTAGGGGAATTCCTAGCAAGCTATAGCGAGTCAGTGTCTCTAGTGTACATTGACCTTATGTCACCAATGCAAATGAAAAGTACGCTCACTATCAGTTAATCAATAGGGACTTTCACCTTCATAATTCCCTGGAGGATCATAGTTACAAGTCACAAACCACCACCCATTGCTACACTTAACCCTAGCGCACCCGAGATGAATCGAGCTCCTCCACACGACCTGCGTGTAATGCAAGCACTCACCGCCAACGCAAGCATTGGAGTGATGGTCGTAGTTGGCCCTCTCGCTCACCCACATCTTTACAGCATCTTCACCGCTCAGCTCTCCATAGCCCTCCGCCAGGTTCTCGCCGTACGGGCCCATCGAGTGCTCCAGGGCACAGCCAGTGGCAGCGCGCTTGCTGGCATATGTCTGGGCATAGGCAGCAACAGTGTCGTTCCATGCTAGCGGGGCCACCCCGACCTGGGAGCGGGCTGCGTTGTGCGCATCAACAAAGTCCTGGTGGGTGCTTTGGGCTAACGAGGTTTCAGCAATGGCTAAGAGGAAGGTCAGGCATGTAATTGCTAGTGAGGACTTACTAAAAGAAGCCATAACGAGCCAGTATGAAAGGTTTGAGAGTGTATGTGATGATGACGACGAGCACTAACAGGGTGAAGTATTTATAGGCAAAAAAATGGGAGGGTTTCACTTAACAACTTTTGCTTGTATAGAAAAGAAAATTGAAATATAAAAAGATATAATCAACTGTATGCAACTGTTGAGAGATTCGAAAAAATGTAAAAACTATTGTAGAACCTATCATATTGACTATCAGATTGCTTTCATCTTGGAAAGAGAATTTAAAGATGGGTGACATCACTATATGGACTTGTAGCTTACCTTATGATAGTTGAAAACGTCGATCTCCTTAATCATCTCTCCGGTGAATCAGGCCTTGATTGAGGATGCATCTCTTTTGTGGAAAGAGGCAAAGTAATATCACTACCTTCGAGAACCATCGTCTATTTTCCCAAAGAAAGTATATAGTCAGTAACAATGCAATCGCTTGGCTTGAATGCAAATAACAATTCATCCGCATTGTTATTATATACTGGTTTAAGATAATTATGCATTGAAAGAAAATGAGTAAGTTTATGGGATAATACCCTAAAAAACCCCAAACTAGTACACTTGTGACAAATTTACCCCAAACTATTTTTTTGACCACCAAAAACCCCAAACTGGTATATTTTTGATAAATTTATCCCAAACTGGTATACTTGTGACAAATTTATCTTATGTTAGTTTTCGTTAAATTTTATTCTCAAATTATTAAGTTAAATGACATGTGACAGTTAACCAAGATATCAATTTAGGATTTTACGTTCCGTTTGTCACAGTTTACAATTTTTATAATTTTTTTGTGGTACTAATCCAATTTAGCATAGGGTATATTTGTCACAAATTTACCGGTTTAGGGTTTTTGATCGAATAAATTAGTTTGGGGTAAATTTGTCATAAATATACCAGTTTGGGGTTTTTTATAATCAGTTGGGGTAAATTTGTCACAAGTTTACCAGTTTGGAGTTTTTCATGGTCAAAAAAATAGTTTGGAGTAAATTTGTCACAAGTGTACCAGTTTGGGGTTTTTTAAGGTATTATCCCTAAGTTTATATATGAAATAGGGGTGAGTAAAAGATAAAGAAAACAAAGGTAATAAAGAAGTCTAAAACTATGAGGAGACATAGAAACCGGATGGTTATATATGAAATTGGTTGGTATGAGACAAAAAGGTAATTTAGAGGGTCTAAAAGTGAGACTAAGGGGGTTTTGATGCAGGTATATAGATATAGATAGGTGTGTATGTGTCGGATAAAAGAAGAAGACATGGATGCATATGGTTTTTATATATATATATATATATATATATATATATATATATGATTGAGAGGCACCACCCTAATTACCCGGCTTCAAAAAACTCAACCCATCGTTATGGCCTCCATTTAGATCCAAGTTCTCCGAGATAGGAATCAAACCTTGAATAAGCGGTTCCAGAACCGAAAGCATAGTGACGCTATTGTCAATTGATTAATCCCAGGGTGGGTAACATAGTATATATTATCATATGGTCATAAGTTTCGGCTGACAATCAGCGCTTCTAACAGTGATTTAAAATGTGAGGGCTTTCGCTTTCAAGGAATATGGTGCCATGCATGGACGAAACCATGAGGCAGTCCTTCACGGAAAAAACATAAAATCCATTATATAATGAAGCACTAACACTATTAAATAAAAATAATAATTTATAATCGGCCTTGGTTATCGTACGAGTTTTCCTATAGATAACACCACAACTTAAAAGCTAATATTCACACCGTCATTAAAGCCGCTGGTAAAAGGTTTTCCCATTGTACTGATAATATTTATTATATATACAAGAACCCTAAATTTATATCCATAGCTAAAAGATAAATGAAAAATATTAAGGATTAAATTGTTCAAATTAAAGAGTTAAGAACTAAATTGACCATCGTGTAATAAATTTAGGACTTTTTAGATAATTTTTTAGAACTTGTTATGAAGTAGGTTTATGTTATTGAAAAAAAAAATGAAATTGGCTTTTGGTGTCCTAAAGTAGGAGCCGAAACCTGCTCAACAAGTATTCCACTTGCTTTATGGGTACAAACAACGAAGACCACTATTTCAGGAAAAAAATTACAATTCATTGCAGAGAAGAGTACGGGCAATTATCGTCAAGGCTTAGTGGCCAAAGAATAGACTTGTTTGCGTGTATTGAAAGCAATACCTTAGTTTGGCTCCACATGTCACGAGTGCAAATAATTTTATGTTTAAATTATTCATATGGAGTTTGATTCATAGAGTCGGAACTTATGGTTTACTCACTATATTTAGGAAAAAAAAAAGAAAGAAAAAGTATATGCAATAGAACAAAAAAGATGAAATATTGGAGGCATAGGATACGTGGAATCTTTGCATGTGACCTCAATTTGTCTTATTTGCAAGATTGCCGGAGATTAGAAGTAACTTAACATTTCAAATGTGCTATAATATCCCAACGACATAACCGTCTTGTTAATAATAATACGGGAAAATTCTTGGCTTGAGCCAATCAGATTCAGGAGTTCAAAAGGGTCCAGAAAAATAAATAATTGTTAAAGACAAGAAACGGTCAGAACAAGAAACTAGGGGTTCTAGGGTTTCGAGGGAATAAAGAAAAGTCTACATTTTCGACGAGTTTGGAGAATTGGAAAGAAAGCTAAGATGGGGAGAGCGGCATCCTATGAAGCACGGACACGCTCGGGGACCTTCCGTGTCGTGTCGGACACGTGTCGGCGTGTCCGACACGTTCGGACACGCTCGGACACGCTTCGACACGCGGTCAACACGTGTCGAATTTTCCGACACGCGGTCAACTCTTCCCGACACGCGAGTCGGAGCGTGTCCGAGCAAGAGGGTGGGTTTCTAGAGCGGATCTACAAGCGTGAAAGGAGAGTGAATCGTTGGCGATGGAGGGTGAAGACGAGGCGAGGGAGAGGGAGCAAGGCTGCGGAGGCGAGGCAGCAGCAGTGAGGCCACGACGATGAGGCCGCGGCGGTGAGAGAAGGCTGGAGGAAGAGAGAACTAGGCGACCGAGATGACCGCGACAGAGGACCGGATACAAGGCTACGACCACAAAAGAGCAACTGCAACAAGGTGACCAAGAGAGAGTAGGGATTGAGAGGAAGATGATCGTGCAATGGAGGAGGGAGAGGCCGTTTTTCCAGAGTTTTCAAGGCTGCTCTCGAAGGGTTTGTAAAAGATGAAGAATGGGTGCCGTGCAAGGAGGATGAGCACAGAAGGAGGGGGAGGCTACGATTTGGTTTTCCGAGGAGGGGGTTGCCGTAAAGGAGGAGTCAAAGGAGGCTGAGGCAGGTAGGTTTGGGTTTCCAAGGAGGGTAGAAAAAAATTAAAAATGAGGTACCGTGCAAGAAGGACACGACTAGGAGTAGTGATAGCCAGCTGGTGTTTGGGTTTTCAAAAAAGAACAGGAAAAGTAAAAATAAAAAATGATGGTGCCATGAAGAGCCTTAAAAAAATTAAAATGGGATGCTGTCCTGGTTGGGATTTGTCTTTTATTTTTCTTTTTTTTTTTTTAGAGAGAGAGGGTGGAGGGTGATTTCAAAAAAGAAAAAAGGATGAATAATGTTAAATAATAATAAATTATGATCATAATGAAAAATTATAAATTTATTTAAATAAATTGACTCTACTTTTTATTTTTGAAATAATTATATGTATATATAAAAATATTTATTTAATATTTAACGTGTCGGAACGTGTCGGAATTCTCTACTTTTTGAGAATTAACGTATCGCGTGTCGTGTCGTGTCGTGTCGCGTGTCGCGTGTCGCGTGTCGGTGCTACATAGGCGGCATCACCGGACGAATTTCCGCGGCTTGATTTATCTTTTTCTCTTCTGTGCTTTTCCTTCTTTGATTTGGTCTGCTTGATTGTGGAAAATAGGGCATGTGATGATCATAACGATAGTGACAATGTTATCTCCCACTGAAAAATATTAAGTAAATTATGTACTAAATTAAATTTCGGACTTATATTATGAAAAATCTCAAACTGGTATATATGTGATAAATTTATCCCAAACTAAACTTTAAACCGGTACACCTATGATAAAATTACTCTCCATAATTTTATCAAATTTTATTACTAAGTTGGATGATACATGACAGTTAACGAGTATACTAATTTTGAGTTTTACCATCTGTTTATCATAAGTGTACTAGTTTGTGATTTTTTGTGATATTAATCTAATTTAATATAAACTAATGGAAGACAAATTTATTACAAATATATCATTTTTGGAGGTTTTTTTTATGGTATTAACCCTTGAATTTAACGACTCTTAGGTGGGACCTATGTACATAAGCCCCATTATTTTTAAATAAGACAATTATATTTAGTACATGCACTACAATCGTCTATTAATTTATCTACCAACAATTTTCTCTAATTCTACACTTTATATCATTTATGTCCACTTTCAATTTAGGGAAGATTATATGAACCCTCTAAATTCTGGGAGTAATATGCATTTTGTTCTGAACTTTTACTCGCCACTGCTAAAATTTCACTTTGTTACTTCCTCAGAAATTCATCCGCTTTTGATAATACATACATATTGAAAGTTTGGGGACAAGACATGCCCTCTATCCACCACAATTTGGGGACATGGTGAGGATGCAATAGTTGGTCAAACAATACGTGGGACAATTAGATGTGCATAAGTTATCGTACTAATTGAGAGGGTTTGTTTTAAGCTCAATCAATTTTCTTTTCTAGAGAAGACAAGTTATTACTGCATCAAGCGTGTGAACCCAAATATTTCTAAATTGTTCGATGTAGTAAGGCCCACCTTCTCTTTATATGGAATCCACCAAATTCAATGGTTCATATGAATTTAGGGTGCATGCATCTAATTCACCCAATAATTCTTCTTCAAGAAAGAAAGAAAGAAAAAAAGATCACTTCTAATGCTTCTCTAGTTAATTACCGATGCTAGTTTCGTATTTTGCGCTCAGTTGGTTATTTTCTGAAATACAAAATCTCACTTAGAAATTGCCTTGCATCTAACTTTTTCTTTTTCACTTAGCAGTAAGTATAGAGTTATTCACCTGTGTTATTTTTCCTCTCCACAAAGCTAGAGAAACAGAAGGAAGAGTTCATACTAAATGTCAAACAATACGTTCCCAAGAAGAAAAGGACGATCAACATGGTTCGGTTTGTCCAAATTGATCATTTGCCGAACCCACTATCAAAATGGATTCTCAGGTCAAGCACCGTATATATCGGTGAAATTATCTATAAATAGGACATTATAAAGAATACAGAGAACATAGTAGCTTACGATATCATATTCATGAGTTTGTACGTATGATATGATTATTCAATATATGATGCATAATTTTTAGAATTTTGAGTTATTTTTATGCTTAAACATCTCATACTTCATATTCTTCATTTAGATTTATAATTTATATAGCCACACACCAAGGTGCAGGGCTAGGTCTTGTTAAAAATTTTAGCTAGGTATGGTATATGAATCTCCGTGCTTCTATATTATACTTGCAATAACGGAAGCTATATTATAATAAGTCTATTCCGACAGTAGAAAATAAAATCAAATGGAATTCAGATGTTCTATATTTAAAATGAGTTGCAATTTAATCTTTTTTTACGTTGAAATATTGCAGATTCGAGATAAATATTAATTTTATATGTATTATTAAAGTAAGAGGAATTTCTTACTCGATTTAAATTTCACAATAATTAAAAGTAATAAACTGAATGATGTGTAATAAATTAAATATAATTTTATTAAAATTCATATATTTTTAAACCGAGTAGATTTATTTTGTTCACTCTAATTATTTTTATATGCTAAGTCAAATTACTCAAATAGAATCAGTTATACTTTAACGAACAAAATATGTTTATCAATAACAAACATCAGTAGAGTGGAACTTATTCAATTAATGGTATAAGCTATTCTTTATTCAATTAATGGTATAAGCTATTCTTTCTATTTCACTTTTATTTAAATACATTTAAAGTAAGTGAAATATATCCAGGTAATAATATAATACTACAAATTCTGAACAATGATGTTTTAACTAAATGAGTTTTCTTTTTTCTTTATATTAGTCAGATTTATTATGTAATGAAGTAGGATGTACTTGAAATCCCAATAGGATTTACGTAAACTCACTATTTTATATTTTTGTTAAAAATACTATATCTTTATCTATTTATTAGATTGGTTGTTATATTACAAAAAATAAAGCTCATGAACTATCTTCTATAGCAAACTTCCTCTAATTCATCCGTTTCTCAAGTTTAAACTTAATAAGAGGTAAAAATCTGAAGGATAGAAATTGGAAGATGATAAATCACTCATCTAAACGCTTATTAGTCGAATATGGCCCATCTAACAAAACCATGTTGTGTATTTTCTTATAAAATCTCCCACGATGTTTGAAGATGATGAAATAATCTAAGTTTACTGATATTTGTATGAGTTGCAGAACGAACAATTTCTATATACATTAGCCATTTGCAGACGGTGTGAACAACGGGACATGTAAAACATGGAAAAGTTACGGCTCTGCAGAAGGAGAACAAGTCATTAATAAATATTTCATTTTCTTTCTTTTTATCCTAGAATTTTTAATTACCTTCGATCTAGGGGATTACATTTTACAAAGTAAGAATTATTAGGAGAAGAATTCCACTTTGCGGAGTGGTAAAGTGGCACCGCGGCACGCCTTTCCTTCCATGATAGTTTTGACCACATGACGATTGGGCTGGCACACTCGCGTTTCCATTCTTATTGGTTTGCATTAGAAGAGAAAATGTGGCTTAAAAAGAAAAGAGAAGTACTTATGAGTCATCTAAAGTAAAGTACCACAAGAAATTATTTTCTATTTATGTTTCTATTTTGTTTATTATTTAGCTCAATTACTTTATGGAAAAAAGTAAGCATAGCCCATGTGGTTGGGCCAATAATAACCTGTTAGTTTGGGTTTGAGCAAGGCTCCTATAAATTCGAACCGAACCTATCAAATGATCATATCTAATTATGCGTACCTCATTGCACTTATACTCAGAATATTTTTCTCTATATTTGTCATATGAAAGACCTTACATGGCACTATTGGCTCAAAGAATGGATGGGAGGATTTGATGCATGCTCTTAGTGTAATTTATATTTCTCTAGCCTCAATAACCCGGCACCATAATTCCAATTACCGATTGTTACTTTGTCAAATTAAATAATTTTTTTGAGATTTATTATTGAATTTCTAATTATAACCTGAAATGAAAATCTTATTCATGTGTTTAAAATTTTTCAAATTCCTCTTTCGTTCAAACACAGGTTAAGAAAAAAATAGAGAATGCCAATTTAGCATAAAATGCCAAAAAGAAACAGTCAAAAGTAGGGGAGAAAACCACTACCCAAGAGATGACAATTTTTGTGGAAAGAGAGAAGAGTTTCAAGATAAGTCACCTTTTAAGGCGTCCACTGATTATGTAAAGAATCGACAGAGTCGCTATTTGTCCTCAATATTCCTATCGCTTAAATTGAAATTAAAAGGAAAGAAAAACAATAAGAAGAAGAAGACGAAGTCATCATCAATGGTACAATAATTAACGTTGTCCAATATCTGTCTCAATATTTCTAGAAAATATTATTATTTTAAAGAGAGAATAAAAATATGAAAATTATCACATTATCATCAATCAATTCGACGGGCACTCTTTTAGTCATGGTCGCCCATTTTGAACATTTGACTTTTCCACATGAACAGATTATTCCACATGATCACCATATAAATACCCCCTTAGCAACTGCCTATCTCTTCATCAATCAACTAAGACCTTCCTTTGCCAACCTTTAAGGTCTCTCTCAATATGAGTTCCCGTATGAATGTTCCTCTCCATATCATTTTCCTCGTCGCACTAGCCCTTGCCCTGGCGCTGATCCCTCTGTCCATCGCCCAGGACTCTCCCCAAGACTACGTCGCCGCCCACAACGCGGCCCGCTCTCAGGTCGGCGTCGGCCGAATCACTTGGGACGAGCGCGTTGCTGGCTACGCCAGGGATTATGCTAAAAAGCACGCCAGGGATTGCACGCGGCTGGTTCACTCAGGCGGACCCTATGGGGAGAATCTCGCGTGGGCTTCCCCTGATCTCACCGGCACGAGAGCGGTGAACATGTGGGTTGGGGAGAAGCCGTACTACAACTACAATTCCAACTCGTGCGCGCCAGGGAAGGTCTGCGGGCATTACACTCAAGTGGTGTGGCGCAAATCGGTTCGGCTTGGATGCGCAAAGGCCAAGTGTGCAACGGGCGGTACTTTGGTCACTTGTAACTATGATCCTCCCGGCAACTATGTAGGCCAGAAGCCTTATTGAAGAAGAACGTGTATGTTGGATGATGAACAATCATGTCAAAATAATGCCCCATTAGGATGAGGCAAGAGCTTTATACGCATCTAAATTCAATAAAGTCATGTGAATGATGAAGGCAAATCTATTTGCCGATTAAGTTAATCTCTTTCAATAATTATCTCTCTCTCAATTTTCTATTTTTTAAGTGAAGGAATTTCGATCCTTGATCAAATCTCCTCAGCTCCCTTCTCTCATGCACATCACGATCCTTTGAAGCCCTTAACACTGCGAAAGAGAAGCTGCGTATTATCTCTATGGCGCATTTCGCTCTTGAGTTCATTTCATTAGCTGTTTCAATTAATTTTGGTACATAGCAATGGCCATCTCGACCATATAAGGATACATTCCATTCGCTAAGCTTATAAGATTAATATTTGATAGAATCAATGATACATCCACGGCAAAAAGATTAAAATGCGAATAATGTTGGAATTGGTGGTATATTCGTCGATATTTACTATAAATTGATGAATTGGACTCCTTTAGTTGACCGAGTAAGTGATATTATCCCTAATTAATCAACTAGGTCTCAATAGCGCATCAAACTTGACTAACTTTGCGTTCGATATCAGTCCCTTTCATCCATGGCAGCCCATTATAGTACTTTGAAAGGTCATAGACTCATAGCTAGAATATTCTTTCCCGCAAGGACCTGAATGCTTGGATAACGACCTGAAAGATATATTCATTTTGTCTCAAATTAAGTCTAAAATTATGACGAGACAAAAGAAATCAGATTGTTATTTATGAAATGAGTGGGTATGAGACAAAGAAGGTAAGGTAATTTAGGGATTCTAAAAGTGAGACAAAGGGTGTTTTGACTTATGTATATAGATATAGATAGATGTGTATCTATCGAGTAAAATAAAGACATAGACGGGCGTCACTTTTTTTTTCTTTTAAAATAATACAGAGGCATGACCGTAATTAGCCGGCTTAAGGAACTCAATCCACCTTTATGGACTCCAGCTTAAATCCAAGTTCTCTGAGATAGGAATCATACCCACAAGCATCGGTTTCAGAGTCGAAAGCATAGCAATGCCAATGTCAATTGATTAATCCCAGGGTGCGTAGCATAAGTTTCGGCTGGTTCGGTTTCAGAGTGGAAAGTAGAGCAATGCTAATGTCAATTGATTAATTCCAGGGTGCGTAGCATGGTATATATTATCATAAGGTCGTAAGTTTCGGCTGGCAATCAGCGCTTGTGACGGTGAATAAACATGTGAGGGGTTTCGCTTTCATGGAATACGGTGCCATGCATGAAAGAAGCCATAAGCCAGTCCTTCACGATAAAAGAAAAATAAAATTCAATAAATGATGAAGTACTAACCACTATTAAAGAAAAAAAAATTATAAGCGGCCTTGTTTATCGTACGAGTCTTCACGCCTTGATTGACGCCACTCGCAAAAAGTTTTTCTATTTCTCTTACAGTGATTATTATATATAGACAAAAACCCTAAATTTTAACCCTTGGCTGGAAAATAAACGAAAAGAAAGTTGAGGATTGGATTGACGAAATTAAAAAGTTAAGGCTTAAGTTTGCCATTGTATGATAGATTAGGACCTTTTTAGACAATTTTTCAAAACTTATTATGGATAGCTTTATGCCACTGCAACAACAACAAAAGAACGAGAAAGACTTTTTTAGTGTCCCCGAAATTTGCTCAACATGTATTCCACTTGCTTTATGGGCACGACCGATGAAGACCCACTAGTTCAGGAATAATATTACGATTTATTATATAGAAGATTACATGCAATTCTTGTCGTAGCTTAGTGGTAAAGGATAGGCATGAGCACGTAAATTAAAAGCAAGACATTATATAATCTCATGTTTGCGTTATCCATTGGGTGTTTTGATCTGTATCTTGATTGTTGAGATCAGTATGATATTTCATGGAGTCGTAATTTGTGGTTTTCTCGCTATATTTAGGGCAAAAAGAGGAAAGAAAAAGCATACGCAATAGAACCTAAAAGATGAAATACTGGAGGCGTAGGAGACGCAGATTCTATGTACGGGACCTCAATTTGTCTGTTTGCTAGATTGCCGGAGATCACAAGCAATTTAACATTTCAAATCTGTTATGAAATTCCAACGACATAACGGTCTTATTAAAATATAAAAGTGAAAATTCTTGGTTCGAGCCAATCAGATTCGGGAGTTCAAAAGGTTCCAGAAAAATAAATAATTGTTAAAGACAAGAAACGGTCAGAACGAGAAACTAGGGCTGCTAGGGTTTCGTGGGAATAAAGAAAAGTCAACATTTTCGACGAGCTTGGAGAAATAGAAAGAAAGCCATGATGGGAAGGGCGGCATCACCGGACGAATTTCCGCGGATTGATTTGTTATCTTTTTCTCTTCTGTTCTTTTCCGTCTTTGATTTGGCCTCCTTGAATGTGGAAAATAGTCCATGTGATGATCATAGCGATAGTGACAATGATATCTCCCACCGAAAACTATTCAGTAAATTATGTACTAAATTGTCAATCATCTTTCCATAACCATTTAAAGACATTAGTGTGGAAAATCGCGGAGTTTAACCCAAGAGAACAAGTCTCTCGTTTTCCAAAGCAGCCTCTACTGCCATGGTAGTTTAATCTACAAACCCTAATCCCTGACCTTCTTCTTCACTCCTCTTCTCTTGTTTTCCCTTTCCATGTTACTTGCCTTGCGCGCTTTCGAAGCTGTAACCTATCTTCCAAGCCATGGCTCCTGAATTTCGACTCAATTGCATCTCTTCTCTTACTACGCACCCCATTCCCAATCGCATCCCTCATCTCACCACGCTCCCCATCCCTAACTGCAATTGACCTCGGTCCTTTACACACAGTCCTCTTTCCTTCTCCTCACAATTGCCCTCCCTTCTTTGCCATTGTCTATCTCTCGTGCAATGGAGATGCTTGACCTCCGGGTACCCCTCATCTGCTACTCTTCGCCCGCATGCATCAAACACTCGTTTACAACATCCCCTCTGTCCATCTTGACCATTTGATACATCGCCCCATGGTTTGATTGCTGAATACAGGATTCCATCGAAACCCTCTTATCTCAAACCTATGGCCTTTCTATCCAACCCAATTTATCCAAGCTGAAGCTACCCTATTCTGTCGGATTACCAATGGAGCACAACAACTCGGATGAAGACACTCGACTGGCAGCTCTATGCCAGAGATTAGGTCGCCTCTGGCCCGAACAGCAAGTTGAAGTCTGTGACGAGGCTGCCATGACAGAAAAGTTAGAAGAATGCAAACTTACATTGGTAGGTAAAATCCTATCTAACCCCCTCGATCAATTTCCCGGCTTTCCAAAATACCATGAAACGAGCTTGGCGTGTCACGCCCCGATTCTCAAGCACGCACACATCCCTTACTTTTGGTCGATTTTTAAATGCGATATCCCAGGACTATGTATCGCCGACCCTTTCATTTATATTTGCACATGCGGAAGCGCTTATAATTCCCGCACAATAAAGCAATGGGATAGAAAAGCAGGCCATACATTTTTCATACTGAAAATTCACAACTATAACTTTTTACATGCACACAAGGTCTGACAAGACAGGACGGGATCTCAGTCCTCATCCGGGTCGTACTCGGGGTTATCCTCAGGGTCCTCCTCCACGTACTCCTCTTCAGGTTCCTCAACAGGGATCTCCTCATCAGATTCATGCTCCTTAGGCTCCTCATCCAGGGCCTGAAATGGTTATTCAATAACCACTGAGACAACGTCTCAGCAAGTTCTACCCCCTAAAACCCGATTAGTAAACTAATACACCTTAGGACTGCCTATGCACAACATGAGTCAGAGGACTTACCTTGGCCTCAGATTCCACCTGCATATTAGCACAGATCATATAGGCACCCAAGCAATCATATTATAGATCGAAGCATCGATCTAATCGACTTAGTCGATTATATGCCAACAAGACCACTCACGGTCATTTTCATTCAGTCAATCAATTGATATCATACGATCCACACATCTATCAATTCATATCATCTATTAAACCATACCATCTATTCATCCATCAATACAATTACGGCTCGCACAAGCTGAAGTGGATGCAATGCTCTCACAAGCTGATATAGATGGTAGCTCGCACAAGCTGATATATATATAGATGATAGCTCGCACAAGCTGATATATGGATCGTTGCTCTCACAAGCTGATAAACGATCATTGCTCTCACAAGCTGATATATATATAGATCGTGCTCGCACAAGCTGATAAAACGATCTTAGCTCACCAGAAGCTGCCGCAATATTCAATATAGTATACTATAGCTCACCAGAAGCTGCCATATATATATATATATATATATATATATATATATATATGTATATCATAATTGCTCGCCCAAGCTGATACATATATATAAACCAATGCTCGCCAAAGCTTATCATTCAATAATAAACCAACTCATATCTCAATTCAATCAATCAATCAATCAATCCAATCGATTCAAACTGGTCATACAAACCAATTACGGTGCTAAAAGCCAACACCGGGTATTTTCAAGTTAAATACCACAACTTCATCAATTTCACACAATTCTACACTTTTGGAATTATCAACCATAATCATCAATCACTCAATTTCTCAATTTAAACATACAATTAACATAAACCGACCGCACTTTGCTGCGATCAGCTCGAAATTCTAACGACCGCCATCTACCAATCAATCATTTAATCTCAATAAATTCCAAATCAAATTAGGTAAATCCCTAAAACATCACAATTTATTTAATTCCATGCAACGTAGAGCTCAAATAAATAAACGAACTGCGCCACGACGATCAGCACGAGATTTCGGTCGTCGTCGGCCATCTCAATCTTAATTTCCGAAAAATAATTAATTAATAAATATTAAAAATTCAATTTAGCACAAAATAAAGCCCAATTAAATAAACGGACTTCACCACGGTCATCAGCATAATATTCCGGTCACTAACCATCTCAACCTTAATTTCCGAAAAATAAATAATTAAATAATTAATTTCGAAAATTAAACAATTAACATTAAAAATTCAATTTAGCTCAAAATAAAGCCCGATTAAATAAACGGACTTCACCACGGTCATCAGCATAATATTCCGGTTCCAGGCCATCTCAGTTGAATTTTCGGAAAATAAATAATTATTTAATTTAATTCCGAAAATTAATAATTAAATACCAAAAATTCCACTTAGGCCCGAAAAGCCTAATTAACACCCGATAAGGGACGGAAAAATCCCAAGAAGCATCCAATAAATACTACATGCAATTCTCTATCTAATTACACTAATTACATCACTAATATACAAAGCAATTAACTAATAATCACTAATCAATTCTAATCTAACAACCTAATTACACTTAATTAACACTAATCAACCTTTAAGTATAATTAGCGCACTAAGAAGGCATTAGTGAGTAAAACTCACACAAAACGACGGGCTCGACGCGAGGATCGACTTTCCTCAAAGCGGGCCGAGCATCCGGGCTCGGGAAGGCGGCCAAAACGGGCCTCAAAGTTGCTGCAATACCCATTTTCTTCATCTCTGTTTGCTGCTGATTGGGGGCGGATCCAGGCTCGGATTGAAGCAACAGCAGACCTAGATGGATGGAGGGGCTGAACAAGACTTAGGCGAGGCTTCCCGGTGGCCGGAGGAGGTCGGGTGGCGGCCTAAGGTGGCCGAACGAGACCAACCAGAAATGAAACAGAGGCTGGACGGAGGTGGCAGCTCGACAAGGCGAGGCGAACGGCGGAGCGGCGGCGTGCGGTCGAGCAGGCGGCGGTCCGACAGCTCCGGCGTGACTGCAGCTCCTTCAACCGACGATGGTTGCTGCTTCTGTTTCTGCTTCCGTTTCTGCTCGAACCAGAGGAGGGAGAGGGGCGGAGGTGGAGCAGCAGCGCGAGTGAGGCAAAGCGGCGGCGGCGACTCCAGCTTCGGCTGCTGGCTGCGACGGCGAGGGAACCTGCTGCTTCGGTTTGCTGGGTTTTTCGCTGGTCTTCGGTTGCTACTCAAGAAGAAACCGAAGGGAAGGGGAAGCTCCAAGAGAGAGACGACGATGGGAGAAAGAAAGGAGGAAGAACAACCGGTTCTCTCTCTCTCTCTCTCTCTTTCTTTCTTTCTCTCTTTGGCCCCCCACCAACCCAGCTGTCATGCACTCACCTTTCCTTGCCAAAAATGCCCCTTCTAGAAGCTTTAAGGTAATTTAAAATTTTAATTCTATGGGCATACGAATTTTGAAACAATTGGCTTCCATTAATCACTTGATTTACTTTAAATCCATCTCAATTGGCCTCAATGCTTCCATTAAATATTCTCCTCATCCAATAGCTCATCTCGCATCTCAATTTCACAATCACTGGCTTCAACTGAACAAAAACGGCCATATTTATCCAATCAAAATTAGAACCCGAAAATCTGGATGTCACATGGCGTACTGAAAATGTCAACATTTCCCAACCTGAAGTAGGGTTATATGTGGCTAAATTTACAAAGGAAGTCAACAAGCAGAGAGTATTAGAAAATGGACCTTGGCTGTTCTCTCACTATTTAGCAATCCTCAAACCTTGGTTATCGAATACACCCCTCCACTGTTACGACTTCACAACATGTGCTTTTTGGGTTCAAATATTTGGGCTTCCTCTAGAAAGGTGCACTACGGATATGATTACTAGAGTAGTGAGACATGTGGGAACGGTGCTAGATGTTAAAGTCGAAAGTAGAGACGGTACCTTCAGAACGGGGCGAGCTCGAGTGGCAATCAACCTTCAAGACCCTTTAAAACGTGGCCAATTGATTCGATTAGAAGGCAAGAATATATGGCTGGATTTCCGTTATGAAAAACTATCCCATTTCTATTAGTCATGCGGAGTCCTTGGTCATTATGCTATGCACTGTCAAAGATTTTCTTATGATGAAGAAAAAATGGACATGAAAGACGATCTCTGTTACGGCCAATGGCTTCGTGTTGAAATTAAGGAACATAGCCCCTTTTGGGTAGCTTTTCATGAGTCGAACAGTAACGAAGAGGATATGGATGAGATCATACCGAAAACTCCTCAGCCATCCAACCAATTAATACCCGTTGATCAACAAAGCAAGGAACGTGGTAAGGCACCTGTTGAACCCCCACCAGATCCACCTATTCTCACCTTAGCTGAACCTCCTCAATGCCAACCTCCATCTGGCCCTTCAAAAGGCATTTTACCATTGCCTGCACTATCCCCTGCATCAGCACATATTAAAGTTCACTCACTTGCAGCAGTTGGCACTTCCACACAGAGGAAAATAAAGGACTGTCAGTTACTTCCCAAAGCTAGCTCTACAAAGAAAGCTAAACGATACATTTCCTATAAGCTAAAACCTCATGGACCAAAGGACTTTGATGACTCGAATTTGATGGATACTCCCATATTTGCTGTCGAAGAACCAGGTAGATGGTCTGTGGTGACTAGCCCGAATAAGCCACCCCACCACAAATGAAGATTTTAAGCTGGAACTGTCAAGGTTTGGGCAATCCCCTGACAATTCGAGCCTTAAGGGCCTTAGTGGCCCATGAAAAGCCCCATGTAGTTTTTTTTGATGAAGACGAAGAACCAACAACCGGTGCTGATAAAAATCCATAAGAGATTAAATTTTGCAAACTATATACTTGAAGATCCTACAGGAATAGCAGGAGGATTGGCGATTTTTTGGAATGAGAGAGTTTCTATCTCTATTGACAATCAAACAGCGTACTATCTGGATATGATTTGCACGGATAATGACAATAGATTACCCATGCGCCTCACCTGTGTTCATGCCCCTTCAGTGTACAGTCAAAGACAATATATATGGGATGAGCTGAACCAAATCAGTAACTATAACACTTTACCTTGGGTGTGTGTTGGTGACTTCAATGAAATTATGTATTATTGGGAGAAAACAGGTAAGTGCCTCGCGGATCCCTATCGTTTATAGTCTTTTCATGCTTTTATAGATACCTGTTCACTTATGGAAGTTGAAAGCAAGGGTTGTGCATACACTTGAGTTAACAATAGAGAGGGAGATGAGTTGGTTAAAGAAAAAATGGATCGTGCTATTTGTACAATGGATTGGCATCTAACTTTTCCAGAGGCTAAGGTTTTTGCTTTACCTGCCCTGGGCTCAGATCACAGCCCACTTTTATTAACAACCAACGCCAATCATATCAAGGGAAGAAGAAGATTTACTTTTGAGGCTTTCTGGCTACAAGATCAAAAGTGCCGCCACATAATAGCTAAATCCTGGCTTTCCAATCCAAGGTCAGATCCTTCTATGTTAGCGAAACTCAAGGCTGTTTCAATTGCCCTTACCACTTGGAGTAAAATAAAATTTGCCAATGGTCTTTAGCAAATCACCTGTTTGAAACAACTCCAACATATCATAAACCAACCTCATAGCAATCATGATAATAAAGCTATAGCTCGTCTGCAAAAGGAAATTCAGCAACTCTGGCAACAGGAAGAGCAATATTGGGCATTGCGATCTCAAATTAACTGGCTGAGATGGGGCGACAAGAACACTAAATTCTTCCACGCCTCCACTATTCAACGTAGACAGAGAAACTGGATAAGTATGCTACAAGACAAAGATCAGACATGGGTTCGCGATCAACAAAGACTAAAGGACATGACCCAAAATTATTTCACAACTTTGTACACATCCATGGGCCATCGTGATTACATGCCTCTATTGCTGCAATGCCCACGAATGGTTACAGAGGAAATAAACAATCATCTCACACAAGCAATTACTCAAGAAGAAATTTGACAGACAGCCTTTCAGTTGGGAGCCATAAAAGCGCTAGGGCCGGATGGACTAAATGGGCTTTTCTACCAACATCATTGGGATATTCTACAAGATGATCTACTCAGCTTGGTACAAGAATTTTTTCATTTTGGTGTTATGCAACCTGGACTCAATCAGACAAATATAACCTTAATACCCAAAATTCCCAACCTGGAACGACTCAAACATTACCATCCGATCAACCTTTGCAACTATGTGTACAAGATCATCTCAAAGGTATTAGCAAACCGTCTTAAACCTTGGTTACCAAAGTTGATTTACATAGAACAATACGCATTTGTTAGTGGTCGCCAGATTCAAGATAACATATTAGTCGTGCAAGAGGTCCTCCATCAGATTAGGGTCAGAAACAGAAAGAAACACTTTCAGGCGGTCCTGAAGTTAGATATGCAAAAGGCCTATGACCGGGTTGAATGGGATTTTCTACAAGATTACATGCTTAAATTGGGTTTCCACTCAGTATGGATCCAATGGGTCATGCAATGTATTACAACTGCTTTACTTAGTGTCAGATTTAATAGAGACAACCTCCCGTATTTTCACCCTTCTAGAGGACTCAGACAGGGCGACCCTCTATCTCCATATCTCTTCATCCTGGTAGCGAATTTTTTATCCATACTTATCCATTAAGCTTTGCAAATGGGAAATCTCAAAGGCATTCAATTAAATAGGTGGTGTCCAATCCTTTCTCACTTATTGTTCGCTAATGATGCAATCTTCTTCCTAGAAGGCACACTTCAAGAATGTCAGAACCTAGCTAATCTCATACATCAATATTGCATGGCAACCGGTCAGACTATGAACAGGAAAAAATCAAGCATTCTCTTTAACAAGGCGTGTCCTACTCGTGTACAAGAAAATTTGGCTAGTGAACTTCGAGTTCCTATGATTACCAAGACTGGTAAGTACCTAGGCATACCATCAGACTGGGGAAGATAAAAAAAGTAGATGTTCGCTTGGATATTAGGTCGAGTGAATTCGAAACTACAAGGCTGAAAAGAGCACTTCATTTCAAAAGGTGGTAAGGAACTTTTAATTAAAATAGTCATCCAAGCAATCCCTCAATATGCGATGTCTATTTTTAAGATTCCTATCTCTCTGTGCAAATCTATTGAGTAGAAAATTGCCAAATTCTGGTGGCAAAATACTAACACCAAGGCTGTTAGCCATTGGAAGCGATGGGATTCCCTTACAACTAGAAAGGACACCAGTGGAATGGGCTTTCGCGACCTCATCACCTTCAATAAAGCCTTACTTGGTAAACAAGCATGGCATCTCATTCAAAACCCTACTTCCCTATGGAGTCAACTATTTAAAGGGCTTTACTATCATTCAAAGGAATTCTGGTATTGCCGATAAAGGTGCAAGACCATCCTGGGGCTAGCAGAGTCTACTAACTGGCAGAGACTCGATATTGAACAAAATTCAATGGTCTATTGGGGATGGGCAACGCATCTCAATCTGCGAAGACAGATGGCTTTCAAGAGGGACCATTGGTAGCCCTACACCCCTGGGAGAACTAGCGAAGGTTGCAACTTTCATCTTACAAGGCCAGAATAAATGGAATGAACCTATGCTGTGCAACTCTTTTGATGACCAGACAGTTAAGGAAATCCTAACTATTCAGCTTCGAGCGCAATGCACAGCCGATCGGATCATTTGGACAAGAACTCATAACGACGTATACACAATTAAGAACTAAACTCAGCAGCGCATCATCCTCCTACCAAACTCCGCAGCATATTTGGTGCAAGATCTAGAAAATGAAGACATCCCCCAAAACTTTGTATTTTTATGTGGTCTTTGTGCCACAATGCTATCTCTACTCATTAGAACCTCTATTACAGACATATAATTCCAGATGCAATGTGTCCTCTTTGTCAAGCACAATTACCAGAATCAATAGAGAACATATTTTTTACTATGTCCATGGACACCGAAGGTATGGTCTCACCCATAGGTTCAAATCACATTGGAGGCATATCACATACAACGCATTGACGCGTGGTTAATGGATCTATTGGAAGATAGAGCTCTCTTACTTGATTTGGCGACCCTTGCGCATCTTCTGTGGCAGATCTAGAAAGCAAGGAATAATTTTATCTTTTGTAGGCTCCCTCCAGATCCAGTACAGGTTGTTCAAGTGGCTCGAGTGAATGCCCTGGTTGATTGTCGCTTATATGGAGGTAGCACAGGTTCTCAGCCTCGCTCCTCAGACTCAACTCAGACATGGCGTCCACCGGATCCTGGATCCCTAAAGATCAATATTGATGGAGCCTTCACCCCTGTGTCTTTTGAAGGATCGGTGGCTTCCATTACCCGAGATCATTACGGTCGGATTGTTGATGGATTTACTAGTCGAGTCAATGCCTCTTCGACTCTGCAGAAGAAGACTCAAGCCCTTAATCTCACCCTCCAAAACTTGTTGCAAAAAGGGTAAGCAAATCAACTACTTACCTTGGAATCGGATTGCCAGATTCTTGTAGACACTGTGAACAACCTTTGCTCAACCCCATGGGAAATTCAAGCGCTGCTTGACGAGGCTGTGGCGCTGATCCCCAGTTTCCCTAATCTGCGTATTGCACATTGCAAGAGAGAAGCAAATAAGGCTGCCAATTGGACTGCCAAAGCCCATGACTCTCGAAGCCTTCCTCCAAGCTGGCGCGCTTCTATTCCCCCACCCCTTTTGGATATTTTATGTACTCACTTTATGGCACACGGTGGTCGTCTTCGTTAAGTTATAAAGCTGCACGTTTTCGATCAAAAAAAATTATGTACTAAATTGAATTTAGAGCTAATACAACAAAAAAAAACTTAAATTGATACACGTGACAAATTTACCACAAATTAATTTTTTAACTACTAAAAATCTAAATTGGTATATTTATGATAAATTTACCTTCTGGTAAATTTTATTGTCAAATTACGAAGTTAAATAACATGTGATAATTGATAAGTATATACTTGTTTTGAGTTTTACTCTTCATTTATCACAAGTGTACTAGTTTGTGATTTTTTGTGGTGTTAATCTAATTAGCAAAAACTAACGGAAGGTAAATTTACTACAAATGTATCAATTTGAGATTTTTTATAGTTAAAAAATTAGTTCAAGTAACCCACCCGTAGGTAGCCGTGATGGTTGGGCTTTACTACCTCATCACCAAAGGAACAAGTTCGAATCTCCAAATGCTCACGACTTAAGTGGGGGTCCCAAGGGTGGTACTAGGCTAACCCTCCCAAGGGTTTACGTCTAAATAGCGGCTTGCGTTGGGAGAGTTGTGTAATCCCCGAAGGGTAATCTCCAGCAGTCCCTCGGTCATAAAAAAGAAAAAAAATAGTTCAAAGTAAATTTGTCACAAGTGTACTGATTTGAAATTTTTTATGATATTTTTTATTGAATTAGTGAGTCCTAAGTGGGACCCATTTACGTAAGCCCCATTATTTTTAAATAACACGGTTCAATTTAGTACATGCATTACGGTTGTCTATTAATTTACCTCCCAACAATCATCTCTTATTCCACACTTTATATCATTTATCCTCCACTTTCAATTTAGGGAAAATGACATGAACCCTCTAATTTCTGGAAGTAATGTGCATATTGTTCTTAACTTTTACTTGCCACTCCTAAAATTTCACTTTCTTATTTCCTTAGAATTTCATCCACTTTTGATAATACATACATATTGAGAGTTTGGGGACAAGCACATGCCCACTATCCACCAAAATTTGGGTACATGGTGAGGATGCAATAGTTAGTCGAACGATATGAGGAACAATTTGACATGCAAAAGTTGTCTTACTTATTGAGAGGGTTTATTTTAAGCAGCATCGATTCTCTCTTCTAGAGAAGAAAGGTTATTACATGCATTAATTGTGTGAACCCAAATATTTCTAGATTGCCTAACATAATAAGGCCCACCTTCTTTATATATAGGATCCATCATATTCAACAGTCCAAATAAATTCAAGATGCATGCATCTGATTCATCCAATAATTTATTCTTCAAGAAAAAAATCCCTTTCAATGCTTCTCTAATTGATTCATCGATCGGTGCCAGTTTCATATTTTGCGCTCGGTTAATTACTTTCTGAAATACAAAGTTTTATTTAGAGATTAACATGCATGTATTTTTATTTTTATTTTCATTTGGCCGTGAGTATTCAGTTATTCACCTGTCTCTACTGTTCCTCTTCCCGAGGATAGAGAAAGAGAAGCCAGAGGTTCATACTAAATGTCAAAGAATACGTTCATAAGAGGAGAAAAAAGATCAACATAGTTAGGCTAGTCCAATTTGCCGAATCTTCTTTAAAAATGGATTCTCAAGTCAAGCACTCTACATCAATGGAATTATCCAAGACTAGGACATTAGAAAGAATAGAAAAAATATAATAGCTTATGATGTCAGATTCGTGAGTTTGTACGTATGATATGATTATTCAAAACACTGATGCATAAATTTAGAATTTTCAGTCATTTTTATGCTTAAACATCTCATACTTCATATTCTTCATTTTGATTTATAATTTATGTAGCCACACGCCAAGGTGCAGGGCTAGGTCTTGTTAAAAGTTTTAGCTAGGTCTGGTAGATGAATCTTCATGCTTCAATATTGTACTTACAATAATGGAAACTCTATTAAATTAAGTCTATTCTGAAAGTAGAAAATAAAATAAAAAAGAATTCAGATGTTCTATATTTTTTACAATCTAATCTTACTTTTACTTTAAAAATAGTGCGAACTTGAGATAAATATCACTTTTTTGGTATTATTAAAGTAACAAGAATTTCTTATCCATTTGATTTCCTCATAATTAAAAATAATAAAATTAATGATGTGTTATAAATAAAATATAATTTTATTGAAATTCACATATTTTTCAAATTGAGCGTACTTGTTTTGTTCACTCTAAATTAGAAAAATTCGTAAACATTGGAAGAGGAAAGGAGGCTGAAAATAGAAAAAGAAAATTATTTTTTAACTCATCTATAATAAAGTACTCATCTATTTCATTTATATTTCCATTTTATTTATTATTTAGCTCAGATTTTTATTTTATTTATTTATTTTAAAAAAAGTAGACATAGCCCGTGTGGTTGGGCCAATAATTTTCATTGGGTGACCTGGCACACTGGCATCTGCCAAAACCCATCAGTATGGGTTTGAGCAAGGCTAATATAAACTTACGGGTACCTTATCGCGTTATACTCAGTTGTTTTTTTCTCTATATTGGTCATATCAATGAACTAACGTGCAATATTGCCACTACCGGCTCAAAGAATGGATGGGAGGATTTAATGCATGCTCTTAGTATATATATATATATATATTTTGCCTCGACAGCATCATAATTCCAATTATCGACAATTGCTTTGTCAAATCATATAATGTTTTTGGGAGTAACTATTGAATTTCTAATTACAATCCAAGATAAAATTCTTACTCATGTGTTTCACATTTTCAAATTCAGCTTTCGTGAAACACAAGTTAGGAAATAATAAAAAAAAAAAGTGTGAATGCATCAATCTTGAGTACTTGAGCTCGATCTTTCAGCTTTTGGTGCTTTACTCGTAAATTGTAATTGACTTAAGACGCGAAACCAATTTAGCAGAAAACGCCAAAAGAAACAGTGAAAAGTAGGGGAGACAACTTTTACCCAAGAGACGACAATTTTTGTGGAGAGAGAGAAAAAGAGTTTTAAGATAAGCCGCCTTTAAAGGCATCCAATGATCATGTAAAGGCTCAACGGAAAGAAATGAGGGGGAAGGACCATCGAGGGGTGGGATTCCTTAATCTCACCCCGTATTCTCGGCCCAACAAGGAAGAAAAAATAACTCATACTGGGAATTGAGGAGGGAGATAAGGCGTGCAAGCACTAGCACATTAAAATAAAGTGTTGTTCAGGCTAGGTGATGGCACTGGCCAAATTACAGCTGAAATCCCTGTCAAAATCTTGCTTCTTACCAAGTCGACCTATGCTTCGCATAATGTCTTCCACAGACTTGTTGGCTTGGTACAAAGTCGCTATTTGTCATCAACATTTATATGGCTAAAATTGAAACAAAAAACAAAAAATAATAAGAAGAAGACGACGAGGTCATTATCAGGGGTACAATGATTAAGGTTGCACAGAGTATGAAAAATATCTTGTTGGCTTGGTACAAAGTCGCTATTTGTCATCAATATTTCTATGGTTAAAATTGAAACAAGAAAGAAAAAAATAAGAAGAAGAAGAAGACGAGGTCATGATCGGGGGTACAATAATTAAGGTTGCACAGAGTATGAACAATATCACATTGGCGATCGATCAATTTGACGGGCACTCTTCCAGTTATTGTGACCTATTCCGAATATTCGACTTTTCCAATGGACAGATTTTTCCACACGGGATGGACAGATTTTTCCACATGATCGCCACATAAATACTCCCTAGCTATTGCCCATCCCTTACATCAACCCACTAAGATCTTTCCTCTGCCAACTTTTATGGTCTCTTACAATATGAATTCCCGTAGGAGTCTTCCTCTCCGTGTCATTTTCCTCGTTGCTCTAACCCTGGCGCTGATCTCTCTGTCGCCCAAGACTCTCCCCAAGACTATGTCGCCGCCCACAATGCAGCCCGCTCTCAGGTCGGTGTAGGCCCGATCACTTGGGACGACCGAGTGGCTAGCTATGCCAGGGATTACGCCCAAAAGCACGCCAGGGATTGCACGCGGCTGGTCCATTCAGGCGGACCCTATGGAGAGAACCTCGCGTGGGCTTCCCCTGATCTCACCGGCACGAGTGCGGTGAACATGTGGGTCGGGGAAAAGCCTGACTACGACTACAATTCCAACTCATGCGCGCCCGGGAAGGTCTGCGGACACTACACTCAGGTGGTGTGGCGCAACTCGGTTCGGGTTGGATGCGCGAAGGCCCAATGCGCGACTGGTGGTACTTTGGTCACTTGTAACTATGATCCTCCCGGGAACTATATAGGTCAGAAGCCTTATTGAATTACAAAAGGTTGTATGTCGGACATGAACTATCGTGTCAAAATAATGCACCATTAGGATGAGGCAAGAGCTTTAAATGGACCAACATTAAATAAAGTCGTATGAGTTTTGAAGGTAAATCTCTTTGCTAATTAAAAAGTTAATATCTCTCTCTCTCTCTATTCCTATTTTTCAACTGAAGGAACTTCGATCCTCTGAAGTCTCTTCACACTGTGAAAGAGAAGCTAGGTATGATCTCTACTGCAAATTTCACTCTCGAGTTCATTCCATTAGCCCTTTCTTCAAGTACATAGCAATGGCCATCTCGACCATATCACAATATGTTCCGTTCGATAAGCTTATATATATATATTAGAATCGAGAAGTACATCTGCAGAAAAAAAAAAAAAAAAAAGATTGAAATGTGGGACCAATATTTACCTAATAACTTGGACTTGGCGGTAAATTCGTCGATAGTTATTATGTATTGATGAATTGAACTCCTTTAGTTTTTTTTTTTCGGTCAAATTTCTTTTCTTTTTCTCTTTTTGGTTGAAATCGAAGATCTTTAGTTGACCAAGAAACTGATATTGCCTCCAATTAATCAACTAGGTGTCAATAAACTTCGGGAAAACAAATAAATTTGGTGTCAATAAGCACAAGTCAAAATTGCCTAACTTCGTATTCCATTTCATTTCTTTTTTATATAGCAGCCTAGTACTTTGAAAGGTCATGGACTTTTAGCTAGAATATTCTTTCCCACTAGGATCTATATGCTTGAATAGCCACTTCAACGACAATTTCATTTTGTCTCAAATCACGTTGTTCAAACAAATTTAGGCAGACAAACACGCTACGATTTGCAGTTAATGAATTCCGATTTACGAGTTAATGCTCGCGGAGTAAATTGTGGGAATTGATATAGCGTTGTTGTATATGACTAGATGGATGAAATGATTAATCTAAAGCTCTAGAAATATTGATTGTTGGGAACGTGCAACACAAACTTGATACCTGCTTTTGGGAAAATCGTCAAAAAAGAGCTTAAATTTGAACTTGTAAACAGATCTCAACTCGGATATGTTAATATGATTCACCCTAAAGACATCTCTAATGTGGGACTATTTGTGCCTAACACTCTTCCACGTGCATTTCATTACATCTCCTTCACACACGTGAGCCTCCTGTGCGAGGCCCGTTGTCCCCTTTAATTTAGGTATTCCTTTCTCGCCAATGTTATTTTAACTCAAATCGCCACCTTAAGTCAACCGAGTTTCCCAAATGTTGGAGCTGAGTCGCACCATATGCCTTTGGACTTTACCTCAATTGTCTTGGCCCAATCAATTTTAGCAAGAAGCCAGTGGACATTATCTGTCACCTTGATTAGAGAATCAAAATTCTTTTTTGAGATAATCACCAGACCTTGTTACATATCGTGAGTAAGGCACAAATCAACTATCGACACCGATATCACTTGTTGGGGATGCATAACAAATCCCAATCCGTCAACTTGGGAGATTATCAAGAGAGAACCCAAATCCAAATTTATTAACATATTTAGTTGGATTCACTTTCATTCAAAGGCTAAAGTCATTAGAGTGATTTAGAAAAAAAAAAATTCCAATAAAATAGTAACGCAAATATGGTCAATGTTGTGTTAGACGAAAAAAGTCCCATATCGAGGATGTGTAGTGTAGTGGAAAACAATCTACATGATTGTGTATTTTTATTTTTTATCTGGTAAAGGAAATAAAAAAATCTTAATAGATATTTTCTTTTATTTGATTTTTTTTTTTTTTTTACCGAAGTTGAGCCGTGACAGCCCAGCTCTAGTCATGAGGGAGCCAAGTTCATCAACCTTTAGCAACGGGCAATTTTGATTATTGGAACAATGTTTCTAGTTGAGTGGAAATGACTCACTGAGACTAGATGCTTTGATTTATTTTTTTATTTTTGAAAGAAAGAGCCAAAAATATATATATATATATATATATATATATATATATATATATATATATATATATAAACTATGCCCACTAGATACATTTATTCCATACTTTTTTGTGATATTAAAAACCCTATGCATAGTGTTATACATTTACCTTTAAAAAAATTGTGACATAAAAATAAAAAATAAAAATAAAAATAAAAACCCAAACTTGTACTTATGCGATACATGATACATTCACCCTCTGTCAAAATTCCGTTAAATGATTTTTCAAACAAAACAACATCATTTTCATTTCACTTAGGACACGTGACTGCCATATCAACACAGTTTTATTTTCGACATCAATATAGATAGATTGTTAATGATTCTCACTAACAAAACTTTAATGGAAGGTCAATGTATTACACATGTACAAGTTTGAGATTTTTAGTGTCATAGAAAAAAAGAGTTTAAATGAAATGTGTTACAGTGAGCATAGCTTAGACTTTTTAGTGGCTTTTACCAAGGGAGGGCATGGTTCCAAGAGTTCTAGGGTAGAACCGAAACCTTATAAAACCGATCTGTTTCTAGATTCTAGGATATGCAAGGTAGGTTACAAGTTCCCAAAATTAGAGAACATGGAACCTAAAACAAGTCTTTGCATTTCTCTTATTCTATGTCTCCACATGATTTTATGGCATTCTATGGCGTCTAATGATGAGTTTGCAATATGAAACCACTAGTCTACACTTCCAATTCCAACTATATCCATAACTAAGACATGTACTTTGTTTATATTTCTTAATTTTCATGTATATAAATATGAGTTGCAATTAATGGATTGTAGCAAATAATGGTAATTAGATGTGATAATTCATTGCAATCGTTCAATAAAAAATATGTGTGTAATCTTGGTAGACGATGGAACCGACCCTAGAACCTATGACATAATAGGTTCTAGGTTCTTAAGCATGCAAGGGTAGGTTCTGTTGAGAAAAATTTCTAATAAATTTTAAAATTGACAAAACTGTCCGTGAAATTCTTGTAAGTTAGATATATGTTTTGAAGTATTTTGATTTAGGGAACTACTCTTGAAAGAAAAGTTAGTAACAATCTTAATCTTATTCAAATTCAAGTCCAAATTGTAGAATCTACTTTAGATGGAATAGGTTTGGACTTTATATTGAAGTTATAAAGATCTTCAAACTGAGAGAATCATTTATGTTCCCATCCTAACACAACTTCAAAACGAAACACAACTTCATAATGTGACACCAAATTAAAATGTACTATAACAACTAATGATCTAGCTTGGATTTCACACCTAAAAAGATTTGATTAACTCAATCTTATTTAATTGGAAAATAAATCTTGAAAAAAAAAATTTCTAAATGAAAAAGCTCTCCTTATGGAAATCCAGACTAGTTATATGGATGACCAAAATCAAGCTAAGATTCAACTTTTGTCACTCAACAGCTACGTAATTTTCTTAATACATATATGTCCAATGGATAGATTGGGAGATGATCCTCTAGAGACTGTTCAACGGCTAATTGGGAAGTGAATGAGTTATAAGAAAACCAAGTGCCAAAGAGCATCTAAGAGACAAATGCCAAAATCTAAAATTTTAAAGTTTTAGTGTACTTCAACCATACACTTGTATTTTGTGAGCTTCAATTTTGTGATTGTAAGAGAAGCACAAAAAGAGTGATTGAATGAGATAGTGTGACCTATCATACACTAAGTGTGATCACTCAATATTGTAATCTCTTATTGATCATCTAGTAGAATCCAGCCAGAAGGCTATCAGCTTTAGAAAGTAGATGTGGGCTTAATCTAAGCCAAACTACTATAAGCTTTATGTGCAAATTCCTGTTATCCTTAAACTTTTTATTGGTTATTGCTATAGTTTATTGCATACATGCGAGCTGCTTCAGAAGTTCATTCCATCGCAAAACTATTTCTGAACGTTATTCCAAAATATGGACTTTGCGCTATAAGTTCAAACTTAGTTCTTGACTTTTGTTTTTCTATTTTCACTTTAATTTGTCAATTTTTTATTAAATCAACTATTCACACCCCCAACCCCCCCCCCCCCACCTTTTTCTCTTCCGCTATGTAATTCTTGCTAGCTACATCAGGTTGCAAGTTCCAAAATTAGAAGACCTATTTTAATAGGTTGGTTCCTTGTTTTAAATGGAAGCTGGACGAAATTGACACCATTTACCCCTAACTTTTGCCCTTTCTTTTTTAACTAGTTACAAAACCTGCGTGCATACTTGGATACATTTTATTAACAGCATATATCAGTATTTTCACATGTTATGTTTATCAAAATTGGCACATAATTGTAGTCACTTATGATATCGAGAATTTTTTTCACTTATGTTATTTTTATGAATGTGTTGGACCTATGCACAAACACTTTTAAAAAAAAAAAAAATTCATGAATTTTAGCATACAAAAATAAGGAACATGCTCAAAGTTAATAAAGGCAGCATGTAAATTTCCAAAATTAAAATTTAGTTAAAACGGACGAATGAGGGAAAAATTAGGATAGAGAATTTGAAAACTACTAGCATTGGGGAGTTTACCTTTATCTTAAAATACGAATATTCAGCATATTCTTTTGATGAAAATTTAGTTCAACGTTTATGATGACCAAGTTAAAACTCTAGACTGCCTTTTTGTTTTATACTCATTACCAAGATCATATATATAAAATAATATGTAATATTAAACCACAAGGAAATATGAGAAACAGTATATAAAATAGCTGCAACTTATGGATTTCTTTATAAATATGCTATATTTTTTTATTTTTCAGCATTTTTTTTTTTGGTTTAAGTTTAATTTTAAATGGATAGAGAAATAGGAAATAAAACGGTATGACTATTATTAAGTAACGCTCGATTGTCATTTTATCACTTAATATGGTAGGTATACTTTATATTATACTTACTTTTTTCATGTGGTAGGAACAATTTCTTCGGCATTTATGTAATTTACGTAAATATGAGCTACTTTTTAAATGTTCATCAAATATCATATCTTCATGGTGCAACCGCAAAATCAATCCATCTTATTCCTATTATTACAATCTCATGGTGTCTCAAATAGACTATGACATGTGACTAGGTGTCAAATTTTGAGGATAGTACGGTTCTAGCATGCAACGCTCTTAGTAAGTCAGCCTCAATGTTGAGGAAGCATATCACCAATTGAGCAAGTACTTGACCACATCTTCTCAGGATTAGAAGGTTTAATAATTGTAGATCACACAGATGATATTCGATAATGCATTCCATGTAGTCAATCCTGCTGACATACTCCAACTGCTCACAAGTGAAGGATTCTAAAGGTAGCCTACATGGGTTTAGGGAATGATTTCCACAATGTACCACTTTGCTCTTACAGGATTCAAAAGGTGGTTTTCACAGTGTAGCACTCTGTCCGACGTGGCACCTACCTCTAAGAGGGGAACAAAAAAGAGCGAAAGCCCAAATAGGCCCAAACTGCACTAACCCATATTTTCAGGCCCATTAGTTCTAGTCTAGATTTCGAGCTCCCCTTTTCTCAAGCAAAGCCAGGCCATATCTCAACCTCCAAATGGCCCAATTTGGCCCAAACTACCTCTTAAAAAAAATTAAAAAAAGTATTAATAAAGTGTATGATATTAATAGTGAAAGACGGGAAATGTGTCAAAAAAGTCTTAAACATATTATGGTCGTGCCAATTTAGTTATAAATTTTTTGGTAATATCAATTCAATCCTAAATCTTTTAATTTAATCAATTCAATTATTCCGACTATTTGTTTGCCAAAGATTGCTAACGTGGACACCGGTCGGCATATATGGCATGATCGGCGCTAATGTTAATCACTTTTAATAATATTTTGATATTTTTCAGATTTTTTATTTCTTTATTTCTTTATTTCTTCTTCCTCCGGGGACCTTCCCAAAGCATTTGGCCAGCCTTGCCAAATCCGGCAACATCGCCTAACCTCTATTAAGGCTCACCCCCGTTGAATCTAATGAGATAAGAGATAGGAATGTATAAAACGAACTACCTGAATAGAAAACTGCTTAGACTGAACCAGACCAACTAGTTTAATCTTGTTCCCAAGAGTGTTGGTCCAAATCCCGGTTTCTAAAAATGGAACTGGTGTCCAAGCAGTCTAGTTCTCGATTCCAAGGAGGAATCGGATTGGAACAACTAAATATACTTTTTATTGTATCATTTCTTCAAAAAAAAAAAAGAGTAAAATGTGAACAAAACACTATCTCAATCCAGTTTTAAGTAGTAGGAAAAAAATAATAGGGAAAGAATATTGGAAAAAATAAGTGACCGATTCTATTAGATCAGATCGAACCAATGATGCAGTCTAGCTCTTGGTCCAAGAATCAACCAGTCTAGTCTCAGTTCCACCTTGGAATTGGATCGAACTAGGAGCCAGGCACCCATAATGAACGACGGTCGACCTCGGTAGATCTGGCGAGGGTCCCTTGCCAAAGGTTGCAATTTTGAATGCCGTGACCTTACAATGTTTAGCAAGGGTTGATCCTTGCTGGCCCTCACCTCTAGCTGGTCGCTGGTTTAGTGATTGGCTAAAGGAAGAAGGAAGGGAAAGAAGAGAAAATAATAGAATACAAATTTCGAAAAAAAAAAATTAAAATATTATTAAAAATTATTAACATCAATATCAACCACGCCAGAAAAGTCAACCAAAGTTCACGTTAGCAATATCTAGTCAAAATTAGCTAAAGAAACTAAGGACTAAATTGGTAATGGGTCAACATGTTTAGAACTAAATTGACGCAATTAAAATATTTAAAATTAAATTGGTACCAACGTAATGAAATTAGGATTTTTTTTTACACTTTTACCAATACAAGACACGTCAATTCTACTCAATACAATTTAATAAACTCATAACTAAGTTAAAAATATTTAAACATATAAAAGAAGTGATTTTCGAGGTCCAAAATATAGTAGCTCATCTCTTTTTCATTTAAAACCAACAAAAAAAGTTGGGCTAGGCCTGAACCAGCCTACTCTAGTTTTCTTTTGGTCGGTTGCCTAGTCTAGTTCGGTATGGTTTTTGGAAAAAAAAAAAAAAAAAAAAAAAAGAGCTGGCCCTGCTAACCGGAATTAAAAGTTCCACACCCACATGTTCGGGCTGGGCGAAAGAAAAAAGCATTGAAGCCCACCCGTCGAAACCGTGCCCACCCCTACTTAGTTATGACTAATTCACAAGTATCAATTTTTGTTCAGAGCATATAAATAATCGATACCACATAGGACGAGTGCAAATTAACATAACCGATTCATTATACATATAGAACGTTATATAAAGAAGGTGTCGACCTCTTACATAAAAATCCATAAATGCGATCAATCGACATTTCACTTGTCAAACTTTAATCCTTTTTTTTTCTTATCTATTTTTTCTGAAATCAGATCAATATGCCTCGGTCCTCTTCTCTCTAATTGGAAAAAACACAAACAGGATACTTCACTGCCCTCAATCTATACATCAAACTCTATATTTCGACTAAATGGACTCGTATAATATCTAATATATCTCTTTAGCGGTGAATCTGATGCATGGATTAGTCATGAGCCACATGTAAATCAAGAGCATCCCATGAGCCATGTCTCTTTTTCTTTATGCAAAATCAAGAGCATTTGACGGAATGTTCGGTCATGGACTTGTGAATCCATCGCTTGTTCAATAAAATAATAGGATATGATGGAGGAAAACAGCTTTGTTTGTATATTTTGAAAAGAAGAACCAAAGGTGTGTTCATTTCATGTAAAATAAGTGATTTGAAAAACATTTTTCGAAATTTAATTGCTTATATCGTTTAGAAAAATTAGTTAGCGAAAAAAATTTCCATCATCGATAGCAATCTATGCCTAATTATTTTCATGGGCAAAGAAAAAAATTTCTATTCATTTATTTTTCTAGACAATAAAAGCGATCATTTTTCATAAAATATTTTTTAGATCACTCATTTTCCGCGAACAAACACACCCAGTGTCTATTCCTTTTCTTCCTCACCTAAAGTGACATGGGGTATTAATTGACAAAACAAGTCCATCATTATATATAGATAAGTAATTCTAGATCAAACTTTTTTATGCAAGAAGCGAATGCTAGATTTCTCCTCTTGAATCCGAGCCCATTCGTCCGAAAAGGTTTAAGAGCAAATTGATAACAAATATTAGGTAATGATTTTCAACTCCTTTTTAAAAGTCCAACCATATACGAAAATTTGATCGTTTTCCATTAAAATGTTTTTCTTAATAACCCACCTAGGATTCACCAAGTGATAAGGGCGTTTCTCATACTTTCGGCCCAAAAATTAATGATAATCATTCCAGTTCCTCCCTTGCGCAATACAATTCAAGCGGGCGGCTAGGGAAGTGGATTTCTGTGCTAATTTTTTTCCATGAAAGAAAAAAAGCGAAATGATCTTGAAATTTTCTTGATAAAATTAAGTATTTTTGTTCTGTTGGGAATAACGGATCCCGAAAACTGGATTCGACACCGAATCGAACCCCTAAATCAAGCGGAAGATAAAGCCCGGGGAAAAACAACACGCATCACCGATCCTAAAGCACGCCACGGATTCGAGCGTACCTTTTAGCCACAGATTAAACACCGGTTGTCGATGGAGGAAGAGAAACGGTCATGTTCGATCCGAGGAAGCAAAATCCTTTCACGTGCTTCACTGTTTGTCTTTTGAAGAAAACGGGAGAGAAAGGGAGAGTACGTTGGGAGAGAAAGAAGACGTACGTAAAATAAAACAGTGTCTTTTTCTCTCTCTCTCCTCCCTTTTATACCTCTCCCCTTCCACGGGCCATATTCCCGTGGGTCGAGCTTCCTGGGCCCAACTTGGGCGGATGGGCCTTAAGCCCAAAAAACCAATAAAGCCTTCATCTCCCACTCGCACATGGTGGGCCGAACAGTATTCTCTTTACCTCTCTTCAACATTCATACTGGTGAATAATCTGTGCGACCAGCATACTTTGAGAGCTCGTTGCTATACATCTGTTAGGAATATATAGTAGCTCATAATGGGCATCACACTCCGAGTAGATTTAGTATGCAGTACCCTAGATCAATTGATCACATTTATATCTCCCTTGATCTCTTTTAAAACATATATATATATATATATATATATATATATATATATATATTATATTCACAATTATAATTATCACAAAGACAGTTATAATTGGTCGACAGTGAATACAAAACTACAATGTGATTCTCCAAAATCGATCTTCCTCTTTCCTTCAAACTCTCAATTTCAGTTCAGCTTGCTTTTCTAGAAATGTCCCATTAGATCGAATCATCTCATGACCATTGGCAACATCCTAAGATAGCAAACACTAAATAGAAATCTTGAGAATAAGTAAGAGTCCTGAGGGGACTTTAAATTTGAGGAACTCTTTTCCTCAAGAGTCTCACACGTCATAAAAGTTGAGATCAAACTTTTTGCCACTCTTATTGGTCGTCTCATGCATACGTAGTATAAAATACGTATTACGGTATTAACTCCTTTCCCATGGAGCGTATGTCTACACCTTTCAATACCGTACAAATGATAGTTCAGACATACCCAATGTCTAACTCGAGTTCACATATCTACTCATTTACAAAAATCATCAGAACTCACATCTGGCATCTTAGACAGATAAAGTAAAATGTGTGGGGTATTTTACTTTCAGACATCTTTAGTATTATGTCCTCATCTTAACACTCAGTTAAGGCGACATACATATTTTAAGCTTGCGCTCTCGATTATCACCTAGATAATAAGCTTAAAAACAGTCTCATCTCTATTTATCACACAGTAAATAGAGGCGATTACCCGTGTGAGTGGGCTAATCTTATATCTGTCCGACATACTTCTCAACTTAAAATAATGCACTGAGCATTAAGATGCATAAAGATCATACTAAGGTTCATAGGCATTAATCAATGAAAAACAAAATTTCATAAATGTGAACAACTCAGGGAAATTACAATTCAGTACATCAGACTCTACGCAATCCTAGAGATTTTACATGACCACAAAACACATCTCTAGGTATTGGCTTTGTCTTAGGATCTGCTACCATTCTATGCGTAGATATGTACTGCAAGTTCACATCCTTTCGTGCAACCATATCTTTTACAAAGTTATACTTGGTATCTATATGTTTGTTCTTGCCATGATACTTTGGATCTTTGGTGTACGCTATAGCTGCTTGGCTATCACAGTTAACCAACAATGGATTTGCAGCTTTCTCAATAACACCTAAATGATCCAAAAATCTCTTAAGCCAAACTCCTTCTTGTACCACTGCTGATAACGCCACGAACTTAGCTTCCATCGTGGATAAGGCTATGCACGTTTGCTTCTTACTGCTCCATGATATGGCGCCATTGTTGATAAGAAAGCAAATCCAGAGGTAGATTTTCTTTCATCTAAATCTCCTCCCCAATCAGCATCGAATAGCCTTCAAGTCGCAGATCCTTTCCTTGGTAATTCAACTTGAAATCAGCAGTTCCCTTCAGATACCTCAGTATTCTCTTGATGGCTTTCCAATTTGCTGGACCTGGATTGGATTGGTATCTACTCACCATTCCAACTGCAAAGCATATGTCGGGTCTTGTACACATCATAGCATACATCAAACTCCCAACAGCACTAGCATAAGGAACATGTTTCATTTGTTCCTTCTCTTGTGGAGTCTCTGGACACAGTCTATGGCTCAATCCTTCACCTTTTGCAATAGGAGTGTCTATGGGTTTACAGTCTTGCATACAAAATCGTTCAAGAACCTTATTTATATAGGTTTCTTGCGAAAGAGACAACGATCTCTTCGAACGATCTCTCAAAATCTTAACTCCAAAAATGTATGCAACCTCACCCATATCCTTCATCTCAAAGTTAGAAGACAACCATCTCTTGACAGTATTAACCAACTCCATATTGCTTCCGGCAATCAGTATATCATCAACATATAATGATATGATCACAAATTGATCCTTGAATCTTTTGATATATACACAATGATCCTCATCAATCATTGTAAAATCATATGCCACTATGACATTATGAAAACGTATATACCATTGTCTTGATGACTGCTTAAGACCATATATCGACCTCAAAAGTCGACATACTTTTTCTTCTTGGCCTTTCACTATGAAACCAGTAGGTTGTTCCATATATATTTCTTCCTCTAATTCTCCATTGAGGAAAGCAGTCTTTACATCCATTTGATGTAACTCAAGATCCAGACTAGCTACTATTGCTAGAATAATGCGAATTGAGGTAAATCTCACTATAGGAGAAAACGTATCTTCATAATCAATTCCTTCCTGTTGATTATACCCCTTCGCTACAAGGCGAGCCTTATGCCTTTCAATCGAGCCATCAGCCTTTCAATCGAGCCATCAGGCTTTCGTTTTATTTTGAGAACCCATTTGTTCCCAATAGCTCTGCGTCCCTTTGGAAGATCAACCAGTTCCCAGACTTGGTTTGATTTCATTGACTCCATTTCCTCTTCCATTGCATGAATCCATTTTTCTTTACTAGGGCAATTAAGAGCCTCATTGATATTTCTTGGCTCATCCTCATCTTGTGGAGCAACCATAAAAGTTTCCCCTTCAATGTCAAAACGTCGACGGGGAATACTTTGGCGACTTGTTCGCCGTATGGGAGATTGTACACTTTGTACATCATTCTCCATTATGCTCCCACTTGGATGAACTCCACTAATATCATTGTCTTGATCCAAGGTCTCAAATAGGGAGTGATCTTCCCCTATTTCGCCCTTCTTAGGAAACTCATCCTCTAAGAATGTAACATCTCGTGATTCAAATTCAGTTATACTCCCACTTTCCTGCTCACCAATGAACACATACCCTTTCGAGTGTTCCGAGTATCTTATGAAAGTACTCTTCTTTCCTCTGGGACCCAATTTCCCAAACTTGTGAGAGGACTCATGTGTATAGGCAGCACAACCCCATGGCTGAAGAAAACTCAAGTCCGGTTTTCTACATGTCCATAACTCATATGGAGTGGAAGCAACTGATTTGGAAGGCACCCGGTTAAGTATATACACAGCAGTTAACAATGCATCACTCCAAAAGGTGATAGGCAAGTTAGCATGCGTCATCATGGACCTAACCATTTCCAGTAGGGTTCTATTTCTTCTTTCCGCAACACCATTTTGTTGAGGAGTGTACGGAATAGACAACTGTCTTTCTATTTCTTTTTCATCACTTAATTTTCTGAACTCATCAGATAAATATTCTCTACCTCGATCGGATCTCAATGCTTTTATTTTCTTGTCTAATTGATTCTCTACCAGGTTCATAAACCTTTTAAAATAACTTATCGCTTCAGATTTATGAGAAATCAAATAGACATATCCGAATCGAGTATAATCATCAATAAATGTGATGAAATAAACAGCCCCATGCCTTCCTTTCACATTCATTGGACCACAGACATCAGAATGGATTAAATGCAGAGGAAATTCAGCTCTTTTTCCTTTTCCAAATGGTTTCCTTGTCGTTTTCCCTTCTAGGCAATGCTTACATATGGACAAATCGACTTTTTCAATATTGCCCAACAAGCCCTCTTTGGCTAGTCTATTTATACGCTGTTGGCCAATGTGACCAAGTCTAGCATGCCACACATTCACATCATTATCATATTTATTAGGAGACGTGAGAAGGGAATAACAAACATTAGCATTAACATAATCAATATCTAATACAATAAAACCATCCAGAAAATAACCACAACCATAGTAATTTGTCTCCAAAAACAAATTCACACCTCTACTACAGAAGTTCATATTGAAACCTAATTTAACCAACATCAATACAGACACTAAATTTCGACGAATCTCCGGAGCATACAACACATCATGAAGGAACAAAGTGCGTCCACCACGCATATTCAGTTGGCATGTGCCAATTCCTTTCACTTCAGCTCTGGAGTTGTTTCCCACATAGATCCACTTAGTTCCAGTTGGTACTCGTCGGAATTCCACGAAGGATCCTCTATCCTTCGCTACATGGTCTGTCGCTCCTGAATCCACAGTCCACAAAGGATTAGACTCAGTTAAGAACACAGAACTCAACACATAAGCAAAGTTCTGAAAAGTGCAAGGGGTGCATACCTTCTTTGGCTCACGACAGTCGCGAGCATAGTGACCTTTCTTGTCACAGTTGTAGCATTTCACCCTTGCAAGCTTTTTCATGTGAGGACGCTTCCCTCTTCCATGTTGGTTAAATTTGGGTTTCTTCCCCGAAGGACCCGCTTCTTCCTTGCCTTTCCCCTTATCAAAACCGGTTAGGGCGCTTGCGCTTGGAGCCGGAAGCTCCATTTGAGCTAGAACCAGCATAATAGAGTTCAAAGCATCCGCTTAGCCGCCATGTGCGGTTCTCTTCCAGCTCAAGATGACGCATCGCATCCTCAAAGGTTTTGATGTTTTCATTATGAGTCAGGTGCACCTTCATATGCTCCCAACTCTGAGGCAAGGAACGAATCACTGCTTGCACTTGCTGCTCATCTGTGAGGACATGGCCAGCATCTTTCAGCTTAGTTATCATGTTTGACATCTTTCTAAGATGTTGCTTCATGGTCTGACCATGAGGCTTCTTATAAGAGTCAAACCTGATAGTGAGCTGCCTTAGTCTAGTCACCGAAGTATGACCATATCTAGCTGCCAATGCCTCCCACAATTCCTTGGCATTATCAAAACGCCGAAACTCTCGCATGACGTCATTTTCCATGCTGCTCAACAACGTGATGTGAGCTAGAGAGTTCATTCTTTTCCACGCAGAAAAAGCTTCTTTGTTTCTTTTGTGTTGTGCAGTGGTTCCCTCTTCAGGTTCTACCATGGTCATGACAAGAGCCTCAAGTGCTTCTTGCTCTTCCAAAGACATACTTGGATTTTCATTTGCCAAATCTCATAGTTGTCTCCATTGAGCTTTTCACCTTTGTTCAGCTCGGCAACTATGCTCTTTGTGGCTGAAGCTATTGATCTGAACAAATCAGACAAATATGCACAAATTATTAATGCCTATCATTTATGCATCCCTATTTTATATAGACCCATCATATTAATGAATAATTTCAAGTAAGGCTTTAGAATCAAAAGGTCACTATGTTTCCAATCATCCTCCAAAAGTCCTAACTTAAAACTATCATTAATATGATTGTCATATGCAAAATTAATTCTATGAAGCTACAAAAACTTCTAAAACTAACCACAGACTAATTACCCACAACAACCAGCAATAATGAAAAGCGAGATAATTGACATACAATTAAAAAACAGTAATGCTTTCAATTAACACAATTAGGTAGTAATCATTACATAATGTTGTCCACAAAGCACACTTAATATATAATAGCCAATACAACTAACACAAAGTCAGCACACGAACTGGGAAAGATCCTCTTTTGTTCAATTTCTTGATCTTTTCCCTTGAAACAATATAGTAATATTCGTTTACAAAATCCATCACAATTTTCTTATAGGAAGCGGCTCCGTTGACATCCCATATGCGATTCAACACATCTTGCCATTCAGGTGGAAGAGTGGTTATGAAAAATCGCACCATATCTGACTGTGACATAGGACGACCATTCCATATGACCTGTTGAATTTTCCGATTGACTTCAAGGGCATGATCAATTAAGTCACCCTTTTCTCATCGATGATCAGTCAGCTCAGCTATCAACTCAGACAGCCTATCATTTTGTTCATCGGTAACTGCGCGAATAGGTGTGCGCAACCTTAGGGGAGGCATAGTTCCTGCAACAAATGCAGAACAAATAAGGGATCACATTATAATCCACATAGACTTAATTGAAAAAAAAACACATTCTTTTCCTCTCTTTTTTTGGGTCAACGGTCAACGGTCAAAGTCAACGGTCAACGGTCAACGGTCAGAGGGTCAAAGGTCGTCGGTCGTCGGTCGTCGGACCGGTCGGACCGGACGGACCGGTCGGGCCGGTCGGACCGCTCGCGCGGACCGACGCACGTGCCGCGCGCGTGCGGGGGATGACGTCACGCAGACGTCATCCGCATGTGCCTGCCACGTGCCTTGGTCTCCGGTGGGTCGGGTCACCGGCTGGTGACCGTCCGGCAAACGACGTCGGTGATGACGTCATCGGTGACGTCATCCGAACGGTTACTGACTGTTGGATGACGTCACGCGTCGGTCCGCGGACCGGCGCATGCCGGTTCGCCGACCGGCGCGTGCGCCGCACGCGCTGGCCAATGCCAGCGCTTCGGGCGCGTGCGGCGGCTCCCGGCGGCGTTCGACACATCGCCGAACTCGTCTTGACGTCGCGCTTCTTCTTATGCAATCACAATTTTATTTTGACTTACGAAAACTCGGAAAAAAGGCCGAAAAGCGCTCGGGTGTCGGGATTTTGGCCCGGTTCCGTACGGCTGAAGGGATTTCGCGAAAAATCAATCATAAACATCAGAATTGATCGGGAAAAACATGAAACAGGGCTCTAATACCAATGTTGGGAATAACGGATCCCCGAAAACTGGATTCGACACCGAATCGAACCCCTAAATCAAGCGGAAGACGAAGCCCGGGAAAAATAACACGCATCACCGATCCTAAAGCACACCACAGATTCGAGCGTACCTTTTAGCCACAGATTAAACACCGGTTGTCGATGGAGGAAGAGAAACAGTCCTGTTCGATCCGAGGAAGCAAAATCCTTTCACGTGCTTCACTGTTTGTCTTTTGAAGAAAACAGGAGAGAAAGGGAGAGTACGTTGGGAGAGAAAGAAGACGTACGTAAAATAAAACAGTGTCTTTTTCTCTCTCTCTCCTCCCTTTTATACCTCTCCCCTTCCACGGGCCATATTCCCGTGGGTCGGGCTTCCTGGGCCCAACTTGGGCGGATGGGCCTTAAGCCCAAAAAACCAATAAAGCCTTCATGTTCTCTCAAATTAAGAGTCTAAGGTGCATGCTATGAACTTACAATATCCTTTTTGTTTGAGTAATTGTTTATATACATCGCGCTACGTCCCCTGCCCTTCTTTGTTATTACCTTAAATATTGCTCTCTCTTCTCAACTTTTTAAAGGTATTTCTTGTTGGGCAAGGCTATGTTATCTATTAATATTAATATACCAAATCAAGTGGCAGACTATAAGTGTACAGTAAATATTATTCAATAATTAATAAAAATATGCCACATGACATATAGTACCAAATTATAAAACAGACTTATGATTTGACATTTCTCTTTTTGTTTTTATAGTAAAATTAAGAGCAAGCAAAGTAAATCTGAATTTCCCGGGATAAGAATCAAATCCACAACCATCGCTTCTTAAACCGAAAGTATGGAAACGCCATTGTTAATGGATAAACCATAGGTGGGTGTGTATCATCATAAACTTCGGCTGATAAATACGGTTCCGTGCATGAAAGAAGCCAAAAGTCATTCTTTCACGTGAAAAAAAAATACAAATTTCATTAGATAATAAAAGTACGAGTGTTCATATAGAAAATCTAATAAGAACATTTGCTAGAACATATTTAATAAGTATATGGCCATTTACAATTGGGTATAAAATGAGCGAGACTCATGCATTGAATCATTATAGTTTCTTTCAATAACTGTTAGGAAATGACCACGTCATAGTATAAAAAAAAGTGTTTTAGTAGGACTTTTTAGTACCTAGTATATTTTTCTGGGTGCTTCTCCGTTTATGGGGATGAGTTTACGTTTCCAATTTACTCTCCCTTCAGATAAGAATATATAAGCACTTTGAACATTCAATCACTTAGATGTGCTCTTATCATTTTTTTTTCCTTTTCCCCTTTTTTTCCTATTTCTTTCGTTTCTTTCATTTTTTTATTTCCTTTTCCTTCTTTGTCTTCCTCGAGAAGGCCCTATGGCACCGCTACCGCCCCATCACTTGTTAACATAATCTTTTTAATCCAGATTTCTGTTTTTATAATCGGAGGTAAGAGTGCAGAGGACTAGCCATACGTATCATTACACCATTAGAAAGAAGGCAACTATTAATCCACATGAATCCTTCTTGTGTAAGGAAAGCAAACTACATATGACAATCCATCAATATTCAATTTCAACTAGGAGAATTCCTAGCTGGCTATAGCTAGTCAGTGTCTCTAGTACGCATTGACATTATGTCACCAATGCAAATGAAAAGTACGCTCATTATTAGTTAATCAATAGGGACTTTCACCTTCGTAATTCCCTGGAGGATCATAGTTACAAGTCACAAACCACCACCCATTGCTACACTTAACCCTAGCGCACCCGAGATGAATCGAGCTCCTCCACACGACTTGCGTGTAATGCAAGCACTCGCCGCCAACGCAAGCATTGGAGTGATGGTCGTAGTTGGCCCTCTCGCTCACCCACATCTTGACAGCATCTTCGCCGCTCAGCTCACCAGAGCCCTCCGCCAGGTTCTCGCCGTACGGGCCCATCGAGTGCTCCAGGGCACAGCCAGTGGCAGCGCGCTTGCTGGCGTATGTCTGGGCATAGGCAGCAACGGTGTCGTTCCACGCCAGCGGGGTCACCCCGACCTGGGCGCGGGCTGCGTTGTGCGCATCAACAAAGTCCTGGTGGGTGCTTTGGGCTAATGAGGTTTCAGCAATGGCTAAGAGGAAGGCGAGGCATGTAATTGCCAGTGAGGACTTACTAAAAGAAGCCATAACAAGCCACTATGAAAGGTTTGAGAGTGTATGTGATGATGACGACGAGCACTAACAGGGTGAAGTATTTATAGGCAAAAAAATGGGAGGGTTTCACTTAACAACTTTTGCTTGTATAGAAAAGAAAATTGAAATATAAAAAGATATAATCAACTGTATGCAACTGTTGAGAGATTCGAAAAAATGTAAAAACTATTGTAGAACCTATCATATTGACTATCAGATTGCTTTCATCTTGGAAAGAGAATTTAAAGATGGGTGGCATCACTATATGGACTTGTAGCTTACCTTATGATAGTTGAAAACGTCGATCTCCTTAATCATCTCTCCGGTGAATCAGGCCTTGACTGAGGATGCATCTCTTTTGTGGAAAGAGGCAAAGTAATATCACTACCTTTGAGAACCATCGTCTATTCTCCCAAAGAAAGTATATAGTCCATTTGAAAATATCTTGAAATTACTAACAATGCAATCGCTTGGCTTGAATGCAAATAGCAATTCATCCGCATTGTTATTATATATTGGTTTACGATAATTATGCATTGAAAGAAAAAGAGTAAGTTTATATATGAAATAGGTGAGTAAAATATAAAGAAAAAAAGGTAATAAAGAAGTCTAAAACTATGAGGAGACAAAGAAACCGGATGGTTGTATATGAAATTGGTGGGTATGAGACAAAAAGGTAATTTAGAGGATCTAAAAGTGACACTAAGGGTGTTTTGACGCGGGTATATAGATATAGATAGGTGTGTATGTGTCGAATAAAAGAAGAAGACATAGATGCATATGGCTTTATATATATGATTGAGAGGCACCACCCTAATTACGCGGCGGCAAAAAACTCAACCCATCGTTATGGCCTCCACTTAGATCCAAGTTCTCTGAGATAGGAATCAAACCTTGAATAAGTGGTTCCAGAACCAAAAGCATAGTGACGCTATTGTCAATTGATTAATCCCAGGGTGGGTAACATAGTATATATTATCATACGGTCATAAGTTTCGGCGGATAATCAGCGCTTCCAACAGTGAATTAAAATGTGAGGGCTTTCGCTTTCAAGGAATATGGTGCCATGCATGGACGAAACCATGAGGCAGTCCTTCACGGAAAATCCATTATATAATGAAGCACTAACACTATTAAATAAAATTAATAATTTATAATCGGCCTTGGTTATTGTACGAGTTTTCATAGAGATAACACCATAACTTAAAAGCTAATATTCACACCATCATTAAAGCCGTTGGTAAAAGGTTTTTCCATTTTGCTGACAGTGTTTATTATATATACAAAGAACCCTAAATTTTTATCCTTAGCTAAAAAATAAATGAAAAATATTAAGGATTAAATTGATCAAATTGAAGAGTTAAGAACTAAATTGACCATTGTGCAATAAATTTAGGACTTTTTAGATAATTTTTCAGAACTTGTAATGAAGTAACTTTATGTTATTGAAAACAAAAAATGGAATTGGCTTTTGGTGTCCTAAAGTAGGAGCCGAAACCTGCTCAACAAGTATTCCACTTGCTTCATGGGCACAAACAACGAAGACCCACTATTTCAGGAAAAATATTACAATTCATTGCAGAGAAGAGTACGGGCAATTCTCGTAAACGCTTAGACTCGTTTGCGTGTATTAAAAGCAAGACCTTAGTTTGGCTCCCCATGTCACGAGTGCAAATAATTTTATGTTTAAATTATTCATTTGGAGTTTAATTCATAGAGTCGGAACTTATGGTTTTCTCAGTATATTTAGGAAAAAAAAGGAAAGAAAAAGTATATGCAATAGAACAAAAAAGATGAAATATTGGAGGCATAGGATACGTAGAATCTTTGCATGTGACCTCAATTTGTCTTATTTGCAAGATTGCCGGAGATTAGAAGTAACTTAACATTTCAAATGTGCTATAATATCCCAACGACATAACCGTCTTGTTATTAATAATACGGGAAAATTCTTGGCTTGAGCCAATCAGATTCAGGAGTTCAAAAGGGTCCAGAAAAATAAATAATTGTTAAAGACAAGAAACGGTCAGAACAAGAAACTAGGGTTTCTAGGGTTTCGAGGGAATAAAGAAAAGTCTACATTTTCGACGAGTTTGGAGAATTGGAAAGAAAGCCGAGATGGGGAGAACGGCATCACCGGACGAATTTCCGCGGCTTGATTTATCTTTTTCTCTTCTGTGCTTTTCCTTCTTTGATTTGGTCTGCTTGATTGTGGAAAATAGTGCATGTGATGATCATAACGATAGTGACAATGTTATCTCCCACTGAAAAATATTAAGTAAATTATGTACTAAATTAAATTTCGGACTTATATTATGAAAAATCTCAAACTGGTACATATGTGATAAATTTATCCCAAACTAAACTTTAAACCGGTACACCTATGATAAAATTACTCTCCATAATTTTATCAAATTTTATTACTAAGTTGGATGATACATGACAGTTAATGAATATACTAATTTTGAGTTTTACCATCTATTTATCACAAGTGTACTAGTTTATGATTTTTTGTAATATTAATCTAATTAATATAAACTAATGGAAGACAAATTTATTACAAATATATCATTTTTGGAGGTTTTTTTATGGTATTAACTGTTGAATTTAACGACTCTTAGGTGGGACCTATGTACATAAGCCCCATTATTTTTAAATAAGACAGTTCTATTTAGTACATGCACTACAATCGTCTATTAATTTATCTACCAACAATTTTCTCTAATTCTACACTTTATATCATTGATGTCCACTTTCAATTTAGGGAAGATTATATGAACCCTCTAAATTCTGGGAGTAATATGCATTTTGTTCTGAACTTTTACTCGCCACTGCTAAAATTTCACTTTGTTACTTCCTCAGAAATTCATCCGCTTTTGATAATACATACATATTGAAAGTTTGGGGACAAGACATGCCCTCTATCCACCACAATTTGGGGACATGGTGAGGATGCAATAGTTGGTCAAACAATACGTGGGACAATTAGAAGTGTATAAGTTATCGTACTAATTGAGAGGGTTTGTTTTAAGCTCAATCAATTTTCTTTTCTAGAGAAGACAAGTTATTACTGCATCAAGCGTGTGAACCCAAATATTTCTAAATTGTTCGATGTAGTAAGGCCCACCTTCTCTTTATATAGGATCCACCAAATTCAATGGTTCATATGAATTTAGGGTGCATGCATCTAATTCACCCAATAATTCTTCTTCAAGAAAGAAAGAAAGAAAAAAAGATCACTTCTAATGCTTCTCTAGTTAATTACAGATGCTAGTTTCGTATTTTGCGCTCAGTTGGTTATTTTCTGAAATACAAAATCTCACTTAGAAATTGCCTTGCATGTAATTTTTTCTTTTTCACTTAGCAGTAAGTATAGAGTTATTCACCTGTGTTATTTTTCCTCTCCACAAAGCTAGAGAAACAGAAGGAAGAGTTCATACTAAATGTCAAACAATACGTTCCCAAGAAGAAAAGGACGATCAACATGGTTCGGTTTGTCCAAATTGATCATTTGCCGAACCCACTATCAAAATGGATTCTCAGGTCAAGCACCGTATATATCAGTGAAATTATCTATAAATAGGACATTATAAAGAATACAGAGAACATAGTAGCTTACGATATCATATTCATGAGTTTGTACGTATGATATGATTATTCAATATATGATGCATAATTTTTAGAATTTTGAGTTATTTTTATGCTTAAACATCTCATACTTCATATTCTTCATTTAGATTTATAATTTATATAGCCACACACCAAGGTGCAGGGCTAGGTCTTGTTAAAAATTTTAGCTAGGTATGGTATATGAATCTCCGTGCTTCTATAACCACCGGCTGCAGTGGCTCCATTGGTTAAGACTCTGCTGATCCTCAACGAAAATGTTTGAAAGGTTCAAAACCCAGGGGAGGCGCTAGGTGTATTAAGTGTGACTCAGGGGTGGTGGGTCCTCCCGCTTAAGTGTCACCTGGGGTTCCTCCAGAAAAAAAAAAAAAAAAAAAAAAATCTCCGTGCTATATTATACTTGCAATAACGGAAGCTATATTATAATAAGTCTATTCCGACAGTAGAAAATAAAATCAAATGGAATTCAGATGTTCTATATCTAAAATGAGTTGCAATTTAATCTTTTTTTACGTTGAAATATTGCAAATCCGAGATAAATATTAATTTTATATGTATTATTAAAGTAACAGGAATTTCTTACTCGATTTAAATTTCACAATAATTAAAAATAATAAACTGAATGATGTGTTATAAATGAAATATAATTTTATTTAAATTCATATATTTTTAAACCGAGTAGATTTATTTTGTTCACTCTAATTATTTTTATATGCTAAGTCAAATTACTCAAATAGAATCAGTTATACTTTAACGAACAAAATATGTTTATCAATAACAAACATCAGTAGAGTGGAACTTATTCAATTAATGGTATAAGCTATTCTTTCTATTTCACTTTTATTTAAATACATTTAAAGTAAGTGAAATATATCCAGGTAATAAGATAATACTATAAATTCTGAACAATGATGTTTTAACTAAATGAGTTTTCTTTTTTCTTTATATTAGTCAGATTTATTATGTAATGAAGTAGGATGTACTTGAAATCCCAATAGGATTTACGTAAACTCACTATTTTATATTTTTGTTAAAAATACTATATCTTTATCTATTTATTAGATTGGTTGTTATATTACAAAAAATAAAGCTCATGAACTATCTTCTATAGCAAACTTCCTCTAATTCATCCGTTTCTCAAGTTTAAACTTAATAAGAGGTAAAAATCTGAAGGATAGAAATTGGAAGATGATTAATCACTCATCTAAACGCTTATTAGTCGAATATGGCCCATCTAACAAAACCATGTTGTGTATTTTCTTATAAAATCTCCCACGATGTTTGAAGATGATGAAATAATCTAAGTTTACTGATATTTGTATGAGTGTGCAGAACGAGCAATTTCTATATACATTAGCCATTTGCAGACGGTGTGAACAACGGGACATGTAAAACATGGAAAAGTTACGGCTCTGCAGAAGGAGAACAAGTCATTAATAAATATTTCATTTTCTTTCTTTTTATCCTAGAATTTTTAATTACCTTCGATCTAGGGGATTACATTTTAGAAAGTAAGAACTATTAGGAGAAGAATTCCACTTTGCGGAGTGGTAAAGTGGCACCGCGGCACGCCTTTCCTTCCATGATAGTTTTGACCACATGAGGATTGGGCTGGCACACTCGCGTTTTCATTCATATTGGTTTGCATTAGAAGAGAAAATGTGGCTTAAAAAGAAAAGAGAAGTACTTATGAGTCATCTAAAGTAAAGTACCACAAGAAATTATTTTCTATTTATGTTTCTATTTTGTTTATTATTTAGCTCAATTACTTTATGGAAAAAAGTAAGCATAGCCCATGTGGTTGGGCCAATAATAACCTGTTACTTTGGGTTTGAGCAAGGCTCCTATAAATTCGAACAGAACCTATCAAATGATCATATCTAATTATGCGTACCTCATTGCACTTATACTCGGAATATTTTTCTCTATATTTTTCATATGAACGAACTTACATGGCACTATTGGCTCAAAGAATGGATGGGAGGATTTGATGCATGCTCTTAGTGTAATTTATATTTCTCTAGCCTCAATAACCCGGCACCATAATTCCAATTACCGATTGTTACTTTGTCAAATTAAATAATGTTTTTGAGATTTATTATTGAATTTCTAATTATAACCTGAAATGAAAATCTTATTAATGTGTTTAAAATTTTTCAAATTCATCTTTCGTTCAAACACAGGTTAAGAAAAAAATAGAGAATGCCAATTTGGCATAAAATGCCAAAAAGAAACAGTCAAAAGTAGGGGAGAAAACCACTACCCAAGAGATGAGAATTTTTGTGGAAAGAGAGAAGAGTTTCAAGATAAGTCACCTTTTAAGGCGTCCACTGATTATGTAAAGAATCGACGGAGTCGCTATTTGTCCTCAATATTCCTATCGCTTAAATTGAAATTAAAAGGAAAGAAAAACAATAAGAAGAAGAAGACGAAGTCATCATCAATGGTACAATAATTAACGTTGTCCAATATCTGTCTCAATATTTCTAGAAAAAATTATTATTTTCAAGAGAAAATAAAAATATGAAAATTATCACATTATCATCAATCAATTCGACGGGCACTCTTTTAGTCATGGTCGCCCATTTTGAACATTCGACTTTTCCACATGGACAGATTTTTCCACATGATCTCCATATAAATACCCCCTTGGCTATTGCCTATCTCTTCATCAATCAACTAAGACCTTCCTTTGCCAATCTTTAAGGTCTCTCTCAATATGAGTTCCCGTATGAGTGTTCCTCTCCATATCATTTTCCTCGTCGCACTAGCCCTTGCCCTGGCGCTGATCCCTCTGTCCATCGCCCAGGACTCTCCCCAAGACTACGTCGCCGCTCACAACGCGGCCCGCTCTCAGGTCGGCGTCGGCCGAATCACTTGGGACGAGCGCGTTGCTGGCTACGCCAGGGATTATGCTAAAAAGCACGCCAGGGATTGCACGCGGCTGGTTCACTCAGGCGGACCCTATGGGGAGAATCTCGCGTGGGCTTCCCCTGATCTCACCGGCACGAGAGCGGTGAACATGTGGGTTGGGGAGAAGCCGTACTACAACTACAATTCCAACTCGTGCGCGCCAGGGAAGGTCTGCGGGCATTACACTCAAGTGGTGTGGCGCAAATCGGTTCGGCTTGGATGCGCAAAGGCCAAGTGTGCAACGGGCGGTACTTTAGTCACTTGTAACTATGATCCTCCCGGCAACTATGTAGGCCAGAAGCCTTATTGAAAACGAACTGGTATATTGGATGATGAACAATCATGTCAAAATAATGCCCCATTAGGATGAGGCAAGAGCTTTATACGCATCAAAATTCAATAAAGTCATGTGAATGATGAAGGCAAATCTATTTGCCGATTAAGTTAATCTCTTTCAATAATTATCTCAATTTTCTATTTTTTAAGTGAAGGAATTTCGATCCTCGATCAAATCTCCTCAGCTCCCTTCTCTCAAGCACATCACGATCCTTTGAAGCCCTTAACACTGCGAAAGAGAAGCTGCGTATTATCTCTATGGCGCATTTCGCTCTCGAGTTCATTTCATTAACTGTTTCAATTAATCCTGGTACATAGCAACCGTCTCGACCATATAAGGATACATTCCATTTGCTAAGCTTATAAGATTAATATTTGATAAAATCGATGATACATCCACGGAAAAAAGATTAAAATGCAAATAATGTTGGAAATGGCGGTATATTCGTCGATATTTACTATAAATTGATGAACTGGACTCCTTTAGTTGACCGAGTAAGTGATATTATCCCTAATTAATCAACTAGGTCTCAATAGCGCTAGTCAAACTTGACTAACCTTGCATTCGATATCAGTCCCTTTCATCCATGGCAGCCCATTATAGTACTTTGAAAGGTCATAGACTCATAGCTAGAATATTATTTCTCGCAAGGACCTGAATGCTTGGATAACGACCTGAAAGATATATTCATTTTGTCTCAAATTAAGTCTAAAATTATGACGAGACAAAAGAAATCAGATTGTTATTTATGAAATGAGTCGGTATGAGACAAAGAAGGTAAGGTAATTTAGGCATTCTAAAAGTGAGAAAAAGGGTGTTTTGACTTATGTATATAGATATAGATAGATGTGTATCTATCGAGTAAAATAAAGACATAGACGGGCGTCACTTTTTTTTTCTTTTAAAATAATACAGAGGCGTGACCGTAATTAGCCGGCTTAAGGAACTCAATCCACCTTTATGGACTCCAGCTTAAATCCAAGTTCTCTGAGATAGGAATCATACCCACAAGCATCGGTTTCAGAGTCGAAAGCATAGCAATGCCAATGTCAATTGATTAATCCCCGGGTGCGTGCATAAGTTTCGGCTGGTTCGGTTTCAGAGTGGAAAGTAGAGCGATACTAATGTCAGTTGATTAATTCCAGGGTGCGTAGCATGGTATATATTATCATCAGGTCGTAAGTTTCGGCTGGCAATCAGCGCTTGTGACGGTGAGTTAACATGTGAGGGGTTTCGCTTTCATGGAATACGGTGCCATGCATGAAAGAAGCCATAAGCCAGTCATTCACGATAAAAGAAAAATAAAATTCAATATATGATAAAGTACCAACCACTATTAAAGAAAAAGAAATTAATTTATAAGCGGCCTTGTTTATCGTACGGGTCTTCATATAGATAATAACCTAACTTACAAATTGGTCTTCACGCCTTGATTGAAGCCACTCGCAAAAAGATTTTCTATTTCTCTTACAGTGATTATTATATATAGAGAAAAACCCTAAATTTTAACCCTTGGCTGGAAAATAAACGAAAAAAGTTGGCGATTGAATTGACGAAATTAAAAAGTTATGGCTTAAATTTGCCATCTTATGATAGATTTAGGACCTTTTTAGACAATTTTCAAAACTTATTATGGATAGCTTTATGCCACTGCAACAACAACAAAAGAGCAAGAAAGACTTTTTTAGTGTCCCCGAAATTTGCTCAACATGTATTCCACTTGCTTTATGGGCACGACCGACGAAGACCCACTATTTCAGGAATAATATTACAATTTATTGTATAGAAGATTACATGCAATTCTTGTCGTAGCTTGGTAGTAAAGGATAGGCATGAGCACGTGGATTAAAAGCAAGACATTATATAATCTCATGTATGCGTTACCCATGGGGTGTTTTGATCTGTATCTTACTTGATTGTTGAGATTAGTATGACATTTCATGGAGTCGTAATCTGTGGTTTCTTGCTATATTTAGGGCAAAAAAAGGAAAGAAAAAGCATATGCAATAGAACCTAAAAGATGAAATACTGGAGGCGTAGGAGACGCAGATTCTATGTATGGGACCTCAATTTGTCTGTGTGCTAGATTGCCGGAGATCACAAGCAATTTAACATTTCAAATCTGTTATGAAATTCCAACGACATAACGGTCTTATTGAAATATAAAAGTGAAAATTCTTGGTTCGAGCCAATCAGATTCGGGAGTTCAAAAGGTTCCAGAAAAATAAATAATTGTTAAAGACAAGAAACGGTCAGAACGAGAAACTAGGGCTGCTAGGGTTTCGTGGGAATAAAGAAAAGTCAACATTTTCGACGAGCTTGGAGAAATAGAAAGAAAGCCATGATGGGAAGGGCGGCATCACCGGACGAATTTCCGCGGTTTGATTTGTTATCTTTTTCTCTTCTGTTCTTTTCCGTCTTTGATTTGGCCTCCTTGAATGTGGAAAATAGTCCGTGATGATAATAGCGACAGTGACAATGGTATCTCCCACCGAAAACTATTAAGTAAATTATTCAGTAAATTATTCATTCAGTAAATTATTCAGTAAATTATGTTCTAAATTGAATTTAGAGCTAATACAAAAAAAAAAAAACCTCAAATTAGTACATATGCGATAAATTTACCACAAATTAATTTTTTGACCACAAAAAACTAAAACTAATATATTGATAACAAATTTACCCTCTGTTAAATTTTATTATCAAATTATGGAGTTGAATTACACGTGACAGTTGACAAGTATACTAATTTAGAGTTTCACCCTCCATTTATCGCAAGTATATTAATTTGTGATTTTTCATGGTATTAATCTAATTTAGCGGAAACTAACGGATGGAATGTATCAATTTGAGGTTTTTGATGGTCAAAAAATTAATTCAAAATAAGTTTATTATAGGTATACCAATTTGAAATTTTTTATGGTATTAACCATTGAATTTAGTGAGTCCTATTTGGGACCTATATACATAAGCCCCATTATTTTTAAATAAGATAGTTCAAGTTAGTACATGCATTACGATTGTCTATTAATTTATCTCCCAACAATTATCTCTTATTCCACACTTTATATCATTTATCTCCACTTTCAATTAAGGGAAAATTACATGAACCCTCTAAATTCTGGAAGTAATCTGCATATTGTTCTTGACTTTTACTTGCCACTCCTTAAATTTCACTTTCTTATTTCCTTGGAACTTCATCCGCTTTCTATAATACATACGTATTGATGGTTTGGGGACAAGCACATGCCCTCTATCCGCCAAAATTTGGGGACACGGTGAAGATTCAATAGTTGGTCAAACATTACGAGGAACAATTAGATGTGTAAAAGTTGTCTCACTTATTGAGAGGGTTTATTTTAAGTGTCATCGATTCTCTCTTCTAGAGAAGAAAGGTTATTACATGCATCAATTGTGTGAACCCAAATATTTCTAGATTGTCTAACGTAATAAGGTATTGGAAAGGAAAATATATTGGAAGAAAGGCAGCTGTGATATGCTTTTATTTAGGCCATTTACTTAGGAAGTTTTGTGTTCATATCTTTTTTATTCATTTATTGTGTTGTCCTTGTATTATTGGTAGCTTAGCCTAATTAGGAGATTGTTTGATAGTTGTATCTTCTTGTATATATGTTACGTTTATGTGGTAATGAAGGATAGAATTCTCATTCCAAAATTCCTCAGTTCTTTTACATGGTATCAGAGCCATGGTTGATGGAAAAAAAAGTGAGGAGAGTTCTGGAACAGAAAAGAAAACCTTTAGCCCTTACATACTAAATTCGAATGACAACCCAAGTAACCTGATTACCCAAGTTCAGTTGAAGGGTGAGAATTATGAAGAATGGGCGTGAGCTATGCGGACTGCATTACGAGCCAAGAAGAAATATGGTTTTATTGATGGATCTATCAAGCAACCAGCAGATGATTCGCTGGAACTTGAAGATTGGTGGATGGTTAAATCCATGTTGGTTTCTTGGGTGTTTAATACCATTGAACCGACACTTCGCTCGACTATCTCTCACATGGAGAATGCGAAAGATCTGTGGGAGGATATCAAATAGAGATTCTCAATTGGGAATGGTCCACAAATGCAGCAACTGAGATCGGATTTGGCCAATTGTAGGCAGAATGGTCAACCCACCGTAACCTATTTCGATAAACTCAAAATCTTGTGGGATGAAATAAATAACTATGATCAGATACAAGTGTGTGTTTGTACAGGTTGCAGATGCAATTTTACCATTGAATTGGAAAGAAAGCGTGAAGAAGAGAGAGTTCATCAGTTTTTGATGGGCTTAGATGAAGAAGGATATGGAACAGTGCGCACTAATATTTTGAGCACTGAACCGTTGCCTAATCTGAATCGTGTCTATGCTATGGTTGTCCAGCAAGAGCGAGTGCGAACTATGACACGAACCAAGGATGAAAGAGGCAATCCCATGAGTTTTGCAATTCGAGCAGGTGGTCAAAATTCAAGGGGGGAAAAAGATAAAATCCCGTTTTGTTTTAATTGCAACTGAGAGGGACATGATGCTGAAAGTTGTTTCCAGCTAATAGGATATCCAGAATGGTGGGGTAATAGACCATGTGGAACCTTTGCTGGACAAGGTAGTGGTCAAAAGTGTAATAATAGAGGTGGACGTAACAATGGAGGAGGTGTTCATGCCAACGTCTCACAGGCAACTGGAGTTGATGGTGGGCAAGGAGTTGTGACATATTCAAATCGAAAGAGTCTTAGTGGATTGAATGATGAGCAGTGGGCAACTTTATTGGGAATCTTAAGTTCTCATCAGAATGGTGGCCATGAGAGGCTGATGGGTAAACAGAGTATTTTTCCTTGGATTATTGACACAGGAGCTTCCCACCATATGACAGGAACGTTGGCATTTTTGAGAGAATTGTGTGATATTGTGCCATGCTCAGCCGAGTTACCTGATGGAGAAAAGACCATGGCAATGAAAGAAGGAACTGTGTTGCTTGGAGGAGACTTGAAATTGCGACGAGTTCTCTTTGTGCCAAATTTGAAATGCAATCTGATTTCTGTATCACAACTTCTTAATGATTCAAATTTGGTTATTCAACTCAGTAACAAAATATGTGCTATACAGGACCTAAATTTGAGGAACCTAATTGGAGCGGGTGAGCAACACGAGGGGCTTTACTTTCTCAAGGGAGTGACTTCAGTACATGCTTGCACGGTGGTCAACATGGAATCCTTTGAGCTTTGGCATAAAAGAATGGGTCATTCCAGAAGCTGGCAAAATGGTTAGGAAAACCAATAAAACTTGTGAGGTTTGTTTTAGAGCAAAACAAACAAAAGAGATCTTCTTTTCTAGTGACAATAAAACTAAATATTGTTTTGAATTGATACATTGTGATTTGTGGGGACCTTATAGAGTTCCAGCTTCATGTGGAGCAATTTATTTCTTGACAATTGTTGATGATTACTCTCGTGCTATGTGGATATATTTGCTAAATGGAAAAAAGGAAGTGGCTTGTGTTCTTAGGAAGTTTATTGCAATGGTTAGATGCCAATTCGAGAAAAATGTGAAAATCATTAGAAGTGATAATGGAAGTGAATTTTTGTGTTTGAAAGAATATTTTGATGAACATGGGATTTTGCATCAGACTTCTTGTGTTGGAACACCTCAACAAAATGGCTGAGTAGAAAGAAAGCATCGACATATCCTTAATGTTGCAAGAGCTTTGCATTTCCAAGCAAATTTACCCATAGAATCTTGGGGAGAATGTGTACTTGCAGCTAGGTATTTGATAAACAGGACTCCATCTATATTATTGAATGGTAAAACCCCATATGAGATTATTTTTGGCCAACCTCCTTCTTACAAACATATTCAGATTTTTGGTTATTTGTGCTATGCGCATAATCAGAATCGGGATAACGATAAATTTGCTAGTAGAAGTGGTCAGTGTGTTTTTGTTGGTTATCCGTTGGGAAAGAAGGGGTGGAGATTGTATGATTTAGAAGCTGGTGAATACTTTGTATCAAGAGATGTAGTGTTTGCTGAAACAGAATTTCCATATGCTGATGAGAAAATTGTAAGTGATGGACTCCTTAAAAATAGAGTTATGGAGTTGGGTGATGAAGTTGATGATTTAGAAAGTGACTTGAGAGAGGAGCACACCGAAAGTGTAGATAGAGAAAATGAGGTAAATCATGAAATGGAGGAATTGATCCACACAGACAATGAGGATGTGGAAAGAAGTGAAGTTGTCAAAGAGCAATTAGGCAGGGGACAAAGGGTCAAGCAACCGTCTGTTCGTTTGAAAGATTATGTGACAAACGCCGTCAAAATTAGCCCCTCGATATGCTCATCTGCCCAATCCAATTCCTCAGGTATGCCTTATTCTATAGCACATTATGTGAGTTATGAAATATTTTCTGCACAACACCGGTGTTTCTTGGCAGCAATTACTGCAGGACATGAACCAAACTCTTATGTAGAAGCAATTAAAGATGAACAGTGGAGAGAGGCCATGAGTAAAGAAATACAAGCTTTAGAAGATAATGGCACATGGACAGTCAAAAATTTGCCGCCTGGGAAGAAAGCAATTAGGAGCAAGTGGGTGTATAAAATTAAGTATAATTTTGATGGAAGCGTTGAACTATACAAAGCGCGGTTGGTGATACTAGGAAATAAACAAGTTGAAGGCATAGATTATCAAGAGACTTTTGCTCCTACGACAAAAATGTGCACTGTACGCACTTTTCTTGCCGTTGCGGCTGCAAAGAATTAGGAACTTCATCAGATGGACGTTCAAAATGCTTTCTTACATGGCAATTTAGAGGAGGAGGTTTACATGAAGATGCTGCCTGGATTTGCCTCTCAATCATCAGGGAAGGTATGTAGACTTCGGAAATCTCTATACGGTTTGCGGCACCGGCAAGCACCTAGATGTTGGTTTGCGAAATTGGCTGCATCTTTGAAAGCTTATGGATTTCAACGGTCATATTCTAATTACTCCTTGTTCACTTTTTGAGTTGGGACTGCTCAATTGAATGTGCTTATTTATGTTGATGACCTCATTTTCTCCGGTAATGATATTTCCGTTGTGCAAAAGTTCAAGAACTATTTAAGTCGTTGTTTTCATATGAAAGACTTGGGGAAGCTGAAATTTTTCTTGGGGATTGAAGTGGCGAGAAATTCAGATGGTATTTTCTTATGTCAATGTAAGTATGCATTGGATATAATTTCTGAGGTCGGATTGCTGGGTTCCAAGCTGGCTAAAACTCCTCTTGAACAAAATCACAAGCTGGCCCTTACTGAGAGTGATGATGTAGACAACCTTGCTCAGTATAGGCGCTTAGTGGGTCGACTTATTTATCTAACAATAACTCGACCTGAATTGTCTTACTGTCTGCATATTCTTGCACAATTCATGCGGTGGCCAAAGAAAGCTCATTGGGAGGCAGCTGTGAGAGTTCTGTGTTATTTGAAAGGAAATCCAAGTCAGGGTATTATGTTGCATGCCAATTGTGACCTCAAATTGTCTGCTTACTGGGATTCTGATTGGGCTAGTTGTCCTTTGACAAGATGATCTTTAACTGGTTACTTTGTTCTTTTGGAAGAATCACCTATCTCGTGGAAGACTAAGAAGCAACAGACAATGTCTCACTCATCCGCTGAAGCTCAATATAGGTCTATGAGTACTACAGTTTGTGAACTTAAGTGGTTAAAAGGATTATTGGATTCTCTTGGTGTGGCACATTCTCAACTTATGCACCTATATTGCAACAGCCAGGCAGCTTTACATATAGCTACTAATCCTGTTTATCATGAGTGTACTAAGCATATTGAAGTGGATTGTCATTTTATACATAATGAGATACTCAATGGTACAGATTATGTACGTAGTTCAATGCAGCTAGCTGATATCTTCACGAAGGCGTTGGGAAAAGATCAATTTAACTTTCTTCTTTGCAAGTTGGGCATTCGAGATCTCCATGCTCCAACTTGAAAGCGGGTATTGGAAAGGAAAATATATTGGAAGAAAGATAGCTGTGATATGCTTTTATTTAGGACGTTTACTTAGGAAGTTTTGTGTGCATATATTTTTTATTCATTTATTGTGTTGTCCTTGTATTTTTGGTAGTTTAGCCTAATTAGGAGATTGTTTGATAGATGTATCTTCTTGTATATATGTTACGTTTCTGTGGTAATAAAGGACATAATTCTCATTCCAAAATTCCTCCGTTCTTTTACATAAGGCCCACCTTCTTTATATGTAGGATCCATCATATTCAACGTTCCAGACAAATTCAAGATGCATGTGTCACGGGCCGATCGATCAACTCTCGATCAACTCTCGATTTACCCGTGCGGCCTTAAGGTTTCACCCCTTAAGCAGCCTTTCACACTCGACTCACAACGAAATTCTAGAGAGAGAAACACTTGATGAGAGAGAAGCTCTGGATTTTCATATATGTTGTGAATGAGAATACAATGAGGGAGGACACCCCTTTATATACAAGTATAAGGCAAACCCTAACCGTAGATCTCCCTTAGATCTAACGGTGGAGATTGCACCTCCCCATCTACCAACCACTTGCATTCATAGCCAACTACCAGCTATATGCATTTATGGCCAACTACCATCTACTCGCATTTATAACGTATGCGTACAAATACGGTATTCGCCCGCCCCTAGGAGAATACTATACATCTCAGGACCATAAGTCGAGGGTCATCACGTGTCACGTCCGCGCCATGGAAACCTCTTGGACATGCTAACTTTCGGGCCGTGACATTCTCCCCCACCTAATCAGGCAACGCCCTCGTCGCGTCTTCGGCATGGAAATCTTCTATCTCTTTCTTGAACTGCCAAAGATTCTCCTCGGGCTCCCAACTGGCTTCGCTCTCGGGAAGACCTTTCCATCGGATCATATACTCGCGCTTGGCCGCACAATATCTTTTTCGTATGACTCGATCCGCCAAGATGCTCTCGACTTCTCGATCATACGAGGCCTTTGCCCCAAGTGACGCTCGATGTGACTCTCCTCGATCCGGGTCTTCCTCATCAATTTGGAAGGGTTTGAGCATACTTACGTGGAATACCGGATGCGCTTTCAACTTTGGCGGTAGTTCCAGCTTGTATGCGACCTTCCCAACTCGTTGTAGCACTCGAAATGGCCTTTCGTAGCGACGGATCAATCCCTTGTGCACGTCCTTGTATCGAAGAACCACGTGCAGCTTGGCCAACACTTGGTCCCCAACTTGGAACTCCACGTGCCGTCGCTTCTTGTCCGCCCATTTCTTCATGCGCTTGGAGGCTTTGTGTAGACACGCCCTTGCCAAGTCCGCCTTTTCTTGCATGTTCTTGGCGAACTTGTACGCGAGCGGACTACTCCCCCGGTAACTCGAAGCAATGGTGCTTGGGGTGTTCGGTTGCTGCCCCGTTGCAACCTCGAACGGACTCTGGCCGGTCGACTCGCTCCGTTGCAAGTTGTAGGAAAACTGGGCTACGTCGATTAGCTTTGCCCAATCCACTTGCGTCGTGCTCACGTAGTGTCGAAGGTAGATCTCCAAGAGAGCATTGACCCGCTCCGTCTGACCGTCGGTTTGGGGATGCAGACTCATCGACATGTTTAGCTCCAACCCCAGCAATCTGAACACCTCGGACCAGAACCGTCCCGTGAAGCGGGGATCCCGATCGCTCACGATCGTTTGTGGAACCCCCCAGTACTTCACTACGTGCTTCATAAATAACTTGGCCGCTTCCTCGGCCGGGCAATCCTTTGTCGCAGGCACAAAGGTTTCGTACTTGGAGAACCGATCAACCACCACCATTAGAGTCCGGCACCCTTCGGACTTCGGTAGGTTGACGATGAAGTCCATGGAAACACTTTCCCATGGACGAGATGGAACGGGAAGTGGCTCCAGCAAACTCGGCGACGATCATTGTTCCAGCTTGTCTTGTTGGCATACCAGACAAGTCTTCACAAATGCCTCCACGTCGTCCCGCATTTGAGGCCAGTAGTAGCGATCTTCGACGAGGGCCAACGTGCGGTGGATCCCAGGGTGACCCGCCCACTTTGAATCGTGGCACTCGCGCAAGATCTCCTTCCTCAACTTCCCATAGAAGGGCACATACAACCGCCTTCCCTTGGTGTAGAGAAGCTCGCCCTCGCACCAAAATTGTCGGGTCTTACCTTCTTTGGCATACCCGATGAGAGCTTGGGCCCTTGGATCATGCTCCAATCCCTCCTTGATGCGGCCGACCCATGGACAGCTCGGTCGACTCATCGTGTGGCTCATCAGCTCCGTCTTTCGACTCAACGCATCCGCCACGGAGTTGGCCTTCCCCGGCTTGTACTCCAGCGCGTAGTCGAATTTCGCCAGAAAATCCTGCCATCGAGCTTGCTTCGGACTCAACTTCTTTTGGGTCTGAAAGTAGCTCGTGGCCACGTTGTCCGTCTTCACAACGAACTTTGATCCCAGGATGTAGTGTCTCCACGTCCGAAGGCAATGCACCACCGCGGTCATCTCCTTCTCTTGGACGGTGTATCGACGCTCGGTGTCGTTCAGCTTTCGGGACTCGAACGCCACCGGATGTCCATCCTGCATAAGAACACCACCAATCGCATAATCTGATGCATCGGTCTCTACCTCGTAAGGTTTGGTGTGGTCGGGCAACGCCAACACCGGCTCTTCGGTCATGGCAGCCTTCAATCGGTCGAAGGCTCTTTGACATCGATCCGTCCACTCCCACGCTTTGTCCTTCTTTAGGAGGTCCGTGAGTGGCACGGTGATGCTTGAGTAGCTTCGCACGAACCGTCGGTAGTAGTTAGTGAGGCCCAACAATGACCTCAACGCAGGCACCTTCGTCGGCGGCTCCCACTCGACGATCGATTGAATCTTTGCCTTGTCCATTCGCACACGTCCTCCTCCGACGATGTGCCCCAAGAACGGAACTTCTTCTTGGGTGAAGGCACACTTCTCACGCTTGACGAATAGCTCATTCTCGCGCAAGACTTGGAAGACTTGCCGTAGATGTTCGACATGCTCTCCCAATGTTCGGCTATAAATCACAATATCGTCTAGATAAACCACTACAAACCTATCTAGGAAAGGGTGGAGTACCTTGTTCATCATTGTGCAGAAGTGGCCGGAGCATTGGTTAAGCCGAACGGCATCACCAGGAACTCGTAGGATCCGTACCGCGTTACGCAGGCTGTCTTCGGCTCGTCCCCCTCGGTAATCCGAACTTGGTAGTAGCCCGATCGGAGATCTAGCTTGGTGAACCACTGAGCTCCCCCAAGTTGATCAAAGAGATCCGCAATGAGCGGGATCGGGTACTTGTTCTTCACCGTCAGCTTGTTCAGCGCCCGGTAGTCGATGCACATCCGGAGTGACCCATCGTGCTTCTTTTGGAACAGGACCGGCACACCGAATGAGGCCTTGGACGGCCGTACATAGCCAGCGTCGAGCAGCTCCTTGAGTTGCTTCCTCAACTCTTCCAACTCGGGCGGCGCCATACGGTAAGGCGCCATGGCAGGCGGTCGAGCGTCAGGCACATGCTCGATCCGGTGATCCACCTCCCTCTTGGGTGGCAGCTTCTTCGGCAGCTCCAAAGGCATGACATCCTTGAATGAGTCGAGGACCTGGGTTGCTTCCGTCGGGATCTTCTTCCCTTCACCCTCGTTGTCCTCGATCTTCAAGGTCGCCAGGAAGGTCACCTCTCCCTTCCTTGTTCCTTTGGTGAGTCGGATGGTCGAGATCATCTTTCGATCGCGCTCCGACTTACGATGGACGGGAATCACGCATTGGCTACCCTTTTCCAACACGCAAATGCATTCCGCAAAGGGAACTACAGCCGCATGGATCCTATCTAGGAATTTAATCCCAACGACAATATCGTAGTCGTCAAGTGGAATTACCTCTAGAGTCTCCTTGCCTCTCCATGATCCGAGTTGTAGCTCCACGTCCCTTGCAACCCCGATCGCAGGGACTTCCTTCGAGTTCACGGTCTTGAGCCAACCGGCTCCCTTCTCAACCCGTAGGTTAAGTTTCTTGCGGCCTCCTCCGAGATGAAGATGTCGGATGCTCCCGTGTCCACGAGCGCACTCATCGTGGTCACTCCGATCTTCACGTCCGCGAACATCAAGCCCTTAGGCTCCTTTGCCTTCTTGGCCTTGATTGTGCTTAGGAGTCGCAGCGATCCCAATCGTGCTTCCTCCCTTGGCTCGTCCTCTTTGCAAAGAGCGGCCAGCTTGGCTTTGTTCGGGCAATCCCGCGCCATATGCGGACCATCGCAAAAGAAACAGTTATAGGATCGTACCTTCCTTTGCCCACGTCCGTTTTGACCCGCATTGGCCCGGTGAGGGTGAGGACCATTTTGTGGTCTAGCTCCCGTCGGTCGATTGTTGAATCTACCCCGATCTCCCCCACCAGTGCCTCGGTCCCTTGGACGGTTGTCCGGTCGGGATGTGGAAGGCGATGCCTTGTACTCCACGAGCGACTCGGCTACGGTCATGGCCGTAGTGAGGTCTCCCACGTTGTACCGCTTCAACTCTTGCTTCGTCCATGGTTTGAGACCACCCATGACTGGTGAAATGCTTCGACTTAATTCATCAAGGGGATTTGGAGTAGCAACTCCGAGAACCGCTTGATGTAGTCGCGCACACCACCCTTTTGCTTGAGACGCTTCAGCTCGTCACGAGCTTCCTCCTCCGCATAAGCGGGAAAGTAGTTCCGTCGGAACTCTTCGACGAAACCTACCCAGGTCGCAATAGGATTCCCGCACCTATCATCCGACCGACGACGCCACCACAACAAAGCACTATCCGCTAAGTACATAGATGCAGTGTTTACCCATGTTTGGTCGTGGTTGATTCCCATGGCTTGGAAGTACCGCTCCATGTACCATAGAAAGTTGTCCACGTCCTTGGCCACCCGTGAGCCCCGGAACTCCTTCGGCTTCGGCGTGTCCACCCGTGGACCTTGCACCGTGATGACACCGTTCACGCGTGCAGCTTGTGTTTCAGCGAGCTTACCCGTAAGCTCCGCAATCTCCGCGCGCATGGCCACCATTGCGGCCTCAAAGGGTTCATACCGTTGGGCTAGTTCTTCTTGCAAGGTCCCCAGCAACTCGTGGCGGAGTTCTCTCATGCCGGTCTTGAGCTCTTGCACTTCCGCAACCAGCTCCTCCCTTCCGGCGTCAACTCCGTCCACGGTCTGGGTCAGGTCATCGACCGATCCTTGGACATCGGAGACGAACAACTCTAGCTTCGCCATCCGTTGTGCAAGATCCCCCATAGGCTCCTTTGAACCACCACGGGTCTTCTTCCCCTTGACACCGCCCTTCTCGGCGTTCCGCCCACGATCAGCGCATTCCTCACCCAGGACTATTGCCTCATCAGATCGTGGATCAGCCATTGCACTTGCGCTTGGATCGCAAATCAGCTCTGATACCACTTGTCACGGGCCGATCGATCAACTCTCGATCAACTCTCGATTTACCCGTGCGGCCTTAAGGTTTCACCCCTTAAGCAGCCTTTCACACTCGACTCACAACGAAATTCTAGAGAGAGAAACACTTGATGAGAGAGAAGCTTTGGATTTTCATATATGTTGTGAATGAGAATACAATGAGGGAGGACACCCCTTTATATACAAATATAAGGCAAACCCTAACCGTAGATCTCCCTTAGATCTAACGGTGGAGATTGCACCTCCCCATCTACCAACCACTTGCATTCATAGCCAACTACCAGCTATATGCATTTATGGCCAACTACCATCTACTCGCATTTATAACGTATGCGTACAAATACGGTATTCGCCCGCCCCTAGGAGAATACTATACATCTCGGGACCATAAGTCGAGGGTCATCACGTGTCACGTCCGTGCCATGGAAACCTCTTGGACATGCTAACTTTCGGGCCGTGACACATGCATCTAATTCATCCAATAATTTCTTTTTCAAGAAAAAAAATCCCTTTCGATGCTTCTCTAATTGATTCATCAACCGGTGCCAGTTTCATATTTTGCGTTTGGTTAGTTACTTTCTGAAATTCAAAGTTTTATTTAGAGATTACCCTACGTGTAATTTTTATTTTTTTTCATTTGGCAGTGAGTATTGAGTTATTCACCTGTCTTTACTGTTCCTCTTCCCAAGGATAGAGAAAGAGAAGGCAAAGGTTCATACTAAATGCCAAAGAATATGTTCGTAAGTAGAGAAAGAAGATCAAAATAGTTAGGTTAGTCCAAATTGATCATTTGCCGACCTTCTTTAAAAATGGATTCTCAAGTCAAGCACTCTACATCAGTGGAATTATCCAAGACTAGGACATTATAAAGAATATAAAGAATATAATAGCTTATGATATCAGATTCGCAAGTTTGTACATATGATATAATTATTCAAAACACTGATGCATAATTTTTAGAATTTTCGGTCATTTTTATGCTTAAACATCTCATACTTCATATTCTTTATTTTGATTTATAATTTATATAGCCACACACCAAGGTGCAGGGCTAGGTCTTGTTAAATATTTTAGCTAGGTCTGGTAGATGAATCTTGATGCCTCAACATTGTACTTACAATAATGGAAACTATATCAAATTAAGTATATTCAGAAAGTAGAAAATAAAATCAAAAGGAATTCAGATGTTCTATATTTTTTTACAATTTAATCTTACTTTTACTTTAAAAATAGTGCGAATTTGAGATAAATATCACTTTTTTGGTATTATTAAAGTAACAAGAATTTCTTATTCCATTTGATTTCCTCATAATTAAAAATAATAAACTTAATGATGTGTTATAAATAAAATATAATTTTATTGAACTTCAAATATTTTTCAAATTGAGCGTACTTCTTTAGTTCATTCTAAAATAGAAAAATTCATAAACATTAGAAGAGGAAAGGAGGCTGAAAATAGAAAAAGAAAATTATATTATAATTTATCTATAATAAAGTACTCATTTATTTTCTATTTATGTTTCCATTTTATTTATTATTTAGCTCACTTTTTTATTTAAAAAAAAAGTAGATATAGCCCGTGTGGTTGGGCCAATAATTTTCATTGGGCGACCTGGCACGGTGGCACCTGCCAAAACCCATTTTTATGGGTTTGAGCAAGGTTAATTAACTTACGTGTACCTTATCGTGTTATACTCAATTGTTTTTTTTCTCTATATTTGTCATATGAATGAACTCACGTGCAATATTGCCACTACCGCTCAAAGAATGGATGGGGGCATTTAATGCATGTTCTTAGTATATTTTACATTTCTTTAGCGTCAATAAATTGGCATCATAATTGTAATTACCGACAGTTGCTTTGTCAAATCATATAATGTTTTCGGGAGTAGTTATTAAATTTCTAATTACAATCCAAAATAAAAATCTTACTCATGTGTTTCACATTTTCAAGTTCAGCTTTCTCGAAACAAAAGTTAGGAAAAAAAAAAATACAAAATAAAAAAGAGTGAATGCGTCAATCTTGACTACTTGAGCTCGATCTTTCAGCTTTTGGTGCTTTACTCACAAATTATAATTGACCTAAGACGCGAAACCAATTTAGCAGAAAACACCAAAAGAAACAGTGAAAAGTAGGGGGGAAAACTTTTACCCAAGAGACGACAATTTTTGTGGAAAGAGAGAAAAAGAGTTTTAAGATAAGCCACGTTTACAGGCATCCAATGATCACGTAAAGGCTCAAGGGAAAGAAATGAGGGGAAAGGACCATCGAGGGGCGGGATTCCCCAATCTCACCCCGTATACTCGACCCAACAAGGAAGAAAAAATAACTCATATCGGGAATAGAGGAGGGGATAAGACATGCGAGCGCTAACACATTAAAATAAAGCGTTCTTCAAGCTAGGTACTGGCGCAGGCCAAATTACAGCTGAAATCCCTGTCAAAATCTTGCTTCTTGCCAAGTTGACCTATGCTTCACATAGTGTCTTCAATAGACTTGTTGGCTTGGTACAAAGTCGCTATTTGTCATCAATAGACTTGTCGGCTTGGTACAAAGTCCCTATTTGTCATCAATATTTCTATGGCTAAAATTGAAACAAAAAAGAAAAAATAATAAGAAGAAGATGACAAGGTCATTATCGGGGGTACAATAATTAACGTTGTACAGAGTATGAAAAATATCACATTGGTAATGGATCAATTTGACAGGCACTCTTCTAGTCATCGTGACCTATTTTGAATATTCGACTTTTCCAATGGACAGATTTTTCCACACGGGATGGACAGATTTTTCCACATGATCGCCACATAAATACTCCCTAGCTATTGCCCATCCCTTACATCAACCCACTAAGATCTTTCCTTTGCCAACTTTTATGGTCTCTGACAATATGAGTTCCCGTATGAGTGTTCCTCTCCATGTCATTTTCCTGGCCGCGCTAACCCTGGCGCTGATCTCTCTGTCTGTCGCCCAGGACTTGCCCCGGGACTACGTCGCCGCCCACAATGCAGCCCGCTCTCAGGTCGGTGTAGGCCCGATCACTTGGGACGAGCGAGTGGCTAGCTATGCCAGGGATTACGCCCAAAAGCACGCCAGGGATTGCACGCGGCTGGTCCATTCGGGCGGACCCTATGGAGAGAACCTCGCGTGGGCTTCCCCTGATCTCACCGGCACAAGAGCGGTGAACCTGTGGGTCGGGGAAAAGCCTGACTACAACTACAATTCCAACTCGTGCGCACCCGGGAAGGTCTGCGGGCATTACACTCAGGTGGTGTGGCACAACTCGGTTCGGGTTGGATGCGCGAAGGCCCAATGCGCGACTGGCGGTACTTTGGTGACTTGTAACTATGATCCTCCCGGGAACTATATAGGCCAGAAGCCTTATTGAATTACAAAAGGTTGTATGTTGGACATGAACTATCGTGTCAAAATAATGCACCATTAGGATGAGGCAAGAGCTTTAAATGGACCCACATTAAATAAAGTCGTATGAGTTTTGAAGGTAAATCTCTTTGCCGATTAAAAAGTTAATCTCTCTCTCTCTCTCTCTCTCTCTCTCTCTCTCTCTCTCTCTCTCTCCTATTGAACTTCAATCCTCTCAAGTCTCTTCACACTGTGAAAGAGAAGGAAAGTATGATCTCTATGGCGGATTTCACTCTTGAGTTCATTCCATTAGCCCTTTCTTCAAGTACATAGCAATGGCCGTCTCAACCATATCACAATACATTATGTTCAATAAGCTTATAAGATATATATAATAGAATAGAGAAGTACATCTACAGAAAAAATATATATTAAAATGTAGGACCAATATTACCTAATAACTTGGACATGGCGGTGAATTCGCCGATAATTTTTATGTATTGATGAATTGAACTCCTTTAGTTTTTTTTTTTTTTTTTTTTTTTTTTTGGGTCAAATTTCTTTTCTTTTCTTTTTTAGTTGAAATCGAAGATCTTTAGTTGACCAAGAAACTAATATTACCTTCAATTAATCAACTAGGTGTCAATAAACTTCGGGGAAAAAATAAATTTGGTGTCAATAAGCACAAGTCAAAATTGCCTAACTTCGTACTCCATTTCAATTCTTTTTTATATAGCAGCCTAGTACTTTGAAAAGTCATGGACTTCTAGCTAGAATATTCTTTCCCACTAGGATCTATATGCTTGAATAGCCACCTCAACAACATTTTCATTTTGTCTCAAAGAACGTTGTTCAAACAAATTTAGGCAGACAAACACGCTACAATTTGCAGTTAATGAATTCCGATTTACGAGTTTAATGCTCGCGGAGTCAATTGTAGGAATTGATACAGCGTTGTTGTATATGACTAGGTGGATGAAATGATTAATCTAAAGCTCTAAAAATATTGATTGTTGGGAACGTGCAACACAAACTTGATATCTGCTTTTGGGAAAATCGCCAAAAAAGAGCTTAAGTTCTAACTTGTAAACAGATCTCAACTCGGATATGTTAATATGATTCACCCTAAAGACATCTCTAATGTGGGACTATTTGTGCCTCTCTTCCACGTGCATTTCGTTACATCTCCTTCACACATGTGAGCCTCCTGTGCGAGGCCAGTTGTCCCCTTTAATTTAGGTATTCCTTTCTAGCCAATGTTATTTCAACTCAAATCGCCACCTTAAGTCAACCGAGTTTCCCAAATGGTGGAGCTGAGTCACACCATATGCCTTTGGACATTACCTCAATTGTCTTGGCCCAATCAAGTTTAGAAGAAGCCAGGACATTATCTGTCACCTTGATTAGAGAATCAAAATTCTTTTTTGAGATAATCACCACACCATTGTGTTTTTTATCGTGAGTGGAGCACAAATTAAATATCGACATCAATATCACTTGTTGGGGATGCATAACAAATCACAATCCGTCACATTTAGAGATTATCGAGAGAGAACCCAAATCCAAATTTATTGACATATTTAGTTGGATTCACTTTCAGGCTAAAGTCATTAGAGTGATTTAGAAAAAAAAAATCCAATAAAATATTAACGCAAATATGGTCAATGTTGTGTTAGACAAAAAAAGTCCCATCGAGGATGTGGAGTGAGGTGGAAAACAATTGACAAGATTGTATTTTTTTTTATCTGGTAAAGAAAAAAAAATCTCAATAGATATATTCTTTTATTCGATTATTTTTTTACCGAAGTTGAGCCATGACAACCCAGCTCTTGTCATAGGGGAGCCAAGTTCATCAACCTTTAGCAACCGGGGCAATTTTGATTGTTTGAACAATGTTTCTAGTTGAGTGGAAATCAATCACTGAGACTAGATGCTTTGATTTCTTTTTTCAAAAAAAAAAAAAAAGCCACAAATAAATATAAACTATGCCCACTATGATATATTTATTCTATACTTTTTTGTGATATTAAAAACTCTATGCATAATATTATACATTTACCTTAAACTTTTTTGTGACAAAAAATAAAATAAAATCCAAACTTGTACTTATGTGACATATTCACCCTCTGTCAAAATTTCATTAAATGATTTTTCAAACAAAAAAATATCATTTTTATTTCACTTAGAACATGTGGGTGCCATATTAATACCATTTGCTTTATGACATCAACATAGATATATTGCTAATGATTCTCACTACCAGAACTTTAATGGAAGGTCAATGTATTGCACAGGTACAAGTTTGAGATTTTTAATGCCATAGAAAAAATGTTTAGATGAAATGTGTTACAGTGAGCATAGTTTAGAGTTTTTAGTGGCTTTTACCAAGGGAGAGCATGGTTCCGAGAGTTCTAGGGTAGAACTGAAAACCTTATAAAACTGGTCCGGTTCTAGGTTCTAAGTTCTAGATTCTAAAATATGCAAGGTAGGAAGTTCCAAAAATCAGAGAATCTGGAACCTAAAACAAGTCTTTGTCTTTCTCCTGTTCAATGTCTCTGCGTGATTTTATGGCACTCTATGGCGTCTAATGATGAGTTTGCAATATGAAACCACTAGTCTAGGCTTCCAATTCCACTATATCCATAACTAAGATGTGTGCTTTGTTTATATTTCTTAATCTTCGTGTATATAAATATGAGTTGTAATTAATGGATTGTAGCGAATAGTGGTATGTTCAATTAAAAATATGTATAATCTTTGTAGACCCTGAAACTGACCCTAAAACATGTGACATAGTAGGTTCTAGGTTCTTAAGTATGCAAGGGTAGGTTCTGTTGAGAAAACTTTCTAATAAATTTTAAAGTTGACAAAACCGTCCATGAAATTCTTGTAAGTTAGATATATGTTTTGAAGCATTTTGATTTAGGGAATTACTCACGAATCTGATATTATAAGCTAATATCCTTCTTCCAAATACTCAAAAACTCGGGAAATAAAATCAGATTCGTGATTTTATACGTACGATATGATTATTCAAAATAATGATGCATAATTTTTAAAATTTTGAGTTATTTTTATGCTTAAAATTCACATAGCTCATATTCTTCATTTTGATTTATAATTTATATAGCCACGCACCAAGGTGAAGGTGGCTAGGTCTTGTTAAAAATTTTAGCTAGGTCTGGTAGATGAATCTTCATGCTTTTGTATTGTACTTACAATAATGGAAACTATATTAAAATAAGTCTATTCCGAAAGCAGAAAGTTGAATCAAATGGAATTCAGATGTTCTATATTTAAAATAAGTTCCAATTTAATCTTTTTTTACTTAAAAAAATACTTCAAATTCAAGATAAATATCAATTTTATTGGTCTTATTAAAGTAGAAGGAATTTCTTATTTCATTTAAATTTCCTCAAAATTAAAAATAATAAACTTAATGATGTGTTATAAATAATATATAATTTTATAAAAATTCATACATTTTTAAAAACTGAGTGGATTTATTTCGTTGACTCTAAAATTTTTAATATGCTAAATCAAATTACTCAGATAGAATTAGTGATGCTTTAATCAACAGAAATTTGTTTTCAATAACAAATATCAGTAGAGTGGAACTTATTCGATTCATGGTTAAAATTAAGGGAACTCTATACAATAACTACAAATTCTAACCATTTCTATTTAAACTAAAGAATTTTTATTTTTCTTTAAATTAGTAGAATTCATTACGTAATAAAGTAGGATGTACTTGAAATTCTAAGTGGATTTACTTAAATTCACTATTTATATTTTTTTTCAAATGAATAATATGTTTATAAAAAAGGAATTATATGTTTATCTAATTTATTAGATTGGTTGTTGTATTACAAAAACTAAAGCTCATTAAATACTTTCTCATATTTATTCTCTTTTCATGTATAAAATTAGTAAGCAATAAAATCTAAATGATAGAAATTGAAAGATGACTAATCACTAATTTAAACGCTTATTAGGTGAACACAGCCCATGTAAAAAAAATCATATCATGTATTTTTTTTTAGAAAATCTCTTATAATGTTTTATTGAAGATGATAAAATAATTAAAATTTACTAATAATTTGAGTGTGCGCACCTAAGAATTTTAATATACACTAGCCATTTTGCATGGAAAATGTTCCGTCTTTGCAGAAGGAGAACAATTTATTAATAATATTTCGTTTTTTTTTCCTTTTTTATTCCTCGAATTTTTAATAACTATCGATCTAGGGGAATGCAATTTACAAAGCAAGCATTATTAGGAGAAGAACTGCCCTTTGGGGCGCGGTAAAATAGCATCGCGGCACGCCTTTCCCTCTGTGATAGTTTTGACCTCGGCAGGGGGATTGCGCTGGCACTCTCGCCTTTTATTTCTTATTAATTTGCATTTAACATCAAAACACCTCATCTATAACTTTTGTTTAGACATTTTAATTATACTTACGAAAGAAATGCCGATTGATGTTAATATCTAAATCAAGTGCAGACTTGATCATGACCCCATGACTCGCAAGCCCATCAATTAAATGAGTGACTCTAGCTAAAAATTTTAAGCTCGATGGTAGGCTCAGACAATACATTCTAGGGTCTCGTCAGTGAGAGGGCTGCCGCAACCTAAATTTCAGGTGCATCACCTAGGATTTAGGCTAATGGACCACTAAGTTTTAAACTTAGCTCAGGCTCTCCCAAGCCAATACCAATTCATGACTTAAATTCAAATTTTTAACATACAAATGAATTTTATCTAAGAGTCGTCACTAATCAGTTTATAGTAGTAAAATAATACAAGAATTATTTTACTCATACAAACCAGAAACTTTGGGTATAGGGACTTGGTTACACTAGAAGTCTCTAATGCCCTTTCGGTACCATTCTTTTTATTTTCAAAAATGTTTTTGATTTATTTTAACCTAAATCTTTATTATACAAAACGATAATCACACGGGTGCTCAATCATTATTAAACACTTAATGAATCAAATGAATTGTATCAAAAGAATTAAATGCACAAAGCAAACAATTTTTTTAGGTTTTCTTTTATCTTGAAATTAAAACATGCAATTTAACTACATGACCTAATTTGACCAACAAACAAATTATAATTAAATGAACCTATTATGCAAACTATTTGACATGCACCTAATATTTTTGTATTTTTCAATTAAAATTTGTAATAAAAATGAGACCTAATTAAATCATCTAAAATGAATAATTTTCTAATTTATCTCCTATGAACTAAAGATTTTGGGTACGGAGACTTGGTTACACTATATTTCTCTAATGCCCTTTCACTACTATTCTTTTTATTTTCAAAAATGTTTTTGCAAGCAGTTTAGATTTATTTCAACCTAAATCTCTATCATGCAAAAGGATGATCACACGGGTGCTCAATCATTATTAAACACTCAATGAATCAAACAAATTGCATCAAAAGAATTAAATGCACGAAGCAAACAATTTTTTAGGTTTTCTTTTATCTCGAAATTAAAATGTGCAATTTAACTACATGACCTAATTTGACTAGCAAACAAATTCTAATTAAATGAACCTATTATGCAAACTATTTGACATGCACCTAATACTTTTGAATTTTTCAATTAAAATTCGTAATAAGAAGGAGACCTAATTAAACCATCTAAAATGAATAATTTTCTAATTTATTTTAGACTTAAACCCTATCTTATCCTAGAAAACTATTTTTTTTTTAGAAAAATGAGATTATTAAAATGTGCAAGCATTATTTAAGGGCCTATCTAAAAAAAAAATAAATCCTAATCTATTCCAAAATTTATCTAAAAGTGCAATCCTAAAGAAAATGCAATCCTAGTTTACTAAACCAACACACTCCGATGCCAAATTTGATTTTTGAATTTTTTTTTTTAGTATTTTTCAAGACAAGCAACTATCATATAAACATTATTATAAATAAATTAATCAAGATATTCACTAAATGAAGGATTAAAATAACCAAAAAAAAAATTCCGTGGTCACATAGATTAAATTAACGATTATTTTAACTATAAACATCACAATATATGAGAAAGTTCAAAATAATTAAGAATTTGATCCAAAATCTTACAGGCCAAATTAATAATTATAATGATTTAATAATCAAAACACTATCAAAATGCCCAAAAAATTAATATAATTAAAAAATGAACTAACATTTTACGGATCAAATTAATAATTACAATAATTTTGGGCAAAACCCCGCAGATAATGTCTACAATATTCGTAAAATGAACATTGACCCAATGTTCCAATTTAAATAAATAAACTTAAAAAAATAAAAAAAATAAATGAAGGATAAAAATAAACTACCTAAGGGGGAACTCAACATGACGCGCGGCAGACGCGTTGATGTGTGGACCCACGCTTCGGTGAGTGGGCGAAGCGGTGTTTGCAACATCAGTGGCGCGGACTGGCATGGAGGTGCGACACGGCGATCAGTGGAGGAACAGTCAATAGAAGCAGTGGCGACGAGCTGGTTGCTGTGGGCTGCTAGCGGCGTCGGCGCTCGAAGGCGTTCGGCAGAAGGTTGCAAGCAGCGGCTCGTGGAGGAGGCATGGCGAGGCGATGGTGCTACACGTCGCATGTGGGACCGGCTGTAACGACCCGAGCTCGTTGTGTGACATTGTCCGCTTTGGACACTGAGTCCTCATGGCTTTAAAATGCGTCACACAGGTTAATGGGCTCAAGCCATTATAAATTGGCCCTGGACTCCCCCCCTAAGCGATGTAAGACAAGAGGGAGAGGACCCCTTCCTTGCGCACGTCCGGGGACCGAGGCGCGGACGCACCGCCATCCCTCCTCCCCGTGCACCGCCGCTCGGGCCGTCACACTCTCCCCCCTTAGCAGAACAACGTCCTCGCTGTGGCCCCACACGCTGTCAGGAGTCGACTCTGATACCATTTGTAACAAACCGAGCCCACTGTGTGATATTGTCTGCTTTGTACACTGAGTCCTCACGGCTTTAAAGCGCGTCATGCAGGATCAGAGGGCCATCCCTCTCTCAAGCCATGATATTGTCCTCTTTGGGTCACCCGCCCTCGCGCGGACGAACCGCTATCCCAGCCACGATCTTTTCCATCAAGGCTTTCTTTTCAGCACAGCAGAAGCATGTGTGAAACGCGTCACACAGGTTAAGGGGCCCAAGCCATTATAAACTGGCCCTGGACTCCCCCCTAAGCGATGTGGGACAAGAGGGAGAGGACCCCTTCCTTGCGCACGTCCGGGGACCAAGGCGCGGACGCACCGCCATCCCTCCTCCCTGCGCACCACCGCTCGGGCCGTTACACTCTCCCCCCTTAGTAGAACAGCGTCCTCCTTGTGGCCCCACACGCTGTGGGGAGTCGGCTCTGATACCATTAGATACGACCCGGGTCCACTGTGTGATATTGTCCACTTTGGACACTGAGTCCTCACGATTTTAAAACGCGTCACACAGGTTAAGGGGCTCAAGCCATTATAAACTGGCCCTGGACTCCCCCCTAAGCAATGTGGGACAAGAGGGAGAGAACCCCTTCCTTGCGCACGTCCGGGGACCGAGGTGTGGACGCACCACCATCCCTCCTCCCCGTGCACTGCCGCTCGGGCCATCACACTTCCCCCCTTAGTAGAACAGCGTCCTCGCTGTGGCCCCACACACTGTGGGGAGTCGGCTCTGATACCATTAGATACGACCCGGGTCCACTGTGTGATATTGTCCGCTTTGGACACTGAGTCCTCACGACTTTAAAACGCGTCACACAGGTTAAGGGGCCCAAGCCATTATAAACTGGCCCTGGACTCCCCCTTAAGCGATGTGGGACAAGAGGGAGAGACCCCTTCCTTGCGCACGTCCGGGGACCGAGGTGCGGACGCACTGCCATCCCTCCTCCCCGCACACCACCGCTCGGGCCATCACACCGTCTGGGTGGCAGTGGCGTGCCGAGAGAAGGATGGTGGCGAGTGGGCTGCAGCAGGGCGAGCTGCAGGTCACGGGTGAGGCGCGGTGGTGAGCGGAGATGTGGCAAAGGCTCAGCGATGGGGGGGCTCGCGAGTTGCAGAGGCACGGCGGCGGAGTCAGGCTTCGAGTGGAGGACGACAAGCAAAGGCGCAGAAGAGGCGAGCTGCTGCCGGAGGTCCTACAGACGGCGAGCGAAAGCATCAGTGAAGGTGTCGTGCAAAGCGACAGTAGCAATGGTGAGCATCTGAGCATGGACGTCGAGCGCCGGTTTGCCGAAGGAGAAGACTCCCTTTCTTTTTTCTTTTCTTTTTTTTTTTTTTTTTCTTTTTTTTTTTTTTTTTCTTTTTTTTTCTTCTTTTATTTTCCCTCTCTCTCGCGCTCTCACGTCTCTCTCACTATACCTTTCTATACTTTTTTCTACACTCCTTTAGCAAGCAATGGCATGTTTGGTAACATTTTTGTTTAAAAATTGTTCCAAAGAACATAAATAGAAAAAAGTGTTTATGTTCCGATGAACAATTTTTGAATAAAAAAAAACGTTTGGTAAACTTGTTCCGGAATAAAAAATGAACAAAAACACGTTTTAGTAAATTTGTGTTCTTTTTTTTCTTTCTTTTTTTTTTTTCTTTTTTTCTTCTTTTGGCGGTCGTCGACCTCGGCCATGGCCGACCACCGGTTGGCCATGGCCAGCGACCGGCCAACGAGGGCCGGCAACCTCACCCAACCATGGCAAGGTTTGTGGTGGTTGGACGAGGCTCGGCCTCACCTTGGCTGGGCAAGCTCGAGCTCGCCAAAATCCAACAAGCCCGAGCTCACCCAACCTTGCCCTGCGCTGGCGAGGCTCGGCCTCGCCGGTGGCTATGTGAACTTGAGCTCGCCGGATCTGGGCAAGCCCGAGCTCACCCAGCCAAGGCGAGGCCAAGCCTCACTAGGGGCCAACGACGCTCGACCTCGCCAGGGGCCGGCAACGCTAGGGCGAGGTTGCTGGCCCTCGACGATCGGTCGTCGGCCATGGCCAAGGTCGGTGATCGGCCAAAGAAAAAAAAAAAGAGAAGAAAAAGAGTGGAGAGAGAAAATTTGTTCTTAAAAATTGTTCCGAAACAAGAAACACGTTTTTCTTGTTTCTTATTTTGTTCCAAATGTGTTCTTGGGAATAAAAAAATAGATTTGAAACAAAAACGCAAACAAACGCGTTTCTGTTTTTTTTTTTTGTTCCATGGAACAAAAAAATAGAAATTTTGTTCATAAACAAAAACAAAGAATATTAACAAACAGGCCCCAAGACTCCCCTTATTGATTGATTGAATGGACGAAGGCTTCTTTTCTTCTTCTTTTTTTCTTTTTTTTTTTTTTTTTTTTGTCTCACACTTGGTTCCTTTTTGTCCCACGCTTGCTTTTTTTTTTTTTTCCGCACAAATTTTTCTATCAATTTTCTCGAATCCCTCCCACTATTGTCTTACGAATTGCCGTTCTCCTTGTAGCGAAAACCTCTACTTTTAAAAAGTTCAAAGCTACGTCTTCTTGATCGTGGGGATTAACGGATTTCAATCCCAATTTGCCACCACAAATTAGCTCTTCTTTTCACTCACATTACCAGAAACGCATACAAGTTCATTCTTGATTTTTGCAAACAATTCACCTGATGTGTATCACTCCTCGATACTTTTCCTTTGATTTATCAATTTAGCCGTTATTCTCACCGATTTTGAGTTTAGTTCTCATTTTGAATTTCTATTCACTTGATTTCTTGATTTTTTGCTAGTAATTTGGCTCCACATTTACCAAGATTGAATATTTATCAAAATAGAAAAAGCTAGTCAGATTCCCCACCTTTCATGCATAATCAATCAGATTGACTTATCAATTTAGCCGTTATTCTCACCGATTTTGGGTATGGTTTCCATTTTGACTTTCTATTCACTTGATTTCTTGATTCTTTACTGGTAAACATTTACCAAGATTGAATATTTGTCAAAGTAGGAAAAACTAGTCAGAATCACCACCTTCCATGCATAATCAATCGATTGATTTATCAATTTAACCATTATTCTCACCGATTTTGGGTCTGGTTTCCATTTTGACTTTCTGTTCACTTGATTTCTTGATTCTTGCTGGTAATTTGGCTCCACATTTACCAAGAATGAATATTTGTCAAAGTAGGAAAAGATAATCATAATCCATACCTTCCATGCATAATCAATCAAATTGATTTATCAATTTAGCCGTTATTCTCGTTGATTTTTGATCTGGTTTCCATTTTGACTTTCTATTAACTTAATTTCTTGATTCTTGCTGGTTATTTGGCTCCACATTTACCCAGATTGAATATTTGTCAAAGCAGGAAAAAATAATCAGAATCCCCACCCTCCATGCATAATCAATCGATTGATTTATCAATTTAGCCGTTATTCTCACCGATTTTGGGTCCGATTTCCATTTTGACTTTCTTTTCACTTGATTTCTTGATTCTTTGCTGGTAATTTGGCTCCACATTTACCAAGATTGAATATTTTTCAAAATAGGAAAAGCTAGTTAGAATCCCCACCATCCATGCATAATCGATCGATTGATTTATCAATTTAGCCATTATTCTTACCGACTTTGGGTTTAATTTCCATTTTGACTTTCTATTCACTTGATTTCTTGATTCTTTACTGGTAATTTGGCTCCACATTTACCAAGATTGAATATTTGTCAAAGCAGAAAAGCTAGTCGAATCCCCACCTTCCATGCATAATCAATCAGATTGATTTATCAATTTAGCCGTTATTCTCACTGATTTTGGGTCTGGTTTCCATTTTGACTTTCTATTCACTTGATTTCTTGATTCTTTGCTGGTAATTTGGCTCCACATTTACCAATATTAAATATTTGTCAAAATAGGAAAAGTTAGTCAGAATACCCACCTTCCATGCATAATCAATCAGATTGAGTTATCAATTTAGCCATTATTCTCACCGATTTTTTGGTCTGGTTTCCATTTTGACTTTCTATTTACTTGATTTCTTGGTTCTTTGTTGGTAATTTGGCTCCACATTTACCAAAAATTAAATATTTCTCAAAGTAGGAAAAGCTAGTCATAATCCCCACCTTCCATGCATAATCAATCACATTGATTTATCAATTTAGTTGTTATTCTCACCATTTTTGGGTCTGGTTTCCATTTTGACTTTCTATTCACTTGATTTCTTGATTCTTTGCTGGTAATTTGGCTCAACATTTACCAAGATTGAATATTTGTCAAAGCAGACCACCCGTGGTGGCGGCATAGTGATTGAGTTTCAGTTCCTTTCGGGAGAGGTCTGGAGTTCGAATCCATGTGTTGTCTACCATGTTGGAAAAGATCCCACGAGTTGCCCGAGGCAGAAAGGGTAGTGGTGACTATCCTACTTCTCCAGGGTTTACTTCGCTGCAAAGCAGCGCACGGAGGTTCCTTGGGTACCAACAAAAAAATTGTCAAAGCAGGAAAAGCTAGTCATAATCCCCACCTTCGATGCATAATCAATCAGATTGATTTATCAATTTAGCCATTATTCTCACTAATTTTGGGTATAGTTTCTATTTTGACTTTCTATTAACTTAATTTCTTGATTCTTTGTTGGTAATTTGGCTCCACATTTACCAAGATTGAATATTTGTCAAAGCAGGAAAAGCTAGTCAGAATCCCCACCTTCCATGCATAATCAATCAGATTGATTTATCAATTTAGCCATTATTCTCACTGATTTTGGGTCCGGTTTCCATTTTGACTTTCTATTCACTTGATTTCTTGATTCTTTGCTGGTAATTTGGCTCCACATTTACCAATATTAAATATTTGTCAAAATAGGAAAAGTTAGTCGAATCCCCACCTTCCATGCATAATCAATCGATTGATTTATCAATTTAGCCGTTATTCTCACCGATTTTTTGGTCTCGATTTCCATTTTGACTTTCTATTTAGTTAATTTCTTGATTCTTTGTTGGTAATTTGGCTCCACATTTACCAAGATTGAATATTTGTCAAAGCAGGAAAAGCTAGTCAAAATCCCCACCTTCCTTTCATAATCTTGTCAGAATCTCCACCTTCCATGCATAATCAATCACATTGAATTATCAATTTAACCGTTATTCTCACCGATTTTGGGTCTGGTTTCTATTTTGACTTTCTATTCACTTGATTTCTTGATTCTTTGTTGGTAAACATTTACCAAGATTGAATATTTGTCGAAGCAGGAAAAACTAGTCAGAATCCCCACCTTCCATGCATAATCAATCACATTGATTTATCAATTTAGCCGTTATACTCACCGATTTTGGGTCTGGTTTCTATTTTGACTTTCTATTCACTTGATTTCTTGATTCTTTGTTGGTAAACATTTACCAAGATTGAATATTTGTCAAAGTAGGAAAAACTAGTCAGAATCCCCACCTTCCATGCATAATCAATCAAATTGATTTATCAATTTAGCCGTTATTCTCACAGATTTTTGGTCCGGTTTCCATTTTGATTCTCTGTTCACTTGATTTCTTGAATCTTTGCTGGTAATTTGGCTCCACATTTACCAAGATTGAATATTTGTCAAAGCAGGAAAAGCTAGTCGAAATCCCACCTTCCATGCATAATCAGGCATATGGTACAATAATTAACGTTGTCCAATATTTGTCATCAATATTTCTAGAAATTATTATTATTTATGAAAATAATCACATTATCATCAATCAATTTGACATGCACTCTTTTATTCATGGTCGCCCATTTTTAACATTCGACTTTTCCATATGGACAGATTTTTCCACATAATCACCCTATAAATACCCCCTTAGCTACTGCCTATCTCTTCATCAATCAACTAAGACCTTCCTTTGCCAACTTTTAAGGTCTCCCTCAATATGAGTTTCCGAATGAGGGTTCCTCTCCATATCATTTTCCTCGTCGCACTAGCCCTGGCGCTGATCCCTCCTCCGTCCATCGCCCAGGACTCTCCCCAAGACTACGTCGCCGCCCCCAACGCGGCCCGCTCTCAGGTTGGCGTCGGGCAAATCACTTGGGACAAGCGCGTTGCTGGCAATATGCCTTTGGACTTTACCTCAAGCGTCTTAGCCCAATAAAGTTTAGCACAATGCCAATGGACATTATCTACTATAGAGCACTGACACTCTCCAACGGCCTTCATGTTGTATTAGATATTTAGACACGTATCCGATACTCTCCAATACTCGATCAACCAATATTGGAAAATCCGATACCTAGTCAACTTTCTTGATACTCTCGAACACTTAAGTCGGAATTCGGACATACGATTTTCCGGCACGTAATTCCGATATTGAGGTCAATTTTTAAAATTCAACAAATGAGAGGTTAAAATGTGTATGTGTGTGTGTGTGTGTGTGTGTGTGTGTGTGTGTGTGTGTGTGTGTGTGTGTGTGAAAAATATAACACAAATAATAAAAATAATAATGGAGAAAGAAAAAAAAAAAACTTAGTCTTCTCTTCTCTTCTAACTTCCACTTCACATGATACACAATTCAACCCTTAAGTTTTTATTCTCCTCTTTCAATATATCTAACATGCGAGCCTAGAATATGGATCGCTTGTTTTTTCTCCAAGTTTTATGAATTATTAAAATAAAGTTGAATTTATCAAATTGAAACAATGAATGATATTAATAAATGGCAGATTAATGTTTTTAGTGTATATTCATTCTAGTTTTTTTAATTATTTATTTATCTTTGAATTTGAATCAAATTAATTTGATTGAAATAATCATAAAAATGATAATTTATTATGTATATATAAAAATATATATTTAATATACAACGTGTCCGAAGGTATCGGAATTCCTTATTTTTTTCAGAAACAACGTGTCAGCGTGTTATGTCATGTCGTGTCATGTGTCACGTGTCAATGTCAGTGCTACTTAGATTATATGTCCCCTTGATTAGAGAATCAAAATTCTTTCGTGAGATAATCATCATAGCATTGATACATATTGCGAGTGGGGTAAATAAACTATTGACGCTGATATCACTTTGTGGGGATGCATAACAAATCCAAGTCCTTCACCTTAGGAGATTATCGAGAGATAACTCAAATCCAAATTTATTAGCATATTTAGTTGAATTTGTTAGGGAAATCCCTTATGATGTTTTGAAGATGACAAAATAAATCAAATGCTACTAACATGTTTAATGGTTAAATAATAGACCATGCAGATGATAGACCATGTAAATGACAATATCAAAGTCAGAAGACGACCAGAAGACTGAACGTAACACATGTCCAAAGTATATTCTGAAGATTTCCAGACTTCTGTGTCAAAGTCTGAAGACTGCCATACTCAAGACTCAAAATCTAAAGACTGCCAGACTTTAGTGTCAAAGTCTGTTCTACATCAGAAGTCTGTCAACTCTGACTAATTCTAGACTGAACGTGAATGATGAACCAGAAGACAGACTCTATGTTGAAGCTGAATCAGAAGACAGACTCTATGCTGAACCTGAACTGGGTACAGACGTTAAAGCTAAATCTGTTCAGAAGCAGATATGTTCAGACCCAAATTGTAAAGTCTACAGACTCAGATTGTAAAGTCTATCGCACTTAGACTCAGATTGTAAAGTCTATTGCTCTCAAACTTTACATCAAGACTCGACAAATCGTAACTCAAGCCCAATCATATAACGGCTAGTGATCTGGTTTAGATTCCACATCAAGATTAATTTGATTGACTCAATCTAATTGATTGACAATTGGATGTTGAAGACAAGATCTTTCTATACGAAGAAGCTTTACTTATGGAAACCAAGATTTCGCTTGTATGGGCGATCGGAATCAATTTGGGATTCTACCTTTGTCACTCAACAGTTACCGAATCTTCTAGATACAGAGCTGTCCAATAGGTATATTGGAAGACGATTCTCCGGGATACTGTCCAACGGGTAGTTTGGAAGTGGATGAGTATTTAAGGAGATCATGGACCGATGAGCAAGTAAGAGATAGAACGTAGAATTTATAATTCCAACGTCTGAGCGACTTTTGATCATATACTTGTCTCTTGAGAGCTTAAACGTTTGTAATCGTGAGAGAAATACCAAAAGAGTGTCTTAGTAAGATAGTGTGATCTACTACTAAGTGTTTGCACTCGAAGTTGTAATCTCTTATTGATTGCATAGTGGAATCCAGCCAAGAAGGCTGTTAGTGTGGGAGAGTGGACGTAGGCTTGGATTAAGCCGAACCACTATAAATCTTGTGTTCTTATTCTCTTCCCTAACTCCTTTATTTTGTTCATACTAGCACTCTCAGAATTCACTTAAACTAAAATCATTAGAGTGATTTAGAAAAAAAAACCAATAAAATATTATTGCAAATATAGTCAATGTTGTGTTAGACGAAAAAAGTCCCATATCAAGGATGTGGAGTGAAGTGGAAAATAATTTGCAAGATTGTTTTTCTTTTCTTTTATCCAGTAAAGGGAATAAAAAATCTCAATAGATATATTCTTTTATTTGATCTTTTTTTACCGAACTGGAGCCGTCACAGCCTAGCTCTAGTCATGGGGGAGCCAAGTTCATCAACCTTTAGCAAGAGGCAATTGTGATTGTTTGAACAATGTTTTAGTTGAGTGGAAATCACTCACTAAGAGTAGATGCTTTGATTTCTTTTTTTTGAAAAAAAAAATCATATATATTATGTCCATTATGATACGTTTATTCTATTTTTTTTTTTTTTGTGATATTAAAAACCCTATGCCTCGTGTCGTATATTTAGCTTAAAAAATTTTTTGTGACATTAAAAAAAAAAAAAGCCCAAACGTGTACTTATGTGACACATTCACCCTCCATCAAAATTCCGTTAAATGATTTTTTAAACAAAACAACTTCACTTTTATTTCAGTTAGGACCCGTGGGGGTCATAATAACACCGTTTGCTTTCTGGCATCCATTTAGATAGATTTTTAATGATTCTCACTGACACAACTTTAATGAAAGGTCAATATATCACACAAGTACAAGTTTGGGATTTTTAGTGTCATGGAAAAAAAATGTTTAGATGAAATGTGTCACAGTGAGCATAGTTTAGAGTTTTTAATGGCTTTTACCAGGGGTGAGTATGGTTCCAAGAGTTCTAGGGTAGAACTTAAAACCTGATAAAACCGATCTGGATTCAGATTCTAAATTATAGGTTCTAGAATATGTAGAGTAAATTCCAAATTCCAAAAAATAGAAACCTTTCCTTCTATGATAGTTTTCACCACAAGGGGATTGGGCTGGCACACTCGCGTTTTCATTCTTATTGGTTTGCATTAGAAGAGAAACTGTGGCTTAAAAAGAAAAGAAAAGTATTTGACTCATCTAAAGTAAAGTACCACAAGAAATTATTTTCTATCTATGTTTCTATTTTGTTTATTATTTAGCTCAATTATTTTTTGGAAAAAAGTAAACATTGGAAAAAAAGTAAACATAACCCATGTGGTTGGGCCAATAACTTTTATTGGGCAAGCCTAGCACTTGCCAAAACCCATTAGTTTGGGTTCGAGCAAGGCTCCTATAAATTCGAACCGAACCTATCCAATGATCATATCTAATTATGCGTATCTTATTGCACTTATACTCAGAATATTTTTCTCTATATTTGTCATATGAACGAACTTACATGCAACCACCGACCGCGGTGGCATGGCTGGATAGGCCTTGGACCTCCACGAAGGAGGACCAGGTTCGAAACCCCTGCGAAGCAGGGGGCAGTCTTTGTTTCCTGGTGACTTAAGCGCGACGTCGAGGTGGTGGTTTCCTCGCTAGCGTCGCCTGGGGGTTTACGGGAACGGCTGTCGGCCGAAGAACCGGTTCCTCCAGCACCTAAAAAAAAAAAAAAAAAAAAAAAAAAAAAAAAAAAAAAAAGAACTTACATGCAATAGTGCCACTATTGGCTCAAAGAATGGATGGGAGGATTTGAGGCATGCTAGTGTAATTTACATTTCTCTAGCCTCAATAACCAAGCATCATAATTCCAATTACCGATTTTTAATTTGTCAAATCAACTAATGTTTTCGAGATTTATTATTGAATTTCTAATTATAACGTGAAATGAAAATCTTATTCATGTGTTTAACATTCTTCAAATTCATCTTTCGTGCAAACACAAGTTAAGAAAAAAATAGAGAATGCATCAAGCTTGACTACTTGAGATTGATCTTTCAGATATTGGTTAATTATAAGTGACTTAGACGCGAAACCAATTTAGCATAAAACGCCAAAAGAAACAGTCAAAAGTAGGGGAGAAAACTATTACCCAAGAGACGACAATTTTTGTGGATAGAGAGAAAAGAGTTTCGAGATAAGTCACCTTTTAAGGCGTCCAATGATCATGTGAAGAATCGATGGAGTCGCTCTTTGTCCTCAATATTCCTATCGCTAAAATTGAAATAAAAAGGAAAGAAAAACAATAATAAGAAGAAGACGAAGTCATCATCAATGGTACAATAATTAACGTTGTCCAATATCTGTCCTCAATATTTCTAGAAAATATTATTATTTTTCAAGAGAAAATAAAAATATAAAAATTATCACATTATCATCAATCAATTTGACGGGCACTCTTTTAGTCATGGCCGCCCATTTTAAACATTCGACTTTTCCACATGGACAGACTTTTCCACATAATCACCATATAAATACCCCCTTAGCTACTGCCTATCTCTTCATCGATCAACTAAGATCTTCCTTTGCCAACTTTTAAGGTCTCCCTCAATATGAGTTCCCGTATGTGTTCTTCTCCATATCATTTTCCTCGTCGCACTAGCCCTGGCGCAGATCCCTCTGTCCATCGCCCAGGACTCTCCCCAGGACTCTCCCCAAGACTACGTCGCCGTCCACAACGCGGCCCGCTCTCAGGTCGGTGTCGGCCAAATCACTTGGGACGAGCGCGTTGCTGGCTACGCCAGGGATTATGCTAACAAGCACGCCAGGGATTGCACATGGCTGGTTCACTCAGGAGGACCCTATGGGGAGAATCTCGAGTGGGCTTTCCCTGATCTCACCGGCACGAGAGCGGTGAACCTGTGGGTTGGGGAAAAGCCGAACTACAACTACAATTCCAACTCGTGCGCGCCAGGGGAGGTCTGCGCGCATTACACTCAAGTGGTGTGGCGTAACTCGGTTCGGCTTGGATGCGCGAAGGCCCAGTGTGCAACGGGCGGTACTTTGGTCACTTGTAACTATGATCCTCCTGGCAACTATGTAGACCAAAAGCCTTATTGAATAATAACTTGTATCTCGGCTGATGAACAATCATGTCAAAATAATGCCCCCTTAGGATGAGGCAAGAGCTTTATATGCATCAAAATTCAATAAAGTCATGTGAATGATGAAGGCAAATCTATTTGCTGATTAAATAGTTAATCTCTTTCAATAATTATCTCTCTCTCGCAATTTTCTATTTTTTAAGTGAAGGAATTTCGATCCTTGGTCAAATCTCCTCAGCTCCCTTCTCTCAAGCACATCACGATCCTTTGAAGCCCTTAACACTGCGAAAGAGAAGCTGCGTCTTATCTCTATGGCGCATTTTGCTCTCGAGTTCATTTCATTAGCTGTTTCAATTTTAATTGATTTTGGTACATAGCAATGGCCGTCCCGACCATATAAGGATACATTCCATTTGATAAGCTTCTAAGATTTATATTTGATAGAATCGATGATACATCCACAGCAAAAAGATTAAAATGCGAATAATGTTGGAATTGGTGGTATATTCGTCGATAGTTACTATAAATTGATGAATTGAACTCCTTTAGTTGACCGAGTAAGTAACATTATCCCTAATTAATCAACTAGGTGTCAATAGCGCTAGTCAAACTTGACTAACTTTGTGTTCGATATTAGTCCCTTTTATCCACGGCAGCCCATTATAGTACTTTGAAAGGTCATAGACTCATAGCTGGAATATTCTTTCCCGCAAGGATCTGGATGCCTGGACAACGACCTGGAAGATGTTTTCATTTTATCTCAAATCACGTCGTTAAAAAAATAAAAATTAGACACACGATCACACTGCAATTTGAGTTTAATGAATTCCAATTTATGAGTTTATTGCTCGCCGAGTCAATCGTGGGAATCGAGACAACGTTGTTATACATGACTAGGAGGATGAAATGACTAATGTAAAGCTCTAAAAATCTTGAATGTTAGGACCACGCAACACAAACTTGATATCTACATTTGGGAAATCGCCAAGAAAGAGCTCAAATCCAAGCTTATGAACAAATCTCAACTTGGATATATTAATATGATTCACCACATAGCATATTCTTAATGTGAGACTTTTTGTGCCTAAGATCCCCATGCGTGCACTTCATTAAATCTCCTTCACACGTGTGAACCTCCTATGCGAGATCCATTGTCTCTTTTAATCCAAGTTTTCCTTCTTCACCAATGTTATCTCAACTGAAATCTCCACCTTGAACCCACCAATTTTGGCAGATGTTGGAGCTGAATTACACCATATGCCTTTTTTTACCCACCCGTGGGCATCTGCGTTGGTGTTCGTTCTCCCTTGCCACGCTGCGGTCGAGAGATCGACTCCCCACGTTCCTATCGTGATTTAAGTGAGGGGCCCTAGCGCTGGGTTGTTAGACTAGTTTCTCCCGAGGTACTGACGTCTAAATAGCGACTTGCGGCGAGACCTGATGGTGCCACTGAGCACCGGCAAGTCGTGTGAACCCGATTAGCGTAAGCGAAAAGGGGCTCCAGCGGATCCTTGGTTACCAAAAATATATATATATATATATATATACACCATATGCCTTTAGACTTCACCCCAATCGTCTTGACCCAATCAAGTTTAGCAGGAAGCCAAGGTACACTATCATGGCTTTTTGACGGTAGTGGCTTAGCTTCCAGCGTTGCAAAGGGATAACCTTTCACTATCTAGGCGCCCTAAAAGGAGGGGTCCCACGGAGTTCTTCCTCGAAGGTCAAGCCGTAGTCCCTGTCCCGGGGAGAAGTGGAAGGAGTTAGGAGGAGGGAGCGCCCTTTGCCCGAAGAAATAGGCGGCTTCGCCTTCAAGCCGTCAAGAAAATCGAGCTAATATATGATCATGACAGTACACTGATGCATAGGTCTTTTTTAGGGCCTTTTGATCATGATGCATCATGAACGTGCCAATATGTGATCGGGGTGAGCGGTGGTTAGATATAGGGGCGGCTTCGTCGGCTTGGATTGGAAGGAAGGGCTTTGCTTTCCGATCGCTTTTTGAGGCCGGTTTGGATGAGCGTGGGCAAGTTCGGGATTCGCTATCGCTTTCGGCTTGGAGCGGCTCACCCCCTTTGTCACTTAAAGGGCAAAGTCGCTGAAGCGAGTCTAAAGGCCAAAGAGTGATCTTTGAACGCTACTACGCATCACCTACTATAGTAAGGTAGGTTTGGGTATAGCAGGACTTGAACCTGCGACCATTAGGTTAAAAGCCCAATGCTCTACCAACTGAGCTATACACCCCAAAAAATATGTACTAGTAAATAAGGAAAGGATTGGTGCGGAAAAGAAAAGAGGGCGGCCCCTCTTCTTCTCATCATATTAAAAGGGCGCGGCTCTGTATGAGGCTCGTACTGCAGAGCAAGCGAAGAAAAAAAACTACAGGGCGCGCGTTATCACTCCCGCAAGAAAAGGGCCTAGCTAACGCGCCCCAACTTGAAAACTCAAGGAAAGCCTTGATCGATATGAGAAGCGCTCAAGCACCCAACCTATACAAGGGGCTTGGGCTCGAAAGCCAGCCTTACTCAACAAGCACCTTTCTTAGGTTGGGTGCTTGCTTACACTCATTGAAGATTCTATCCACAAAAGAAGGTCAACGGGGGAGACTCAAGTTGCTCTCACTGACACCATCTACGAGAAGGTGAGGTCGTCTTTCTTTCCAGCCGCCATACGGTTCGACTTAAAGCCTTAAAGACAGAGAAAGGGAGGAGCAGTTATCTATGTAATTACGGTCTTTGTTTTGTTGGCCGTTCTTCCGGTCGAGCACTCTCTTTTCTTTGTCCAATTCCGTCTTACCAAAGAAGACTGACTCCTTACCAACCCGCGAAGGATTGTGAGGTTGGACCAGGTACGAAGAATGAATCTCTATCTGTGCACGGAAGTTGCTGGCCGGCGGCCGCTCAACTGTTCGAGCGCAATGCAGTGGTGGTTGGTTCCGATTCGACAAGGGTAGAATGCCGGGTCGAAGGTCCAGTACAGTAGGTAGCAGGCGTGTTCGGTTTTGGCTCCCGAGCGAGAACGATAAATAGGCGATGCACCATCCTTGCTGCTATGTACGTTGACCTTGACTTGACAGATTCATCCAATTGAACCCACACTCAAAGAGGACCACAAGCTCAGGGCTCGACGAAAGAGAAAGTATCAGCATTAAGAAACTTCTTGGGGTTAGCAGTGAAAGAAAGAGCCCGGCATTCATTTCTTCATTCATATTCATAGCTGAGTCTACTAAAAGAGGGACCAGCCTCATCGTGGTGATTAGAGGACATCTCTGATTGTTCACTTCTAATGTGACACGTTCCTTCCCTGTTATATAATCAAGGGGATCCGTCGGCTAGAGAGCGGGGCTATTCTTATTCCGGGGAGGCAAAGTAGCCCCCTCTACTGATCGAATCCTCAGTTCGGAGGTCTTCGTCAACATGTTACGAGGCTCCAGTCTTCGGCGGGTCACCATTACTTGACTTAGAAAGGCGAACATCTGGGCAAGGGAAAGCGCAGTGCGCCTGGTGCAAATGGCTTTCTTTTTTCATGATATACCAATCAGAATGGGGGGCCTACCTACGTACATGATTGATATAATCACTACGTAGGGGGGTGGCGGTCAACTTGATGCGGGAGAGGTATGAGTGCAGTTCGATCTTGTGGTGTATTCGTTTATAGTTAATAGGGCCTCTTTCTCGTTGATCAGTTCGACTCCGCTCTATTGAAAGGTCTCCATTCCTACGGCGGTTTTGTCAACGAACGCGTCTCGGGCCGGATTGACTAACCTAACCCTTACAGAAGGGGGCCTTGCCATAGTTGGGTGCTCCGCTTTAGTGTGATTGACGAAGGCTAGGCTAGGTTTGGTAATACCCAAAACAAATGAAAAGAGATGGCGGTTCCTCGGCCTTGCCCCATTCCGCTTCTTAACCTATGTCTTGGGTTGGGAAAGCTGCTTCACTTCGTGCCTCTGCCCTTGAAGCCCCTCCTTCTCCATTCGACATGGCTACAGCCAGACAGTCTTTCTTTCTTGAACGTAGGGCAGTTCGTTTCTAATAGATCAAGATCAGGTCGAAATCAGACATTAGATCTGGGGAAAACTACACTTGCATTCCTTCATTGATGTGATGTAATCTCGGTTGAAGATGAATCAGGTGCGACAGAACCCATTCAATTAGCTGCCGCTTTCCTTCAATTCAACTACCTGCCACTATAGGAAGTGATGTTCCCAGGCTAGGCTAGTGAATCGGGGTAGCTTCTCTCCCTAGGGTCGATTGTCCGTCTAGTGAGTTAGCGCTGAGACTTTCTCTCCTTCACCCACCAGTCAAGTCAGGGCTGGTCATGGTGACAAGAAATGCTGTTTCAACTCAATCTCTGTCAAGTTCTATTGTTTTGGCTAATGCCTGTGGCGTTGACCCCTATCTTTCAAGTTCTACTCGCTACTAAAGAAAGAAGGTACGGTCGAAGCGAAGGAGTCACAAACCTTCAACTCATCGAGGAAAAGGCAATCTTCTCTTTATCTATCTCTTATCTTTGCTCTTGACGTAGTGGCTACCACCAATTTCTCTAAGACTAAGATCGATAGACGAATGCGCCCCGTGATGAAGAGAAACTGATCTTCTTAGTCCCAGAGTATTGTAACTCACTTAGTCTGGAAACTCAGCGCTGAAAGCCCGATTGCCCGATGTTCGACTTTGAAAGCGAAACTGGCTTTGTTTCTTGCCCTCGCCCTGAAATGCTAGAAGTTTGCGATATCGCTTCTCTTGGGCTAATGCTTGGTAGTGCCCGGACTTGCTTTCAACCCCACCGGCCGTCAAAGAAAGGAGAGTGGCTGATTGAACACAATCAATGCTTTTAAAAAGCCCTCTCCGACAATCATAGTCTCAGTGGATGCATCTTGAGGACATACTTCAACTGTGAACCTGATTGATTTGATGATTCGTCTTTTTTCGACTTGCTTTATCTCACAAGGAACTGCTAGCGTCTGAGTCTATCCCAAATCCCTATCGTGAAATAGCTTAGAGAAAGCTCATGGGAAAACCACACTTTTCTTTATTCGGTTAAGTCAATCAGCCCCTAAGCTGGCCTCTGTCTTGTCCGTCTAAGGCTGGGACTCCCCCAATGGAATGGTGTTTGAGCGGCTTGGCATTCCGCCCCTATCGCTAAATCAATGAGATACGTGGATCAAGAAGCTCTCTTTGTTTGAGCGGCTGTCTCTCCTCTGCCTAAGGTCGAGTTACTTTCTCTTGTTTTGACTTGAACGCACGTGACTCACTCGCCCGAAAGAGCGCTTTCACATACCTCAGATTCTCTTATTCATAGGCTAACGAAGAGATCCGGTTCTACCTTTCCCCTTTCTATGGGGTGGGACTGGCGAGCACTCCTTGCTTCAGACCTCTTGGATTCGATAGTGGGACTCCTCGCTAATAGGGATTCATCCTCTCCCGAGGGCCTGAACGCGCTATTGAACCTCTCGGTAAGGTCAAATGGCATTCCGCTACTGACCTAATCGACTGTTAGACCTCCGGACTTTGATCCATCAGACATGAATGAAAGGGTAGAACCACTCTAATGATTATACGAATCCCTACTCTCATCAAGGGCAGGCCTTTTGTTTTCTTAAAAGCTTCAGTAATAGCCAACCTATCTGTTATCAAATGGCCTAGTCGGAACTAGTCTCGTTACTCAAGCAAAGCAGTCAGCAACCGCATAGAGAGAGTGAAGCCAGGAATGGAATTGGTGACTAAAGCCAATCCCTCTCTTCAAATCCAATCACGTATAGAAGATAGTTGATGCTTTCTCTCCAACTCCCTCTCTTTCCATCTTGACTGTTAGATCTCCGTACTGGGACAAAAAAGATCGGAAAATAGAACATGTTCTACCCTTTCCTTCGATTGCTTTCCTTTTTGGCCTGGAGACCTCTCTCCCAATGCCGCTACGCCCCTCTAATCAAGAAGAAAATGTGAATCAAGTTATGCGGCTCCTCTGCCTCTTGGTCAAGCAGCTTCTCCTTTTTCCATTCAAGACTGGAAGCTAAGCAAAGTCACGAAATTTCAACTTTTACCCTGCTGATCTTCTTCTTGTGGACAGTGCGATGACAGTTTTTAATGTGCTTCTCATGTACCGGTACCGGCCTTTGGGTCCGATCAGGCTTCCCCCTTTACTTCTTCCTAAGGTCGAGCTGCTATCGCTGCTTGCCCCTCTCGTCTAGTGGCTTTTGCCTTTTTCGATATTGTAAACTGTTTGTCTAGAAAGAGAATGCCTACTATAAGAAGACATAATCTAAGGGAAAAAAGAAGACATGAGATCAAGTGAGAACTCAAGAAGGTTCTTTCTCCTCAAGAAAGAAAAGACGGCACGGAACTTGGGTGATGGCTTGTAGCTTTTCCACCTACCCATCAGACAATCTCTACTTTGAGACCTGATGAATGAAGGGCGGGCTCACTCCTCTAATGCCGTGATAGAAAAGAGCAAGATCAGGTTCTGACTTCACTTGACCCCCTACTCTCATCAATCATAGACTTTGAGATCGAAACTGGCTTCCTGGCTGATGGCCTCTTGTGCCTGCTTGACCTAAAGAATGGGAGACCTAATGCTTTGAGTTTGCCTGCTTTCTTTATGGAAGAGAGGTTCCAGGGGAATCAATGCTCTCAGCTGAAACAGGGCTTGAAGCCTTCGGGAAATCTTCTCCTTTCTGCTCTTCTTCTTCCTATCGAGGTAGCTTCTCTTCTGACTTTGCTTTTTTTTTTTTATCTCTCTGTCAATCTCATCTATAAGTCAAGGCTTTTCACAATCCATACTTTTCCAAGTCTTCCTGTTCCGCTCCTTTCCCGGTTATAGATAGAAGAGACTCTGATCCCTCCTAACTAAGTTGCGTAAGTGATGATGCCACAGAGGTGAACCAGGTCTCCTTTGATTCCGTACTAAAAAATTCAATTAATGAATGAAGTGCGGTTTCACTCGTTTTCCTTTCCGTCCCGATGAGATCTGGTTCTCGAAGCGGGTTCAGACTCAGATGAGTATATCTCGACAGGAAACCTCAAAGGCTGACTTGCCTTGATTGAATATAGGTCGGTTCCAGGGGAATACGTAGAGAAATCATCTTCTTAAGAAGGCTTCCTGGGTTTGTTAATGGAAGAAAGCTTCTCGTTGGCTTTTTTGCATGCTTTCAAGAGTGAAGGTCAATTCAAGTATCTGGATCCTCCGCTTCTGCTCGGGTGACTGCTAGCTCCTTGACCGATGAGACTCTACCCCGCCCCCAACTCTAGCTGAGAAAGACCCTCCACCCACTTTCCCTTTTCCGCGTGTCCAAAAGCCCGCCCTTTGTGGCTTGAGGCATTTTCTACCGCTGTTTATTTAAACAATCGTTTTCCCCTACCGGTCCTAAGCAATCGTTCCCCTTATGAGGTCCTATTTGGTTCAGTGTCATATTAGAGTCACTTGATACTTTTTGGGTGTGCATGTTATCCTCACTTGGGGCCTTACAGAAAGAAAAAACTCTCTCCCAAGTCTATCTGTTGTGTTTTTCTTTGGTACAGTTCAGTTCATAAGGGTTATCGCTCTTTGGATCCATCTTCCGGTCGGGTCTATATATCTCGACATGTGATTTTTGATGAGCTGTCCTTTTGCAGATCGGCCAGGCTCTACTTCACCTGGACTCCTTGCCAGTCCATCTGATTCTGCCACTCCAAATATCACTGGTTCTGTCATTACATTGCCTCTGCCTATTACTCAGGATTCACAGGCCACCATGGCACCACCTCCACCTGCAGGCGGCTACAGATACATCAGCTTCACTGGAACTCTGGCGGCTAGCATTGTGCATTGGATCGATGGATAAGAGAACTTTTTTCTCATTCAGAGCGGTTAGCTATGTGCTGACAAGCAAAGCTAAGCTTCTCTCTAAAATGAGGGAGTCTTTTCACTTTAAGCAGATTAGGACAAGGGAGAAAGAGCTTGACACTCCCATGTTTTTGGACTGTTGGCTTTTTTTTTCTTAAAATAAGGCAGGTTATTCAAATTTGAACCATTAGAACGTTCTGTTCTGCGGCCTCTGATTTGACAACACAGTGAGATCTGTAATCATACTTGTACAATGCTGATGTTATAAAAGTTGTGGTCATGGGCTTGGCTCCTCTGGGTTGTACTCCCCACTACTTGTGGCTACACAATAGCAGAAATGGAGAATGCCTTGATGAGATCAAAAATATGGAAAGATTGGATCTAGCTCAGCAGGATAGGTTACTCAACCATACTGACGGATCGGAATAACATAACGAAGTATGACTTCGCTAGTCGCGAGGAAGTGTACCGGCGTCCGTACTGGAGCGGATTTCCGATAGTTGGAAGGCAGCTGCACACAGCATCTAAGAAAAAAATGAACCTCTGTTTGCCCAACTCTTTTCTTTTTGCCTCAGAAGAATGCCCTTGACAGTGATGTTGTGTCGGATCTTGACTTACTATACTACGAAATTACTGGTCTATACATTGATTGCCAAAAAAGCTTTGATGCCGGCCTCATCCCACCCATCCTTTGGAAAATTCCCTAGCGCTCGAGGCAAGGTAGGAATGTTCGGGCTGAGCAAAGACTTTACTTTAAAGTAAGTTCAGGCTGACTTTTAAACTAACCAAATCGTGCAGAACTTCATCGAGAAAGGGATGCTGCTTGCCTTCCCGGAGTCCAAGAGGCCGATGCAGATCGACAAGTAGACCTTTGCTAAGCGGGTCCATACTGCCGGAGTTGCTAAAATGGAAGAAGAAAATCCGTTACCAGGTTTTGTCGACGACGATGAATGAATAAGGGAACCCCGGACTTTCCCAATATAGCATCTTCGTTAATCATATTGAGCTAATCGGAGCACCGAGAAGTCACTCACGTCCGAAGCCGGAGGTTCGTGCTCAGTCTCATAATATCGTTCAGCACACTGGAACCAGGGACACCACCTTAGGGAGCTTCTTTGGCTGGCCATGCTTGGCCGACTCCCTACTTTCTTATCCCATCCACCGCCCTTCATCTAACTGCTTTAGTCAAGCAGTCACGTGCCTCTTCCTTAATTCCATCAAGCCTTCTGCTACTCGAATTGCTGAGGCCAGGTCCTGCAGATTTCGTTTTTGCAGCTCTTTCCGTGCCCACTCCTGGAGACCCATCTCAAACCTAAACACCTTGTCTTATTCTGCCATGTTCCCGATCTACAGCATCAATAACTGCAACTGCCTAACAAGCGAACACTACCTATATATCATGTTCCAGTTTACTTCCTGACTATTCAAAGCATCGAGAAAGAAATGGTTTCATAAAAGTTATCTCCTCGACCGAAAGCAGCTCTTCCACTCATCTCATTAGCAAGAAAACCTCTTCCTTGCAAGGAGACAGATGCCTTATCATCCCTATACCCTATATTCTACCTGAGAACTAGGGCTATGTCTTCAATGTCGGCCTGACGAGTGATAGAAATACCTTACGAGGGCTAATTTCCACTATTAATGGTCAATCAATTGACTTCCGACTGCACTCTACACTCTAGCTTTCTTTAATTCCGTTGGATTGCTTTGGATGCTTCCTGCTTTCAGTAAAGTAAGGACTATGCTTCTAAGCGGCATTAACATCAAAGAGAGGATTCGGTGGAAGTAGGGAAAAAAGCACAGTTGTAGTTCCGCTTTCACTAATAGTAGTTGAAAAGAGTAAAAAAAAATGGATCGAATGGCCAAACCTGGCTCCTAGTACGTACCGTTATTTACACCTATAACAGGACACCAATACCCTACCCTATTGGAGAGAAGCTCTAAGCACCACTGAACATGAGAGTCGAAAGACTTTTGCATCGGTCGTCTAGGTTCTAATCCGTATATCACCCGGGAACTCACTGTTGAAATTCCGGCAACTTGTTCAATTCCTTCTATTATATAATAGATCAGCCCTTATCAAGAACTCTCGCCAAATCACCAGCCTTCCTATTAGGCCAGAATGTACTACCACCGTGGTCATTCATTCCTATGCCAAGGCCGGAGGCATGGCAGATGAACTTCACTTTGCCCCTCCCTTTCACTTATACGAATAGCTCGTAATGCTGCGTCTTTTCCGAAACCGGGACCTTTTCTCATTACTTCTGCTCCTTGCATACCCTTTTGTCTTGAAGTAAGACATTTGAAGCAAAACATTCGAAATAACTCGTAGTAGAAATAGCACATATATTTAAGTTTGGATCCGCTTTATTTATTCTCTTTTTCCTTTAAGGAACTCCTATTTCTCTCCAGCCAGACGCACCAAAACAAGCAAACGGGTGCTGTTCTCCATATCCTGTTAGTTTTCCTCCTTTTCTTATAAAGAAAGCAGCTTAGAAAAACTTCTTTCACCAAGTACGGCATGACCTATTGAACACCACACATAGTAGCAGCTCTCAAAGCTCTCTGGTCACACTAGACTGTAGCAACAAGTGGTTAGTACTTTCACCTTCTTGCTTGCCCATAAAACACCAATTAATATACACCTTACCCCCTTCTAAGATTTTCACCAGTTCAAATTGCTCCTAAGAAGCTTCACATGCAAAAATGGCAACCTTTTTAGGGGTGTTAGAGTTTAGCTTCCAAATAGCCATGGAAATGAATTATCGGCTGAGTAAGTGAATGCCTCATAACAGGATTTAACAGAAAAATTCCTTTTTTTATCTTTATTGATACAGATGATTGTTCGGGCATCTCCTTGACCGAAGGAGTACTGAAGAAGCTTTCATTTTCTCTTAACGTTAGTGCGAAAAGAGTAAAGGTATTTAAATAATTATTATGATTTAACAATTAAAATTTCACCAAAAAGTCCAAAATTAATGTAATTAAAAGAATGATCCGATGTCTCTGGATCAAACTAATTATTACAAAAATCTTGGATAAAGCCTTAAGGATAATGTCTAAACAATACAAATAATTAACATACAATACTACAATTCAAATAATGAGACTTAAAAATAAGCTAACGTATCATGAAATAAGTATAAAAAAAATAAAAAAAATAAACTACCTAAGGCCCCGCAACGAAACAGGGGAGGCAACCGGTAGGTTGAGAGCACGGCGAGGCTCGGATCAAAGAGCGGCGGCAGCAGGAGCTCGAGGCGGTGGCGTCGGGTGTCGCCCGGGAGGGCAACACGGCGAGAAATCCGGCGACTGGGTCGGAGGGCAGCACGGCAACCTGCAAAAGGGCAAAGGCGTGCGGTGATGGGCACTGCAGATCACGGCAGGTCACAGGCGTCGGTTCGGAGGAGGGCGCGGCGTCGGGTCGTCGCGACGTTGGTGGCTCGGGATGGGGTGCAATGGCGAGTGGAGTGGCGGTAATCGCGCGGTGAAGGGTGTCCAGATCTGGCGCGGGGTGCTCCGGCGGAGGCTTGGCGTCAGGCGCGGCAGCAGGGAGAGATGGATGCGCAGCGTCGACAATCAAGTGGGAGTGCGACGGGATGGGCTCCTACGAGTCGCTCGGAGGTACAGAGGGAACGATGCTGTCCGCGAGCAGGGGCGCTGGTTCGTGCGGCATCGCAGTGCTGAAGCGAGGGCTCACGGAGATGGATGCGCTGAGGCGTCAGACTTTCTTGGACGGCAATCGGTGGGACCAAGCTTCAGGCGACTGTCGAAACGGTGGTGGTGTCGCGAGCGCGGGGCAGGGTCACGAGCGCAGCACGGGTGAAGAGGGACTCACGGATTGGGCAGCAAATGCCGGGAAGGTTGAAGAAGAACAGTAATTTTTTGTCACACGCCGCTTCTCCTTTTTACTTTGGTTTTCCTTTTCCCCTCCTATTCACGATGACTTCCCCTCTCTCTTCACTTTTTCTCTCACGTTCTGACTTTTTCTCTCACTTGTCTCTCTCACCCTCTACCGAAGACTTTTCTTCTCCTTCCCTCAAGAACCGAAGCCCATTCCTCTGTTTTCTTTTTTTTCCTTTTCAATTTCTGACGAAAAGTAACCTCCGCTCCTCCCCGAAAGGTGAAGATGAACCCCTCTATTTTTAAAGCGAAAATTCGAGTTTGTCTCGCCGGTGGAGATTTTTGCTCAACCTCTCGCCGGTGGAGATTTTTGCTCAACTTCTCCAACAAAGAAATGGCTCCAAAATCCGGCTGTTGAATTATCTTGAATTCAAAATTTCTTTTCAAAAATTTCCCTCTAATCTTTTATTTTCTAAAAATTGAATCTAAATTAGGTGTCAACAGCTGCCCCTCTTTGAAGGGAAGCTCGTAGAGGTTTCCTTCAAAGATAAATGACACCTAAATTTAGACTATGCAGAATGAATGCAAAATGAATATGAAATGCATATGCAAATGTTAATTGTAATGACTTTTTTTTTTTAAAGAAATGGATTCAAATAAATGCAATGTCATGCAATAAAGAATGCCATGTAAATGCAATGATTTGGTCAAGAACATATATTTTAATGTGTCTATGCTCAATGAAATGCAAATGCAAAATGAATGCAAAATGAATATGGAATGTATATGCAAATGTTAATGACCTCTCTTTCAAATAAATTTAACTCTTTTTGAAATGCAAGGTCATGCAATAATGCAATGTAAATGCAATGATTTTATCGAGAGCATATATTTCTATGTCTCCATGCTTAATGAAATGCAAAATGCAAAGAAGAACACGTACCTGTCATACTTATCTGGAGATTCAGAAAAGTATTATTAGGTGTGAAATGATTCCTATGAGACCTGACAAACATCTGGAAATCTCTTCAGAGAATTGAAAGGCTCAAGGTCTTCAGGGATCTGGAACTCTTATTAGATCCCAAGCACCCGGAATAACCCACTTTCAAGAAGGATAGAGTAGTTATAGGCAGTTGGTGTTACATGTCCAGGACCCGTACCATTCTACGGTCGCCTAAAATAGTAACATAACTTTACAAAGAAACTGCTTTCCTAGGACCCGTACCATTCTACGGTCGCCCAGTATGACAGTGTTTGGTTGTGTCTACGACCCGTACCATTCTACAGTCGCCTAAATGGGGATTTACCTTCCAGGACTCGTACCATTCTACGGTCGCCTGAATAGGGAAATAGGTTTTGTCTAGGACCCGTACTATTCTACGGTTGCCTAAACGAGATTCACTTTCTAGGACCCGTACCATTCTACGGTCGCCTAAATAGGGAATAGGTATTGTCAAGGACCCGCACCATTCTACGGTCGCCTTGACGGAAAATTGATTTTTCAGGACTCGTACCCTTCTACGGTCGCCTGAATGGGGAAACTGCTTTTTCAGGACCCGTACCATTCTACGGTCGCCTAAATCAAACTGAATCTGAAGAAAAATCTTTGGAGGATTTGGGACTCTCATCAAATCCCAAGCACTTGGAAATTGCATCAAGTACTTAAAAATTCTAAACATCTGGAAATCACATCAGACGCTCGAAAAGACAAATACTTGGAAGTCACATCAAGTGTTTAAAGGTTCAAACATTTGGAACTCAAACTAGACATTTGAAAGATTTTACCAATGGGTACTTGGAATTCTCATCAAGCACCAAGATGACTGAACAAACTCAGGGTTTCAAAGACAATTTATTTTTTTTATTTTTTTTTTGGTCTTTGAGGAAAAATTCAATGAAGGTCCATGCATGATGGCTTTATCAAGCTTCTACTGGAAAAATTATCACAATGACAATTTTTAGTTATAGTGTGAATCTCTTGAACATGCTAAATGAGACAATTTTGGTGTGAAAAAGGCTTTTTCACTCGCTCTCATTTAGGAGGGGTTATTTGTCCCGACCATTGATGCGGGAATATATCACTTAATCTTATCATCATCTTGTCGAGAAGAGTTCGAATTTTCTTGCAATCAATACGACCTTACCAATCTGAGAGGTCTTTGACAAGGATTGTAACGTGGGTCTGGTCAATGGCTTAGTAAAAGGGACTCTTTGAGTCAAGGCTATTGAAAGAACCATTCTGTAATCATCTCCGGGTTTACAAGTCAAGAACCCTGCAAAATGAGAAAGAAATAATCTTGCTCGCACTTCTTCAAGCAATGCTTAAAACATATGAATTCCTATGTTAATTCAAGTGTCCTAATCTGAAGAGACTTTGTAAGGGACGTAACATAGGCTTGGTTCTTGGGTTTGAGAAACGAAAGGATCGTTAGGCTCAAAGATGTGTGTAAAGGGTGAGAGTTGGTGATCATCTGGACATTACCACCAGTTTCCTTCGCCACGGATTGTCTTCTTGACAGATTTCTTTATTGGCTCAAGAGTTTATGCCAATGATTATTCAACTGGAGATCTTTTCTCAAAATCATTTTCTTTGATGATGGGTATCAATTAGGCACACCGTTTTTTTTTTTTTCATACCCCCCAATTCATCAGTCATTTCTCTCTTCTTTTCATGGGCATTGGCCTTACTTTTACCAAGCACACTACTTTTTCATGCCCCTTAGTTCTATTTTGATTTCAATTTTTGCGCACAATGTGCGTGTCAAGTATACTTTAAATGACACTCGAACCTTCTAGAGTCTTCATCTACCTCTTGCCTTGCCCCAATGTGAGGGATGATCACCAACTGGGTTTAAAGAAATGAAATTGCAGGCTCAAGTGGGCTATGCAAAGGATATAAGTGTGTAGGATAGTGAAAGAAACGCTCTTCGTCATCCTAAGGCACTTAAATTACCACATGAATTTAATGTAATAGCATGACTTGAAGATTGATGCAAGTGAGAGCAAGAAAATTTCTATCCATTTCATTCTCCTTTAATGTCAACTTACCTCCATTTGCGCCGATGTGGGGTGGTCCTTGACAGAGGTAGTATGAAAGAAATTCTTCAAGTATTTGGGCTCAAAAGGGTTAAGCAATGGATTATTTGTAGTGTTTGGGACAGACAAATGAATCGCCTCTCATCATTTCAGCTGTCGTACTTCTTGCAAGAAAACTTTTCACCTTGAAACACAAAACGTTTCCATACTCACCTCACAAGGGAATTGTGTATGGGATTAGGCTTGCCTTTCACACCTCATTTAGCATCATTTAGCATGTTCAAGTAACTCAACATCCTTCGCTAAATTATCCATTTTGATAAATTTCAAGTGGAATTGGTGAATTGCACATCATGTGAAAGCATTCTATGATGACAAAAAGGCCATGCTCTATCCTAGCACATCAAATCATAAAGTCAAAGCTGTTAAGTGTCTGTGTCTTGCCCCTCTTTACAAAGGAGCTCATAGAGGTCTCTTACAAAGATAAAAGACACCGTTGCTAATATCCATCCTTTGCCCCTGCAAAAATAAAACATGCAACATTATACACTAGAGATTTGACCAACTTTGAGTGAGGAAAAGGTTTTTTTACAAGCCCTTTTATTCATGGATAGTACTTCTTTACAGCATCAGAATTTACAGGATTTGTGAATTCACGCCCATCCATTTCTGCCAAGATTAAAGCACCTCCGAGAAGTACTTTCTTCACAATGTATGGCCCACTATAATTTGGAGTGAACTTGCCACGAGGATCAAGGATAATTGGTAGCATCTTGCGTAGCACCAAATCATGGACCTTGAAACGCCTTGGGCGAACCTTCCAATTAAAGGACTTGGCCACCCGTTGTTGATAACATTGACCATGACATATGGCCTTCAATCGCTTTTCATCAATCAAATTGAGTTGGTCATACCTCGTTGTGCCCATTCAGCTTCCGTCGGCCTTAGACCGAGACAAAATTCTTAGAGAAGGGATTTCTACTTCAATTGGCGGGTGACCGCTTCCATGCCATATACCGAGAAAAGGAGTTGCCCCAATAGAAGTACGAACCGAAGTCCTATATGCCATCAAAGCATAAGGAAGCCGCTCATGCCAGTCACGATAATTATCAGCTATCTTTGCCAGAATTTTCTTGATGTTCTTATTTGCTGCTTCAACCGCACCATTCATCTGAGGGCGATAGGGCGATGAATTCAAATGACTGATTTTGAACTCTTTGAACAAATCATTGACAAGTTTGTTGTTTAGGTTTGTCCCGTTATCTGTGATAATGGCTTCAGGCACGCCATAACGGGCAATAATATCCCGTCACACAAACTTCACGACATTCTTTGTGGTGACAACTGCATAGGATGCTGCCTCTATCCATTTTGTGAAATAATCGATAGCGACAAGGATGAAACGATGACCATTCGAGGCTTTCAGATTAATTGGGCCAATTACATCGATGCCCCACATCGAAAAAGGCCATGATTCTGACTATTGATGCAGCTCATTTGGAGGAACATTTATCTTGTCTCCATAAATCTGACAACGGTGACAACTCCGGACATGTTGAATGCAATCAGTCTCCAAGGTCAGCCAAAAATAGCCTAGTCTCATAATCTTCTTTGCTAACATGTGACCGCTCATGTGAGGACCACACACTCCTTCATGTATTTCTTCCATCAACTGAGTGGCTTCCTTAGCATTGACACATCTAAGTAGGACAGAGTCGAAGGATCGTTTGTACAATGTATCCCCACTAATAAAGAATTTGGAGGCAAGTTTCATGAGATGCTTTCGGTCAGCTGGATTGCTACCTTCTGGGAACTCTCGCTTTTGAATATAGGTCATGATTTCATGGTACCATGGTTTTCCATCCGGTTCCTCTGTCACTACCATGCAATAAATTGGCTTCAGCAAAACCTCTATTTTCAGAGGCTCAACCTCTAACCCATCAGTGACTTGCAACATAGAAGACAACGTTGCAAGTGCATCTGCAAATTGATTATGAGACCTTGGCAAGTACTCGAATGAAACTTCCTCGAATTTTTCCACCAGATCTTCTAAATACTTGTGGTATGGGAGCAACTTGGCTTCCTTGGTCTTCCATTCACCCACGGTCTGCATTATGATTAGTGTGGAATCTCCGAACACTTTTAACTTGTCCACGCCTATATCAATTGCAGCCTGAAGCCCGAGGATGCAAGCTTCATACTCAGCCACATTGTTAGTGCATGGGAATATCAATTTTGCAGCCACTGGATGGTGTTGTCCATCTGGGGATATCAGAACTGCCCCAGTACCAAAACTAGACAAGTTTACAGCTCCATCAAAGAACATCTTCCACAAGTCTTCATTCACATTCAAGACACGATCATCAAGGAGATTATCATTGTCATTAGAGATTCCTGAATTCTCGGCCAATAGGTCAGCGATCACTCGTCCCTTAACCGACTTTTGTGGCATGAATTGCACATCAAATTCGGAAATTAAAATTTGCCATTTGGCCATCCTACCCAACAAAGCGGGTCGATCAAGTAAGTACTTGATGGGGTCGTTCTCAGTCACGAGGAAAGTCTGGTGATGCAATGTGTATTGTCGCAATCTATGCAATACCCACACCAAAGCCGCACAAGTCTTTTCGACATCAGGATACTTCAGCTCTGATATAGTGAACTTCTTGCTCAAGTAATAAATGACTCGTTCTTTTCTGTCAACGGGACTTTCTTGAGCCAACATTGCCCCTAGTGACTCACTATGAATGGTGAGGTAGAGAATTAAAGGATGCCCCGGTGATGGCGGGACAAGCATTGGTGGATTCATCAAGTAACACTTCAACTTGTCGAACGCTTCTCGACATTCATCATCCCAATTGACTCGTGCATTCTTCTTTAGAAGCTTGAAGAATGGCTTGGCGGTTTCAGAAAGTTGAGAAATGAATCGAGCAATGTAATTCAACCTCCCCAAAAGGCTCCGGACTTCTTTCACCGTTGACGGAGGTCGGAGCTCACAAATGGCCTTAGCTTTAGCCGGGTCAATTTCAATCCCTTTACTACTCACAATGAATCCAAGTAATTTACCGAGATGTTGCTCCGAACACGCACTTAGCGGGATTTAGTCGAAGCTTGAACTCACGGAGCCGATCAAACAGCTTCTTCAAGATCTCGACGTGGCTTTTCCTGTGTCGAGTCTTTGCGATCATATCATCAACATAGACCTCAACTTCTTGATGCATCATGTCATGAAACAGTGCTATCATGGCTCGCTGGTAAGTTGCCCCGGCATTTTTTAGTCCGAAGGGCATAACCTTATAATGAAAGGTTCCCCATGGGGTGATAAAGGCAGTCTTCTCCTTGTCTTCCTCCTTCATCCTTATTTGATTGTATCCGGAAAAACCATCCATAAATGAGAATAGTTCAAAACCAGCGGTACTATCCACAAGGACATCTATGTGTGGTAACGGAAAATCATCTTTCGGACTAGCCTTATTCAGATCCCGATAATCAACACAAACTCGAACCCAACCGTCCTTCTTCATTCTTTGGAACAATGTTGGCCACCCATTCGGGGTATTGTGAGACTTCAATGAATCCCACCTTCAATAGCTTCATCACTTCCTCCTCTATCTTCTTTGAAAGCTCGGGCTTAGTTCTCCGCAACCTTTGCTTCTTAGGTGGCACATTCGGATTAGTAGGTAGACAATGCTCCACAATTGACGGGTCTAAACCAGGCATATCAGCATAGGTCCATGCAAAGATATCCTGATATTCCTTCAATAGCTGAATTAAGTGCTTGGCCTCATCTTTGGGGAGACTTGCCCCAATTTTCACCTCTCTGGCTTCTTCAGTGTCACCTAAATTAATAGTGACGGTTTGCTCGGATGTGAGAGCCTTGGCTTTTTCGTGCTGCTCCCAGCTACGTTGCATCTCAATGGAATCTTTGATCGAGTCTTCGGGATCATCATTATTGGCACATGTCGCATTGGATTGGATCATTTCCATGCCTTTGCATGCTATACGATCATCCCTAAAACGGAATGTAGATGGATCAGAAAAACAAAAAGGGTCACCCAGATTTTTTGAAATTCTTTTTACGAAATTCTTTGGCGAAAACCCCTTTTATTTTAAAATTTTTGACACGAGGAAGCATGATGAAGCCCAGGCCTCAGAATTCTCCTTGGATTTTTCTTTTCTTTTATCGGCTGGATATCATCACCGGGCTGGTTTGGTGTACTTCAACATGCCCTCAAAACATGAAAATTTTATTGGATGAAAAAGCAAATTACATTATTGAAATGATAAAAAACCTAGGAATGAAAATGCAAATACGGAAAGCAATAAAAACTCCTGCGTAGAGGAGTGTGCAGATAATTAAAATTCTCCTACTCTCGAACTTCGTCGATGGCAAACACGAAATTCTCTTTGAATAATTCGGCCATTCCTCCGAGTGCGTCGTCTTTTCCAGTGGATCGAATGGTGTTTACAACTGGCTTGTCTGCCTCTCTCCATCGACATGGGAATAACATCAACACCTGGAGGCTTGGGGTATTGAACATAGGTATCGATCGCCCCTTCTTCCTCATGCATCATTTTCGCAAGCCCAGGGAATGTGGACCTAATATGGGGTATAATGAAACCAGTTCGTCCTTGTCCTCTTCCTCTTCCTCTATAGGATCGTCCACCTCTACCACGATAGCCCAATCCAGTAGTATATGAATTCCGCCCGGCCTCAATTGGTTGGCGAGTGCCCTGACCATGTCGGCCTAAACCATTACCTGGAACAAAACCGCTCCCGACCATGGTCTTGCCTACCATGATCGCTGACTTTGATAACTTTGGAGTGGGTAGGGCAGTGCCTTCAGAGATATGAATGGTCGAAACCAACTCAAATGCTTGAAAACTGGATTCTTCTTTGCAATCCGGCTCAATATAAGGGATAGCCGTCTCATGATAAATCTTGAACTCATCCTCTCCTCGAACTGTAATAAGCTTCCCTTCTGTCACGAACTTCACTTTCTGGTGAAGACTTGAAGAAACTGCCCCTGCCGCATGAAGCCATGGACGACCTAACAAAAAGTTGAAGGCCGTAGGTATGTCCAGGACCTGAAAAACTACATTAAATAACACTGGCCCTATTTGCAAGTCCAAATCAATTTCTCCAACTGCTTCTTTTTTGGTTCCATCAAATGCTCGAACAGAGGTTTTAGCCATGCGAATTTTCCCCAAATCATACCCAAGACGTTTTAGAGTTGCAAGAGGGCATATGTTTAAAGCCGATCCATTATATATGAGCACACGGGACACCAAGGTATTTCGACACTTGGTTGAGATATAAAGGGCTTTGCCGTGTCCTCTTCCTTCATCGGGATTTCATCATCTGAGAAGGTAATCTGGTCATTTAACAAAATGGCCCCCACAAATTCCCCCAACTTCTCAGGTTCAATGGACTCTGGGACATGTACTTCGTTAAGGACTTTCATCAAGGCTTTTTGATGTTTCTCCGATGTCAAAAGTAACTCTAATATGGAGACTTGTGCCGGCATTTTACGAAGTTGGTCCACTACGCTATACTCGCTTGCCTTAATTACCGCTAAGAATTCTTTAGCCTCCTCATCGCTGATCGGCTTAACGGGTTGTGAGTTGGCTCGAGCGTAAGTGCGTCCCGATCGAGTGACCACATCTATCTCTCGCATCATAACACCATGGTACCGCCTTATTACTTGTGTAAGCATAAGGTTGCGTAACATCAAGAATCAATTCTTCATCATCTGGTGGTGGCACATCGTTGATGATTAATCCATCTTCATCCGACGCATCTTCCAACGGTGGCATGTCAAAAGCTAGGGGATCATTAGCTCCAATGTTTAAACCAGCAAACTCATCTTCAAAATCAGAAGACTCCTCTTCCAGATCAATAATGATTGGAGTGATAGTTGAAACGGTGTCAGCAGGATCCGCGTAGACAATCACTCCCTTCTTGGACATTGCCTTAACTCTTTGTACCTTCTGAGACATAGTAGGCTCCTCTATATCTGAGTAGTATCCAGCTCGAACTAAACCATTATAAACATCATTCACATGTACTCTCAAGCTCCTTTTTCGACCAGCATTAAAACTGAAAATGGCGTTCACAGCTTCTGGGTGATCAGGGAGTGGATTATTCTAGATGTTTGGCTGTGCATCACGGAATGAAACCACCTTGGCATCCAACAGATTCTGGATTTTGTGTCGCAATGTATAGCAATCGTCAACAGAATGCCCTACCTCCCCCATATGGTAAGCACATGTCTTAGAAGGATCGTAGTTGGGGAAACACTCAGGATTAGGTCGCTTAGGCTCCTTAGCGAGTAATCCTTTCTTCTGAAAGGTTGGCAAGATCTTGGACAATGGTTTAGGAAGAGGCGTAAATTGACGCTTGGAAGAGCTCTTCTGCTGGTTGAAGAATGGTCGAGCTCCTCCCTACTGAGTGTTCAAGACGGGGCGAGGGGGTTGAACATAAGCTGCATTAATTTCCGCTACAGGCTCCTTATCCTTCTTCACTGAGACTCTCCTATACGAGCTGGTTTGATCTGATGCCCATCCATCACGTAATGCTACTTCAATTCGCTCGCCAACAGGGATTAGCTGATTGAATGACTCGGCAGTCGATCCTAACATCCGATTTCGATATTCAAGCGGGAGTGTCTTCATGAACAAATCCATCAACTCTTTTTCTGTCGGCTCTGGAGTAAACTGAGCAGCTATGGTCCTCCATCTCGTGACATATGTCTTGAAAGATTCCGTCCTCTTCTTCTCAGTGCGAAGTAAATCCTCTCGAGATGGAGTGACATCAATATTATACTTATATTGCTTAAAGAAGGCATCGGTCAAATCCTCCCAAGTCTCCAGAAGATTAATTTTCTTCATAATGTATCACTGTAGTGCCGGTCTTATCAGGCTTGCCTGAAATTGTTGAATCATCAAGGGGATGTTATTAACATATTGGGTCATCCTGACCACATACGTCTGCAAATGGATCTTTGGGCAAGAGGTGCCATCATACTTTTCAAAGTCCGGCATTTTGAACTTCTTCGGCATCTTGACCTTTGCATAGTGGGACAAATCAGTTGGGCCTTGGATAAACGAACCCTGCAGCTGCTTGAGTTTCTCCTCGATTTTTATCAAGCGTTTTTCCTGTTCTGTCTTCGGTACAGCCGAGTGTATCACTTGGACCTCCTCATCAACAACAATTTGAGGCACGTCAGTAATTTTCTCCCTTGAGACATCCTTAGAGCTTGATGGCCCAACTGCAGTCGTATTCTTGCCTTTATCTTTTGGATCAACCACAGGAGCATGTTGTGGTAACACCACTTCGACTTGCGGAGCTGGTGGAGCAGTGTTTGCTTGAAGAGAATCGATTTGCTTAGAAAGCTGCTCAAGAACATTCAAGACTTGCTTCATTTCCGTTTCGAGGGTGGCAATACGAGCTTGTTCGGCAATACGAGCTTGTTGCAATACGAGCTTGTTCGGCAACACGCACTTGTTCGGTGTTATCAGCCATTGTTGCCCTAGAACGAGTACGGATTGGTGATCTTGGATGAGCCGTGTTGTTACCTAAAAAAAAATACAGTGAGTATTATAATAAATGAGATTGGTCCATGACAATGATCTAATCGCTTGATTTTATTCAAGATTTATTTTAAACATTGAACCAAACTTCCTAACATTAAACTAAGAATTGAAATTCAAGTCCCTAAACATCAAACTAAAAACTAAAAACACTGAACTGAGATAAAAGTCCCTAGACATTGAACTAAGAAAACAAAATATCTCATTTTATATGCTTTCGGGAACCCAACGCCTTGCGAAAGCTTGTTATTTTCAGCTTCGAGCATTTCCACTTTCCGCTTAAGATGCTCAATTTGTGCTCGTTGGGTGGGCTTCTCGGTCACATCGGGACTACCGGACGCAAGGCAAGCGGGAATCCGGTGTTGTTGGATGTAGAACGCCGATGCATGGTGAATCTCCTCCTCACCCTTCAGTCTCATGGGCACCAAAATCTTCTCGGATGACATTCGCTCCATGTAGTAATGATCTCCGGATCTCATTGAAGTAGTCATAATCCTTTCGAATGAAACGAACTTGGAACAAATCTGTCCTGAGAGGTGGAGGAATTTCTTGAAGAGCTTTGTACTGACGGGCCACTCTATGTGGATAATAGGAAGTAGCACCGGAAAGGCCCAGCAGTGGGATTGGTCCATCATGTTTGTGCGAAAAGCGAGCTTCCTCAATGTGGAGCTATTTAGTATGCCATAAGAATGCCTTAGGATTAGGTTTTTTCAAAAAATTAATCCAACGGGCATATTGTTTATGTGGGGAAAAACGTTCTAGAACCGCAAATTTTTGTATGGGATGTCGAGAATCGTCTATCCTGAATTGTTTTATAAGATGCCCAAACCCTCTTATGTGGGAGAAAAACCATATTTGCAAAAGTTCAGGGAGGGCACGCATTGTCCTTTCCTCATTTTGTTTGAAACGGGTTAATGACAAAAATGTTTCAGCTAAAATCATATTCACATAATTTAGCCCGTCACAAACCCGATTAACCACCCATGAAATTGCAGGATTAATGGCATTTTTTCGATAAGGAAAAACGATTAGCCCAAAAAATGCTAACATGAAAATCCTGGCTTTTGAAATCATTGGTTGGTCTGCAAAGCATTTTTCTAAGAATGAAAATGGACATGCAAAACAGTTAGCTTTGACGACTTTCCTTACTCTTTCGGCTTCGATTTTTAAAAATTGAGATAATTCAGAGATAGAATCTATACCGATAGGTGGCCTAACAAGTTCCTTTTCCAGGGGCATTCCAATGGCAATACTATATTCTTCGAGCGTTGGAGTCAATTCGAACTCACCAAACACAAAGGTAGAAGTCTCGTGGACACGGAAGTGAGGCAACGCTTGTATAACACCGGAATGGATGTTGATCTCTAACAACGGGAGAAGTCGGGCAATCCCGGCTTTCACATATCTTCGACCATCTTGATCTAATTGATCCAACCACCTCTTGAGCTCTTTTTGGGAGTGGAAATGAATTGTACGTCGGTTTTCCCCATTGCATATAAAATAAGACTGACGACGAACCTAATTGTCATGGACCGACAAAATGACAATGAAGTAAATAAATTGCAAATAATTTAAACATTTTACTTTCACTGGAAATAAATGACAATCACATAGACACACACATGAAAAGTGAGGTTCGATTTCTGTCTAAACGACTTAACAAAGTGGAGCTAAGAGGATGATCTGATCATTGCAGTCTCGCATTAACGTGTCAGGTCCCCCTAACTCCAGCTCAGTCGAATGGAATACCCAATAATCACGCAGTCTTGCGGATATGGATAAACTTATTTGACATCATGAAGAACTTTCGGGGAAGAGAAGGTCAACCTCTATATAGCAGTCTTGCTTTAGACGAAGTATCCTTCTCAACACCATCCTAAGAATCCTATCGCAGCCCAGGTCCGGCAGCAGGTTATGTGTGCAATAGTGTAGTGCTAAAAACAATAAAACATGCACAACAGTTTAATTGCAAACAACACTTCTATAGAAAAAATAAATCATTAATCTTAACACCTCCCTGCAAGACAAGGGTTAGCAAAGACTACTCCCCTTATATCTCCCATCTGCAAGAACATTTAACACCTTAGGAATGTTAGGGACGTAACTGGGATTCTCGCTGCCAAACAAAACATTTTTTTTTTTAAAAAAAACTTGGCCTAAGTCCACTAAGTGTTTTAACACAAGTCCCCAGCGGAGTCGCCAAGCTGTCGCGACCTATTTTTCGGGTTCACCACCTAAAACTAGGTTAATGGACTACTAAGCTTTTAAACTTAGCTCGGGCTCTCCCAAGCCCATACCAATTCGCGACTTAAGATTCAAACATTTAACATGCAAGATGTTATTAATTAGGAGTCGCCACTAATCGGTTTATGGTAGGTCGATTAGACACCTAAGTAAAATAAAGGGAGATTTACTTTACTCCTACGAACCAAAGACTAAGGGTACGGGGACTTGGTTACATTAGAATTTTCTAATGCCCTTTCGGTACCATTTCTTCTTAATTTTTCAAAATGCTTTTGCAAGCAGCTGATTTATTTTAACCTAAGTTACTATCATGCAAATGTGGTGACCACACGGGTGCTCATCCATTATTTAAAATATTCAAGTAAATAAATTGCATCACATAAAGCAAGTTTTTTTTTTTTTTGGATTTTCTTAAAAATTAGAATTCTTTTATAAAATGCATTTTAACACTAAATGACTTAATCTTATTAATGTGGAAATTCTAATTAAATGGGTCTATTATGCGAACTAGTTATTATGCACCTTATGACCTAACTTTACTAATAAATTCTAATTAAATGATCATATTATGCAACTAATTAACATGCACCTAAATTTTTGTATTTTTTTATTTTTTTATTGAAATTCAAAACTAATAAAAACCCTACTCAAGCTATCTAAAGTAATTTTCTAATCCATTTTTGGGATTAATTTGACTTAAACCCTATTCTGTCTTAGAAAACTATTTTTTTTTTAAAAAAAATGAGAATATGAAAATGTGCCAATTATATCTAAGACTCTAAAAAACGGCTATTTAAGTCTAATCCTAACTTATTTCTTTTAAAATATCTAAAAATGCAGTCCTAAAAATATTATCTAAAAATGCAATCCTAGAAATATAATCCTAAAAATTTGATTAATTAAACTACATGTCTATTATATTAAACCCTAATGTCCTATATGCTTATGCAATTTTTAAATATTTTGATTTTTTAAGTTTCTTTTTTAGTTTTTTTTAGGTTGAATAATTATTAAATTAGGGTTAAATCTAAACAATTAATATAGCCACTAAATAAAGGATCAAAATAATTGAAAAAATAACCTGTCGTCTCACAGTTAAATTAACAATTATTTTAACCCTAATCATCACAACAACTCAAAATAATTAAATAATCTAGTCCGAAGTCTTACGGACCAAATTAAATAATTATTATGATTTAACAATTAAAATTTCACCAAGAAGTCCAAAATTAATGTAATTAAAAGAATGATCCGATGTCTCTCGGATCAAACTAATTATTACAAAAATCTTGGATAAAGCCTTAAGGATAATGTCTAAACAATACAAATAATTAACATACAATACTACAATTCAAATAATGAGACTTAAAAATAAGCTAACGTATCATGAAATAAGTATAAAAAATAAAAAAATAAACTACCTAAGGCCCCGCAACGAAACAGGGGAGGCAACCGGTAGGTCGAGAGCACGGCAAGAGGCTCGGATCGAAGCGGCGGCAGCAGGAGCTCGAGGCGGTGGCGTCGGGTGTCGCCCGGGAGGGCAACACGGCGAGAAATCCGGCGGGCCGGGTCGGAGGGCAGCACGGCAACCCGCAAAAAGGGCGAGAGGTGCGGTGATGGGCACCGCAGATCACGGCAGTCACGGGCGTCGGTTCGGAGGAGGGCGCGGCGTCGGGTCATCGCGGCGATGGTGGCTCGGGATGGGGCGCAATGGCGGAGCTATCACCGCGCGATGAAGGGTGTCGGGGGACTGGCGCGGGGTGCTCCGGCGGAGGCTTGGCGTCACGGGAGGAGACTTGGAGAGGTGGTGGATGCGCAGCGTCGGGACGATCAAGTGCGGTGCGCGGGATGGGCTCCTCGAGTCGTCGGAGGTGCGGCGGACGATGCTGTCCGCGAGCGGAGGTGTGGGCCGGTTCGAATCGGCGGTGTCGCGGGTTGCGAGGGCTCACGGAGATGGATGCGTTGGGCGTCGGACTTTCTTGGACGTCGTCGGTGGGAGTCGGCGCGACGGTGGTGGTGGTCGCGAGCGCGCGGGCGGGTCACGAGCGCAGGTGAAGAGAAACTCACGATTGGGCGTCGCAAATGTGGGGAAGAAGATGAACAGTAATTTTAAATGTCCCATCACTTCTTCCCCTCTTTTGGCTTGTTGTTTTTCCTTTTCCCTCCTATTCACGATGACTTCCCCTCTCTTCACTTTTTCTCTCACGTTCGACTTTTTCTCTCACTTGTCTCTCTCACCCTCTACCGAAGACTTTTCTTCTCCTTCCCTCAAGAACCTCCTCTTTTTTATTTTTATTCACTTTTCAATTTTTGACGAAAAGTAACCTCCGCTCCTTCCCCGAAAGGTGAAGATGAACCCCTCTATTTTTAAAGCGAAAATTCGAGTTTGTTTCGCCAGTGGAGATTTTTGCTCAACCTCTCGCCAATGGAGATTTTTGCTCAACTTCTCCAACAAAGAAATGGCTCCAAAATCCGGCTGTTGAATTATTTTGAATTCAAAATTTCTTTTCAAAATTTCCCTCTAATCTTTTATTTTCTAAAAATTGAATCTAAATTAGGTGTCAACAAAAGGTATTCCCCTATCCTTCTCTAGGGGATTCATTAAAGGACCTATATTTATCCCTGATTGGCCATTGATAGATCAGACTATCACCTCTTTTTGTTGAGATTTTCTTATACAGCGAACTTGTTTAGGTCAAAGAAGAGAGAGGCTAGGAATCCGGAATCTTCCCCTTTGCATTTCTTATATGAAAAAAAAACTACTAGGAGCCTATTCTTTGAACCTGAAAGATTAGATATCTAGCATTTCTATTATTAGTAAGCCTTTGTTTGAAAGATGTTGATGCATTTTTGGTGATGGTAGAGCCCTTTTATTTTACTAGTAAGGCTCGTAAGTGAGATTTGGGTCCTTAGCTAGCCCATTTTTTTTTTAAGAGGTGGTAGACATCCAGGGGTAGGAATCGCTCCTTTCGCGTCGGTTCCTTGGACAAAATCAGTATGACAAGCCCACCAATCTCACTGTGGATAAGAACCAGATTGACGAAGGAATGCTTCACATATGTCTCGACTTCGCCAGGCCCAGCTCCTCGATCTCTGGCTTTATGCCAACTCTATTGTATATAGAGCAGATCTATCTTTTTTCTAGTATCCTTGTGAGGTGTCTGATTCCAGTCCCTAACAGCCTTGGTGAAGCGATCTATGGTTTCTGCAATACAACCCTCTTCAAAGCACCAAGCTTTCTGAACAAAATCTGGGAATTCCGGATGTGTCAACCACGCCGCTTCCATTCTTCAAGGTCTGAGTGTACGCTGTGGAACTGACAGTCCTTACATTAAATAAAAATTGGATGGTGATCGGAATGCATTCTAGGGAGGTGCTTGACAAAAGCTTCTTGAAACTGAAGCCTCCAGGCTTGATTACATAAGGCTCTGTCCAGCCCATTGGCTCGACCCGGCCGGATATTGTAAATGCTGGGCCTGAGTGAGCCAGATCAATGAGATTGGATTCCAAGACAAACTCAACCAATTTTCTGCACCTTTAGTGTATCACTGGGGCTCCCCCTTCTCCTCTTGAGACAACTTCATTCATGTCCCCTGCGTGAAAGCCAGGGCATATTAGCTACTCTCCCCGCCCCCTTCCTTAATCTGAATATATTTCCTGAGCTCCTCTGGGGTTGGGAATGGCATAAATAGCTGTAAATAACCAGTCCATTTCCTTTGTTTCATAGCTTTCGGTTTCTTTTGTTTTCTTCCTCCTTCGACGGAGGATAGCATTTTTTCAGTCCTCCCGCATCTTGACCCACTCGCTCGCTATCTACCTTCCCCACCGCCCTTGTCTTAGATTGAGACCTCTTGGCAAAGCAAAGTTGATTATTAAATTACTGCCTGGCAGGCTGCTACCGCACAACGTTCCGCCTACCCCACTCACCGCCCAGAGTCGGACGAGAATCACGGTTAGCAGTAGAGCCTTTTTCTTTGGTTATTTCCTCTGATTAGATCGACGGAACCATTTCAGGAAGTGGAGAACTATAGAGCATTTGCAAACTGACTTCACTACGACGTGATGAATGACTGCACCACTAGGAATAGAAGCCCGAAGCCGTATAAAGGCAGTTCGTCTAAGGCAAGTCCTTTAAAGCAGCTCGTGTAAAAGCAGTCTGCGTATGAAGCCGTATAGCGCTATGACTAACTACATGCTTAGAAGAGAACAGAGGGTTGTAGGTGGTAAAGGAAGCAAAAAGAAGGCCAAGGCCGGTGGGCAAGGAAAAGTGAGTTGATCGCCGTATCGAAGCTCCACCCGAGTCTACTTGAATGCCTTTGCTCGTGCGGCCATACCTCTCTCTCCGCCGCGGATCATCTGTCCATACCGGTCCTGTCGTTCAATCATCTCTAGCGTGCCATGCCTTTAGTGGAGAGATTCAATTAATTGGAATGGCAAGAGGGACACCAAATCAAGGAACCGGGCCGGGTTGGTTGAGATTCCCACAAATCACGTACTCGAAGGACTGGACTGGAAAGGATAAGGAGCTCTCCGCTTTCAAATTGCACGAGCTAGTTCGATCGATTCCAATCCTTAGAAAAGCGAAGTCCGCGCATCGCGATCAGGGAGTCATGTGAACCACTATTAAAGTAGCCCAGAACGAGTTCATTCAAGGAAGGATCCCAGAACGGATGAGAGACCCTGCCCGACAATATGGCAGCGGACGATTACACTTCGTATAGTCTTCGAGAGCTAGAAGGTGCTCGTCTGAAGGCACTGAATGAACTTAAACACTTAACTTAGGCACGAGTTTCGCAAGCATACAAGAAAAAAGTCAAGAGAAGGCTGATATGGAGTTCACTTTTCATACACCGGGTCTGCTTTTGACGGGAAGATTTTCTTGAGAACGTACTCCCCGTGGCAGTTGGTATCAGAGCAGGATATCTTAAACCTGTGACTCATTATCTTCTTCACGATGGCTGGAGGTACTGTCAGCGAACAGTTGAAGGTTTTTTTCCTCGCCTCGAGTCGACCAAGTTGTTGCCAACGTTACAACTCACGAAGGACGCCTTGTAGTCCTTGGTGAGCGGATAGAAACCCGTCGAAAGAGCTTTAGAGAGTCAGTAGGGGTATCTCTTATCGATTTGACTGGTAACACTCATCACTACCTTCCCTCGACCGGGAGTAGGCTTTTGAGAGACCACTCTTTTATGGATGAAACCTGTTCGATAACACAACCCATATCATCCACAGGTCTGATAATGCTGTCAAAAGTTTTCTTATCAACCTTCTTTGAAAGCTTAATAATCTTAGCCAAAGTAAAGAATGATAAGTAAACTTGAACAAGCATATCAGCCTGCTCATCTTTTTTTCAACTACATCATTCTTCTATGGAAAGATGGGATGATTCCCTGAGCGCGTCAAAGACACTCGTAAATGATTGGTGTAAGAATTGTGAACTAGTCAGGTATCAGTCCTTTTGGAGCAGATTTCTGAGTGAGTCCTACGAAAGAAGGATAAGGGGTAGTTACATTCTTTTCTTTTTTTTTCGATAGATAGAATCTTTCTATATATAATAGATATATACAGACCAAAAAGACAGGTCAAGAGCAAAGCCCCCGTACCAATCTTCTTTTTCACTTCTTCCTTCTCATTTTGGATATTGTCTCCTCTCGATATTGTCTTCGTCACTCTCTTCTTTTGAGTTTTTTTTTTTGCGTATTAAAGACTGAATATTGGATTTCGAAAATCCCACAAGAGCTGCTATGCTTTGACATAAAGGAGCATTGTGAACTAATCAGGTGTGATCAGTCTCATCTGTGTAATAATTAGGAATTCCTCTTCCAACTCGTCCCAGAATGGGCGTTATGGCAAAGAACAAGAAGAAAACACAAGGAGAAATTTGTCCAATAGTAACAAATGGTGCCTCCACAGGTTGACATCCGATCCAACCTAGTAGTAAGCAATCCGCCAAAAGCAACCAAAATATTCCTTGATGAATGGGGCGAAAACTTGAACTACGCACATACATACTTTTAAAAAAAGGTAAAGCCAACAGACATATAAAAACTGG